>OX438709.1:7500000-10000000 GCA_949316375.1 Mythimna vitellina | reverse complement strand
TCCATACCGTCCGTAGCAAAAAACGGCAAAAAAATTACGTTTGTTGTATGGGACCCCCGAAATGACAACCTCTCATAAAATCTCACCACATGACACCAGTTACATAAAAACAAACAATCAAACACAAAATTGCCTGCAGACTTGGCATTAGGTAAAAACCTCCACTTACGTAATTAGAGGGTTTCATATCACAACATTAATGACACAGTGGGAAGCAGAATAAAGGGCTTCGGATCATACATAGAAAAAGTTAAAAAAAAAGGTCAAGTGCGAGTCGGTTTCGTGCAGTCCGTAGCAAAAATACGGACAACAATTTTTTTTTTGTTGTAGGGAGCCTCCTTAAAAAAGTATTTTATTCTGTTTATAGTATTTATTGTTACAACGGTAACAGAATACAACATAAATGTGAAAATTTCAATTGTGAACCGTGATAAGTTCATGAGATACAGCATGGTGACAGAAGGACAGGCAGACAAAAGCATGGACAGCGGAGTCTTAGCAATAGGTAGGTAGGTTTTATTCATTGGGTATGGAACCCTAAAAATTACTTCAGGTAGGCGCGAATAATATGATTCGTTCTTATAGACGTTTGCCCACGCAAAATTATTTAAGTGTTAAAAAATGTAACCTTCAGAAATGAAGGGTTGAAACTCCGATTAAATTCGTAATTATTTTTTACTTTGACAATTCTGTAACCTTTTTGAAATATCATTGATAACGTTAATTCAATTGAATTAGATGGTTTCATTGGTGATTGGTCATCATCATCTTCCTGCCCTTGTCCCGTGTTATTTGGGGTCGGCGCAACACGTTTTTTTCCTTCCACTCTACCCTGTCACTCGTCATGCTATCACTAACTTCCTTTTCTTTCATATCACTCTTCACACAATTCATCTTTTCTTTGGTCTCCCTCTCCCTCTCCACCTATCCGCATAGGTAAACTAACGATAAAAAAAATTAACTACACATCAACTTCAACGTATTTCAATAATATTATCATAATTACGTTTTGTTAAGGTGTCTATTCAAACAACACCGGTTCCAAATATTCAATAACCAATTGTTTATACAGGAACAGCTCGTGACCTTTCACCCATTCAAACCTTTGATCTAATAAACCTAACACAAGCGTATACGACAAAATGTATAAGATCAACCTGAAGTTTCCCCGGAAATCGAGCATTGCCTCTCCATAAATAACTTCCACGTATAAACTTCCAATCTACATATTCAAAGGTACTTCCAAAGACGTTTATTAAGCGGTTTCCGCCAACTTCGCCAACACAAAACTTCGATCCAAATGCTCTGTCAAAATATCAAATACACAATGCGAGTCCAAACAGCCTCTTACGAAGTTTTATGGAGAAATTTAAACATCCATTCAAAGTAATAGCAAAAGTTTTCATCCCCCCCCCCCACTCACACCCCCTCCCCCCTTCCGTATAAAGGTAACATTAATCACACGGGTGTACAAAAACTCACTAATTCAACAAAAGTTTTAAATTACATGAATTTTACACGCCCAGTGTGGCGAAGCACTATAGTAGTTCGCCAAAAAACTGACGGTCCGGTCAGCCCGTAAATTTCCGAACTTGTTCTATTCCAGACATCTGTTGTCTCTCTCTAACTGCCCCGATTTATAATTCCGTCTCTCGCTCAAGTTTTTCCGTCAGAGAAAGCGCTGAGACTGCAAGCTAAACTACATACTCTTGTTGAATCATAAAAACGTTTGTCAAGTTGAAACATTGTTCTACTTGAACATTTTTTGGAACAGCAATAAACAGAAAGATATTTTTGTTCTGCAACTTTTGAGAAGAAATGTAATATTTTTGTTTTTGACAAAGTAAAGGCAATTTAATTTATTTTTTACGATTGGACGTGTATTTGTTTGTAAGAAAGGCGATTCGTAGTTGCCTTAGGTCAGGAATAAAACAAAAACTAAGTCCCTCGACGCTTCGGTAGTTTCTAGAAAATGCACTTTTGGTAGTGGACGCAGGTGACAATGGTGCGCGAAACGTGATTTCTTTAGTTTGAACTTTTGTCGAGAATCGTTACTCCTTCGTACCACTTTGCAGTTTCACGTACGTGTTGTTGGTTTTCGTTTAAAAGGGAATATTTTAGATTTAGTTTTTGTAAAGGATACTTGTGGGGTTGCGCTGTGTGCACTTTCGAGGTAATGAAAAAAGTTGATGGATGCGGAAGAGAAACAATAGTTGACCTAGATTAGACGATCATACTTAAACTGCTACCATTATTAATGTTTTTTTTTTTATTCCCTGAAGGTTAAGTTCCGTTTTACATAATAACAAGTCATTCGTTTTTGACTGGCTTGTTGGTCTAGTGGTTAGTGACCCTGACTGCTATGCCGGAGGTCGTGAGTTCGATTCCCACCCAGGACAAATGTTTGTGTGATGAGCACAATCATTTGTTCTGTGTCTGGGTGTAATTTATCTATAATATGTATTTATTTAAAAATATATAAGTATGTTTATCAGTTGTCTAGTACTTATAACACAAGCTCTGCTTAGCTTGGGACTAGATGGCGTTGTGTGAAAGTTGCGGAATATTATTATTATTATTCAAAATACCGTAACATCGTGAAACTAAGTTACATTTAAGTTAAACAGACATTTTCACAAAATGACAGGAAGCGACAAACTTATAATTGTTGTCAACGCAACTTAGATTGGCTTGACGAAGCAAAACATCTACAACAATAACTTAGCAATAACTTGAGAATATCGAATTTGTTGCAGTGAAATTGTCACAGTTGTAAGTTAAATTGTAATTGAATTAGTGACGGAATCTAGAAAACAGTTTCATTGCGTAGTTTCATGGTTAGTTTTTTCTACGTAGTTAACTGCGTAATAGAGAAAATATAGGTTATTTTAATAAGAAATAAATTACAGTGGTCTGTCATTTGTCATACTTACTTGGTTTTGAAACAGTAATTGTTAGTTGTCGTGTGGTAGTGGGCTTGGCAGAGCTGTGAAGAACGTTGAATTTTTGACGTACCTGCAAATAAAAAAGACAGGGAATCAGTGACAAGAAAAATAAGAAATCATATTTTGGTCTTCACATGGCAGTAAAGTACAACCTTTAACCTATCATCGAATAATTCCTCCTGCTCCAGTTGGAGCGAGAGGGAGCATCAGATTTTACTGACTTAAACCCACCCCTGTTCTTTCAGATGCCCTTTGCGTTCCGGGGTCATGGGAACTCTTTCGAACAATCCCGCAGCTTTATCTAACTTTTTTTTGAAGTGGGAAATCATCTAATGATATTTCCCGCCCTTGGGCGGAGCGAGAGGGCGTGTCAGACTTTTACTGACAAAAACCCACTCGTTTTTTCCTTTTTTGCCAAGCGTTCCAGGTTCCCGGGGTTCATTTTCACTTAACTCATGGGCCCAGTAGGCTTATACCCTGCTGGGCGCTAACTAACTAATTTACTTGACGCTAACTAATTTACCAAACATGTTGGCCACTTCCATGGCTTATTTTTTACACTGTGTGAAATATACACCTTTGTCTACACACATCGAACAGAAATGTCAGTGTTCAAGCAGTTGAATTACGAGTGTTGCCTCTTCAGTCGTCTTGACAGACAATTGTAGTGTTGCCAAGCGAAAAAATATTACCCGAGTTATAATTATATGGTATGCTGTGGAGTTTTTATGGGTACGAGAATTTACTTGTTGAAAGCGCGAAATATGGTCCGCAGTATATTTCGGCATTGTTTCGTGCCAAACTTTTATGGGAAACTACACAATTATGGGGGTTTAAAGGCCATTCTTTATACGAACTTAATTTTAGGGTAGGTTTTAGTGGTTAGTGGTTCTGCAGATATTTTAAGTAGTGGGTTGACATGTATTTTGATCAGTTGATTTGGTAATTAAAAAGAGTGTGCTTTCTGTACTAAGCATGTGAAATGTAACTTTTTTAGAGTAATAGTGCGTCCATAAGATGCATGCAGACTTTGTATAGACTTACGAACGTTTCTATAGAAAGAAAATTATTTATTAGCAAAAATTTGTAGAAATGCAGACAAATTTCGGTGTATTGGAAAAGTCGAAAGTCGATGGTGGATGTTCGAGGGATTGCATCACTGCTTACCATCAGGTGGGATCGCAGTCAACAGTCAAAAAAACTTTTTACACATCATCATCATCTTCCTGTCCTTGTACGTGTTATTTGGAGTCAGCGTAACACGGTTTTTATTTCTTCCATTCTATCTTATCATCCGTCCTGCTATCACTTACTGCCTTTCCTTTCACATCACTCTTCACACAATCCATCCATCTTTTCTTTGGTCTCCCTCTCGCTCTCAGTTTTACACATAAAAAGTTATAATCAAAAACACTAACCACAACAGGACCTTGTTTAACAAACTTTAACCGCTAGTAAAACCCTAGTTAACAATATAAACTACGTCAATGATGTTTCTAGTGTCAATCCAATTAAATTTAACGCATAATGTCGGGCACAGGCGTTAAATTTTCATTTGTTTTCACTCACTGTAATAGATGACAGATTCGGGTTAAGTTTCAGCCCGTAAAATGAACTTTTGCTGTGAAACTGGCGTTTGGGACAAAGATTATTTAGAAGAGAATGGTTATATGGACTATGGGCATCATCAGAAGGCTTAAAGTCACCCAAAGGGCAATGCAAAGAGCTATGCTCGGAGTTTCCTTGCGTGATCGCATTAGGAGATATCCGCAGTGCAAACTGAATAAGCACCTCCACACAATAGGCATCACAGACAGTCCCCTGTGCAGGGCATGTTTGGAGGGGGAGGAGACAATTGCACATGTGCTCCTAGATTGCACAGGCGTCACTGAAATACGTACACGAACCTTAGGATCCCCAATCTCCCTTATTGATGCCCTGAAAAACCTAAGAGGCCTTATCTGTTTTTGAAGAGAGGTGGGCTGGTTGGAATGAGCCCACCCTAAGGTTATGGCCGCCATGGCCCATGTACAATGGTCCACATAGGTCTAAGTGCTGAAACCATACCTAAATAGATAGACAGATGGAAGATATCCGCAGGAGAACCAATATTGCCGGGATAGCCCGAAGAATCAGGCAGGGCATATTATTTGCTGATTAGATGGCTGATGGGGCTCATGTTCTGGAGAGGCGACCGTGAACCGGAAGATCACCAACAAAGTAGATGGTCTCGTGGGGTTCGAGGAAATTCGATGGATGCGAGACGCACAGGACCGTTCATTTTGGCGATACTTATCGTGGTTATTATACGTGTTTCGGCTGAAATGATGATGATGATGCGATGCGATGATGATAGCGGTCAAGCGCAAACTTATCAAGAATAAAATAAAAAAAACTCTTATAAAGAAATCCTTTTTTTTTTGCCTATGATGAAACTTCATAGAACACACGGAAAACTAGGCAGAAATAAATAGAAGCCCACCTCTATTAAACATAACTAATTTTACGACCTATTATAATTAGAACTGATCATCTTCTAACAAAAAGTTACTAGAGAGGTAAACCCATAAAATTAATGAATTACTTTAAACTACTATTAGTAACAAAACCGCAATAAAGCCAGTTATTTTCAACACACTAATAAACAAATTGAAGGAATCAAAGCTACAAGATTTACTCGTTTCTATTTGCCAAAGAGCAATAAAATTTGGAAACGAGTAAGGGCAATAAAATACTAATTTAGTGAGGTGAACACGAGGGCAACATTGGCAACAGAGATATTTATTTGCTCATAGCGAAAGAATTAGACAAGGTGTGTAACAAGGGTGTTTTAGAGCAATTTATTGCCAGGCCCTTATCGATAATACAGTGCAGATATAAATTTAGAAACTAAATAGAAATCCGCTTGCTAATAAGGTTTGAGGTTTAGTTACAATTAATATAGCATAGCATAGTCGGCCTTATAATGTTCCCACTTTTGGGACTCAGGCCTCCTCTCTAGGAGAGGGAATGGGCCGTAATCCACCAGGCGGGCTCAGTGCGGGTTGGTAGATGTCTTCGAATTTTTGGTTCTAGGACATGCCGGTTTCCTTACAATCTTTCCTTCGCCGTTTTGAGAGCAGTGGTGATAAAATAACTTACAATTTATAAATAAAAATAATAACATAATCGGCCTTGTAATCCTCCAACTGCTGGGACTCAGGCTCCTCTTTAGGAAAGGAAATCAACTGCACGGGCCGGGAGGATATCAAATATCTTGGAATTTTTGTTCTAGGACATATCGGTTTCCTCACGATTTCCCTCACCAGTTAGAGAGTAGTAGTGATGGAATGAATTACACAAACTACTACCACTGTTATTATACAATGAACAAAAAATAATACTTTTAAATCAAGTCAAGCTACCCAGCTTTTCTTTACTATATTCGGGTCGGTTTGTGTTCTAATATTAACATTTTAGGGCATTTTCTATCACCTAACAAGTAACTTCATCATTTTAGTAAAAATACGTCTCCTGCTGGACATAGAGCTCTCACAAGCATCACCACATCACCCGGCCCAATGCATGTCGCAGTTCCCATCACACACATTCTATTTTTAATTCTTTTTCTGATAATTCGCAGAAATAGCTCCGTATTTTGCGCTCCATATCTTTTTCAGACTCTCACCAAAACTCAAAGATAGTTTTCACACATTTGTAGTGTGAATATCAATACGTAGTATTTATGACTTACTTTGCATTTTACACGTGCGTTTATGACAAGGACTAATTAAACAGTTATTTAGTTTAGTGGCTATTCGCTGTTAATTTATTGTAATTTTATTGCACCCTGTTTCATAAATAATGCACGAGCTTGATTTTTATGAAATTAATCATGATTTTATTTAATATTAATTAGCTTTGATTTTATTAAAATTGTTTGCGTTATACGTTATATCTAATGCTATAATAAACATCGCTAAGTCAACATCCTCCTTTTTTACGTGAAAGTTTTCTCGTCCGGTTATAATTTAGGTGTCTTTAAGGCTAGAGTGAATAGGCTCTTAATAAACTAGTGCGCGTCACCATCAACGATTGCATCACTGCTTACCATCAGGTGGGATCGCAGTCAAGCACTGATTTATATCAAATAATAAAAAATAAAATAAACTAAGGAATTATTATAGGCCTGAAGGAGTATTAGAGCAGTGGTGGCCGAGTGGTAACGGCTCCGACTAACGAGTTGTAGGTCGCGGGTTAAAACACAGCCATGCGCATTACTTTGTACAATTTATTTCATCACCTCTGCTCCCAAAACGAAGAAGGAAAACATCGTGAGAAAACTAATGTCCTAGAATCAAAAATTCGAAGACATGTGACATTCACCGACACGCACCGGGCCCGCGTGGTATATTACGGCCCATTTCCTCTCCTTGAGAGGAGGCCTGAGTCCCAACAGTGGGAACATTGAAAGGCTGATTATGCTATGCTATTAAGGAATTATGTTATAGTTTCGATTGATGCTAAGCTAAGTAGCGATGTGAGAGAGATGTGCTATGAAGATGCGCTACTGCGAGCTAAAGACGCGAGGAACATGCGCAGCTCAAGTTATACGATGTATCGGCAGAAGGGAAGACGTGCCTACTGTAGGTATTCATCTCTGCACGTAGCTACACCACTCGCAACCATCCCATTGAAAAAAACATAGCATGGTTGAACCGGTTTCCACCAGTGCTAATAAGCTACCAATGAATTTGATTGGTAGATATCATACGCAAACAAAGCAACGTAATAGCACATCTCTTGTGGAAGCACCCTTATGGCGGTGACATCATATTTCAGTGTGTATGTTACCTACTGTTGGTTGACAGTTTCCCCCTCCACCAGAACCTGTACCATGACGTTTAAAGTAAGATTGTTTCATTCTTATTTTCAGTGTGGGTAAGAGATGGCGCTAGACAACCTGTATAGCTCTGTCTCTTACCCACACTGAAATAAGAATGAAACAATCTTACTTTGAACGTCATGGTAACCCCGCAGATTTTAAAAGTTTCTAACTTACATAATATTGAACAGAATTGTATGTTTTTATCTTTTTCATAGTTCAAGTTAACTGAAGTTGAGAGAGGCAGTTAAATGACCCCAGGCACTAAACCAGGTCACTAAGTTACGTGTCGCATCTGAGCAATTTTAAATACGTCTTAATCTATGTCTCTCACCCACCAAACTGTAACCAGTTCGTTAGCCAGCAGATTAATATTTCGCAACAGTAAATACTAAATACGTTAGTCGCTGGACACCAAGCCAACTTGTACTGACTACCGACCAAATTGTGGAAGTTGACAACCCTAGGGACTCGTAAAGTACGTTATAGGGCTGTGCAATTAAAAATATTAATTAATTCGATTCGATTAAGTAGTGTTTCGCTAATTGGTTCGAATGATAAGCTTAATTTGGTTATGTTTTTTTTTCTTAGTGTGAATTTTTTGTTGTTTTTTTGCGTGTCTATTTGGTTAAATACCATTCATTAGCTAAGTTTTTTATGTTTCTATTTATGAAACTGATTTAGCTAGACTTCGTGTCAGACTTTTACTGACTTTAATCAACATATTTATATGCCTTTTGCGTTCTAGAGCCACGGTAAACCTTTCAAAGGTTCCCGCAGCCCTTCAGTGTTTTATTAGATATATAGTTGCGATCAGCTCTAGCTTCGGACATGGACTAAAAATCTTTAAAATCTCTCGTCTTTTCTCCACTATAATATGCATGTATTATGAACCTAGAGTAGTGGTGGCCGTGTGGTAACGGCCCCGACTTACGAATTGTAAGTCGCGGGTTCAAACCCAGCCAGGCGCATCACTTTGTGTAATTTATTTCATCACCACTGCTCTCAAAACGGTGAAGAAAAACATCGTGAGGAATCCGGCATGTCCAAGAGCCAAAAATTCGAAGACATGTGACATCCACCAACCTGCACTGGGCCCAGTCCCAACAATGGGAACATTATAAGGCCGACTATGCTATTATGAACCTAAACCATTCTCATAAATAGATATTTTTTTATTGAATTTTAATTCTCATGAAAACGATCTCATTTTCTTATCTAAAGTTCTTCACAGTAAAATAGACTGTCCTCAGTTGTTATGTAAATTGAATTTTAACCTACCGCACAACTAACCGCGCCATCCAATCAAATTACTACGTCCCCCATTACGAAAAACTATTCATAATTTGTTAATTCTAAATTTGCGCCTTGTTCCTCCAAATAAAATGTTTTTCTTTCTTTTCTTCTTTATTTCAGGGTTTAACTAATCAATTCCAAGATTTTGTAGGCTTTTTAATAATTGCGATGGAATGACGGCGAGCAATGGGTGGCTCGCCGTCCGACCGTTCGGTAACCGTCCGGACCGAGCCCAAGTCGTCGACGGCGCATAGTGTTCCACGCGCGCCTCAAGGAGATGTCAGCAATTCGTAGGGGCCCAGCAGGGTCGAAGCCTACTGGGGCCACGGGTAGTGTGAAAGCGGAACCCGGGGCCCTGGGATGAAGGCAACGAAGGAACAGGAGTGGGTTTTTAGTCAGTAAGAGTCTGACACTATCTCCCGCTCCGCCCAAGAGCGCGGATGTCATTAGGATGATTTTCCCACCCGAAAAAGAAAAAAACACCTATCCATAAATTCAAGCGCCAAGTCCACCTAAAACGACTAACAACCAGCCAACATTTGTAACAACGTAACTCGAAAGCGTTGTATCTGTACTAATACAGCACTAATTTTTAATTAGTACAAATACTTAAAGGGCTCATTAGAAAAGGTCTTGTTATTATTTAAGTAAAGTCTCAATAAATAATATTCATAAACAGGAAAGTAATTAGCGTTTGTTTATATCCCAAAATGTCACTCAATTTATGGAAATATTATACAGGCTTATTGATTCTGAATGAAAAACAATGGAAAAATACTGCGCGTAGTATTTTTTAGTAGCAATTGTTATGAATGATTGATTCTATTATGAATTTACCAATTATGTCAATTTTCGTGGACAATTTTGGGATTTTTCTTTTTTACTTTTTACTCTAAAAGTATGATCAAGAACGGGTACGGATAGAGCCCCATTTTTTTTTTGTACTATATAAAAAAAGGGGTGTATCATTTGTAAAATCTTTGTGTTTAATTTCTGTTATATATATATATTGTACACTTGTTTAATATAAGAGCCAGTACGTTTTGAATGAAATGTGTAACTACTGTTGATAGCCAATAAATTAATTAGAAAATGAATCACTCTGTCAAAACTGAAAAGATTTTAATAAAGTTTTCTGAAATATCAGAAAACTTTATTAAAATCTTTTCAGTTTTCCCAACTAGCTTGGGTTCGATTCTAGTCTAACCGAATGCGGTTGAATACCTTTGTTTCACATGGCTCGATAGCCTATCAAACCTCTACATCCCAGTAACTGGGAAATATGATACTCCTTGGATAGACTGATGGTCAGACTTCCTGGCGTCTGAATACCTGTAACCACTGTCAAACATTGACGAATGAGATCTGATATTCAACGGCTTTACGTGTTATTCAAGGTAAGGGGTATCAGTAACTTCTGAATCTACACTAATATACCCCCTTTGTATATAGATTAAATAAACAGACACTTAAGAACTAATCCTGCATCGCGCAATTAAAGTTCTCCGCGCGATTAGAACTTACAGAACAGCCCGAAATCATCTATAGGGCAGTCGCCCACTAGACATAAAACCCGTCTAGTCGGAGGATCCTCCCTTTTTAAACGGAGGTTTGGTGGACTTTACTCTCTGTTCCGCATACCTACAAAATATTATAAAGAGGTAACGTTGGTTTTTTGTTTTTGTAAATAAAAAAATAAAAAAATTTTTTCACCCATCGAAAGCTTCTTTAATTCTAAGTAACATAGGCAACACTTTATGTACGCCGGCGAAGCCGCGGGCAAAAGCTAGTTATTATTATACAAGAATATTACGTAGATTTGTCAAATCAAATTAAACAGTGTCTTTGTCAACAGTAACATCAAATTGTGTCTAGTTTGCTTGGCACCGCAAAACGTTGATATTCAAATATTGGACTAGTTAATTGAACCATATAAGCTATGCACCCTTTATCACTAATTACCATAGTATATCTCTCTGCTAATCCCATTTCACACTTATATCAACGACAGGTATATGTTTGCCTGACATATGCTGAGCTGGACTCCTATTTGTTGCAACACTGAAATGCACACTGCACTATGGTTCTTTTCTATAGGTTCTGCGAAAGAAACGGGTTGTGCGTAAAAGAACCCCGGGGCCCTGGAACGAAGGCAAAGAAGGAACTGGAGTGGGTTTTAGTCAGTAAGAGTCTGACACGCTCTCTCGCTCCGCCAAAGGCGAGAGATGTCATTAGATGATTTCCCACCTAAAACAAAACTATGGCTCTTGTCTTTGTATTTTTTTTCTAAGTACTAACGTATTTTTTTTTTGTTGTTTATGTAGTGTATATTTTGTGTTGTGGCAAACAAATGCTTTATCTAAAGCTCCAAAAGCACGACAAGTCTCGAGCAAACGATTCATTTAGTAGCCTAGCAAAATTTGAGCAAAACTAAGAGCAGTGGTGGCCGAGTGGTATCGGCCCCGATTTACGATTTGTAGGTCGCGGGTTCAAACCCAGCCAGGCGCATTACTTTGTGTAATTTATTTTATCACCATTGCTCTCATAACGGTGAAGGAAAACATCGTGAAGAAACCGGGATGTCCTAGAACCAAAAAATTAGAAGACATGTGACATTCACCAACCCGCACTGGGCCCGCGTGGTGGATTACGGCCCATCCTCTCTCCTAAAGAGTAGGCCTGAGTCTCAACAGTGGGAAATTTAAAAGGCTAATAAAAAAATTTGACTAACAATTTAGTAGCCCAGCAAATTAGTTCACCAGCAATTTTCGGACAGCTCTACAAAAGAGACGCTAGAGTTGTTCTTAACGTGTAACACATCGAAGCTTGAGGCCTTACCACGAGCTATTAACGCGATCCAAGACGACCTAAACTGAACTGGTAAAGGGATGGAGCTATATAGGGTGTATAGCTCCATCCCTCTTTCTCGCTTACACGCATGACTTTTTAACGAGTCATGAACTCATGGTAAGGTCCCAGGTTTGAAATTAAATCGCCACTTCACTGTAGCAATTAATGTATGAAATTTAATTAATAAAATATCAACGGTGGAGGGTAGTCGAGTATTTTAGACGCGTTTGACGCAGCACCTTTATTATATTCCGTTTTGTTTATTTTTTATGGGATTTTGATAGGTTTTGCATGGGAAAACTTGGCTTTACATGCAGTTGATTTTGTTTGTTTTAAAGTAAGCTCTGAAAATCTCTAAAGTCTTGTGAAGAAATATATTCCTGTTTGCAGGTATGTAGGTTCTAATCAGTTATCAATCAAGTCAAGTCAAAAGTTTTTATTTCGCATAGGCCTACATGGGCACTTATAAAACGTCAGAAGCTAGTGCACGGTTCCAAATTGGTCGTTTTCTATGGAGAACCGGCAAGAATAGAAAGTTAATAGATACATTTACACAATATTATGAGCTACCAGGGGGCCACATGTGCAGAAGCAGTCATTGCCAAACAAGCGTGTCATAATATAATATTTATGTCAATAATATAATATTTATGCAACTAAATCTAAATGTTTTATAAAGTGAATGTTTGAAACAGTATTAATTCCGGGAGCATCGCCGCGGGAAAAAGCTAGTGCACATAACGGCTATTTACTGTAAATATAATAAATTACTATTATAGCCAGGTTTCTGTTATTTTCGTGAATGCTTTGCAAATATTATTATATTGTTAATCCCTTCGTTAAAATACGGATTATGTTTGTATGATTTTAATTTATGAGTTCGTGATGGTGAAGCTAATTCGGAGCCGCCATTTTGGATTTTGTTGCGTAAGGTGCCACAACCTTAGTACCCTAAAAGGAGTATGTAGAGGTGTCTCTCGGTGTCTTACTGACGAAATAAGTTCTCTCGCTCTGAATGGGGCGAGAGGGTTTTAATCCAGGCAGGCACAATACTTTGTGTAATTTATTTCATCACCGCTGCTCTCAAAACGGTGAAAGAAAACGTCGTGAGGAAACCAGCATGTTCTAGAACAAAAAATTCGAAGACATGTGACATTCACCAACCCGCACTGGGTCCGCGTGGTGGATAACGGCCTATTACCACTCCAATAGAGGAGGTCTGAGCCCCAGCAGTAATTAAAAGGCTGATTATGTTTATGAATCTTAATCACATGTATTCTCAAACCATGACAAGTACAGGAAGCTATAATTCAGATAGAATGAGGTGCAAGTAGGCAATAGTCTATGAATCTGGTTTAATTTATGTGGTGTAGTAGCGACCTTAGGGACCCACCACATAAATCAGGTAAGAGAATATCATTATTAAAATTTATATATGGAGTAAAATTATTACGTTATTTGAGGTTAAGTCCTATTATTCTTTAAGTCGTAACTTCTATTGTTAGACTCGCCTCTTCCTTTTATGGTATAATTTATTTATTGTGGAAACGAGGAGCATTGCCGTAAAGCCCGTAATAACAGTAATTCATCACTGACTTCGATTATCCTGTCAATAACTTAGCTCAAGGTAGAAGTCCACGCGCGCCTCAAAGATGTGTTAGCTTAGCATAACCGTAGAGGCCCAACAAGGCCGATACCCGCTAGGGCCGCGGGGAATTTCTGATTCGGAAGCCCGTGGTCCGAATGCATAAGGCAACTGAAGAACACAGTGTACTTTAAGTCAGTAACAATCTGACACCCTCACGGTTTTGAGCTCGTAAGACAAGGAGATTTCTATTACCAATAGATCTTACTACCAGAAATCCCACAAGGTGGATCGATGACCTGGTGGAATCTGAAGGACCGGTCTTTGTGGCGACACTTGGGGAAGGCCTATGTCCAACAGTGGAACTTTCAGCTAAAATGATGATGATGATCAGAAATCAGAAATTTATTTCAAATTATATTTCCAGAGGAATGGATAAGTTTTGGTATATTTGGATACCCATCATTTGGCCACCCATCCACGGACTGACCTCGGCAAATGTTGCTTAAAGACCGACCACGCGGCGTTATTTAGCCATAAGCTTCCGTAAGTTATAAATAAGTATCAAACAAGCTACAAAGCTCTATAACAAGAAACGTAACCAAACGCTTGTTTACCAACAGCTTAAAACGAATTCACATACTCAAGAAATAGTAAACCGAATTACAAGACCGACCACATTGACTTGACACTCCACGATGGCGCCACTATCAACGTCACCAGTCAAAATTCAGTACAAACTTTTTAGTTTTAAATTTCGCCACGGCTCTTGAATAAAAGTGGTGACTTTTCACATTTCTCTGAACACAGTTACTGATTCAGTGTTACGAAGAATCATTAGCGGTTTCGTAATTAAAAACAATGTTATTATGGACCACCCATTGTATTAGTAATGAATGATATCGGATTTCGAAATGTTTGATGTAGTCATGGAGAACTGGAGGTGTTAATAACAGGAATTTGCAATCAGTGTTGATTTTCTTGTGGGTGTGAATATGTTTGCTTTGCTTGATTAAAATGGAGGTAGGGTTTTAAGTTTGCATTGATTTATCATAAGGTATGCTTTAGAAAAACAAATAACGTATACAATACATGTCTTTAACCTTTTTTTTTTAATGGGAAATCTTCAAATAATGTAACCTCCCTCTATCGCACACCTTGTCAGTTTTTTTTTTCCACATCCATCCATAACTACATACAAAAAAAAATGTAGTTTGTTTTTTTTAAGATGGGAAATAGTCGAACAACTTCTCTGGGAGGAGCGAGAGGGAATGTCAGACTTACTAACTTAAACCTTTGCGATCCAGGGTTGGGGTTACTCTTGCTAACAATCCTGCAGCCAGCCGGTCACATGACGGTATCTTTCTCAAACGATACACTTAAAAACGTTGGTTTACACATATAAATACATTATAAGGCATTTTTAAAACTTCCTCTTCTCCAATCGACGCAGTTGCCGCTATAACTCAACATCGAAGGACTGGAACAACTAGCCTGCTGAGGTCTTCCCGTTCGATTATAATTTAAGTGTCTTCAAGGCTAGAGTGAATAGACTCTTAATAAACTAGTGCGCCTCACCATCAACGATTTCATCACTGCTTACCATCAGGTGGGATCGCATTGAATGTGCTCTAGTATAAAACAATTATAAAAAACAACAACAAAATTTTGACTGGCCTGTTGGTCTAGTGGTTAGTGGCCCTGACTGCTATGCCGGAGGTCGTGGGTTCGTTTCCCACCCAGGACAAATGTTTGTGTGATGAGCACAATCATCAGAATTTCCCCTACATCCTTCCTCATCACTGAAATCTGTTATAGAAATTTTCAAAATGTTAAAAGTCCTGTCTTTTAATTAGACTTCTAAACATATATTTATACAACTCCACCAATCTATACAAGTACCTTTGTGACGCATCTTCTTTATCCCATGATGAATTGCCATATATATCTTTTTCCTGTACTATAAAGGGCATGGCCCATCTTAACCCCAGGGAATACAAAAGGAAAGTCCAGCCACCTGCGACAGGAAACTTCATAATACAATCAGCATTCGTTCTTATCAAGTGTATTGGATTTGGCAATGTTCTCCAATTATTTCTGAAGAGCCTTCGAGGGTTCTAAGACTGTATTTAGGTAAGTGTTTGACATTTGTGTTTGTTGATTGTTTTAGCAGAACGAGGAGGATTTAGGGTTAAGATATACAATGTATGGTTTATCTATCTCTTTAGAATCTCTTTAGTGCAGAATGCTACTTGTGCCGATACACTAACGCCATCACATCTTCCTAGCTGGTCGTGTTTTGCTGGTGTTGCCGCTGCGGCTATGGAAAACCTTAAGTAGCGGAAATATAGTGTGCACTAACTAACCTTTTTAAACGAATGAAATTGCTCAGTTTTTAACGTTTGTGTTAAAAAAAAAAAGTTATGAAAACCATGTCCGAGACATGGTTTTCCAACTTCCCACATGAGATGACTATCATACAACCTTTTAATCAGGTTGATCGGTGTTTTAACAACTTAAACCTATCATAAAACAAGCAATCGAACGGTGTTTCAATCCGACCTTTACCATATCTGTACGGTTCATTTTATGGACCATTAATAACATTCACAGCCGATACCAAACAGTTATTTACCCAGGCATCCTAATTACATCATCAATTTAAAGCCCTACATGAGAACCTATCTCGTACCTAACCTGTCCCTATTCTAACGCTAAATTATGTTAAACACGGGCCCAACTCCACCAATCTTCGACCCACCGCACCCTAATATACAGGGTACATAAACTCGAGAAAAGTCTAGCCCGAAAATCATATTTACGGCGTACATTCACACCCAAAAAACGTTTTTATAAATCATATGTAAGAAGAATACAGGTAGAACAAGGGAATGCAATATTATTCTCGTGGCGTACTAAATCAAACACCTTTGCCGACCCGCGTGGTAGCCCTGGATTTATGTGCGAAACAACATACGTGTATGTAGGGCTGTCACTGTCCTTTTTTTTTCGGGACGCTAGATGTGTTTTTGTGTTTGGAAAAACGGAATTACCGTTTTTTCCGGTGGTGGCTTTTGTGTGTGTGTGTGTACCTACATCTATTTTAAGGTATTTTACCGGTCTGATACTAATGTTTAGTTAACATGGTGAGTCTCTTATGTCAGAATTTTAAGTAACAATAAGAGCTGAATCCTATACGTAAGGAAACGACGATAGAGTCTAATGAGCTGGACTCTTTCTCAAAGGACCGGAATTAGCAGAAGACGGAGGAAAGTGGAAGGAGGGAGGGTGCACTTTTGCCCTGCTGTGGGGCAGCATATACTTATAAATCACACTATTATTATAGATGTGAAAGTTTGTGTGTATGTTTGTTAGTCTTTAACGCTGAAACTGCTCAAGGGATTTGGATGAAATTTGGCACACAGGTTGACCATGTCTTAGTATAGCACATAGGATACTTTTATCCTAGAAGTATGTTTACTTGATATAATGTTCTACTACTACGAGGGCAAAGCAGCTAGAAGCAACCAGTAATAATAAAATAAAAGAAAATTATAGAAACGAGTTGTAGAACTAATTAAACGGCGGCGAAGTGTTCTAGGCTGTATAATTAGTCATGGCATGACTAATTAATATTTCAAAAAAGATAATTAACCTTAAAATGATAACTAACCCTAAAAAGCAATAAACTAGACATTTTATTGAAGTTCTTTATCCATCATAATCACAAGAAACCATGATCCTACAAACTATATAACATGACGAGCTCGTACTTTAAGTTTCTTTGCAACCATTTTTTCCTATAGTAGAAAAACTGATGTAATGTAGAGTGAATAAAAAAAATTCTTCAAGAAAAAAAACGTAGCGCAATTCAGTGGGCATTTGGAAAAAAAAAAATATTTTTCTTTATATTAGTAAATCAATATACAGGTTGATAAAAAAAACGCTTTTTTATTTCTTCGAGTCAGCCCTATAAGTAACTCAGAAGCTTATAGGAGAAAAGGCAGTGGAGTGTGGCGTCTACACAATGCTAGGAAGCGAAGGAGGGCAAACGAACCCACGCGGCTTACATTAGCGATAATGTTATGAAATATTGCTATAACAATGATACAGTAAATGTGTGCAGTTTTTCTCTTCCAGTTGACTTTCGAACTTGGAACAGTAATAATTTTTTTCAAGGGTAAAACGAGTCCCTGTTGCTGTCACTCCGCTGTCCGTCTGTCTGTCACCGGACTGTATCTCATGAACCGTGACAGCTAGACAGTTGCAATTTTCACAGATGATGTATTTCTGTTGCCGCTATAACAACAAATACAAATAAATATTTAAGTGGGGCTCCCATACAACAAATGTGTTTTTTTTTTGCCGATTTTTGCTGAGTACGGTACAGTACGGAGCCCTCCGTGCGCGTTTCCAACTCGCACTAGGCGCATTATTATTATTTATTATTGATAGGCTCGTTTATGACCAGTACATCACCAGCTGGTAAGCGATAATGTGGTCGACGATAGAGCACGCTTGTCTAGAAGTAACCTATTTAGTCATGACTTAAAGACCCCTAAGTTGTAGCTATCAGGAAACACAAATTCCTAATTTTTATTTATGTACCCGATGAAAAACAGCAGACGGACAAGAGCTATGGCTATTAAACGGCTTTGATATTATGCTTTTTATTTGTAAAAAAAAGTAAACTTTATCATAAATAACAAATAGAAATAATTTTTCTAATCCGTTCGTGTTTATGTCTAATAAACATGTTTTTCTTTCTTCTTTAAATAACATAACTTTGAAAGTAAAAAAATATTTTTGAAAATTTTCACACGGTTACATCGGGGACGAAACTTTTTAAGCCATTCGTCAATTTTCCCGATGATAAATTCCATGGAAAAGAAGGTAAAGTAGGAACATAGGAGAGCGTTTTAGTCAGTAAAAGTATGACACGCCCTCTCGCTCCGGCCGAGAGCGAGAGAAGTCATTGGATCATTTGCCACCTAAAAAACAAGTCAAAACCACATTAAAAAATCGTTCTGGCAAATCGACAACAGTATTGAGCGGTAACGTAATCCTTTTCAATAAACGTAATTAAATGCAAAACAATCAAACTGAAAATCAATTAGGTTCGCACAATCAAACATGGTGCCTACATTACAAACAGTGGAGAAATTAAAACAATTCTAATGGTATTTGTCGTAATTGTTTCGTACAGTCGGTGCCGGAAGTCGATGATGACCTTAATATGGCATCACAAGATGTCAGCAACCGTAAAGGTCCAGCAGGGTCTAAGCCTACTGGGGCCATGGGTGATGCGAAAGATATCCCCGGGGCCCTGGAACAATGGCAAAGACGTCGTCGACGGCGCGTACTGTTCCACGCGCGCCTCAAGGACATGTCAGCAACTGTAGAGGCCCAGCAGGGTCGAAACCTACTGAAGCCAAGGGTGTGATTCTGAAAGGAAGACTAGGTCCTGGTACGAAAGGCAACGTAAGAACAGGAGTGGGTTTTTAGTCAGTAAAAGCACGCCCTCTCATTCCGGCCTAGAGCAGGTGATGTAATTAGATGATTTTCGCACCAAAAAAAAAATCCATGAGTTAGAATTGAATAAACTTTATGTTACACCAAAAAAGTAACACAATTCCCGGGGCCCTGGAACATAGGGTAAAGAAGGAACATATGAGTGAGTTTTAGTCAGTAAAAATCTGACACGCTGTCCCACTCCAGCCTAGCCCGTCCGACCGTCCAGTAACCGTCCGGACCGAGCCCAATATTATTATTCCACGCGCGCTTTAAGAAGATGTCAGTAACCGTAGGGGCCCAGCAGGGTCTGATTCTGAAAAGAAAACTCGGCCCTGGTGCGAAAGGCAACGAAGGAACAGGAGTAGATTTTTAGTCAATAAAAGTCTGACACTATCTCTCGCACCGCCCAAGAGTGAGAGAAGTCATTGGAAGATTTCTGTGTCAGATGCGTTACATATTTTTGTCTTCGACTGTACCACCATTACTAGTAAAGCCGAATATAAGCCGTTTGTGTTAGAACGCTGTGTGTTGTGGATTTCGATAGTTAGAATCAATAGTGTATTTGGTAATGGTATTGTTTTGTATTGTATTATTGCAGGGTTAGCTTTCTGATGATGTTGTATTAGATCGAATGTTTGGCATAAAAGCAAATAGTGCAAAATTTTGTATGAGTGAAATAACGTCACTTTTTTTAGGTGGGAAATCATGTAATAACTTCTCCCGTCGAGCGAGAGAGCGTGTCAGACTTTTACTGACTAAAACCACCTGCCCCTTCAGTCCCTTTCATACTTTTACCCATGGCCCTAGCGGCATCGGCCCTGCTGGGCCCCAACGGTTGGCTGACATTTTTGAAAGGCGCACATAGACATGGACCAGTGGTTCACCCGTTTGAAATTCTCGGTTTTTCTCTAGTGTTTCATGCACGTAAGTATACTGATAAAAATCGCATGAAAATCCATTCAGTAATTTTTGAGTTTTTAGCGAACAGACAGACAGGTGCGGTGGAGGACTTTGTTTTAGAATATTTAAGGAAAATAAATTTAAAAAGAAATCTTTTTTTGAAATCAATATCAAAATCGGTTATTAAACGAAGCAGTGATCAACATTTCAAAAATTGTTATGAGAAAGAATGGGCGCGAGGTAAACCTGCTATCTCTTTTGTGCACTCGTAACCTAGACCTGTACCATGACGTTTAAAGTAAGATTGTTTCATTCTTATTTCCAGTGTGGGATAGAGATGGCGCTAGACAACCTGTATAGCTCTGTCTCTTACCCACACTGAAATAAGAATGAAATAATCTTACTTTGAACGTCATGGTAACCCCGCTAATAGCAATGTATGCATATACTTTTTTCAGGAGCAAATGCTTAAAAAAATCTTAAAACTATAAACTTTAATAAACGTTAAATAAATTGGAATTTCAATACTAATTTGAAGTTCTGATTTCTTTTGTTTAACCTTACAATCTCAAGAGAAAAGAAATGCCTAAATCTCACTAGCCCTAAAAAGATTATTGTGGAAGCGTAGACGTAATGAAAGGCTTCTTTATGTAGTGAATTATTAGTTTATATAGTATGGAGCACTTTGTATTACATTATTCAAAAAAAAACCACTTGGTTGCTTGACAACCGTCCTGCCCCCCTAGCAAAGTTACAATCGTATCGTTCGCGCCGAACGCTTCGAGTAGGCCACGACCACGACTACCACGTACGAGTGACCACGTGACTGAGCGTTGAGATGACGTAAGAACAAAGGAATCGGAGGCGTGGCCTACTCGAGGCGTTCGGCGCGAACGATACGATTGTAACTTTGCTAGGGGGGCAGACCTTTCTGACATTAATACAATCATCTTTTCTTCTACATAAAGCGTAAACCGTAAAAAGCATAATTATCTTGCCAGTTTCCAAAGATAACAAGAGTAATAGCATCACTCGACCTCATTAGACTGACTGGTTGACTGGTAGAGAATGCTTTGTGGCATTAAGTCCGCCTATGTACCACCACTGTACATGAAGTTTAAATAAATAAATAAATTAGATATCACACTATCCCCGGAGGTTTATGTTACCTCTGCTCCGATACTAAAACTAGTATTTGCCCATTAAACTAAGAAGGAATATTTCTAAACACCTAACTACATAGTTACAGGTTTTGAAACTATAAAATGATATTAACACTACAAAATGCTTATGGATAGGGTTACCATTCATTCGAAAATGTCCGGCAGTTTAGGCTTCAAACGTAAGGACACTGGGCAAAAGTGTACTTTGGGGCATTTTTTAACAATTAATAAGGTTGAGTGTTTTTAGTAAAACATTCTGTTCTATTCATTTCTTCTAAGGTTTCTAAGAAGAAAGGACTCTGGAGCATAAATCTCACTAACACACTAATATTCATCATCATCATCATCATCATCATCATTTCAGCCGAAAGACGTCCACTGCTGGACATAGGCCTCCCCCAAGTGTCGCCACAATGAACGGTCCTGTGCGTCTCGCATCCATCGTACTCCCGCAACCGTTACCAGGTCATCGGTCCACCTTGCAGGAGGCCTTCCAACGCTACGTCTTCCGGTACGTGGTCGCCATTCCAGAACCTTTCGGCCCCAACGGCCATCCGTTCTGCGAGCAATGTGCCCTGCCCATTGCCACTTAAGTTTGGCGATTCTTCGTGCTATGTCGGTGACCTTTGTTCTCCTGCGGATATCCTCATTCCTGATACCTGGTCACACTAATATTGCATTACACTAATCTATACTTATACTTAATATTATAAAGAGGTAAAGTTTATTGTTTTTTCTTTATTTTTTGGTTGTAGGAGGTAATCCATGAGAGTACTGGTCTGATTACTAAAATTTATTCACTGAGAGAAAGCTGCTTTATTCCTGAGTGACATAGGCTATATTTTATGTACGCGAGTGAAGCCGCGGGCAAAAGCTAGTAATTATATAAAGGCGAATGCTTGTTACATCTTCACGCACGAATAGCTAAAATAAATTTGGATGAAACTTGGCACACGGTTAGACCATATCCTGATCCTTTATATCCCCGGAAGAAACTTATTTATCAACAGAACATCTAATTATTCGACATAATATGGGGGAAACTAATTTCACGCGGGTGAAGCCGTTGGCAGAAGCTAGTGAGGCATAAAGGCTTTTTTATATCGATGGTAATTATTTTAAACTAGCTTTTGCACGTAGCTACTCCCGCGTACATAAAATATAGCCTATGTCACTCAGAAATAAAGCAGCTTTCTATCGGTGAAAAAATATCAATCAGACCAGTATTTTCTGAGATTACCTCCTGCAAACAAAAAAACCTAAAAAAAAACCTTTATCTCTTTATAATATAGTACATAGTGTAGATAAGTTAAGCCTATATACGTTAATAACAGCATCAGGAACATTTATTACCCCTTCAGAAAACCCTCGAAGATGTATCTGAATCTTTATTCAGGTCAGACACTTGGGCATTCCAACATGTGGGCAATTCTGAACAGGTCACCGCACCGGTATCATATTTTATAAATTAATGTGTAGATGTTGAAAAATATCAAAGAATGCAAACCAGCTTTTTAATAGGATTTGAAGGTAACCCTAGTTATGGAGAAACAATTCCCGCACTAACACATAGGCAGGCAATATGGCCATAGCAAAGCGTTTCGGTCTAATTGCCTATCGTAGCCCGTATTTATGGGCCCCGCGAATGGCCCATACTTCATAAGACCCTTTAATGAGCAATAAATAGCTATTAACAATAGTTGATTAAAGACCCATTGTTGACTCGGATTGATTTAGAAATCTTAGATTGTTTTGAAACGACGTGAAAATGAAGTGTGTTTTGTACATATTTTTATTGAGCGTAGTTGAGAATGTGATAAAAAAATCAATTAATATTTTCAGGGAACTTATTTATATTGTTAACTAGCGACCCGCCCCGGATTCGCACGGGTACAATGCTTGTATTATAGATCCTTTTCTAGATTTCCTTCAATCACTCTATTAAAAAAAATCGAATCAAAATTCGTTGCATAGTTTTAAAGATCTAAGCATACAAAGGGACAGACAGCGGGAAGCGACTTTGTTTTATATTATGTAGTGAAATATCAGGAATGCGAGTAAGATAGAGGGATGGAACTATACACCATATATAGCTCCATCCCGGAAGAACATTTTGTCTGTCTGTCTGGAGTGTTGTGAGATGATAATAATTTTTATTCAATAAGTAGTATGTATAGATACTGGCACGGATCTTGAGCACTGACTTCTACAGTTTTACTTGCGCAGACGCACGCAGAAGTGAAATATCGGGTCTCTTTAGTGGTATGAAAAGAGACGCGGGGCGGGGAGTGCAATCCTTGTACAGTGATTGGCTCGTTGATGTTTACGATGTGCAAAGCGATTCCCGCTCTTTCGCTGAGCGCTCAAGATTCGTGCTGCTTGCTATCTGTACAAGATATTCAGAGTATCGTAAACACTAGAGAAAAACAGTACAATCAGTATAAAGTGGGTCCTAGGAGTCCCTTTCCTAAACTAGGCAGAAATTCTGTCTGTATCTTAGGAAAGAGTTACCAATTATAGAGGGTCGTATTACGGTTACAAAATAAAAAACATTGGTACGTGTTGTGGGTGAACAAAGTACTTATGTTAAATATGTGTATAGTGTGTGTGCGTTTTTGTGTGTATGGGAGTGAATTAGTGTGTTAGTTTTTAAGCGTATTGTATGTGTAAGCCTATCTCATTAGACGATGATGAGTGTATGTCTGCCGGTATTTCAATAGTATTTTGTTCACAATATTCAAAAACCAGTCTTTAAGGGGATGCAACTCGATATACATTTTCACTGTTTTGGTGTAATTTCTCTATAATATGTATGTATTTAGAAATATATAAGTATGTTTATCACTTATCTAGTATTCATAGCACAAGCTCAGCTTAGTTTGGGACTAAATGGCGTTATGTGAAAGTTGTGGAATATTATCAACTTTTTTAAGCATTCCCGCAGCACTCCCATACTTCACACTATTAAAAAAAAATCAAAGTTTTCTTATAACAGCAAATTTTTCTATAGTAAGAACAGTAAAAAGTCATAAAAGTAGGCTATTTGTTATCAGTTAAATAAATTGATTATGCAGAACACAATACATGCATTACTCAGACCGATTGCAGAATCAATTATAGCTTTTAAAATCGTAAAACAATACAGGTGAGTGCAAATGTTATTACAATATGACTGCTCTGAGTTTTTTCATTAGTAAGGTTTTTGCTTTCACCTGCTCCTGAAGGTAGAACTACAATGACAACTAGACTTGTACAGCCACATTAGATCCACGCCACGCGACGCGACTCTACGTACAAATCAGACGTGGCACACGTGTGCGTCGCTCAAATGTAGTTCCCAGTTTGCTGTGCGCACAAACATACGTGTACTAAAACTTAGCTAGAGAAAATAAAAACTGGCCAAGTGTGAGTTGGACTCGCACACGATGATTTGCGCACTACAATATTAATAAAAACGAGCAATAAAACGTTTCTTGTATGGCAACCCTCTTTAATTTTCAACTTTATTCTAGTGTTATTTTTTGTTGTTCTAGCCGCAATCAAAATACACATTCTGTGAAAATTTCAACTTCCTGCAGGCGCTGACGGACAGACGGACAAACAGTTGAGGCTCAGTAATAGGGTCCCTAAAAAAAGTATATTGTGTGAAAATAAAATACAAGTTAGAAGTAACCAAAAGGTACTTAATAGGTACCTTTTGGTAGGTATTTAATGTAATAAGTACTATTTTGTCATAAACGTGTAACCATTCTCTTTTCAAATCAAACAAAACAAACAATCTAAATCACATACCCTTATAAAATAAATAGATGTAAATTACAGGAATTAACCAAACCACTTATCTCCCCAAACGTACCGTACCGATACATCGAAAACAACTGGTTTGTCGATAAAAACGTTTTCGAATCGTAAAGCTAAGAATTAAACGAACGTATATCTACTTATACTTAAGGCCCTTGCTCCCGTTTGGTGTTATAAAACAGTGACTTTCTGAAGCTTACTTCCACGGTAACGGCTGTGTTAATAGATTTAAAAAAATATATAGATTCATATATAATACTAGCATGAATGTAGGTTTCTCCATACAAACTTTGGACCTTCGCTTCATCCCCTTAGGGAGTGAATTTTGGAAAAACCCCTATCTTAGTGCTCACCTACGTCATAAAAGGAAGCCTTGTGCAAAATTTCACGCTCCTAATCCCAGTAGTTTCGGCTGTGCGTTGATATGTCAGCCAGTCAGTTTCCCCTTTTATATATATAGATTATCAAAATATATTTTTTTTTGTATGAATAATAGGTATTTTAATAAATTTTATCACATTATTTTTTTCGCTTTTTTTCCCTACTCCTTTCATATGGCTTTGATCTTTAAGAGTATGTTTACACATAAAAATACTGGTTAAGCGTAATTCAGAATATACATAGCATATGTAAATCATTCAATATTTCGCAAATAAAATGGTTTTGAAGGTCAGCGGGTATGCGGGTATGCGGGCGCAGGCGACAGTTATGAGTATGTGTGCAATATGTGTTTAACTCCGGCCAGATGTTCAAGGGACTATACGCCTTAAAAGACGGACCGTTGATTTTTTAACGAAGTTAAATTACCATTGACAGCTACCTGTGAAAGTCGGTAATGGTCAGTAAATGACGGTAACGGATGATCACTATTAGGCTGCCTGTCCACTGGAGCGGAGAGGAGCGGAACAGAGCTGTGTCAATAGAATCTTATAAAATGTCCACCACTTTAGTTTCCTTGCGTGATGGCATCAGAAATGAGGACATCCTCAGGAGAACCAAGGTTTCCGACATAGCCCGAAGAATCGCCAAATTTGAGTGGTGGTGGCCGGTCCTTATGGCGACACTTGGGAGAGGCCTATGTCCAACAGTGGACGTCTTTCAGCTGAAATGATGACGATGACGATGATAATAGACACGAATTTGCGAACTAGTTTGAAAAATTATACAGAAATGAGAAGCGGTGCGTGGAAGCGACAAACTGGCCGTGTGGTTTTGCAGCTACGTGGATTTGCGTGCACTAGCTCCGCACAGGCTGCAACTTCGCTCCGAATTACCTCGCTCCGTATAATACGTGAAGGACAAACATATTCCGCAGCTCCGCTCCACTGGGCTTGCGGACGGCGAGCAATGGGTAGCCCGCCGTCCGACCGTCCGGACCGAGCCCAAGTCGTCAACGGCGCGTATTGTTCCACGCGCACCTCAGGGAGATGTCAGCAAATCGTAGGGGCCCAGCAGGGACGAAGGCAACGAAGGAACAGGAGTGGGTTTTTAGTCAGTAAATAGTGTCAGACACACTATCTCTCGCTCCGCCCAAGAGCGGGATTTGTCATAAGATGATTTTCCCACCCAAAAAAAAAAGCTTCGCTCCACTATCACGCTCCGCATCAATAGACAGGCAGCCTTAAGAACACTTCCTGTAGGTAAAGTAAGTAAACAAAATCGTGTCGAGAGATTGGGTGTGATTTCACACATGTGTTGTTGTTTTATTTTTAAGTTAATCGGTTGTTATTTATTACTGGAAATTTACGTCGATTTATGTGATGGCACTTAAATATATGAAAGGTACTTTAGTAAAATAATAATATTTATTTATTAAAACTTCATGCAACACAACAGTACAAAGGCGGAATTAATGCTTTAGGCGTTCTCTACCAGTCAATCTAAGGTGTTAAAGAGAAAATGTGGCAGATGCATAAAAATACAAAAGAATATTACGAAAATTAGAGTTTAAAAGTATATATATATATACAAAATAAACATACATATATAATTTAATATAATATATATACATATATAATAATGCTGAATAATATGAAAATGATCTTTTATACCTCAATTTGCCGTATTCTACGATTCCTAGTATAGGTATTGGTAGGTATTATCTCTCACTTGAACAGTCTTTTAAAATGAATCACTTGCTTGTCTATGTAGGCTGTTAGTAAACCAGTGCGTCTCACCATCAACGATTGCATCACTGCTTACCATCAGCCCTACGTTCAAAAATAACCAGAGTAGGGTAGGGTCTTTACTCTAACCGTTCAAAAATGCTTCGAGTTGCAACCCAGAGGCGTTCTTTTATAACTCGAGTAGCTACCCTAAAGTTAACCGAACTTACTCTAACTCCGAGCAGGGTAGGTTGGTGTAAGCGGCAGGAATGACAGTTGCTTGGCATTGACAGTTGAACTCTACGTTCGCGTTCAAAAATGCGAGCATATAAATATATATGTATATATTATATTAAATTATATATGTATGTTTATTTTTTTATATATATATATACTTTTAAACTCTAATTATCGTAATATTCTTTTGAATTTTTATGCACCTGCCACATTTTATCTTTACCACCCTAGGTTGACTGGTAGAGAATGCCTAAAGCATTAAGTCCGCCTATGTACTAGTGTTGCATGAAATTTTAATAAATAAATATATAATAAATAGAGTATCTAACTTGATGACGTCATTCGAGTTAGCTCTAACCTCATTTTTTAACGCAGTGCTGGCTAGATCGCAGTCAAGTACTAGTTAGTAAAAAAAATTCTAGAAAACTCGGGACTTTCCGTCCCTATCCACTGCACTTTTACTAAAACCTCTACGTACGAAGAAACGTTATCATCTAATTTCACACTTCAAAAACAGCTAAGAAACGTTGTCATCAACCTATTAGGCACGGTCTACACGACCACCTAACACAAAAATGACGAAACTAGTAAATCGATTCACTCGACAAAACAGTCTCCTATCGATTACCTTACGAGAATCGAGTACAAAAGAATCGCTCACAAAGCTTGTCAATGACAAATGAAATTCGACGTCCGACCATAAATTGTGACTAGGTATAATAAAAGATTATCTATCTCTGAAATAAATACAGGGGGAGGACAATAGGGCCTTTATTAAGGGACGCATAGACCATCCCCCGGCGGGATTGTTCCTTGGACGTGTATGATTCGCATCTGTTCAGTTATTGTTTTACATGGTTAATTCGATTCTGGTTTGAGTATGATGAGACAACGCTTTTTGGTAGTTAATTTACGCTTTTGTTTGTGTGATTTCTGTTGATAGAACATTAATAAAGAACTACAATAGGATTGAATAGTTTACTTCTATGAAAGCGCGTTCCATCGTCGGCCACATTATCGCTTACCATCACGTGAGATAGTGGTTAAACATGAGCCTGTCTATAACAAAAAAAAAATGAAATTCAAAATAAGTTTTTTTTTTTAAGATTATCTTTAAATTGTCTGTTTTGTCTCCTTCGGATTTTTGATGTAGCTTCAATAATTGAAAGAGCACTAAGTAAGGAAGGTTTGTACGTGTGTTTATCACCGAAATCCTAAACGGTTTGACCGATTTGGGTGAAATTTTATATGTATAACTAAGTGGGTCCCTACCTCCCTGGATAGTATGACAATACAATTGAACTCGGTATTTTTAGAAAATATTAAAAATACGTAAGTAATTTTTCAAACAATACAGTTACAAAAACGACATTTAATATTTTCGATTTCATCCCAGATTTTAACTACATGAAACAAAGTTTTACAAAACATTAACCTAACAATATGGACTAGATCCAAATCCCATTACAAATCAAAGGACAATGCGCATAATTCACTAGCCATCACTAAAAATATAATCTAATAGAAAATAAACGGATACGGACGATTACTCGCATTATAGCTAAGTTCTGATTCAATGGTTCTGACGCCAAAAAAAAAATGGCAATAGCAGAGCTGTTGGTAATATAAACAGGCCGTGCGAACCTCGCGTTCATAAGTCGCGTGCCAGGGGTGTCACCGTAGCAGTTTGGTTTGTTGTTTTTTTTCTTTGTTTTAAAAGGTTGTGTATGGCTTTTTATGACAGACTTATGATAACTTCATTTTTCCATTTATCCCAATTTATGTTAAGCGTAATAGATTTTTTATTGAACAACCTTATAACAATAAAACTACACGAAAAGCATGGGGTAGCTGAAACCGGCATGCACTTTTAAGTATAAAAATGAGGTCATAATTTCTATACATACCTACTACAATGCCACAAAATTTGGAAAAGATCAAAGTGACTTTTTTTTTCGCAGACTCATACATATATCATCATCATTATCCTCAAACCGACTTCGTCCACTGCTGAACAATAGACCTTATTTTTATGGTGCCAATTTTCATCCAGGTTCTACTCGAGATGGCATCATTATCATCTGCCCATCTGACTGTCAGACGACCAACAAATTTCTTCTGCCAGACCTTGCAACATGCAAAGCATACATGGGCATGCGTGTTTGTTACAGGGCAAAGTGCGGTCACGACAGGTGGAGTAAGGCAGTGACCGAATGGCGTCCAAGGACATACATACTTCTATATTATTATACACTAGAAAGATTCTCATTACTTTTTTTATAATTACTAGTGAATTTGTAACATATTTGTACTGGTTCGCTTTATATTCATAATGATATTTCGATTTCCAATTAATTCATAAAAATACCAATAAAAACAAAATTAAAGTTGTCTTTCTTAAAACTAATGAGGCGTATTAAAATAATTGGTGATTAATTATGCATAATGGATTAATATTAATTATGAATATTAGATGTCTGTCGCTGTGTCTTTCCGTTGATGACCTCTAAACATAATATAATTATAGTAATATAATATTTTAACTATTTAAATAGTGCCTTAAAAGATGTGCATATTTTTGTATCGATAATAAAAATTCCCCGTTTTTCAAATAAGTATCATTTAGAAACTTCATCGAAAACTCTTCTTTTATTGATTTATTGGAAAAAAACAAAATGCTGCGCATTTATTTAGCTATACCTTTTCTAACTATAGCTTTTATTTTCTTTTGAAATGATTTTTTCTAAACAAAATGTATAAAAAAAAAACAGATTTTTTTCTGTAGATTTTTTACAAACAGTATTTTTGTAATTCACATTTCTCATATTTTTTCTCTTGTGTATCAAATTATTATTTGTTTTTCTGTTAGCACAGCCCTATCACAAGCCCCTGCCAGATCGATAGAACATTTTATTTCTCTCTATTATAAATCCGAGGGGAGCATTATAAGGAGTGTCGCGTGCGTGCAGTTACCGCCACCGTGCCATTAACGACTGCCGCTGGCAACTGCCAACTTTCTGTGCAACTTTTTTTTTTGGTGGGTAGTTCAAATATTATGTTTAATTTTGGACGGGACGAGCAGTTGTGGCAATTGAAATAGCAAACGTTCGCTGTGCGAATTATCTAGAAACGTCAGTAACCTTCTGCTGGAGCAAAAATAAGGTTATATCTATTAATGGATTAATTGGCAAAAAATAAATTACTTGATAATTATTTGTTGCAGATCTCAGTTGCGTTTACAAGTTTTTTTTAAATCTTATTACTAGGTATTTTTAATGACGCCTTATTTGAGGTTAAGGAAAAGAAAGAAAATAGATCTATTTGGCACAACACCAGATACACAAATACTAGTTAAATATAAATGAAAAAAAAAAGCAAAAATAGTTTACCTTACGCAATTAAAATATATATTAATATTTTTATTTTTAATAATATGTGATTAAAAATATTTTTTTTAATGCTTATTTACAAATAATCCTAAGGACAGACACAACGCGACAATGACACCGACGCCATGACGATTAGTCACAGAAATTGGGAACCTAAATACGATGTTTACAAAATATTTTCCAATAAAAATAAAACTATCAAAATGACAAACTCTCATAAAATCTCACCACATGACACCAGTCACATAAAAACAAACAATCAAACACAAAATTGCCGGCAGACTTGGCATTAGGTAAAAACCTCCACTTACGTGATTAAAGGGTTTCATATCACAACATTAATGACACAGTGGGAAGCTAAATAAAGGGCTTCGCATCATACATTGAAAAAGTAAAAAAAAAACGACCTAGTGCGAGTTGGACTCGCGCACAAAGGGTTCCGTACTGTCCTTAGCAAAATAACGGCAGAAAGATCACGTTTGTTGTATGGGAGCCCACTTAAATATTTTTTTTCTGTTTTTTGTTGTTATAGCAGCAACAGAAATACATCATCTGTGAAAATTCCAACTGTCTAACTATCACGGTTCACGAGATACAGCCAGGTGACAGACGGACGGACAGCGGATTTTTAGTGGTTCGTTGTCACTAGTACCATTAACAGTTCCATGATAAAACAACTGACGTTTTTTTTTAAATTAATATTTCCATTTTAAAAGAATCTGTAAATAATAGAACTAATGTTGAAATTTGTCATCACTAGTACCTGTAGTAATTTTTATTATTTTATTATTAGGGTCCTGTTTTACCATTTGGGTTCGGAACCCTAAAAAGAGATATAATCGGATTTCATGAGTCAAAAAGAAATCTATACAATGATTTATGATCTGTTCTGATTATTATTTTGTATTATACCTACTTTTCTATCAAAAAAATTGGCTTTGATAATTTTCTATTGTATCGTTCCAAATATGTGTCTAGCGTTTTTATTTTACGACAAAAGAATTGGCTTCTATGATATTCTAGTGTCTGAAATAATTTATGGTTTTGACGTGAATTCTATCAAACTTGGAAATTTTCAAGAGTACTTGGTTTGTACTTTCGTTCTGAACGACCTTGTTTTCACTATAAAAACCCCTAATGCGAAGGTGTATCGTATGGTTATTTTATTATAGATTCTATTCATTGACTAGTCGCGGCACGTCATCTAAAACAAATTCAAATGTCAATTAAACACTATTCGTACCAGGTCGAACACCTTACAGTACGAGCCGATTCGTAATAAAAATCAGGTAGGTAACCTGTAGGCCAAAATCCCAGACAAAATTTACTAAAAGCCACAGACGGTCCGGATCGACATGGACCGGTTAAGAACGCCAGAAATAGCAACCGGGCGGTACCATCGGAATTCTGGTTGACGTGGTAAGAATTGATGTGACCCGGGCAGGGACAGGCGAAACAGCACCAATGATAGGGATGGGAAAACGAAAAAGTCGATAAATATCAAATTGATATAATATGCAGAGTTGCAGTGGCATCAGTAAAAAAAAAAAATTATATCTTGCTCCTGAACAAAAAAAAAAATAACAAAACAATAATATAAAATTCTACCTTCTTTTTATATACGTTTTGAACCTCTGATATATTACCTATCCATCAAATATATAATGGAACACTTATTACAATAAAAAAAATATATAATTCGGTAAGAACTACTTAAATCGATACTCGAAAAAATATTGTAAAAATGAATTATTGATATACTAAAAATAATGACAAGAAAAAGACGAGAAATTTTGATCTCTCGATATATTTTATATAAAGTTAAGCGAAATGACAAATGAATTTATTTATCTACTAATAGCAGGTACCTACTTAATTACACCTTTTAATTCGCGTTTGAATATCAATCAAATTGGTAAACCATCTGAGCGTCCTTTTCGAAGTGAATATTCATACAACCGCTCTTACGTGATTATGATATTATTACACATCTTTCTCTAGATATTTTGGATACACAGCTATCTTGTGGATATTATCTAGGCTTCTATAGAAATCAAAACATAAATTTGTGTAAAACTAATCTGGTAAAAACCTCTGAAAATCTGATATTTTATGTGAACTTTGGCCCTCCATAATGTACTCATATATTAAAAATATAAAAAATTACATTAATAGAAGCCTTGCACATTTGATTGAAATTCTGAATGACGATAATTATTCTGGAAAACTTTTAAGGGTTTTTAAAAAAAACACTTATTTCCTGGAACAAGTTTTGTGAAATATTCGAGTAAATCACGGAATTACCGAATGTCAACAGAGTTTTTAGGAGTTATCTCTCTTTGTTTGCATTGCTTCTTCATCAAATATCGCAAATGCATCATCATCATCATCATTTCAGCCGATAGACGTCCACTGCTGGACATAGGCCCCTCTCAAGTGTCGCCACAATGAACGGTCCTGTGCGTCTCGCATCCATTAACAAGTCATCGGTCCACCTTGTAGGAGGCTTTCCAAACGCTGCGTCTCGGAGTACCGGAGTACGTAGTCGCCATTCCAGAACCTTTCGGCCCCAACCGCCATCCGTTCTGCGAGCAATGTGCCCTGCCCATTGCAACTTAAGTTTGGCGCAAATGCAAGCGTAGGAATATATGCACAATTCCTGGCTTACAGAATCCGGAATTAAAACAAAAAACATAGATATTTATGACTTCTTTATATACATATAAATCTTAAACAAAAAACCTAATGAAATCATCACACAATCCTATAAAATTACACAAGAAGGACGCCAAGCAAGAGAGACCCAACAAAGAACAATACGAATAAAGTTATTCCACATCAGAGAAGAATTCTACAATTTCAAAGCGGTGTCCTGTCTGTGAGTTGAAGAACATAATAACGGGGAAATAAATGAAGTCACATTGCATTGCGAATAAATGTAACAAAATAAAAGATATATTGTCTCTTTTTCTTTTAGCTGTAAACATGTTTTGAGATGTATTACGTAAGTTGTTTAAGCTTTTACGAAAGTTCTTTAGATGTGTCGAATGTTTAATTTATAAAAAGGTTAATATCAATGTAGTACTTATGCTAAAAGTCATTTATCATCATCGTCATTATCCTCATCACCATTATCATCATCATTATTTCAGCCGAAAGATGTCCACATAAGCCTCTCCCAGGTATCACCACAATGACCAGTCCTGTACGTCTCACATTCATCGGTTTCCCGCGACTCTCACCAGGTCATCGAAAAAGATTTATATGAATTAAAACTGAGCTTCACAAAACAACTGCTCCACTCCACAGAAGAGTTGGAGAAGTCATTAGATGATTTTTCAGTTTAAAAACAAAAGGGTTTCATTAAACAAAACTAAAAAAACTCCATGTCAATTTAAATACCTTCCTCTCTCAAGCTCTTTACATGATGTTTAAATTAAGTCATACTCTCTGTGTAAGCCCCTAAATAAATAAGATAGGGATCTCCGTTTTTGCCCTCAAATAGTGTAGGACCCTAGTAAAAACATCGAACAAACCACAAAGCAAAAACCTAGTGGAATTGGAGTAAAAAATACAAGTTATTTCAATTTAGTAATGCATTTATCATTCTCCGCCACATCACGTTCAAAAAAACACTAAATTATGAAAATCCTCGAAACACTCCATTTCCTGGAACACCTCATACAATCCAATTAACCTAAAAAATATGTGGGGCAGGCAAAAACAGTTTGCAGCAATCGTGAATAAAAACAAAGTTGCACCTCCACCATGGTGCTGAGTAGCTGGCTCCTGACCCAGTTTCCTACCACCCATTGTGGCACTGGAGTCATATTTTCTGGAGTACCTATGTCATTGCACACGCTTTTTCACACAATGCCCTCTTTGAAGTGGTGTTATGCTTTAAACCGCTCGTTTCGAAATTCGTACGGTGTCAATTTTCAATTTTGGAATGATTTATAGAACTGAGTTCGAAATAAAAAAAAAAATATGTAAAAAAAGGTTGTATGCAAAAAGCTTGTGGAAATTTCACGATACAACCGTTTGGTCAATTAAAAAAAATAGATATGATTTTTTAGGGTACCGTACGTCAAAAGGAAAAAACGGAACCCTTTTAGGATCACTTTGTTGTCCGTCCGTCCGTCTGGAAAAAATCTGAAATCTGTTGTTACGTCACATAAAAAAAGAATTGCTATTCGGAAAAATCTTTTTAACTCAATTGTAAAACACGAACTGTTTTCATAGGAAAGTTTGTAGGGAACCCTCAGTGCTCGAGTATGACTTGCACTTACCCGTTTTTTTTTAATATTAACCTTTTGAGTAGCGTAATTAGAGACACAATTGAAAGACAATGACCGATTGAACGCCGGCGTTTGCTCGGGGTTTAATGAACTAAGCATTTAAAGTATTCCCGATCAAAAAACTACTTTCAGTGGTATCTAGATTTGAATACAATCTCCACAAAAAAAAAAAAAACAATTTCAAATCGCAAACGCAAAAGGCAATTGAAGGAAAACAGGTGGGTTTTAGTCAATAAATCTGACACTCCCTCTCGCTCTACCCAGAGCATTGATTTCGAATAACAAATAAAAATAAAAATGGTTACGGTATTTATCGTGGCTTTTTGTGAATAGATTTCTGTAAAGATCATATTTATTTCTTAATTCACTGGTGTTAGTAAGGAAAAGACACACAACCCGTTGAAACTCAATCAGAACCATCATAACATAGTGTATAGTTATAATGTTTAGACTGCTAGGATTCAGGCCTCCTCACTATGAAAGAAAACGGAGCTGTAATCAGCCACACGAGCCAGAAACATCGCTATATATCCTTTCTACTATCAAAAACTAGTCTAAAATACTAAACTAGAGCATTATGATGTAATTTATCTAATAGTTAACTAAAGTCAATTACCAACATTAATTTCGTACAACCATATTCCGAGCTACAAACATCCATGCACTATGCGCCAACTATGACCCAATTCTAGAAGCGTCATGCGAGACTGAACCAAACAATACAATGCTATTACCGAAAAGGTTTTTATTTCTATAGTTTTTTGACTGTTTACTTGGTTTCCCTTTTTGATATGTTTTATATTGGAAATTACAGTTTTAAACCATCATCATCATGATCTTCCTGCCCTTGTCCCGTGTTATTTGGGGTCGGCGCAACACGTTTTTTTCTTCCACTCTGCCCTGTCACTCGTTATGTTATCACTAACTTCCTTTTCTTTCATATCACTCTTCACACAATCCATCCATCTTTTCTTTGGTCTCCCTCTCCATCCATCCACATGTAAATTCATAACTCTTTTAGTAACATGCGTCTCATCCCTCCTCTTCACATGACCATACCAAGACAAACGATTCCCTTTCAACTTTTCAGTCACTGGCGCCACTTTCAAACTTCCCCTGATATATACAGTTTTAAACCATTTGGGGTTTTTTTTTTTAGGGCGGGAAAATCATGTAATGACATCCTCCGCTCTTGGGAGGAGCGGGGGATAGTGTCAGACTTTTACTGACTAAAAACCCACTCCTGTTCCTTCTTTGCCATCTTTTTTTCAGGGCCCCGGGGATCTCTTTCGTACCACCCATGGTCCCAGTAGGCTTCGACCATCTGGGGTCGAAACGCTTCGGTTATGGAGTCCAAGTATCTACTTGTCACCTTTTCAAAGATGTTTTTCGTCAACTGATTGACATTTCGCGTGACCAGAAGGGCTGGCCATTCCTTACCCAAATAATTAGCATTGCCATTCAACGTGGTAATTATAAAACATGCCAGACTTCAGGATACATTTGTGGCATGTTCAGATGACAGCAATGAGGAAGAGTACTTCGACGCCTAATTTGTTTTAGTATATACATATTATGTACGTAATTAAGTAATAAATACTCGTTTTTAGTTTAGAAGGTTCTTGAAATGTAGGAAAGCGTTTTCAAAATTATTTCGTTTTGGAAAATCAAGAATAAAAACCTATTTATATATATAAAAATGAATAGCTATTCGTTAGTCTCGCTAAAACTCGAGAACGGCTGGACCGATTTGGCTAATTTTGGTCTTGAAATATTCGTGATACTTCAGAGAATGTTTAAACGGTGAGAAAATATGGACCACACTCGAAAAAAAAAAAATCCGAATACAACGCCATCTCTTATGTAAATGCCATTTTAAAATGAATTATGCTGGTACTGATAATGCCAGTAGATGGCACAATATGACTATTATGAGGTACGAAGTTCACCTATGCTTGGACTGCAACAACAACAAAGTAAAAGAAAAACATCTCGCATGCTTACTCATAAAAAAACCTAACTCAAAAACAAAGTGTTTGAATTTGAAAACACACATTTCCAAAATAAGGTTCAATTTTCAATAATCTCTTTTTTGACTTACGTCTCTTTTTAATGAAGTGTGGGATCTGTCAATTTTAAAGGACCAACCAAAACTTCAACAAAAAAAAAAAAACATTAACCTATTTTCAGTTTTAAGACCTAATTAGCACTCTAGTGTTATTATACCCATATAATAATATATTCTAGCATTTTGCAGATTAAGGATGTGACGTCAACTAGACCAGAATTAGCATAATGGACACAACAGCGGTATATTTAGAGGTATGAAGTAGAATCTGCGGCATATAATTGAGTGTTATTACCCACTTCTTCTTACTAAACGTACGTTGCGAAATAATATGAGGATTTAATACTTGAACCATTAATGTAGTAAGCGTTGCATGGAATTATGCGGTTTTTTTTTGCGAAGCTTTATTGCACAAATAAAAATTTTACGCAGGTATACTTCTTTTCCTATTCGTATCATCATTTAGGTCCGTGGGTAGTCCAAAAGAGAACCCTGAGGGGTCCTGGAATGAAAGGTAAAGAAGGTGTAGTTTTAGTCAGTAAAAGTCTGACACACCCTTTCGCCTCACCCTAGAGTGGGAGAAGTCATTGGATGATGTCCCAGCTTAAAAAAAACATCATTTAGGTGGAATGCTTCCAGTGCTGGACATAGGCCTTACCATTAGTTAAGAGCGCCCATACATTTCCATTCAAATGCCCTTACGTTATTAGGACGTTATTACATGTCTTTCTCTAGATATTTTGGAAGCGCAGATATCTTTTGACGTTTGAAAATCTACTATTTTGCGAGAACTTTGACCCTTCATATTTTACTCATTAATTTAAAAAATAAAGAAAGTATATTTATAAACCTACATTTAATTGTAATTCAGAATGACGAATAGATTTTTCAAAAAGTTTTGAGGATTTAAAAAAAAAAACTTTGATAGCCTGGAACAATTTTTGTGGAATATTCGAGTGACTGATAGAATTGCCGAATGCCAAAAGAGCGTTAAGGCGTCATTTTTTTTTTACGCGTTGCTTCTTTACCAAACTTTGCGTGGGATGAAACAACTGGCTTAAAACCATACTCACATTGAAGATAGACGGATCGGAAAGTGTCCTCTTAAGTAAAGATAAAGTATTATGCCGTTGCTCTTTTTTGTGCATCAACAATGCCGATTTTCTTAAAATACTTTTGCAATTGAGTCAATGTTTTTTCGAATACCTAATGATCTCATATTTCGTGGCAAAACTATTTCTTTTCAAAAGATTCCCTAACAATGTGTTCAAATTAAACCATGAAAATGGATTTATCACAGTAAATACAATCACTGTGGGTATAACAAAAAATTACTTGCACGATCTCTCATTCCTCCAACCAAACCGAAGATTGTTTACAATCAATATAACAGAAACTAATACATTGGTCACGTTCGTATTTCTGTTTATATTATCCGCAGCTAACTCCGTAACATATATACCGCCATATTTATAAAACAAAGCCAATGTTCCACCAAGTACTACCATTGATTTACGACTGAATATGCCTTTGACAGCTCGGTGTTGCCATTCAAAAAATATGTATTTATTTTTGTTACGTTTTATAGGGCAATAATTTTGAAGGAATAGTCGTAAAATTTTGCTTTAGAGTTTATGGTATTGTTTATTTATGAAAATAGGGTTTAATTTTATTTTTTTGATAGCTTTATTTGAAATTTTCATTGCTTATTTTTCTACAGAACCATTGAGATAATTTAATGTCGTTTTAAATACACATTATTCCTTCTCCATGTCAATACTGCTATTCTACAGTGTAAAGCATAAAGGTCTTGAAATAGATCACAGCAACGATTCAATTCAAACTGCACATAAATATAATTTATTTGACGACTCCGAAATTGCAAGATTCAGAAGGATAGATTGGGAATTATATTTCAGATCAGGACTACATATACCTCGAAAACAGTAGTTGTAGTAGTTGGTAGTTGCAAAGACCATAGCTGTTTTCATATTAATATTTTGATATAGACTTAAATGATTAAAACATACATTGTTTAATTCTGGAATCGCACAGATTTAGATTTTTTTGAAACTCCTCTCTCATCATCATCACCATCATCATTTCAGCCGAAAGACGTCCATTGCTGGACATAGGCCTCCCCCAAGTGTCGCCAAAATGAACGGTCCTGTGCGTCTCGCATCCATCGCACTCCCGCAACTGTTATAAAGTCATTGGTCCACCCTGTAGGACGCCTGCGAACGCTACGGCTTCCGGTACGTGGTCGCCATTCCAGAACCTGTCGGCCCCAACGGCCATCCGTTCTGCGAGCAATGTGCCTTGCCCATTGCCACTTAAGTTTGGCAATTCTTCGTGCTATGTCGGTGACCTTTGTTCTTCTGCGGATATCCTCATTCCTGATTCGATCACGCAAGGAAACTCCGAGCATAGCCCTTTCCTTTGCCCTTTGGGTGACTTTAAGTCTTCTGATGAGGCCCGTCCCTCATAACGCAATGAATGTTGTTGAACTGTCACAATGAAAAGATTTTCATGATACATTTTCTTTTATAAAACTAGACAGCGAAAAATAAGTAGCTTATTATTTACCACAAGCTACCATCTTGACAAATTTCTATTTTCATAATCTTTCAATTAAAATAACTACACCAAAACGATTCTTCAAGACTTATACAATTCGCTATTCGTGATACTACTTCTAAACTTACAGAATACTCCGCTAGATGGCGCTAGCTTCTTTTGTGCCAGTGTTGCCACTGCTAAATTTACTGCACGGAGTGTAGAACTTTGTTGATTACCGCACCTGAGTTGGACGAGTAAGTACGTACCTGGAAAAAAAAAAATTTGTGTTAGTTACGATTGTAGTTTAAGTAAACTTATATTAAAGGTAGATGTAGCTTAGGGAACATAGTGAAGTTATCAAATAAAAAGTAACGCTTTTTTTTTGGTGTGAATTCATCAAATGTCTTTTCCTGTTCTGGGTGGAGCGAGAGTGTCAGTTCACCAAAAAAAACTCTCATTCATTGTGCGTACAGCAAAGGAGTATAATTCCCTGCCGGAGTCTGTGTTTCCTGATAGCTACAACCTAGGGTCTTAAAGTCAAGAGTGAGTAGTTTATTTCAAGGCAATCTCCATCGTCTACTACATCATCAGGTGAGATAGTGTTCAAACAGGAGCAACTTCAACAACAACATATAATAATTGAAAAAAAAAAGTATCTTCAGTTGCCCTTTGTAACTCTTAAAAAAAAGTACTACACCATGTTCTTAAAATCTAGCAGTGTCCAGATATCAATTTAAGAGAATTAATCCCTACCAATGTTATCATGACTTTTAAATTACCTCACAGCCTTTTCCAACAGACCTGCCGTTATTTTTCAAAATCAAAACTAAACTGTCGTTTGACAGTTCCAAAGACAATAAAAATGAAATACATGGTTTTAGGTTGAAATTGAAACAATAAGCCATGCTGAAACAGAGCTTGTAACAACATACTTTAAGTCTATTCAGACATTTGATTAGTAAATTGAGATGGGTATCAATTAGGGCCTTCATACTAATTTAATAAGACTACACAGATAATCAAAGCCCGGCGGGATTCACCAATAAAACTAATCGCGTTTTAACTTTTGGTTCGCATAATCGCGTTTAGCCGCTGTCACTAGTGTCACTTGTCTGTATTTTTCTTTCGTTGTATATTTACAAGTGACACTAGTGACAGCGGCTAAACGCGATTATGCGAGCCAAACGTTAAAACGCGATTAGTTATATAGTATTGGTGAATTCCGCCCTATGTCTTTCTGAGAAGGAGATATGTAATGTGATTTATAAACATAAAAATGTGGCTTGTCTTTTAATCACAGCTGAAGGATAATGCAGCAAGAACTTTTGACTTTTTACTTCACACGTATATATTCTAAGTCTTTTGAGTAGAATCTTCTACCAGTTCTCTCAACTCGAGAGCTTTTCCTTGTAAGAACTTGTTATGAAAAATAACAAGTTCTTCAGTTCTCTGTCAATTTGATTGAGGGTGGAGGAAATCATTTAGAATATACGTGGGAGACTATTATAAAGGTAAAAAATGTAAGTGTGTGTGTGTCTATCTGTTATATCTTTACGCTTTAATGGCTATACGTATATAATGATGGTACACAGGTATGATTAGTTGGGACAATTTCCTAATGACAGCAACTAGTTGGATATAAGCAACTAGCGACCTGCCCCAGGTCCGCAGGGGTGTCAATAATGTTAAATTTTCTCTAATATAACCTACATGTATTACACTTTAAGATTCACTCTGTCTTTGTGAAAACTGCATGAAAATCCGTTGAGTAGTTACAGAGTTATTCGCGTTCATACAGACAGGCAGGCGTAAGGATATAATAAAAATAATAATGAATACAAATAAATCATTAAGTCATCGATGTCAATGGAAAGCTATTCTGCCCATCATCGATCATTCCTTTCATCTAATCCAAAAAAAAAAAACGAAAAGGACAAAATTCATACATCCCCACCACTGTACTACTTATTAGGAGTCACTTGAATTATTCATTGGACGAGGGTAGACGAAAATCTAAACTCTTAACAGCAACTTTCAACTTTAACGGGTAGAAAATTAAGTCCAATTTGGTATGGTAACTTCGTCTGAGTGTTCAATCTTCGGATTTCAATCAGGACATTTAAATAGAGACGAAGTCTTAACTGAGGACTATTGGTTTTTGCAGGACGGAGTTCAGTCAAGTAGTTTCTTGGTCCTTTGATCTTTTTAGTTTATGACCTCAAAGTTTGGGAGGGTTTGGACATCTGAGGACCACACTAGTATTATAAAGGCGATTTGTATACATGTATATGTATGTTTGTTACTCCTTCTAGCTCGAACAACTGAACAGATTTGGATAATATTTGGCACACGAATAGACCATGTCCTCGAATAGGATATAGAATACTTTTTTTTCCAGGGAGAGTGTTTCCTTGGGATAATTTTCAAATTTAACGAAGGCTAAAATCTCTGGCAGAAGGTAGTTTTAGATATACGTAGATATGCATATGTGACCAATGTAGTGCAGTAAATTATCCAATTTTTTTTATTTTATTAGTTCCATCATCGGACCACCAGGTGTACGGCAATGAGCCACCTGTACATGGTTGACATCTTACCTATACGCACAAAACGTTTTGGGAACACATTCATTGTGCATACAGCTAAGGAGTGGAATTCCTTGCCGGAATCTATGTTTCCTGCAATGGATTATATACTTTTGCGCATTATTAAACTCATGATTAGCTCCTGTAGTCTTCTTAATTAAAAATAAGTCATCTAATAATAGATAGCATGTGACCACTTTCTGGATATGTACAATAATATAAAAAGAGGATTAATTGCGGTTTAATGGATCACTTGTTATTTTGAGATCAGACTTTTATTCTTAGTTCTGAGAGATAAAGATCAAATTCTTAAGGTTTAAATAAAACTGTACTAAGTAAGTAGGTACCAAAAATAACCATAATAATGTTATAATCGTTCTACGATTTAGGCTTCTTAGACATTTGATAATCTTAAATAACTTTTATTTTCTCTAAATTACTTTTACATTTAATTTCGCAAATGTATTCTCACGAAAGACTTTTTGAGAATTACTTAATCGCTTGGCTATTACTTTCACTTCTAGTAACTAAAATATTATTTCTAGAAAATCCATTTAAACAATAAAGTTTTTACGTTAATCTTAAAATAATGTTTCAAGATTTCAATTGCACAGAAGAAAATGAGTGAACGATTTAATTTTTATGAGAAATGACAGTCCTGGAATGACTATTCATTTGGTCTATGATTTGTGAATGAAATAAGATTGAAGAATGACCGAAGATAAATGTACGTAACCATTTTAATTGAAATAGGGACCATTTTATTTCGTTTTCAATCTTGATCTTGATACCAGTTAAAAAACCATCCATCTTGTGAGTGAAGTCCTTTTTGCTTCAGTATTTTTTGCAGTTTAAAGATTATAATTAGGTTTTAAAGATTTACATCAATGATATAAAACTGGAAACCATTTTTAAAAGACCAGAAGGGTAAAAAGTAAAAGTCGTCTTACGCCGGGGGTTAATTCGAATTAAGTTTTTATGCGGTCATAAAAAAGCCACAGTCTACGTTAACGTTTAGCATAAATCTGCAATATTTAAGGAAGTTGCCCATTGGGAGGACAGTTTAAAGTGTTCGAATAATATATTTATGCTCCGTGTGTTTCTCCCCTTATCTACGAACTTTGACTCCGTCATAATGTTTCATTATTATACCAATAATTGTGTAGGGGATGACTTTATAGATGGCTGGAATTTTTGACAAGATTTTTATTGAGTTAGGGAAAAATGTTCGCCATTTTATTTTGCTTGTTATGTTTCCACTTCCATTCGCAATAGTACCAACCAAATGATTTTATAACCATCCCTCCAATCTCATTAGTCTTGAATTAAGAAAGAAATGTCGCTTCGCTTCTTTCAGCTTTAAAACATTTGTTTTGTTAAAAGCAATTAAGTTTTAACAACTAAAATTCATGAGAACAGAAATATTAATTTTATTTTCAAAGCCGACTATGTAATTTGAATAAATTTGTGTACACACAAAGTTACGACAAACACAAATGCATGCTTTGTTTCAATCTTCATTACGAATTACTGTATTTTATGTCTTTGCTCAAAAATAAAGCGAAACACGCATATTTTACGAACAAAACAAGCTTAGAATAATGTATGCAGACTTAAAATATCAAAAGACAAGAAAATATATTCAAACATGAACATTACAAGAATTTAAAGCGTTCTACAAGCAGTATTAGCATTCTGCCAAGTGTTGTATACAAATTAGCTACCTATAATATGTATATGTTTATTATTTAAAAATCGATTTGATCCAAATTATTTCACCAATTGAGACCTTAATAGACTTATTATATTACCATAAATGTTCAAATGTAATTTATTTACAAGACATTTAAATACTTTTCAAAGCTTAAAATAAAAAATTTGAAGACGATATTAAAATTTAATTAACAATTTCGTCGCTGACTGTACTTTTGAGGACAATGAGCTTAAAATGGTACTTTGAATAGAAATTCGGAAAGGGTGATTCTGATTTTCTTATTGAAATATTATTAAGTGATGGGGGATCGATTCTGTCTGACAAAGAACCAATTGGGGGAAAAAGGGGAGAACAGAATTTCCTTTTAACTTGTTTGGGGATTGTGTTTGTTGACACATTATGCTGTTGTTTGGATGCCCGATTATTAAATTCTTAATATTAGGAGTGCAGACGATCAAAGAGTTATTTTATGGGACTGGGTACCGATTAGGGGGACTGTTTGTTTTGAAGTGACACTTAGCGGTATTTATTGCAATTAAGGGGGTTTTTTGACTGAATTAATTTGTTACATTACAATTTTACTCCCGTCTCTGTTTTGGACAGGCGAAAAAAGGTTATTAATTTTATGGAAAGGTTAGTTCGTTGATTAGAAAGAGGTATGTTATATTTTGGAGCTTATATTTTCAACTGTTACAATTTTAAACAGGTTTGACAAGATGGTCAAACATGTTTTAAATTTCAGACGATTCTCATATGATTTGACCATTACATGCTTTCTGTATAGACGTTTCTTTTTGGTTTCAGTGTCTCTTCTCAGGGATAAGTAGGTAACACCGGCCTCATCTAATGTGAATTGATAAAAAAATTGACGTGTAAAAGTGTAATTAAATATATCACAAATACCTTCGTAAGTCGGTGTTAACGACACCTTTAAAATAAATAAGAAAAACAGATATTGTAAAATGTTATTAAATGACAAATATACTTTTAAAGTGCCCATCGCTTTGTGTGGTTAATATAAAAATGCAAATCCAGATAAAACAGTTTATAGTATCCGATAACTCCCCCAGTTGAACAAAACTGAGCACCAGTAACAAACATAACACAATGAGTGTCTGGACGAAACACCGAAGGGATTCCACCGTAATACTAATTAAAAATTTACATTTTGAAAGGATGTTTTAATTTATTATTAAAATTTCGCGGTTGGAGTCGCTTTAAAGCGAATAATTCACATAATTCATGTCAAATAACGCATTATTATTCGGTATACATGCTAGGGCTGCGAACGCAACACTTAGAAACAATTAAAATACAAAAAGTTGCCATAAAAGATTACCCTTCCGAGGGTAAAATAAAGACTTGAAAATTACGTCAACAAGAAATTATTATCACCAAAAAATCGCCGGAATAAAATCAGAGAATTCAACAAAAACTGGTCGTAAAGTAAATTTATTGTTTCGTTCATTTCCACAATGAGTCACAGTCACAAACCTTAATTTAATATGAGATTATAATTATGTATGCTGGCCACATAAGGCTGAGATCATCTTCTGATACAATATATGCGAATCCGCGGTCGTAAAAATGTGCTACCTGGGTCCTAATGGCTCGAAGGACCAAATTAATAAGTTCTTATGTTTGTTGTCTCTGCTTTAAAAAAAAAACTAATGTAAACCGGTTGTTTGGTTTTAATTTAAATTGAGAGGCATTTTTTAAAACTTGGTCCTAATTCTTTTTTGGTCCTGACAGCCCTAGCTTCTAACGGGGTTCCGTTGGTATCCATTGTTTTATTATGTAAACCGCCCGAAAAAGGTCTTTTGTCCTTAATTCTTTGGACGGAATCTTTTCCAACTTTCATCCTAAATTATGGTGTTCAGGCGTAATCACTTTCGACCCCTGACACTTAGTGAAAAGGCAAATTATTTTGTGTTATTTTTTTTTTCATTGTAAGTCGTTGGCTAATGTTTTAAAAACGCTAATTACTTTTTATTAAACAAGGTTAACAGAGTGTTGACCTCTGACAGGGTTTTGTTAAATGTAGAGGATTCTAACATTAAAGTAAAAATAATTTTAAACACCAAATATTTTTGTCAAGTAGAGTTAAAAAAAAAATGCTGGTAACTTTTTTGTGTGCAAAAATAAGTTATTTTGTAGCGACAGTTACGTTGTTTTACGTGTTAATTTTTAGCACAGGAAATTAGTAGATGTTTACGTCTAATTTCACAGAAACAAAAGCTTAGCTAACTTGTGTACTGAACCGTAAAAGTATTGTTTTAACGACTTAAAGCTCACTAATTACCAGTCACAATAGATTAAATTTACTCTTATAATGTCCTAACTTAATTGCCCATTGTTTCAAAGTCCAGAAATAAGTCTCGTCTCTCTCTCTCTTGGTTTGGTCTTTATAGATTTTTGCTGAGAGAGCTCGTATATTTCTAAGGCACTTCATAATTATTCCAAGCTAAAATATTATGAGGTTGGAATTTGGAAAGTTGTAATTTCACATTTTATATTCTGTGCTGTACTGTTAATGAAACTGTTAATGTATGTAGATTGAGGTTTGAATAAGAAATCGATAACTTTTTTATTTATTTTTGCCCTACCCTCATAGTTATCTAGGTCAAAAAATTCAAACATTTATGTCAGAAGCTAGTGCACGGTTCCAAATTAGTCGTTTCCTAAGGAGAAGAACTGGAATGAAACTCCATGGCTACTCTTTTAAAAAAGTTCCAGGACTTGAGGCGTTGTGTGCCAAAATACAGGCTCCAAGCCTAGTTCGGCAGTAAATGTTAATTCAAGCACAATTTTTACGAATTATAACATGATTGTAATATCATAATTGTGAGCACAGACAAATTGTGTAATATGTATTTTTTTAATGCAATAAATTATTATTATTATTTAAAAAAAATGGTTTATCTTACAATATTTCCATATTATAAATACTATTCATAGATATTATGTAAGGACAGTGTAGACCAGTCAATACTGTACCCAAAAGCACAATAAAAATAATCATAATAAAAAAGTGAAGTTAAAACGTAACTAAAAATTATACCGTAGACTTGAAGATGTCAAACATTGGGCCCTGAAAATTTTTCAAAGTATTCAAGACCATCACTTCCTGACAAAAATCTAATTAATTCTGATCACATTTCCTTTACTATAGGTACATACATGCCAATTATTCGAGAGTAAACAAAAAGAGTACATATTTTAATTTCCCCGTAACATTGTAATCGAAGTTCACTGACCAGACACCATTGACGTCACAAAAAGTTTTCAATAAAAAAAACCCCATCGGCGAGTTTTCAACTCGGCAATATTAATATCGAAATGAAAGCTTATGCGGCCTATTGTCAACACACTCGAGTTTTTATCGCACGCGAAATATAGCGAGCGGTAGATATCGGTATCATTGCCAGTCCCAGGTGGCTGCAGCTAGCTTTTGTTTTATTTACCCCTTGTGTAGACGCAAATATTTAATGTTGAAGTTTCACCATGGGAATAGATTTGTCGTAGTGATTAACGATAGGATGTGATTTTTAAATCAGCTTGCTAAGAATTCTCGAACTAATCTATATATAAAACGAAATACCACTCACTGATTAGTCACGAAATCTCAGAAACTATAAAACCTACAAACTCAAAATTTGACAGGTAGGTTCCTTATAGAGTGTAGAAATCAGCTAAGAACGGATTTTACGAAACGCCACCCCTAAGGGGATGAAACGGGGGTCATAAGTTTATATAGAAAAATCTACATTCACGCGGACGAAGCCGCTGGCAGGTGCTAGGTTTTTTATAAATAACGTATGGTATAGTGGGAAAAACGATTTCGCAGTCTTTTGTGCGTGCGTGGTGTTAATGAAATTATTAACGTAGGAACTATAGGTGTAATAAATTCATCATCAGGTTCCTGCTCATGTCCCATGTTACTTAGGGTCGACGCAACACGTGTTTTCCTGACACCAGTCACGCTATCACTAACTCCTCACAGAATCTGTTTATCTTATCTTTGACCTCCCTCTCCATCCATCCATTTGTAAAAAACATGGATAACATTAAATGTAATTAACACAACCCCCAAAATATAACCTCTGCATTAAAATTCCGGACTCGCCATTCTACAAACCCGATCCTACATCTATTTCATATAGCTGCAATTTCAATTTCCAAGAGCGAGCAGTTATGAAAATCGGGGCAGAAAGGCTTACCCCCACTTGTTAGGGATTAAGGTATCCTTTGTGAAAAATATTGCTGAATGTACGTTTAATCTGGAGTGGGGGCCATGCTTCGGTAGGTTTTTTGTAAAGCCTTTTTTTATTTTTTTATTCATGATGATCTAGGAGCAATTTTGCCGGAGATCTCGGTGTCTCGAGCAACATTCCAATTTACCCCATTTGTGTATAGCTACATGATAGTGGAATGTCGCGTCTGTATTTAAACGAGATTTTTATGTTTTGTACAAAATATATATTATTTCGTTTACGGGTCTCTCTATCATGAACCAATGATGATATTTGATGATTTTGTAAGTTGTCTAATTTTTTTTTTTGATAATATGATTTCGAGGCCGACCGCAGCAAAGATAGTGTGACGATCAGGGCGTCAAGTCTGCTATTACAATAGTGTCAGAACGAAAGAAGTCTATCATTGATTTCATAATTGTTGATTTTGGCAAGTTTGGTAATCTACTAATATAATGATGTCATTATGACTTTCCAATGGTCAACCACTGACAGTCTGACACTCATTCTACCAACCTATTCATTCTACAAACAACTCTAGTACTAGACCTTTGGCAGACAGACAGGCAGATAGGATTGGAAGGAGAAAGGAGATGCCTTAGCCCAGCCGTGGGATACACCGTTCCCGTGCAACTGTGGCTTATAAAAAAAGTATATATCTGACATACTAACCACTTAACCAACAGGCCAGTCTCTTGTTACACCATATTAATTTGAAGCTCCTACTGAATTTTATATAGTGTACAATAAAGAGTATCTATCTATCTATCCAATGTCTTCAACCTATTTGCAGCTTCAAATTCTGCCCACCCCACAAACAATACAACATCAGGCATAACAGTCGACTGATTAGGTATTTGTCATTTATCTCAACGTTGGCAGAACGGAACTTAATCACCTGAGCTTGTCGGTATCCGGCTATGCACAATACATACATATACATTATATGTACATGTATCTACATATACATCTTGAGACGGATGCGTGTGTTTATCTAGATTGATTGTGGTATGTTTAATGGTTGTTTAGAAATTAATATATTACTTATATGTATTATTTCTTTATAATACAAAAAGCACAAAACGTTTTGGAAACACATTCATTCTGCGTACAGCTAAGGAGTGAAATTCCTTGCCAGAATCTGTTTCCTGATGGCTACAACCCGGGAATGTTTAAGTCAAGAGTGAATTGGTTACTTCTAGGTAAGCGCACTCCGTCGTCGACCGCATCGTCGCTTTCCATCAGGTGAGATAGCGGTCAAGCGCGAACCTATCAAGAATAAAAATAAGTTTCGTGCAGTGGTGGCCCATTGGTAACGACCCTGACTTTCGAGTTTCTTCTTTCTTTCGCATTACTTTGTGTAATTTATTTTATCACCACATCTCTCAAAACAGTGAAGGAAAACATTGAGAGGAAATGGACCGTCTTTGATTTTTAGGTTCTATCTAAAATTTAAAGACACGTGACATTCACTAACACGTACCTACTGGAACCGCATTCCTTAGCTGGAGAGGTCTACAGTTCACCCCAGCAGTGAGTACACTATAAAGCTGATTAAGATTAATAAACAGTCGATATGTTAAAGCTTATTAATATTAATTAACTTTACCATATCGCCTTTGTTAAAAATTCAAAATTTTCTTCTTTTGAAAAAGGACATTTAATTTTTTTTTTTCGTAGCCATTGTCTCACATCTGGGTAAAGACTACACTCAAGTCCTTCCAAACTTATTTGTCTCGCGCCGTCTCAAAACCTCATTACTGGATCAAAATTAGCCCTAGATAGCAAGTAACCACAAAACTTAAAGCAACCATAAAATATCATCTTTACCGTAAGTCTATGAAAAGTATAATAGTAAATCTAAGTAGGTAGGCAGTCTAAATAGCACAAGAAAGTCATCCTCAGTGTCGTTCAAAGGCTTCGAAAATCTGGTCTGAATAATGTATTATACCACGAAGGGAATCGATTTTAGTTGAAGAAATAAATCCGCTATCATAAAGGGTACGAAATTGTGGAACGTTAAAGATTTTCCCTTATATAGGGAATGTTTTTCAATATATCATGTGTTCAGGGGGTATTTCTTTATGGTGTGTTTTGTCAAATATGTTTGGTGGAAGAATTGATGATGTGAGGTAAATTGGTTTGCATCGGAACTGTTGCGAGAAGCTGATAAGTCAACGTAATATGTTTGATAAAGGATTCTTTTTGAATTGAATATATAGTAAAATATTGTTTTATTTTATTTATACAGGCATACCATTGCATCTCTGCTTACAATCAAGTGGTATGACAGTCAAGCTCTAATTTATCATTTAAAAAAAAAAGGAAAGTGTGAGTCGGACTTGTGCACTGAGGGTTCCGTACAAACTTACCTATGAAAACAGTTCAATTTCCGAATCCGAAAAAAAAAGTGCTTCTACATTATACAATTCTATTGTTTCCAAATACAAAAGGTAATAAATGATCATAAGCTCTATTGAAATAAACAAATAAATAAAAAAAAAACATTTCGAAAATAACAACACAGAAATGGGAATAGTATCTCTTCCAATATTTATAAATATATAAGGTGTTAAAAAATTAACTTTAAGAATTTCGAGGGGACATTGTACTCCTCATTATGAACAACTTTTACTAAGGGGCCAAACCTGAAAACGCGAAAAAAAAGTCAGCTACGTTTATGTTCGCATAACTCGTCAAAATGTATGGAGCAGCTGATTTTTTTTTCGCTTTTTTATCCCCTCGAAATTCTTAAAGTTAATTTTTTAACACCTTATATAACAAAAAAAACTAATTTGAAGGTAAAAGTGACTGTGGCTGTGGATAACTTCTTATTACTTCAATACTATACAGCCTATGCACTATCACGGATGAGGATTGGCACACACACATACATACAAGTCTATAAACATCCATAGACGCCTATAGAGCCCTGTCTATTGACGGTGTCCCGTCAAGCGTACCTGTCGTCGAGATAAGACGGGAGTAGGGCTGTACCAAAATTTAAAAAAATCGTTGCCTTTTTTTATTTTACAAAACTGCAGTGTTTGTGGATTGGGATGTGGTATTTTTTGTTTTTTCTTTAATTAAATTTTAACATTAGTGATACATATTTTTAGCTAGACAAACTTTATAGTTTGATGGCGAAAAACGCTCATTATAACTGTATACACTGTGACTGCACTTCGGTGACATCATAATAAAACAAAAAAACATGAGTGGTTTTGCTGTCTCAGGATGATGATACAACTTATATGCTTTTTAACAAAATTACTAATTATTTCATACCATTTTGAGGAGGCGTTATCAATATTAGGTTTATATTTATATCTCAAATATTTGTAAAGCTTTTTGTAGTAACTAATGGGTAAGCTCCGTAGTCGTTTTAAAAATAAAATTTTCAAATCCGAATTGCAGTTTCAAAACACGATTTTTGTTTACAAAAAAAAAAAACAGTTAACATATTTCCGGTAATCCTGCTTTAGAATATATCTAAAAAACTGCTGAAAATTGAATCGTTCAATAGCAAATGCGAACAAAAAATGTATGTAGTAAATTCACGCACAAAAATAAATATTGAATACGTCATGGCCGCAAGAATAACATATGTGTTCATTGTAAAAGTGATGAAACATGTTTCGGGTTTTTGTAGCTTTATAAATTCAGTAAGAGATTATTGTCCGATTTTTTTTATAATAGCGATGAATCACACGAATACTGTAAAGACAAAAGTTTGTTTCTGTACCTATGTTACTTCATCACGCTTAAAGAGCTGAACGGATTTCGATGAAACTTAGTAAATCATGTCCTACAATAGTAGGTGCATTCCATCCTGTTAGATTGTTCGTTTGGGATATTTTATCTAGGTAAGGAAGCATTCGAAACTTCTTAAGATAATAAAAAAACAATACTGCAATTTTTATATTGTACTACTATCACCCGGAATATATACGCAAACCAAAGAAGTCTTCTTGCATTGAAGATGCCAAACCATTTCAACCCAGGAACTTTAGACAAAGTTTCTTTTAATCAACAGAAAAAAATGTCAAAAAATATATGGTCTACTAGCGGTCCCAACAGACGTTTTCCTGCACAAAAGTTGCTGCAGTTATTCGTCAGAAAAAAAAAAATTGAGAACCCGGCTACCGGGTTAATTGTAATTTCAAACCATTCAGGGACTCACTCAAACATACACACAAGATTTCATCAAATCGGTCAAGCCGTTGAGGAGTTAGCTGACAAACACACGTACAGAAGTCTTAATATATTAAAGATAGACTTGATTAGGCTTCTTAACAGCTATTTTCACTTCTATAACAAAAAGCTTCCTTTTTAAAGAAGTCAGTTTAAAATAGATTTTTTGATGTTCTACAAATCATTACTGCCAACCCTAAGTAACAATCTAGGCGACCGGCTCGAATCCTGAGACGTGCTCAGCTAGCGAACGACATGTGTTCAAATTTCGTATTTACTGCTGTCTCCTTAGGCTCAAATTTTGAGGAATAACATCAGATTGGAAATATTTGTATGGAGAAACAGTATCCAGGATAGGAAGTGTAATATCGAAAGGAGATCGCATGAGTTAGATTAAATAACTGTCTTGTAAGATATTATATTCGTAAGGATTTTGTTGTTCTAGAATAGATTTAAAAATTGAGTAGAACAAAGAAATATCCCGCGACCCTCACCAGGTCATCGGTCCACCTTGTGGGAGGCCTTCCAACGCTGCGTCTTCCGGTACGTGGTCGCCATTCCAGAACCTTTCGTCCCCATCGTCCATCCGATGGATGCGAGACGCACAGGACCGGTCATTGTGGCGGCATTTGGGGGAGGCTTATGTCCAACAGTGGACGTCTTTCGGCTGAAATGATGATGAAATGTCTAGTTTTTTCAGTTCTGACATAACCATTGTGGCGCGATGTACATATTTTGAATTATTGAAGAAAAGTATAATACAAGTATAAAGTTTTTAAAGCATTTCATTGTAATCAAGTCCCGATTCCTGAAGGAACCCCGTCGCAGAGTGCGACAGAAGCTATGATATCTTGGGGTATCTTGAAGTTTGGAACCGAAAAATTACCGTGCTATTAAAAAATTACCGTATCGACTAGTCCTTACTTTACTAACCCTTTATGAAATAGTCAACAATGATTTTTTTAGTGTAGTTAATCATCGAATGACTTCTCCAGCTCTAGGACGGAGCGGAAAGGCGTGTCAGACTTTTACCGACTAAAACCACACCTATGTTCTTTCTTGGCCTTTGCGTTCCAGGACCACAGGTTTCTCTTTCGGAAGTCAACCCATGGCCCGAGTAGGCTACAGCTCTAATACGCGCGTGCTAACCAGATGGAGCTGGATACCTGCATTTTACATGGAGCGACTGCTCATCTAATCTCCACAACCCAGTAACTGGGTAACACTATACTCCTTAGAAAGACTAGTGTTTTTTTTTTTCGGTAGGAAAATTATCCAAAGACATCTCTCGCTCTTGGGCGGAGTAAGATGATGTGGAGCTGATGTGGCCGACGATGAAACATGCTTGCCTAGAAGTAACCAATTTTTTAAAATCTTGACTTAAAGACCCCGGTTGTTTCTATTAGAAAACACAGACTCGGGCAGTGAATTCCACTCCTTAGCAGTACGCATAATGAATGTGTTCCCAAAACGCTTTGTACGTATGGGTGGAATGTAAGGTTTTTCATTTAAAATTGAGCAGTCAACATTTTATGACAATAAGAAAACAAAAAAAAAACACATTTTTTTATACATAATGCTGCGCGATGGGTAGGAAGTGTTATTGTGATCCTGCAACGCAAAGGGCAGCTGAAGGAACAAAGGTGGGTTTTAGTCAGCAAAAGTCTAACACGCCATTTCTCGGCACCCTTAAAAAATACACATAAGACTAAAACATTACAAAAACTTCAAGTTTTTCAAAAAGAAAACAACTCTGATAAAAACTACTCTCACGTGAAAATCCAAAAATAACCGAAGTTCCAAATAAATAAATAATCACACACATTTTCTTTAACATCAAAATCATATTTTCTCAACAGTTACAAACAAAAACAAAATAAATGCTAACACGAAAAACCTATCACACTTCGCTGTCCAGACATCTAAATATATACGTATATATATATGTTGCCATAATAAGATATACAATTTTTATGATACATTCGAAAACTTTTTGTTCGTCAAAATTTTTCGATAAACTTTTGGGAACGTTCTCGGATTCCATTAGAAAAGTTTTCGAGGTACTGCGAAGGCTACCTGGACTCTTGGAATTGATGTTATGTTTCTTCTCGCAAAAGTAGAAATTATATCGGCCTTGCTGAAAAAATTGTTTCCTTTATAGAAGACTTATTCGTATAAACCCACAGTCAATCTCATTACCAATATTAGTTCTTATTTGCGTATTAATAATAAAAAAAATTATACAGTTTCCATCTTTGAAAGACTTAATTATTAATTTGGTTCATTGATATATTTTCCTGTTTTTTTATGAAAACCGCAATTCAATTAGGAAAAATTAATCTACTTAATATTTAGAGAAAGAAATTTTATTTCAATCGTGCCTTTTCAGCTATCTAATTTCCAAAAGATAATTACTTAATTTCTTAATTAATTATTATTTATTATACTTACTATCATTTCTTACATTTAAAATCTCGAGATATTCATACATGCTATTTCAATATTTATTTTTTATTAATGTTATTTACTTTTTAATTCAAGCATCAATTTATAATATTATTCATTTGAATGTAATAATCGATTAAATCTTTATTCTTTTACTGTTATATTATACATTTTTAATTATTGACATGTTGTACGGATTTACTATGTAATTAAATGTGATAATTTATAAATGTAATTGAAACAATGATTGGCAAAATTATGATAGTACCTAGAGTAGAGATTTTATGTAACCAAATAATCTTTATTACAAGCTTTTTAATTTAATATTTTCAGATAATAATTGTGTAATTACTTATCGACTGAATTATAAGGCTTTTTTATTATTTTATTTATTTCCTAATTAATACAAACAGCAATACACTAAAGTTTCCAATTTTCAGTCAATTGCTTAGTTTATATTTGGTTTCCTTTGCCCTTAAACGAGTGCCCAATAAAAACGAGTCAATATGAGCTGAACTGTGCCCCAATTTGCATCGGCCCTCGGAAACAATGTCTTTGGGTGACATTTCGCTGTCTCTATCCAAGCAGAAACCCTGGATCTATTATGATTTGGATAGGTTAAAGTCGTTTAGAAGAAAATACGTTTGAGAGCGATGAGATGTAGTTTTTGACAGTTGTCTGAATCTGATTTGTTAATTCTGTATATCGCGCCAAAAATAAAACTCAAGGGAAATCGAAATCTTAACAATAGTTACTAAAATCCTTTTTAAACCATTAGGGTCTCGATATAATAGACTAAAACACACATTAAACACATTTAATGGATCAATTTTTTTGGTCCTTCGAGCCGGATAGCGGTAACAAAATTTCACAAATATAATGTTACCCATCATCCTTTTCGTGACCATTACATTTCACATTGTTAAAAAACCATTCTTTAGCAACAGATGTTAGTAGTATCACCGATAATTTAATGCCTACTTACAACATCGGCATCCAAAGGAGAATGGTCGACAGGTGCGCTCGTGTCACGTCTGGCAAGCCCGTTCGGATACGTTCACTAAGATCATAAGATATTTAAACACCCGGCACTACCTATGTTAAAGCGGGTTTATGTATGTGTTAATACTTGTATATAGGTTCTTCATATGTTCAAAGGGGTATTGCTAAAGTCGAGAGTAAATAGGTTACTTCTAGACATACGTGCTCCAAAGTTACCCAATTCATCACTTATATTAGATGAAATAGTGTTTAAACGCAAGCCAATATCTTTTACTTGACACGATTTCTCTCTTGACACTCTCAAAACGGTGAAGGAAAACATCGTGAGGAAACCGGCATGTCCTAGAACCAAAAATTCGAAGACATGTGACATCCACCAACCCGCACTGGGCCCGCGTGGTGGATTACGGCCCATACCCTCTCCTAGAGAGGAGGCCTGAGTCCCAGCAGTGGGAACATTAAAAGGCCGACTATGACTATGACACGATTTCACAGAAAGGCAAAGACTTTCTCCAGATTTAGATCCTTGATGTCTTTTTTCCCCACGAGTGTGGCACAATGTCGTTAGCTTGGTAAAAAAATAAGAGCTCAAAATTTGGTCCTTGTAGCCGATATTAGTTCGTAGACTAAAATTGGATCTCGCTAGGTACTGGATTGCCAAGACCTTAAATGAAGCAGTTTTATGTCTAGGTTATAAAACATATTGGATACTAAAATTAATGCCTTCATACGCAGTCATAAAAAAGCCTGAAATGTAACACACAACATGTTATTTAGACGAAAACGTATTAAAATCAGAGCCACTGACACTATCTCAATCTCTGGAACAAATTGAGTTCTGCTTGCCCTTCAAGTTACAAAGTTTCGAGGGGCGAAACTCTCTATAACCGTCCGAGTCATTTCCGTGCAAAATTGTACATCTTTGTAGCAGCAGTAATGAGAGCTAGCCCACTCGTTACATCGCCGCTTTGTGCGTCTATTTCCGTTTTCATGCCTTTGAGAAGTTTTTTTCTTCTTAAAATATCCCCAAGTGTAGATGACCGACATGAAAAAAATTGAGATAAATGTTAGGCCTTTTTCTTGTTAAGTACGCTTTCGTTTTGACGAGGTTCTTAACGTATCTCTTTATTTAAATACTTCTTACATACTATCATTATGTAATTGAGGTTATTAGTTAAATTATTACACAAAACTTTCATAATAAACATCGAAAGCTCTTAATAAAGACCACCAAAAAATGTCTTCATCCACAGTTTTAACTTTATATAGGCATCTAAACGCCTCATCTTAACTCAACTTTTATGCCTCAATAACAATTTCATAACGACGACTAAAAAAGGGAATAAACGAGGTAAATATTTACCTAAGAAAATCGATATTTACTGGAGTACTTCTCCCCTCTTTAAATCACCCAAGATCGGAGGGGCGAGGGGGATATTGGCGTAAATGATTTCCGTCTTACCGGCTAGGATTGAGACGTGTCTGCAGAATACTGCCTTCAAATATATTCACGCCACTTTACACAAGCAACGTCGAGTGTATAGGTATTATTTCAGGGTTAGGAAACCCTATTAGCGAATGCCTTTTTATCAATCGGTATCAAGGGCAGATAAATCGATTGAGATGAAAGACTTCGTTATGTAAAATAGTGTCCCTTTTTCTTTTGATGACAGGGTCGGTTTTGTAGGGACACAAATGTATCGAAATTAACTTGTATCGTTGCAGGATCAAAGGACCAAACTGATTCATTAATTACTTTAGAACACATCTAAGGGACTAAATTACACTACAAATCATTCTAGAAAGACAACGCGAACCAACCTTTTTTTAACAATTTAATAATAGCAAGTTCTCTGCTATACAGGGATAGTGCTAGTTGTTTAACAAAATGAAAAAAAAAAAGATGGCCGATGTCAGTCAATCACCGGCCAGAAAAGTGACGCGACGTAAATCCAGCGGCTCCAATAATTGGCGTCCACGTTCCACGCTCCATTGCATAGTGAACCGTATAAAGCATACGATTTTATTTTTGTTTAATCTTGTAGAGTATGCGTTTCTTTGATATCGATACGCATTTGTTTTCTATTTGGTCTTTTGATACGAATTGTGGGCGTGCGTTTTGGTATATCGGTTATATCGGTATACCTTTGACTTTGAAGAGGATTTAAAAAAAAATATTATTATTGAAAATAAAATTGCTGTTAAGTCGTATGGTTGAGACTGAAAACAAATTACAAACAAGTCATATAAAACTAGACATTCCATCTAAACAAAAACTATTGTCGAAATTGAAAAATGTATTAATTCACACCGCTTTTAGACAGCTAAACGCCGAACCTATTGATTCTATCCATTTAGTTAGAATCAGTGGCTTAATTAGCGACGACAATCAACAGTAAATTAATCAACTAGGATTACTCCCACACGCGCCAACTACAGCCCAGTTGTGAGTCGAATCAACACCTGAGTGGGTAAACAAAAAACCCCTCGACAAAGGGTAGTGAAATGCAATTTCCACATTGGACACGCCTATGGGCCTTCGTAGCTGACTCCTAACTGGTGATAGGCTTTTACAGTTTTCGGGTCAAAGCTTTGACTGTTTTTGACGACGAAAACAGGGTAGTTGTGAAATAGTATTTTTGAATTTGGAGTTTGATCTTACACTAAACTACAAATTAAAAAAAAACGTCTAAACCGTTAGGGGAACTTTTTGTTTTGTGCCTGTAACGTAGTTCGAGATTCAAAATTTCAAGTTGACTTTTTTTTTCTATGCGTTTGAATGCGTCGTTTTTTACGGCGCCTTCTAAATTCTTTTGTGAGGAATTCGTAAAAACTTCGTATCTTTCTAGGCCATCAAACAAATCTTTCCTGTTTATGTAACAAAGACTTTTTTTATACTGTTGTAGAGTGTTTTTTTACCAATGTTTTGTACGAGTACTTCACCCCTTGGAGGAGTGATGTATCGAATAATGTATTACAAAAAACCTGATCCTCACCCGGTTTAGAACTCACGACATCACGATTACTCGTTACTCTGATTCCCCTCATTTCATGGTTAGTTATACACTATCAAGTTTTTTTTTTCTTTTATCCAATTATGTATTTTGTAGGAGATAAAACATTTCAGTACAAAATTTTACTTAATCCCCTGGAGGTATGGTAAAACTCATAAGGATCATAATATCACACACAATACAGCGAAAGTGTGACATTGGCATATGACTCCTAAAAGCATAGGGTACCGAAGGACCAGTACAGTTGGTCCTCCCATCCCTTGCTCTGTTCAATTAACAAAAGAAAAAAATATTATGTTATCAGGGCTCGGGGGTCTTTGTAGTCTGGTCAGCAGTTGTGGCTAATAATGTAAACACGTGCAAAACACGTGTGTGACGCTGATTGCAGATAATGTTGGAGAGGGAAGCAGTACTCAGAATTGGTGGTGTTCAGAATAGTCCGAATTTAGCATTTACTGCGATGACAGTATGTGGTTTTGAGATCAGTGATGTGGTAATTCTATTGTTCCAGGGAGGATATAATTACAGAGAATTTAATTAGTGGATACGAGAATGGATAAAGTGAGAAATGAGCACATCAGAGGAAGTTTGAAAGCGGCACCAGTGACTGAAAAGTTGAAAGTGAATCGTTTATTTTGTTAGTTGGTATGGTCATGTGAAGAGGAAGGATGAAACGCATGTGGATAGATGGACAGGGAGATGGAGGCCAAAGAAAAGGTGGATGGATTGTGTGAGAAGTGATATAAAAGAAAAGGGGGAGTAACAGTTATCGTGACTGCCGACAGGATAGAGCTGAAGAAAAAAATAAGTCGCACCGACCTCAAGTAATATAGGCAAAATGATGATTAATTAGTGGTAATCAATCAATGTTCAACGACTGGAAGGATTTGGGATAAACTGGACTCACGGAGTTTTTTTTTCGGTGGGAAAATCACCCAATGACATCCCTCGCTCTCGGGCGGAACGTGAGATAGTGTAAGACTTTTACTGACTAAAAACCCACTCCTGTTCCTTCGTTGAGACCGTTACCAAGATTTGGGTAAAAATTTATACCCTTTAGTAGGTTATTTAGGGCATACAAACAATTTCGCTCGAGTGAAGCCAATAGTAGAAGTTAGTTAACTTATTAACTTTAGGTTTATATGAAGGATATATCTGAATGTTCTTATTCATCAGCAATATCATAATAAAGGACAGAGGTAACATCAATACGCACTTTTTGGTGCTAAGTAAAAACTTATTACCACTGGTAAACTAACAATAAAGTAACGAATTTGATTTTTTAGAATATTATAGAATAGGCTCTTAATAAACTAGTGCGCCTCACCATCAATGATTGCATCTCTGCTTACCATCAGGTGGAATCGCAGTCAAGCACTGGTATATATCAATAAAAAAAATAAAAAAAACAATTCTCATCAATGATGAAGTTCTGATAATAATTAAAAAGAAATGCCCATATGACCACCATAGAAAACAAATGCCACAGGTTGTGTGAAAATGAAACCCGGGGTCCTGGGACGAAGGCAAAGAAGGAACAGGAGTGGGTTTTTAGTCAGTAAAAGTCTGACACTATCTCCCGCTACGCTCAAGACCAAAACAAAAAAAAACCATAGAAAACCAATATCTCGTCTTTTTATGATATTTATTTAATAAATTTTGATTTTGTTTTATTTGTATGTTTGCATATTTATTGTTTAGACAAAAAAAAAGTGTTTTTTGCTATTAATGAAACATAAAACCAGTACATAGAAAAGACTAGAAAATTTGTTAACATTTCTTGCAATCACCTTCCCTATATATTTTTGGCTAGGGGTCCTGCTCCCCCGTAGAACGCGAAAAGATATTTTCGGGATTGTATGCCTGCGTCCTACCTACCCACCTAGATATTTTTGGCATATTATTTCTGTTACCCTTGTTTTTTGCGGTTGGGTTGCGAAACAATTTAACTTTTCATGGCGTCCTATCTCGAAATCATTGGCAGAACCCTTGTTACAGTTGTCCTGGTTTTAAATAGATATTATTTATATAAACACGTGGCATATTTAAGTTAAAAGAAACCAAGAAAAACAACAATGAAGGAAAATATATACAAGTACTTACATAACAAAATGTTAGCCTTATAATTCCAATAAGAATGAGACAGAAGTATATTAGGTATAGTAATTCTGGGGTACAGATCATCATCATCATCATCATCATTTCAGCCGATAGACGTCCACTGCTGGACATAGGCCTCCCCCAAATGTCGCCACAAAGAACGGTCCTGTGCGTCTCGCATCCATCGGATTCCCGCAACCTTCACCAGGTCATCGATCCACCTTGTAGGGGGCCTTCCAACACTGCGTCTTCCGGGGTACAGATAGCGGCACGAATCTTGAGCGCTTGGCGAAAGAGCGAGGATCGCTTTGCGCATCGTACACATCGGCGAGCCAATCACTGTATAAGGATTGCACTCCCCGCCCCCGCATCTCTTTTCATACCACTAAAGAGACACGATATTTCACTTCTGCGTGCTTCTGCGAAAGTAGAACTGTAGAAGTCAGCGCTCAAGATCCGTGTCGGTATCTGTACCTATCACAATCTTCAGTATAGCATAGCATAGTCGGCCTTATAATATTCCTACTGTTGGAACTCAGACCTCCTCTCTAGGAGAGGGTATGGGCCGTAATCCAGCACGCGGGCCCAGTGCGGATTGGTGGATGTCACATGTCTTCGAATTTTTGGTTCTTCGACATGCCGGTTTCCTCACGATGTTTTCCTTCACCGTTTTGAGAGCAGCAGTGATGAAATAAATTATGCAAAGTAATACGCAAAGTAATAATGGCTGGGTTTGAACCCGCACTCGGCCACCACTGCTCTCTCATAATCTTTATTTTAGGAGAAAGGCTGCTGCGCAAAGACCTCCCCAAGTGTCACCACAACAAGCGGACTTAGAAATCCCAAAGGATTTGTAAGAATTTTACTTATAGCACTCATCATCGTAATCATTTCAGAATAGATGAAAGACGGCCACTGCTGCTCCAAAAAGTGTCAACCAGGTCATTGGTCTAACTTGTGGGAGGCCTTCCAACGCTGCGTCTTCTGGGACTTGGTCGCCAATCGAGTACCTTTTGGCCCATCGTCCATTTATTTTGAGAGCAATATGCTACATATATTACTGGTATAAAGAGCACGTGAATTGTCATAAACAAGACTTATTTATTACTGTTAAAGTCCTTTTAAAACCCAAAAAACACACTAATATAAATCCCGGTTTCTCCCCTCAAAAGTCAAATAAATATCGTTCCAAGACGCTTACCAATCAAGATGATATCTAAATCACTCATGCAGATTTCCCATGTAACGTTTTCCTGTATCTCTTATATACAGACAGTACCAGACTGTAAATCGGACTTATTTGTCTTTACGGCCCCCAAACCCATCCCATTTTGGAGACGACATCTAAGAATTGTCGAAAAATATAAAGAACATCCTAGATATTATTCTGCTTTGATTAAAATTGTGGCTTCAAGGTAAACCTGGGTCTGTGAAAGTTAGTTTTTCTGTGGATTCAGTTGAGATATGCGTCAAAGTTTTGATATACCTGTTCTGAAACGCGTTCCTTTGTAAAGAAGTGTACAGTCTAGAACTAAAAAATCTGTCGTTAAATACATAATGTGCTGTACTTAAGACAAAAAGAAAAAAAATCACAATACACACGAAAAACGTCCACTGTTGGACATAGGGCTCCTCAAGCGACACCACAACGACTGATCCTGTGCGTCTCGCATCGCGATTCTCACCAAGTCGTCGGTCCACCTTGTGGGAGGCCTTCCAACGCTGCGTTTTCCGGTGCGCGGTCGCCACTCTAAAACCTTTCGGCCCCATTCGTTCTACGAGCAATGTGCCCTGCCCACTGTCACTTTAGTTTGGCGATTCTTCGGGTTAACTAATATAATAAAATCAAAATTTGGAGTGTTTCATACTTTTTCACGTTCGGACGGATTTGGATGACATTTGGCATACATAGACCATATCCTGGAACTACAGATGGATACTTTTGATTTCAGAGACATGGACCATATTCTCATGCGTCAATTTTCATTTTTCACGCAGGCCAAGTCGGTTGTAGCAGCTAATACCATTTTAGAGGCGAAAGTTTGTAGAAGGGTCATCATCAGGTGAGATAGTGGTCTAGTGTGAGCACTGTACCTCAACAAGACTGGTGTTCGATTTCATGATTTCTAACTATCCGTAAAGTCTGTTAAAGGTCTGAAATGATGGCTGGGATACTTTCTGAGTCACAGAGATATCTTGGTATATTAAGGCAGTCCATAGATAAAACGACTTCGGCCTAATCAATAAAAGGCCATGACAAAATTAAAACAAAAGATCCCAGGAAATTGAATTTTCATAAAAATTCCTTTATTAATAATAAAGAAAACAATAAATTCAATTGTTATGATTAAATTTTAGAACTTGAATGGAATCACAATACGAAAATTCATTTTCGAAATGAAATGCAGAGCAATATTAAATATCTCCCTGTTGGTAGACTTCCCGGGATTCTTAGCAATATTTCAATTAAAGAAAAGGAGAGTTATTACGAAAATATATTTCGATTACTATTATCCTCGGATTAAATTAGAAATGGATTCTCAATCCTGGATCTTAGAGAGTATTAAGTCCCTTAAGTTTCGGCTTGAGTTGATCGAAGTGGTAGTCATAAATCTATATTATAATCCTGATTCGAATATATTGATTGACTAGCGTAAATCTATTGGAAATACTCGTAGTTCTATACCATCTAGTAACTAATCCGAATAACACGGACTTATCAGCAAATATCAATAGAGGAACATTAAACTAAGTCTGCAAAATGTAGGTTGTTTCAACATTAGTTCAAGCGCGCAACGCTGGTCCCAGCAGAGTCATTACTCATATCAACTATTTACATATAGCACAAATGTTTATTGCGACGTCATTTTAAACTGCAATTTGCGTTTTTGTAATTATAGTTACCAATTTTATTACGAAGAATCACCAAACTAAAGTGGCAGTGGGCAGGGTACATTGCTCGCAGAACGGACGGTCGATGGGGCCGAAAGGTTCTGGAATGGCGACCGCGCACCGGAAAACGCAGCATTGGAAGGCCTCCTACAAGGTGGACTGACGACCTGGTGAGAGTCGCGGGAGTGCGGTGGATGCGAGACGCACAGGATCGGTCGTTGTGGCGTCGCTTGGGGGAGGCCTATGTCCAGCAGTGGACTTCTTTCGGCTGAAATGACGATGATGATGAAGTCATGGTTGTCTGTACATCAGATAAAATATCTTGCTCTCATCTATAACTATACACTAGAGATAGAAATATTAGAATAATTTCTGTCAGAAACTTGAGCAGTATAATTATTAAAACTAACATCTAACTTAGCGTCGAGCTGAGCAAATACGTAGGATAAACTAGACACTCCATCCCACAAGGGTAAAATAGACTAAAGGGGTAGATACGGCTAACTAAAACAAAGACACCGCAATACAAAAATACGTAGTATTTAACCAAAAGACCCCAAGTTCTTTGGCCAAACAATAGACCATCCTTAGGGACTGGCAAAAAGGGCACAATATTTGCACACACATGGCTAGTATTTGCTTTGCTACGATTCCCTGTTCTACGTTCCAACAGAGGTTAATCCGGGGGTAGAATGAAAATAAACTCGACGAGACTTTCATTTTCATTAAGAGGCATCGTCGTAAAGTGGTAACTTGGCAACACTTGCTTACCTTTTTAAGTTGTACAATGTTTTTTAGGATTGTAATTTCGACAAAATTTCACTGCATAATGTGTCAACACTTAGGACCAAGATGAATATTAAAATGTCGCTTATGTTAATTTTTGAAGTGTGTCTCTGTTGAATCATATTTGAGGGTAGGTACAGTCGGATCGATAAATATGTATTTTATCGTTGTGAAAATGGGTCGTATTTGCACATGAATGTTGTGATAAGTTATGCACATTTAAGCAGGTTTTAATGCCCGTAGCTTTCGGTGGAGTGAGTTGAATGGCTTGAAGTTTTGAAAGCAACAAAAATTATAATCATGCTACCCATTTTTGAAGGCAATTTTTTGACGAGGCGTTTTTTCGCATGCTAAATTGACATGAAAAATGATGTAGTATCATTTTTGAAGCGACGTACGAAACCTGATCAATTTTTTTATATGGGCTTGTTCGCGTCTGGTCACACTTTAAGCCGAACACAATAATAAAGGGTGAATATGAAATTTAAGTTGATGATGATAGTGCATAATAAAGATACTGTGTGGGTGAATAAGTGTTTTTTTTTTAAGTGAATATTCTTCTAATAACTTTTCTCGCTTTCGGGTAGAGTGGGAGCGTGTGGTGTTAGACTTTTACTGACTAAAACCACACCTGTGTCCTTCAGTTGCCCTTCACGTTCTAGGACCACAAGTTTTCTTTTCAGAAATTCTCCATGGCGAAATGAACTGCAGGTGAAGTTTATAATACTCGTAGTATCACATGAATGTTCAATACCTGATTATGTACAGTTTAGATACTACTTTTTTCATCTCATCAAATCATCATTTCATCATCACCATCATCATCATTTCAGCCAAAAGACGTCTACTGCTCGCATCCACCACATTCCCGCGACTCTCACCAGGTCGTCGGTCCACTTTGTGGGAGGCCTTCCAACGCTGCGTTTTCCGGTGCGCTTTTTGCGTGCAAGTTTTACGGCTTTTGAATTAAATTTGTCGTATTTAAATCGTTGGTGTAAAGACAACATGAGACAAGCAGATAGACGCGACGCGACAACGATGCGACAACAATGTTTCATACAATTATTCCGTAACTGAATCCGGAAACCATTTAATATCTACAACAAAAATGCTTGTCGTTGTCGTATCATTGGCGTATCGGTATCGTGGCTGTCTGTGGAAGTCTAAACACATTTAACAAAAAACATAACCCGAAAAATTACATCAAAAACAGTCCAAATTCGCCATAAGCCGCCATTGCCCATTACCGTCGAAAACAAATATAAAAAATAAGTATAAATATAATAATACGTCTAAATTGAACACGTAATCCAAACAAGTTTAGGTAAGGTCCGGACAGGGCCCGGACGGACCCGGACACGGTCGTTCGGACCGGACAGACATCGTTACGACACGGAAGGGTGCCTGGCTACTCACGACGAATTTAATATATTTCCCGATGCTAACTAGATGATATTAACATTCACTGGAAGTGACCGAGCGTGCTTTTGTCAGTATTTTAAGCACAGGTGTTCTAACTCAGAAAGGTGGGTTTATCTTAGTTGTGTGTGAAGATTCACATGTATATTTTAGTCTGGATTCAGACGCTTGGAGTGTCGCCGTTGGTGTCAATTGCGTAGAAAATAGAGTACGCATTAAACAACCAACATTCACATCCAATACCGTTACTCTTCATCATCATTTCAGCCAAAAGACGTCCACTGCTGGACATAGACCTCCCCCATATGTCAACACAATTACCGGTCCTGTGTGTCTTGCATCCATCGGATTACCACGACCCTCACCAGTTCATTGGCCAACGCTGCGTCTACCGGTACGCGGTTAGAACCTTTCGGCCCTATCGAGCATTTGTTCCGTGAGCAATGTGCCCAGCCCACTGCCACTTTAGTTTGGACACATTCATCGGATTATGTCAGATACCTTGATTCCGAAACCCTCTTGATGAGATAGAATAATGGTCTTAAGGCTTAACATGGGTTTTTATTTATTTCTTGTTATCTGTAATTTCCTTTCTTCTAGCAAAATTCTGGATAAACATTCTCAAAGAAATTTAAGATATATGTTACTTGTTAGCTCGATATCGCATTTATTAAAGAGTAATGTTGCGTCTTATAGTTTTTCTGAAAACTTCATAAATATGAATTCATTTGAAAATTTTTGATTTTATTTGATTTTAACCGATAAAATCTCTCAATGTCACTTACACTTTGTAAACCAGGACGACTACAGTACTATAGATCGCTGTTTAGTGTCATAAGAATACCATAAATAGATTCAATACTTCTTAAAGTTAAAGTCACAGGACGATAGATCAGCTAGCTATATTATTGAGAGAAGATAAATCATATTAATGACTGAAAAATACATATTTATTCTCATTTTAAACATTATATAGAACAATATAATCCTGCGAATGGTCGTAACCATATAAAGACGTTAAAAACACCTTGAAAGCTCAACCTATTACTTAAAATGTGTAATTAAGTTCCGTATCATATTATTATGGTGTAAATAATACATCATAGAAGATACTCATCTCAGAATAACTTAACAGAGCATGTTTCCTGTATGAAACATTGCCTTTCACAAAGCTTTTATATGGTTTTGATTTCGTATCTTTTCATTCACATGTTCCCTTTTCATGCGAAAATAAACCTGTAAAACCATTGCTCAATATTGTGATTTTGAATTATTGTTTCTGTAATCTTGAATTGGTATTGTACGAAAACTGCGACAAAACCACTTATGGGTACTCTGTTTCTAAGTTCCATAGAACCTCTGAATAGCTCATGATTGGAAAATACGGGCAAAATTCTTTTTTAATATGTCTAAATGTTTCAGGGCTATCGATTAGATATAATCCATTAGGTGAGTTGGCGGTCAAGCGCGAACCTATCGAGAATTAAAAAAAACCGGTTAAATATCCTACTGCAGGAACCAGGTGCTTTTTAAAGCACGAATACCTAAACATTTTTTACCCTCGAATACTTTGATATTCGGTTTCCTATTCTCTTAAAGTGATAGTTTTACGTAGTGTCAATTTAGCAGTAAGTTCCACTAAAATGTTTAACATCAGAATTCAACTACTAATCATAATATTATGACTGTCGCTTCTAGCATTTTAATATCAATGGTCATACGAGATTATAGGGCTGGGACAGACGAGAAATTTCCAAAATAATTTCCGTACGCAGAGGGTACTTATTGACAACCCCTCGTCAAATTAATTTAACTTATTCCTACCGTAGAACGTTTATTCATATTTTATTTTATAAACGCTATTGAAAGTGTGTAATTTCGGCCCCTTTTTAACACAAGTTTTTTTTTATTTTAATGGTAATTTGTGTTAATGGATGTATTACTACGATTTTTGGAGTTTATTGTGTTGTCTATTTTAGTTTCTAGAAAAGCGTTGGCAAATATTGCTTAAAAAGATACTTCTTAACATCAAAAATACTCCATTCGAATTAAGATAAGAAAATTAAACTTTTTTTACTGTTCGTTTATCCGATTTTGACTATTATTGCAATGAAAGCATAACAAATGACAACTGCAGTAAATAGTTGGTATTGTAACCATTTTTTTGCTTTGAATGCCATCCTTATGTCAAAGGAATAGAAGTCGAAATCGGTTGAACGGACAGTAAAAACGGTTTGTTTAAATATCCAACCGTTTTTACTATACGTTTATACTAGGAATTTTGTTTAAATTTAAACCAAAATTATAACCATTTATATCGTCTAAACTAACACTCAATTACAAGACCTTAAACATTCGGCGAACAACTAGATACTAATAAAAAAAAAGTCTCAAACACACAGATTTTACTCAATGTTACAAAATACCTTTTGTATTCCACAAGTTAAGTCCCAACACTGATCAATCTCCATAGTATGCTAATAGAAACCTCTGACAAAGAACCTCTAAACCAAAATCAAAGTATTTTATGCAAAGTTTACGCATAATCTGACGTCTTACTAGAGTCGGCGGCGTATTGAAAATACACCTTTACGTCTTGTGGTACGCCGGTACGCCGGAGTACGCCACTACGCGCCTTTCAACTCAGTCCCGCCCAACATGCCTTGCCGAGGTGATTTTGCCTTTGACAAATATTGGTAGAACGGTATATATTGGTAATATTGGCCGTAAGACGGATTTAGCGTTTTATTGGAATTCGGATAGGACTTGGGTTTTGATATTTCTGTTATATGCTGAGTTGAGATTGTGAAGTTACTTTACGGTAAAAATCAAGGAAGGGAAAGATTTTTGATGATATGTAACCTGAGAAACATTTACATACAACCGCTCTTTCGTGATTATGACGTTATTACACATATTTATTCTCTGGTAGAGAATGCCTTGTTGCATTAAGTCTACCTATGTACCACTACTGTACATGAAGTTCAACGAACCAGCCACACCAGCCGAACCAGCGTCAGGCAACTGCTGCGTAGTTGTCTGGCATTATGCTGACCTGGACCTATTTGGCGTAGCCGTGAAACATATTTTTTTTTCTTTTTATTGTTAATTTTATTTCTCCTTATTTTTATTTTATTTTTTTAGTTGTAAATCAATTATTTTGCTAAATAAACATATTTTCTTTCTTTCTTTCTTTCTTTCTTTAAGTTTAAATAAGTAAATAAATTTCTCTAAATATTTTGGAAACATATATATCTTGTGGATATTATCTAGGTTTCAATTGAAATCAAAACATAAATTTGCATAAATCAAATCCAGTTATTTTACGTGAACTTTAGCCCTTTATAATGTACATAAAAAATAAAAAAGTAAAGAAAATATATTTATAGAAACTTCGCGCTTTTAATGGAGATTCTGAATGATGATTTATTTATATAAAACACTTTTAAAGCTTAAAAAAAAAACAAGTATTTCTTGGAACAAGTTTTGTGAAATATTCGGGTGAGTGCCAAATTACCGGATGGCGATAGAACATTCAGACGTTATTTATTTTTTTAGCGTTGCGTTGGATGAAACAGTAAACTTTTAAACCATGCTCACGTTGACGATAAACGGATTGGGAAGGGCACTCTTAAGCGCCAAATAAAAACTTTTTTTTAATTGATATAAACCAGTGCTTGACTGCGATCCCACCTGATGGTAAGCAGTGATGCAATCATTGATGGTGAGGCGCATTAGTATCTGGAACATAACTACTGGAACACGGGTGGGATTTAGACAGAAGTGTGACACTCCCTCTCGCCCAAACAGAGCGGGAGAAGTTTATATATGATGATTTCCCTCCTCAAAAAAAAAGGTTGATTTCGACATCTTTATTAAGCTTCAAGTAGGTATAATGTTTTTATAAGTGTCACATATGAAACAAAAGGCGCACATTATCAAAACAAGGCAAGTAAACGTTCGTTTTATTGTCAAAGAGGAGGCCGGGCTCATTTCGTATCGAAGGGGAGAAGGGGGCATATTATCACGTAACAAATTGGTTTCTGCTACCTTTGTTCAGCAGCAAGCCCTTGGCGAGACGAATGGGTGTACAGTTGGCAGAATAAATTGAGTAGGATGATTTTGGTGACTTGTGATGTTGGTGATTTGTGATGTTAGTGATTTGTGATGTACAACGTTATTTATTATCATCTATATTTTTTTTAAGTACATATTTAATCAAAGAAAAAGAAAGGATCGATAAAATGTCTAGAACATGATATATAAAAGAAAAAATTTGGATGCTGATATAAAAAAAATCGCAGACTGTGATTGTGGATGATATGTAATGTGTGATTTAAACTCCTGATTATAAAATGCGGGTTGGTTTACATGTTGATTTAGATGTAAGTATATGATTGTATAATTTGTGTTGATGCTCCAATGTCTTTTTCGAACAGTTATGAATTCGATTCCCACTTCGATAGAAAGTCTAGAGAAGTCATTCCACGGGTAGTGTGAAAGCGAAACCCGCGGCCCTGGGACGAAGGCAAAGAAGGAACAGGAGAGGGTTTTTAGTCAGTAAAAGTCTCCCCCTCCGCCCATGAGCGCAATTTGTCATAAGATATTTTTCCCACCCAATAAAAAAAGAGGAGTCATTAATTATAATTAAATTTAAAAAATAATTAAACCCATAATTTGCAAAGAAACTATGAATTATCCTACACCAGATCAATATTAATTTCATTACGTATAGGGGTACAGTAAAAATGACCATCTAACCTCGTAAACAACGCAAACATAACTTACCGCTCAAAACCCTTGTCTCCAAATAAATCTCGTACTCCACTTCAAAGTAACGGCAATTTCTTACCTGTGAACAAAAGAAAACACCTCATTAGCAAAACAAAAGTAAGAAACATTCCATAAAACAAACATAAAGCAACGCAATCTAAACTTTGTTGCTGACGGTACATATCCAAAAACCTCTCTACTTAACATGGACGAGAAAAAGAATCTTTTGTAAGGAACATTTCGTGTGTAATACCTATTGAGACCAAGTTCCCAGGGTAAATATACCTTTTTTGTGCACCGTACTTTAGGGACAATCTCCATGCTAAAGGTTCCCGCTGACAACTACTAAGCAACAATGCGACAACGTTACAACAGTGATTTTTCATAGACATTATTGAAATCCGTAGAACAAGCTTCGTAAACTTAAGTCTTGTTGTCGTATTGTCGCTTTTTTCCCGTCTGTGGAGGACTTTTCGTCTAACGAGTAGATTTAAATAAATAAAATAAAATAAAAAATTCAGACAATACTGTCCATAAAAGTTATTAGTAACAAGAAATTAACTTATAACTAATGTTAGTAATATTCCAGAACTATATTTATTTTTTATTTTTTATATAAGGTCCCATTAAAATAGTGGGACAAATTTTAACACAGCGTTCAGTACGTCTAACCAAAGATATCCAAGAAAAAAAAAACAGTGATTAAAGTATTTTTATTTTGACCTATATATATATATAAATGAGACACTATCTACCCCTGCACAGTAGGCTCACCGGTCTCGCAACACATGGAGTTCAGTATACCTACTGTACAGAACAGTGTCGGTTCTCTCGCCAATCATCCTCAAGATGCTGTTCGGGCTCCCCCGTACTCGTCGCACCACTATTTAAGATTGACACTATTAGTTTTATCAGAAGTTGTTAACATTTTTATTAGACAGTATCATCATCATCTTCCTGCCCTTATCCCGTGTTATTTGGGGTCGGCGCAACACGTTTTTTTCTTCCACTCTGCCCTGTTACTCGTCATGCTATCACTAACTTCCTTTTCTTTCATATCACTCTTCACACAATCCATCCATCTTTTCTTTGGCCTCCCTCTTCCTCTCCATCCATCCACATGTAAACTCATAATTAGAATAGAATTTTTATTAGACAGTATGTGGGAGATAATTGGTCAACGGTCAAATGTTCTTTTTTTTTTGACAAATCTACAGTTGTTAATGGCGATTATGTCGAGATGTGTGGTCCTTTTCCAGTTATTGCGTGAGAGTTGACTCATAAAATATTATCATTTTTTTTTTAATTTCCTTAATGTTGGGCAAAAACTTTTCTTTTCTCCTTCAAATCTCTCTGGCTGCGATCTCTGGTCAAGTTTACCCCGCATCATAAACAGATTTATATATTTCTAAATACATACCTATTATAGATGTTTGTGATGTGAATTACACCTAGATATAAAACAAATGATCGTGCTCATCACACAAACATTTGTCCTGCTTAGGAATCGAACTCACTACCTTCGGCATAGCAGTCAGGGCCACTGACTACTAGACCAACAGGTCAGTCTACTTGAGTTATAAATATTATAGAAATTAAATCCTTAAAAAAGTTCTTCCAAATTCTGACACATAATTTCCTACCAAGAATAAAGATTATAATATCATACTTTAAAAATAAAAAACAAGCAAACTTTAAGATTTTAGATTTCCCTGCTCTCATTCTCTAGAATCTTCAGAAAAGATCTGATTTGCTCTATTGGACACGAACATCCATTCATGCGTATAAAACAGTCAAAAAGTTAATATGTATCGACTGAGCGCCTCTTAACAGTTACACATACCAAAAGCTAAAAATCAAATACAAAAACCCGTTCATAAAAAACAAAATTAACACTATACTATCCACTGTTACCCTTTACGTCTATTTAAGCATTCCAAATAAGTAGTCATTCAATGCTTTGTTCCACCCTCATTGGCTACCATTCCACCGGGATCGGCGCGAGCAAATAAATCAGCCGTTCACTCGTTCACTCACTCAATGGTTCACAGACTACTTGGTTCGTAGACACTGACCTAACATGGTTTATTTTAAATTAGCATTACAGGATATTTTAATTTGATAATGGTTTGTGGTTTTAAAGGTATTTTACTGATGGAAGATGAGAAAGATGGGAGTGGTGAATGTTGTAAAGAGGTGGAAGTTGATTGATTATTAAAATAACATTTAAGAATTAGAGATTTGCTGAGTTACTGATCAATAATTCTACAGTCTCGTAAACTGGCTGAAGAGTAGATGGTTATAAATGTAAACACTGTAGCAAGTTGCTTCTTCACACGGATAGGACCGGTCGTTGTGGCGAGGAGGGGAGACCTATTTCTAACAGTGGACGGCTTTTGGTTGAAATGATGATGATGATGAGATTGCGTTTTCTACACTTGCACAAGCTGGTTCGGCAAATTATAAATTTTTTATTATAAATTTTATGGCCGAGATACCGCATCTCGTCAGTGAAGTAAAGATTCTTTGGGTAAGATTGCTCCTAACAGTAACATCAATAAATCACCACAACTGACAGGCACTTACAGGCAGCCAATTACATTATGCCTAAGCAGACGACCTAAGTAAAATTTAATATTTACTTTTATTTCCAAGGAAACATAAATCCTGTCATATACAAGGATATCCTGTTATTATTATTCATCTTTTAGTTCATCCAGAATCAACAGAGGAACGACTAATCGAATGTTTAAACATCGTAAGTTCGTATGACCGCACTTATCCCGGTCACTTTCAACGGAGCGTGCGGAATCATTCACCCGGTCACTCGTTCACAGCTCGTCCATTCATTCACTTTGATGTCGTTCAACGTTGCACGCACTTTACGCTGAATGCACATTGTTATAAGCGTATTATGAAATTACTTTCGCGTTACAGGGTTAGATTTTAAAAATATAAAACAGTCTAGTGTATTTTTATTCTGCATAAAATGTAGGTTAAAAAGAAAATTGTGGGAAAATTATGTCACTTTGGAAAGTGCTTTGAGTTAGCTGCGCGTAAATTAGCCTTGTCAGCTACATATTTAAGTAAAAGTCAGCATAAATATTAACCCTTCTTTGTGGAGAATAGTCGGTTATTTTATTTTTTTATTTTATAGAATAATATAGTCCTAGACTGCAATGCAATCCCACCTAATGGTAAGCAGTGATGCAGTGGTTGATGGTGAGGCGCACTGGTTTATTAAAACCTGTTCACTGTAGCTCGGAATGGTTTGGAAAGGCAACACATTATTTGCATCAAACATAATAAAAAACTTGTCTTTAAAATATGAATTTTGAAAATTCGTAGTAGATATGACATACATACCCGAATCCCAGCAGTGCGAATATTATAATAATAATATTCACACAACTATCACACAACGCCGTCTAGTCCCAAGCTAAGCAGAGCTTGTGTTATGAGTACTAGACAACTGATAAACATACTTAAATATTTCTAAATACATACATATTATAGATAAATTACACCCAGACACAGAACAAATGATTGTGCTCATCACACAAACTTTTATCCTGGGTGGGAATCGAACCCACGACCTCCGGCATAGCAGTCAGGACCACTAACCACTAGAACAACAGGCCAGTCAACATGTGAGAGGGTCGATTTGACTCGGAGAACAAGGCGTCGGTGAGGTCGCCTCAATGCCTAACCCGCCGAAACCCCACCCGTATCATTCAATGCAGTTGGGATTTGGAACCACAGACGCTCAGAACGTCCACTCAGTTCGTCCATCAAGTAATTCCAGGCAACATGGTGGCACAGTAAAGCTGTACTACCGTGCACAGTGGCGCTCAGGGGAGACCCTTTTTCAGCCTCCTTAGGGATGTTCCTTAACAGGCGTTTCACAGAGGAGGTTCCGGAGTGTTCTTTGAAGAGGTAACGGGGCCCCTTCCTTGAACCGATGACGATCATTGGGATGAAAACCAGGGTCCCAGGGTTATGAAGAATTCCACCAGTAAACAAATAAAAAAGGAATAACATATACACATTTTAAACACATTTTCTATAAAAAATTCGACTATTTGTAATCATCATTATGTCAATCGATAAAAATACTCCCTGTTTGTGAAATACGTGACATAATGCAACCACTATTTTAAGCTGATTACCCAATGTCATTATATTTATGTTGGTGACTCCTTGTTCATTGCGGACTCAATTTAGATGAGGTACAAGTTACAAGAGGAAAGAGAGAGAGCGGTTGACCAACTGACAACTACTTGATGGTATGTAATTGAAGACCGTTGGCCTTGTAGAAAGCTGTTTATAAACTTGCTAGCTTCTGCCAGCAGCTTCGCCCGCGTGAAACAAAGTTTTTTCATACAAAATTTGGACCCCCATTTCATTACCATAGTGGAAGAGTTTCGTAAAATCCGTTCTTAGTGGATGTTTACACCCTATAAGGAACCTACCTGCCAAATTTTAAGTTTGCTGGTGTTTTAGTTACTGAGACTTCGTGAATAATCAGTGAGTGGTATTTCGCTTTTATATTTTATATATATACAGATTATTTAGATACCTTTTATTCATTTTTAAGTACACATTACACTACAATAGTCCGTACGTCACCTATACACAACCTATGGTACTGTTGAAAACCAGCTTCAGGCACTAGTTACCTGGCATTCTTGCTAAACTGGACCAGACAGCACAACCAAGAGGGGCACGCTCTATTTATTTTGTCTAATAAGCGATTTATTTTGTGATTTCGATTTTTTTTTCTTTTGTATTACCTTGAAACTTGTTGTTTGTGTGACTTTATGTTTATGTCAAATAAACGTATTTTCTTTCTTTATATTTTCTAATATATATTACAATTACTTTCTGCACTAACAGTCAAACCAACACTCGCGTATAAACTTTATCAGAAACATTGTTCCCCGAACGAATTTTTCCAATTATAATTTAGGTATCTTCAAGGCTAGAGTGAATAGGCTCTTAATAAATTAGTGCGCAAGCACTAATAAAAATTAAAGAATTCCTTAAAAAAACTTTCTACTATTAGGAATCAATTACAATCTGTGAAGTTCTGAGAATTATTATTATGATTTTTATATTGCTCTTTAAAAAGTATTAAGCGGTTGATTCCAACCTTTTGATACAATGTAGAATGTAAATTGCAGTTCAAAGAATATACTCTTGCTTATATTTATCTTGGTGGATTTTTTTAGCAAAAACAATTGCTTTAGAAAATGCACTCATCGAAAAACATATTATATTCCCTTTAACAAACTTTATGTTTATTTCCCTAAGCAAAATGTTGCTCCACTACAAAACAATTTATTCACGAGACTTTTATTTTCTTTTATGTTTTTATTTTTTTTTCTTTTTAAGCAAAGTTGCCCCAACAAAGAACTGTTTGTGTATCGTGGGACCGTTCACAAACATATAAACCGACGTATACAAGAAACCCATACCAGAGACAAACTATCTGTAAGCCATACCCATAAAAATATTTGTAATAATTCTTAAATTAGTAATTTCGTGTAGAACACAAAACGACTACATCACCAAACCAAAAAGTTATGTCATTTAATAACAACCCTTCATATGTAACTTCCATCTTTTACATAAATGCTGATGATAAGGAATGTTAAAAGGTACTGATTAGATAAAATCCCCTATTAATAAAATCAAAAAAAAAACCGTGCAAATGCGAGTCGGACTCGCGCACTGAGGGTTCCGTACTTTACCTATGAAAACAGTTCAATACCCGAATTGAGTGACAAAGATTTTTCTGAATCGCAAAAAGTTTTTTTTTTTTCTGGCGTAACTACAAATTTACAGTTTTCAGATTTTCCCCTATACTTGGGCTATGAGACCTTGCTTTATGCCAAATTTCAGGATTCTAGGTCAACGGGAAGTACCTTGTGAATTTTGATTTCCTTGAGAGTGTCAAAACACACGTTTTTTTCCAACATAAATGGCCGTATCGTTCCGTTAACTCAGAAGTTTGATTTTTTCACAGCTACAAAGGACCACAGTTTTAATTTCAACTCGATACCAAAAAGTGTTCCAGAGATATAGGGTCTGGAAAGACGGTCTGGACTAGACGGACAACAAAGTGATCCTATAAGGGTTTCGATTTTTCCTTTTGAGGTACAGAACCATAAAAAGACTACATGAATATTATAACATTTGTATAACACATAGACAAGACACCAAAAACAATTAACACTCGCTGTCACTTTTCACTTGTACCATACATTCACAATACTAATTTAGATACGGGTGAAATCACAGGTTGACGTATGACTTATTCCAATAAATAATGTATTTTTAGTTGTTTCTCACGATATTATTTGTAATTATGTTTATAGGTGAATATCATGGAATTGATGGTAATTTGTTTACCATTGGGTTTTGTTTAACCCTGGGACAAATCTAAACACTGGCATGCAAGAAACACGTATACAACTAAAAAAACTGGTCAAATGCGAGTCGGAATCACGCACGAAGGGTTCCGTAGCGCCCGTAGCAAAAAAACGACAAAAATAATCACGTTTGTTGAATAAGAGTCCCACTTCAATTCTGTTTTTGTTTTAGTATTTGTTTTTATAGCAGCAACAGAAATGCATCATCTGTGAAAATTTCAACTGTCTAGCTGTCACGGTTCATGAGACATGACATGCCTGGTGACAGACAAACGGACAGCGGAGTAATAGCGACAGGTTCCTGTTAGTACCCGGGAACGGAACTCTAAAAAATAAAAAATGTGGAATCAGAACCCAGAGTAGTCTTGGTACTTTGCGAGCATATTCGTAAAAAGGTGGCAGTAGTATCATCTCAGTGTTAATTTTTCCCAATTGTCTACGTGTAAAATTTCATTAAAAAAGATCCCCGTTAGGGCTCGAGTGGATAGGCTTTTAATAAACTAGTGCGCCTCACCATCAACGATTGCATCACTGCTTACCATCAGGTTCCCATCGCAGTCAAGCAGCTGAACGGATTAAGATGAAACTTAGCACAGGGGTAAAACATGTCCTGGAATAGCAGGATAAGATACTTTTTATCCCAGAATTATGTTCTCTTGGGACAATTTTCTACTTTCGCGGGCGAAGCCGTGGGCAGCAGCTAGTACTATACACCCCTATTTTTTAAATTAGTACAGAAACAATGAGGCTCTATCCGTACCCGTTGCTGATCATATTTTTGTAGTCAAAAATAAAAAAAAAACTAAATCTTAAAACTGTCCACGAAAATTTGTCATAATTGGTAAACTCGTAATAGAATCAATCGTTCATAACAATAAATTGTTACTAGAAAATACTTTGCGCAATGTTTTTCTATTTTAATCGTCATTTATTTATTCATAATTATTTAAATCAGACATCTTGGCCCATAGATACATACCTTACAGACTAATATATACATAGACCCAATAATCAATAGCCTGTACAATATTTCCATAAATTGAGTGACATTTTGGGATATAAACAAACGCTAATAACTTTGCTGTTTTTGAATATTATTTATTAAGACTTTACTTAAATAATAACAAGATCTTCTCTAATACGCTCTTGTAAGCATTTGTACTAATTAAAAATTAGTGGTGTATAATTATATTGTATCTATGGTTTATTTGCATATATAAGAAAATACTTTTTTTTTGTATTTGCCTTTTATGGCTTTTTATTGCATTTACCACTAGTTTTCTCTGCATCACCTAAAGGTTAATTGATAGATAAATATCTAAGGCATTAAGTCCACCTTTGTACTTTGAGTAGCATAGTCGGCCTTATAATGTTCCCACTGTTGGGACTCAGGCCTCCTCTCTAGGAGAGGGAATGGGCCGTAATCCACCACGCGGGCCCAGTGCGGGTTGGTGGATGTCACATGTCTTCAAATTTTTGGTTCTAGGACATGCCGGTTTCCTCACGATGTTTTCCTTCACCGTTTTGAGAGCAGTGGTGATGAAATAAATTACACAAAGTAATGCGCCTGGCTGGGTTTGAACCAGCGACCTACAACTTGTAAGTCGGGGCCGATACCACTCGGCCACCACTGCAAGTATATACCTATAAATAAATAATAATAAATAAGTATCTAAATGAGACATAATAATCTAGTCCTTCAGAATTTACTAATTCAATATTAACTTTTACAACAAACTATTTTCAAAATTTTCATTAAATATGCAGACTTCTAAGCACAAGCATCTATTTGAATTGCAAATATATATATATATACCGTATAAATTATATAAATTAAGAATACAAATGCCTTACAATTCTGAATTAAATATTCAAAAGTATCAATATCTTTATTCATGAATGTCTTACCCTGCATTTGGAATAAAAGATTAGATTATAAATTGCATTCTCTATTCAAAAGGAGAAAATTGTCTTTGAAAATAACTTTACTTGTCTTTGGTAGATAATAAAACTTTACGTTCTCTATGGTTTTAAGAATTATTTATATAATTGCATTTACTGCCATTAGAACGTGTACATACATATTCTAATGGTTAACAAATTAACTATTTAGAAACATTTAATCTGTATTATTCTGATTGAAGGACTTTGTATCCATAGCATAGCATAAGCATAAAGCATAATCAGCCTTTTTTAATGTTCCCACTGCTGGGACTCAGGCCTCCTCTCTAGGAGAGGGAATGGGCCGTAATCCACCACGCGGGCCCAATGCGGGTTGGTGAATGTCACATGTCTTCGAATTTTTGGTCCTAGGATATGCCGGTTTCCTCACGATGTTTTCCTTCACCGTTTTGAGAGCAGTGGTGATGAAATAAATTACACAAAGTAATGCGCCTGGTTGGGTTTGAACCCGCGACCTACAACTCGTAAGTCGGGGCCATTACCACTCGGCCACCACTGCTGGTCCATAGTTGTATCCATAGTTAAGAAAAAAACATACTAGGTATATGCAATTCTATCTTTCTAGATTATTTTTTTGGAAATTAAAAAAAAAAGAACAGAAACCGATACAGGCATATCTTCGGCTACGGCCATGGGATTGTTGAAGAGCTACCGCGGCCCTGAAACGCAAAGGGCAACTGAAGGAACACTGGTGGGTTTTAGTCAGTAAAAATTCGTCGTCACTCTCCCAAAAGGAGGAGTGGCAGGCGGTTGCCTCCTTCTGCAAAGCAGTAATGCAAAGTCCGCACACGGCTCTCACGCCCCAGCCGCCAGGATCCCGACCCCGATTTCTAACCACCGTAGGCGTGGGCTTGCGGTCGGTGAGCAATAGGTTGCCCAAGTCGTCGACCGCGCGTAGTGTTCCACGCGCGCCTCAAGATTTCAGAAAATCGTATGGGCCCAGCAGGGTTGAAGCCTACTGAGGCTATGGGTTAAGTGAAAGTTGTAACTTGGCTAGGGAGGCTGATGGAAAGCGACGATGCGGTCGACGATGGAACGCGCTTACCTAGAAATAACCTATTAACTTTTGACTTAAAGATTCCCGGGTTGTAGCCATCAGGAAACACAGATTCCGGCAAGAGGCATCCTCGTGATTTATTTCTATCGTACCAAATTAGCTGTATTATGTTATGAACACACTATATATCTAGCATACATAATGAAGAATAACATATATTTTTTTGTTTCTGTCTATTATATTGGATTAATAACTTTGGCGCATTACTAAATCGCGGTTAGACGCCTGTAGTTCTCTTAACACTTATACGAGGATTAATATATGAAGGTACAAGGAAAAAAAAGTGGGACCAACCGGCGTCACCCTTTGTAAACTACCCTTCTTTAAATATAATAAGCTATATATAATATAGTAAGCTGCACATAATTGTAAGTGCAACAGAGAAGCATCCGGGAGGGTGGTTAATTAGTCAACTAGAAGAAAAATTAGTCGGGTAAAGTCAAGTGCATAGTATATACAGCTTATTTATATCTATTATAATTAAAAAACAACTAACTTGGCACGGGTCTTAGAAATTTTTGAAATTTTCAGATTTTCTCTACTATGCTATTTTCTGTTTTTTTTTTTTACCTATGCATATATTATACACCTAAACCTTTCTCATTAATCACTGTGTCTATTAGTGAAAACCGCATGAAATTCCGCTCAGCGGTTTTTAGTTTATCACGAACAGACAGACAGACGCGGAGGAGGAAGTCGTTTTATAAATACATATTTAAAGATGTTTTGCTGTCCGTGTCAATATATCATCGTTCGTTTCCGCAAAAGTATGGCTCAGATAAAAGTATTCTTTGCCAAAAATATGCAAACAAAACACTTGCGCTTTTTTTTTTCTCGCGCTTAAAATTCTGAAACGAAAAATTGTGGATGAAAAATACGATTAACTGTATGAAAAACCTTGCTTTACAAAGATGATAATACATTTTTTCTAAGATTTTATAACACATTACTCTCTGTTACCTAGAAGCAAAAAGTGCACCTCGTCATTGTTACTAGAAAATAATCTTTCTAAAAAACACTCAAGTCAGTTTTTATAAATATCGTAGTTTTTTTTTGTGGTGGGAAATATCCAATGACTTCTCGCGCTCTTGAGTGGAGCGCGAGGGCGTGTCATACTTTTTAACCAACTTTAAAAAAAGGATGTTTAAGTCTAAAACATCCTTAGCGTACTAAAACTGTTAGATTATAACAGAGCTCTTTAATATATAAATACAAGCGACACGGTTGGCGCAGTGCTTGAATGATTGGCTGCTGCGCTTTATGTCACACGTTCGATTCCCGCATGGTATTCTTGTTTATGTCAACGCAACTACGATACAGAAGTAAGTGAGGAGCGACGTTTTCACTATTTACCAGTTACCAAAAAAAAATGTTTTAAACAAAATTATATAACCTATTAAAAATGTAGTTACAAATAAAGCAACAGCAAGCAACTAAGTTAATACAGGACGTTTGAAATTTAGCGTTCCAATTTCAAACGTTATTTTATTCTAATCTTGATTTATAATTTAACAGATTTGAAATAAGAATACAATTAATAATAATAATGGCGTGTTCTCGTCGCGTGGTTTGCTACAAATGTAAAGGAAATTCCTTTATTTATTACTGCTAATAGTAATAATAATAATTCTTTGACGTTTGTTAAACAAATGAGCTTACACCCTGTATGTGCATGATCGCGTTTGTGGAAAAAGAGAAAATAATTTAATGAAGGTACACGCGATTTGTTGTTTTTTTTTCTAATTGATACTTGTGTTTCTAGTTTTAGGGTTCCGTATCAAATTGTGCTCCATTGGTGTAATTGCTGCAAGGCGTTCCGATGTGAGGATAAATAAATAAATAAATAATATTTTATTTTTTTATGATAAATCTTGGCAAATTTCTCCCACTCTTTACTAGTAACTACCCGTACACACGTTAATGCTGAACGAATCTGAGCGTGATAAAATCATTATTTAAATATACCATCGCGCAACAAAAACTAGAATATCGTAGAATCGTAAGCAAACCCACCGACCATGACTAGAGTTGATAAAGGAAACGATAAATATTAATAAAACTATAGCTTTTAAAGCTATTAAATTGTTACGGTTCTTTCTGGTTAAATGGTCAAATATTTCGAAGGGAACTGAGAAACATATACCCAGTATGGCTGATGCAAACTAGAGCTTTTTTTTTCGGGTGGTAAAATCATCTAATTACATCCCCCGTTCTTGGGCGGAGTGGGAGATAGTGTCAGACTTTTACTGGCTAAAATCTTAATCCTGTTCCTTCTTTGTATTTTTCCAGGGCTCCGGTGATCTTTTTCGCATCACCCATGGCCCCAGGAGAGAGCTTATTTTTTTTTCGTGAGGGAAAATTATCTAATGACATACCCCGCTCTTGGGCGGGGTGGGAGATAGTGTCAGACTTTTACTGGCTAAAAACTCAATCCTGTTCCTTCTTTGTATTTTTCCAGGGCTCCGGTTATCTTTTTCGCATCACCCATGGCCCCAGGAGGTTTCGACCCTGCTGGACCCGTACGGCAGCTGGGGCTGCGGTATTCATCGAGTCACTGTACCCCTTTTTTAGGTGGAAAATCTTCCAATGACTTCCTTCGCTGTAGGGCTGAGCGTGTGTCAGACTTTTACTGACTAAAACCCACTCCAATGTTCTTTCTTTGCCTTGCGTTCCTGGACCCCCGGTTTACCTTATGGAAGCCAACTCATGGTTTTACTGACCTCCCTTACCATGGCTCTGGATCGCAAAGGGAAACCGAAGAAACACAAGTGGGTTTTAGTAAGTAAAAGTCTGACACTCCCTCTCAATCCACCCAGAGCGGGAGAAGTTATTTGATAAATTTACATTTAAAAAAAGAAACTCAAGCTCAGTACTCACGTTTGCGTCAGTTAAACTTATGCATAATAAAACTTAAATCCATTCCATTCTAACAGCCTTCCTAACCAAACCACTAAATATTTCAGACTACAAAATCTATTAGTGAGACACAAACAATTAACCACTAAATCACTAACAACACAACACCACGATTCCGTCAAACGATCAACTTAAATAGCCTTCGAACGTACAGTTACAGACTCACAAATCATACGTTCACTGCACAGAGGAATAAAACTTCTAGTGTTCTGGACAAAATTACCACATATTTGTACCTAAACTTTGATTGCCACTTTCGGCTAAAAATACGACATTGAGCCTAACTTTCAGCTTTGGTTAAAAAGCGTCATAGTTTTGACTAACTTCGAAGGTTTTTAGCACGCTAAAATTAAAGGAACTGTTAATTTTTTTTTCAATTTTGAAGTCTTATTTGTTATTGCTTCCAAATTGTAACACAATTTTAATCATTCCGATATGTGATTACGTCTTTAAAAAAAATTGCAAACCTTTTAGTTTCTTAAAATTATTGGATCTTCGGTCAGACACTACAAATCATACGTTCAGTGCACATAGGAATAAATCTTAAAGTGCTCTGGACAAAATTACAACACATAAATTAAACAATTATTTTCTTCAAACCAGGCCTCGGGACGATAAAAAGCGCTTACAATAGCCCATAAATATTTTACAAGTAATTACATTGAAAAATTGCTTTAACAAAAACACTAAACGTTTCCGGATAAAGTTTTGAATATAAATTAAATCGTTATTTTGGTTTAGAATCAATTTATAATTGGCTATTGTTGGGAAAGTGATTTAAGTTCTTCGAGTCCCGGATATTTGGAAATAAAAATATTCTACTGAAGATCGAAATAAGTAATTTAAAGTTATTGTTTACTCAGATTTCGTCACAGTGACTTTAATACAGAACAACCACTGTCTGCGGTAAAGTGACCTAAAATCAAACTTATTATTTTATTAGGTAAATCAAGCCAACCAAAACCTCGTCTAGAAAATCAGTTCTGACATTTATTTGACACCAGCTGAACATTTTCACTTTAAATTTGAGGAGACAATTCAATCTGTCCAAGTTTTCTAACAACAACTTCATTCCGTCCCAGCCAATCTAATTTCTGTCCGACTAGCTCTAAATCTAAATCACATTTTTTGTCCACCGTTCATCGCACAGTGCGGTTGTACAATAATAAATAGCGGCATTGTTCTACCTGTACTATAAACTAATGTCACAGGACGATCCCGTCCGAACATGTTAGCAGGTTGTCATCGTAACTTTACTAGTAGAGAAGCTAGTGGAAAATAGATTGTACAGAAGGTTGAGTCTATAAAATGAATGAAAATGCACTCACACATAGAAACATTTCGCGTAAAACGTCATAGAATAGAATAAACTTCATTGATCACCAAATTGTAACAAAACTTTTACACTAACCTCAATCTATGGGTACAAAGGCGGTCTTATCGCTGACAGCGATATCTACCAGATAACCTAAGGGTGGAATGTAAGAATTTGAAATAGAAAAAAGGGGGTAGTCTGCGGTGTACTGCAAATTAATAGTGTAAATATTAGATTAAAATTGTATACTAGACTATACATAGATGTAATATAGCTATTATATATAAAATACAATACATAAATATTATATATTTATTTATCAGAAAACAAACGGTCACACAGTTTTCATATTCTAAATCTAAACATTAACATAAAAAGACCTATAGTTTCTTTAATGTAACAATATATATTTATAGCATAAATAGCAAAAAGCAATATATATTATTATTTGATTTTTGTTTTGATTTTATTTATTTTCATATGTTTGAGATTGTTGTACGTACGTTGTTGTAAAGAGTCAGCCTTCAGAAGCTGAAGATAAGAACCCAAGAAGAAAGCATCCAACCTAAATATAAAACTAAATTAATATACAGATAAATATTATAATGACAAAGTTATCCGTGAAATATACTTCAAATCGCTCTTCACTTCCGATAGTTTACCTAGGGACAAACGTTCTGTTTCACGTACAGTGAGTGCAAGCGCAGTCTTGACTATCATTCGTTTGAGATTGCCGAATTTACGCGTGTGTGTATGCGCGGGTCTTTCTAAGCTCGTTGTAAAGAGTTACCCTTCTGTTTTTCCGCTATGTGGTAACTATCAGTTATAAATCTCGTGGGATTTCTCTTACTGGACTTTGAATTCAATTGTTGGGAGTATAAACTGTTGTCAGTATTGCGGCGCTTTTGTTGAGGCCACTTGATTGGTTTTTGACCATGTTTAGGTCAGCTGTTTTGTGGATTATAATTATTTTCAGAACTGACATCATAAATTAGACATTTGCGTGCTGACTCTTGCCGGATTCAAAGACTAACAAACAGTTTCACGTTAATTGTCTCGTGCAATCAAGATTCTGCAAGACTGATTAGCTAGACGACTATGTTGAAGCCAAATGCTTTAAATAAGCTGCTCTATTTAGCAATCCCAACGCATTAAAATGTCCATCATTTCAAATTAACAAAGACTGACACACCATCACTATCACGCTAACCCATCGCTCCAAATATGAACCCTCATTCGCCACTCCATCAATTTAATCCGAACACCTCGAAATTAAGTCCTCACATCCATAACCCGGCGAGATCGAGAAGCACCTTCGCCTATCAGTAATCCTGCCAACTGCTATACTCCTTAACCGTTGATGGTTCTACGTCTAATTGGCTCCAATTGGCTGTACATGGCTTGGAGATAGGTGTAATTAATACGATGACCAAAGGCCTGCTCCTATGCGACGCATACAATAGTTGGCTGTTATCTCAAGATGGTCCAATTTTGGACGGAGAGCTAAACCTGGGCCTAACGGTTGGTATCGTCTTGATATTATTAATATGTTGGTTAGTATCTATTGCTAGTCGTTACCTACATAGTTTTTAGGTAATTTGTAGAATGAATAAATATATGACGATTATGGCTTAGAGTGAGGACATCAGATATGCAATTTTATTTTATTTCTGGAATGAAACGCTCGTAATGCACAATCTTGTATCACGTAAAATTTTGATTCCATACGTGTAGTTAGTTTGGTGTGATAACCTCGCAACCTTGCGTCAAAACTTGTCGAAAAAATTCAAAAACAAGAGAGATATGTGTCTCAAATAATTTAATCTATAGGTACCTACTTACAATAAATCTGTAGAAGTGAAAATTCTGTACATTGAAAATATTAGAAAAATAAATGGCAAGGGGTGTTACTAGACCGACACCGAACTCAAAAATGTGATTAAAAAATTTTTGTCTGTCTGTCTGTCTGCATCACGCAAAAACTACCGGTTCGATTACGATGAAACTTGGTATAATTATTCTTTAATATCCTGGGCACCACACTTGGTACTTTTATCCCGGAAAAGTATATACAATAAAAAACAAACTTAATTTTGCGGTTCGATCCCTATACCCGATTGCTGTACCATCCGTAAATAATAAGTTTGTCGTAGGTTACGTCACCGGCAGTGGAGTTCACTAAGGGGCGCTGCACATGGCTAAGATACTATAATGTTTTATCTTAAGATACAATATGTAAAGCTCGCCATACAATTCAATGGACTATCACACACGACGCAGATAATAAATAATAATTCATATTTTCGTGTCTCAAAAAACCTAATAAAACCATTTTCGACTTCTACGCGGACGAAGTCACGGGCAAAAGCTAGTATTTAAATAAAACACGTACAAGCATATTTAAATTACACGCTAAAAACTTTGTATGTGTGTGTGTACATGTTTATAACTCTATTACGCTCAAACGTCTGAACGGGATTGTATGAAATATAGCACAAGGATCGACCATGTCTAGAAATAGAATATAGGACTTTTTTATCCCGGGAGTAGTCATAGTCATAGTAATTTATTGGTAAGGGATTCTTACAAGTCATATCATCATCATTTCAGCCGTCCACTGCTGGACATAGGCGGGAGGCCTATGTCCAGCAGTGTCGCCACAAAGAACGGTCCTGCGCGCCTCGCATCCATCGGGTACAAGTCATACACATAATGTTAAATTATACTTAGTCAACAAATTAATGATTACATAACAATGTCAAATAATAAAAAATGTCAAACAAATAAAAGAAAATACAAGAAAAACAAATAAAAAGAAGTCAAATCACAAATTAAAATAAAAAACAATCCTATAAAAAGTCACAATAATTTTTAGTCCAAATTAATTTAAGCGTCAAGTATGTTGCCTAGGATTATTTTCTACATTTACACGGGCGAAGCCGCTAGCGGAAGCTAGTGGTACAATAACGTAAGCAAAACCAAGTTTCTCGCTATAACGTCTTAACTTCATAAGCCCAGTGCCCCACAGCGTAGCTAAAGCGATGCGAATCGATTGCAGCAAATTGTGTTAAGTTTTATCGCCGGGTCCAATGTGTTCTGCGCCCTGTGCGATCGCGATTTTGCTGTGGTAACTAAAAATAGCTTTGATTTGTAAAAAATAAGTATCAAAAAAATATATCTGATGCTGGGAGTGCAGTACTAGATTTTGATAGAAACTGGATTTTGCAAATGTTTTAATATCGTTACCTTAGCATAGCATAGTCGGCCTTTTAATGTTCCAACTGTTGGGACTCAGGCCTCCTCTCTAGGAGAGGAAACGGGCCGTAACTTTTTTAAATGTTTTTTTCCCGCGTAAATAAAATAAATAAATAAAAGTAATCCACCACGCGGGCCCAGTGTGGGTTGGTGAATGTCACATATCTTCGAATTTTTAGGTTCCAGGACGTGCCGGTTTCCTCACGAAGGTGAAGGAAAACCTTCACCGTTTTGAGAGCAGTGTTGATGAAATAAATTACACAAAGTAATGCGCCTGGCTGGGTTTGAACCTGCGACCTACAACTCGTAAGTCGGGGCCGTTACGAATCGGCCACCACTGCTCTCAAAAAAAAAAAATAGTACATGTAAAAAAAAATTCTGATGCTGGGAGTACAGTACTAGACTTTTTTTGACAAAAACTGGATTTTGCAAATGTTTTAATATCGTTTAGTAAAAAATAAACGAACAATGAGTTTCTCTTAACTTTTTTGAGTCTATTTCACGTTGTTTTAAAGTTGACAAGCTTTTTACCATGGAACCGCTCTTTTGACCTATGCATTCTTTCGACACATAAAGTAGCCTATGACTCTCAGCGATATAAATGTAATTGTATTATTTATTTATTTATTACTTCCTATCTTTACAGCAAAAACCAACAAATGCCGAAAATCAACAATTAGGATAAATATTAAAAAGCATTTACAAATAATTCAAATAATATTTAACTTAATTAATTTAAAAACTGAAACATTCCTACCACATTTTAGTACTATTAATCCAAAGGTTGACTGGTAGAGAACGCCTGGTTGCATTAAGTCCACCTATGTAACTGTACATAAAATTTTAATAAATAAATTCTATCGTCTAAAAAACCGGGCAATGAAGTGGAATATTTTTACACTAATTTGCAATCTTTCTAATGTAATCGTAGTCAAGTCAGCACTTTCAGAGACAAACTTTTACAACCATAAGTACCAACATATAATTTTACTACTATAAAATATTAGATTAGATACAGTTTTTACACACGTGTTTGACGGATTACCTTCGTATTTAAATTCACTACAATCCACACCAAGGGAGGACGCGCAACGTACTGGTTTGAATTCGCCAAAAAATATTGATACAGTATCACATATACTTTAAATATTGCAATTTATATAAAAACAAAACCACAGTTAACCCGGCAGTACTAGGGTTATCAAATTTATATGGCACAAAATGTTTTGCAAATCACTGTTTTTTTTTGGTTCAATGTTGATAGTAAGGTTACATGACTTCGAAGATATTAACTAAAATTTTCCACAAAAAACAACATGAACTTGGTTATCTTCGATATCATAATCATTACAGCCGAATAACGTCTACTGTTGGATATAGACCTTCCCTAAATGTCGCCACAACGGCCCTGTGCACCTCGCATCCATCGGATTCCCGCGATTCTCAACAGGTCATCGGTCCACCTCATGGGAGGCCTCCCAACATAGTATATATAGGTATAGTTATGAAAATAATATTAGATATCTTTAGATAATAGTATTTATAAAACTATAATAATATATTCAATAATAATAATAATGTATTCCACAACTATCACACAACGCCGTCTAGTCTCAAGCTAAGCAGAGCTTGTGTTATGAGTACTAGACAACTGATAAACATATTTATATATTTCTAAATACATATATATTATAGATAAATTACGCCCAGACACAGAACGAATGGTTGTGCTCATCACACAAACATTTGTCCTGGGTGGGAATCGAACCCACGACCTCCGGCATAGCAGTCAGGGCCACTAACCACTAAACCAACAGGCCAGTCAATTATAATTTTATCTTAGCAGGTTAAAATGAAGACCAACAACAAATTTAAAAAATAAAACATTTCCATTAAATTAAACAATAACAAACTCAAATCGCACAACGCACAGTGGAGTAAATTGCGTCCCACCAAAATTCGCGACAAAAATGTTAATCCAAAAACTTAAGTCACTTAAAAACACGTTTAAAACTCCATTTTAACAAGTGTAACAAGAACTGTTTTCTAGTCCTTCACATGAGTCCACGTTCCTCTCATAACGTCTAGAAATGACTCCTCACATCTTTCCCTCTTTACTTAATTAAAAGTCTTAAGACTTACACTTTTTAAGAAATTATTAACCGTGGTAGCAAAAACACTATATTATGTGTCATTTTATAATGTAATATTCCTAAAGTTAGTTTCGTGATTAAATATGATTGAAGTTTAAGTTTATGTGTATGCCAAGTTAGTTCTAAGCCAAGTTTCATACAGCTTAATGATTACTTTAAATGTTTTGTCGTTAACTTTGTCAATTAAAACCATTCTGTCTGCTATATATGGTAATCAGAGTTCGCGAATATCTATCTAAGTTAGACTGAATTAAGAAATAATTTTGTAAGTTACTGAAGTTACAGCAACCGACCTTGAATCCGTATCTAACTTGATTGTTTTATTCCAAACTAGCTTTTGCCCGCGACTTCGTCTGCGTAGAAGTCGAAAATGGTTTTATTAGGTTTTTTGAGATACGAAAATATGAAATATTATTTATTATCTACGTCGTGTGTGATAGTCCCTTGAATTGTATGGCGAGTGACATTGTATCTTAAGATAAAATATTACAGTATCTTAGCCGTGTGCAGCGCCCTTTAGTGAACTCCACTGCGGGTGACGTAACCTACGATCTATCGGTCTAGAGATCGAACCGCAAAATTAAGTTTATTTTTTATTGTATATACTTTTCCGAGATAAGAAGGTACTCAGTGTGGTGCCCAGGATATTGAAGAATAATTATACCAAGTTTTATCGTAATCGAACCGGTAGTTTTTGCGTGATGCCTGAACAAACAGACAGAGAAAAAAAAATTAATCACATTTTTGGGTTCTGTGTTGGTCTAGTAACATGATGCCATTATTTTTTTGATATTTTCAATGTACAGAATTTTCACTTCTACAGATTTTTTATTAGTATAGATGCTGACAGTTGAGATTAAATTATACAGAAAAAAAATTACAGTTTATTTAGTCCTTATAAACACTTATTAAGACAAGACTTACCCAAAAGCAAATACCGAAACTCCCAACAGCTGGTTTCCTCTGTTTTCGATCCGTTTTCCGGAAAAATATCTACCTAATCCCTTCGTAATTAATTCCGTTCCCTCGCCCCAAAAATAAATACACCACGTGACCGACTTGTTCTGACGTGCCGTCGATCGAATTCTGTCACGTAAACCGTAAAACTCTTGCTGACAAACGCCTCAGCTTTGCTAATTAACTCTGTAATTGCACCATTACGGTTTTATGCTCAAGTTTTACGATTGACCAAGTTGCGGCCTTAGTTTGTGCCATCGAATTGTAAGGGTCTTAAAGCATTGGTGGGACATTTTGAATAGTGTAGTCAAAGTTTTAGTAGGCTCTAAATTACTGTGACGGTTAATCGGAATGCTTACGATTGTGATATGTTGTTAAATGGCTGCAAATGTTACAGGTTTCGTGTTAACGTAGATCCAAGGAATAAGAGTTTGATGTTTTCGCTTTTAATGTAAGTCACCCCTTTTATATCTTGTAGTTATCTGGTCTTTGTTCTACAATTACTCAAACTATTATGTTCCACTGACGTAGAAGCATTTAATTTTAACAGTGTTACGACCCATTTTATATTCCCGCCACCATTATTATTAAAGAGAACTATTATAATATCAGTTTATTACAGTTTCTCATTAAATTCTTCGCGTTAACAGCCAAGGAAGGGGTAAAATGACGCAAAAAAAACGGCGTTCAACGCTGCCGCGACTGTTTTTTACATTTTTAGTACAAAAATTAAAGATTCACGATTAATACCTCGTAATTTATTTAACGATCATTTTGCGTTTTATGTTTTACATAAAAAACTATAACGAATGAATAAATCTGTGGTTGGAGGTAAAAAAAAATGTTATGGCCATGTAACATCGCTATCCGGCCCACTGTGCGTTCGAACACGCATTTTGGTTGTCTTGAACACATTCATTTGTTCCCTGGTGTCACGTTACACGGGTTTTTAAAAATTGATGGCGTGTAATAAATGTGTTTTGGCTGCACCGATCTTGTCTTGCGATCACCCGACTATAAAGTGTTGCAATCTCTTTTTTATGGCGTATGAAAGAAAGAGAAGGATATATGTGACTCTGATTGTTTCTTACAATTTTAATACCCATGTCGATTTGTATTACGGCGTGCTCAATAAATGGAAGGAGTAATAAAATACAGTTGTTGAAAACAATGTGTCCGTATGTTTGTGTGGTTCATGGCGATGTCAGTAGTAATAGATGCTTGTCTGATGGATTTAAGATATGTGGGAACAATACAACTAGTTTTTTTTTTCTCTAACGATTCTTTTTTTTTTTAAATAAACAATTCAGGTTATAGCAATTATCTGTGGCAGACTAGAAGTTTGGACTATTTATTAACTTTTTTATACTGAGATACTTCAGCAAAGGTCCCAAATATGGCGGCAAAGGCCCACGTGGTGGATTACGGCCCATTATCTGTCCTAGAGAGGAAGCCTGAGTTCCAGCAGTGGGAACATTAAAAGGCTGATTATGCTTTTGCTATGGTGGCGCAGTCGTTGTGCGATTGGCTGCTGTGCTTCGTTGTTCGATTCCAGCACGGTACATATATTTATATGGCTTTCAAATAGTTTCTCCGAGTCTGGGTGTCTTGGTTCCGTGAGTAAAAAGAAAACATGTAAATGTTTGTGAACGCTACCACGATACAGAAGTTATTCTGAGTGAGGTGCAAAGCTTCTTTTAAAAGAAAAAAAAAAGTACTTTAGTAAGTATTTGAATCAAAATGTAGTCGGTAAAAAAATACACAAATAATAAATATCTACCCACTCAAAACCAATGAAAGGCAAATTATCGGAACACTAAATTGTACCCTAATCGGCCATTACAAGATAATACAGCAAATATATTGTGTCTTCAATACCAAATAAAATAAAAACAACAGGTTGCTCGTTCCTCTTTTAAACTTTAGTTACACGACAATATTTACTTTTTCACGACTAAAAATTTGTTTGACAAGGGCTTATTTTTTTCCAGACTCTGTTTCGCTTTTTACACTGTGCATTTTATTTTGAGATAAAGTGTAAATTGCAAATATAAAATTATTTTATGAACGAGACACTAAAATTATAAAAAAAACTATACAACCGACTTAAATGTAAAAAAAAAACACTGAAAAGTGCAATTTTACTTTAATTTCGGAAGTCGGTGTTTCTATAATAGTTTTGTCTCTTCGTTATTTAACAACGAAATTAAAATTATTATTCAGTAAGAGTCTAACACTCACTCCCACTCCGCCCAAGAGCGAGAGACGTCATTAGATGAATTCCCACCTTAAAAAAAGATCTTTATGCAGAAGAACGAGCAAGAAACACTACGGACGCTCTTTCCTTCACTATTTCATTTCACATCTCGACGCAAAATCGTCAAACCCGATACAAAGCTGGTTCAGAACTCTCTGCCTATTCCATCCTACGATCTTAAACAACAATGGACTATAAACAGGGCAGTATTAGCAAGTTAAGACTACGCAATAAAACCCAGCGCGAATCGGTAACGATAAAATATAATGCATTGTGTAACTTATGTCGCGAGGCCGGGGAAAAAGCAAATCTTTTCATATTTTCAAGTTGGTACACACTATTTTGACGACAACAGAACACTAATATTTTTTAGTTGAAAGGTTGTATGTGTGTATGCGTGTGATTGTTACTTCACAGTTCACGGATAGTACATGTCTTGAAATATCTTATCGGATTTTTTATTTCATGAGTATGTTATAACTATTCTACTTTCGCGCAGGCGAAGCTTCTGCCAGAAGCAGAATCAAATAAAATTGACAGATCAGTTTGTTTTTTTTTTTTTGGGCGGAGCGAGAAATAGTTTCAGACTTTTACTGACTAAAATGTTCGTTCTTTGAAATTGTTCCGGGGCCCCGGGGATTTCTTTCGCATCACCCATTGCCCCAGTAGGCTTCGACCCTGCTAGGCCCCTACGGTTGCTGACATCTCCTTGAGGGATACGTGGAACACTATGCGTCGTCGTTGTTTCGTAGATAAGAAATTTTATACATATAGTATTTGTATAATTCAAACAAATATCTATTCACATCTTTGTAACTTTAACAAAATGGTTCTTTAGTTTTTGGTACATATTGATTTCTTGAATCACAGTTTCGCAACAAATGTATGGGCTGCGGGAATACTCAAAGAGTCACCTGGAAACTGAAGGAAAACAGGTGACTTTTAGTCAGTAAAAGTCTGAAACACCCTCCTGCTCCACCCAGGACACGAAAAGTTTTTTGGTGATTTCCCATCTCAAAAAAAAAGACAAAATCAAAAACTCTAAATCAAAAATATTTTTATTTCACATAGACCTACATGGGCACTTATATAACGTCAGAAGCTAGTGCACGGTTCCAAATTGGTCGTTTCCTATGTAGAAGAACCGGCAAGAAACTCCATGGTTACTCTTAAAAAAAAGTAGTTGAATAAAAAAATAACTGACAACCTTCTCAGACAACACAGTAACACCATACAACAATTTATATTCACATTAAAACTAATATGCAGTTGTCACAGGCCATTATTCGGCATTAGCTGTTAACTAGATTATTTATAGTTTATGCAGCTCATAATTTTAATGGCACTGTGTTAAAACAAAATATATCCGACAATAATAGTGCAGTTAAACTGAACTCCCAGTCATATTTATGTGCCCTTCGTTCCTATTTGGGTGAACAACTTATACCTCGTTTGAAATGGTAATAGATGAATTGGTGTCAGCAGGACTGCTCTTGGAAATAAACGGTTTAAGAGTTATAAAATAGCTGATGAATGTGGCACGTCCTTTTCTTGTGGGAATCTCTTGTTCTCGGAGCGAGAGGGAGTGTCAGACTTTTGCTGAGTACAACCCAGTGTTCCTTCAGTTGTCCTTTGTGAGGGCCAGGGTAACTATTTCGAACAATCCTCAAGTGGCCGATGTCTGGAGTGCGCGTGGAATGGAACGTGCCGTCGACTCGGGTTTACCGGTCGGCGAGCTATTCATTGCTCGTCGTCCGCAAACCCACACCAACGATAGTCAGGAATCGCACTGCAAATCCAGACGCGTCTCCGGCGCGTCTTTCAGGTTTTCGTTCACCGCCTTTGCTCGCATTACTGCTTCGCAGAAGAAGGTGACCGTCTCCCATTCCATTTCGCTCTGTACCATACTTTGAACCAGGGCCGGACGCGAGAAGTCGCTGCCGCCAATTCTCCTTAATTACAACGGTACTTCGCCTAAGTGGGGCAGACTGAAGGTCTGCCGAATGTGACATGTCTTAGGATTTTCCTAAGGGTATCTTTTACGTGGTCAGTCCCTTACATTTTAGTATTTAAACAATCGTTATTACTGAGAAAAATATAATTTAGTCTGTAAAAACCACTGGTTTAATCGATCAGATCTTGAAAACCAAATAAAACAATACACTAAGACAATTCAAATCCTGTGAAATACAACTCAGTATTTTTTTAAATGCGATTACATCAAACACAGCAACTGTAAACCCCACGCCCCATCAATAACCCAAATCAACCATACACAGTGGGCTATTCCACCAAAATTATAATGTTATGGACAAAATAATATTGCGTCTCATGAATTTTAAATAAAATCACAATTGTTCATCGTGGCAACGTGTACAGGGTTTAAACACCACGCAATGGGATGGCATCGCCAAGAGTGGGTGAAAAAAAGTTTTGCTGTTACGAGGCGAGTATGTTAAGAAGGTCATTCAACCATTTTTCGGAGGATTTGGCCTGCTTTTTCGAGATAAATGGCAGTATTTAGATGCAAGATAAGTTTTTGCAAGGATGTTTTCATAGATTTACGATAAACTTGACTTTAAGTTGCATATCAAATTCATTTTCTAAGATCTTGTTCGCGATATGTGATGTTTAAAAATTGTCTGGTTACGGCAAAACATCTAGAGGCGTTATACAAAGAATAATCAAGATTTTTCGAGGAAAGTTCGAGCAGAATACAGTTCGTAAAATTAACTCGAACGTGGAGGAACTTTCTTTTAGATGTTCCAGTTTTAGGGTTACATTTCCCCGAGTCTAAAATTTGAGATTCACGAAACTTCACGGCGAGACCTGCTAACAAGCCACAGTCAAACGTATGTTCTGGAATAAGTGGCAATTTCTTTATAAAATATTTTTTTTATTAACTAGCTGACCCGGCGAACTTCATGGCACCTTTCAGTTAAACTTATTGACCGAATAAATGAATTATTGAAACCAATATGTATTCGGATATTTTTCTTTAAATTATTTTTTCCGTTATTTTAATAGTTATATGCTATTCGGGGCGGAAACGAATCTAATAAAACAAAAATCATTAAAGTCGGTCGAGCCGTTCTTAAGTTAGAAATAGTATTTTTACAAATAAATTTACTGCGATGCGATATTGTAGTTCCCTTATTTAACAAATTTTTTTTTTTAAATTTGTAAACCAGTGCTTGACTGCGATCCCACCTGATGGTAAGCGGAGATGCAATCATTGATGGTGAGGCGGACTAGTTTATTAAGAGCCTATTCACTCTAGCCTTGAATATACCTAAATTATAGCTGGACGGGAAGACCGTAGCAGGCAAATTGTTCCAGTCCTTCGATGTACGCGGTATAAACGACGAAGCGAAACGCTTAGTTCGGACCGTTGAAGTTTCAACAACGTAATACTACCTAAAATAGTGTCACAATTTATACCGTAGCTAATTCTACATGTAGCTATCCTAGTGAATGTACTCATAGCAGAACAGAATACGTCAACGTCATCAGCGATGTTTTATGGCCAAACATCTAAATATAAAACCAAAAAGCAGGTCCAGCAGTTCAAAAATAACCCACCCCTAAAAATCTTTCGTCCAGAAATACACTAAGGCAACAAAACAACTATGGTTAAATGGATCAGTGTGTTGATGTCATTACCAGCTAATGTGATTACAGTAAATTGTATTACGACATATGAGGAAGTAGGAATAACAGGATATGAGATATTATGTGTTCTGTGGCTGCCGACTGACTGAGTTGTGGACGTGTCGAATGCTGAGCTTGTCTCTTGTGAGAAAAGGAAAGATATATCGTTGAATAGTGAATGGTTTGATGGGATTTGAAGCTTTAAAATCAGTGTTTAAATAGAAACATGTATATATTTTATTTTTATTGTATTAATACTGTCGGGGTCTGTGTTTCCTGATAGCTACTTTATTTATTTATTTATTTATTTATTTATAGTTAATTAAAACGGTATACCCACTTACATTAATTAACATAGATTTTTTAAACTTATAAGATTAAATACAATACTACATATTAACATGGAACAGTGGACACCCTCGCATACTGCTTCTCACAGAACACCAGACAAACACGTCTTATTTTATTCCATTCGTCCGCAAACACATCACATTCAGGGTCAGCATTCAGGAGGGCGTTAAGCATTTTTAAAGTACGACACACTGGGGATTCGGCTCTAGCGACAGTTCTAGATGGCTGAAGTGCAAATAGATTGTGACGGCGGCTCTGACGGTGTCCAATGTATTTATCTGGCACAAACAGTCGACAGAAGAGGTCATGGAGCTCAGGGCAGTCAATACGTCCGTTCAGGATTTTACAAGCTACTACGAGCTGATCGAAGCCCCTTCTCACCTCTAACGAGTTGAAACCCAGCATCCCTAAAAGAAAATTGGTGGGGTACATGTAGGGAAAGAAAGTGTACAACCTTTGAAATAGAAATCTCAAGAAAGTTTTCTGCACCTTCTCAAGCATTAATGTCTGAGTTGCGGTATATGGATGCCACACACAGGCACTTGCCTCGAGTTTAGTTCTAACTAGAGTGGTGTATAAAAGCCTAATAACACTGGGATTACGGAAGTCCCGGGCGTTACGCAAAACAAAACCCAGGCGCCTGAAAGATTCCTTTGCAAGGGCAGGGCAGGGCTACAATCTAGAGATTTTAGTTATAAGCGAATAGGTTACTTTTAGGCAAGCCTGCACATCATCGCTTACCATCAGGTAAAATGGTGGTCAACCGCGAGCTTGCATTTGACTGAAAAGTTGAAAGAGGATCGTTTATCTTGGTGTGGTCATGTGAAGAGGAGGGATGAAACGCTTGTTACTAAAAGAGTTATGAGTTTACATGTGGATGGATGGAGAGGGAGAGGGAGACCAAAGAAAAGATGGGATGGATTGTGTGAAGAGTGATATGAAAGAAAAGGAAGTTAGTGATAGCATGACGAATGAAAGGGCAGAATGGAAAAAAAAGCGTGTTGCGCCGGCCCCAAATAACACGAGACAAGGGCAGGAAGATGATGATAATGCTGGACAATGTCAAGTTTTATGTTGATTAAAATATGATAGGCGGGTGTAATATTAATTTATTTGCGAAATTATAATCAATAAAATCATCACCATAAACCTCGTAGTCTGTCTTACCGTATTGAATAACTTTTGCATGAAATATCTAATCATTCAATAGGGTTACACAAACTGAAAAAATTCTACAAAAAAAAACTTAAGAAAACATGAATTTCGCGAGGTACCCGGAGCTTTTACCACAGATTTATATTAAGTGATTAAACTCTCATTGATACCAAAACAAGATTCTCTTAATGCATACTACAACGTTGTATATTAAACCATTAAAGTACTTAAAGAGAAATATAAAACCAAATCCAAGGCATATATCTTTTGAAACATCCGAAATATACAGTTAAGACAAGCATTAATGAATTTAACGACACACCGATTTCGATAACGTTATTAAATAAGATTCCCGGTATAAATAAGTAAATAACCCTATCTTGCGGTCATAAAACTGCCGATTTTGGCCGTAACCTCGCGTGTTCGGGGCTTTTAAAGGTAAAATAACTTGAGATTCATGGCACACCACCATCTCAAAAAGACACCAACGAAATCCTCCTCGATTTACTTTAGGAATTTATTTACTTCACGTAGGTAATATTTTTTAACGAAAGAAACTGTTAATAACAATAACATTAAAAATGCAAACAATTTATTACAAAAATAAATAAAGGAAATAATAATAATAATATTCCAGAACTTTCACACAACGCCGTCTAGTCCCAAACTAAGCAAGCTTGTGCTATGAGTACTAGACAACTGATAAACATACTTACAAATTTAGATAAATTACACCCAGACACAGAACAGACGATCGTACTCATCACACAAACATTTGTATTGGATAAGAATCGAACCCACAAACTTCGGCGTAGTAGTCAGGGCCACTAACCACAAGACTAACAGGCCAGCCACTGCAATTTAATAGTTACAAAGCCATATTTATTCGCATCAGCGATGCTAAAGACGTGTATAAGAGTATAAATCTACCGATCTGATACTAAACAGGACCAACAGCATATCTAGTTCCTAACTCGGATGCCACACAAATCACAATAAGCGCTCTTCATTATCCGCATTTCAGTCTGGCGGGGCCCGTATCTATCGGAATGCGCCCACAAAAGAGTATCCATAGCGACTTACTAAGTCGCTACACTTTGTCCAACCGGCTTGGTTCAAACCTGTCCGCCTCGGGCCGCTCGCACACCTCCAAACGCAAAACGGCCTAAACACCAGTTGACTGACACTTGAATACCACTTAGGAGCTCTCTCTCTCAAAATTTTATTAGTATTAAGTAGCCTGCTTGTTTTTTTAGTTCGTGGTCAGTATGGCCGACACAATGTATGTTGACCGGGTCATTTACAAAAACAAAAGGTCGCTAGACATCTCAAAGGCTCCGTTTCGCTTCGTATTTAATTATCTCTTCAAATTTGTGTAACTATGAAACTATGAAGTAAAGTTTTTTAATTGCGGCGCTGTTGGACGCGATTCGTTAAAGGTTATACGGTTGATAATCGCTTGCAACCTAGTGGTACTTAAGTTAAAGTTGCACGGACAAAATTCCAAGTAAAGCGACGGGATAATTTAACTCTCGTATACGCTATACAGTAATTACAGATGTGCCATCGAGGTAAATAGCCTGAGTTGCCTCTCAGTCGCTCCCAACATCGGTTCATTTCTGTCATTTGCTCTTTGAAGAACACTTTAGTCCAGTAAATATTGAGGGCCTCGCTTCTATATTTGTGGTAGATCCTTTTTGAGATTACACCAGCCAATGACCATTATGTCCGCTGCTAATAGCTTATACCTAGCAATTTCTGTAATAATAGCATCTTCGGAAGAGATTTCGATTGCTTTAGATGTTGGGGTTACATAATTTAATGTCTATATCATACCAATCTAGTTTTATCCGGTAATAAATTACGATTAACATATCTGGAAATCAAGAATTATTTGTTTAACAAAACGTTGAGTTGACAACATATTAAAGTTATTTGTCGGGCAGGTCGTTATGCTTATTTAATTAGGCAGTTAATGTCACATCTATATTCTGAATTTCCGCTTTAAATTGTTGCCATTTCCGTATGAAATGTTTGAACAAAGAGTTATTTGGGTCACAAATGTGAATGTAATGAGTAAGATTAGCTGTTAGTTGGATGTCGTCAGTGATGTATGTGAAAGATATGAGAAGGTCCAACAATGAAGTCTTGCGCCTCACGTCTATTCCATTTTTCTGAAATATAAACCCCCTGAAAAGGCGCCCGTAGGAAAATAGTAATTACAAGTTCTTTCTCGCAGCGTGCCTTTGTGTCGCGGCCACAATGCGGAGGAATCTTTTTGTCCGCGCTATCGGCGGTTTGCACCCACAGTGCGCCGGTAGTACCGACATATATATATAGGCGTTACAGTCCCACTTCTCGTATATTGACTTGATTTTTGGGTGCAATTTTTTATGAGGTGAAAAATAAGATATTCTAGAATTTGTTTATAACCGTTTGGGTCTTTTATCGTCATCATCGTCATCATTTCAGCCGAAAGACGTCCACTGCTGGACCGGCCTCTCCCTAGTGCCGCCACAATGAACGGTCCTGTGCGTCTCGCATCCATCATACTCCCGCAACCGTTACCAGGTCGTCGGTCCACCTTGTAGGAGGCCTTCCAACGCTACGTCTTCCGGTACGTGCTCGCCATTCCAAAACCTTTCGGCCCCAACGGCCATACGTTCTGCAAGCAATGTACCCTGCCCATTGCCACTTAAGTTTGGCGATTCTTCGTGCTATGTCGGTGACCTTGGTTCTCCTGCGGATATCCTCATTCCTGATTCGATCACTCAAGGAAACTCCGAACATAGCCCTTTCCTCCATCATTTATCATCATTCATTATCATTTATATTAGTTAGATATTCCACTGCAGGTTCGCCTTTGTAACATTATCGCCTGCAATTTCTTTTCAAAGAGACATCTTTAAAACATAATTAAAACTCGGTTCACATTAACGGTTAACGTTTGTGTGTAAGGTTTATTTTATCTACTAAGCTGAAATTCTTTAGAAACTTTCTTTAGCGAACTCCAAACAATTCAGAACAAGCAGTTTTATTAAAGAAAATTGTTCTCTTGTTTAATTATTCACTGTGTAACATGTAGAAGAAAGTTTCCAAATAAATTTCGTTGCGAGTAGCCAAAGTAATTTAGTAAGAGTGCCTTAAGTATCCAACCTGTGTCTGCTGTGAGACAAGTTAGACCCCCCTATTTCGGAGTCCTACACAAGCCCACTCAAATCTGTGCGGTTCTTTCCTCAAAAGACCATCTCAGCCACTAATCTGCATTGCTAGGGCCATGGGGAAAAGTATGAAAATGATTCCCGTGGTCTTAGAACTTAAAGGGCAAAGAAGGAGTCACGTCTGTCACGCCCTCACGCACAGCCTTAAAGCGAGAGAAGTCGTTAGATGATTTCTCACCAAAAAAAGTCACTAATCTGCATGGTTCTCATATGATTTCACTATCACATGTTTGCTGTATAGATTTTAAAAGAGACTTTGACGTCTGAGTTTGTTTCGGTGCTTTTTCTCAGGGTAGTCAGCTAGGAAACACCGGCCTCATCTAGTTCAAAATAACATTAAATTTACGTGAAAAGGTATAAAAAGACGAAAGTCTATGACCAGTGCGTGTTGCCAGTGATGACACATGGTTCCGAAACGTGGTCGCTCACAATGGGCCTCATTAGAAGGCTCAAAGTCACCCAAAGGGCAATGGAAAGGCCTATGCTCGGAGTTTCCTTGCGTGATCGAATCAGAAATGAAGATATCCGCAGGAGAACCAAAATTGCCGACATAGCACGAAGAATCGCCAAACTTAACAGACATTGACAATGGGCAGGGCACATTGCTCGCAGAACAGATGGCCGTTGGGGCCGAAAGACTCTGGAGTGGCGATCGCGTGCCGGAAGACGCAGTTTTGGAAGGCCCCCTACAAGGTGGACCGTTGAAGGTTGCGGGAATCCGATGGATGCGAGACGCACAGGACCGTTGATTGTAGGGACATTTGGGGGAGGCCTATGTCCAGCAGTGGATGTCTATCGGCTGAAATGACGATGATGATGAAAAAGTGTTATTTATAACCTAACCAAAATAAACATTTAGGTACGCAAAATTATTTTATCAGACCACAGTGCAATTGAATTATAGAAACCTGAGTCAATATTACAAACGTTGGGGGCAAAATTAGAGAGCATATAATTTAGACGAATTAGTAGCTATGTACAGGTTTCCTATTCGGTGTGTTATTAGTAATTCCAGTACATAATAACTTCATAATTCACTTTAATAGTTGTGTAAATGTATCAATGAAGATTGATAGGCAATAATTACACTGTAGTTTTGCATGAGTTTCAGAGCTTTATTCTATTTTGATTTGTTAAAATATGAGTCTTATATGCTACAAGATTCTGATAACGGCTTTGCCCGTTTGATAGTATATAATATAGCCTGTCACTCAGTGATAAAATAGAACTCTACGTCCAAAAGTCTTTCACTAAAGACTTTTTGATACACTTTCCCGAAAACCCACTATTTACTGATTTTCGCACTAGTGCGGAAAAGTGCACGAGCTCGCTCCCGTCACAATTTATTACATTTATCGTATCAGGCTGGACGTTAAGCGACCGCCATGAGTCGCGCCTTAACCCGTTTACTTATTTCTTCGTATATATATTGGAAAATGTCGTAAGATACACTTGGAAATTTGTCACTGTAGAATTCCACCTCGATCGCAAAACGGGCTATTTTAAATCGATCTGTTAATTTATTTATTTATATATACTTTATTGCATACCAAGTTACAGATTTACAAATTGAATTGTAATACAATATAAAACATACAATTGGCGGCCTTATCGCACTCGGCGATTTCTTCCAGGCAACCCAGAATGGAAAATAGATGGATGGAATGGATGGATGAGTTTATTCATTGCAAGCAAAAATACAGACAGACAAAAAGACATACAAGAGAGACAGAGCAGGGTTAGGCAAAGATTACAAACAAAAATACATACAAATCATTCCAATTTAAAATATTAATAGCTATAGTCTGCTTAAATTATGATTCTAAAGCAAAAATTTATTTACATTTTATGTATTTTTTTTTCTTGCCAATAAATTAAATGTCATATGAATTAGATATTGATTACGATTTGACGTTTTTATTGAAACTTGTGGAAAACCATTTGTGGGAGTGAAAGACCCATTAAAAACAGTTTAATAGTTTTTGTGTAACGTGTTACACGCTCGAACGAAAATATTATGTTTTGCGCCTCTAATGGTTCTAAAAACAATTTTTAAGGATTCCGTACCTCAAAAGGAAAAAAACGGAACCTTTATAGGATCACTTTGTTGTCCGTCCGTCAGTCTGTCTGTCTATCTGTCAAGACCCTTTATCTCGGGAACGCGTAGAGGTATTGAGTTGAAATTAAAACCATATACTTAAGTCTGCGGTCTCTTGAAGCTGTAAAAAAAACAGATTTCTAAGTTAACACAAAAGAAAGATACGGCCGTTTATGTCTCAAAAAACGAATATTTCAACACTCTTAAGAAAATCAAAATTCATAAGGTACTTCCGTTGACCAAGAATCCTGAAATTTTGCATAAAGCAAGGTCTTATAGCACAGATATAAGAATTAATCTGTAAACTGTAAATTTATTGTTACGTCACAAGAAAAACTGTTTTTTGTGATTTGGAAAAATCTCAAACTCAATTCGGGAATTGAACTGTTTTCATAGGTGAGTTTGTACGGAACTCTCAGTGCGCAAGTCCGGCTCGCACTTGCCCAGTTTTTTTTTATAAATTAAGACTAGCATCTGGCAGTGTCTTAGCTCGTGTGAAAGTAGATAATTAACTCATAGGAACTTACTCTCAGCGTAAAAAGTATCCTAAGTGCTTTTCCAGGACATGGTCTACCCATGTGGTTAGCAACAAGCTGTTGAAATGAAGAAGTAACAAACATACATACAAATTTTCAACTTTATAACAAGTAATTAGACTTGACGTTATATCTATTTTCAATATGATGTTAAAAAGCATAGAATATAAAACTATTACACTAGATCAGATCACTCCTTTGTGAAAATAACATATTTAGTTTACAATTCCTACTCGAAACGCAAAAAAAATCTAATCAAAATACTTCCTACTATTCTCGCCAAATCAACACCCATAAAACCTGACACGACATGCAACACATCTATATAAAATAATCCCATCCATCAGAACCGGCAATTTTGTCCACCCCAGCGCAATGTGTCCCACTGTGTTGAATCGATAAACGAACAAAGCGCCCATTGTTGATATATCGAAGTGTGGGGCTTGTATATCTGCTATATCTAGCTTAGTTCACGCCACGGAATAGACAGGTAACGGATGCTCCATTTCGTCATCTGGAAGACGCAGCGTTGGTTGGCCAATGACTTGGCGAGGATCGCGAAAATCTGATGGATGCGAAAAATATGCGTCTCTTTTCGAATCGCTTGTTGTGGTGACACTTAGGGATAGGAGCACTATGTCCAGCAGTGGAGGTCTCTTACGGTCTCCGAAACACGTTTTCTTCTTCTATTCTGAACATTCAACCGTCACTCTATCACCGACTCCCTCAATCTATCCATCTTTTCCATGGTATGCCGGTACTCCATTTATATTCATAACTCTTTTAATGGCATTTCACCTCATTACATCACATACCTATACTAAGACAATCCAACCTTTCAATTAAAATTTTCGTTTACTGTTGCCACTTTTAATCTTCCTCTTATATTCTCATTTATAATTTTCCATACTGACCACTCTGCACATCCATCGCAATATTCTAATCTCCACTCACATACACACTTCATGTATATGAGAATGCGGTGCATACTTGTCAATGTGTGCGTACGGCTGTTTCGCTCGTTGTATAGTGTCGGTCTTCTGTATCCTATCTATTCTGTGTCAACACTAATGCTTGGTCAGGATTTTGAGATCCTGTGTTTGTCTAGTGAAGTGATTCGTTATCTATCGTGTATTTCTACTTTGTTTATTTTCAATGTAATAAAGTGGTGATAATTTAAAATGAAACCGTCTACGATCGGGTTATTGAGCCGTTTATTTTTTATAAAGAATCAAATCGACACGGATTAACTGCACTAGCAAGAAATCTAAAATTTCTTGATTTAGCAATAATTACAATTTGCTGATATTGAACTAACTTAATTTATCGCTATTGATTTGTTCAAATCTGGTTTAAGTTAGATTTCAAAGCAAATATTTTACAGATTCTGAAACTGGGTTTCGATTGGTCTCTTACTGCGTAAAGTGATTTTATCATTGAAAGCCAAGACAGTAACAGAATCTGATACTTATCACGTGTTTTGGAAGTGAGTTAGTAAACTCTGTAAGTACCTTTATCATTAGGTACTGTAGGAGTATATAAGCGATGAAATTTAGCAATTTCACTGCGTTTATAGATTCCTTGTTGGACTAAGCGTTCATAAGTAAATCGGCTGCTCCCACCTGAGTGGCCTGATCTTCGATCATGCTTCTAAAACATCAATTTTGTTCAAGAGGAGCGCTTCAGCAAATTCGTTTTAACACCCTCCAGGAGTAATTTACATCTTCTTATCTGTAATAGCGCAGGAGGGGTTTTTTTAGGGTTCCGTCTACGGAAGGACCTTTAATTCCCTTCATGGTACTGTGTAGCTTTTTTCTGGGTTTAGCTTTATGTTTTTTTATTGGCGGTTTAAAGAGGGGAGCGGTTTGCCCTGCGGTGCTCGTCATAATTCATGGGCTACTAAATATTAAATGGAAAAAAAAACGTGAAAACTTTTTGAGCAAGAACATTTTTGAATACATTTCACATTTTTTTAACGAATTCAGTTGACACATCATACCTATTTGCATTGAAATAAAAAATGTAGACGAGACTTATTGTCTCGAAAAATACTTGAATATTTGTACATTTTGCATTGTTTACTGTTACTCCATTCAAGTATTCTTTTCGCGAAAAATATTAACATACAATACATGAACAGTATTTCTGCATTCAAATTTAAATACAAAAATTTCAAAACATAACTACAACATAACACGTTATTTTTTTTGCAATTCCGAGAAAATATAAAACAAAAACTTTTTAACCACTACTTATTATTAAGAAATAAAAATTCAACTTACGATTAAATTGATGCGGAACCACACCGCAACCACAGGAGCACATACTTAATTTTTTACACAGCCAATGAGAGCAGTTTGATAGCGCTATGATAGATTCAATGAGGGTGCCGGTGACACCTGGCGAACCATTGTGCATAGATAGACGATTTCTGTGTTTAATGATGCTATATTTTATCTCTCCTCCACGTCGTAGCTTGCAGTGATTGAAAGACTTTAAAGTTTTTTACTTTGTATGATTTATGGAGTGTACTTATTTAGTTTTTTTATACTCTTTGGAATTAGGCAGACCAAGAACAAGGTGGAAAGATAAACTGGATTCTAACAAAGAAGGACTGGCCTGCAATGGCAGAAGAATGCGTGTGGAAAGGAGAAAGGGAGATCTTCGCCCAGCAGTGGGACATAATGGGCTTATTAGAATAGAATGGTACTCATAGTGGACCCATACCCACAAAACGTTTTGGGAACACATTTATTGTACATACAACTAAGGAGTGGAATTCCTTGCCGGAGTCTGTCTTACCTGATGACTGCAAAGTGAGTTTAAGTCAAGAGTGAATAGGTTACTTCTAGGCAAGCGTGCTCCACTGTGAACCACATCATCGCTTTCCATCAGGTGAGATAGTGGTTAAGCACAATTGTACTAACAATAAAAAAAACCGGGCAAGTGCGAGTCGAACTTGCGCACTGAGGGTTTCGTACAAACTTACCTATGATAACAGTTTAATTCCCGAATTAAGTTACGAAGATTTTTCCGAATCGCAAAAATTTTTTTTGTGCCGTAAATATAAATTTAGAGTTTCGAAATACACGTTTTTTGCGACATAAACGGCCGCATCTTTTTTTTCCCGTTAACTCGGACTTTTAATTTTTTTAACTCGATACCTCCACGGAAACAGATGGACGGACAACAAAGTGATCCTACAAGGGTTTCATTTTTTCCTTTTGAGGTACGGAACCCTACAAAAGAATAGATGTAGTCTTCAGAATATTTTAAAACCACTAAAATACTATTTACCATAGTCATACGCTACAGTACTTTATAACGGCAAATACAGTTTGCATTTTTTAACAGTACTCTATCCGAAAAGTCAATGAACCCAGCCATTTTTATTAGATTAAGATACAATAGCAAACTGATAAGCAAGCCAGGGTTACTGTCTGTTATCATTTAGCAGATGTTGGCCACGAGTGGCCAGCCACCCCACATACTGGTAGATAAAATGATAAGCCACGTTACGGTATAGAAGACTGATTGTAGATAAAACAAGTAGGTACTGTTTATCACCTATCTGTAGTTATTTAATAATAATAATATTCCTCTACTATCACAGAACGCCATCTAGTCCCAAATGAAGCAGGGCTTGTTCTATGAGTATTAGACAAGTGATAAACATACTTATATGTTTCTAAATGTATATATGTTGTAGATAAACTAGCTTCTGCCAGCAGCTTCACCTGCGTGAAAGAAGGTTTCATTATACAAACTTTGGACCCCCGTTTCATCCCCTTAGGGGGTGAATTTTGAAAAATCATCTCTTAGTGCTCGCCTATGTCATAAAAGTAAGCTTTTAATGTTAGTAGTTTAGGCTGTCACGCGTCGCGCGTGGTACACTGCGCGCCGTCGACGACTTGGGCTCGGTCCGGACGGTTACCGGACGGTCGGACGGCGAACTACCTATTGCTCGCCGTCCACAAGCCCACGCCTACAGTGGCCGGAAATCGGGATCGGAATCCCGGCGGCTGGGGTGCGGGGGCCATTGCCTCGCGCGTGCACGTGCGGCCTCCTCCTTTGCTAGCATTACTGCTTCTTAGAAAGCTATATTTTTTTACTTTTATACCAGCAAAGCCGCTAGCAGAATCTTGTTCTTCAAATTAAAAGAAGACAGCATAAAAAAATGGTATTACGATTCCTTCATGAGGCTTGATCGATACTGGATAGTTTTTTTTTTTTTTTTCATATAGAAATCGACTCAATTCAAAAGTCTGCATAATGCATTTCATTCAAGACAATAAGAAGCGTGATTTTTCTTTCAGACAACGCATTTCCTTTGATAGGAAAAATGCATTATATGCAAAATGGGATTTTTATGATCATAGCATAGCATAATCAGCCTTTTAATGTTCCCACTGCTGGGACTCAGGCCTCCTCTCTAGGAGAGGGAATGGGCTGTAATCCACCACGCAGGCCCTAAGCGGGTTGGTGGATGTCACATGTCTTCGAATTTTTGGTTCTAGAATATTTTCAGTTTCCTCATGATGTTTTCCTTCACCGTTTTTGAGAGCAGTGGTGATGATATAAATTACACAAAGTAATGCGCCTGGCTGGGTTTGAACCCGCAACCTACAACTCATAATTCGGCGCCGTTACCACTCGGCCACCACTGCTCCCACTCGGCCAAACACAACCACATCTTAAAAAGTGTAAGTGTTGTTTCCGGTTTTTTTTTTCGTTGAGAATTTATCAAATGACTTCTTTCGCTCTGGGTGAAGCGAGAGCGCTTATCAGACTTACTGACTAAAACCCACCAGGGATCTTATCATGACGTTTTAAAATCTCAATCGTGGGAGCCAGAAAGAAAGATGAAGCCCCCATATAGCTCCATCCCTTTAACAGTTTGACTGGCCCGTTGGTCTAGCAGTTAGTGGTCCTGACCGCTATGCCGGAGGTCGTGGGTTCGGTTCTCACCCAGGACGAATGTTTGTGTAATGAGCACAATCATTTGTTCTGTGTCTGGGTGAAATTTATCTATAAAATACATGTGTTTAGAAATATATAAGTATGTTTATCAGTTGTCTAGTACTCATACCGCAAGCTCTGCTTAGCTTGGGACTAGACGGCGTTGTGTAATAGTTGTGGAATATTAGTTCAGTTTAGTTTGTCAAAGGGATCTTGCTAAGGATCGTCTTAGGGTCTCTCTGCTCCTTCAGTTGCCCTTTGCGGTTCAAAGCTCTCTTTTGAACAATCCCGTAGCTTGAACCTCTAAGGTATGCAGATGACAATTTACTTTTAAATTCAAACCCACGTACGTCCGTGTCCCTGCTTACCTGTCTCTCAATTTGCATGTACTCATCTCAAAAGCGATTTCTAGATGTTTTTAATTGTTGTTTTATTTATAGTTTATTGTTTTACTATTGTCTTTGTCATTTGAGATGCGCGGTATACTTAGGTTATGCTGTTTTTTTTTTCTAGACCTCCCATGACTTTATGTCGCCTTAGTACCTACGTCTTGGAAGCGTCTTGGCAGTATTTGGAAATAAAATTTGGATCAGTTTATTTATTTCAGTTTTTTTTCACGTGCGAAATCGTCAAATAACTTCTTCCACTCTGGGTGGAGCGCGAGGGAGTGTTAAACTTTTACTACGAGGGCTGATAGCTCGGCCCTAACTGGTCCCTAAGCTACCCATGGTTCACCGACCGCAAAGCCGCGCCTACGGTGACCAGTAGTCGTCTTGCGACTCCCAACGACGTGGTCTCCAGCGGAGGTCCATAGCCCAGACGTAAAATTCTACTTTTGTAGTCATTCCTGTGATATAAAGATAGATGGTTTTTTTTTTTATTGAGTGGGAAAATCATCTCATGACAAATCCTGCTCTTGAGCGGAGCGAGAGATAGTGTCACACTTTTACTGACTAAAAACCCACTCCTGTTCCTTCGTTGCCTTCGTCCCAGGGCCCCGGGTTTCGCTTAGAAATAACTCATTTTTGAGGTATAACAACATCACACCGAAGCACAGTTAAATAAAAAGGAGACAGGCTATTACTGACTAAACCCCACTGTGTTCTTTCATTTACCCTTTCCGTTCTAGGATCAGTTTCCCGTGGAACTTTACTTGACCCTAGAATTTGCCATGGGAGCAGTGGTGCCCGAGTGGTAACGGCTCCGACTTATAAGTTGTAGGTAGCCAGGCTCTCAAAACAGTGAAGGAAAACATCGTGAGGAAACCGGCATGTCTTAGAACCAAAAATTCGAAGACATGTGACATCCGCCAACCCGCATTGGGCCCGCGTGGTGGATTACGGCCCATTCCCTCTCCTAGAGAGGAGGCCTGAGTCCCAGCAGTAGGAACATTATAAGGCCGACTAAGCGAAGCTAAGATTCTGCCATGACCACTAGACGTTAAGCAAAATTACACCACAATAAGTCTCCATTAACGAAAATAAACTGAGTGTTGCCAATATTAAAATTAATTTATTCATGCTCAAGGTATCTTTAAACTTAATTGATTCAGAGGTAAATTACAAAGAGCCTTTAGTTATTAAATTGAATATTCATAAAAGTTTAGACCATTTTTGAATATCAAACTCTGTTTTGCATATTAGGTATTTTTTAGACAATTATCGTTTGTTATAATTATAAATTATATTTTTAAATATTTCAATGAAAGAAAATAGTAACCTATCCTATCGGTATCGGGAATAGGGTCCAAGCCACCCGACTGTCAGGGCTCCAGACAAAGGAACCTTCTCACAATACGAACAGTGTTCAGAAGTAACACTTTCAGAATCAAATCCTTGATCCAGGTGCCTGACGAGAGCGTCCCAAGATGTTGGTCGAGGCTCGTGGTTATGGATTTACAAAACTATTAAGAAATTGAATTTAAACAATTTTGTTTATGGTTTACACGAACGACACCAAACCCAAAAATGTGATTAATATTATTTTTTCTGTCTGTGTTAGTTCAGGCATCACGCAAAAACTACCGGTTCGATTATGATGAAACTTGGTATAATTATTGTTTATTATCCTGGGCACCACAAAAGTACCCAGTACTTTTTATCCCAAAAGTATATACAATAAAAACAAACTTAGACCCGATTACTGTACCAACCGCAAATAATAATATTATATTTTGTTTTAAGATACTATATCGCTCGCCATACAATTCAATGGACTATCACACACGACGAAGATAATAAATAATATTTCATATTTTCGTATCTCAAAAAACCTAATAAAACTATTTTCGACTTCCTTACATGGACGAAGTCGCGGGCAAAAGCTAGTAAACTAATAAACCTAACTTAAAACATGGAATAATTTACAAAAATACACAGTTCCTGTGAGAAAAAGTAGACGACAACATAAAAAACATATGCTCCAAAAAAAAAAAAATGCGCAAGCACATCTCATCTATGCAACACAGGTACTAAAACAACTCCGGTTGTAAGAGTGGGCTTAGAAAGATCTCAAAAATTGATATGGACTGACCGTTACGGACCCGAGTCAGCGCCAAACCCACGTACCCGCGTTAAAAAGACTTCATTGCCTTAATTACTACCCCTAGGCGGTATAACAAGTTCCGTCCGGGCAATTTTATTTATATGTCTCTCGTACTAAACATTGCCCACGCGACTATTACATTTAGTTGTCATGTTTAGATTGGGAATAAGAAAACTTGAATGCTTGTTTAGATATTTATCAGCAAAGTAAATTGCATTATGTTTGAGATTTAAATGGACATTTCTCTGTGACAGGCATGATTCATAATCCCTCTGTTTCTCATTGACATCAATGGCGAATTTATAGATAAATTTTCTCCTTACAAAAATTAAGTCCACGTTACGATTTAAAAATTACTTACTCATCTCTTCGTAGAACGTGCAGATAAACATGCAAAACATACCTGAAAACAGAACAAAACAAATTAATAGTTATTCAAAACAATTACAAACTAAAAACATCCATTACGACCAGGAAAACAAAATATCATAATCCCGAAATCCCATCAAAAGCATAAAGAATAGAAAACCTTACAAAAAGACATTGCACAGTGCGCCGAAATCGAAACGTCACTAGCCAAAACGAAATACAAAAGTCCCCTAAGAGCGACGACAGCAAAGTCCGTTTTGACATGTATTAATGGTGGTTACACAGACGACATGGCGAGATAAATAGCTCTCAGCTATTAATGAGATAAAAAAACGTGACTAACATTATTTTCCGTTATTCTCTTGGTATTTAGTGCGGCGATAATGAACCATTCAGATCCAGTTTCTTATTGATTGTCACTCGATTTGGATCACTGTGTGTCAGGGTTGATGATTTGTTTAGTGAAGTTACTGGTTTTTTTTTTATTCTTGATAGGTTCGCGCTTGACCGCTATCTGACCTGATGGAAAGCGACGATGCGGTCGACGATGGAACGCGCTTACCTAGAAGTAACCTTTTCAATCTTGACTTAAAGATTCCCGGTTAGTAGCCATCAGGAAACACAGATTCCGGCAAGGAATTCCACTCCTTAGCTGGTTGTATAAGATCACGGTTATCTCAATACAGTAGCACAATAAACGACTACAACAATAAGAGCTTCATTCTTTCATTAAATTGCAAAACAAATCAATTCTCATCCAACTTCAACAGTCACAAAAGGAAAACGCTGGCTGAAAAGAAAAGTTAAAACGGACACCGTGAAAAAAAGTTTCTAATTTTAATTACAAATCCAAATAGCTTCAAGTTACGAAACAGACACTTAAAACTTGAAAGGGAAAGTAATCTACTTTAGTCTTAAGCATTTTTTTTAATGTGACAAGGTCGTGGAAACCCTCAATTTAGCAACAGAGAACATCTATTGAGGCGAAATGGAATGGCTACACGATTTCTGTCATTAGAGGCTTTCATAAAAACAGCGGTTAGTTTTTGTCCACGATGACCGCCGTTCTGCCCATTGGCGATTAGTTTTCGTAGTTTTTATTAGGTTTTTGCATCATCTGTGGAGAATTCAAATGTTCTATGAAATGGTGATGAGTTTTTACTTAGATCTTTATGAAAGGTGCGTAGTTTTTTTTTCCACTTTTTAGGAGTAACGGCTTACGTTGAATGAATAATAACATAACGGGTAAGGCAGGTTTATACTTATCACGCTTGTTATTTTATCGACTAAAAACTGATGACATTTTTTCAAAACCATATTTGATAAAATTACCACAGCAAAATTGGCCAACATTACGACCGTTTATCCAAGTATATGGTCAAAAATGTGAAAGCAGAATTACCCTCAAATAAACAAATTGGTGTAAAAAAAAAGCGGCTGTTAAAACACAGTCGTCCAATGTTTGAGTTGCACTTAAGCGGGGACAAAAAAAAACCCTGCATCCCGGCGATCCTGCATACTGGCGAAAAGGCGGTCGAAAGACCAAACCGAATTTGGATGCAAACATGTAAGCAAATTGGACCACTGGCCACGTTTCCCTAATAAAACGTGCAAACAAGTTGTTGAAGAATATGGTTTTTTTTTTTTAATACTAGCTGTCGCGATGGACCATTGCAGATTAGGGGTTACCTAAGTGCATAAAAAGGTCTGTATTTTGTTAAGCTGATTGTGAAGTAGATATTTCATTATTTCCTTCACTAAAAAGTAATTAAGTACCTATTTAATAGTTAGGCACGATCCTCGGATTTCTGATTGAAGAATTAGAAGTTGGGTATTTCGCAAACTCAACTTTAGCCTGACAATCTGTCAAAATTTTGACGTTTAACACGTTCTTAAACCAAAATACTGAATTCAGAAACCCGCCCTATGTAATTTTACTTATAATATAAAATAAACAAACCACCAATTTTATAGTAAAAATTAAAAAGCATAGACCAAAAATGGCCAGCGACATTTTAAAAACAGAATCATATTATGACTGGCCATTAGCACACTCTATGTCCAGACCCAACTTTTTTTTTAACTGTTTTCGTTGCGACCCAAGCATATAATTTGGTTGTAACAGGTGGATGCCATTTTGTTTTAAAAAAAAACACGCTCACGATGTTTTTATTGAAATTAAAACGAAATTAGAGAAAATCGTTTCGGTTAACCGCAAATGCTTTGAAATAGCTCGGGACGATGTATTATGGCTCTTGTGATTGCTTCATTCAATACACTGTTTGGTATAAATAGTTTTCATTGATAGTTTTGATTGTAAGCTGATTTTGATGGGCAATAAACTTTGGTATTAGTCACTTGAATTTGACATGAATTCCAGTTTGCAAAGGGAATTTATATTGTACTTAGAGTTTATGGAGTAAGTTAGCATTGGTTGAATTATGCTTTTTTATTTAAATAATAACATAAAGTTGATAATTTAATTCGGCAGTCCGTTCTAACATCGGACCACTAGAAGTACGGCGTTGCGCCATGATGGAACGCTTTGTACGTATGCCCCACCCATGCCAGCGTTTTGGAAACACATTCATTATGCATCAAGAGTGAACAGCCCCCCTAGCCAAGTTACGATCGTTTCGTTTACGTCGATCCCCTCGAGTAGGCCACGCCTCCGATTCCTTTGTTCTGACCACGTGACTGAGCGTTGAGATAACGTCAGTACTTATTACAACACCAACCGAAAATAAAACCTGGTTCGAAAATCGCTTAATGGCAATTCGAGGAAATCTGTTTTCGTGTTTCCGTAAAGGTAAAAACTTAACGAAGCGTTCGAAGAAAACGAAACGATCGTAACTTGGTTAGGGGGCAGGTTACTTCTAGGCTAGCGTGCTCCATCGTCGGCCACATCATTGCTTACCATATGATCGCAGTCAAGCACTGGTTTATATCAATTAAAAAAAAAAAAAAAAATGATGATATAGTGGTCAAACGCGATATAATAAAAATTAATATCATAATATAGAAATGAAGCGAAATTTTCGTTATTTAACTTACAAAAACTTGCTAACAGATAGCGGTCCGTCCATTCTCAAAACGCGCAATAATACCACAAAGAGAATCTCTAAAGGCGAAAAGAAAACTAGAGTCCCGTACATTTTTTTTTTGTCAAAAAAACTATTCATTAAAAAGTTTCACGCAAAAGGCCATTATGGCCACTCATTAAGTCCAGACCTGTAATGCGAGCTTCTTAACCTTGAGAGAATGCCTATCAGACTAAGTTGAAGAGGCCATTTAGTTTCAGAAGCGTTCTTACCGTTTGATTTTACATTGAATACAGTTTCTGAGAACGAAAAGCTACATCGGCCCGTTCACGACCTTACCGCTGTGAGCGGTAGCTAAGCGCGAGGCGACGAGCGGTACCGATGCCGCGTCATTAACACCGAAGACGTGAACCGGCCGTTAGGTTTGTAGAATAATCTATTTTACAAACCCAATATGTAGTTATTTTAGGGTTTCGTACCAAAAAGTTAAAAACCAATTGCTATCACTCCGCTGTCCGTCTATCTGTCACTAGGCTGTAGCTCATGAACCGTGATAACTAGACAGTATTTTCACAGATAGTGTATTTCTGTTGCCGCTATAACAATATTAAAAACTAAAAAATATTCAAGTGTCCCATAATGCAAACGTGATTTTTTTGCCGGTTTTGCTAGTTACGGTACGGAACCCTTCGTGCTCGAGTCCGATTCGTGCTTATCCAGTTATTTAAAGATATATGTCTACAAACAATGTTAGTAATTTTATAAGTAGCAGAAAATCCACCCATCGTTAAAAATTCATAGAAATGTCAACATATTTGACACTGACAAGTCTAACTGTCATCTTAGTCCATCACGCTACATCATAGTCTATGGCCGATCCAACGTTACGTTTCTAAAAAATAACTAGCTTAAAAAGAATGTAATCATGGCCACCTTCCTTCCTCCCTTAATCTTACTTATCCCAATTTGCGTGGGTGATAAACAGCTGATTTATTTAGATCGTGTAATCCCAGCTAAGATTAAACTTCCCTATATCTTCGTGGGCGGTATGAGAGGAAAGTACGTAAAAAAACAACCGATTTAGGACAATGTAAAGTATTTTGGGCTATTTTTATGACCTTTTAGAATGACCTAGAAAGAAAATATAAATGATAAGTGATAATGATAAATGATATTTATATTGTAAGTAGGTTTAAGAAAACACTTTTACACGTCAATTTTTTTTTTCGTCATTTTAAACTAGATGAGGCCTGTTTTCTAGCTGACTACCCTGAGAAGAAACACCGAAACAAACTCAGGGGTCAAAGTCCCTTTTAAAGTCCATACCATGTCCATAGTTAATATGTAATGGTCAAATCTCATGAGAACCATGCAGATTTGTCTGAGATGGTCTTTTGAAGAAAGAACCATACAGATTTGAGTGGATCTGTCCAGTCAGTGCAAGCATTTGTCAGTATTCGTAAAGCTCAACCCAGGACTACTAAGGAGCTCAACGATTTGACGAACAATACCAAGGAAAGGACATTTAAATAGGCCGCAGAATATACTCAAATTGCTCAAGTTCACAATAATAAAAGGAAATATATAATTTACAAAATGTAATACTTAGTAAAGTAAATAATGATGTCAAAAAAATGACACTGTGACAGCGGCTAAACGCGATTATGCGAGCCAAACGTTAAAACGCGATTAGTTTTATTGGTGAATTCTGCCCTTAGTCTAATATTCGAGCCTAAAACTAGATTAAGACCACTTCTCACTTCCACCTTTTCATAACTCATTTATAACGGTACAATTTTCTAAAAATAACCCGGACACAATAACCCTGAAATACCTACTCATATATCCATTTAGCATATTTATTATGCAGTAACGTACAACCCAAAGGAAATATCCCTAAAAATGAAGGACGAAGGTTTTAACTTATTCATAATGGTTTATTATAGTGATCATGTTGGCTGTATAAGAGCGGGTTTATTTTTTTTTTGTTTCGGTATGTTGGCACCTTTGGCTTTTCGGATATTTGGGTCAAAGATTGGCTATTGTTTTAGGGTTGGTTAGATATAACTTGATGAACGTTACAGAGTTTACCCATAGGTAGATTTTTTTGACTTCAAGTTAACTTGAAATGGACTATTTTTATTTATTACTTGTAGGTACTAAGATATTACTATAAATGTTTTTAATATTATACTAATTTAAAGATATACTCAATTATCTTTCACGTTTCCTTAGTATTCCGTTTTATAAGTGCCCATATAGGCCTATGTGAAATAAAAAGTTTTGCCTTTGAAATTCCAGACAATAGGGGTCAATTAAACAACTATTTAAAAACAAAACAAGGTCACTCAATTTAGTAAATATAGCATAATTAGCAACAAAAATATCAATTTCACGATAAACAAATCGCAGTTTGAACTTCGAATCACAGTTTATCACGCATTTAAAAGTAAAAACCGTTACGATTTCATAATTCGAACGACTTCTATCGACCTCATAAATTAAACTCGACATTTTAATCAAAATCAAATCTTGAATAGGTGTCTTTTCAGAAAAAAAACTTCAATAAATTTCATTTTATTTTTAATCGAAGACAGTCGAGAGACCATAAATAATTTAGTCGTCGGTTCCATAAATGATGTTTGAGTATTAAAGCATTAAGATTTGAATAGAACTTGATTTGCATTGAAAGCAACAAATTGACATCCCGTACACCAAACAGATAGTTTATCTTAGCAGTCTTTTGCCTCATATGGGGTGAGCAGAGGTCTAAGTATCAGTAAGGCTGGCTTTTAAATAGAGAGTAAATTGTAAGATTGATAGTTTTTGTTGTATCAAAATACCTATTATGTTTTGATATGTATTGTAAGTAAAGGCTGACAAAACGGTAAAATATTGTTAATTAAGGGTGGCTCTCGAGACTCAGAACGTGACTTTGTGACTGTGTATTGAGAATTCTAGTTTTAAGTTTGATCTTTATCGATCGTTTATAATAATCGACTACGTCAATGCTTTTTTGTGAACTGTATTTTGTTGCTTTTATTTTTGTACCCCTTTTTGTATATGTAATGGTTATTGGTTTGTTTTTTCAGTAATTTTAAGTATATAATATGTAATCCTTGCTGGTCAATCAACGTCTCACCGTTGACGACAGCTGGTGCTGAAAATCAGCGCTGAGGCTCTGTCTTACACGAACTCTGGCATTTTGCTGAGCGCTGCCCGTTTTGCGCGGATGTGACGAATATCCTACCACTTATAATATAAGTCGTTGTTTTTATTTTTAAGGTATGCGCCATGTTTGACGTGAATGAACTCTTTTTCTTTCTTCTTCCTTTGTTCTTATGGCTGTAGTAGCTGTTCTTTAGGTTATCTTATGAAACTTTTTAGTGACAAAAAAAATAGATTTAATTGCATGACTACGACCTACTGACCACGAACGCATAGCTTCATAGACGCGTATTCGACATCATACGCTTGGTGTACGCCTGCATGAAGCTAACATACAAAACGAATACGCGTTTATTAAGCTATGCGTCCATGAACAGTAGGCCTAACCAATCATCCAGGCCCTTCCCAAATAAAATAAGCAAGTTTCTAATTTTAAACAAAAAAACCCCTTCAACAAGAAACAATAAACACAGCACATCATTATGGAAGAAAAAAATCGTATAAAATTGCGCGCAGGGAAATCAGTCGCTTAATTACATCGAAAACGAAGAGAATAATTAAATTACGATACTCGAAAACTTGAGGGACTTCGAGTAGACTTCAAAATTCCGACTTTCGTGTATTAACATTAATGGTTATCCAACCGACTGAGAATTCAGGAATTGTAAATTTTCCTCGAGTATTTTTTTAAGTGCTTTACGTAATGATTTGACGGAGTAGGTACCTCACCTATATTTTTGTCTGGATCCAAATTTGGTCTTAAGAAGCGATTTCGAACTGAGAGTGGAAGGTAATTACAAATGCGATTTTGTTTATACAACCTAACAGTGAAGTCAAAAGTGAAAAGGTTACTTCTAGGCAAGCGTGCTCTGGATGGAGACGGACTGGACCGTTCATTGTGGCGACAGTTAAGGGAGGCCTATGTCCAGCAGTGGACGTCTATCGGCTGAAATGATGATGATGATGAAACGTGCTCCACCGTTGACCACATCATCACTCTCCATCAGGTGAAATAAACGTCAAGCGCGAGCCTATAAATATTTCTGAAAGAAGGTCTCGGAAAAAAAAAGTCTATCAATATTAATTTACAAATACGCGCTTTAGTTGAGGATTAGCGCAAATCCGCCATCTTGTTCTTGTTTTTTCTAAAGTATCGAGTAATACTAGTAATTCTCGTCTACCACTCTTCAAACAAGTACATTCCTCTGCAAAATAATGAGCTTAAACAAAATCCTATTACCTACTAAGACTCGGCTAACATCGGGATTCTTTCACAGAAACGCAAATACGAGTTCTATATCCTTCTACATTCCTATGTTCACTGGCTTACAAGTCTATTAGAGTTTAAAGGGAAATAATAGGATACTGGCTTATCTAAAACTAAGGGTGTTTTTCTACTAGAATTGTGTTATGCAACTATGCAGTGAGGATGTCTGTAGGTACAGCTAAAGATTGGAATTCTCTGCCGGAGTCTATGTTTCCTGATAGCTACCGCCTAGGGGTCATTAAGTCAAAGAGTAAATAGGTTACTTCTAGGTAAGCGTGCTCCATCGTCGAACACACCATCAAGTGAGAATTTGGTCAAGCACAAGCCTATCATTTATAAAAAAATATATATGAAAAATGATGCTAAGTTATGTAGCGAGGCAGCTGTGCGAGAAAGATGCGCAGCTCGAGTTCTATATCGACAGTAGCCTCCCTCAAGGGTCGCCACAACAAACGGTTCTGTGCATCTCGCATCCATCATACCTACATAATAAACAGAATTTGGCCGAAAGCATTGATTTGAAAAAGAGGATGTAACTGGAATTAAAACAAATATGAATGGCTGTACCTACTAGGTCTATATTACAATAAGAATAATGGAAAAGAAAAAGAACGAGAAAAGATTTTTGAAATTGAAACCAAAAGCTAGCCGACTAAAAAAAATGAAACTGTTTCTAAATGCCAGACACATCTGCCTTTGCCGTCTGCCCAAACGCAAAATATCAAAAGACAATCCAAGGTTAGATCTGTTCACGAGACACAAACCCCAATTCATCTCGACCCCAGCTTTGTCACAAGATCAGATAACCAGCATCATTCTTATTAACAGTCGACCTACGAATATATTTCATTTATACGACATCCTTTTTATTCCAACTAGAAGTTATTAAAGTTCTACACTAAATCGTTGTGGATGGATGGAGAGGAGCAGGAGGCGAAGAAAAGATGGATAGTTTTTGTTTTTATATAATAATTAACAACGCCATCTAGTCCCAAACTAAGCAGAGCTTATGGTATGAGTTCTAGACAAGTGATACATATACGTATATTTCTAAATACATAGGTACATAGCATAATCAGCCTTATAATGTTTCCACTGTTGGGACTCAGGCCTCCTCTCTAGGAGAGGGAACGGGCCGTAATCCACCACGCGGGCCCAGTGCGGGTTGGTGGATGTCACATGTCTTCGAATTTTTGGTTCTAAGACATGCCGGTTTCCTCACGATGTTTTCCTTCACCGTTTTGAGAGCAGTGGTGATGAAATAAATTACATAAAGTAATGCCTGGCTGGGTTTGAACCCGCAACCTACAATTCGTAAGTCGGGGCCGTTACCACTCGGCCACCACTGCTCTACATAGGTACATATTATATATAAATTACACCCAGATTGTGTGAAGAATGATATGAAAGAAAATGGAGTCAGTGATAGTGTGACGGTTGACTGGACTGAATGGAAGAACAAAACTTTGCACCGACCCCAAGAAATATGGGGACAAGGAGAGGAAGACTATTGGTGATGATTAAACAGGTTTCAATCGTTTCTGAGATTTTTTCATGTTTTTAGAGCTTTTAAATGTAGTTTTTAGCAGATCTAATACTTATTAAACTTTGTTAAAAGAAAGGAAGATGAATCAAAGAGAATATGTTGCAGAATCTACTAGTAAGCAAATGGCAGTAAGCAACAAACAGCTCATGGTGATGCACTTAGCTGGTAGGGCGATGGGATTGTTCGAAAGAGTTACCAGGGCTACTGAAGGAACACAGGTGGGATTTTAGTTAGTGAAAGTTTGACACTCCTTCTTGTTCCACCTAGAGCGAAAGGAGGAATATTTTTAGGTATAGATAGAGAGATGGATAGGATTACTCACTTAAGGACCAATTAAACAATTGTAACCGTAATCAAAGTTTAACTTCATAAACTCAAAACTTTAACAGTGTATCATTAAAACTCAAATAAACATTACACTTTATATAAAACCGACAATTCGTATACAAAGACGCAACAACACATTGTCTCCCTTTCCCTTTTTCAGAACGAGTTTAGATCTCATAAAAGGTCTAATCTATTCCGCTTCACAAACCTCAACTTCGCTGTACAACATTAAAGAGTCGTTAAACTCAGTTTAAACATTCGTTCTCTTTTGCTGTTTCACTGTGCCCTAGCTAAACTGGCAAACATTTCGCGCTAAGTTTCTGACTTAATCTTTCGTTTGACGTGAGCTTGAGTATCGATTCGTTAACTGTAGCAAGTGTGGTGTAATCGACCTTTTTTTATTTTTCTTTGAATTCTAGTTAAGGGTTTAAGAAATTGAATAATAGATTACTTTTCACGTTACTAACGTAGCTGTTTGAATTCTTTGTATTAGCGGAACAATATATTTTAAACACATTTTAGTTTCGTGGTAAATGTCTATAAATATTTTGTTAAATTGTTCTGACGAATGAAAACTGTTGTTTTGGCATCTACGCTTATTTATTATCAACGAAGATTTTAAACAATAATAATAGTGTTTATTATTTCGTAAACGTTTCAAGAGATTTCCCAATAACTAAGACTCATTTAGGACTACCTCTTGTCATCGACTTCACCCGTTATATAGTCTAAATTACTCACATGAATGTTCTACTATAACAAGATTAAAAGTATGCCATGTCCTAATCTGGGCCATGATCTACGAATGCAAATCATTACATTTAATAAGGTATTTTTTAACATCGTGAGGAAACCGGCATGTCCTAGAACCAAAAATTCGAAGGCATGTGACATCCACCAACCCGCTCTGGGCCTGCGTGGTGGATTACAGCCCATTCCCTCTCCTAGAGAGGAGGCCTGAGTCCCAACAGTGGGAACATTATAAGGCCAACTATGCTATTCTAATAAGGCTTTATTGAACAACAAACATAAAAAATTACATGCACCAAAAAGTTTTAAGATTACATTCGTTGTGCGCACAAATGAACGAACACAGGTGGGATTTATTCAGTATAAGTCCAACACCCCCCCTCGCTCTACCCTGAGCGAGAGGAGTTATTTCATATACCCTCCTCTTAAAATGAGATACTCATTAATATATCCTTAGAGAGAGATAGAAAGATTTAAGCTTAACTACATTAGACCGACACACATGTGGACCACGCCTAATTTGTACGTAGAACGACATCGAGTGGCGTGGATCTAGTGTAGCTCTTCAAGTCTAGTTGCCATATAAAATGTATGGAGTCCGACGCGCCCAGATCGGCTTACGTGGCACACGTGTGCGCAGTGTAGTTCTACCTTTACTTTTGTATTATTTATTTATTTATTAAAACTTTATGCACTAGTAAGAAACACTGTACAAAGGCGTACTTAATGCCTTAGGCATTTTCTACCAGTCGACTTTAGAGTGGTGCAGAAATATAACATGGTAGGTGCAACATAATGGTAAACTAGATTAGAAAAACAATACTAAATATATACTTAGATACATACATACAAATTAACAATGTTATAAGTGTGTGTTGTTGTGGTATTCAGAAAGAGAAACAAAACACAACGTTGATATTGTCAAAGTCAACAAAGGATTTGGGGTAACAATGCTGGCCTAGTATTCCGTGACCAATCTCGACCCTTGGGTGGCAATTGCAATAGACATAATCACGGGATGTCCTCACTTTCATAATCATATTGTCGATCTGGTTACACAAAAATGAGTTGAACGAAAATAAACGAGATTAACATTAATCTTCTTACTTATTTGTAGTTATGTATGGACATCCATATTGACACTACCATCTCATTTGATGATATGTCATGATTCAAAAAGACTCTTGTCTTGAAGGAACCTATTCAATCTTGACTTAAAGAAGAAGAAGGTTGTAGCCATCAGAAAACATAATCTCTGCCAGGAAATTCCATCCCAAAGTTAAGTTTCTTTTTTTTTCGGTGGGAAAATCATCTTATGACATCCCCCGCTCTTGGACGGAGCGAGAGATAGTGTCAGACTTTTACTGATTAAAGACCCACTCCTGTTCCTTCGTCGCCTTTCGTACCGGGGTCGAGTCTTCCTTTCAGAATCAGACCCTTGGCCCCTTGTTAAGTAGGCTTCGACCCTGCTGGGCCTCTACAATTTCTGACTTCTCCTTGAGGCGCTCCCAAAGTGTTATAAATTCTTATAAAGTTTTGGTGCCTATAGGCAGTAGTTTTGTGGAAGACCAAAATGGCCACGCAAGCAATAGAACAGTTATCATTACCTATAATACCAGTACTGATTCACAATACTCATGTTTACCGCATAACAACCAACCAAACAGAACTCCGAAATCAATACTAAATAGTGATTTTAGTTAAATAGGAGCGGCTCGTTACACACGGGGGAACATTTGGAAAGTTGCGCGGGGATTAGTTTGCAGATTCCTGCAGAGTTGAGTGCTAGCAGCCAGTAAACAGCTTTTCAACTAGTGTGGGCTGCACCGCTGAGTATACGGTTTTTGAACAACTGTTTAGCGGATGGGGACTTGGTGCCTAACTAGTGTTTATGTTGGCTGGAAGTGTAATTTGGCGTGATTATTTGCTTTTTAGGGTTCCGAACGTCAATAGGAAAATCTCTTATAGGATCACTTTGTTGTCCGTCTGTCTGTCTGTCAAGACCCTTTATCTCGAGAACGCGTGGAGGTATTGAGTTGAAATTAAAACCATATACTCAAGATTGCGGTTGCTTGAAGCTGTGAAAAAAACAAATTTCTAAGTTAACGAAAAAAAAAAACTACGGCCGTTTATGTCTCAAAAAACGTAAATTTCGAGAAAATCAAAATTCAAAGGTCCCGTTGACCCAGAATCCAGAAAATTTGCATAAAGTCTTATAGCACAAGTATAGGAAAAAATCTGAAAACTGTAAATTTGTAGTTACATCACAAAATATTTACTTTTTGAGATTCGGAAAAATCTTCGAGACTCAATTCAGGGATCGAACTATTTATATAGGTACATTTACACGGAACCCTTTCGGCCCAAAAGTCAGACTCGCACTTGACCGAATTTAACTTTTTGATTTCTAAAATTATTTGTAGTTTAAACCGACTCATCTACTGAAATAAATATACTCGTAGCATTTAAACACAAAATGCACCACCCTAAAGTCGACTTGTAGAAAATGCCTAAGGCATTAAGTCCACCTTTGTACAGTGTTTCTTACTAGTGCATAAATTTTTAATAAATAAATAAATAAAATGCTACCACAAAATACCAAATGCCCATTTTCGATACAAACAACGTTTTAACAGAAACCAATGTATCAAGAAAAAGGTTCCGTTGACAATAAACGATTAGCCAAATGCCCGGAAACGGATATAGGGTGTAGGCCGAAGACGACTACTGGGAATGGTCGCCGTAAAACTTGCCCAACGATGTTAGCTTGCATGAATGTTTTCCCACCGTCTGTGGGGTTTTGAAACCAGCGAGTGCCATGAACGGAGCGGAGCGGGCACGGAAAAAATGTAGGACAGTTTTTTTTTTAGAGAGTACTCACCAACCACCCCCTCTCGCTCTGGATGGAGCGAGAGAGTGTAGCGACATCTATGGCGTCACATAAGAACTAATCCTGCATCGCGCAATTAAAGTTCTCAACACGATTGGAAAATATAGAACAGCCCGAAATCATCTAGCCCGAAGTCACCAGACATAAAACCCGTCTGGTCGGAGGATCCTCCCTTGTCAACGGAGATTTGCAGGACTTTACACTCTGTTCGGCTTACCTCCAAAAGAGTATTAAACTTTTACTGACCTACCTGTGTTCCTTCAGTAGCCCATTACATCGCAGAGCCATAACTTTTTCGAACAATCCGCAGCCAATTTTGTGTCAATGACAATTTTCGGCCCCGTATCTTCCCAATACTGGAATCATGACATTAAAACGTCGTAATAAATAGGCAGTTGATCTTGAAAGCAAAGTGGAGAATCACACTTGAACGGTGTCCCTCCTTCATTGATCGAGCTATCCGAAAATAGCTCCTGTCCTACTCAAAAGATCAGACAGACAGCCAAATTGCCAGCGGAGTTAAACCGAGTAAGGGGGGACGCTAACATTATCAAACTAACATCTTAAATGTGACACTAGTATTGGCGTTACAGACATTTTTGACATGGCTCTAATATGCATAGAACAGACGTTTATATTGTCTGTAAAACAATTTCTTTGAAAATTGGGGTTGAAACTTTTGGGCCGTGGGGTCCGAGTGCTCATACCCTTTTTAAAGAAGTATCCAAACGCTTAGTTGACACTACGCGTGACCCAAGGGCTGGCTTTTACCTTGGTCAGAGATTAAGCATTGCCATACAACGTGGCAATGCCGCCAGCCTTTGCCAGGCACACTTCCAGTCGACAGCGATGCGGAGGAGTTTTATCACGCCATATTTTAGTTAGGAGTAGCCGTTAATGTATATATATAGGTTTAATTAGTTAAGTGTTTTTCTATATAATTTTGTATATATATAAATATAATATGTAGTAATTTTTTTGAAAATGGGCTCGACGAGCCTTAAATAATGACCTTGGTACATCAGCCACTCTAAAGAACTGATATCCTGATACTCTTATCAAAAAAACTAGACTCTCATCACGTCATCACCAGTGGTCCTATGAGGACTACTAATTTCTGATAGTGGTTCCGCTCGCGTGGAAGAAGAAAACTATCATAAAGGAAGAAACTCTTGGGATAATAAGTATCATAATAATATGTCCTATTCCAGGTCGTGGGTTGCCTAAGTCACAAATTTCGTCAAGAAAGAAATGGAGTAACAAACATACACACACACACATATAAACTTTCACCTTTATAATATTAGTGTGTGTAGTGTGATGTGTTAGTGTGTGTACTGTGGTGGGATGAGTACAACCAGAGAGCATATAATGCTCTGCGGGTTCCACGAAACATTTTCATAATTTTGATGTTACCGCTCGCCGCCCCGCGCTTAGCTACCGCTCACAGCGGTAAGGTCGTGAACGGGCCGTGACAACGCGTAAAGGACATTGTTGTTGTCTGTAGCGCATTAGCAATGTTTGCTGTCTTCTTCTTTTCGATTCGATGGTAAACTCGTCAAACTGTTTGGGCCCAATAGGTGGCTACATTAATAGCAGCATCGGTGTTTGCTGTAACAGACACATGCCTTCGCAGTTATCTGGCCGCAAAAAGACTTCATTACTCATCAGCCACTCAAGATGGCGTGGTGACTCCACGGCATCTTGAGTGCCATAGCTGGTAAACATAATTATTTTCTCATGTAGGAATTAGTACAGCGGACCAAATCCCTGTTTAATATTGTTAATTAGTTTGTATCTGTTGAACTGTCCTGTCGCAGGTCTGCTGGAAGAAATTTCATTTGAAATAAGCAGTGTCTTATGTATAAATTTGTTATCTGTATAAATAAATTATTATTATTATAATGTGATCGGGCGCTTATGATTTGGATTTGGTTTTGTTACTATTTTGGTGTACAATAAAGTTTATTCTTTTGTTCTATTTTATTACACCAATAAGTAGTTTATTAGTTTGTGTATGTGTTGTATAATTGTATGATGTTTATGGTTTATTCGTATATGTATTTTTGTACTTTTTTTCTTCGCCTTTTCTCTCTTTTTTATAGCACCTACCACTATATATCTCTGCATCACCCTTAGGTTAATTGGTAGAAAATGCCTAAGGCATTAAGTCCGTCGCTGTACGTTTGTGCATAAAGTATAAAATAAATAAATAAGTGCAACTGTGTCGCCGACAACAGAACCTTAACTAGTGTGAAACAATAAACAATATCTTGGAAGGATTATGCGGTAATATAGTCGCTTGGCTGCCTATCAATCGGATGGCTGACCGCTGATTGGCTGTAGCAGTATGCTCTTATGAGCAGGTGGCGAAGGTAGGTATGTATTCATCCTAATTCACGTTATGTAACTATTTGAATGAATTGAATGTACAGCTGGCAAAACCTAAAATACTGAAGAATGGTGGAAATAGTCCTTACATAAGTGTAATTACAAAACTGAAAAAATATTCAAAAACTATTTTATTTTTTGAGAAATGAAAATCATCGATATTTTCTTTTTTTTAATTGATGTAAACCAGTGCCTGAGTCTGTCTGCCTTTCAAGACAATTTATCTCGGGTCCTCCTCGGGGAGTTATCAAGTTGAAATTAAACCATATACCCTGAGTATATGGTTTAATTTCTACGGTCCCTTGAAGCTATGTAAAGCCTTTAAGTTAACGAAAAACCAAAAGATACGGCCGTTTATGTTTCTCAGTTTTTTTTTTCTATCTTGTCACTACTTTGTTATAATCCCTATATAGTGTGCGGTCTGGCTCTTATCATACAGGATATCCTAGTAAAAGAGCCAGGGCGACAATGATGTTTGTGTTTTTAAGTGATATTAATAACATATTATTATTCAATATAATTATTTCGCAAAAAAAACAAATTTCGACACTCTCGTAGGAATCAAAATTCATAGGGTACCTACTTCCCGTTAACCTAGAATCCTGAAATTTGGCATAAAGTAAGGTCTTAAAGCACAGGTATAGGGAATAAATCTGAAAACAATAAATTTGTTGTACTTAACGTCACAAAAAAAAAAAATTGCTATTCCGAAAAATCTTCGAGACTCCATTCCGGAATTGAACTATTTACATAGGTAAATTTGTACGGAACCGTCAGGGCGCGAGTCCGACTCGCACTTGCCCAGTTTTTCTGATCTTCTGCTACTTTTATAAAGCTACATTCCTGCTAAAAACTTTCCTCACGACATTTTCTTTAAGTTTCATACAATCACTGTTTGTTCTGAGTGAAGGCGGTTTCCGCTTTCGCCGTCTTCGGAGCCGAACATGGCTCTGGCAACTATTATTCCTTAAAAAGTTTTCCAATAAACGACTTTTTGTGTGGAAATACAAATCCTTCTAGCAATGGCTAAGTTTTTCTGTTTATTCACAAAAATGTATTTCGACCATGATTCTTATGCAAAGAGGTTCCATTTGGAAAGTCCTCATAAGTTGAAGTCGTTCCGGGAAATATTTTTGATATGTGTCAGAAACACGGGAAGTTCATCTTTGTTTTTTGTAAAAACTAACTTTTTTGCTTTGTGATCTTATTGTTCATCTTATCGGTTAAGCGTGAATAGGTTACTTCTATTTAAGCGTGCTCCATCGTCGGCCACATCATCGCTTACCATCAGCATCAGGTGTAATAGTTTGTGAGTGTGTTACTTCATCACACTCGAATAGCTGAACGGATTTCGATAAAAAATGGTATACGGGTAGATCATGTTCTAGAATAACAGATAAGAAACGTTTTATCTCAAGAGTATGTCTGCTTAGGATAGTTATCTACTATCGGGCGAAGCCGCTGGCATTAGTTAGTCAATAACAATAAAAAATAATTAGGAGCTGTTTTTTTTCAGGTGGTAAATCATCCAATGACTTCTCCCGCTCTTGGAATGGAGCGCGAGAGCGTGACAGACTTTTAATGACTAAAACCCACTCCTATGCCTTGCGTTCCAGGGCCCCGGGTTTCCTTTCTAAAGCGAACTCATAACCCAGTAGACTTCGACCCTATGATTTGCTGACATCTCCTTTTAATCTAGACTTGGAGAGCCATCGTAAAATATCAATAAGGCTGGCTAGAATTTTTACAAAAGAACGCAAATATCCCTAACATTAAAAAAATAAAATAATAAAAACAAAAGCAATTAGACATTAAAAGTAAAATCACGAACAAAATCGTTTACAATAAAATATTTTTCCGGTAATATATTCCATTTATTATGATAACGAATGATTTCCCATGAGGCCGTATCGATATTAAATACCAATTTAATCGATACACGACAAATCTGATTCATAATTCATATTGAATTTGATAAATTAAACTCGTAAAAATGTAAATATATATCGGTTTGAATGTGGGTCGTTTGGGAGCAATATTTTTTTAATGACGTAATCTCGTCTCAGTCTGTGAAATCGTTCTGATTTTCTTCTTTATTTTTGTAGAATAAACATGCTCTTTGCTAAAAGAGTAGAAACTAGAAAATAAAAGAAGATTGAGTGGCCAGCTAGACCGGCCACATCTGGCAACAGTCACGCTATCGCTAGAACGAAGTTTTATTAAACTGCTAGTGGTGCTCCGTTGGTTTGCCCGTGCGAAGTTTTTAATTTTTGGGACGTTGAATAGAATAGAATAAACTTTATTGTACACCAAAATAGTAACAAAAACTTTTACATTAACTTAAATCTATGGGTACAAAGGCGGTCTTATCGCTGACAGCGATATCTACCAGACAACCTTAGGGTGGAATGTAAGAATTTGAAATAGAAACAAAGGGGGGTAGTCTGCGGTGTACAGCAAATTAATAATGTAAATATTAAATTTAAATTATATACTAGACTATACATAGAAATAATATAGCTGTTGTTGTTGTTGTTGTTGTTGCGTTGTGTGTGTGTGTGTGTGTGTGTTGAATAGGATTTGTAGAAAGCAAGTTGATTTTCTGATATATTTTTTGTATTTTACTCGTTTTAGACATAATAGAGAGACAATCAAATAACACAACTCATACAACTATAATTATCACGCTTCACGCTAATAGCTTAAAGGTAAAAAAAAAATATGTTGGTTCTGAGTGTATGTTTGTTGCTCCTTCATACTCAAACGTCCTAGATAAAATTTGGTACTCCGGTAGACCATGTCCTGAAACAGAATGTAAAACTGGCGTTTTTTATCCGGCAGATGCTATTCTATTATAACTAGGGGCGGAATTCACCAATAAAACTAATCGCGTTTTAACTTTGTCTGTATTTTTTTTTATTGTAGTATTTTTACAAGTGACACTAGTGACAGCGGCTAAACGCGATTATGCGAGCCAAACGTTAAAACGCGATTAGTTTTATTAGTGAATTCCGCCCTTACTGCCGTAACTATCTGGTTAAGAATTCAATTTTAATAGGCTATCAAATGTTTGTTAAGACATCAGAACTATTCATTTAAGAGTTAAGTTTAAAAAGTAAAAGTCAATATTTCAATCAGAATCTAACAATGATTACAGCAGACATTTGGCAAAGAATAACATAGTGATTCACTACTCAAATCAAATAATATTAATGGTGAATTAGAACTCTAAGTAATTACTTCAACTCCATAGCTAGAGCCGTGATATTATCGTATTTACGACTCGAATATTAAAGATTTATTGACCACTAACGCCATTTACAGTGCTCAACGGAATTTCTAAACCAAATAGTAGCAGTTAAAGTCACATACAATGAAATTTCAAACGGCAGTACAATTTCAATAAAACCTTTTGAATGCTACTAGTCGTTTCATATCTTCAAAACAATTTGCAGCTTCTTCAAAACACATCAAATCAAAATATTTATTTTAAATAAACCATTTACATGGACTTTTGAATAGTCAGAAAGTCGGTCAGTCAGAAAAGTGAAGCTAATTGCACATTTCAAAGCGTAGATTTCTGTGGAGAAGAAGGTGCAATAAACTTTATGGACACATTTTTAAACTATGAGTTACTAAAATTCTAGTTACATATTTGTTGCTTATATTTAGTGAGCGCTAAGTAAAATAGTAATGAAAAAAAAAAAGAATATTTGAAAAATAGACGTTGATATAAGCCACATATTATATGAAGTGTCAAAATAAATTGTGGAAAAATATCCATTAAGAGCCGTTTACAGTCAGAGTATTTTGTAGGTATGGGCCTGTTTCTATGTCGACTTTGAGGCCCCGTAACAGCGATTTTATTTTTATATAAAAAGAAACCATTCAATATTTTGGTTTTCGCCAGACTTTAAAAAAAAAACAAGCTATATTATTTTATGTAACTTCCAAATATTTCCATGACATAATCTCGTAGATATACACGTTTGATATCGTAAGTTAGGGTCAGATTCGTGTTTTTTTTTTTCTTTATCGAGCCAATTTATTTTGCCAACAATTACCAGCGGTTGGTAATATGGTAAATTTTAATGAAATAATTTTTCACGGTATTCTCTTTTATATTATTGGATTTTCTTAGGTTTAAAATGAGCACAACCTCGCCTTAAATATACAGCTTTATTTTAAACGTGAGGATGAGTCGTAAATGGAAATTCAATTATATTAAGGGTCTGAAATGACCTTAATATCAATTCTTATTGACTACTAAAGTTACGAGACGAGGAGTTTTATGTACGGATTTTTATAGTGTGGGACTGTTTAATAGCGATGAGCGGGCCATCAATTTTAATATATCAATTATATATTAAGCATAAACTTTGTGTGCGTAACTGTACTTATTTCGAAGTCAATAATCTTAATGGAAATGAGATTTTGCTGAATATTTTACTGCCCATCCATCAGTTAAGTACCTACTTATAGCAGAATTTTCTAAAAACTTTTTCATTCTTAGATTCTATATAAAATAACGGTACTGCTGGTTCAGAGGGTGAAGTTGTAGCTGCTGTGCGATTTATTCTGTTGTCCCAATTCTTGTTATCATGAGCAATTTTGGCGCATACGTCATCATCCCTTTTTACCTTTTCAGAATTTCAGCGTCCTATATCCATAGGATTGGGCTGGGCGTTGATAAGTTATTGAGAATTTTACAGGATACTTCAGGACAAAAATAGTACACTTCTGGACACATCTATTGGCCCACCTTGTATTTTCAGTTTCGTTTGGTCCTAGCTAAAATTTTATATTAGGTCGAGCAAAAAGTTTTTATGCAGTTTTGAACCTGGCACATTCACAATTTCATTCAATAGTCTTTTTTTGAATTTCGAACACAGAGTTTAAAGAAACAAAAGACAATTTGGAGCCTGTTTGTTGATATCAAACAATCGAATACTAAGAAAACTTGGTTTTATTGGTTTACTTGGATTTAATTCTTGAAAAAGTGATTGATATCTTTGGTTTTGCAACAAACATTACTTATTCTTAAAATTAAGGTGAGGTTTTATCAATAATCTATGGATACTTCACCTGAAGTCGCCGCCCAAGCTGTGGCACTTATTCAGGCCGGACACAGCCAAAGAAACGTGAGTGCTCAACTTAATTTAAGTCGATCTGCGGTCCGAAATGTTTATCGGAGGTACCTAGAGACTGGCGGCTTTGTTCGTCGCCAAGGAAGGCCACGATCTCGGGTCACAACTGAAAGGCAGGATCGATTCATCGTGACGACCAGCTTGAGAAATCGTCACCTTACCTCCATTGAGATACAAAACCAACTTCGCGACTTCCACGGAGTATCTGTGAGCGCTCGAACTGTTCGGAGAAGGTTAAAAGAACGCGATATGGTACCACACAAGCCAGCTAATGGGCCCAAACTAACGCGAGCCCACCGAACAGCGCGCCTTCATTTCGCACGCAGTCATTTAAATTGGACACAGCAAGATTGGAGCCGTGTACTCTTTTCTGATGAGTCTAAAATTGTGTTACATGGCAATGATGGAAGGAAAAAGGTCTACCGACGTAAGGGAGAGCGTTTCGCACAATGCTGCTTTGAAGAGAGGGTTGCTTATGGCGGTGGCTTATGGACTGTCTGGGGCGGTATATCCGCGAGCGGCAAAACTTAACTTGAGGTTGTTACAGGACCACGGCTGCCAACATTAAATGCTGAAAGGTACATTCGTGAGTGCTTAGAACCTCACGTGATACCATACGCGGACTATGTGGGCCCAAATTTCCTTTTTATGCAATATAATGCAAGAGCCCATGCGGCCGGCATCGTCAGGGAATATCTTCGGGATGTGAACATCACAGTTATGGACTGGCCACCCAGAAGCCCAGACATGAACCCCATTGAGCACATGTGGGACGAGCTAAAAAGACGTGTTAGGGCTCATCAGCCAGTTGCCCAGTCGATGCAGGAGTTGAAAACTGCCATAGAAGAGGAATGGGAGATGATCCCTAAAAATTTCATAGAGCGGTTGATAAACTCTATGCCTAATCGTATGAGAGCTGTGGTAGATGCCCATGGAGGCAACACGCGTTATTAAATTAAACCTTTATTTGATAAAACATGTTTTTTATTCAAAAATCAATTGCCTTTAACAAGGCGCATATCCGACTTGTTAGGCGTAGCTCCATGTCGTATGGTATTCTGAATTCAAATTTAAAACAATACGATCGAAAAAGATGGTAAAATGTATCAGGTTTAAAACTGCATCAACAGTTTTTGTTCAATCTAGCAATCATATTTCGGTAGGGGCCATCGAAACCTAAACTCTAAGGTGGGCCAATAGATGTGTCCAGAAGTGTATTTGAAAATTGAATCATGAATCACATATCTTGTGATTCAGAAATAAGAAACGTTCATTTCAAATAGACCAATTACAGGCACTTTTGAATTGTCAAAATGACGGTCAGTCAAAAAAATAAGTGGAGCTAAATTGCACGTTCCAAAGCGTAGATCTCTATGGAGAAGAAAGTGCATGAAACTCCATGGACACCCTTTTAAATCATATTATGAATTACATAAATCTTGGTTACATTCAATTTTCAACTACTACTTCTTTAAGTCTATATGATTAAGCTAGCGGTATACCGATATACTTCTAAAATCAACGTTAAATCTAAAAATCCCTGCACATACGGCAACATAATTTAAAATTAATCCCAAATCTTGTAACAACAACAAACACAACAGGAACAGTTACCAAAACGTTCAACAAAAACTAAAATAACACCAAGTAACAGTGGCCAACGATGTTTTTCTACTTTTACAATTTATTGCCCCACTTACTAGCTACCCTGCGTTTCTTACTTACAGTTAAAAATCTTTTATTTTACATTTGGGCATGGTGTGAAACAAAAACTTTGTTTTTAAGACTTCCCAAGAAAGCATTAGTTGAAAGAGCTGTACTGTTGCCCGGTTTAAACCAAAAATTATTTGTAACTTACATGTTTAGTTGTAACTTTGTTTAGCACACAGCTCATCCGACAGAGTGGGCTAAAAGAAGCAGTTTTGGGTCTCATTAAACGTAAGGTGACATCGCGGTAGTCTGTTTTTTATTCAAAACTAAATTAAATGGGTTAGGTTAGATTAGATTTGAACCCACGACGTGTGGCTTAAATAAGTTAGGATCGTTACAACTGGGGCAATCAGGCTATATTAGCTGTCTTCGCAGCATCTTTTCCCCAACTAGCCGGTCCTGTAAGACTGAAAGTTGACCCCCTTTTTTTGTTTTCGTGGGGAAAACTTCAAGAGGCGCCCTTACGTTGGGGACAAGTCCGGAGAGTGTGACATTTTTACCTCACTAAAACCACCCCGTCGATCACTATCAGCACATAACGAAAGGGCGCCGTTACCTCTCAAAAGACCATTCCGGAACCCCCTCTGTGTAACGCCTGTTAAGGCACATCCCTGAGGAGACTGTACAACGGTCTCGTCTGAGCCTGTTTGTGCACGCTAGCACGTGATCACTGTGCCACCGTCTTTCTTGGAATCACTCGAAGGGCGGGCAGAGTGCCCAATCTGTATGCCCGTGGTTCCAAAGTCCCGTCTGCATCGGATGATGCAAGCGGGGTTTTGGCGTGTTAGGCATAGAGGCAGTTGCCTCCCCGACGCCTTCTTTTGCAACGACTGTCAAAGATGTCACGGCGTGTCAGTAATATCCTAGATTATAAATTTTGAAAATTGCGCTACGATATTCGAGGAAAAACACAGCGGACCACTATCGCAGTGACAAGTTAGATCATTTTATGTGCACTAGTGCATTAACTCGAAATGGAAATGCAGTGACCAAACACATCCTCGAAGAAATCTTTGACATGTTTTACGAAAAGTTAAAATCAAACTACCAGCCATAAGTCCCTCATTCAAACTTTCGGTGTAGTTTTTAGTTTCACGCCGTGGTTGAGCGATTGGCTGACGCTGCGTGTTCGATTCCCGCACTGAACAAAAATTTGTATGGCCTAAGGATACTCGTACCTAGGTGTTCTGGGTCTTGTGTATATGAGTTTACGTGTTTGTGATCACACCCTCCACAGATTCAGGAGTAATTCCTAATGTGGGAAAACGTTCATTATTTAAAAAAAAAAAAACAAGGAAGAGTTTCAATCTGAGTTTTTTTTAAACACGTTCTCTTCATCAACGTCACTCTTACGCGTTATGGTAACGGAAGAGGGCGCAATAAAAACGTAACAAAACTAGAACGTATAATACTTTTACGTGCACTTTACTGAGAACTTTAAAACGCAACAAAGTTGCTATGATACGACACGACCCCTTTAGAAATGTTGCTACTGCACTCGGTAACCATAGATTAGTGAAAACAAAGGTAACTTGAAGAAAAAATGCTAGATAACAAATGCAAGACACGTCATGAGATTTTTGTTACTGTAAGAAGAAAAATTTATATGCTTGTTTTTTTTTTTTGAGGTGTGTTTAACATCAAAAGGCTTGTGCTGCTTCAGGGTGGAGCGAGAGTGGCAGACTGATTAAAACGTACATGGGTTCCTTTAGTTGCCCTTTACATTTACGGGCCACGGTAACGTTTTTGCGGTATAAGAGGAACTATCTGCTTTTATAGACATATATATACAAATAGGTTGTCCGAAATGGAACCCCGGGGTCCTGCAACGCTAGGCAAAGAAGGAACATGGGTGTGGTTTAGACAATAAAAGTCTGACACGTCCTCCCTTGGAGTTTCTTGCACACCCGTCTCCATTAGAGATCTACGTTTTGGAAAGTGCAATTAGCATCATTTTTCTGACTGACTGACTTCTTGACAATTCAAAAGTACCTATAAATGGTGCCTATAAGTGGGAAAATTCATGTACTTGCATCGAAATGTTTATATTAATATGGATCTTCCCGGGATTTCTAATGAAAATTCCCGTGTGGCCAACCATATTACATATAAAAATCTCAGAGACAATTTTTATTAGTATTTCATATTGAAAAGATCTCTCTACGTCAACTGAGGTAAGATTAACAAATTTATACACTTCTTGCTGCTCGTCATTAATGCAGGAAGATATTAAGTTTTTTTTTTTTGCTATATTTCTGATAGAGACATAAAAAAAATTATGCTCTTCAAAATTAATCTCGGGATTTGAGGCATAACCACTGTATGAAATCGGTGCAAGTACATGTTTAACTCTACCTTATTCCGACCTCTGGTAATAACAAATAAATAAATAAATTCTTTTGATTGATTTTAATATTTGTTAAGGAGCTTCAACTATTGGCGGTTACTCAGACATCTTAATCCCTTAGTAAAACGTATTCTACATTTTAGCAATTACTTATCCGGCTTGCCGTCACAAAATGTGCATTTACAAGCTAAATTCAGCTTTAAAGCTGCACAATTTTAGAATGACTAAAGTGGAGCGAGGCTACAGAAATAACAGCCAGATTTTTAGCACCATTCCATCCGACATTGTAGCATTTAAATCGTTGCAATGTAACACAGAACTCTTCACTACCCACTTTAGTAGCACAGGTTGTTTCTAAAGAATGTGAGCTGAAATCCTAGCAGCATTGGTGTTTAATTAATTTAAGTTCCTAAAAGGGAGGTGTCTTCGTTTATCTTAAAGTGTTTTGTTTTGTTCCGCCATCTTAGATTAGCTTTTGTTTCGTTTTTTTTTTTTTGCTGCTTTGCTGGCCGGTAGAAAGTCAATCCAAAGTATAAGATTTATTTATTATTTCCTTTCTACCATCGGACAACCCGACGAACAGCGAGTATGTGGATACTCGCTGTTCGTCGGGTTGTCCGAAGGTTGGCCTTACGTTGTTAAAACTTCAACGGTCCGGACTAAGCGTTTCGCTTCGTCGTTTATACCGCGTACATCGAAGGACTGGAACAATTTGCCTGCTGCGGTCTTCCCGTCCAACTATAATTTAGGTGTATTCAAGGCTAGAGTGAATAGGCTCTTAATAAACTAGTGCGCCTAACCATCAATGATTGCATGTCCGCTTACCATCAGGTGGGATCGCAGTCAAGCACTGGTTTATATCAATTAAAAAAAAAAACTTAGAAAACTGGCCAAGTAATAGTAGGACTCACACACAAAGGATTTCGTAATACAACATTAAAATTAAGAAAGAAAAAAACAACGAAAAAATAACGTTTTTATCTTTATTTTAATTGTATTACTTGTTATAGTAGCGGCAATAGAAATACACTTTCTGTGAAAATTTCAACTCTCTACCATTTACGATTTATGAGAAACAGCCCGCTGACAGACGGACAGACAGGCGGACGAACAGCCGTTGATACCCTTCGGATATGGAACCTAAAAACGTTCATTTGAGTCTCATTTAGACTGCGGAAACGTTTGACAAAACCTCTACGGCCCTAAAACGCAACGACAACTGAAGGAACACTGAGTGTTTAAGTCAGTAAAAGTCTGACGCTCCCTCGCGCTCCACCCAGAGTTGGAAGATTTATTTGATGAATTTCCACCTCATAACAAAAAGGTCATCGAGCTCACTGAGCCAACTTAGTTGTTAGACTAGTTTAAGCCCGTACGAGCGCTTTCTTGTCCAACAAACTGCTACTTTGTATAGTAAATAGGATTTAAAACTGGATTATCTCCGCGATAAGAAATAAGGTCACATATCAATATATTCCTTAATGCGTTTGAATACAATAATCGTTTATTTGCTAATTATATTTCCTTATAGAATATTCTTTATATGGGTTTATATTCGCTTTATATACGCAATTTTGTTGCAAATTAGTTTTCTTGTTTTACATTACACTAACTGTGTCCTCCATATCTATGTATATCCTGTCTTAGCTATGGACTGTCAAACTCGCTAACTGTCAAATGTGCGAACTGTCAAATGCACGCAGGTTAAATGATCTTAATTTTTTAATAATTTAAATTTTTCTAAGCAATTTTCTTACTGTTTTTCTTTTCGTAAGAACCTTCTACAAAGTATTAAAACAACTCAACAAAAAATCGGTTAAGCCGTGTTCAAGTTTTGGCGTTACCAAGGAAAATAATAATTCATTTATAAATTATGTTCTGCCAAATAAATTATTATCAAAGAAAAAGGTGGGGGGTTGGGGGTAAGCCTGAAAAAAAAAATAGCCTACAAGACCAGACCTACCTACTTAAAAAAGATCATAAAAATCGATCAAGCCGTTTCGAAGGAATTAGTTAACAAACATTGTGACACGAGAATTTCATATCTAGATATAAGATTTGTAAAAATAATACTGACCCATTAAATGATAGTTTATTAATAAACTAAGTCTCATATAGGTCTACTTCACTACTTACTGATTCGAAGTCATGTGACATTCACCAACCTGCACTGGGCCCGCGTAGTGGATTACGGCCCATTCCCTCTCCTAGAGAGAGGAGGCCTGAGTCTCAGCAGTGGGAACATTAAAAGGCTGATTATGCTAGGTCTACTTCCAATAATTAAAAAAAAAACATTTTCATAAGAAAAAATACTAATAACAGTTTAACAAAACTGAACTAAAAAAAAAACAAAATGGCGCCTCATAAAACAATTTGTTAGCTACCAGTTTACACTAAAAACACAATAAGCCCCTTCTATTATTATATTATCTCCTACTAACATTATACATTTGGTTTTATGCTAATGTGTCCACGCTTTAAGTGGGATACTTAGATTTCTTTTCATGATATGTTAATTTCTAAGATAAAGTCATATAAATTATGTGCTTACTATAATGGATTTTACATCGTTAGGTGTCGATATGTGCAGAAATATTGCTATATGTTGTTATGCATATTTTTTTGTGCTAATGTGTTAATGGCAAGTCAAGGTAAAATGGAGGAACACCTTTAACAAAAAAATCCTGTAACACTGGATAATTGGCGAACCTATTGTCCAGGAACACAAAGGACAAATGAAGGAACACAGGTGGTTTTAGTCAGTAAAAGTCTGACACTCCCTCTCGGACTACTCAGAGCGGGAGATGTCATTTGATGATTTCCTACATCAAAAAAAGGTGCGGTTGGAAAATAGTTTAAGAGTTTCTCCGTTTCATCACTATTTATCGCAATTTATTTGAGGTTGGCGCCGCGTCTTCTTTCTTACTTCTCTATTAGTCCTCATCTCCTTTCTAAACATGTTTTACACAATCTTTCTATTCTTTCTCTGGCTTTCTGCTACTCTTGTGAGTACTGTCCTGTTGCATAAGAATACAACAACATATGAAGCAATATTTAAAATAAGTGTGACACTATCTGCCGCTCTTAGGCGGAGCGCGAGATAGTGTCAGACTTTTACTGACTAAAAACCCACTCTTATTCTTTCGTTGCCTTCGTACCAGGTCCCCGGGTTTCGTTTTCACACTACCCATTGCTCCAGTAGTCTTCGACCCTGCTGGGCCCCTACGATTTGCTTACATATCCCTGAGGCGCGTGTGGAACTTTACGCGCCGTCGACGACTTGGTCTCAGTCCGGACGGATACCAGTATGCTTGAAAAATTAATAAAATTTGCTTCTTCGTACATAAAATCTAGTAACACGAGAAGGTATTCAGTACGAGGCCCTCAAAAGGATAAAAACACTGAGAGGACTCACCGGTTCCAACAATTCCTCACATCAAGCCCTACATAAAACATCACATCAGACAACACGCCTAAATCTAGCGCATATCTCCTCTAAAATCTGTTTACAAACGTTACAAAATAAGACATTGTTAAATTATACAAGAAAGAACGCGCTCAGAATTAGTTCCTCTAAATTTTGCATAAAAAACCGTTTTATACGCCGACTTGCTGTCTTATTTATAGGCAAGTGGAAATCGCATCAATGGTTGCGAATAAAGAACGACGGAAATATGTTAATTCAAACGTCTATGTTCACTAATTTGTATATAAATGTCATAGGTTTTCTTCTACCGGTTACATATCGGGAAGTGTGGCTTGGAATTTCATAATTGAATCCCGCTGATAGGCTGACCATGTCGCACGAATGTACCCGGACAGATATGACTCACTGGATGCCTGAAGGAGGTCGACGGCTGTGAAGGTGGTTTGCTGAACCTTGGCCAGAGGCCGCCAAAGACAAAAAGGTTTTGAAGGAAAAGGCAGAGGCCTTCGCCAAGGGGTCGTGGGTCGCTACATAGGCTATTAAAAAAAACCCGCTAAGCCTACAAGAGGTAAGGTGATGCGACACCAGTACATCGTGAACATCCCACCCGTATGGTCTGGTCACGGCTTCAGTCTTAGAGGCTAGCGGCGCGGCGAGCGGGGCGGCATCGGTAAGCGGAGCTATGTGCGGTGTCTCATGGCGTGCTTCAAACATTTTTGGGAACACCTTCATTGTACACACATCGAAGGTTTGGAATTCCATGCAGAGTCTGAGTTTCCTGATAGCTACAACCTAAAAGTTTTTAAGTCAAGTATGAATAGGTTACTTCATAGCAACCGTGGTCCATCGTCGATCTCATCAATGCTTACTATCAATTGATACAGTGGTAGACTCGGGCTTGCGGACGTCAAGCAATGGGTAGCTTGCCCTCGGGCCGGCCGGTAATTGACCGGACCGAGCCCACTCGTCAACAGCGCATAGTGATCCACGCGCTCCTCAAAGAGATGTCAGCAAACCATAGGAGCCCACCAGGGCCGATGCCCGCTAGTTAGGACCGCGGGGAATTTTTGAAAAGGAAACCCGTAGTCCTGGAACGCAAAGGGCAACTGAAGGATACAGGTGTGGTTTTAGTCAGTAAAAGTCTAACACGCACTCAAGTCATTGGATGATTTCGACCGTTAAAAAAAAGTCTTGTGATGATATTTAGAATTTTAAATATTTTATTGAAGGTAGTTAGATTACCAAAGCATTATGATATTCCGTAATTATAGAGTTGAATATGTAATACCTACATTCAGCATATATTAAACTTTTTTACTCGCTTGTATCAGAAAGTATGTAGATGCTTCCCTTTTACATTTGTTAATGAAGACTGTTACTAATTGTAGTAATTACACTTTTAACAAGTTGTACCATTGACCTATACAACTTGTACGTGCTTACCAACTTAGCAGACTCAATTAACATTTATTAGAATAAAAACAGTGAGAATCGGAGCATAATTACAAGACATAATGGACAGACTACTGTCCACGTTCATAGACGCGTATTCGTCATTATACGCTTGGTGTACGCCTGCGTGAAGCTTACTTACAAAACTATGGCCTACTGTCCACAGACGCGTAGCTTCATAGACGCGTATTCGTCATTATACGCTTGGTGTACGCCTACTCACAGCTTAGATACAAAATTATGAAACTCTGTCGACGAAGCGGATGGATATTTTATAATATGTACTTATATGTGTCGTTCCTCATATGAGTATACATGAGGATGGATTGAAAGGGAGACCAAAGAAAAGATGGATGGATTGTGTGAGAAGTGATATGAAAGAAAAAGGAGTTAGTGATAGCGTGACGGGTGACAGAACAGAATTGAGGAAAAAAACGTGTTGGGCCGACCCTACATAAAACGGGATAAGGGCAGGAAGATGATGGTGATCATGTATTTTTCCTCATCATCAAGAATAAAGATTTATCAAAAACATGAATGTTACAGCTCTTTATTTTTCAGTCGGGAAATCATCAAATAACTTCTTCCGTTCTGGGTGGAGCGAGGAATGTCAGACTTTTACTGACTAAAAACCCTTGCCCTTTGTGAGCGCCACGGTTAATCTTTCAAACAATCCACAGCCCTGGCAGAAAACGCCTGACATTAACCCCCAATATCTGCTTCAAGCATTTGTAGTGGAGTATTTTTCAAACTCCACTTTCATCTGTCAAAATTTGACCTTAAATTAGGGTTTGAGACGTTCTTAACACATAAAACTCCATTCGGAAACGTCCCTAAACATCACTTACACCAATCATAAACATCAGAACATAAATCCCACATGGTAAACGCCTACAACGAAATCACTAACACATTCAGACCGCGTTCCAGATTCATCTGACGCCAGCAGCCACTAAATCTAAAACAACAAAGTTTCACACGACTCACAATCTATAACACACTAGTACATAAAACACGAAATAATGATGGGAGGATCTCGGTAGAATTCTGAAGACTTCGGCGTGTATACAAAATGCTGTAAGGTCGTATAGATTCGAAGGTAGTCTCTTCAATTGAAGATATGCATGGACTGGTCATGTAAGGCGACTGCCAGTTTGGTCCTTATGGTGAATATCTTAAATGTAGCCAGCAAAATTCAAATTTTCGTATGTTTTTTTTGCATTTTGCAGGTCCGTGTCAGGTTTTATGTTTATAAAAAAACAAAAAAAACTGAGGAAGTGCGAGTTGGGCTCTCACAATGAAGGTTCCGTACAAACCTAATTACCGTAATTACTACCGACGTAATTTTACTGTTTTTATATTTATTCCTATACCTGTGCTATAAAATCTTGCCTTATGCCAAATTTCACGATTCTGGGTTAACGGGAAGAACCCTATGAATTTCGATTCCATTGAAAGTTTGTTTTTTGCGACATAAACGGCCGTATAATATTTTTCGTTAACTTAGATATTTGATTTTTTTCACAGCTTCATGGACCGCAGACCTGAGTATATGGTTTTAATTTTAACTCGATGGGTTCCATTTTATTCCTTTTGAGGTACGAAATAGGGGTAGGGAAAAAAACGGATAAGGCGAAAGTTTGTATCCATGGGTGTGTATGAATGTTAGTTACTCCTTCACGATCAAACGTCAGAACGAATTCAGATGAAATTTGGCACACGGGTAGACTATGCCCTGGTAAGCACACGAGGGTTTACTTTTTATCCCTGGACTATGTTCCCTTGACATAATTTTCTACTTTGACGGGGGCAAATATGCAATTCATGCATTAGTTACGAATTTGTCTTGATAACATTTATAAAAAATATAGTTACAAAAAAAGCCTGGTCAATTTCTGTTGTTTTCATTCTGTTCTGTTTTGGCGTTCATTCTTGTTATTTTTCGATGGTATAATTGTTATAAGCTGATAAGGCGTATTAAATACTGTATTTAGTGCTCTTGTTTAAGTGATGGGGCACTTAGAATAAGATTGAATTGTTTCCATTACATGTAATAGTGTACTCCTAATAAAAAAAAAACAGCACTTATTCAGCAAGCGAACGAAGCGATCTTATAATTTTATCTATAAAGCCATGTCATGTCAACGACAGAAGCAAACCTGTCAATTTTTATTATAATAAATGACCCCATATAAAAAGATTCATAACAACAAAATATTAGCAAAAACACGCATTACTATACAAGGTTAGAGGCAATCAAAATATATTTAGAATACAAGTTGTGGCATTAAATTCCCATCGAGGTTAGAAGTATTGAGTTGCAAGAACATTTAAATAAAAACGCTCTTTAGTGCTTTTAGGTATAAGTGGTTCTTTAGAGTTCCGTACCTCGCTTGGCAACAATGAAACCCTTAAGCGGGAACTACATTAGACCTACGCACACGTGGGCCACGTCTGATTTGTACGTAGGGTCGTGATGCGTGGCATCGCGTGGCGTGAACCTAATGTAGCTCTACAAGTCTTGTTGCCGGATAAAATGTATGGAAACCGAAGCGCTTAGATCGGCGTACGTCACGTGGCCCATTTGTGCTCAATGTAGTTCTACCTTTATAGGATCACTATGGTCAAAGTCAGTGTTAGGGCTATATTTCATCAGGACACCATGGCGGCGCGATAAGTTGCCGTTACCAACAAGATGTATAGAGAGCGATATAAAGAGTTACTCACCACCATCACTCACTAGTGAGCGTTTGGTTGCGCAACCAATTTGGTGGTGCGACCAGCTCGGACGCGTGCACTTAGGGTTATATTTCACCAAGACACCATGGCGTTTATTCTATTCTATTCTATGAATGTCAATAATGTTCAAAATAATCTAAGACAATACATAAACTGGCACATTTCCATCTTTTAAAGGTAGTTCACCTCTGTTTAAACGCGTGGTTAAAATATTGAAATCTATCGCAAACGGATCACCGAATTTAGTTCACAAAACTAAAATTGAAGTGCACTGAGTCAGTGACCTCTAAAAGCGAACACGAAAAATTCTAATAAATCTGGACAACTTTTGTGCCAAAACTTTTCACTAGGTACCTAAATATATTCCCAAAAATATTTTTGGCTTTTGAAAACTTAAGCTTTGTATTCGCCTTTTTTATTCAAAACTAAATTAAATGGAATACGGACTATTTGCTTTTGAGGTTTACCTTAGCCGAGTCCAAATCATTTTCTAATTTTATTAATGAATATCGATAAGAAAACTCTGTATCCATTAAAAAAAAATATCTCTTCTCAAACAGATAATTATTTTTTATTTATTGTTTAAGGTTTCCAAATCATCCAATGATATTTCACGCTCTTCCGTGTCAGAGTTTTATTGACTAAAACGCACTCCTGTTCCTTCTTTGCCTTCGTTCCAGGACCCCGGGGTTCTCTTTCGCATCACCATGGCCCCAGGAGGTTTCGAAGCTGCTGGACCCCTATGGATACTGACATCCCCCTGAGGCGCGCGTGGAACACTACGCGCAGTTGACGACTTGGGCTCGGTCCGGACGGTTACCGGTAGGTCGGATGACGAGCTACCCATTGCTCGCTGTCCGCAAGCCTGCGCCTACAGTGGCCGGAAATCGGGATCGGATTCCTAGCTGCTGGGTCGCAAAAACCGATAAGGTATAATGCTCATCTGACTAGCTCGTGATATACTTGAAATTCTTTAGTTTTTGGTTAATTATAATTTTACTTTAGCATATTCAGCCTTATAACGTTCCCATGTCTGTGATTTGGGCATCTTCTCTAAGAGACGGAATTGCCCATAACCCACCACGCGGGCCCAGTTGGTGGATGTCACATATTTTCGAATTTTTGGTCCGCAGACCTGGACCACCGCCCCAATAAGTTTTAACAAAATTTCTGTCTGTGTAAATAATTTTACATTACTAGACGCCTAATAAACAATTATTATAAAACAAGTGTATAATGGACGATCTTATAGCCCAGGGCGATCTCTTACAGATAACCTATAACATAGGTTTTTTTTTATCTATACATATAAAAAAGAAATGATTATCTCTGCCAAAACACAATATTTCAGAACAAACCTTTTTCAGACTCAATACACTACCACACTAATGGCCACTACAATCTAAGGAAGTGAAAGACAGGCCCTTATACGCAAAGCACCGCCCGCTGTGTGTCGGCGTCCCATCAAAGTTGATCGTGTGCTAAAACAAATATTTGCCGCCACTTCATCTTTCACAAGTTGTGTATACTAGTTTGTAGCGGATTACTCGTGTCAACCAGTCTTTATAGTTTAGATCGATTGAGGTTCAGTGCCTAGTGCTAGATTGTTTGACGTTAGCACGATCGACACGTCTATGACGTTCAGCGCTCCGATTGGTCCGCTCCTAGCTCTTATCCAATCAGGGTCGACGCTACGTGTCCGCGCGATCCCATACAAAAGTGCTCTGCCGCGGGCAGCCGCGCCGCGCCCTTTTTGCTACCTAATAATATATTAAAGTTCTCTATCGACACGACTACATGCACACCGTTAAAGTTGAACTAGCGACACTGCGTAGGCAATAATCCGGTATCCGCTACGGGGACGTTAACGTAAAAACGCGCACATAAAAACGGATTTCTTGTTGTTTAAGCTTTTGCTAATTATTAATAGGCTCGCGCTTGACCACTATCTCATGAGATGGTAACCGACGATGGAGCAAGCTCGTCTAAGAGGTCACCTATTCACTCTCTTTAAAGACTTCCAGGTTCTATCTTCAGGAAAAGCAGATTCCGGCAACTTTCACTCCTTAGCTGTACGCACAATGAATGTGTTCCCAAAACATTTTGCTAACGCTACATTCGAAGTTAAAACTCGAAATCAGATTTCAAATATAATTGGCGAGATTTTGAAAGTTAGAATAAGGTCAATACTTTTGTTTACTCCTTAAGAGTAAACAAAAATGGCAATCGCGGGAATGCGAGACGCACAGGACCGGTTATTGTTGCGACACTTGAGGGAGACCTATGTCCAGCAGTGGACGTCTTTTGGCTGAAATAAAGTTGGCGATGAACAAAACTGTCAATGATTTATAATTAAGCTTTGATCGTAATAAATTCTCATATCAAGAGCAAAAACCAGAAAAGCACCATCACACTTCCATAAAACACCAATCAGAGCCCTCTTTAGCATCACTCAACCAATTAGAAAGCTTCAAAGCCCAGCAACGGCTGCCGATTGGTTAAATCACTTGTCACTTGCTATAACACAGTTAGTTGCAGCTTCGAGGGCTTACAGTGCGAACAGCACTTAGTGATTGTACTTAAGTATCTACCTATTGGAATAGGAAATGGAAGCTAGTAGGTAAACTAAGCTACTTAATAGTACAATACTATTAAAGTCGTTGACCAGCTGTGGACGGTTTTAGGTTATTGGAGACTAGGTTCTGCCTGTCTCTTCACCCGTGTGAAAGGAAAAAATATGCCTATGTCACTAAGTAAAAAAAACTGGTGAAAAAAAAATCGTTTGGATTTTTAAAATCAGAAGGTACTTCATAAGTTTGAGCAAACAAATCGAAAAATTGCTGTAATGGAAAAACTGTTCCAATTTCAAATTGTAGTTAAAAAAAAAGAAGTTAGTATCCGTCATAATAGACCCTTGTCAGTTTTTTTTTTGGCGTTTTTTGACCTGGTAACTAAGGCCTTTAGATCAATTCTTTATTTTCATTGAATACAGTTGCTTTGTTTTATTTTTTGTAGTATTTGGCAGCAAATCTATGGATCGAGTCAGCCATCTTGGCAAGCTTCGCTGAGGTAGTCAATACTACAATAAAAATCTCAGCTCCATTTTACCGAGATCGCGCCTGTTTCAATGATTCCACATATTTTCCAGTTGTGCAGACACTTGAGATATAAAACTACACCAATTTTACATCAAAAGATTCACTAAGAATCTATTTGTGAATAATTAAAACAGCCATTGAAGTTTACTAGAGAAAATCCCGCCAAAAAGCATTCATTTTTTTTATATAGTAGGTCACTCATATCATGAAAACGCCTTAGCTTATGTGTTTAAAAATAGAACCACACTTTTATCATACAAACACAGTATTAGAAACCTTCCTGGAATCACTCCGTCGCTTACTTTACAACCTTAATTCCACTTTTGAACTCTCCAGAAAAAAAAACAACCGCAAAACCGGTTTCGATGCCTTCCCATCCCTAGTTTCCGGGAACGATCGCCATTACAATTTGAACTTTATTAGTCGTGATTTAAAGTTTAAATTGAGTTGACAGGTGTTTTATGTCTAGAGATTCTTAGTGAGTATAACAAGGCGCATTGGGTCTAATATGGCGCAACTTGAGATACAAAGGAATACCGCGCGGGTGGTAAAGAGTTAGTGTAATACGTTTCTGATGTGTTTTTAATTTGGGATTCGTGTGAACTCCTGCGCACTAATAGACACATTATGTTGACTGTTCGTTCAATGGCTCTTTTTACTTGTCACCTGTTTATTATGACCTTGTTGCTATTGTTAACGTTTAGGCAACGATTCCTGAGTTTATGAATTTGTTGTTGATTACTTGACAGTCGCTGCTGTAGCACGAAAAACTTGAATTTCTAATTTTTTATTCAGATTTCAGAAACCGGCTCCAATTGTGTTAACACTAGAAGCGCGGGTGTCCCAAATTTGACCCATTTCGATGTTCTTCCAGCCCTATTCCCTTATGGAGTTTCTTGCCGATTCTTCTCCATAGGAAACGACCAATTTGAACCGTGCACTAGCTTCTGACGTTTTATAAGTGCCCATGTAGGCCTATGTGAAATAACAAACTTTGACTTTGACCTAGTTCATGTGATGATTATTGTTTACACGATATTTCATAAAAAGTCAAACAAAACATTAAGTTAGAGCAGGAAGAATATCGAAATGGGTTAAATTTGGGACACCCGCGCTTCTAGTGTTAAATTTAAGAGTAGGCTAGAATGCGTGTTCATGTAAAGCTACATTATTTAAGAGAAGGAAAAAGGCGAGAACTAAAAATTAGTTACTCAATACTTTATTGCAATCCATATGTATACATAACTAGCTTTTGCCCGCGGCTTCGCTCCCGTCTATATTCTACTACTCTACCCTACTCTATCCTACTCTACCCTACTCTACCCTACTCCACCCTACTCTACCCTACTCTACCCTACTCTACCATACTCTACCCTACTCTACCCTACTCTACTCTAATCTACCCCTACTCGATAAAATGTATCCTATGTCCGTCTCCTGGCTCTTAGTTACCTCCCTACCAATTTTCACCCAAATCTGTTCTGCCGTTCTTGAGTTATAAGTGGTGTAACTAACACGACTTTTTTTTTATATATATAGATATATGCAGCATTATGCTGAGCGTTCGGCCGTTTTGCGCGGATATGACGCACATCTTACCTATCAATTGATTATGTTTGTTACCTAGTTTTAAGATTGCGTCATTTCGCGCGAATAAACTGTTTTTCTTTCTTTTCTTTCTTTCTTTATATGGTGTTGAAAATTGTCATACATCAATATGGACCCTGTCGGGCACAACAAAGTTAGGAGAGAGGAAGAGAGCTAAGTGGTAATTCACGGAATTCAATAGAATTGTAGATCCAATGTGATGCGTTTAATAGCATGTACATTATTATAATAATTATGTATGTGTGTAAGTATGAGTAAATTATGTCAGGTATGAGTAGTTATTAACTATGTTAAAAAAAAATGCGTTGTTACCTTAGATTTCTTAGGGAATGTTGACGACTTCGCAAAGAACGTATTTAAAAAAAAAATCCATTTACCTGAAAACAAAAATAAAACACAAATAAGTACAGTTTTTCATAGAAACAGCTTTCAATCGACTTAACTCGGTTTCTTCAATAAAAAATGTTGATACAACAACACTTTACAAACACAAATAATAATAATAAGTATTTATTTTAAAAAAAACAGCACTTTGCACTTTATACATTGTTTGAAAATAACATTTATATTATAATGCAATAGTAGACTCTATCTTTTAAACTAGGACTAGCCTGTATCTTAAAAGATAGGGTTCAGCCAGATGGATTATGTTAATATTCACAACCAAAAACAAGTGAAGACAGTGTCAGTGATTTAGTAGGTATATAGAATTGTTAGTAGAAACAATTGAACCGAAAAAAGAAAAAGAAAAATGAATAAAATAATAACAAAATGAATCTTCATCTTCTATTTATCTAATTTAATACAGTAACCTGAATTTAAATGGTGAGAAGAAACTTTAACCTGCGGAATTGTCCGAAACAGTTACCCGTGGCCCTGGAACGCAAAGGACAACTGAAGGACACAGGTGTTTTTTTTTTTCAAGTGTGGAAAACATCTAATGACTTCTGGCGCTCTGGGTGGGCGAGAGGACGTGTCAGACTTTTGCTGACTAAAACCACACCTGTGTCCTTCAGTTGCCCTTTGCATTCTAGGACTACGGGTTTCCTTTTCAGAAATTCTCCGCGGTCCTAGCTAGTGGGCATCGGCAAGGACACGGGTGTGGTTTTCTCCTCTCACTCCACTCGGGAGAAGTTTTATGAAACTCATGAATAAACCCTTTCCACTAATCAACTTTAATTGCAGCTTAACGGAAAAAAACACCACTCAGCTCTTGATTACTTCAATATCTAACTCAACAAAGGAAATATTTTCTAAACGGCTGATTAATAAGAACTCGTGCTACCCTCCGTATCTCGCGTAGGAACTCATCTCATACAAATCCGCTTTCCGTTGAGGATTAAATATTCTTTCAACGTCTACTCAAACACTATGATTAGCAGTTGACCTAGTTTTCAAGATATAGAATCTCTTTTTCCTTTTTAAATTAAGAACTGTTTTTTTTTTTTAAGTAGATAGAACTTGATCAATCTGTAATTAAGTGTTGCAAATGGAACTTAGAACGTCGTAAGCGACATTTGCGTTTTAAAAAAAAAACCTTTTTAAATTAAGAACTGTTTTTTTTTAAGTAGATAGGACTTAGTAGATCTGTAATTGAGTATTGCAAATGTAACTTAGAACGTCATAAGCGACAAAATGCGTTTAAAAAAAAAGAATTCTTTATTAAATTAAGAACAGTTTTTTTCTTTTTTAAGTAGATAGAACTTCGTCAATCTGTAATAAAGTATTGCAAATGTAACTTATAACGTCGTAAGCGACAATTCGCGTTTTTAAAAAAAAATCCTTTTTAATTGAACTGATTGTTGGGGAACGCAAGGCAAAGAATAAATATAGGTGTGGTTTTAGTCAGTAAAAGTCTGATAGGCCCTCGCGCTCCGCCCTAGAGCGTTACAGCAATGTCATTAGATGATTTCAAACCTTAAAAAAGTCCTAGAACTTCCCACCGGTGTGTCACCAATCACATGTCTCAATCCAAGCCATCCATTGATAGCAGACTCAGTGTCACAATGCACTGACAATCAGCTGAGTGGTCTCAAACTAAATGGGTTAGTTTCACACGACCGGTAACTCGGTATTAAATCGATACTACTCGAATCTACGTAGGTATCGAGTAGGAACTAGTGATATTTTTTTTTAATTATGTAAACCGGTGCTTGACTGAGAATTTATCGATATTAAGCAGTTAATGCAATCGTTAATGATGAAGCGCACTAGTTTAACGCCTGAATCAGGGACGCAGCAGGCAAATTATTCCAGATGTTGTGGTGATGTTTGATGTAAAACTAGTATTATAAAGGCACAAGTTCGTAAGTATTATATAGTTGTGTCGTATGTTTGTTAGTCGTTCACGCCCCGGTTGAAATGATTTGGATGAAATTTTGGGTTGATCGTGTGACACTTTTTTATCCCGGGAGTAAATTCCCTTGCCTTTTTTTTCTGCTTTTACGCGAGCGAAACAGCTAAAAAAAGCTAGTAAACAATTTAATAGAAACCTACTTTTAAAGTCCTAAAAGCTTTTTAAAGTCCTAAAAGCTTTTTAATATCTTGAAACTGAAAGGAAACGCAATTTTGAGCACAGAAATTCAATAAATAATCCTATCAACATAGCGGTCTTTAAGTCGGAAAAGAATTGGTTACTTCTAGGCAAGCGTGCTCCATTATCGAACAGATCATCGCTTACCATCAGGTGAGATACTCATCAATCTTTAGAGACAATAAAAATAAAATTTTAAAAAAACAACACATCATCATCTTCCTGCCCTTATCCCGTGTTATTTGGGGTCGGCGCAACACGTTTTTTTCTTCCACTCTGCCCTGTTACTCGTCATGCTATCACTAACTTTAAAAAAACAACACATGATCCATAAATCACATTCAATAGACTCAATCAACACTATTTAACACATTGGGAACCTTTGACCATGCCCAAGATGTGAGGAAGTCCTCCGAACAGAGATAAGATATCATGACACCATAGGATTATAATATGGGCCCACACACGGTGAAAAAAAAAACACTTTAATATGAATCAAACAAAAGCTTACACTATTATCCTCTCTCAAAAATTCTTAACCCTCAAATAATTTTAATGTTAGTGTAGGTTATACAAATGTCAATGGCCATATACTATACCATTGCCTATAATGGACATAGTCAACATGTGGGTGTAAGTCCATAACACCTCTACTTAACCCTTTAAAAGGATCATTGGACCTGTCACTGTCACATAAGAAAAAGTTTAATAACAGAGGGCACTTAGAACAAAAACGTCATGTTTTTATCGCGAGACCATCGATTATCTAGAAGAATATAATTCAATGTGAGAGTTGAAACTCTTGGGCCGTGGGGTTCGAGTGCTCATAAGCTGTTCAAAGAATTATCCAAACGCTTAGTAGACACTTCGCGTGACCCAAGAGCTGGCTTTTACCTCGGTCAGAGATTAAGCATTGCCATACAACGTGGCAATGCCGCCAGCCTTTTGGGCACACTTCCAGTCGACAGTGATGCGGAGGAGTTTTTTGACGCCATTTTTTAGCTAGTAGTTTTTGATTTTAGTGTATACATAGTTTTAATTAGATAAGTGTTTTATGTATTCATTTTACCTGAAATAATTTTTTTTTTTTGTGTGGGAAAATCATCCTAATGACATCCCCGCTCTTGGGCGGAACGGGAGATAGTGTCAGACTCTTACTGACTAAAAACCCACTCCTGTTCCTTCGTTGCCTTCGTCCCAGGGCCCCGGGTTCCGCTTTCACACTACCCAGGGCCCCAGTAGGCTTCCTGAACCTGACATGAACCTGAAATAAATGTGAGGGACAATGAGACAAATACATGCAATGTTAGCCCAGGTTATCATCCAATATAAATTGCCCTGCCAAGAAATAATGTAATTTATATTTCCGATTATTGAGTACCATATTGTATTACAGAGTTTTAAATGGGTCGTAACTCGGCATTATATTCCGAGGATCGATTTTAAAGTTCTTAGAAAAGATACAGGAAAGATTTAGTTCCAATGTACTTGAGGATTTTATTCCCGTACCAGATAAAATACATTATTGATGTTATTTAATTGTATTCTTCATGGTTTTATTGCCCAAATGATATTAAGTTATGTTATAAAAACATTAATTTTATAACTGAAACAATAAACATCGTTAAAAAAATAAAAAATAAAAAAATCTTTAATTTGGACAAGTTACATCCATATGGGTTAACAATTAAGAAAAATTTAAACCCATGTTAGTAAACTTATTATCTATCTATATATTTATTTTAAAACAAGTTGGTTGTTCATGATGCATCTGTGAACAACATCACCTAACAGAGGAGAATCGTACCTCCCCGCTATGGTTTGTTAAAGACGCCCACTGTTGGACATAACACTCTCCCCAGTGTCGCCACAATGAACGATTCAGTGCGTCGCGCATCCATCGGATTCTCGCAACATACACCAGGTCCACCTTGGGAGGCCGGAAGACGATCATAATATACCTAAGCACTGAAAATTTACTTAAACACACTTAGGCAGTGTCTTTTTAAGGAATTACCTATTCTAATTGTAGGCTAATAATTATGGTATCGACGCACTACATTGGTAGTAGGTACATCGGTATTGGTATCCACGCGCACACAAACAAATACGCTAGGAACGCAATAGATTTTTCAAAAAAAGATAATATTTTTATTGTTTATTGTACACAAAAATAACATAATATATGAAGATACAGACAGTTCATGCACAAAGGCGAGCTTAATTCAGCAATGAGGTTTCTCCCAGCAAACCTTTGAATTATAGAGAGAAAACATATTCGAGGGTAGGATCCAGCGCACAATATAAACCTAGATGACTAACGGAATAATATTTTTGTCGAAAAATAATCAAAAAATATTTTTAAATAAGAAATTAAGTACTGGTTTTAAGAATATGTGAAATCGATTCAGCATTCGATTCTGAACAGGGGCCATACTATGTATGTTAAAATGTCAGTCATGGGAGCGAGAAAGAGGGATGAAGCTATACACCCTATACCTATAGCTTCATCCCTTTAACAGTTCAGTTCAGGTCGTCAAATGAGCTCCTGGTAGGGCCTCAGAACCTTCAGTATGAGCGTATATTGTGTTACATATCATCATCATCATCATTTCAGCCGAAAGACGTCCACTGTTGGACATAGGCCTCCCCCAAATGCCGCCACAATGACCGGTCCTGTGCGTCTCGCATCCATCGAATTCCCGTATTACATATCGTGTTACATATTGTACCTATAAATTAAATTTTAACTTTAATCCGTTTTCAAAAACAGTTTTTTTTTTAACAAGTTTACGTTCTTTTCAAAGCGCCTAATTACTTACAGCTAAACACAAAACCAACATACCCCACCCACGGCGACGCGTGATAGCGCCACTTTACCCCAGTCCACGTGGCAACCGCGCCATAATCCCCCAATCGCGGAGGTAAACACGCCTGTTTACCCACCACTCAGCATTTACCTGTTACGGTGTTACCCGACCCTATCTCATGAAAACCCACCTTTATTTTTTTTATGATAACTTCATAATCGTAGAAGTTTTTATTTAATTAATTTTATTGACTTTTGGCTACAAGTAGTTGGAAAATATTACTGCAATAAGTACTTAGCTTCTAGTATAATAATAATAATAATATTCCACAACTACCACACAACACCGTCTAGTCTCAAGCTAAGCAGAGCTTGTGTTATGAGTACTAGACAACTGATAAACATACTTATATATTTCTAAATACATACATATTATAGATAAATTACACCCGGCCACAGAACAAATGATCGTGCTCATCATACAAACATTTGTCCTGGGTGGGAATCGAACCCACGACCTCCGGCATAGCAGTCAGGGCCACTAACCACTAGACCAACAGGCCAGTCAAAGTATGTCTTTCAAACAATTGACGATTGGCACAGTGGCTGATCGATTTGCTGCTGCGCTGCCTGTCGCAACTTCGATTTCCACACGGATCAAATATTTGTATGGCCTGTAGTATCTTGACTACGTGAATTTATAGTTTTGTGAACACATCCGCAATTAAATTAAATTATAAAATAGCATACTAGTAATCTTTAAAATATGTCAAATAATTTTGAGATTACAAAAAAAGACACAAATCTTTTAGACTTGTATTTTCTTTTAGTATAGACCAAACAGCAATCTGCGACCAATGTGCCCTGCCCATTACCACTTAAGTTTGGCGATTCTTCGTGCTATGTCGGTAACTTTGGTTCTCCTGCGGATATCCTAATTCCTGATTCGATCACGCAAGGAAACTCCGAGCATAGCCCTTTCCATTGCCCTTTGGGTGACTTTAAAGTCTTCTGATGAGGCCCATTGTAAGCGCCCACCGACCGATGACCTGGTAAGAATTGCGGGAATCCGATGGATGCGAGACACACGGGTCCGTTCATTGTAGCGACACTTGGGGGAGGCCTATGTCCAACAGTGGACGTCTTTCGGCTGAAATGATGATGATGAAACAACGATCAAGACTCAACACAGAACACTCTATCACTCATAGTATCGATAATTACCCGACAATTTAAACGTAATTATGAGGGGTATTAGGAAATTTTCATAATTATTCGCCATTCCTTCATCTAACAAAGCACTCAAATGAAGAATTCGTTCCGGAATTTGGGAGGAAACCTTAACCTAATTTCGGAAGACTCCGCCCTTGGAGGTACTGTATTGACCCGTACGAAATACATAACAATATAAAAGAAAATCTGATTTTCTTATGACAACAAATATTTACTTGCACTTGTGCCTGATTTATTAGAGGAACTAGCTACCGGATCCAGATTCACACAGGTGTTACAAATCGTTGAAAATCTCCGCTTTTCTCTACTATAATCTCCATGAATTGTACACCTAAACCTTCCTGATGAATCACTCTATCTATTGGTGAAAACCGCATGAAAATCCGTTCAGTAGTTTTTTTAGTTTAGTTTATCGTAGTACATTAACAGTGGGTGACTCTGTTTTATAATATGTAACCTCGGAAACAGTTACACCATGGTTATTTTCTTCACCGTTTTGAAAGCAGTGGTGATGAAATAAATTACACAAAGTAATGCAACTCGTAAGTCGGGGCTGTTACCACTCGGCCACCACTGCTCATAAAATGACGTTAATGTTTATTATTATCCAGTAGATTCCATTACTATCAACTTTTAAATCTAATATCTAATTACTTTTGAGAAGTGTTGTTGTCTACTATTATTTCGAATGACAAGAGAAAACTCCCGCAACAGAACCTATCATTATTTTTGCCCCAATAAACAGCATTACGCATCATTAATCATATTAAAACAAATAATAAACATTATTCGGACTGTCAACTCCCTAGTTAACCGAAAACAGCCAGTAATTATAAATAATTGCGATAAAATAAACAATTTTGATGAATGACATTGTGACTGGATGAATAACGGTGTAAGTGAAAAATAGTAAAATCGGTCACGGCCGCAATGATACGCTTGTTTTCACATTACCGAAAAATAGTACGGACCGTTCTGTTTATTTACTCAAACGCAGGTGCTAACCTTTACTCTAGTTTAGATGGATTTCTTAAAAACATGAAGGTTAATTTAGCAACGTGAAGCGTAATTTCAGTTGTTTTCTTTTCACGTAAACAGCCATTACACAATATTGAACAGGCGTTTGCGTACATTACAGTGCAATAAAAAGCTTTTTATCTAAAAGCCTGTAAAAACGCGCTGCGTGACATTGGGGTGCATTAAAATAGACTACGAGTGTCGATACTTAAATGAACGCCCGTCAAAATACGTGTCCGCATTGACGCAAGGCGTGGTTATTATAACTGCTACTAGAAATGAGATGTATTTGAGCTAGGCGACAATGATGTTGATATCCTAGCATTAACTCTCTTTAAACCCGTTTCTTCAATATCTATGGATATTTAAAGACAACTTTCACTAAAAAACGTCCCCACCAATTTGAAAACTAGCTTTTGCCCACGTACATAAAATATAGCCTATGTCACTCAGGAATAAAGAAACTTTCTATCAGTGAAAAATTTTTCGCAATCGGACCAGTACTTTCAGAAAATACCTCTTACAAATAATAAAAAAAAAAAACAGAAAAGCAAAATTAACCTCTTTATAATAGAAGTACAGATAAGCCTGCTTCAATTCAATGCTGATTAATACATTACTCCCCCAAAGATTGTTTTCTAACGTAAACTCGATCGAAAATCAACGTTTTACGGAATAAAGTCTTATGTATACAGCCCGAAATGTAATAGCTGTAACATAAAACATACTTACATGAGGTACTAGCTTATTTTCGCATTTCGAACGCCACTGTCGTCTACTAAAAGCTAAGAGATGAATTACGACGCTTTTCGACGTTAATATGTGATAGAATTTTAAAGGAATTTTCACTTGCGACGGTCTGCGACGGGCTTGACAAAATTCTTTAAAAATATAGATTTTTTAATTATGTATTTTTGCTATTGTAACTGTTTTGATCAAAATCTAATAATTAAAGTCAGTTTGCCAATAGTTACGTTAGTTAATTTGATTAAAATCATAACACAAAAACTTCATCTTTATCCGGAAACAAGATAAAAAGATACAAAGAATACCACTAAGTATCTAAGCTTTAGTAGATAGACGACATACGCCTATCGGGGGGTGTCGGGTGAAAGAGGGGAGGCATTACCACTTTAGCAAATTACTTTGTCCCTACAGAATACCCAGCTTTGTCGCGGATTCGATTTTATCAAACAATAACGCCACCTACAGGAAATTCATCTTTGTCGGAAAACGTGCAAATAAATCGATACCTCTTTCTTTACCTTTCGCGTCGATGAAAAAAAAAACAAAAAAAAAACAACTCTCGAACTTTAATACTGTCGTTAAAAACGCCGTTCGAAATTCAAAAAATTACAATAAACATTCCGCAGAAGGTTGTGAATGTTGCCAGTGAATTGAGCAATCCAAACGTCTGTACGCCGCCAAAAATGTAGCATACAGGATGCCAAATAAAAACCAACGGGCGACAGTACAACCCATAATTTTTGCCTTAAAACAAGGGACCCATGTTGGCAGTGGTTCTCAACGTTCGAAAGAGGGGGCGAGGGACGTAAGCGATTTGTAAGAACCGATGAAAGCTCTTCAGATATTGGAGTACAGGGTTGTCAACGCACCTAATGGATATAACGGCATTTTATTTTTAGTTCCAATAAGAAAGTAATTAAAGTGAACGTTTTCTTCGGGACGGAGTTATGAGGTTTTTAAAAAGGTGATACAAAAAGCTACTTAGTGACGAGAGTGAATAGAAGTTTTTAGTTGTTTAGAAATAGTTTGGTGTAAATAGGTATAGCAGGTGACAAAATATTTAAAAACACGAGAATTGTTAAGCATTTTCTTTTTTTTTATTATACAGAGGCTCCTAGAGAGAAGTAACCTTTTGCCTTAAAAACCCATAGGTTGGAATTTTGGAATTTTCTAGCAAAAGACAAAAAGAGGCATAACTAGTAGCGACTTTTGTCCTCATCTTATTTCTTGGGTATCAGGCCACGCGTTGTTTTTTTAAAAGTTTAAGTCTAAGCTTTAAAACAAAGCCAATATATTCCCCATATAAAAAAATCTGCTCAGTCTAACCTCAATTTATTCCCACCAGCTTAATTGTTAAGTGGTGGGGGATTAGATGAGTTTTTTTGCATCTAACGTGCGTGTGCGCTTGGGTTTGTTTAGGATCAAAATGGATGATTGAATCTATTCGTGTTGATTGACACTTGATCCGTTCTGATGGGTTTATGCGTTTGTTTTGTTCGGTATCTAAATATTGGATTATTTTAGAAAATTTTAAGGTGGATTGTGGCTATGGTTTTTAATTTAGAATTTTCTTATTGAAGCTTTATAAGAGCCTTATATATTTTTTTTTTGTTATACTTTACTTGAGCTGTTTTTTATTGTTAGGATATAAAAACAGTGTTGCCATTATAGATAATATTTAAAATAAATTAAATGTAAAAAAAAAATACAAAATTAAACTGATTTCTTAGAGCCATTTTTATATAAAGTGTCTTATGAAGTAAAGCAAAATGATAGTCTCAAAAATTAGATATTGAGGCAACCGTCTAGCCAGTGATCTCCGAAGGGTGTGCAAAGGTGTATGACCCCCTCAATTCGCTGAGAGGCATTAGGTCCCATGTGGTAGATCCCACGGGTAAACGGTGTGATAGGGGACGGAATCTTGTAAGACAATGGGAATACAGATTATTAGATTTGTGGAACAATTGCTTGCCATTCTTGCGCGGTCGGATTTGTAAGTTTGCGACTTTTGCATTCAATGACGTAGCTAGGTGACCAAAGGCCCTAGGGCGGAAAAAAATCTGAGGTCCCTTATTTTTACGTGAGAATTCTCTAAATAACTTCTTCTCGGGTCGAAAGTGTCAAACTTTAACTGACAAAAACGAAAGCCATGATTAAAGTAGTATTGCAATATATTTTTTTTAGATTTCGAAGATGGGATAAGTTTTCGCTAGTTCAATGAGAGGTTTCCTGATCAGGTTTTGGGGGCCCGGAGTACTGCCCCGCCCAGCGCTGCTCTTGCCTGCACTCCGTTTTTTCATCAACTTACATTAGATAAGCTGATTGGATTTAGCAACAACTTTACCGACACATTTCGCTTGTTCGCTCAATATTGTAATGTCATCAAAACTACACGTGTATGCAAAATTTCAACGCAATCGGATTACATAGGTATGAAATCGATCACCAGTTTTGACCTTTACTATAGCAGTAGTGAAATTGACACGCGTTTGTAATTAGGCCGAGTTCTGTTCTAGGCCATGGTCCGGAGAGAGAGTGGGATGAAGTTGTCTCCTTCTGTGAAGCAGTAATGCTAGCTAAGGAGACGGCCTTAAGAGTAAGGGGACGTACATCTTGCAACAACGCCACGGCAGCAAAGCGGATGCCCATTAAGGCTACAAGAATTTTTTGAAAAAGTAACTCTTGAAGAAACGTTTCAGAGTTGTAAAGAAACGCAATAGGCAACTAAAGAACATATCTGGGTTTTAGTCATTAAAAGTCTGAAACGCCCTCTCGCCCACCACCTTAAAATGGAAGAAGTGATGATCATTTCCCATTTACAAAAAAAAAAAAAACGTTTTGAAATTAGAACAACAATAGAACTCAATTTTTTAATTTTTAATCTGTCGTCACAGCTTCTAGTATCAATAATCCTTGGTTATTCCACTACAGAATCATATCTTAGCAAGAAAATCAAAGCACAATTCCTAAGATTAATGCACGAACTGCTTCAGAAACGTTATTCCAACAGACAGGGCTGTCATGGGGTCGATAGAATCAGGTCAAGGCTGTTAACTAATCAATCCTTACTACTGTTGGATATTCATTTAGATTTTCTAGCGTTTGTGGTTGGAGTTCGTGAGGAAATGAAATTTTATCGACATATTGTTTGAATGATCATCAGAGCTACAACACAGATGTCCATAAGTCCAGAGTTCCTGAGACGTCGTAAATCGTAGCAAGTGAAGACGCAACGCGGGAGCTTTACTCGCCAAAAAAATGCAGCATTGTCAACCAATACCACTCTGTCAAGAGTGAACGGCTAAGGAGGAGGAGGATTGTTAGAATGATTTTGGTTCTGTGACTGTTGCCAGAAGATTGTATATCTTATCTTATTAATTAAATAAGTTTACTTTTAATGCGGGTTCTTTTTTAAGTTTCCAATGATTTCTCCCGCTCTGAACGGAGTGGGAGGGCGTGTCAGACTTTAACTGACTAAAACCACACCTGTGTCCTTCAGTTGTGTCCCCTTTGTGTTCTAAGACCACAGGCTTCCTTTTCAGAAAATGCCTGTGGCCCTAGTGGGCTTCGGCCCTGCTGGGTCCCTACGGTTTGCTCACATCTCTTCGAGGAGCGCGTGGAATGTGTTCCGCGTAGTGATGGGCTGTGAACCACTTGAGTTCGGTCCGAAAGATTACCGGATGGCCGGACGGCGAGCTACCCATTGCTCATCGACCGTAAGCCCTCGACGGGCGGAGAGAATAGAGTAAATTAGCTACAGTGAGGTCAGAAAGAGCACTGGACAATCAGTTTAATAAGTATACATGAAGACAGCTTAATTCCTTCTGACCTCACTGGTCAGTTAAAGTTCGTTAAAATAATGAAAGAAGTACAAATGAGACACAGTTCTTAGAAAGATTGCATCACATTTCTTTCCACAATCAACTAAGTTGGTACATTTATAAAAACATGCACTTTCAAATGAATACTAAATGGCCCTACAAAACAATAAAAAAATAATCTAAGCAGACATGATTTTATTTTAGATACCAAATAAGTACTTAATTATTAAAAATAAAAATTATCAAAACAGTAATCTTTTTATTTAAGCCTCAATACTTGCCACTACAAAAAAAAACACCAAACAATAATATTCTCCAGGGTTACTCACTAACTAAATCCGCTCAGCAAAAAGTAAATACTTAGGTTGGCAACCCTCAATACAAGAGGACTTGGAACTCGCTGCGGTTGCAAAATTCCCGCTAGTAAGGTCACTCACCCCACTCATTAGGCGTTAGCTGTGACGTCAGAGATGTCACGTATTTTCTATTGATACGGTCTTTTAAACGTATTTTAGGGTAAGTAGATTCTTAGAAGAGTTTAATGTTTTTCGAGGAAAGAAAGTTGTACAAAGAGTATCAAACTGGCAGGAAAAAAAAGTAAAGGAGAAACATGTTGCACTGGGATATTGTTTAGTTTATATTTGAAAATCCACATTTGTCAGATTTTAAGTAAATAAATAAATAGGCAATATTTCAATCTATTAACGTCGCTTATTATACATGAGACAGAAAACGTCAAAATGAGACGATACATAATTATGCACCGTAAAACGGGGTGAATAGAAACAATTTTGGTTTGGTTTTTCACTTTGATACCTTATTATCAGCGTCTAACAAAGCATTGACTTTTTAGAACAACAATTTATTAATAAATTGATATAGTTAAATTCTGCAAAAAATATTCGAATATCTTAAAAATGCTCTTTGAAGTTTGGTTTCTATTCACCCCATTTGACTGTACCTACTATCTAGTTAGTAAGTACCTAGTTACTCTGGTTGAGAAATAAACATAAACAACCAGATATGTTTTATCTGTACTAATGTTTTACAAGCAATAATTTACTAAACGCATTTTATAATCCCTACGAATTATAAATTAACCCAACGTTTTCGGCAGGCACTAAAACATTATTACAATTTAAAACGCACTAAATCATAAACAACATCAGCAGTCAAACGGTTGAAACATGTCATCTATAAAAAAAAAGATTGAAAAGCTTACGACATTCAACTTGACCAAAAATTCTTGACAGACGGAAAAATATGGAACTAAATCATAATGTACTGAATCTGACAGGACTTTGACGTTTCCCTTAGCAAGCAGCGCCGCCTCTGAGCAGCAAGTTACATTGGGCATTCGAAATATAAAAACATTCGAATGTTTATGTTCATCGTTCTACATATGGTTTATTTTGAAATAATATTTGGAGTAGATGTCTTTTTATTGAGATGTATATAGACTCGAAATCCTTATCAAATCTGCCAATTAGTTATGTTCAAAATCACAACTAAATATGTAATGTTCCTTAAATTACGCTATCTTAGCAATGTGCAACTTGCATAGTAATCATTTTTTTTTCTACGTCTGGTCAAGAATCAAACATTTTTACAAACACCAGAACAAAAGTCGTAAATTTTATTTCACAAATGTCAATTGGACTAATAAATGAACTTCATATCCTAGCTGGGGTATTAATTACAAGGCTTAGCGCACACGCGAGGGCCACAACTGTAAAACTATTAGCGGGGCTGTCCGAATAGTTGGAAATAGTTTCCTTGGCTTGCCGCCAGGAGCGCTAGTGATAGATCGTGTCGCCTTGCATCTGACGTGTTGTAAACAAAAATAATAAATAAAAAGCGTACAGTACAACATGTTTTGATATACGAGTATTTCGTTTTGGGTTATAGCTCGAGTTTTATTGGTTTCACGGTAAGATTAGAAATGACGTGACGTTTTTATGGGTACGGGTCGGCCGTTTATGTTGATTGCCAATTTCTGGCGTGATTTTTTAAGGTTATCTCCGGAGATTGACAGCGTAATTATTGTATTACAGATGCGGGAGAGTTATACCGGTTTTTGAGTGGTTCTAGATTACGTAAAAGTTATTTAATGTCCATTAAAATTCTTGTTCTGCGAGCAATGTGCCCTGCCCATTGCCACTTAAGTTTGGCGATTCTTCGTGCTATGTCGGCAACCTTGGTTCTCCTGCAGATGGCCGTTGGGGCCGAAAGGTTCTGAAGTGGCGACCGCGTACCGGAAGACGCAGTGTTGGAAGGCCCCCTACAAGGTGGACCGCTGACCTGGTGAAGGTTGCGGGAATCCGATGGATGCAAGACGCACAGGCGTCTTTGTGGCGACATTTGGGGGAGGCCTATGTCCAGCAGTGGACGTCTATCGGCTGAAATGATGATGATGAAAATTCTTGTAAGCAATTTTATTCCAGATTATAAATAAAGCTTTTTTTCGTAGTAAAACTCGGACTAAAACGTAACAAAAGTCCTAAACCGCGAGGAAAATATGAAAAACACCAAGAAATTACTTTTTAAAATGAAACAAAACCATCAAAACATTATGAGGCCGCTCAACGCGCATCCCGAAGCGTCCCGAAGCAAAGTTTGCAATTTACAACTTTAGTTCTCTGACAAGTACTTACAAGACTTAATATCTCACCGTTATGTACTCAGCTTTATTTGGACGAGTATTTAGAAGTATTCCTTGAGGACGTGTCTGTGTGCAAGCGAGAAGGCAGTACAGTAAAGAAGAGATGGCGATACCACTGTAAATATTCTTTTTTATTTTATTTTGTGTGTGTGTTCTACGTTCTACACTTTTTAGAAACATCCTACTCCTAAAGTATCTCTATCTAGATTACAAAAAAAAAGTGGGAAATATAAAAATGTTTTTTTTTTATTGTGTAGGAAAATCATCTTATGACAAATCTTGGGCGGAGCGGGAGATAGTGTCAGACTTTTACTGACTAAAAACCCACTCCTATTCCTTCGTTGCCTTCGTCCCAGGGCCCCGGGTTTCGCTTTCACACTACCCATGGCCCCAGTAGGCTTCGACCCTGCTGGGCCCCTACGATTTGCTGACATCTCCTTGAGGCGCGCGTGAAGCAATACGCGCCGTCGACGACTTGGGTTCGGTCCGGACGGTTGCCGGACGGTCGGACGGCGAGCCACCCATTGCTGGTCGTCCGCAAGCCCGCGCCTACGGTGGCCGGAATCCCGGTGGCGAGCAGGGCGTAAGGACCGTTGCCTAACGCGATTGGCCGCCTCCTTGGCCATGTGCGAGTCGGACTCGCGCACTGAGGGTTCCATACAAACTTACCAATGAAAACAGTTAAATTCCCGAATTCAGTTACGAAGATTTTTCCGAATCTAAACTTCAAATTTACAGTTTTCAGATTTTTTCGAAATTTTCTGTAATTCTCCACTGGGCCTGCGTGGCGGATTACGGCCCTTTCTCTCTCCTGAGAGAGGAGGCCTGAGTCCCAGCAGTGGGAACATTATAAGGCTGATTGTGAGCTTGCAGTACTGCTATGGATTGTGAACGATGCGACAACCACATTTCTAGTAAAATTGGTCATCCTAGTAAGCATAAGCAAAGCTGCATAATCAGCCCTTTAATGTTCCCACTGCTGGGACTCAGGCCTCCTCTCTAGGAAAGGGAATGGGCCGTAATCCACCACGCGGGCCCATTACTGGTTGGTGAATGTGACATGTCTTCGACTTTTTGGATCTAGGACATGCCGGTTTCCTTACGATGTTTTCCTTCATCGTTTCGAGAGCAGTGATGATGAAATAAATTACACAAAGTAATGCGCCTGGCTGGCTTTGAACCCGCGACCTACAACTCGTAACTCGGGGCCGTTCCTTCTCGGCCACCACTGCTCCCTATCCCTGTCATCCTAGTATTGCGACATATTGTCTGAAGGCGCGCTTGGAGTCTTTAGGGACAAAAGTTACTTAATGCAGTGTAGTTATACAGGTCAGTTCTAGTAGCGTAGCGGTTGAGTGGTAATTATGGAAGGCCAAAGAATAGGAGAAAACGTTTAAAGTGAATACGTTTCTCTTCTATTTAAGTCCGGGTTGGCAAAGTACAACTGTAGGCAAAGTTGTCGCTAGTTCTCTTTTATGTGAAGTACTTTTTCAGTCGTTCTAGTACTTTTTAAGTTAGTGAAGGTGTTCTTTACGCTTTCATGTTGCAGACTTTTTTTTCGGGTGGGAAAATCATTTGATGACATCCCCCGCTCTTGTGTGGGGCAGGATATAGTGTCAGACTTTTTCCTGTTCCTTCTTTGCCATTGTTCCAGGGCCCCGGGGATCTCTTTCGCATCAGGGCCTCTACGGTTGCTGATATCTCCTTGAGGCGTGGAACACGACGCGCTGTCGACGACTTGGGCTCTGTCTGGACGGTTACCGGACGGCGAGCTACCCATTGCTCGCCGTCCGCAAGCCTGCGCTTACGGTGGTCGGAAATCAGGATCGGAATTCGGCTGGGGCGCGAGGGCCATTGCCTCGCGCATGCACGTGCGACCTCCTCAGATCACACAACATGCGTCTCATCCCTCCTCTTCACATGACCATACCAAGACAAATGATTCCCTTTAACTTTTCAGTCACTGGCGCCACTTTCAAACTTCCCCTAATATAAACGTCGAAACATTTAGTTATAATTTCGATTTTAGCAGCAACTATTCGGGTGCAGTTTCGGTCACTAGTTAGAAAATGAAAATGATCACTAGTTAGACAATGACGATGATTGCCTTGTTTCGAGGTTAAAACATAGGAAAAAATTCACATGAAGAAGTTTCCCTTGGGTCCATGCAGATAAATCACAAGCAAGACTAATGGATAGTAAACGCCAGCGCTAAAACTTTCAACAGAATAAAACCTCCTTTTCCCCGCTAAAACCATTACCAAAAACGGGCCATAAATAAATAAAAAATTAGGCCCACATTTACACGAACAACATTAAGTATCGACCAACAAAATGAAGGGGGTAGTAGAGGCCCTTACATTTTTAATAATTTGATGTCCACACGGTACGTGCCGATTTTCAGTCTCTGAGGTTGCAATATACTGTGATTAAATACAATTTGGGCCGCTCCCGAGTGCCCTCTAGCACTTCCGGGAAGCCTAGCGACTTCCGCCGCCCGACTTCCGGTAGGATACCGCGCGTTATTTCGTACTTTTTTTTTTTCAAGTAGCTCTTGTGAGCGAGTGCCTTTTTGTCATGAAATAAAGTTTTTTCGCCGAATAAATGTAAAAATGTAGGTGTACATTATGTATTTTTATGGGGTGTCGTGTTTGTAAAGGAATGGCGGCTGTAAATGATGGCGGTTCGTAGACAGGCTTTAATAATAGTCTTTTAGATTCATTCTCTCACGCTTTTGCGCTTGCACTACAGGATAAACAGGTTTCCAGGTAAGTTTTTATTAAAGTTCGTATTTTAATTAATTATTAATTCTTCTTTATCCTACAGACAACATTCCCGATCTCATGTTAAATTCAGTCCCTCGATTTAAAAACGATCAACAATAAATAAACTGCCATAAAGATAGTTACCAAAAACCGCTGATAGATTAATAACAAACGAAAAATAATAGAAAAAAAATCTTACACCCCAACTATTTTGTTCGGGTGTTTCTTGTCCGTCAGTATGCAAACAACACTGCTATTACAACACTAAAATTACAGCCCCATAAACAACACAACAACTTTAAAATCAAAGCAATAAAGATCAAATTCAAACTTCAGAACGCCAGACAAGCAGCAAATTCAAACTTGCCAAACAACACAATTCAATTTGACAAGTACGTACAAACAATTCTAAACTTTATCCGAACGTCGCAAACGTCAATTTTGATCGTAAACATCCAAGATGGCGACCACATGGTAGTCTAGTTAACAAAATATATGAAGAGGATTGTTTATGGTACATCCTGTTGATAGACATTAAGAGGTTTTGACTCAAAACGGGATGCTGTAACTATAACAAATTGAGGACGAAAGGACATCTTAGACTGAATGGTACCAGGGTAAAAGGGCATGGTGAGAGATGGCTACTGGGATTCTATGGCTGATGACTGCTAGATGATGATATTTTAGGAGTATCTAAAAGCCAGACAGACAGACATTGCTAGTTTTCGAAGAATCTTCGATGTAGTTGAAAATGGATAAAAACGTAGTTTTTTTATCCAAATCAATTTAAATAAGTTTATTTGTACAAACGACTACAATTTAAATGTTAGGTACAAAAATATAAGTGTCTGTATTCTGCCACTTTAAGTGGTATACAAATATTAGAATAACTAATAAGTACTTAGGTATGGAATATCAATATGGAACAAGTGCTTTAAAATTTAATTAAATAAAAAAGGACATAGCGTAACAGTGAAAAAATAACAATAAAGAAATGCAAAAATGTAGTTAACAAGCATAAAACCTCATAAAAATTATGGTAATTAGATATACTTAATATAATTTCTATCAGTCGATCTAAATCCTCATTTAATTATATGAGCAACCGAAATAAACATTGTGAAAACTAAAAAATAAAATATTGGTACAAATTACGAGTATTTCTTTTTTTGGAATGGAAAGAAATATTTAAGAATTCTCACAAAATGATAATTATCATGGGCCTAATGAAAAGGCTCAAAGTCACCCAAAGAGCCAATGGAAAGGGCTATGCTCGGAGTTTCCTTGCGTGATCGAATCAGAAATGAAGATATCCGCAGGAGATCCAAGGTTGCCGACATAGCACGAAGAATCGCCAAACTTAAGTGGCAATGGGCAGGGCACATTGCTCGTAGAACAGATGGCCGTTGGGGCCGAAAGGTTCTGGAGTGGCGACTGCGTACTGGAAGACGCAGTGTTGGAAGACAAAGTGGACCGATGACCTGGTGAAGGTTGCGGGAATCCGATGGATGCGAGACGCACAGGACCGTTTATTGTGGCGAAAATTTTATGTGGAGATCTATCGGCTGAAATGATGAAGATAATTATCAAGAGTAATATAATATAAACCTGTGTTTATATTGTAATATTATACATAAATTAGCAACTCAAATAGACATTAAAACCACTTAATTGGAAATAAATACAATGTCGACACTCCTAGAAAACAAGCAATAACTTATCTCGTGTCAGTAATTCGTGACAGAACACTAAATATATATGCATTAATTTGAAATTCAGCTTATTGCCAAATGTCAGGGAATGAATTGGATATAGAGCGCACTAAGAAAGTACCGCTATACTTTATTTGAATTAAAGTATTGCGGTAGTGTTTTATTTTATTTTATTGAGGCGGGAAAACACCAAATAACTTCTCATGCTCTGAGAGCAGCAAGGGGGACGTGTCAGACTTTTACTGACTGAAGTTTAAAAGCTTCTACAGCCTTTAGTTGCCGCCTGTATGCTTTCAAATATAAACGGAGCCCTAGTAAGCATTGGCCCTACTGCTACCCTTCAATTCTAATTCAGGCCTGATATTATTTGGTGTTGAATCACAATTTTGAAATACAGATAAAAATATGGGAAAAATAATATGACTTTCTACATTCAATTGGTTTCTGCAATGAATTAAGTACATGATGTACTAAGGTTAGAGGAAATTCACACAGATTGTTGATGGCATTCTCTGGATGGAATAAAATACACATTTTAGTGAGATGAAGAATTTAGAATTCATTATAGGTTCTGATAATTCTACTGCAAGTAGTTTAAAAAGCACTAACAACGACACAAGTGTTTAACCTTGTCTTATTCATACTCAAACAGCTAACTAATTGATACTAAAACCTAAAACTAACGATTGGTGCCGATCTAGATAACTTTAAAACCATAAATAAACCAAGTTTTATTTCTCATTCCGTAACCCGTTCTTTCAAATTAGGTCTGAATTCAAAATTGTTTTTTTTTTCTTTTAAAAAAAGTTTACCCCAAACAAATATTTGTAATTACGAATGGCGTGAGACAATGTGATAATAAAGATTCCTTTTATTTACAAACGGTTTTGGTTTAGAAGTTTTAAAGTGTTGGTAATTAGGGCTTAATTAGTCGAGAAACAGGTATCAGGAAAAAATAAACTTTCGATTAATTAGTTAATTAGGTATGTACTTAAAATACTTTTTCGGAGGTGTGATGTGAACACCAATCACACAGTGGTAAAGAATTCAGGATAGCGAGTGTAGAAAAAATCCTATTGTTCAACAAGTTCAATATTGTAGGATATTTTTGTACCGTAGGAGCCCAGCAGGGTCGAAGCCTATTGGGGCCATGGTTTCGCTTCTGAAAGGAAAACCCCGAGCCTTAGAACGCTAGACAAAGAAGGAACATAGGATTTTTTTTTTAGTCAGTAATAGTCTGACACGCCCTCGGCCCTCAAGTCATTGTATGAATTCCCACCTAAAATTATATATATTTATGTAGGTTCATATTATATTAAATATTTATGTATGTTTATTTTTTATATTTATACATTTGATCCCTTGTTTTCCTATTAATCTTTTTTTTTTATGCATCTACCTTGTTTTCTCTTCACTACCCTTGGTTGACTGGTAGAGAATGCCTAAGGCATTAAGTCCGCCTTTGTGTTGCATGAAGTTTTAATAAATAAATAAATAAAATTAAAAAAAAAGGAAATTTTAGTAAACTTTATAATAGCCATCTATCCAAGATGAGAAACCTCTATTACTAATAATAACAGTGCTATTCCGAACGTTCTCGTTATTTCAAAGTCTGCTAAAATGCAGGTAGCTCCGTATTACAGCCATCTTTTCTATTAAATTGCTCAGGTAGGTAGCCATTTTGATATACCTATTATACAACAGCATATTTCGGCTCGGGATTATTGGCATTACCGCTGAAACTTTCAAGACCGGACTCCCGAAATTGAAGCCCTAAACTGAAAGCTGAAAGCAATTTCAAGTCGCTTGGAGTTGATTTTATACGAAATGTGTTTTGTTGCAATATAACGCTATGATTGTGTAACTTGTTAGGGCTCGAACAAAAGGCCGTGACGTGGCAATGCGACAGCGATTTTCCATAGAAATTAGGTAGATATATTTTTTTATAGTATAGCATATCATAGTCGGCCTTATAATGTTCCCACTGTTGGGACTTAGGCCTCCTCTCTAGGAGAGGGATTGGGTCATTAAATCCACCACGCGGGCCCAGTGCGGGATGGTCGATGTCACATGTCTTCGAATTTTTGGTTCTAGGACATGCCGGTTTCCTCACGATGTTTTCCTTCACCGTTTTGAGAGCAGTGGTGATGAAATAAATTACACAAAGTAATGCGCATGACTGGGTTTGAAATCGCGACCTACAACTTATAAGTCGGGGTCACCACTCGGTTATAGTTACAGCAAAAAGTAAGTTTATCCAAAACCACAAATAGAAAAAAAACCTAAAACCACGTATTACTTTTTCAGAAATTCCACATGGCTAACGGTTTTGCTGACATCTCCCTGAGGCGCCGTCGACAACTGGGACTCGGTGCTTACCGGAAAGCGAGCTACCAATTGCTCGTCGTCCGCAAGCCCGCGCCTACAGTGAAAGCTTTTAGACTGAATTTTGACTACACGGATTTAACAGTGTTTTTGTTTCATATAACTTCGAAAACAAATAAACATCTAATCAGAATTCCATAGGCAAAACAATAGAACTCAGCTGGGTACATGAACTATCTCCCGGTACTAGGCTTAATACTTATGCAAATAAGGTAGACGCCCGCTAAATGCTAAGGAGGAGTTCACATCAGTTAGTTGAGTAATAAATTACGAAGACTCGCGATTTTTTTAATAAGTACCTAATAATTTCCTTCTAGATCTTTTTCATCATCTATGATCTATATCTAATAAAATGAGACACAAACTGACTGACATATCAACGCACAGCTGAAATTACTGGGACAAAATTTTTTAATTAAGCATGAGTTTTCAAAATTCCCTCTTAGGCCCGCGCCCATAATCGACATCGGCAAGTAAAATGATCCTTCGGCATCCCTACATGCGTGCCAAGATATAGTTTCCGACAGTGTGCGCTTGCATGTAGAGATGCCGAAGGACCTCTTCCTTGCCGATGCCGATAATGGGCGCCGAGCCTAAGAGAATGAAAGGGGAAACCTACTTTTTTACGCGTGACGCCGCTAGCAGAAGCCAGTAATACACTCTGGATATATCTGCCTAAGATGTATACACATAATATAATCACCTTTATAAATTTCCCACTGTCGGGACTCAGGCCTCCTCTCTAGGAAAAGGAACGGGCCGTAATCCACCATGCGAGCCCAGTGCGAATTAGCGAATATCAAAAGTCTTCGAATTTTTGGTTCTAGGACATGCCGCTTTTCTTATATTTTTTCCTTGGCCATTGTGAAAGCAGTGATGATGAAAACTAAAGCGCATTCCTGGGTTTGAACTGAGTTGTAAGTCCGTTACTTCTGGGTCACAACTGCTTCATGTATCTACTTGATATGCTAAATGGTATGGGTCAAAAAGTTTGCTATCATTTCTAATATCCAACGGAACGATCGCGTCGGTGCTAATGCCAAATGCCAAGTCTTGCCCAAATCCCCTAGTTGCTTTTTACGGACCCCATGAGAAGGATGACAACAAATAAGACTTTTCTCATTACTCTTAATTTAGTACCCAACTTTAGTTTTAGTGCTAAACCCAAGGGTAATGTGAACGCAGCTTTACTCCCGTCTTGTAGAGCCATCGACGTGAAAGATTAGAACTGCAACTCAAGGATTTAACTTCTAAGATGAGGTATATTAAGTTGACAGGGTTGCCAAAACATTGTGTTGTTTTAAAGTTGGTAGTGCTTATAATTTTAAGTTCGTTCGGTTGGTAAGGATTGAAGTTTTGAGTCGGTGTTACGTACTTGTTAATTTTGAAAATGGAACGGGAAGGGAGGTTAAGTTTTCTTATTATATTTGTTAATTAGAGGGTCTTTTTTATCGATTGCGAACGTTTCCAGTGTATCTCTGTTTCAAAATAGATATTTATTGTTTTAAAATACAGGGGTTTGTTACCTGCATGACAAAATTACCCATATTAAACAAGGAAAATTACCCATTTTACCTCTAGAAATCATATTAATATAATTTTATCTATATTTCACACATTTGTTGGTTATCTATTTATTATGCTTAATAAATAAATAAATATTAAATAAATAAGGAAAACTAAAAAATATTTATTTACCTATGAGCAAACGTACTATTTTTGGTTGTCGTTTAATGCTCTATTTAATTAATTTTAGTAAATTTCTATTTGAATTTTTAAATGGGAAATCATCAAAACAATAGCCCCTCCCGCTCTGGACAGAATTAGTGACTTTTACTGACTAAAACTCACCTTCGTTATTTCAGTTGCCCTTTGCGTTCCAGGGACACGGTAAAACTTTCGAACAATCACTACGCCATGAATTTTAGTAAATCTAACATTAACATACTTGTAGGTTTTTTTAGGCTCTTTTATTCCTTAGGCAACACAGCTGTTTTTTAATTAAGTCCCAACCAAACAATATCCAATACTACCCTTCAAATCTCACCTGAAAATCTGAATAAACAAAAGCAAAATTTCAATTTGCGAACCAACCCTCCGTCCGCCGCGTTTCTGTACGGATCTCAGCGCAAATCCCACTTTGATCGACTTCGACTTCCCAAGTCCTTCAAGCGATACCCTTAGTTTTGCGTAGGGTTAGCCGTTTGAGGGCTATTTCGTAACGGTTTCATTATAGTGTAAGTAATGGTGAGCCATGATGGGCCGTGATTGGCGTGTCAACTTTGGTATGGCTTTCATTTTTTTTTTATTAGTGGCCTGTTTTGGTACGGTGTTCTAAATTTGAAAGAGTGTGTGTATGTAGTTATGGTTGTCAATTTTATAACTGTCCTCTGATTTGTGCAAACAAATTATGTTTCTAAACAATGTATTTTTATTAAAAAAAAACTCACAATCCAGGCAAACTCTGGGGACACAGTCAGCCCGCTACTATTCTTGATAACTGGCTCTTTAATAAGGAAAAAAAAAACCAAATTGAGAACCTCCTCATTTGTTCGAAGACGGTTACAAAGGCAACTAAACAACTTGTTTTTTTTTAGGTATTTAGTTTAATCGTTCTGATTCACATTGTGGGCATTACCAATCGTGAATACATTATTAGTAGACAGAGAAGTCACACAATTGAAACCACATTTCTTTCGCAACTATTCCATTATCAATAGCGGAAAATACGCGCTTTGTAAAGTACATGTACATTCTGCATGTACATGTACATTTTGTTTTGTTGTACATTTACAACTAACTTAAGATATAGGTTAGAATCGAACTCGAGAATAGGTAAAATAAGATAAAACAAACTTCTGAAAAACAAAGGATTATCGTCTATACAGCGAAGTGTCAATTAGCATTACAATGTAGTCGAAGTGTCAAAATGTCAAATCTAAAATTAAACTAACAAAGCTTGGGAAATAAAGACCGACGTAACGATACACATCACCTTTCATGTTAAGAAGAATTACTGTAAGAAAATAAACTACACGTTGTATGTAAACGAGATGTATCTGTGCAGAACATGATCTGTATGCTATAGTGCTCTAAATGCTCACGTTTTGAGAACCTAAAGCCCTTAGATTAAATACCTATAGATCGCTTTTAGCGATAAAACCGCCCATTGTGACACCCTTTTATATATTAATTTGAATTTCCTAATGTAAGTTGTATTTTGGTGTACTATCTATAGATGTAGCCACCTCGTGGCCGCACATGAGACAGCACTATAAAACTTCAATGAGGTACGTAAGGTTTTTCTTAAATATGAACACTGAAATACACTAAAAACTTAACTCATCGTCATCATCATCATTTCAGCCGATAGACGTCCACTGCTGGACATAGGCCTCCTCCAAATGTCGCCACAAAGAACGGTCCTGTGCGTCTTGCATCCATCGGATTCTCGCAACCTTCACCAGGTCATCGGTCCACCTTGTAGGGGGCCTTCCAACACTGCGTCTTCCGGAAAACTTAACTATTGGAGTCTAATTTAATTCAGCCATTCCATCATCGGACCACAAGACGTACGGCTTTGCGACACCGGTAGTTTTCATTATGCGTATAGGTAAGGAGTGAAATTCCCTGCCGGAGTCTGCGTTTCTTGATAGCTGTAACATAGGGGTCTTTAAGTCAAGAGTGAATAGGTTGCTTCTAGGCAAACGTGTTCCATCCTCGTCCATATCATTACTTTCCATCAGGTTTTTTTTTTCGGTGGGAAAATCATCTTATGACATTTACCGCTCCTGGGCGGGGCGGGAGATAGTGTCAGACTTTTACTGACTAAAAACCCACTCCTGTTCCTTTGTTGCCTTTCGTACTGGGGCGAGTCTTCCTTTCAGAATCAGACCCTTGGACTTTCCATCAGGTGAGATAGAGATCAAACGCGAGCCTATCAAAAATACAAAAAAAAAAAATTGTCCCGAACCTGCGATAAACAGTGCAGCAGCCATTAGCTCAACTACCGCGCCAACAAGAAGAATTAAAACAAAGTAGAATCAAGAACATTACCTGTAAAGTGACACTTGGTTCCATGTCCTATGATAACTGCACCATATAGGCTCTAACGACCCATAAACCACCACAGCTCACATAAAACCAAGTATAGAGTATCGGTGTAAAATGATACCTTAGATATAAAGTGTTACAGGAGGTTAATATAGTAGGCTATCGTATATCATAACGTGGTGAGGAATTATAATGAGAACTGTCGAATAAAATGTTTTCGCAATTTTATTCAGTCAAATAATGAAGGTTCTGGAGTGGCGACCACGTACCGGAAGATTCAGCGTTAGTACAGATAGCGGCACGAATCTTGAGCGCTCGGCGAAAGAGCGGGGATCGCTTTGCGCATCGTACACATCGGCGAGCCAATTACTGTACAAGGCTTGCACTCCCCGCCCCCGCATCTCTTTCCATACCACTAAAGAGACCCGACACTTGACTTCTGTGTGGTTCCGCACAAGTAGAACTGTAGAAGTCAGCGCTCAAGATCCGTGCCGGTATCTATAGTAGGTGTCAAGATATTGTTATAATCGGTATAAGAGAACATTAGGGTATTTGAGGGTTTTTTTTTTTTTTTAATTGTTATAAACCAGTGCTTGACTGCGATCCCACCTGATGGTAAGTGGAGATGCAATCATTGATGGTCAGGCGCACTAGTTTATTAAGAGCCTATTCACTCTAGCCTTGAAGACACCTATATTATAGTTGGACGGAAAGACCGCAGCAGGCAGATTGTTCCAGTCCTTCGATGTACGCGGTATAAACGACGAAGCGAAACGCTTAGTCCGGACCGTTGAAGTGTCAACAACGTAAGGGTGGATACTCGCCGTTCGTCGGCTTGTCCGATGGTAGAAAGGAGATGGCGGAATCAAGTCATGCAGTTCCCGCGCACACTCTCCAAAATGTAACCTGTAAAATACCGATAGGCTGGCTACTCTGCGCCTGTGCTCGAGGCTTTGTAGATTGGACTTAACCAAATCTGGATCCCCAATTAGCCTCTTCGCACGCCTTTCCACTGAGTCCAAAGCTGCCAGATGGCATTTTGCAGCACCAGCCCATATGTGACTGCAGTACTCCACACACGATCGGACCTGTGCTTTGTATAACATTAGAAGCTGTCCCGGTGTGAAGTACCGTCGGACCTTTGCAAGAACGCCTAGTTTTCTAGCAGCTACCTTGGCTTTGGACTCAATGAACCGCCGCGGGTAGTTTCAAAAATAGATCTTATTTTGATAGTTGTGGGCTTTGCAAGTTATTGTGAATTGCTTTGTCGAAGATATCCTGTTACCTTGTATCGAAGACACAGCTTTGGAAGGCCCGCCACAAGGTCGACCAATGACCTAGTGAGAGTCGCGGAAATCCGATGGATACGAAACGCACAGGACCAGTCGTTATGACGACACTTGAAGAAGGCATGTTGATGATGATGTCATCATCACATTAATTTTGTAAGCATAATCGGTCTTCACAATGTTCCCACTATTGTGACTCAGGCTTCTTTTCTAGAAGAAGGAATAGCCGTAATCCACCACGCGGACCCAGTGCGAGTTGGGTTCTTCCTCGATTAATGTGAATCGAGTGGAGGAACTGACTTAAAACATAGAAGAAGTACTATGAAATAAATGTCTAGAAGATAAAGATGGGACAGATGATCAAAGTGACTGTTTTAAAAACAAATCTCAGTAAAAATTAAAAAACAAAGGCAAATGGGCGGTCAAATAGCACATTTCCGTTTGCTTCTAATTTATTACGACATAAAAACAAACAATACGTAATATCCACTTATAGATCATCTAATAATCCCATTCAAACCACTATCCAGTTCCATTTTATTTACACATCTTATTTTTCCAGTACAGAATTTAAAAAATTCTAACCCGGAATCGCGCGGCACGATCCAACACACCAATTATGGTTGCCGGGGCCCATTCGACCAGCCTTCACTCTTACTCATTACATTTCCATTAACAAAAGCAGGGTTGCCCAACCATTCCGAGCCACATTTAAAAAGATCGCCAACCTTTAACCCGTAAACGCTTTGTGGGCGGGTCCGTACTGCCATTGTAACACTTCTGAGCTATTCCAAGTGTCAAATTAATGATTCGAAACAGTGAGGCGTTCGAGACTGGGCTGTTTTGCCCACTCGTTTTTTTGTGCGGTGCAAGCCATGAGTAAGATTGATTTAATAAGTTTCCGTGCGCTTGGACAAATGGCTGCACGCGTAGCAAACTGGAACATGAGGAAGTTTAGAAAAAAAAGTCACACAGTACGGAACACATTGACTAGCTAGGTATTTTTGACTGATATCTGAACATTTGATATCAGAGTTGCAGGATTTTTTGGAAAAGTTACCACGGCCCTGGAACGCAAAGGACTACTGTAGGAACACGCGTGGGTTTAGTCAAAATCTGACACTCCCCACTCCCCCAAGAGCTAGCGCAGGTATTTATGTCCAAATATTAGAAAACTGTTCTTCCTACAAGCTTAAAGCTATTTCTCATCGCTCAGGGGCTTGTAGACGTCGAGCAATAGGTAGTTCACCGTCCGGCCACCCGGTAACTTCCGGAGAGAGTCCCCCCCTTCGTCGACGGTGCGTAGTGTTCCAGACGCGCCTCATAGAGATGTCAGCAAAACCATAGGGCAGCAGGGTCTTAGCCTACTAGGGCCATGGGTAGTCCGAAAGGGAACCCCCTGGACCGTAAGACAAAGAAGGAACATAGGTGTGGTTTTAGTCAGTAAAAGTCAGACAATCCCTCTCGCTCCACCGCACCATAAAGCGAAATAAGTCATTGGATGATTTCCCACCTAAAAAAAAAATCGCTCATAAGGCATAACTTACGCCACAAAATTTACGTCACACACTCACTATTCACAATTGCGCAACGGACACGAATCTTATCGAACATCTGAACTTTTGCACATCCTATGATTACGATGTCTGTACAATACACATCTTTACCGTTTCTCCAGCTTTCTATGCTCAAATAGTTTCTATATTCTTGCATAATTAACTTCATAGTCATTAATCTATGTCTCGGTAGTGGAATTTGTGTGCAATGCAATTTTAAGACGTCAGTCTCTTGATGTTCCGTTTGACCTAGTTTCAAACTAAGCGCTACGGAACAAGGATTCTGGATGGGCCATTCCACGGAGAAATAGAAGCCTAAGTAAACCGTAACTACCGTATATAGTTTACATTAAATGGAAGGCTTTTCAAAGAGACTTAAACTTGTCTAAAAACTTACTATCAACATGTGTCCGTCGATTACTTAGTACGGTAACTTTAGGCTACTATAACATGGAAACGTTTGTAAGAGCTACTGTGGCCCTGGATCGCAAAAGGCAAGTGATGGACACAGGTGAATTTTAGTCAGCAAAAGTCTGACAAGCCCTCTCGCTATACCCTAGAGTGGACGAAATCATTTGATGATTTTCCATCACAAAAAAAAAGTTACTACTATATGCACTATGTTACTGATTATATTCACATTCTGTCTTACTACTAAGATATAATAGTTGAAAATAATAATGAGCACAATTGGCAAACGGATTTCTAATGACTACTAGCAAGATCTAATAAATGCGTTAAAGTCGTGATTACATTTTCGTAAAGCCCACACCACGAAAAGGGTTACCCTGTTACGAAAACCACACAAGCGGCTAAGCACACCTCAATGCAATAAATCAATAAAATTATTCAAATGCAAATGCTTTAGAAATCGTACTAAATGACTATCCAATAACTTGTTCCAAGTTTCTTAGTAAAATACTGAGTCTAGGTACAAGTTTTTGTTATCAGATTTATTCGCGCGTTTGGCAGATCCGTTGAGTCGAGATAGGCTGGGCGAAATAGCACGGTCGACCTAATTTCTAAATCTGCCCACGGTAGGTTGGATTACAACACCTTTCAATTTGATACGTACATATTTGTTATAGCTTGGTTCCAGGAAAAATGGGGGGAAACTCTTCCGTTGGGTGACGGGGTGTACGGGTATTAAGGGATTATGTGGAGAGAACGGGTAGGATGGTCCGTGTTTGTTTTAATATGCTGTGGTCAGCTGGTTAGCCTGGCGGTTACAATGTCGTACTAATTTCAGAATGCAGACGACTACTTAAAAAATGGACCGGTATTTGCTTTTAGCGATGAGCTTTTACGGGTTTATATTCTTACTAGCTTCTGCCAGCGGCTTCACCCGCCTTTTTCCATACAAACTTTGAACCCACGTTCCATCATCTTAGGGTCGAATTTTTGAAAATCCACTCTTAGTGCTCGCCTACGTCATAGAAGGAAGCCTTGTGTCAAATTTCACGTTCCTAATCTTAGTAGTTTTGGCTGTGCGTTGATATGTCAGTTTCTCCTTTTAATATAGTTTTTTTTTTTTTAATAATTAAATATGTTTATGAACGGGTAACCCTTTTTATTACATACGGGCAACAGAGCTTTTCGATTAATGGACAAGCCCTTCAAATATCTGTGACTATTTAAATAATTATTTTGGCATCAACCAAACTGCTCAAAAACTAAAATAAATACTATTAAGCAACATATTATTTAAAATCCAAATATAAAACGTGAAATCTTCGACAGAATGATTCCCTAGTCTTCGTCGATTTCGACAACTTCGTGTGTATATCTTATCTAAAGGACACCGGCGTATCTGTTTGCGTCGGCGCAAACGATCAATGCGAATTGACTACAAAGATTTACGACGCCACCACTAAAAGCTGCGTGAATTATGTTCACATACCTGTCTCTTTCATACGTAGAGGCTAGGTAGCGAGAGAAAGGGACAAAACGTACTTAGTAGTACTTTGGTTTGAACTTTGTGAAAGTTCCAGGAATTTCACGGGGTGTGGAATGGAATCTACGCTAGAGTAGCAATAAATAGCTAAGTCGTTTATAATTGTAGTGCCTCGTAGATAACGAACTTTTGGTATGCGAATACGAATTTATGCGTGTTAGGTGGTATTTGATTTTGTGTTACTTACAAACTCTTTTGTGTAAGTTATTACTGTTGTGTTTTGATACTGGCCGGAATTGTTTTTTTTTTTAAAGACCATAGACAACATTTGAATGCTGTCGTTCTCTTTCCAAACATAAAACTTTTTAAAGACATTCTTTTTCCAAACATTTTATTAGGATTTTATTATAGGGTTAACCTTATTAAAACCATGCATTAACCTACATTTGGAACATCTGCAGATTTTATTTCAATCTAAATCCATCCGCTTTCATTGAGTAAGACCCACCGATATTAAAAATTTAATGGACACGTTTAGATATTTTTCTTGTATGTTTTTCTTTTACACCCGTTTATTTAGTTTTATTATCTATTTAGCTCAAGTAAGTACTTGTGCTAGTTAAAAAAAAAAAAAAATGGTTTAATAGTCATTTTTACTACAAGTCTGTGCTTGAAATATTCAATGAATAATTTCAGTATTTTCCTTGAACATCCAAGAGGAAAGTGGACGCTATTCGCTATGATCTCATCTCCAGTGATTCATCTTAAACATCAGATCATTACATATAATAAGCTCGTACGGTCCAACAATTGAATTAATTGTATTTTAGTGAATAACAAGAAATAATAATTATATGTTTTGGTTTTATCTTTTAATGGACCGCAAATGACGACGATAATGATTCTTATTCTGTACTCCATTCACAAAAAGATTTGACATTTAAACAAAGTTTTTTTAACCTCCGTTTAACCGATTTTGACTCTTATTGCGTTAGTGGCATGACAAATGACGGCTGCATTAAATAGTTTGTATTGTAACCACTCTCATTTGCTTTTAATTATTTATTATTATTTATGTACACACAAATATACAGAAGAAGACAGGTATCTTAATACAAAAAAATTGTACAAAGGTACTGCTTATTTCAAAAAGAAATTTCTTCCAGCAGACCTGCGAAAGGAGAGATTAGAAGAGATGTAGACTATAGTGTGTAGGAATAAGCAAAGAAGAGCTTGTGAAATCTTAAATTAAACTTATAAATACTTATATTACTATAAATACCTTAAACTAAAAATAAATACACAATATATATGATTATCACACAAGAGAGGAAAGATACAGCTCTTTTACTTGAGTCTTAAAGAGTGAAATAGTTTTCAAATCTCGAATGCTAGGCGGAAGAGAGTTCCACAACCTTACTGCATGGACAGAGAAAGAGTAGAAGCAGTAGCTGGATTTATGAGGAGGGGATTTTTTATTCTTGATAGGTTCACGCTTGACCGCGTTAATGACGGAATAGGAGTCAAAATCGCTTGAACGGACAGTAAAAAGCCATGTTTAAGTGTCTAATAATTTTATTGAGTATAGTTCCAAACAAGGACGACTTTTTTGTCTAGGTATATTACCAATAGACTACAATACAAGTCCGCTGTTTTGAATACAAATAGATATTCCATTTACTTACTTATTTCTTGAAGGTGACTTAACCGATAACTTTAACAAAGATTGACACAGACGAAGGACATACATGAATAGTTATCTATGTGTCAACTTATGTGAGTCATGCATTACAATCACACTTTTGTACTAAAGAATAATGAATGCATGCTGCATAAAAATAGGTAATCAGTTTAAAAATATATAGGTGGGTATTTAATATGGCCGGCACGATTCGTAACACGAGAGGGTTATAAAAATAATTCTATGGTGGAATAATTATAGTTTTCAAGGTCGATTAAAATACGTCATATATTAAGGATATTGTTTTTGCTATGATGAGTTCTATATCGTGTTTTAATAACGCTTTATTGTTGTTATTCATTTCATAAAATTAATGTTCGATTAGTTTATTTTATACGCTTTTTCGCTACGTTGGGAAATCGTTTTCTTTTTTTTTATTATTTATTTTTTCAAAAAAAAAATTTGGAGTACATATTAAAAAGTATTCTATTTTTGCTGTAAGTACATCAATATATTATGTACTTTATACATATTTATTAACGGCTGTCTGTTATATCTTCTCGTCTTAAAGACTGGTCAGAATTGGATAGAACTTGGCACACGGATAGGTACTCCGAGAGTATGTTTCTTGAGGAAAAAATAACTTAAATACGGGCGAAGCTGCTGGTAAAAGCTATTTTATTTTGTATTTTTTTATTTATCTTTTATTTCAGGCATTAATCCATATAAATACTATTGTTACACCATAACAGATAGACTTAATAAATTAATGTAAAGCTTTATAATACATTATGTAAACTCAGAGTAGTAGAGACTAAAATGAACTTAAACCTCGAAAAATATGTACACTGATGTAAGTTTGCACCGTGTTATTAATAAGTAAAAGTGTTTACCGACATAAAAGACACGAGTTACGAGTAAAAACTAGTCGACAGATTTTTCCTATCAATAAGGGTCGCCGCACACGGGCTACCGGCCACAACCACAAATCGTCGCCATCAACATATTTCCTATAGTTCTCTTACATTGTATATGGATTCGCCGCACAAGGTTGAAGCCGGTGGCCACCACACGCTACAATTTGCCGCTGCTCGCTTCTTGTGGCTCGCACTGACCACTAAACGCGGATACAATACACCGTCACACGCCAATCGCGTATTTAAACGTTCTTCGTCAGAGTCCATTATGATTCTGCACGTATGGGTATACAAAAAAAAGTAACAGCCACCGGCCACAAGTGGCTGTCGAACGCTTCAGTTTCCTTTGTGGCCACTTCTAGCTTCTCGTGACGGCTTTTTTGGCTGTCGCATGTGGTCCGTGTGCGCGAATAAACCTATATATGTATTGGTTTATTCAAAATAGTGCCATATTACTGTTTCCTCCTCCGCATTCAATTTAACCTAAGCTGACTCTTCCAGGTCATAATGCCATCGCAGTAGGGGGCCTCCCACGCCTCTATTCCCTATTTAAAAGGTCTTAGAGTAGGGAGTAGAAAACCAGTTGTTTTTGACATTTGGCTTGACCAGAGACAATACAAAAGTCTTCGAAATATAGATATTTAAATACGCTCACATATAGGTCGATAGCGAGTAATACGTAGTCTATGTATAAGGAAACACTGACTAACTGACATATCAATGCACAAAATTAACTGACGAAATTACTGTGACAAGGAGCATGAAATTTTGCACAAGATTTCCTTTTATGACGTAGGCGAACACTAAAAAATATTTTTTTGAAACTCGCGTAGGGTGAGGGGGGGTGAAATGGGGTTCTAAACTTTGTATGAAAAAACCTACTTTTACGAGGTCTAAGCCGCAGGCAGAAGCTAGTTAAGCATATTTTTTTTATTTAATTATTTAAACTTCATGTACAGTGGTGGCACATATGCGGACTTAATGCCACAAGGCATTCTCTACCAGTCAACCATTGGGTTAAATAAGACAACGCTGTGGTAGGTTTGCAGAATAAATGAATAACAGATATTTGAAATAGAATGTAGTATCGTTAAATTAAGTGGCTTATAATAATGAAATACGTATATATGCTAATATAATAAACTAATAAATATTATGATAAATAAGAAATCATTGTAATTAAGAGAACTTAAAATATAATAATTATGACGAAGACCGAACTAAGGTTGAGGAGTATCTAGTAGTTTAGAATTTTACGCTTGAAGAAAAATTTACTTTCAGCTTTTTTGATGTCAAGGGGAAGCACATTCCAGAGTTTTATGGTAGAGAAAGTGTAAGAATTTTTTTTTTTTTATTGGTTTTTTAAATTGAAGAATCCTAATATGTTCGGAAATAGCTGTTTATTAAAAATTGTTGATTACTTACACACTTACAACATAAGTCTCAGTTCGTATTCGAATGTGTTGTAGATCAAATTATTGACATAATAACATATTTAGCATACCTTGTACAGTTCGGCATTTAATAATAATGCCGTCTTAATAGGAGTCAAGTATCAATGTCAGAGTTCAACGTAATCAAGAATAATATAAGCAATTTATTAGATATTAAACGCCATGTGATATGAATATGATTTCAAAGCAAAGTCCGTTTCTTAGTGGAACGGTTCAATGGAATATTTTAAATTATTTTATTATATTAGTGGTTTGTCCCTTTTAATAAATAAATTCATTATTGGCTTGCTTATTTCTTGACTAGCTTATTTTATTGTCAGTTTTACCAGTAGCGTAGCTAGGCGTGAGAGAAGTGGGTCCGCGATCACGGCCTCGCATCCAAAGAGGCCTCGCACAAGCGAGGGCTCTTTAAGAATTCGGGGTTTTTTTTATAATTGATAGGCTCGCGTTTGACCACTATTTCACCTGATGATAAGTGACGATGTGGTCGAACACTGGGTTGCGAAAGTCGCTGTCTCGAATGAAAAGAAGGCCTTAGCGCACGTCTTAATTAGTCCACGCTACGCCTCTTGACTTTTACGATATAAAAAAAAAAACTAAATACTAGGTACTCAGTCCTTAAAAGTCTCGTCAAAAACTCCCCAAGTTACATGTTCAACTAGTACAAATTATTTCAATGCAGATGTTTCAAAAAAGGTTTACTCAAATCTTAACGCGTATTACGAAACCAAAGAATAATAGAACAGAATATCTCTTATCTAAGCATCGAACCGGGGCCTTTGTGTAGATAGAAGAATACTTTCGGTTGTGCAATTGTTCCGAATGCATAGATCGAAACTAATTGTCTATGGGAACAGCTTAACGTACTCTATGGTTCCGTGCAGTTTATTTCACACTCTATGATAGGTTAGAACTTAAAATAAGTTCCTGTAAGTTAAGTAAACTAGTATTACCGGCCAATGTTAAAATTAGATTTCTATTTTTGAACCACATTAAATATTAAGGGATGTTTTCGTAAAGGTTGTCGAGCACTGACCCTTTAGTCGAGACCATCTTGATTGAAAACAATCTTGAATTTTGGAAGTGTATTTCTACTTTTACCTTTTTATAAAAATATTTTTACCATTTATTTAACTAATGCTGATGAAACTTTAGTCGTTTCAAAAAGCTCACGAGCAGACGTTATTACCTTTCATTCGAAACGAGGATTTTTTATTTCAAACACCAATACCTCGCCGCTCGGCGCCAATGCTTCCCAAAAGATAAAATTGCACTAACAATCGTAACGCTTAGCAAAAGGCAGCGGGACAAAGCGTCGTTGGACGCCATCGTAAGGTGCGCCGAGTCAGCGAGTCAGCTCACAGCTGTGAGTGCCAGCACTCGCCATGTTAGATTTTTATTTTTTTTAAACTGCGCGCATAGACAAACGATTCGATTGAGTTCGGATACAATTTGTTTTTATTGCATTAGCTATTGGGATATTTGGAAGATTTTTCGAATTTTCTTCGGGTTAATGGCTTGTTTGCTGCTTATTTAGATTTGTTTAACGCGTTCGGGTATTTGAGTTTATTGATAAAAGATTATTGTTGGGTATTCCCGAGAGAGTACCTAAAGGATTATATTGTGGTTGGTACAAACAATTAAGTAGTTACCTAAATGACTCCGTCATACTATTTCCTTTGAAATAAAAGTCTTATGTACTTTTAACTTTTAGTCTTTGTACTGTTTTTAAGTTATATTAATTATTATGAAAGATGCTGGTGCCTGTAATTCCTACATTTTGTATTAGTACAGGTACCAACGAAACTCCTTATCTGTATTTACCACACTATTATTTGGCAAAACTTGTTTCATTAATTGAACCTTCTGCAGAGTATTTTTTTGACATAAACTATTACTGTATACACCTCACGCCATACACGCAATACCCCACATATCATTGTAGGTTCCTACAATCATTTTGTAACTTTTAATTAGTAATATATAATTTTACCTCTGCTACTGTTAATTTCTCTTGTGAATGGAATGTCGTCTCCCTCCTGCAGGTGGGCGTTAATAGCCACGACTAATATGCTGACTAATGTAGCTATTTTAGTTCGCAATCAATTTGTAAAATGTGGTTTTGTTCCAATAAACATTGTTATTATTATAACAGACTTAACTAGCTATCTAAATGACAGTACTCCTCCTCAGATGTATGGACATGTGATGAGGTGTGGCGGAGACGATGTGGTAAAAACAGCTCTAAATTTACCCGAACATAAGAGAGGGAGAGGCCGTCCGCCTTTAACCTGTTGGTCTAATATCGAGAGGGAACTCAGGGAAGCCCAATTACCAAAATCGACAATCCATGACAAACAGACGTGAGGAGAACCCGGCTTCAGATAATGGGAGCAGGGACGGACAAAAAAGAAGAACTTAACTGGCTATATCCCAGGCGGTTTTACCCGCGTCTTTAATTATTGTTTCGGTTCCGTGAGTCTTAGCGTGATGTTAGTAGCGCCTCATTCTTCAATTTGTTACGAACCTGGCTATCCTATATACATATTTTTTTTTTCACATCTGACTAGTAGTTTTAAAGATTAGAGCGTTTAAACAAACAAAACTTCCGCTTTATTATATTACAATAGATAGTTAACTGTTTTTAGGGTTCTGTACCCAAAGGAAAAAAATTGCTACGACTCCGCTGTCTGTCTTTCACCAGGACCGTGATAGCTGGACAGTTGAAATTTTCACAGATGATTTATTTTTGTTACTGCTATAACAACCAAAACTATTTATTTTATTCTGTTTTTTAGTATAGGCACAGAAGCCAATACTAAAAACAGAATAAAATAAATATTTAAGTGAGGCTTCCATACAACAAACCTGATTTTTTGCCGTTTTTTACTACGGACGGTACGGAACCCGACTCGCAGTTGGTCGGTTTTTCATTTAACAATGGGAATAATATTATAACATGCCAATATTACGGAGAAACGTAACTACAGGAATCCCTAAATAATGATTAAATAACAAAGCTTCACAATAGTAATGTATTATTAATAATGAATGTAGGGAAATTTAAATACTCAGGTCGCTATTTAATTTACGTCAAAACTGTTTTATTAGTGAAGCCACTCAAGCAGCCGAGTTTGGGTCGACTCACAACATAACATTTGATATTCAAAACATTATGAATTCACGTTTACAATACAATGCCGAGACCCTTTTCTTTTACAGTGGTACGTAATTAATATTTAATTAAAATACTAATCACATTTGAAATACAGGCCCAAGGTATTCAAAACATGCTTAGGTCATATATCAACGTCACACCATGCCCCGAAAAGATTAAACAAAATGAAAATTCGCTAAAAATCCGTAGCACAGAGTAAAAATCACCGCGAGAATTACGCCACAAACTTTTTTAATAACGCTCCGGATTCAATCTCAATCGAAAAATACGTAACAAAAAAAATCCTCTACACAACAGTAAGAAAAATGTATAAACATGTCAAGGGACCGGTTCAGGTACGCCATTTTTTATTGAATTGAACACCTATATGCCCGAAAGGGACGCCCGTTTCCCTACCTTTTCATGCGCGGCAAAAACCACAAGACGAAAGCGGGACACACACATCGTGCCATCTCTTTTCCGCGGCCGCTGCATTCATGAGGACAAAGAATAAGTAGTAATAAAGACGTGACATTCGTGCAGATGGTTGATAAAACTTAATACTTGGCAGTTTGTTCGCTCTTGGGCTATTAAAAGGCAACGAACAGATACGTTGTTACACGCTCTTTAGTTCTCGAGACTCATGAAAACATTAAAGGAAATGGTTCTCTCCGTCGAGGTCGTATATCGCTTCCATGTTGGTGGTATCGGCGAGCCTTTTTACTTCTGCTATTGGCGCGAAATTGGAGGGAAAAGAAAATGGCAAACATTCAATGTCTCAATTTAACTCCGAAGCAGTAGAGGCGAACTTGATTGCGTTCAAAGTATCTCAAATGTTCAGAGTTACGACCCAAATAAAAGAGTTCAATTATTTTAGGCGCTCCTAATTTTTATCGTTGGGCCGAGCGTTTGGATTCCACTCGAACGTTTTTAAATGACAAATGCTTCGTGATTCATCTGTTTCGGCTTTCTCGGGCTCAAGTTATTCTGTCCTCCCGAACCAATTAATGAGAGAGAGAACCGATATCCCCTTTCCGATCCGAAGGGACAAGTTCGGCCTCCAATTTTTACCTGATGTTATTACTAGCGTTGACAGTGGTATTACAAGGGTCGCAAATGTGTGCGACACTTTTGAAATATCCTTAACGTTATTATGCTCTGATGACGCTTTATAGGATTTTATGAATGACATCCACTCAAAATATGTTCTCACGAGGGCGATAATTCTATAAAATAAAGGTTACATCAATGTTATGACTTTATACGATCAGATTTAAAGATTACATCTCAAAATAGCAATTTCATCATTGATGAATAATGAATAGATATCATGTAACTAGACTTTTTATAGCTTTCATACGACTAAGCAAAGGAATAAGTCTTATGACGCACAGATCCCACTTTTGATGACGCCAAACTTCTCAAATGAGTTCTGGAAAACTGCCTCGGAGCCGATCGGGACTCATACGAAACTCGTAAAACCCCAGCGAGAGACTTGACTCACCACCGATCTGTAATCTAACATAAATGAACGATCCTGTCGCTGTTATCGTTACATTTCACCTTCTACACGCCAATCCTGCCGAATTTATAAAAGTGAAAATTCGGTACGTTGCAGGTTTCTGGGTGTGCAAAATCACAGGCTTGATATGCTTGGTAGGGAGGAACCAGTAACGCGGCGTAACATAAATCGATCGTTTGTTCAGCTGATTGCTAGATTGAAAACCTCGCTTTTTGCTCTGTAATCTCATCAGCTTACAGCCCATACAACCGGATTCTAGCAATTTTATCTCCGTTTTATCATACCATGCCGTGTTAGGTTATTTGATTGACAATAGATTCGAACGACCAAAAGTCTATAATTCTGAAACAATTCCGGTCCACAATAAACTTTCAACTTGAGATCCTAACGGGAGCCGAAATTATTTCCAAGGCGAGCCTTCGAGACAATAAAATTGCTTTCTTATAACCATTCCGCCTTGGGGCTATTCTGTAATGTGCGTAACTTCCTTACGCGAACCAGAGACCAATAAAACAATAAAATGTTGCAAAACTCCAAGGATTACTATGCTTAACATCTCAAGGTGAAAAAAAAACATCTGTTTGGACTGTTATAACTTCTCTTCAAGTCTAGGTAAAAAGTAAAGTATAGTTGACGACTCAAAGCAAGTTTGCGTGCCGCTTCAGGGGACAAGCAAGTGATTTAATGAGCCTACTATTATAATATTGATTATTGCAGTAATCAAGAGTAATATCCGAAGCGATTTAGTAATACTAGACCTGCAAACGAAGCACAAATTATTAAATATTATATTTTAAAATTGTCTTTTTAGTCGCCATTTTAGCCTAATTCGCCATTGAGAGCCACTAGTGTTTAAATAATACTATTATTAAACGACTTTAAAGGGGACACTTTTACGGCTTAGTTAATATAAAGGCACTTTAATTTCTTAAAACCACATGAAAAGGGAATTTATGCACTAAATTAAGTTTTATGTTGTGGTTTTTTATTCCACTTCTGAAGAAGACATTTTAAAAATCGTTGAAATAAAAATGGTGACTGGAGTGAACATCAAAAAGTAGATTGGAGTTAAAAAAACTAAAAGCTTTCAGTGAATGTAGGTGTAGTTTACTTAATTACAAACGCTTGATTTCTTTATGGATGTTTAGAAAATTAGAACACACACATTTTCGACACAGAGTTAATAAACTCCAGACACGTCATGTCACTTTTATTTCCAGATGATCAAAATAGTTGTAAAATATTGTAACAAAACTCAAAATCCAACCATAAAACTATGCGATAAAAGTTATTTTATAAAGCTCTTTCGAAATAATTAACAGAAATTTTAGTATATTCTGTCAAAGATTCCGTCGACTTACGAAACATTAAAATTCCCAAAAAATCATTTAGCAGAAATAGGAAAAAAATTAAAAAGCTAATTATTTTATTTACACACTGTGTGTGTTTGAAAAGTTTAGTATCGATTAGAAAAAATAACTTTTAATCCTTGTACGTAACTTAATCATCATAAACTTTTAGGATTCAAGTGCATCATATTGTTTAGATAACTAAAATTTAGGTAGCGAAAAAAAAGCTAAAAGCCTGAAAATTATTCGAAATCTGAAGAATTATTATGACTAAGTATATAGCAAAAGCCACTTTACAACGTTTGAATGACGTACAAGCCAGGATTTTAAAATAAGTTACATTTCCAGTCAAGACACTCAGAAAATATTACCTAAAAGGCCTGTACACAAGGCTGAAAATTGTGTAAAATTCCATTCACAGGCACTTCAATGCATCGCGCTGTTACTTCTAACAGAATGGATTCCCAGTAAAGACTTTTCAATATTGTACCGAAGTATTGAAAAAAATACGTTTTTTATTTGATAATAGAAGTCGATTAGTACAACTATCCAACTCTTAACGATATTTTTGACCTATCCTTTACGACCGTTTTAACTTTTAGGTTTAAAAGCTTTCTACATTTTAAAACGTGTACATTAAAAACAGGATAAACTAATAGCAGGAAACACAGATAGCGGTCTGAGGCTATTAACTAATAAAATCATTGACACACGTGTCATTCTGGCATGACGCGCTAATCTCAATGACTTAATCAACATCAATCAACGGTGGATGTAATCATCTAATTTCACGTGTTATTATTAGGCTAATAATTGAGGATAGCGTTAGATTGAATTTGTAATTCTCTGTGTTAGCTAATCATAATCTGTTTGCTTACCAAATATGACACGAAAGAAACAACACACTACAATTTAAACACTAACAATTTTCAAATTCAACATTTATCGCTTCAGTTTCCATGATTCCAATACAAAATTTAGTCATAAACATCAAACCCATAAACAATCTACTCTTTAAACTGTCAATCTATTCCGATCACGCAGAATTGACAGCCGACTTGTCTCCAAACACGTCTGATTGATCTATGATCATAAACATGGAGTACGCGCTAAACGACACGAGATTACGACTCATTGGGCTCGCACTAACAGTAATTTTCATCATGATGCCATGTCACAATGGCCTGTCAAATTTAATTAATCCGTTGAGATCAAACATGGCGACGGACCTCTTATTATCTGTGGTCGCACTGACTGCCTAACGGTAAGCGTTGGTCCAGAATTTTTTTACTGTTAAATGTCGAAGATAAGTTGATGGTTTATTTAGATTTAGTTTGTGAGTGCCCAAGCGCATTATGGTGGATGTTTTTGTAAGGGACGATGTTTATTTGAAGCGTTTATGATGGGTCATAGGTTTTACTCTGGTCTAAAAATCACCAAGTAACATCGGATTTTATTGAAATTTATGGAGCTACGAATGTGTCAAACCTTTTTTTCAAGCCCAAGTTTGACAAGTTTTCAAATATACTGTAATAAGTATTGCAAAGAAAAGGCATGCTGGATTTACAAATAGTGCATACTTCGGACTTTTTTGGAAAACCTTTCAAAATAAGTCTATTCCAATTCATTTTTGCAATCTTTATTCTATTAGAACAATGTAAAAAAATATATTAAGTAGGTACTACATCGATAAAAGCACTCCACTGACCATAATCAATCAACATTGAACTTCAACTGATAGCAAGTAAACCAATATTCGATAAAATTCGTCAATAGACAATATTTCGACCACCAATAATTACGGTATTGATGTAGGTTCTTTCGTTATCAAACAATAGAGGAACAATGTTAGTGATAATGCCAATCGATTTATAGAATTACAAATAAAGTAAGGAGGTTTACCGACCTTATCAGATTGAAAGCTGGTTGAGAAAGTATTCAAATAAAAAATAGACTTGTAATAAACACACACTTAAGTTTGACTTTATACCTACATTTTAAACATTGGCAGTTACTTTTAAATTAAGTGTTTATTAATTCAAAAAGAATCTACTGAAGCAAAATACCTAAGTAGCTACCTACCATGTAACTTACTCAGTCAAAAAAATGAGAATCGGAACACAACCATTTGCAAATTACATGAAGCATCTCCGTTATTTTCCTTTTCTCGTTGGCAGAGTATCAAGGCAGGCAATAGCAATACAATTACACAAAATGAGTAATTTAAAATACAACAGATAACTTCCATTTTATTTGTTAGCAATAAAAATCCCTGAACATGACTCAGAAACACGCTAACGTAACTCGAAAACATTCCTGCTCGTATATGCTCGAATATACCAAGTACATTTTGTCCTCGTGCGACCGCTAGACGCCAAAGTAATTTACATTCAGCCAACTTCAAAAAAAGAAAATTCATATAAATCAAAAACGCACCCCAATTGAAGAACCGTAAATTTGAACACCATTGCGTTATTAGATTAAAAAGTAAACGATTTTAGTTCTGAATTATTATTGTAGAAAAATATTTTTTTGTGAACTTGAATGAAATACCTAGAAAGCGTACAAATTTTCTTAGAAAAATTATGTTTTTCAAATAAAATGGAAGTAAGTACATTAGTGTAATGAAAAGAAAATTCACTTTCAGATTTACTAAAAGCTAACATTACTAATGGGTAACTGTTTTGTCACAGAATAACTTTATCTTTTTGATTTCCGAAATCGATGAAAATACCTTCTAGAGACATGATTTTGTTTTTGTCACGTACTGTCCGTCCTACGTATTTATGCTCATTCAAAAATAGAAACATTGCCGAATATAGAAACATTCCTCAACGATTTACATCCAAAAATAAAAGCCGATAAATCAAAAAGGACACGGAAAAAAATGTCAAGTCCCATAACGCATCAATCGTATATTTCCCGCGCAAACGTAGGACGGAACCACAGAGTATGGAACGCAGCTCACGTTTTTTCCCTAGTCAATTAGCTCACGGCAGCGCAGCATACAGCCAGGCGACATATGTCAACATCTGTTCTACAACTACCGATGTGACATGCCTCGTTTCCGGGCTAAGATTTTTTATGTTGTAAATTAACGCTCGAAGGCATAAACTCGAAAAACCACGCGACACGTGCGTTTGAACACCCTAAATGAACAGTAATAAAACCATCTGCATTGTTTTTGATTAAGAGTGCATTGTGTGACTAGAAATAGTGTGATTCGGGTTTCATTACATGTCAATATGAATGGGTAACTCCTTATTGAGTTTTTATAGCTTTCTTTTAGTGTTTAGATATAATATACATACCTACTGGTTTTTCCAATTTACTTTGGACATTGGAAAAAAGGACTGGCCCGCAATGGCCGAAGACAGACTTGTGTGGAAAAGGGAAAGGGAGGCCTTTGCTCAGCAGTGGGACATAAATGGGCTATAAATAATAATAATAAAATTGGAAAAATAGTCGACATCGGCTGTACTTGACATTAATAAAAAATACAACAGTATTTGGTTAATCGGGTCGTTCAGTACACTTCATAACTTATGCAGATTTTCGCGAGTTTTGCCAAAACAATAATGTCGTCTCATCGTTGTATAATATTATTCCAGCTTCTGTTCACAATCTCGCAATAACATTTCACACATTCCAATTACCATACTTTTATTGTTTTCTCGAGTTATATTTATTATTCTTCAAACTCCACAACTTGATCTTGCACACGACCGCCATCAATACTGCCTTTACGATTCGTTTTACGACTAAATCAACGGTTTCATCTTGTAAATTGTAACCCTTAAATTGTCTATAAAATTATGTTATCCGATGTAAGTATTCAAAGTTGGATAATAAAACTGAATCTGAGACCACTGTTGGTTGTTACCTATCAAGCTGTAACAAGCAACCTACGTGGCGATGAAGTTTTTGAAATTCTCATTATCTGCTCGATTTATTTAGGCACTTCACTAATTTATCGCTACATCTCTATGGAATGATAAATGTCAAAACTTTTTTTTAAATTTTATTATTTGTGTGTAACGCGGAGCTCGGACCGATTAAAATAATGGAAATGATTAAAATCGGTGCTTAATCAATAACTTATTTTGCATAATTTGTATAAACAATCATTTATTGTCCACGGAAAGTTTAATGGATTGTTTGTGATGTAAATTACGTGCCGTTTTAATGTCGGAACGTAAAATTAGTGATCAAAATGTTTGTGATTGTTGTTTCAGTTAAATCGGGTTAAAAAGCTATCTTTTATGTTGTTTTGTATAATTAGCAGTTAAGATTTGCCCTAAAAATATTGTTACTGTGTGTAAATTGGTAAAAACTCATGTTTTATTTGTTTTGCCACAAGTGACGCCATCTATTGGGCGGGGGAACGGTAACCAGCTTGCAAGTTACATTCTGCATTCAAAATTCGAAGAACTAAAGCCGCTTCTGTTGTTGTCTGTTTTTTTTTATTGTTCTGTTTTTGTGTATTTCTTACTGTTTTCATAGAAAAGCTGTTCCAAGACTACGTTGTAAAAAAGCTTTCGACATTGCTACCAGTAGGCCACATAATGGTAAGTAATCTATTTCGATATTAAGCTTTTCATCTAATAGCTACTCTTCAACAAACTATAGCATGCCTGCTTACTTATGAATGTGAATCACAAACTACAATACCATTAATGTGATCATTTCAACATTAAGCTTTCATGTTCCTTCAACTAAAAAGCTCGGTCACCGTAACTAATCTTATCTATTGGTAATCTGTCGGTGTAACTATTCATAATGCTCCTTTGACCATAAAAAATTGGTTATTAGCACAATTATAATCGAATCGTCGAAAATCCAACAACAAAAGTTATCAAATGATCGTTAAGTGGTACCGGGTGGCGGTACCATCAAGTTGTACCGTTACACCAAGTCGCCTAATTAATAGTCGCCCACTCGAGCCTCCGCCGGACTCGAACCCGTTCGCAGGGCCGCAATGTTTACTGCACATTGCACGCCGCGCGCATCTACAATGCAAATCTACAAACACCATCCACAATCTGCGATTCAATATCGACGCATTACAAACTGAGCTTCCTCACTCGCATACGAAACCGAATCAAGACTATCGATTTAACTCTACACGAGGGTCGTAGAAAGAATTCCTTACAACAATGAGCCGGTGTAACAATAAATACCTTAATGATATCCCGAGATCGGAGAGAAAAGGCGTCCGGCGGCGGCAGGCGGAACCCGTTCCACAGTTTTCAAGAGAAATCCTCCACTATAACATCTCCAACAGGTAACATCACAATATGAAATGGCACAATCTCACATGAGCACTATTATAATAGGAATCCACAGCACTGGTTTGGTTTTGGTACAAAAGATGTTTTTTCGTAACACAGCGCGGCGAATACACTCTCTCCGCGAAACAACCGACGCGCACGGCAGCCGGGCACGAACTGAACTGGTTTTGCTGGGGACGCGGGGGCGCGGGGAGGGGTAGACGGGTGCGTTTGGTTCGGTTTTATGAAAATATTTCGTGAGTAATGCACGTGTTATGTCGGCGAGTGCGTCGGCCTAGAGCGGCCTCGGATCTTTGATTGAAGTGCAGTGCACGCTGCGATAGATGAAGATAGTAAAAATCCAACGTGTCGTAGTGGACACGCTTTCAAGCGACACGAGATGTGAGGTCTTTGTCTCTGCCTACGCTTCCCATTCGATAAAAGCTGAACTGAACTCACCCGGGCTTAGAGCACGCTGCATTTCTATCTACAATCAAATTTACAACGGATTGCTACTCGTTCGATATTACGTTTCGTATCGTACCTTCATTATTGTATCTTTGAAAGCATATTGCATCTATAATTCACTAGATCAGAGCATTGCCCTAGCTAGCCAGGTCGCGGGTTAGGTTTTGTTTGTAGCGACTATTTACAATTCTGTTTTATTGGAATAACGTCCGACGGCCTTTCAGAATTATCTGTTTGTCTTCGTAATTGTTCTGTAATAGTCAGTGTCTACAGGACCAATGAATACATTTATGTTTACGTTTGTAACGATTTATGTCCATTATAGTTACTATAGCAAGCATTCCTACATCAAATTAGATTGTAAGGTTAAAAGAACTTGCATTTTGCAATATAAATTCTCCTCTTTTATCAGTTGCTTCGTTGTGCAATTGAGCTGGATTACAATCTCTAATCAAAATCTACTATCCTCATTCACGAAGATTTCTGCTGACGCCACATGCAAGCCAGGATTAAACCCTATACGCGCTGAACGTTAATTTAAAAGCAAAATACCCGCTTAAGGCTGGCTAGGAATTTTACGATATTAATAAACCCCTATTAGTAGACAAGATGGCGCTTGGTGGTAATTCTAAATTATGGTCCAGCGTTTACTCGACATTTTAAATTGCTACCGATAGGTCGGCGTCGAAAATAGAAAAAAATAGGGTCGAGTAGGTCGGACCAAATCCTTCAAATGAATGCAGCAGAGCGGTTAGCATACAATAACTATATAAGTTTATCTTTATACATGTTGAAGTCTAATGGAACTGGAAATAAAGCTGCCTTTATTGACACGAGTGAAAATAAGTAATTTATGGATAAAGTATTAACAATAGCACTACGTTGTAGCATGATTGAAACGCGAATCGTTTACCGATGACGTTTTATTCGATGCATTCAGGATACAAGCCTTATTTCATGTTCCACCTTTGTGGTGTTCGTTGTATCGACGTAAAGTATTTAAATAATGCACGTGTACGAGTATACTATATATTACAAGCCTCACCGACAGGTGCTCAGTACACGTTTAATTAAAATATTGGTTTTGAATTCTGATTACTGCGAAATGTGGATGCTTTTCGTTCCGATCTGCCTTTGCTTCTCGCAATATCATGTTTTATATGACTTGTTTATTGTGAATTATAGTTTCGTTATAACTTCACAAAGGGCTCTCAACTTCTGACGACGTTTTACTAGTTTTCACTTCTCGAAATTGTCTCTTTGATGGAGTTATCCATTTGAAGTTGTTCGGCAATTTGCAAGCGAAAGAATCCTCGAACAATAAAATGATTGGAGACACACGCCTACCTGCTTACGAAATCTTGTAAAACGCTTTACGATAATGACTTTCTTTCAAGCGTCTTTACGACGTTTATCCCATGAATTTCTCGAAATGACCTACCTCCTGAAACAAGATCGGCTGATCCGCTGAAACTCAGCTATCCGCAATACGCTGACAAAATCTTTCTAGTCAAAGCCGGTATTTCTATAAAAACGCATTTTCTGAATCGCCGTGTGGCCCTTTGAAGTTAATCCCTGGATTTGGGTTCACCGTTACAGGAGATACCTCCTCGCGTTCACTCAGTGTGTTTGTATGTAAATGTTTACCGTGAACAATTTGAGCGTACTTTCTCGGCTGGATTACTTTGAGCTCCGTGCGTCGGTGGTGCTGCGAGTGTGTGAGTAAGGGTCGGAGGGGTCAGGTAGCGTTGGTTGCGTTGTGGTGTTGCTGTGTTGTCGCGCGACTAGCGCCGCCTCTCGGACTGGCGTGTAATTACAACTGGCGTGGTGAAGTGACGTCGGCGCGTCGAGACGACGTCGAGTGGGTCGTCAAAAATTCGAAAATCGAATTGGTTCGTTCGTTATTAGTTTTGTTCGTTATTGCATACGCAGGTTCTATGGTTTATGTTTCTGTATTTCACGCTCTATGGTCTGTTACAATGTGCTACTAAGTTGTTTTTGTAGTATGGGCAACGCTGGAACTAATTTTAGACGTGGAGCATTACTTAGAAATTTAAATGCTGATTTAATCTCTTTTAAGTAAGTATTGAATTCTCTAAGTGCGTTACTGCATTTTATGTTTTTGCTTCATCATAATTTCTATCTTCAGGTTTACCGAGCAAAACAAGTTACAACAACACTGTTAGCCTCAATAAGATTTTACTTAATAAAGGTGTCCATAATAGCGTTAGGTTGATTTTAATTTTATATGAACCCTAATGTCCAATTACATCCAGTTTCATGACTTACTGACTAATTGAACACAGTGTCCGAATTGACACGATTTTATTTCAATAATTTTTTCACTGACGATTCGGACACTTTAGTACAGTCAATTAAAACTTTTAAAATTTAATGGATTTTTTCCGTTACCAAAACTATTTTGGATTTAAGGTGGTAACTACGGGTAATAAATTTCTTACTATGCTATGCTATGTATTGGTCCTGTATAATTTAATTCTGCTTTTGTGTGCGTTTTGTATTACACGTTTTTTTTATCTATCTATCCATTTATGTTTTAATGCTTTTTTTTTACCTGACTATACTAAATAGCTAACTAATGAATTTCATGGTGTCCGAATCGTCAGTGAAAAAATAAAAATAACCGACCTCACTAAAAAAAAAAAACACTAAAACGATCAAAATAACTTTAATTTCGGAAGTCGGTGTTAAATAAGAAACAAACAATACCGAGAAACACCGACATCGGAAATTAAAGTTATTTTGATCGTTTTAGTGTTTTTTCTTTTCGTGAAGTCGGTTTTTTGGAAAAAGTTTTTTATTTCACACTTTTTAGCCAGAGTATCTTTTTCTCATGCGTTCAAATTTAATACAAATACTGCTCGGATACATTGTTTTATTATAATGTTCCCGTGTCCACCTTCCGGCTCCATCAACAGATTAGTTCGAGAGTACCTTATAGCCAAAGTACATCTCATGATAATTCTAATAAGCCCAAACAGGGATACATTGATTAATTACGGAGTTCCGGTACCTATCTTCCGGTTCCATCATCATCATCAGATCACTGCGATGATACCATTTTCAACAAAACTATTAAGAACCATTCATTTATTTGTATTGTTATAGTCGCTTAACTATCTTCATTGTGATATCTATGTGAGTATGAAGTTCTGTTGGCCATTTCTGGTCTTCTTTACCAGTTCCACTTCATCAAATGTTACTTTTTGACTGTAAATGCTTAAGTCCTCGATGAAAATGCCAAAATAACTATATGGTTACCTATAATATTTGAGGAGTTCCCTCGATTCCTCATGGATTCCATCATCAGAAATGGATATTGAAAAAAATGGGACCAATCTGGAAGCTTTAAGGGAAAAAAATATTCCATAAACAACGGAGTTTTGAGGTAACAAACATAAAAAAGAAAATACTACCGAATTGTTAACCGCCTCTTTTTTTTTGAAAGTCGGTTAATAATATTGAAAATAAAATGTATGGATTCGGACACTGTGTCCGAATATATTGTACACGAATCGTCAGTAACTCAGTTTCATACGCAACTTTTTTTTTATTAATTCTTTACCTAAGTTTTATTCTTAGTATTCGTCCCAAAATTAGGAATACGAACAAAGCTCATCCAGTAATCATAAAATAGGGACTTAATATAATTTCAGTTGGCAAAGTCAATTTCATTTTAGTGTTCAAAGTCCTTATTCAGAATTAAAACTTCGGGCGTTTGCTTTGTCGTAAAATTTCAGTGTAGACCGAAAAATGTCGTAAAAAATACCATACAATGCTCTATAACAACAAAGGGAACGAAATGCCGATATTTTGGCATACTTTTCCGGATAATACGGATGAATGGGAGTCCTAGAGAGGAGGATGTAAATATTACCGTGATATATTTCATGTCATAAGAATTCTATCGTTTGATGGGTCTTGTGAGGAACTCCTGTATACTTCAACGTTAGCTATTAAATTTTATTTATTCTACATCTAGCTTCGGCCAGCGGCTTCACTTGATTGAAAAATTATCCCAAAGATACACATTTCCGAGATAAAAAATATCATCATCATCATCATCATCATTTCAGCCGAAAGACGTCCACTGCTGGACATAGTCCTCCCCCAAGTGTCGCCACAATGAACGGTCCTGTGCGTCTCGCATCGTACAGATTAAAAAAAAAAACAGATAAAAAATATCCTACGTTCTATTTAAGGACAGGGTCTACAGGTGTGCCAAACTTCATTCAAATTTGTCCACCTGCTTAAACGTGATGGAGTCAAACATGCATACACACAGTACATATACATACATTAGCTTTTTCCCAAGTAACTTGGAGTCGGCTTCCAGTCTGCCGGATGCGGTTGAATTCCCATGTTTTACATCGAGCAACTTATTTTAAGACCTCCACAACCCAGTTACTGGGTAACATTAGACTTCTTGGATATACTGACGTTCAGACTTTCTGGTGTCCGAGTTTTTCCATGTTTGCTACAATCCTAATTATTTTATTTATCTATCTATCTATGGTTGTTTCAAACAAATTAAGATCATTATCCAAGTATTTTTGTAAGTCAATCAATTTAGTCTCTTTTTCGGGTTCCGTACTTCAAAACCGGAACCCGTTAGGATAACTTTGTTGTCCGTCCATATGTTTGTCTGTTCGTCTGTCTGTCAAAACCCTTTAGTTCCGGAACGCGAGGACGTATTAAGTTAAAATTAAAACTATATACTCAAGTCAAATCATACTTCTGAATTAACGAAGAAAAAGATACGGCTGTTTATGTAGCAAAAAACGTATAATGGGAACTCTCAAGGGAATCAAAATTCATAGGGTATTTCCCGTTGACTTAGAATCCTGAAATTTGGTATGAAGCAAGGTCTCATAGCACAAGTATAGGGAAAAACCTGAGTAAATTTGTAGTTACGTCATAAAAAAAAAACTATGATAAATGATATTTATTTTGCAAATAGGTTTAAAAAAAACACTTTTACACGTAATTTTTTTTTCTTCGTTTTGATCTAGATGAAGCGGGTGTTTCCTAGCTGACTACTCTGAGAAGAAACACCGAAACAAACTTAGGGGTCAAAGTCTCTTTTTAAAGTCCATACAATAAATATGTAATGGTCAAATCACATGAGAACCATGCAGATTTGTCTGAGATGGCCTTTTGAAGAAAGAACTAGACAGATTTGAGTGGGCCAGTCCGGTCAGTGCAAGCATTTGTCAGTATTCGTAAAGCTCAACTCAAGACTAATAAGGAGCTCAACGACTTGACGAACAATAGCCGCAAAAGATACTCAAATTGCCAGACATACGTTAAAATTACTGAAAAGAAAAAAAAAACAATCAACATAGTAAAGTAAATATTTATGTCAAAAATTAATTGAGAAAAAAATGTAAAATTGTAAAAAAAATAAATAATAAAAAGCACAATTGAAAATAAAAACAAAAGAAAAATAAATAAGACAACAGTTGTAGTCAATCCAAGTCTTCTCGTCTTCAACTTAGTCCTTTATAGTGTAAAAAGCCTTTTGGCAAAGTTTTTGCTTTACAAATGATTTGAATTTATTAAGGCTTAGTTGTTGAATATGACTAGAAAGTTTATTATAGAAGTGTGTACATTGGTATCTAAATGAGTCCCCTATTATTTTGAGCCTGTGTGCAGGAACCACAAATTTGTGTTTGTTCCTACTACTAAGATTATGAATATCACTGTATTTTTTAAACATGTTTATATTTTTATGTGCATACAAAATATTCTCGTAAATATACTGTGAAGGTACAGTCATTATATTGATATCTTTAAATTTATCTCTGAGGGACTGTTTCTGCGATTTGGAAAAATCTTTGTAACTCAATTCTGAAATTGAACTGTTTTCATAGGAAAGTTTGTACGGAACCCTCAGTACGTACATGTACGCTCCACCGTAGGGCGAGAGAAGCCATTGGATCATTTCACACCTTAAAAAAGTTACATAGTCTATTGCAGACCCTATGCCATTTCCAAGCTGCGTCAAAACTCTCTGCTCTTTATTACCAGTCTATGCCTATAGAATTCTAGTCGATATAAATGCACGCTCATAAAATGGTCATTGGTAAGCCTAGACTTATTACGCGTTGCTAGACAGATGTAGCCACGTTAACCACATCGTTGATAATTATCAGAAGTATCAGAACTAAAATTATCAGATTTATTAGTGACTACTTGCATATATATGCTTGTATCACCCTACACTATGATAAAGACGGAAGTTTTTGTGTGTGGCGCCGACTCTGTGGGTGCTAAGGGTTTGAGCACCCATGAGAAATAAACAGTGTTTGCCGAGAACCCGCACGCACAATTGCTAAAATTTTTTCACCGATAGAAAGCTGCTTAATTCCTGAGTGACATTGGCTATATTTTATGTACGCGGTCGAAGCCGCGGACAAAAGCTAGTTATCTATAAATAAGAAAGTAACTTTACCATTCTGTTTGCTTGGTACATTATGTCTAAACCGCTGAACTAATTTTGATGCATTTTGATATAGAAACAGAAATAGACCTTTTTTTCGGGTGGGAAAATTATCTGATGGGGGGATGTCATCAGTTCTTGGGCGGAGCGGGGGATAGTGTCAGACTTTTACTGACTAAAAACCCACTCCTGTTCCTTCTTTGCCATTTAAAAAAATAGACCTTGAATAAGGTTCCGCTTTTAATTCCAGAACTATATCACCTTGTTATAATTTCCGAATTTTTCACGGTCGAAGCCACTGGCAGAAAGTAGTGCTAAATACATGTTCAATAGTGTAATAAAAGAAAGCAAAATAAGCAAAGGACCAAATATAATCCCAGAAAACTCCTACTACCAAAAAATGTTACCCGGACCGCCAAAATGAAATTCAATATCAGCCAATAAAAGTAAATCGTAAAACGGCTATATTACTTTAATATCGCGAATTTGGACCTGGACCCGTTGACACGGAAAACTGATAAACTTATGAGCTATGGGTTTGTACCTACTTCACTTGGATTTATCTAACTTCCTGGTTTAGGCATGGATAAACATTTATTGGAACGAAGTTATCTGGACTCGGGAGTAGCTGAGACGTTACAATCGTGTGTTCGGAAAGGTGTCATATTTTCTTACCTTTTTTTTACGTAGTTAATCATCAAATGATTTCTCCGGTTCTGGATGGAGCGTAGGCGCCGGTTTGTGGACGACGAGCAATGGGTAGCTCGCCGTCCGGCCCTAACCCGAGTCGTTGACGACGCATAGTGTCCCACGCGCGCCTCAAAGAGATGTCCGGTAGTCCTAGAACACAAAAGGGCAACTGAAGAACACAGATGTGATTTTAGTCAGAAAAAGTCTGACACGCCCTCCCGTTCCACCCTTGAGCTAGAGAATTCATTGGATGATTTCTTACCTCTATCGAGAGTATCTGACTTTTACGGCTTAAGGGCCGACGTTGCGTTCCCATACAAAAGTGCTGCGTTGCGGCTCGCCGCGCGGGCACCCGATGCAGGCAGCTGCACTCCGCGCCCTTTTTGCTTCGTAAATTTCTCCATCGATACGACTACATGCATACATTGAAGTTCTCCATCGATACGATTACATGCACACCGTAAAATGTTAAACTAGCGACACTGCGCATGTAATAATCCAGTTTCCGCTACGGGGACATCTGCAGACGACACACGCGCGAGTGATCCTATAAGGGTTCCGTTTTTTTTTTTGAGTTACAGAACCCTAATAAAGAAGAAACGAAATTATACGAAATTATATGTATCATGGCGTGCCATGATACATATAATTTCGTAATACTCAATTTTTTATTGCGTTCCATAATGTTGGCTTAGGTGGTAAACATGTGCCAAAAGAAACAATTGTGGAGCCTTTCGGGAACAGCAAAAGAAAATGCGGAGATGAGGACTTATCATTTAAGTATCTCAACCGTTTGGCAAGACTGTACTGGTGTCAGATTTTTCTGTTTTCTGATTATTTGTAACAACTGTCAAAGTTCTACTACTGACACCCGGGTCCAAAAGCTTAACGTGCTTTCCAAGGCAAGGAGGAATCTCGGTATGTTAAAAAGGTAACCCATCTAAAGTCTGACCTCAGTAAGTGTTGCTTAACTTTAGGGATTGATCTATGTGGCTGTTATTACTTAGTCATGAGCTTAAATCATGTTAATTAGAAATAACCGATCATTAGCTTTTCTCTGATGGAGGATATCGATTTCCAAATTAGGTAGGTATTTAATAACAAGGTTAATAATAAACATGTTATGAATAAAAATATTTTGACGAAGCCAGTTAAGGCCAGGCCAGTTAAGGCAATAATTGACAGGGCTAGGGATGGTTCAAAAGAGTTATCGTGGCCCTCGCAAAGAGTAATTTAAGGAACACTATCTGATTTAGTTCCAACGCTGCGTTAAGCGGGCACACGCGCGGGCGTCCGCCTCCTTTGCTAGTAGTACTGCTTCGCAGAAGGAGGCGTCCGCCTGCCACTCCTGACTATGGCCTGTACCAAAGCACAGCGCGAGAGACCGCTGCCGCCGATCGCTCCCACGAGGACACGGCGGTGCTCTGCCCGGTGAGGACCTGCGTCATGCGGAATAGTTTCCATAGCTGACCAATGTTTTTTATCCCCCTAGTATAGCAAAATGGTTAGCCCTAGACAGGTTACATTCTATCAGCGATAGTAGGGCTACCAATAAAACTCATCATCATCATTTCAGGCGAAAGACGTCCACTGTTAGACATAAGCGTCTCCCAAGTGTCGCCAACACGAACGGTCTCGTGCGGTCCATCGCATTCTCGCGACTCTCATCAGGTCATCGGTTTACCTTGTGGGAGGCCTTCCAGCGCTGCGTCTTCTGGAGCGCGGTCGCCACTCTAGAATCCTTCGGCCCCATCAACCATTCGTTCTACGAGCAGTGTGCCCTGCCCACTGCCGTTTAATTTTAGCGATTCTTCGGGCTATGTCGGCGACCTTGGTTTTCTTGTGGATATCGTCATTTCTGATACGATCACGCAAGGCAACTCCGAGCATAGCCCTACTAATAAAACTGCTATAATATAAATTAAGGCCATAAAGTAGTCAATATGGAAAAAGAAAGTTCACTCTAGATCCAGACGAATATATACTAATACGAATGCTATCAATTTGCAGGAGCCATGGAAACTGCAATAGTCCATTGTCTTCAATTGATAGCTTCACAAAAACATCTTGAATACATGGAATGGACATCTGCTAACAAAATATCATATAATCAATCCCATATAATTTGACTTTTTCTCAATCGTCATAGCAATCAATCAAAAATACAATAACGTATTATGGACTATCTTCCTTCACTTCGCCTTTTTTCATCTAAGAATACCAGTGTTCTAAGCCGGTAATTCAAATACTAGACTACAGCAACTACCAGGAGTTACCTACAATAGATATGCATTACAAATCAACGTATTGATGAACGACCGATGACCTGGTAAAGGTTGCGGGAATCTGATGAATGCGAGACGTACAGGACCATTCATCGGGGTGACACTTTAAATGATGTTGATGATATTGATGAAGCCTTTACACCTTTTTAACCTTTACAAAACTGCGTATTGATAACATGAATAAATAGAAATATCGATAAGTTGCACGTGTATTGTGCGTAGGTAGTAGATCAACATACGAATAAACATACGGCCCACATTTTGCCATATGTGCTAAAAATAACGTCCTTACGTTTCGAGTGGTTTTTCAGGATAGATGATGTGTATTCACACTTCCGTGAGTATGACGCGCGGGAAGATCAAGGTCTAAAGAAATCACAGGTGAGAGGTTTCTTCTTTGTTTTTCCGTTTTATTTTTTATAATAGAGAAACTGCATGAAAAACATTTTTGTTATCTCACCAGTTCATCAATAAATATACAAAAATAGAGTACTAACTGTGAAAACGATATAAAAATCCGTAGAAAAAGAAACAAGATATGACAATTTCAAATAAATATATCTGTCCCTCTCGCCAAAACTCCGTTTTATATAGCAGCCGTACGGGCGTAATGTAATTTGATGTCAAATTCCATATCGAACTTCTCTTTCTTATTAGCAGTTTTGAAGCTTTATAACTTCATTATTGATGAAGTTATTTAAAAAAATATTTCATTTAGCCTAAAATGATTCAATTTAGTAAATAAAAATATTGCATGCGTATTCCCTATTGATAGGCTTGCCTTTACCAGATGGTAAGTGACGGTGTGGTTGACGATGGAGCCTGCTTGCCTAGAAGTAACCTATTCACCCTTGACTTAAAGCCCCGTAGATTGTAGCTATCAGGTAACACACACTCCGGCAGGGAATTCCACTATGGGTTACGTATGGGTTGGATGTCCACCATGTACCGGTGGCCGTACATCTAGTGTTCCGATGATGAAACGGAGTTGGCGGCATCACACTGTGTAATTCTGATGCACACTCCTCGAGATGTAAACGATAGAAAACCGATAGGCCAGCAACTTGGCAAGCTGGCATCGTCTTCTAACATCGGTAGAAGTGTGCCCCGCTTGGGCAGAGCACCACCGTGTCCTCGTGGGGGCGATCGATGGTAGCGATCTCTCGCGCTGGGCCTTGGTACAGGCCATGGTCCGAAGTGAGGAGGAGTGGCAAGCGGTCGCCCCCTTCTGCGAAGCAGTAATGCTAGCAAAGTAGGCGCTGGCTTGCGACGGCGAGCAATGGGTAGATCGCCGTCTGACCGTCCGGTAACCGTCCCGGCCGAGCCCAAGTTGTCGACGGCGTGTAGTGTTTCACGCGCGCCTTAATGAGATGTCAGCAAAACCGTAGGGGCCAAGCAGGGTCGAAGCCTACTGGGGCCTTGGGTGTTGAGAAAGAGAACCCCGAGGCTCTGGAACGATGGCAAATAAGGAAGAGGAGTGGGTTTTTAGTCAGTAAAAGTCTGACACTATCTCGCGCTGGAGCGCTCTTGGGTGGACCCAAGAGCGGAGGATGACACTGGAAAAAAAACTGTCCTCTTACATATACGAAGTATATATAACAACAAAACGGAGTAAAAATTAAAACCTCAAATGTAATAGAGGCCGACACACACACAAATAGACACCGAGACGGTACACAGTGGCCTATTATATTAAACAGTAAACTAAATTTAATAGCGCAAATGGGCCGAAAAAGGATAGACGACTAAATAGGGCCCAGCTGTGTACTACATAAAGAGTAAGTTAATTAAATAAATTGTTGTTTTGGACCCTAATCCGAATAAAAGATCGCACAATTTATACTGAACTACGCTACGGCGAAAAATCTAAGAGATTTCTACGAAGGTCTTTACAGAGGTACGTTTGTAATGAAATAAAATTATATTGTTGGAGTCATACGACTTTATTACTATTTAATTTAACAACTCAGTAGGCCTATTTACGCGAAATTAAAAATAGAAAATGCGAATTATGAGAAATCCCGAAATTAACTCTTCTTTGTATTATTAATACGGCAATTTCATAAGTAACATCCAACATGGTGGACATCCCACCTCTATACGCACGAAACGTTTTGGGAACACATTCATTATGCGTACACGTACAGCTAAGGAGTGGAATTCATTCCCGGAATCTGTGTTTCCTGATGGATACAACCCGGGAAACAGCGCGTTCCATCGTCGACCGCATGGTCGCTTTCCATCAGGTGGTCAGGTCAAGACCTATTATGAATTTGCTGTATTAAAAATAAATTTTGAATGGAATTGTGACTTATTTTATTGTCATTATTGATAGGCTCGTACTAGACCACCATCTCTCGTGGCCGTACCCGATCATGTGGTCAATGATGGAGCACGTTTGCCTAGAAGTAACCTATTGACTCTTGCCTTAATGACCTCCAGGTTGCAGTTAACAGGAAACACCGACTCCGGCACTCCTTTGCTGAATGAATGAGTTCCCAAAACGTTTTGTGCGTATGGGTGGAATATCCACTATGTACTTACTAATCCGTGGCGCATCGGCGTACCTCTGACGGCCCAATGTCTGCCGGTGAATCTGTCTGTTGGTGAAAACTGCAAGAAAATCCGTACATTAGTTTTTGAGTTTCTCACGAACATACATACCTACAGACAGCAGTAGAGGCCAAGTGATAACGGCCCCGACTTGCGAGTGGTATGTGGCGGGTTCAAACCCAGCTAGGCGCATTACTTTATGTAATTTATTTCATCACCATTGCTCTCAAAACGGTGAAGGAAAACATCGTGAGAAAACCTAATTTCCTAGAACCAAAAAATTCGAAGACATGTGACATTCACCAACCCGCACTGGGCCCGCGTGGTGGATTACAGCCCATTCCCTCTCCTAGAGAGAGGAGGCCTGAGTCCCGGCTGTGGGAACATTAAAAGGCTGATTATTCTAGGCTTATGTAATGCTATATATAAAAACAGACGCGGTACTGGACTTTGTTTTATAATATAGTATTTATATTTTATAATATAATAAGTAAAGTATATACAACACACCAAACCTAACTCTTTTTTTTTTGGTGTCATCATCATAATCATCAGCCAAAGGACGTCCAATGTTGATCATAGGCCTCCCCCAAGTGTGGCCACAACGAACGACCTGTGTGTCAATGTCCTTTTTTTGGTGTAAATTAATTAAATGACTTCTTAATCTCTGGGTCAGACTCAGACTTTTACAGACTACTTTGATAGAGGAGACGCAAATGAAAGGCTTCTAGTTCAATTTACTATGATTATATTGTCAGAAGCATTCTTTATGACATTATTTATAAAAATATATCATTTGCTTAGTCTTTTCTTATTCGACAATCTCTAATCAATGTATATTTCGAATATCTACAACTATGCTTTTTTACCATTAACCTTAAAAGTTTAACTTGCCGATTTGCAAGTTAGTAGTATTAGCGTGGCCTCTATGGTCGGCACCATTTTTTTTTTAATAATCCTTGTACGGGATGCCTGGCCCTACCAGCCCTCGCCTTACAGTTTCCATGGCTACGTTTAAGCATTAGATTGATACAAACAATAATAATAATTACTTTACCATAGTCATAAACATTAATATTGCTTTATGAGGTTTCCTTCTTCGTCAATAGAATTCTATCAACCAGTCTTATTCAATAGATTTCAATATAATTTAATCGTATTAAGGTTACTATGCGTTATTAGTTACAGTTGGTTGTTAATTAAAACGATTATTGCTGTAGCAGAATTATTGTCAAAGTTAGTTTAATACATCAAGTATTCATACATACTTGTATAGATAGCGGCACGAATCTTGAGCGCTCGCCGAATGAGCGGGGATCGCTTTGCGCATCGTACACATCGGCAAGTCAATCACTGTACAAGGATTGTACTCACCGCCCGCGCGTCTCTTTTCATACCACTAAAGAGACCCGATATTACACTTCTGCGTGCTTCTGCGCAACTGTAGAACTCAGCGCTCAAGATCCGTGCCGGTATCTTTAATAAATTAATAAAAAATATATTTATGCATCCAGAGTGTCTAGTGCATGTTTGTTTCACGTTAACATGATCGACACGTTTATGACGTTCGGCGCTCCGATTGGTCCGCTCCAAGCTCTAAACCAATCAAAGCCAAACGCGGTAAATGTTTAACAACTCGCTCTAAGTTCGCAGAATGACAAAATGTCAATTACACTGATCAGACACAAATTATTTAAAGCACATCATAGGTAAAATAACACAAATCTATATATATATATATATAAGAGCGAAATACCACTCACTGATTAATCACGAAATCTCAGAAACTAAAAACTTACTAAATTTGGCAAGTAGGTTCCTTATAGGGTGTAGACGTCCACTAAGAACGGTTTTTACGAAATTTCATCCCTAAGGGGGTAAAACGGGGGTCCAAAGTTTGTATGGAGAAACCAAATTTCAAGCGGGCGATGCCGCTGGCAGAAGCTAGTGTTTATATATAAGCGTCTCGCTCAGTCATCTCACAAATTACCAGACATCCAGACAGTATCTATCACCGAACAGATCTAGTCCAGGACTAGAATGATGATTGACTAACTCGAAATAATCTGTTCGAAGCATTTTGATTAGCCTACAAGATGTCATCATTGACTACCTAACCATTTTTCGGTCGCAACCCAGAAACTGGGTGACTCGATCAGCATTTCAGCCGAAAGACATAGGACTCATCTAAGTGTCGCCAAAATGACAGGTCCTATGCGTCTCGCATACATCAGATTCCCGCGGCCCTTATTAGGTCGTCGGTCTACCTTTTGGGAGGCCAAGACAGAATAATTTGCAAAACCCACAACTATTAAAACAGGATCTATTTTTGAAGCTACTCTCAAATATCCAATAATTCTCTTATACCGAATATAAATCTTGACACCTACTTTCAAAGGTAATTAATATTGAATACACGTTTATCAAGCTCCGAAACTTGTGAGCGAAGAGAATTATTATTTGTTAATACAATTTTGTAATTTAAGTTTTAACTGTCTCGGTTATCTTATCAAGTTAATTATCTTGTGTAATTATTTAGGGTTGCGGCAGACCACGGGGTATGGCGGGTCGACTTAGATCTGTTTCTTAGGAATTGGCAAGAAGTGGCCACGAGATGGAAACAATGGAAGAAATTGTAGGAGCGCTTTGCTGTAGGCTAGATATAATAATATCTTTTGTCTATGTATTTGTAAAACTAATTAATTGATATTTAAAATATTAGTCAGATCGCCTTATTGCTGGACAAGTTTACTCAATTCTGTGTGATTCTTTCCTCAGACACCAATCTGCACGGTTCTCAAATGATTTGACCATTACATGTTTGCGATATGGACTTTAAAAGAGACCTTGACCCCTGAATATGTTTCGGTGTTTATTCTCAGGGTAGTCAGCTAGGAAACACTGGCCTCATACCATAGCATAGTCGGCCTTATAATGTTCCCACTGTTGGGACTCAGGCCTCCTCTCTAGGAGAGGGAATGGGCCGTAATCCACCACGCGGGCCCAGTGCGGGTTGGTGAATGTCACATGTCTTAGAATTTTTGGTTCTAGAACATGCCGGTTTCCTCACGATGTTTTCCTTCACCGTTTTGAGACCACTGATGAAATAAATTACACAAAGTAATGCGCCTGGCTGGGTTTGAACCCATGACCTACAACTCGTAAGTCGGGGCAGATACCACTCGGCCACCACTGCTCTACACCTCAACACCGACCTCATCTAGTTTAAATTGACGAAAAAATTGACGTGAAAAAACCTGTTTGCAAAATAAATTATCATTTATCATTTACAAGTTTCCATTATTCGAGATATAAACGTAATATTGATTTGTGGTGGTGGTCTAGTGCCTAGAGCAAGACTTCGAGGTTGTAGGTTGCAGGTTCAAACCCAGCGAGGCGCATTAATTTGTGTGATTTATTTCATTACCACTGCTCTCAAAACAATAAAGGAAAACATCGTGAGGAAACCGGCGTGACCTAGAATCAAAAATTCGAAGACATTGTGACTTCCACCGATCCGCACTGGGCCTGTGTGGTGGCTTTGGTACGGCTCATTCCCTCTCTAAGAGAGGAGGCTTGATTCCAAGCGGTGGGAGTATTGCTTTGCTTGTTCAAACTACTCAGTTCCTCAGTAGACAGTTCTGTCTTCAACTCTTTTCCTGCTGTATATTAACGATCTGCTGATGCCCGGTATCTATGGTTATGCAGATGATAGCACAGTTGTAGAGAGATACCCGCCAGGTGCTCGGGCTACTAAGGAGCTAATCCGGTCCGAACGAGAGGCGAGCTAAATTTGATCTTGAGAAATGATTATGTTTAATGAAAACTTTTATTATATCACACATTTTTATTTTTGGGTATGTTTACGAAGGTTCATTGTAAAAAATAGCCTGGTTCAAAATCTTTGATACAAATTCTTCTTTGAACCAACTCCCATATTTTTGTAAATCAATTTTTACTGAAAATGTATCAAAGATATCAAAAAACCTTAAATGCCAATCCAAACTCAGATAAATTCATAAGTTAAGTGTAAAATCGTGATTGCATAGGTTGTTAAACAAAAAAGTTACACGACTTTGAAATTTACCTAGTTCATAGCTGGACCACTTACCCTATCGTTGAGTAGGTATCGTGGTCAAGTGGTGGCCAAGGGTCTGATTTTGAAAGGAAGACTCGGCCCCGCTACGAAAGGCGACGAAGGTACAGGAGTGGGATTTTAGTCAGTAAAAGTCTGACACTATCTCGCGCTCCGCCCAAGAGCGGGGGATGTCATAAGATGATTTTACCACCGAAAAAAAAAATAAAAAAAATCGTGGGCTAGTTTTTGCGCATCCACAGGAAAAAGCTAGTAACCTTCCTATTAATAGACCAGTCCTCCCAATTATTTCAATAGATACCCATATCAAATTCTCGATACATGCTTAACATACTGTATGAATACCGTGATCAAACCACAATTTCTAAACCTACCGTCCTTTAGACAACCTTAGTGTAACTAATTTATATCTAACCGCGTGACAATGCCTGGAGTTTATCGGTAACATATTATAGGTCACCTAGGTCGCCTAGATAAGGTTAGTGTTCTCTTGTATATTGTTTATAATACTGTGGACCCGTTTTCGTACAATATGTGTATTGTTAAGACGTGAATGTATGTGGTGTCAGTGCCATTTAGCTTGTACTGTAAGATAAGATTTAGAATAAAATCGAAGAATTTCAGATCTGTAGTTACTGCCCCTTTTCACTTTCTGTATTAGTAACTAGCTTTTGCTCGCGGCTTTGCCGGCTCTCACCCGTGATCGAAAATCGGTCGGGAGGATTACATATTATATTATACTTATTCTCTTCTTATACATGACAAATAAATAGACAATACAATCCTTTCGCAAAATACAAGTGACTCGTATATGGGATTTGGCACCAAACAACATATTTTTGTCATTCAACGACTTTGGATTGTAATATCCAGTATAACTTGGCATACAGCGAAACTGCGAACTGAGACTAGAATGTACTGCTTTTGACATTTTTTTATATTTTTCTATTGATATAAAACAGTGCTTGACTGCGATCCCACCCGATGGTAAGCAGAGATGCAATCATTGATGGTAAGGCGCACTAGTTTATTAAGAGCCTATTCATTCTAGCCTTGAAGACACCTAAATTATAGTTGGACGTGAAGACCCAAAGAAAGTGGCGCCACTGTGAAATGTCACATTATACCGGTCGCCATGAAACCCCTGTGTCGTGAAGAATAGTTTTGACATGGTTTTGGCACGTAACAGCGTTATAAATATGGATTAATCACGCACTTTTAGGATTTGGTAGGTACAGTAAGTAGTTTGTATAAATCACTATTTTAGTGGTTGTAAATTTGGTGATTATGCGTGAAAGGTTGCCTAAGGGTTAGGTATTTTAGCATTAAGAAGCTAAACATGTCCTATCCAATAAGTGCTGTAATTTATTAAGGTGTCAATGCTGGGAGTAAATTTCGTCTATTCATCTCACCAGATTTGGTAGACAGATTGATGAAAGAGGCATCTCATCGTTTTACCCGACTGCATCAGAAGGAGGGTTATGTTTTTGGAGTATCTTCATGTTTACTTCTTTGGCACGCCCTTGGGAGTTTAGTTTTTATAGCCTATTTTGTGTCCCACTGCTGGGATAAGGCTTCCCCTTTCTCCTTCCAAACCTCTCTGTCTTGGGCCATCTTTGGCTAATTTTGCTCCGCGAACATGATCAGATCATCAGGTCAACTTCGCCGCGGTCGATTTCGACGGCGGGTATCGACCTCTCTCAGGCATCCAGTGAGTGACAATCTTCGTCCATCTGTTCGGATGCATTCGTACAACGTTGCCAGCCTACTCCCAGTTCATCCTGGCTATTTGGGACTTGTTTCGATTTTTTTTTTTGCCAGTTTTCAATTTAAGTTTTCGCACTTTACTATGTTAATGCAATGCGAGCACAACATTCTTAATAGACAAGAAAACAACGGAGTATATTAGTTCGAATTATTTCGGTAATTTCAATCGACTGTTCGACAAATGGCTCTCAGAAGCTTTCAAACAAAGACTGTCCAATAAATGGATGATATAGTTTGCTAATAGGCAGTAGGTAGCTGCTGGATAGTCCAGCTAAACGGACTAAGAAGGTCTTAATATCAGCTGTCTTCCCTAATCCTGTTAAAGGTTTTAGACAGGCTACCCTCTTGGTGTTCATCGTGTAATGAAGGGGTTCCAGAAGGTTCATTTCTTCAAATAATTTTCGTCATATTTCCTTTCGCAATTTTTTAATTTCCGATGGGTACTCCAAGGTACCAGTACGTAGTCAGTCGTAGGTTGTCAGTCGCACCCAGTTAGACTGCGAATCAATACGAACATAGTTAACTGACTGTTGTATGACTGGCCTGTCGGTCTAGTGGTTAGTGGCTTTGACTGTTAAGCCGGAGGTCGTGCTTCCGATTCCTACCTAGGACAAATTTTTGTGTGATGAGCACAATCATTTCTTCTGTGTCTGAGTGTAATTTATCTATAATATTTATGTATTTAGAAATATTTAAGTATGTTTATCAGTTGTTTAGTACTCATAACACAAGCTCTGCTTAGCTTGGTCCTAGACGGTGTTGTGTGAATATTATATAGTTAAGGAAATCGATCGAGTTACTTTGCTAGTTGTTTAGTATGTCATAAAAGCCATTTTAACATTTACAATAAAAGGGAAGATATTTTTGGACACTGTTCTAATTGAGGCCTAAAAGTATTCTACCATTATTTTGAGAAAACCTTTTTTTTTGAGGAGCGAGTGGGAGTGTCAGATTAACTAAAGTTCACCCGTGTTGCCCTTTGTGTTCTAGGGCCGCGGTGATTCTTTCGAACAATATAGATTTTCTGGAACATTTTTGAGTCTTACACAACATTTAACCAAACTTGTTCTTCTGTAGGTTTGTATTTACATGTTATAGTGTCCCTAGTCTAGACAAACTATCGCCTGTATTTATTCATTTTCATGTATTATATTAAGCTCACCAATAGTGTTCACCTTAATAACATCAGCCTACAGTTCTTTCGCACTTAAATCTTCTTTAATTTACTTTCATTTTTCAGTCTCAGTTTTTTTAATAAAACGTTTACCTTAGTTACTGTTGTTAAATACGTTGTATGAAATATGCTTTGGATTTATGCTTTTTGGGGTTCCGTACTCAAAGGACCGTCCGTCTGTCTGTCTGTTTATACAGCCTGGTGTCTTCTGACACCAGGCTGTATTTCATGAACCATGACAGCTAAACAGTTGAAATTTTCACAGATGATGTATTTTCTGTTACCGCTATAGCGACAAATACTTAGAATAAAAAAAATATATAATGGATATAAAATATAAAATCGCACCTGTATCCTTCAGTTGCCTTTTGAATTCTAAGACCACAGGTTTCCTTTTCAGAAATTCCCCATGGCTCGAGAGGGCACCGGCCCTGCTTGGACGGTGAGCTCCCGGGACATTGCTCGTCGTCCGCTAGTCCACGCCTACGGTTGCTGGGGGCGTTTCCTGTGGCGTGAGGATGTCCGTTGCCATCTACTAGCATTACTGTTCCGCAGAAGGAGGAGACTGCATCCAGTGTCCGATTAAGCCGGCGCGGGGCCTGTAGCAAATTCGGCAAAGGGGCCCCCTACCTACTAACTACTAATTAATTTATTAGTAGGATTGTGAACGACCACGTTTCAGAGCCATATGTCACTACGCACTGGCAATGTAATATTCACATAGACACATCAAATACGTAGTTAACCTTGTTTAAGCTTATTCTTAGTTGCACATATTAGAATTAGCGGCTTCCTGCGCGCGAAGTCGCTGGCTAAAGCTACCTCTTCTAAGAATTAACTTGAACAAGACTTTTAGACACCAATAACCCCCGTGAATTTTAAGATCAGTTGCATAAAAAGTATGATGATGGGGCAATTCGAAGAGATCTTCTATTCTGTACTATACTTGGAGAAAAGTCTGAAGTAAAGTGACTATCACATCACATCCACAGAAATCAGCTGTATTTAGATTTCACATAGTACAAATATTTTGACTAGTTTTTTTTAAGTTCAAGTGCGGGGTCCCTGAACGCGTGGGCCCTCAAATGCGCGGGGCCTGTAGCATTTGCTAATCTTGCTACGTGGCTGATCCGCCACTGGACCGCATCCCATTCCCTTTCGCCCCCATGATCTGGGCCTCAAGTCTGCTATTACAATAGTGTCAATATCATTGACTTCATAATTGTTGATTTTGACTAAGTTTGGTAATCTACTAATACAATGGCGTCATTATGATTTTCCAATTTCAAAACACTGACACTCCATTGAAAGAAATGGCATAGAATGGTAATCTCGTACATAATGACAAATGAATATTTGACGTATGCGGATAACTGCCAAAATTTTGACAGTTCCTTTGATCAGTGACCTACTATTACAACGTCATTGTGCAGTCGTTGCTTTTAATTTGTTTCGAGACAGCTGGATAATGTCATTCTACCACAAGATCATTGACCGATTAATGATCGACCATTATGAATTATCAGATTATGAACTTTTAGCAAAATGACAATGAGATCGTGTTGGAATGACAAGTTTTTTTTTTTAAATTGATATAAACCAGTGCTTGACTGCGATCCCACCTGATGTTAAGCGGAGATGCAATCATTGATGGTCAGGCGCACTAGTTTATTAAGAGTCTATTCACTCTAGCCTTGAAGACACCTAAATTATAGTTGGACGGGAAGACCGCAGCAGGCAAATTGTTCCAATTTATTAAAAATAGTTGACTTGGGCCCCAGAACTTAAGTTTCCATTAGAACCATCTATCAGTATTATTTCATGCACTGCTACCATTAAAACCTCTGCGTCACTACCTATGGGATTACGAACACCATAGCAGGTACCAGTCGTTGCATTAATTGACTTAATTAATCTGATAACGCTCGGTGTTGCAGTCAATCCAACTTACGTCGATACGCAGTAGGCTCGTCTGATTGGTTTAAACAATCGAGCTACGGTCATGCGATTGGTGGACAGACTTATGCCATTTTATATTAAATCAAGCTGTAAATGTTGTAAGCGTTGAATATTGGTGTCATAAAACAATAAATTAGTGATGGTGTGGGGGATAACAATACGCGATCAACTTGGAATGAAAATAAAATACTTTGTTTACTTGGAAATTATCTATTGTTCGAATAGTAAGCGCGCTTATACATATTTCAGAATCTATCATGATTTTTTTGACGTGAGATATCATCAAGTGACTTCTCGCGCTCTATGGTGGAGCGAGAGAGCGTGTCAGGCTTTAATGACTAAAACCGCCTGTGTTCTTCAATTGCTTTCTAGGGCTACAGTAAACTCTTTCGACCATTCTCTCAGATCCAGCATGATGCCGTAGGGGCACAGTAAGGTCGTTGCCCGCTAGGGACACGAGGGATTTTTGGAAAGGAAACCCAGGTCCTAGAACGCAAAGGAAAACTGAAGGAACAGATGGGTTTTAATCAGTGTAAGTCTGGCACGTCCTCTTGCTCCACCCTAGAGTGCGAGAAGTCATTTGATAATTTTTCCACCTCAAACAAAAAAGACTGTCCGGTCATATACGCGTGCCACATGTTAAATTTTTATTATTATTTTATTTATTAATCTTGATGCAACATAAAGTACAAAGGCGGACTTAATGCCTTAAGCATTCTCTACCAGCAACCTAGGATGATGAAGAGACAATATGGTAGGTGCATAAAAAGAAAATTTTATATAAAAAACAAGAGTAAAAAAAGTATACATATAATTAAAATACACATACATACATATTTAATAGGATATATATACATTTACATTAATATAAAGTAAGAAAAGAAGTTTTGAGACGATTCTGTTATTGGTGGAGAAAATGATTCCACAACTTCCGTCCTGATATCGAGAGGAAGCGCATTCCACAGAAGGATGGTCTGTATATAGAAGGAAGAATGGACAAAATCAGAAGAATGAGAAGGACAAAGCAGTAGGAGATTGTAAGAAGAACGCAGATTCCTTGCGTGTGAAGAACATAGGTATTGAAAGTGACTAATGAGATAGGATGGAGGCGTGGGAGAGTTGAGTAGAGAGAAAAGTGTAGTCAAAGCGCGCAAAATTCTTCTCTGGCGAATAGGCAACCACTTCAGCTCAGACCTGAAGTTCGACACATGATCATATTTCCTCAGATTATTGTTACCCTTTCCGAACTTCATTTAATGTTTTTTTTATTTGACTTAGAATAGTGCTTGACTGCGATCCCACCTGATGCTAAACTGATGCAATCCTTGATAGTGAGGTGCACTCACTTATTAAGAGCCTATTTACAGCCTTGAAAACACCTAAATTGTAATCGGCCGGAAGGACCACAGCAGGCAAATTGTTCCAGTCCATCGATGTACGCGGTATAAACGGCGAGACGAAACGCTTAGTCCGGATCGTAGAGGGTTCAACAACATAAGGATGGATACACGCCGTACATAGGGGTGTCCAATTGTAAAAAGGAGACACTTCAATCTATTGTAATGAGCTGCATATAGTGGTGAATACAAAAGACAATATCTAAGAACCAACCGATAATTTTATCAATGTTTCAATTGCTAAGTGGAAATTTACTATTGCTAATAGACAGACTATTAACTGAAACAAACGCGCAAAATGTGGAATAGGGTGAGATCACACAGGTGTTGGGACTGGCCTGTTGGTCTAATGGTTAGTGGCTCTGACTGCTATGCCGGAGGTCGTGGGTTCGATTTCTACCCAGGACAAATGTTTGTGTGATGAGCACGATCATTTGTTCTGTGTCTGGGTGTAATTTATCTATATAAGTATGTATTTAGAAATATATAAGTATGTTTATCAGTTGTCCAGTACCCATAACACAAGCTCTGCTTAGCTTGGGACTAGACGGGGTTGTGTGATAGTTGTAGAATATTATGTATTTTTATTTGTATTCATTCATTAAAGGTGAATACACAAAATACCAGACGGTTCGATGTCAAACCGCAACACTTGCGAGCCAATCCTCAAGTCGGTCAACGTTGCTCCATGTCTTCAAAGACATTTTCTCCCCTTGAGAATACATGGTTCAAGTCTGAGGTGTCGTACTTCGCAATTATTGATAGTTGCTAGTTTATTCGTAACAAGGTCCTTTATCTCGGGAACGCGTGGAAGTATCGAGTTGAAATTAAAACCATGTATTTAGGTCTGCAGTCCCTTAAAGCTGTGAAAAAATTAAACTTCTGAGTTGGATTAAAAAAACGATACGTCCGCTAGTGTCGCAAAAAAACGTGTATTTCGATACTCTTATGGAATCAAAATTCATAGTGTATTTACCGTTGACCTAGAATCTTGTTTAGTATGAAGCAAGGTCTCATAGTACAAGTATAAGAAAAATCTGAAAACTGTAAATTTGTAGTTATGTAACAAAAAGAAAAAAAAATTGCGGTTCGAAAAAATCTTCGTAACTCAATTCGGGAATTGAACTGTTTTCATAGGTAAGTTTGTAAGGAACCCTCAGTGCGCGAGTCCGACTCGCACTTGCCCAGTTTTTTTTTATGTTACAGTAACAGCTGATAAACTGATTCAAAAAAGGGTGTAAAGTCTACATATCTCCATTGAAAAGGTTAGCCTCTGACCAGACAGGTGTTGAGTCTGGTCTGGGCAATTTCCACATAGTTAATTTCAGGCTGTTGTATATGTTCTAATCGAATCCTGAAAGCTTACCCAAACCGGGAATCGAGCCACCTAAAAATTTACACTCGCTATTTTATTAAACTAAGTACTTGATACAGTCAATGTTAAAGGAGTGGAATAAAATATCAAAGATTTTTATTTTTAGCAGGTTCGGTACCCGGTTTGCGTAACCTTGTCGAGAAATCTCTTGAAAAGTAAAATAATGTTTCCTTTACATAAAATAAGACATTTGAAAGATTTAAGGTAGTTCCCCTCCAGGGCCCATAGATTTTTCCACCCTGTGAGTCACTTTAGTCAGACTACCCATCACCAACCACCGCACGCATGGAGTACCAACACAACGCAATATTCTGTCACTTCAACGTATCTGCTTTGTAGCAAGCAGAAACTGAGGAACGGCACTACAACTATGCTACGCATGACGAATGATAAATGCCTTTACCCAGCATCCCAGTTCTATGGCTTCGCAAACACGAAATTGTGCCATTATTCCTCGTACGTTGCGGCGACAAAACGATTGTGTTTTCGCTCTAAGCTGGCTTGGCTGTAGACATCTGGAAAGCATCCAGAAAACTCATTCAGTTAGTTGCACTTGGATTAATCAATTGTTTTAATCCACTCGTGAAGGCAGCTGTTGACCGCGCGCTAACTTGTCTGGTGATAGCATGGTGATAAGCGGAGCGTGTAGCGGTTACGCGGTGTTTTACGTAGGCGATTCAGGGCGACGAAGCGATGCGGCGCGAATGGAACAAACAATTGACACTATATTGCGGTGGCCTATGAAGCAGACGCTCGGCCGGACGGTTATCCCGCGGCCGGATGGCGAGCTACCCATTGCTGGTCGTCCGCAAGCCCACCCCTACGGTCGGTGGAAATCGGCTAGGGTATGAGGATGTCCGTTCTCTCACGCGTGTGGCCGCCACCTTTGCTTGTATTACTGCTTCGCAGAAGGAGGTAACCGCCTATTGCCACTTCTTCTTGCTCCAGACCATGGCCTGTACCAGGGCCCGGCGCGAGAGGTCGCTGCCGCCGATCGCCCCCACGAGGATACAGCAGTGCTCCACCCAAATGCCGCGTCTCTGACCTACGAAAGGGCGACTGCCCACGATCAAAGCTGCCGCGTTACAATGAATTCGCGTGAACCGAATCAAATCGATGAATGGCCAACGTAAGTATGTATCTTTTCCTTGTCGTTTTAACACTGAACTGGAACTTATGATTAATTTGGTTGTGCATGGACATTGACTGCTGGGCAATAGCCTTCACAAAGTTGATCGCGCGCTTACTTATCTGGTGATAGCATGGTGATAAGCGGAGCGTGTAGCGGTTACGCGGTGTCAAAGTCGGTGCCTCCTCAGGCACCCATGAACAACGCCGCTGAGGTCGATCTAGGCAGAGGCGGCGAGACGACATAAATGCTAACGACCAAACCAGTCATTGGGTCACGCGATTTGACAAATAAAATAAATGTTACAAAAAATATCAATTAAATCAATAAAAAAAATATACATTCTAAAGCGTAGATCTCTATGGAGAAGAACGTGCAAGAAACTACATGGATACTACTCTCTACTCTTTTAAATTCTTTTTGCATATTTCCTGTCGCCTCATTATGTGTAAATATATATAAAAAAATAAAGAAATGGAAATAAGCCACTGGCAGCCAAGAGATGACCAGTCTCAACTGACAGCGTCTATTCGCGAACATGACGCGTATATCAGCACCACTTAGCTCAACCATTTTGAAGGGAACCGAATGAGCCAAGACAACCTGTGAGACCACCAGTCACCATCTGTGAGACATTTAATGCTATGCTTATTTAAGTATGTCAAACAACTCAAATAGTAACCCAAAAACATACAATGTTCCATGGTACGCACATTTTCAAGATTTGAAAAAGAATTGCTTCTACAGTATACAATAATACACTGCTCAATAAGTGTCGTAATCTTTATCAACTCAGTCGAAGGACGATAAAGGCACAAAAAAGATAGGTACAGAAGTTAATTTCATGTATATACTTCACTTTTCATACCTACGCTCGGCGATCGCGCTAGGGTTAGCGCGTGGCGCCGAACTGTTCGAGAGCGACTGGGCGCGGTGATAAATGCTTACCTAATCTGAAATGTAAAAATATTACATAGCCACAAAATTATCTTGTCTTTCTCGGCTCGGGGCCTGTTCTGTGTTATGTTAAAACAAACCATCAAAATACAAGCAAATATCTACAAACTTACCTCCCCGAAGCAACTGGTAGGCTAAAAAAGGTCAATTCACTGTTTAATGTTGAATTCAAAACAACCGTCCACTGAACAGTTAGAATAAGGTTATTTTTATTGGTCCATTTTTCCCACAAAAAAGTTTACAGACGCGTGTCTCCAACGGATAGCACTCGAGCTCGCATTGAGCTGAATTGAGCCGAGATATCGTGTCCGTGAGCGCGGTGTCTATGTGTGCGTTGCTCTTGCGCTTTGTATGTAGATTGACTTCTGTACCTATCTGTTTTGTGACAAAGGTCTCTCCAGAGCATCTTTACATCGACCGGTCCAGTGCCTCTCATATCCCGCAGACTCTCTAAGCGAGTTTTTACGTGACCTTTCCATCTCTGCGATAATTAAGCCACCTGAGTCTTACTCACTTAGCAACACACATAATGACATAAACGTGCCGAGGTCTGCCCATAACATAGTCATAACGGCTGTGTATATCCCTAGTATTGTCTACATTCTTGTCTAGACATAGTAGATTATGTTACACAAAATATGGTTTCAACCTTGATTTTCTTCATGTGTGGTGAAAAATGAGGATTAGATATTTAGATAGCTAATTTATTTATTATATATACGTTATTTATTTATTTTTTAGATGTTATAGAAACATGAAATTAGCACATAAACACTGCCAATATTGCACAATTGTGAACAAATTTAGTTTTAGGCCGGATTTTTTCGAGTGAACTTCACTCAGCAAATGCTTTAATTATTTACAAATTAATTCCTAGTAGATTATCCTCATCATCATAATTTCAGCCGAAAGACGTCTACTGTTGGACATAGGCCTCCCCTTAGTGTCGTCATAACGACCGGTCCTGTGCGTCTTGCATCCCTTGGATTCCCGCGAACCCGATGGATGCGATATAAAACGTTCTAGTGGATATTGTGATATAAAATTAGTGTAATATTGTATCTCAAGTGTCTGCGCAACTAGAAAACGTTAGAACGTGTACTTCCATATTCTAATGGTAACAAATAAGCAGGGGATCCGAACCTCCTTTTCCCTGAGAGTCTCAGGGCGGGAGCAAGGAAAAACCACCAGGAGGAAACCCGAGTAGAAAACACTTTTCAAAAAACCATAACATAATAATGTTCCACAACTATCACACAACCTTGTCTAGTCCCAAGCCAAACAGAGCTTGTGTTATGGGTACTAGATAATTGATAAACATACAAACTTTTATGTTTCCAAATACATACATATATGTGTACATAATTACACCCAGAGCTAGAACAAATGATCATTCAACAATTTAGGAACATCTCTATTATTCCGTCTGAAGGACTGAAATAAATAAATAACAAATTTTAGAGTGCGGAAATCATTATATAACTTCTTCCCCTTTTCGTGGAGTGATTACAGTACTTGCTACTTATTAGTACATTTATGTAAGTCCTACGAAAAGTAGAAATATTTTTCTTGCCATACTCAAATAATTAATCAAGTCCATAACAACGACATTCATCCGATTCTATCCAACATAATGTGATGTGTAATGTTGTGTTATTTTATTATACACTCGGTTAAACGGGCACAACCACTAGTAATAAAATAATGCCAATAATGGTAGTGGTGGTCGCGGTTTCAAACCCAACCAGGCGCATTACTTTGTGTAATTTATTTCATCACCACTGTTCTCAAAACGGTGAAGGAAAACATCGTCAGGAAACCAGCATGTCCTAGAACCAAAAATCGAAGACATGTGACATTCATCAACCCAAACTGGACCCGCGTGGTGGATTACAGCCCATTTCCTTTCCTAGAGAGGAGACCTGAGTCCCAGCAGTTGGAACATTAAAAGGTTGAATATGCTATGCTATGCAATAATGGTAGGTACCTAAATCTTTCGGTTGGCATCGCGGCTATGATGGGACCTATTGATGTCAATTAGCAACAATGACTTCTAAGGTGACATTTGCCTAGAAGTAACCTTTTCACTGTTGACTTAAAGACCCCTATGTTTTAGCTATCAGGAAACACAGACTCCGGCAGGAAATTTAATAATGAAAGAAAAATTATAATTATTTGGACATTTTAACTATTTGGACATTTTAATCATTTTGACACTTTAATTTTAATTGTATTGACATTATATTCGTATTGACATTTAATTGATTTGCAAATTATTTAAATTCATAATTAGAGTAATATGTAATTGTTAAATTTATTTTCCTACGTAATATTATAAATTATGCATATTTTTTTTTCAAATATGGGGTGCAATTGTCAATGCACCTCCAGGCATAACATAGCGCTCTGTTTATTAAAACTAAGACCTGTATCTCTTTACCTTTGTTAACAAATAAATTATTATTATTGAAAAGGAATGGAGGGAGGCCTATGCCCAACTTTGCCACAGCACAGGCAATAATATAATAATAGATACATAACACAAAATTCGCACTCGCCTCACCCTCCACTATACCATCACCCCAACCGTCGACAAGGATCTATTTATTGCCGAACCACGTGTTAGTTTATTTGACATAGATAGCATACTAAATGCCTCGTTAGTTCGTACCAAAGCAATGGCAGAATTTTATTTAACTGTGCTTTGATCTCAGACATTCCTCCGAAAGACACTGGAAGGGATTACCATTGTTAATGTCTAAATGTTAGTGGAATAAACCTGCTTTGAGTAGTACTTAATTCATTGGGTATACAGCTCTACTCGGGCTTAAAATAGCGGTACATATTATGTTTTATTTTACATTTACCTCTTGTTTTCATGTTAGGCTTGATGTATTTATGGACTGTTCAGCTTTAGTAAGACATAAGAGTTAATTAGTTTGAATGAATTGAGCCCTGTTTGTGTTTTGCCGGGAATTTATGAGAAAAGTAAGGAAATAGGTCAACAGTTTTGTGGCTGTGGAGTTGTTCGAAAAAGTTAACGCGGCTCTGGTACGCAAAGGGCTACTGACGGGTGGGTTATAGTCAGTTAAAGTTTGTCCCTCTCGCTCAGTCTAGAGCGGGAGAAGTTATTTGATGTTTTCTGGGTGCGTCTCATATCATGTAAAGTTATTTGGTATATTTTCATTTCAATAACATTCACAAGATATAATAAACATGAGATATACCAACTGTAACGGCCCCGACCAAAAATTTGAAGACATGTGATATCCACCAACCCGTACTGGGCCCGCGTGGTGGATTACGGCCCATTCCCTCTCCTAGAGAGGAGGCCTGAGTCCCAACAGTGGGAACATTATAAGGCCGATTATGCTATGCTATGCTATACCAACTGTTATTATAATTTCTTTACATATAAATTTTTTATACTCTAAAACTTATTTCGTATAACGTTATTGGATATAAAGTTTATTTCATCGAAAATCAGTAGATCTATCGTTTAAAATATATATTTGTCGCAGCTGTATCGTTTAACACACTGTTAGTATCACAAGTAAGTGCAGCATATTGAAAAACGTTACTGGAATATTATGTAATGCGTCTATGGAGCCTCGCGGCTGGATTAGATCAGGTTAGAATAGTGACCATTAGAACGCGATGGCTAGCGAACGAAGCGATCATGTGGGTTAGGTGAGGTTAGAACAGTGACCATTTAAGATCCCCTTCTAATGCTAGTGAATTATTTGGAATACGTTAAGTTAAAAGCCATTATGATTTATTAAAAGCTTTTGTTCTTTCATATTAGAATAAATAAGTTTTTTGTCTTTTGAGTGGTATATCTAAGTATTTATGGTAAGTGGTATGTTATGCTTATAAAAATTACTTATTTGAAACTTATATCAATCGTTTATGATGCATTCGGTATGCAGTCAGCAGTGTGCGGTCCTATCCAGGGCGTGAAGTTCCGTTTGAATCCATTTGAGTACGCCGAAAGAGTACATCAATACCGGCATGCCCCAACCGTTGAAGGCGCGCACCTTGTTTCCGCCTGAAAGAAGGCTATTGAATACCTTCTTCAGGAGTCCAAAGAAACGCTCTTTCTACGATTGCTTCATGTCAGTAATATTGATGCCTAGTTATTATTATTATTCCATTTATTTTCTATATACAATACATATAATTTTCATTTTTTATTATTTCTTAAAAAAAGCATAATAAAAAAACATTTAATTATAAATTATTCTAATTAATAAAAAAAAGGTCAACAGTCATATTTGTCTGTGTAGTACGATCAAAATTCTTTTAAGAATCAGATTGGATGATTGCAGTCACCATCGTATAAGTATAATACTACCGTTTTACCATTTTGTCACTTTTTGTTCATCAAATGATTACATAGTTCTCCAATAAGAGGGACGGGACGGAACAGAGGTAAATCAATGCTACAATTAACTATCCTGTGCACGAATGTACTAGGACAGCATAAATTACAGGAGAATGACGTCGAATACGTATTAGTACGTGTCGTTTCCTTGCGTGATCGCATCAGGAATGAAGATATCACAAGAGATGCTCGTCTGGCATACCACAGTGTCTCAATACGAAAGTCTATGACAAGTGAGTGTTGCCACAATAAGATCAGAAGGCTTAAAGTCGCCCGAACGGCAACGGAGAGGGTTATGCTCCGAGTTTAGTTGCGTGATCGAATCATAAATGAAGATATCTTCAGAAGAACCAAAGTTACCAACATAACCCGAAGAATCGCAGGGCACATTGCTCGCAGAACAGATGGTCGGTAAGGCTCAAAAGTTCTGGAATGCCGACTGCGTATCGGAAGACGCAGCGTTGGTAGGCCTTCCACAAGGTGGACCTAGAAAGAGTCGGGGGAATCCAATGGATGCGAAACACACAGGACCGGTCGTTGTGATGTCAGTTGGGTATGGCCTATGTCCAACAATTTACGTCTTTCGGTGGAAATTATAACGTCGAATAAATAAGCGAGTCACTAGCGAGGATTAACCAGAATGATCAAACATATTTTTGAATGGAAACATTAATAGTAAGTATATAATGAGTAAGAGTGACTTGTTTGCTGGGAGATGGATAGATGTGTGTCGTGAATGTCTAAGGTTTTGCGAGAAGCTGGATAAAAAATAAGTTAACATTGTTTCATTTGTTTTGAGGGATAAAGTATATGTATTTTCTTTGTATTTCTAAATTATATGTTAGTTAGTTTTTTTTCTTCAATGTGTATAGATTTGTTGTTAGGTTATTATTGTTTTTATTAAATGTATTTTTTTAGTTTGTAAGTTTCTACTGTACGAAGCCTTGGACATCCTCTGTAACCACAGTGTCAGTACAAGTGTTTGTAAATAAATAAATAATCTGGAATGTATGCACCGAAATCGCACGCAGCGTAGTGATTAATGCGCGTTCCCTAATAGGAGCGCATGACCCACTCTCACGCCTGACTGTTTATGGTTATGAAAGTTTAAACTAATGGATCTTAACGAATTTCATTGATAAAGTGATGGCGATCATGGTCAGCGGGGGGAGGACGTTAATGGGTTGATTTGGGTCAAAAAAGATCATCAACCAATAAACATGCCAATCATCATCAATCATCAACAATAATCACAGTATATAGGAATACTAGCATCTGCCAGCGGCTTCGCCCGCGTAACAGTAGGTTACTCCGAACAAACTTTGGACCCACCCTCTTTTCATCCCCTTAGGGGGTGAATTTTGGAAAATCCTCTTTAGTGCTCGCCAGCGACATAAAAAAAAGCTTTGTGCAAAATTTCAAGTCTCTTATTTCAAAAACATAGGACTTTCATACAAACTTCCAACCCCCGTTTTACCCCCTTAGAGGTAGAGTTTTGCAAAATTCGTTATTAGCGGATGTCTACACCCTATAAGGAGATTTCGTATCAATAATATTAGACAATGAAAAAACCTTTTTTAGCGTTCCGTACCCAAAGGGTAAAACGTCTGTCACAAGTCTGTATCTCATGAACCATGATAGCTAGACAGTTGAATATTTCACAGATGATGTATTTCTGTTGCCACTATAACAAAAAATACAAAAAACAGAATAAAATAAATATTTAAGTGGGGCTCCCATACAACAAACGTGGTTTTTATTAATGCCATTTTTTGCCACGGACGATACGGAACCTTCCGACTCGGACTTAGCAGGACAGTAAAAAACTGTCCGTTCAACCGGTTTTGATTTTTATTGCATTGGTGGCATAACAAATGGCGGATGCAGTAAATAGTTGATATTATAACCACTTTTTAGCTTTTAATGCCATCCTTATGTCTACGGAATATCGATTGAATCATCAAAATCGGTTGAACGGACAGTAAAAAAGGTTTGTTAAAATGTCTAATCATATTGCGAATGGAGTATAATATTATAAAGGCTCTAGTTTGTGTGTATGTTCGTTTCTTCTTCACACTGAAATTCTATCCTATAGAATATAGGATAGAATATAGGATAGGTATATAGGATAGAATTTGGCACACGGTTAGACCATGTCCTGGAATAGCATATACATAGGATACTTTTTATCTCAGGATTATCTTCCCTTGGGATAATTTCCTACTGCTCTTATCCCATCGCTCTTAGGCACGCAATAGACTGTTTTCCACACTGCGTGTAGTATTTTTTCGTAGCAATGATTAATTCTATTATTAATTTACCAACTATGACAAATTTTCGTGGACAATTTTGGGATTTCATTTTGACTACAAAAATATGATCAGTAACGGGTACGGATAGAGCCTCATTTTTTTTGTACTAATTAAAAAATAGGGGTGTGTATAAAGGTGGGTCTACGCTAAAGGAGCCAAGCATGAGCGGAGCACAAGCTGAGCTCTTTGTGTAGTGTTGAGACCGGCTCTAGAAGAGCCGAACACAAGTTCACGAATTTGGGCTTCGCTCATGCGCTCCTCGTGCTCGCCTGCTCTAGCATGGACCCACCTATAGACTAATAAACTGATACAGCAGTGTAGACTGCGAAAACGCTTTAAAAAGTGTCTAAAAAACCGACTTTTTACATTTATAAAGTAAGTAAGAAGGATTCACTAATGTACAGAACTCGGACTGCTTCCCCTTGACGTCAAAAAAGCTGAAAATATATTTTTTTCCAAGCGTAAATTTAAAACTTAAAGTGCTTTCAAACTTAGTTTGATCTTCGTCATAATTATTATATTTTCAGTTCTCTTAAATGTTATGTTTTGATATTTATTATAGGAGTTTAGCAGAACCTTAGTCTTAGTATCTGATCTTAATAATACTTCAAACACCTACCAAAGTGTCCAGGCCCTGGTTCAGGCCCATGGGCCGGAGCGAGGAGGAATACAGGTCGTCGCCTGCTCCTGTGAAGCAGTAATGCAAGCGGAGGAGGTGGCTACACGCTCGAGGCAATGGCGCTCGCACCCCAGCCGTCAGGACCCCGACTCCGAATTCCAGCCACCGTAGGCACAAGCCTAGCAAGCTACGCATCCGGTAGCTTGCCATCCGGCTGTTCGGTAACCGTCCGGACCGGACCCAAGTCATCGAAGGCGCGTAGTGTTCCACGCGCGCTTCAAAGAGATGTCAGCAAACCAGTGAGGGACCTGCAGGGGCGAAGCCTAGACCAAGGGTTGACTTCTGAAAGGGGAACCCATGTTTCTAAAATGCAAAGACAAAGAAGGCACATAGGAGTGGACTTAGTCAGTCACGCTCTCGCGTCCCGCCCTAGAGCGAGAGAAGTCATTGGATGATTCGACACTTCAAAAAAAAAAACACCTACCACAGTGTTGTCTTTCTTGGCTGGTAGAGAATTTATTTATTTCAATAAATAAGCTAACGTTTTAAGTTCCCATTGTAATTTTATTTTTGGTGTACAATAAAGTGTGTATCTATTTATTTAACTACACAATTTTGCCAATATCTACTGGATGTCGAATGGAGTCCATTTAAAATGATAGACATAAAGTCGCTCAAATAATTTGCAAGCGTTTCTAGATCTGGAACCGTCTCAGTTTCACCCATAACGCCCACACAAGTCAAAGTTTTCATATCAGAAATAAAACTACTTCAAGACTTTATCTTCAGAATGACATCACCCCTATCTTCATAAATTATATTTCGAACATGTTACTGAACTTCATTTATCTTCAGACGTATCTTAAGATAGATTCGAATAACACGTCTCATAATAATTCTGCTCAATTAAAAGCGTTTGATAACACACCTCGGTTTTGCAACGCTGGGTTTGGATGTGGAATACCAATGGAGATGCATTTGCGTGGGAGTATATGGAGAACGGGAATTTTACGATACTAAAACGTAGGACTCTAAAGAGTAGCATTATTTGGACCGGCCCATAAGAAAAGAGTAACGTAGGCAGACCACAAAAGCGATAGGTGGATGACAAAATATCGGTGGCGGGGAAAAATTGGCTCAGAACAGCACAAGACAGAGAGAAATGGAAAAAGTTGGAGAAGGCTTATACTGCGTCGTCACCTTCTGCATGACGCAGGTCCTCAAGGGAATGGGATGTGGTCGTTTCTTTTTGCGACCGTGAGATAACGGACATCCTCAAGCCCCATCCGCCGCCATAAGATATGCCCCGGACATCCGGAGTTGGAGATCAATCTCCGTCCAATGTAAGGACCAAGCCCGAGTCGTCGGTGTGTAGTGTTGTGCACACCTCATAGAGACGCTAGAGCCGCTTGGAATTTTTGAAAACGATGCCGTGGTTCTGAAACGCACAAGTATGATTTTAGTCAGTGAATGTCTAACATGTCCTCTCACTTCAGCCTAGTTTAGAGGACAGTTGGACGCTGTAAGCAGTAAATAAGGTGTTAGCCAAACATGGTGAAATGAAAAGGGAGATGGGGAGTCCATATAAACATTGATAGATAGTGTAAGGACAAATTATAGCGTGACGATTTACAGGGGAGAATTATAAAAGTAAAAGTAACACGGGACAAGGGAAGGATGTCGGTGAGTAATGTTGTAGCTCGTCTAACTGCCCTGTTATTGCAGGGCAATAATGAATAGGACCTACATTTAAGTATCAATTACGAAGCCTATTTTAATAAACCCCTTTGTGATTCAATTTACTTATAAATCATGGTTAATAAATGCTTACCTTACAAAGGCCACATGAAATTGTCATCAGCAATCAATAGCAAGTGTCTTTGTGAGTGATCCATTGTTGGCCAGGTAGTTCTGCTCACCCTCTGTAACGGGTATAATGGCATGGTGATATCGAGACATAGTATAGGCGTATTTCGTAAGTACAGGGTCGCCGATAAAATTGCAGTTATATTTACGGGTTACATTGCAATGTTGAGTTTTTATTGGTAAGATAAAAAGTTTCTTATCGCTAACCAAAGAAATGATTTTTTTATGATATAAACTAGGGCTTGAATGCGATCAGTTGATGGTGAAGGGCACTAGTTGTAGTAGTTCTAGCCTTGAAGACACCGGAATTATAATCGGACGGGAAACCCGCAGAACGCAAATTGATCCAACAAACGCTTATTCCGGACCGTAGAGGTGTTAACAGTGTAAGGGTGGATACTCGCCGTACGTCGGGTTGTCCGATTGTAGAAAGGTGATGGCGGAAACAAGTCTTGTAATTTCTACTCGTAGTAACTTTTCAAATGTTTAAATTTTCACTTTATCGGTTCAAAGAGTGGTTCCGGTTTTAGCTACTTCTTACCAATGATTAAGACATCATGACTATAAGCCTAAAATCGGGAGAAATGAAAAGGAGAAAGAATGACCTACAGTGGGACAAAATATGTGTATATTTGGTGTCCCTCACGCTCAAACGACTGAATGAATTTGGATGAAATTTGGCATACGTGTAGACCATGTCCGGGAATAGCACATAGGATACTCGCGAGATTGGAATATTTCGGTTCTATATCCACTTAGGATAATGTTTTATTGTCACGCCAGCGAACGCGGAACTAACCTGGTACATAATTATTTATATATGAAATATCGTAATTTTCTCGCTATTTAATAGTGTCGTCATGATCTTCGCTTTATAAATTACTTAACATACTGCATTCAACTGCATATAACGAAGTAGCAATTCATTGCTTTATAGGTACAACACTATTTGAAACATGTACCTGTATAATGTGAGCTACAGAATATTTCTAATTAAATCTTAAGAAATATATTAAACCGCAAACACCATCACACTCATACCATCACTTACACACACTCACACAACATCACACTCTCCTTCTCACACACACACTTTCTCACACATATTACTCCAGCATGCGTACTCACACGTACATAAATTATTGTTATTGTTACACGTTTGGTTCATCGAATCCTGGTAATTGTAATAATGGACGAATGGTTGTCCCTTATAACACAGGACTTTCCTAGCATAGGGGACATTATTCACAAAAATATATAAAAAAGAACTTAAACTTATATGTAACATGTCATGTATTTTCTTTTCTTTCTTTGGGCAATAAATAATTTATTATTAATTATATTATGTCACAGGAAAATTGCAAATGCCGTAAAATCTTACGGCATTTGCAATTTTCCTGAAAATAACGCAAGTAATTGTCATCTTATGTCTAAATAAGTTGGAAACTAGATAACACTGACTTCGGCAGACAATTCCACTCCTTGGCTGTACGCACAATAAAGATGTTCTCAAAACGCTTTGCACGTATGGGTGGTGGGTATATGAATTAGTGAAGCAGAAAAAGAAACAGATGTCAAAAGTAAATCTTAGCGGAAGCGGATCCGGAAGCGGAAGTGAAGAAAAACACAATTTTTTTTTAATTTTTTTTTTTAAATCTTTGATACAGTACTCGAAATTAAACCGAGGCAAATTATATTTAATAAAAAGTAATTTGGCCGCTTTTACACCTTTAAGTCTGTTTCGGTGTGTATGAAGAACACCGAAACACCGCCACCTTTCGTCCCCATCGACCATCTGTTCTGCGAGCAACAAAAATAAAAAAAAATTATATATATTATATATTATTATAAACAAAGAAAGTCGTTACGACACGTTTGTGTACCGCCCCTCTCCCTCCCTCTACGCCTTTTCCGTCGTCTTCGGGCTCCCACCTCCGTGCTCGTCGTTGTAATCTTCTGTTAAGAGTTCTGTTTTAAAGTTTGCGGAACCAGAAATGGAAACGAAAGTGAATAAGTTTGCGGAACTTCTGCAGAAGTGGAAGCAGAGTTCTGTTTCAACACTAATGCTAACTTAGAGCTAAAAATAAGCAGCCTTGTAAGTTGTTTAGTCAGGCAAGCATTTGATTTCCATAACCAATTCTATGAATTTCATTTATCAGACTTAAATGTCTGGTTTGAAATTAAACAATGGTTTGATTATTTTCTGTGATTATTGATTAGGTTCAAACAAGTAGTGACTTTTACGTTATCAAAAGTTTTGATTAAAGCATTTATTATCGATATTTACCATCTACAGTAGCTTTATTTCTACCACAGATAGACAATGGTTCAAGTCACTTATAAAGCCTACTTTATATTTAAAAAAGGTGACGTTTTAATAGGTATTGTTTTTTGCGAAAGTCTGGATTTTTTATTGTTAGTTATTAAAACACACCCTAACGGATTTGGATGAGGTTGGTGTTTTTTTTTATTGGGTGGGAATATCATCTTATGACAAATCTCGCTCTTGGGCGGAGCGGGAGATAGTGTCAGACTTTTACTGACTAAAAACCCACTCCTGTTCCTTCTTTGCTATTGTCCCAGGGTTTCACTTTCACACTACCCGTGGCCCCAGTAGTTTTCGAGCCTGCTGGGCCCCTACGTTTTGCTGACATCTCTCTGAGGCGCGCGTGGAACAGCACGCGCCGTCGATCACTTGGGCTCGAACCGGACGGTTACCGGACGGTCGGACGGCGAGCCACCCATTACTCGCCGTCCGCAAGCCCGCGCCTGCGGTGGCCGGAAATCGGTATCAGAATCCTGACGGCGGTTGGGACGTGAACCGTTGTCTCACGCGATCGGCCGCCTCGTTTGCTAGCATTACTGCTTCGCAGAAGGAGGCGACCGCCTGCCACTCCTCCTCGCTCCGGACCATGGCCTGTACCAAGGCTCGGTGCGAGAGATCACCGCCGCCGATCACGAGGACACGGCGTTGATGAGGTGGAGATGAAAAAATCCCACCACAAAGGTGGGATTTTTTCGACTGAAATTCAGTGGCTGTTTTAATTATTTGCAAATTGATTCCTAGTGAATAGTGTGATGTAAAATTAATATAGGTTTGTACCTGTGTGGAATCATAGAAATAGACGCGATGTCGGTAAAATTGAGCTGAGAATGTTATTGCAGTATTGACTAAGGTAGGTATGGCATTTAACGCCCGATGTGTGTTTTTGCTGAACTGGACCTATTTGGCGCAGGCGCGAGCACACAATGTTAGTTATTTTATTTTCTTAATTGTTTACATGTTGTTTCTACGTTGTGTGGATCTGTGTACGTGTGCCAAATAAAATATTTTTCTTTCTTTCTATGTGTAAATACGCCCGAGAGCTAAAAATTGCAGAAGCATAAAATCAACCTGCTGACAGATGGTCAGACAGACAGACGGATAGCCAGTGGAGGCTTAGTAATAGGGTCCCGTTAGCACTTATCGTATAGGGAACCCTAAACAGAGTAGAGGCTGTTAAACTTAAACTACCTACATTCATCATCTACCTGCCCTTGTCCTATCTTATTTGGGGTCGGCGGAACACGTTTTTTTCTTCCATTCTATCCTGTCAACCGTCAAACTATCACTAACTTTCTTTTCTTTCAAATCAAATCAAATCAAATCAAAATAGCATTTATTCCAAATAAACCATTTACAGGCACTTTTGAAACGTCAAGAAGTCAGTCAGTCAGAAAAATAAAAATAAATGATGCTAATTGCACATTCCAAAGCGTAGATCTCTATGGAGAAGAATGTGCAAGAAACACCATGGACACTTTTTTCAATCATATTTTGTAATTACAAATATCTCTGTTACATGTTTCTTGTCGCTATCATGTGAGAACAATGTAAATAAAAATAAAAACTAAATATAGATATTAAAATAGCAACTGGCAGCTAAGAGATAACCAGCCTCAACTGACAGCGCCCGTTCACGGACATGACGCTAATATTAGCACCACTCAGCTCAACCATTTTGAAGGGAACCGAATGCTCCAACACCCGCGCCACCATCAGTGAGACATTTGAGTGAGCATGACAAACTCTCAACTGCCATGCTCATTTATGTCAAATAAGTCCAGTAGCAACATAAAAACTATAAAAAGCTCCATGGTACTCACATTTACAAACTGTGGAAAAAATGCTTCTATACATATAATACAATACTTATATTTTACAATTTCAAGAAAAAAAACATTAGAAAATAATTTCCATACTAATTAATCAATTTGTACACCCCGGTGGTAGTGGAGCTGGACCAGCATTGAGCCAAGCATTTTTATCCTGAATATAATCCTCCAACTTATAATATGCTTACCTGCATAGTGTGCGTTTAATACAAGATTTAAATTTCGTTTCATTGAGTTCTAATATTTGTGAAGGTATTTTATTGTAACATTTCAAACAATACCCCATAAAAGAAGAGGCCACTTTTGCTAGTCTGAAACTTGGTTGAACTAATTGGTCCCTATTTCTTGTAACATAATTATGTCTATCGCCTCTTTTGCTAAAAAGATTAAGATTTTTTCTAACATACATTATGTTTGCATAAATATATTGACAAGGCACCGTCATTATGTTAATGTCCTTAAACAGTTCCCTTAGAGAATCGCAGCGGCGAAGATTGTATATAGCTCTGATCGCTCTTTTCTGTAATATAAAAATTGAGTCGATTTCTGCAGCCCGTCCCCATAGTAAGATACCGTAAGACATGATGCTATGAAAATAACTAAAATAGACTAGTCTAGCGGTATCAACATCCGTAATTGGCGGATTTTTCTAACAGCATATGCAGCTGAGCTAAGCCGTCCTGCAAGAGATGTTAAATGAGGACCCCATTGTAGCCTTGAGTCAAGCGTAATCCCCAAGAAAACAGTTTTATCGACAAGTTCTAGTTTTTCATCGTTTAATACTACATCACAATCGCTACCTTTAACATTTGGTAAGGAAAATTTTATGCATTTAGTTTTTTTCCCGTTTAAAACTAGATTATTAGCAGTGAACCAGTTTTGGACTTTCATATCACTCTTCACACAATCCATCCATCTTTTCTTTGGTCTCCCTCTCCATCCATCCACATATAAACTCATAACTCTTTTAGTAACATGCGTTTCATCTCTCCTCTTTACATGACCATACCAAGACAAACGATTCCCTTCAACTTTTCAGTCACTGGCGCTACTTTCAAACTTTTCCTAATATATTCATTTCTCACTTTATCCATTCTCGTCACACCACACATCCATCTCAACATTCTCATCTCCGCTACATGCAATCTTTTTTCATCCGTCTTTTTCACAGCCCAACATTCTGATCCATACTTACTCCTTCATTAAACTACCTATATTGTGACACCCTATTAATTTTAATTTCCTAATGTAATTTGTATTTTTGGTGTACAATAAGAAATCTAATAAGAATATCTATCTATCTATCTACCTAATCTTTTGTAACGCCATTCAATCAAAAAAATCATCCGTCATTCAGATAATAATAGAATCAATCATCATCAAACAGTTCTGTCATCACTATTAACGGACCAATTGGAAGATAAACATAATATTTAACCGCCATCATAATAAACATGACCCAAATCTTATCGCTTGTTGACAATCCCATCAAGTATGGACGAGCCGTGGGAATCGTTGTCAAACGTGTGCCATATATTATTAGAATTGTTATCAACAGTTGATAAGGAGATTTGGAGAATTTTAATATGTTTTAGGTAGGACTATTCGAATTTTATTTAAAATTAAATTATTTTTATAAATGTATGATATAGATAAATAAAGAGCAGTGGTGGCCGAGTGGTAACGGCCCCTACTCATGAGTTGTAGGTCGCGAGTTCGAACCCAGCCAGGCGTATTCATTGCTTTGTGTAAATTATTTCATCACCACTTCTCTTAAAACGGCGAAGGAAAACATCGTGAGGAAACCGGCATGTCCTAGAACCAAAAATTCGAAGACATGTGATATCCACCAACCCGCACACATAGATAGACACAATCTAGAAACAACATATAGGCACTTGCGATAAAAAAAGAAAACTATCATTGTTTCAATCCTGTTGGGTAGGTCTAACTTTCTCTCTAACTCGGCTGGGTAGCGTTCGGAAAGCAGCGCAGTTTCTTCTCGTCCAACATACCACAGTGTCTCAAGACAGTGCGTGTTGCCAGTGATGACATATGGCACCGAAACATGGTCGCTTACAATGGGCCTCATCAGAAGGCTTACAGTCACCCAAAGGGCAATGGAAAGGGCTATGCTCGGAGTTTCCTTGCGTGATCGCATCAGGAATGAAGATAATCACAGGAGAACCAAGGTCGCGGACATAGCCCGAAGAATCGCCTAACTTAAGAGGCCGTGGGCAGGGCATATTGCTCGTAGAACGGACGGGCGATGGGGCCGAAAGGTTCTAGAGTGCCTCTCACAAGGTGGACCGACGACCTAGTGAGAGTCGCGGGGATGCGGTGGATGCGAGACACACAGGATCGGTCGTTGTGGCGACGCTTGGGGAGGCCTATGCCCAACAGTGGACGTCAATCGGCTGAAATGATGATGATGATGATGATGAACAGCAATATATGGCAACAGAAATACTTCAACTGTGGAAATTTCAACTGTCTAGCTATTACGGTATATGAGATACAGCCTGGTGACAACGGAGTGATAGCGTTCCCTTTTTACCCTATAGGTACGGAACCCTAAATAAACAGTAGCGATGATCCTACAATGCACATGTATTTCATGAGTGTTGAGTAAACGGGTGTAAAACATTCACATAAAAATTAACTTGGAGGAACCAAGTGCTTTGAACTCTTTGAAATAATAATACGCCTTGCTTTCCGCTGAGAAAAAATCGAATCTTGTTTTAAAGCGTCTGAGATCGATTCTCAGAACCGATCAATTCTTTGAGATCAATATCGAAAATTGTTTTTCTTGATTTATAAAAACAATTCTTCGATTGATCGAACTCAGATCTCCATCCTTAGTAGCCCATTAGTTTCTTATGCTCGAATTATCACCATCATCATCAGTTTAGCCGAAAGACGTCCACAGGTGAAGAGACTCCTTACCCAAGTGCCAACACAACGAAGGGTTTTGTGTGTCTCGCATCCAATGGATTTCCGTTACCCTCATTAGGTGGGCTTGCGGACGGCGAGCAATGGTTGGCTCTCCGTCCGAACGTCCGGTAACCGTCGTCGACGGCGCGCTCCTCAAGGAGATGTCAGCAAATCGTAGGGGCCCAGCAGGGTCGAAGCCTACTGGGGCCACGGGTAGTGTGAAAGTGAAACTCTGGGACGAAGGCAAAGAAGGAACAGGAGTGGATTGTTAGTCAGTAAAAGTCTGATACTATCTCGCGCTCCGCCCAAGAGCGAGATTTGTCATAAGATGATTTTCCCACCCAAAAAAAAAACCCTCACCAGGTCGTCGGCCAACCTTGTGGGAGGCGATCGCCACTACGCTCGAATACGTTAATCAAATTATTAGCATCCTAGTAGGTAAGATTACCTAATAAGTATGAGCAAAAAAAAAACTGTCAAGTCATAAATCGATAGTCTACAAAAAAGTCTTAATAGGCCCAGCCCTAAAATCTGCCTAAACTAGACTAAATATAAATTAAACAGAATGTCAACTTAGAAACAAAACTGGTTTTAAAAATTATGGCTAAATGTGTGAATTATATTAAGCCATAAATATTGTTTGATTTTATAACAAAAGGCTTAGTTTTTGTTGTAATAAATCATTTTAGTTTGTTGACGAAATAATAGGATTAGGTAAGTTTAAAGCGGATTTGCTTGCTTGCTTCTTGCTGATGAATTTTTTTAAGGTTTGGGTGCACACGTGGCTAAGATTAGTACCAGCTTTAGTAATGTTTTTTTTGTAAGCTAATGAGCACCCACTTTTTGCGTAGCATGAACATGAGCATGATCAGCCTTTTAATGTTCCCACTGCTGGGACTCAAGCCTCAATAGAGAGGACTCTAGGAGAGGGAATGGGCCGTAATCCACCACGCGGGCCCAGTGCGGGTTGGTAGAGACGTGGCGTTTTTGCGTAGAGATTCATCAAATCAATTGTCCCGCTCTGGGTGGGGCAAGACGGGGTGTCAGACTTTTACTGACTAAACCTCTGAAATCCACTCCTTTTTTAGGGTTCCGTAGCCAAATGGCGAAAAGCGGATCCCTTACGGTTTCGTCATGTCTGTCTGTCTGTCCGTACGTATGGCACAGTCACTTTTTTCCGAAACTATACGAACTATACTGTTGAAACTTGTTAAGTAGATGTATTCTGTAAACCGGATTAAGATTTTCACGCCAAAATAGAAAAGAAAAACAATACATTTTGGGGGTTTCTCATACTTAGAAAAGTTAGAACTGAAACTATATTTTTTTTCCATTAAACCCGTTCGTGTGGGGTATCTATGGATAGGTCTTCAAAAATGATATGAGGTTTCTGATATTATTTTTTTCTAAACTGAATAGTTTGCGCAAGAGACACATCCAAAGTGGTAAAATATGTGGGGGGACACCCTGTAACTTCTACAAAATTTAATTAGTACATATATTTTTAATTGAGACCATTTAGATCCCAAACTTGGCAAGATGCCTGTATTTTGAAAGTCCATTGATTCCTCCTAAAAAAAAAAATATATTTTTCAAATGAAAATCATCTAATGACATCTCCGCTCTTGGGCGGAGCGGGGGATAGTGTCAGACTTTTACTGACTAAAAACCCATTTCTGTTCCTTCTCTGCCATTTTATTTCCAGGGCCCCGGGGATCTCTTTCGCATCACCCATGGCCCCAGTAGGCTTCGACCCTGCTGGGCCCCTACGGTTGCTGACATCAAAATAAAAACAAGCAAACTTTTTGTTACATCAGACGATTGGAATCGAACTTGGGACCTCTTACTCGTCATATTTTTACATGTTGGCTCTTATACTTTGAACTAATGCTATCCTTATAGTAGGTATTATTTAAAAACGTTATACAACGTTAAAACTACTTTACAACAGAGAGAAAATCTTCAGTCGCTTCATATGTTACGTCCTGTAACCATTTACTAATTCTGGTTTTTAAATTAAATTTAGTAAGTATTTAATTTTAGTCCGGACTAAGCGTTTCGCTTCGTCGTTTATACCGCGTACATCGAAGGACTGGAACAATTTGCCTGCTGCGGTCTTTCCGTCCAACTATAATATAGGTGTCTTCAAGGCTAGAGTGAATAGGCTCTTAATAAACTAGTGCGCCTGACCATCAATGATTGCATCTCCGCTTACCATCAGGTGGGATCGCAGTCAAGCACTGGTTTATATCAATTAAAAAAAAAATAAAAAATAGTAATGATGTAAATATTTAGTTTTGTGTTTATTATATTGTAGAGGCGTGAGCTTAGTGCTTTAATTTGTCCTATATTAAATGTTCCTTCTTTGCCTTGCGTCCCAGCACCCAGGAATCCCTTTCGGACAACCCATGGTCCCAGTAGGCTTCGGCCCTGCTGGGCACCTACAGTTTTGATAAGCTGGAAATAGCCTTTTTTGTGTGGGAAATCGTCAAATCGATTCTCCCGCTCTGGGTGGAGCAAGAGGTAGTGTCAGACTTTTTCTGAGTATAAACCAATTGTGTTTCTTTAGTTCTCACAGTTTAAACCTTCCCTGCTGACTATCTCGAATATTTCAAGACCAAAATTAGCCAAATCGGTCCAGCCGTTTTTGAGTTTTAGCGAGACTAATAAACAGCTATTCATTTTATATATTTATATAGAATATGGGTATTAAATATTTATGTACAAGCAGATATAAAACAAGAGGCAAAGAACTGGAAAGATAAAGCTATGCACTTCTGAAAACTATTTTTTTTTTATAGTTTTGACTTTCGAATTGCTGTCTTTCACCTGCAGCGCATTTCCGCTGCCTTCGGTCCACCTTGTGGGAGGCCTTTCAACATTATGGCTTTAGCTCACATTTTTTGAGGTGTGAAATTATCCAATGACTTCTCTCGCTCTTGGGTGGAGCGAGAAGGCATATCAGACTTTTACTGCCTTAAACCCACCAGTATTCCAGACCCATCGCCTCACCATCAACGATTGCATCACTGCTTACCATCAGGTGGGATCAAAATCAAGTACTTACGTTTTTATAAAAAAGAACAGTTCGCTTCTTTGATTTTTACAAATATTACTAAAAATGAATTCGATTTCTCCATACAAAAAACGATAATCATGACTACGAATTGATAGTAGGTAAGTTCACAAACGCCTTTACACCTTAAGACTTTTATGGACAATTAAATTGATATTTAATTGCACTATTTACAGAATACAAACTCAGACCAACGCTTAGCACTATCTAACCGACCCATTCCCTCGTTGACACTGACAATTTAACGATAAAAGATAAACATTCGACATAGGTACTCGATATGTCCTGAACCGAGATAAAGAAATTAATATTAATTCGTAGATACATGTCTTTTAGAGATAGCAAACACATTATAAGTAACGTATTAAGAAATAGAGTATTTAGCAATACGATATGTTAATAGATGGAAATTAGAATTACCTAGGTGCATATAATCTTCTATATATATAAAAGCGAAATACCATCATCATCATCTTTCTGCCCTTGTCCCGTTTTATTTGGGGTCGGCGCAACACGTTTTTTTCTTCCATTCTGCCCTGTCACTTGTCATGCTATCACTAACTAACTTTTCTTTCATATCACTTCTAACACAATCCATCCATCTTTTCTTTGGCCTCCCTCTCACTCTCCATCCATCCACATGTAAACTCATAACTCTTTAGTAACGTGCGTTTCATCCCTCCTCCTCACATGACCATACCAAGACAAACGATTCCCTTTCAACTTTACAGACACTGGTGCCACTTTCAAACTTCCCCTAATATATTCATTTCTCACTTTATCCATTCTCGTCACACCACATATCCATCTTAACATTCTCATCTCCGCTACGTGCAATCTTTTTTTATCCGTCTTTTTCACAACCCAACACTCTGATCCATACAGTATGAGAGTCCTTATCACGGACTTGTAGACTGATTAATTACGAAATCTCAGAAACTATAACACCTTCAAACGGATTTCCCGAAATTCAACCCCTAAGGGAATGAATCGGGGGTCCAAAGTTTGTATGGAGAAACCGACTTGTACACGGGTGAAGCCACTGGCAGAAGCTAGTAAACTAATAAACCTAGGTACCTATTAAGACTAGCACTTTGCTGGCGATTTCGTTTGTATCTTAGTCAGTCTGAAATAAATTTTTGTTAACAGCCCAAGTTATGGAGGAGCGGAGTTGCCAAATACAGGCATCATCATACTTAAATGGGGGCTTCAATCATAAATTAATAATGTACTAGTTGTTAAAGAAATAAAACATTTTGTATTTGTATTTTGTTTTGGTGCCCTGAAATTGTACGACGGGGTCGCGGCAGACCAAGAAGAGGATGGCGGGACAACTTAGATGTCTTCCTTAGGAACTACCTACCAAGAATGCCAAGAAGGGGTTCAGAGCCGGGGACAATGGAAGGAATGGAGGGAGGCCTTTGCAAAACTGCGGGACAGTGTAGGCTAGATATAATAATCTATAGATAAAAATGAATAGCTGTTCGTTAGTCTCGCTAAAATTCAAAAACCGATTTGGCTAATTTTGGTCTTGAAATATTCGAGATAGACCAGGGAAGGATCAAACGGTGAGAAAAAATGGAAAAATCATGAAAAATAAAATCCGAATACAACGCCATCTCTAATTAAAATGTCATTATAAAATGAATTATACTAATCTGGTAATGCCAGTAGAAGGCGTTATCCTTACTATTAGGCGGTACGAAGTTCGTCGGGTCAGCTAGTATTATAGTATAATAATTTTGTATTGTATTTTCGTCTGCATTGATGTCATACTCTGTTGTTGCTGACCATCCTGCTTGACTCAGCATCTTCTATTTTACCTTTTTCGGGGTGAATAAAATGTTTGTATGAATATATGGCCACATTATTTTCTGATAACTCAATTATGACGCGTTTTGGCTTTCCTTAAAATTAAAATGGGGGTCAAAACTTGATTAGCAATCCACTTATTGAACTACCGAAAAATTCTCCCACCTTCGAAATATAAATAAAATAGGTTGCAAGAATAATTTAACGTTTTGAATAGCGTAATTAGAGACACGATAGAAAGACAATGAGCGAGCGAACGCCGGCGTTCGCTCGTGGTTTAATGAATTAATCATGGCAACTCATTTTAGTCAGTAAAAGTCTTAAACTACCCTCTCGCTCCACCAGGCAGGAGAGGTTATTTGATGATTTCCTACGAAAAAACTTTTTTGGCCCAGGACCGTTGGTTACCAAGATAAGTACGCCATTGGTGGAGCGAGAGAATGTGTCAGACTTTTACTGTCTAAAACTCACCTGTGTTCCTTCAGCTGCCCTTTGCGTTCCAGGGCCACAGTAACTGTTTCGGACAATCCCACGAAGACTGATTCTGATATATAGAAATATCTATATACATATATATATCTACACGGATTAGGTATCCATTCGTAGTATCGTTTGTATTTAATCCGTCTGTAGTAGTAGTATAACTATTCGTTTATAAGAAACTGCACAGTCATCTTTTGCAGCACATCGTCTCTACTTAATATATAAGTTTTTATACGTTAGTACCGAACTCGGTAAAAGATTATGAGATAATGCTGACTTTATAGAGGGTCATTTCAGTTTATCTTTGTTGTAAATAGTTATGGTAAGATGCAGCAAGCAGCTTATAAATAAAGTACTTTTTAAGGTACTTTTTTTTTTAGGTGGGAATATCATCTTATGACATCCCCCGCTCTTAGGCGAAGCGGGAGATAGTGTCAGACTTTTACTGACTAAAAACCCACTCCTGTTCCTTCGTCGCCTTTCGTACCGGGGCCGAGTCTTCCTTTCAGAATCAGACCCTTGGCCTCAAACTTTTTAAGGTACTACATATAGCTTCATGCATATTACGAGTATATAAGGTGTTAAATAATTAACTTTAAGAATTTCGAGGGGACATTGTACTCCTCATTATGAACAATTTTTACTATGGGACCAAATCTGAAATAGCGAAAAAAAAATCAGCTGTTCCATACATTTTGACGAGTTAAGTGAACATAAACGTATAATGAAGAGTACAATGTCCCCTCGAAATTCTTAAAGTTAATTTTTAACACCTTATATATTTCAGACATATAACTTTTATCAGCGGCCTCGCCCGCGTGATAGTAAAAAACATATCCTAAAGGAACATACTCCCGGAATAAAAAATACTATGTGCTATTCCAGGACATGGCCGTCATCATCATCATTATTTCCTGTGCGTCTCGCATCCGTCGCATTCCTGTGACACTCACCAGGTCATCGGCCCACCTTGTGGGGAGGCCTTCCAATGCTGTGTCTTCTGGAGCGCGGTCGCCACTCTAGAACCTTTCGGCCCCATCCGTTCTGCGAGCAACGTGCCCTGCCCACTGCCGCTTAAGTATGGCGATTCTTCGCGCTATGTCGGTAACCTTTGGTTCTCCTGCGGATATCTTCATTCAAAAGGAAACATGTAACAGAGATATTATTTGCAATTACAAAACATGATTGAAAAGAGCGCACATGGAGTTTCTTGCACATTCCTTTCCATAGAGATCTACGCTTTGGAATGTGCAATTAGCATCTTTTTTTTTCCTGACTGACTTTTTGTCATTTCAAAAGTGCCTGTAAATAGTTTATTTGAAATAAAATGATTTTGATTTTGATTGATTTTTATTCCTGATGCGATCACGCAAGAAAACAACGAGCATAGCCTTTTCCATATCCGTTCGTAAGTAATAACCCACTTAAAAATACGACATTCATAAACATAGCTCGTAGGCATAATAAAATACAATCTGTTCCTCAACTACTCTATACCAAATCGACAAGTTTTTGTCGTATACAAAATGCGATTCAGAAATTTTTTGCTGACTTCATTAGTCATTGTGGCCCCCTTAATTATTGTGCGTCTGTGATTTATATCATTCTTACATTGTTACTACGATTTAAACAGCATTTTAATCTAAAGACACGATTTTATAATTTTTATTGCTGTTTTTTTGGGTTCCGTAGTCATATAGCAAAACGCTTTGGAATGCGGACGGCGGGCAATGGGTACACTGTTCGGTCGACCGGTGACCAGCCGGACCGAGCCCAAATCGTCAACGGCGCGTACTGTTCCACGTGTGCGTTAAGGAGATGTCAGGAAATCGTAGGGGCCCAACAGGGTCGAAGACAACTAGGTCCATGGGTTAAGTGAAAATAAACCCCCGGGGTCTTGGAACGCATGGCAAAGCAGGAACAAACGAGTGGGTTTTAGTCAGTAAAAGTCTGACACGCCCTCACGCTCCGACTAAGGGCGGGAGATGTCATTGGATGATTTCCCACATTAAAAAAAACGCTTTAGAAGGTATGCGGAACAGAGGGTAAAGTTTCGCAAACTTCCGTTGAAAAAGGAGGATCCTCCGATCAGACGGATGAATTGCCTGGTCTGGGCAACTTACTGCCCGATAGATGATTTTGGGCTGTTTTATATGTTCAAATCGTGCGGAGAACTGTAATTGCGAGATTCAGGATTTCGTAGTTCAGTTCATATGTGACGCGATACATAGGGGCGCCGACTCTAATACTAATAATACTAATATTCCACAACTATCACACAACACCTTCTAGTCCCAAGCTAAGCAGAGCTTGTGTTATGAGTACTAGACAACTGATAAACATACTTATATATTTCTAAATACATACATATTTTAGATAAATTACACCCAGACACAGAATAAATGATCGTGTTCATCACACAAACATTTGTCCTGGGTGGGAATCGAACCCACGACCTCCGGTATAGCAGCCAGGGCCACTAACCACTAGACCAACAGACCAGTCGAAATCTGAAAATCAAAAGTTACAGAAATTGTTATTTAGGTCATTTACATTCTAAAGATGCGATATCCGTTACTACGGAACCCCACGAAGTTTAACCCAACTTGTTCTTGACATCTTCTTTTTTGCGCATCGTAGGTAGGTGTTAGAGTTATTAAATTATCGTCCGAAGGTTACCGTAGTCAAGTTTTTAAAGTAATTAGCCTAGGTTAGCCTTCCGAGACGTGCACGTAATTGTTTTAGCACTTTTTTATGTAAATTATCTTATTTTTGTAGTTTTACATGTTATGCATGGTATATTCTATAAAAAAAAACCGGCCAAGTGCGAGTCGGACCATTCCCGCATTGAGTTACGAAGATTTTACCGAATCACAAGAAAAAAGTAACGTAACTAAAAATTTACAGTTTTCTGATTTTTTCCTACACCTGTGCTATAAGACCTTGCTTCATACCACATTTTAGGATTCTAGGTCAACGGGAAGTACCCTATAAATTTTGATTCCCTTGAGAGTGTTGAAATACACGTTTTTGCGACATAAACTGCCGTAACTTTTTTCTTTAACTCAGAAGTTTGATTTTATCACAGCTTCAAGGGACCGCAGACCTGAGTATATAGTTTTAATTTTAACTCGATATCTCCACGCGTTCCCGAGATAAAGGGTCTTGATAGATAGGCAGACAGACGGACGGACAACAAAGTGATCCTATAAGGGTTCCGTTTTTTCCTTTTGAGGTACGGAACCCTAAAAATGATGTAATTTCAAATGGTTTTTGGTGTTATTATATTACACTAATTGAGTGTGTACTGTTGTTATTATTGTTCAAAATCATGTTGGAATTATATTGGGACGTTTATTACTTTTCATTATGATCGGTTCCGTCAAAATGTGAAAATGTGTTCAATAAACGAACAAACTGACTTTCCCATTTATAATAGCTTTTTTTATTATTGATAGGCTCGCGTTTGACCGCTCTCTTATCCTAGGTAATAGTTAGCAGGATGAAAAAATAGTACATAGACACAAAAAGTAACACTAATATTAAAAAAAAATCTTAACACTACAAAAGTTTCTAGTAATTATTCCTATTTCTAAAAGTGCGTCAAGCCCCCCCTAGCCAAGTAACGATCGTTTCGTTTGCGTCGAACGCCGCAAGTAGGCCACGCCTCCGATTCCTTTGTTCTGACGTCATCTCAACGCTCAGTCACGTGGTCAGAACAAAGAAATCGGAGGCGTGGCCTACTCAAGGCGTTCGTCGCAAACGAAACGATCGTAACTTGGCTAGGGGCTGATCTGGCGAAAGCGTCGCTCCGATTTATGCGCGCGTGCATTTTATGTTCGTACGAAGCGCGCGGCGCAGGGGATTGTAGAAACGAGTCGCGCGCGAAATGCAAGAGCGCCGTTCGCAAGCGGCTCGCGAGCGTCGTCGAGCGTTATTCGCTAGGTCTGGACACACCATTATAAAATTATAAATCAGTCATAATTCTAAAGACACGTAGCATCACCTAGCGTCCTCAAATAAAAGTTCTTACCGTCGGCAACACTAGGTACTTTTTACTGGATGGAAGCCTGGAAGGTATTCCATGTCCTTTTCTGTACCCTTAACAACGTATATGCAAAATTTTATGATGATCAGTTCAGTGATTTCGGCCTGAAAAGGTAATATACAAACTTATTTAGGACAGTAAGTTAGAAAGTTACGATATCTACAATGCGCTAAAAACAAGAATAGGAACGATTGCCATGTTGTGACGTCACGTCATACTGTGTCAAATTGTGAGAAAACCCCGGCGCATGTCGTAGAACTAAAAATTCGAAGACATGTGACTTTCACCAACCTGCACTGGGCCTGCGTGGTGGATTACGGCCCATTTCCTCTCCTAGAGATAAGGCCTGAGTCCTAGAAGTGAGAATATTAAAAAGATTGATTATGTGATTATGCTTTTGCTATATTAAGACGACATATTGCTCTATTGTGCTATTCACGGTGAAGTTATGTAACAATTCTAAGAATTCACAAGGTACTCTCTACATTCTCTACGACCTAGATTCTTAGATAAAAGTGTTCCAGTATTTATCTTTAGGCTCGCAAGGAATTGAGAGAAATGCTTCTCAGTTATGGGCTGAATGAGCGGTGGAACTAGAGATAATGAAATATATCCTTTTCGATGGTAAATCGCACTAGTTTATTAAAAAGCCTATTCCTATGGAGAAGAAACGGCAAGATTATTTCACGGTTACCCTAAAAAAAAACGGTATCATTTACTTTGCGTGACGATCATCGATGAACCAGTCACGAGCATCGTGGGAGACCTCCTCATCTAACATAGATATATAGTTTAATTCCAGTTTTTAATTAACATTTGTCCAATGATCACGAAGTTATTGTTGTGGAAGCTTGCTGGGTAATTATTTTTTTAAGTAGCTGTATCGTTTTCTAATTTGGAAAGGGTCGGTTGGATATGTAGGATTGTTAATAGGGAATTGTTACACTTTTGTTTTATTCGTCTACTAATTACTTTACAAACACACTATCTTACACATATTTACTTACTATTTTAATGGTCTATATTATTTAAGTATACTTCACCGACACATATATATTACAATCCAAAACTGTTTTGCGTCAGTTGCGTCACAACCACAGGTTCAGGTGAAAACCAGCGTCAGGCACTAGTTGCCTGGCATTTATGCTGAATTGGACCTATTTTGGTGCAGCCGTGAGGCATGCCACTATATTTTTTTTCCTACTGTTTGTTTTTTTATATATTTATTTTTAATTTTTTTTGGTGTTTAGTGTTATCTAATATTATTTTTGTACCTTGTGCTGTACCAAATAAACTATTTTTTCTTTCTTAAATACTACCTTTATAAATTAAACAGCAGTAATAATAATAATAAGGGTATATTTCAAACTTCTGTCCGTAGACGGCTGCTGCAAAAAATTGGACATTTTTTTAAGGGAAGTGTGAAATCGAAATCCAGGGCCCTAGGACGAAGGCAATTATGGAACAGAAGTGGGTTTTTAGTCAGTAAAAGTTTGATACTTTCTTTCGCTCCGCCCAAGAGCGCGATTTGCATTAGATGATTTTCTCACCTAAAAAACAAGGGAACTTATATATATTTTTTTTAATAATTCGCAGTCAGTTGTGCTTGACTGCGATCCCACCTGATGGTAAGCAGTGATGCAATCATTGATGGTGAGGCGCATTGGTTTATTAGGAGCCTATTCACTCTAGTCTTGAAGACGCCTAAATTATAATCGGACGGAAACACCTCAGCGGGCAAATTGTTCCAGTCCTTCGACGTACGCGATATAAAAGATGAGGTGAAACGCTTAGTCCGGAGCGTAGAGGTTTCAACGATGTAAAGGTAACTCGCCGTACGTCGGGTTGTGCGATTATTTGTATTCCCGAAATAAAAAGTATCTTATGAAGTACAAACCACAAATATAATAAATAACAAAGCCTTAATAAACAAACCAACAAATTTTCCTAATTAATATACAAGTCTTAGACCGACTCATAAAACATACTATATCTAACTATTCTATTAATTATTTCAATCTAAGAAACTAACCACCGATATACCTCAAGCACAGGTATTGGAAGTGGCTTGCACTAGTCCAGGGATAGCAAACCTTTGGCGTGCCAATAATATAAGTGGCACGTGGCAATATATAGGCGTGTGTTTTCTGATGTCTACAACCCGGGAATCTTTAAGTCAAGAGAGAATAGGTTACTTCTAGGTAAGCGCGTTCCATCGTCGACCGCATCGTCGCTTTCCATCAGGTGAGATAGCGGTCAAGCGCGTACCTATCAAGAATATAAAAAAAAAAAATAGTTCGGGCACGTCAAAACAAGATTACATAGCATCTAACTAGATAATAATTAGCATCAATAGACAACACACTAACTTATGTAAAAGTTAAATTAAAAAAACACGGGTATGTGCGATTTGAACTCGCGCACCGAGGGTTCCGTACAAACTTACCTATGCAAATAGTTCAATTTCCGAATGGAGCCTCGACGATTTTTCCGAATTGCAATTTCATTTTTGTTTTGTTACTTAAATAAAAATTTGCTGTTTTTAGATTTATTTCTATACATGTTCTATAAGTGGCGAGCAGTGGTGGCCGAGTGGTAACGGCCCCGACTTACGAGTTGTAGGTTCCGGGTTCAAACCCAGCCAGGCGCATTACTTTGTGTAATTTATTTCATTACCACTGCTCTCCAGTGAAGGAAAACATCGTTAGTAAACCCATGTCCTAGAACCAAAAATTCGAAGACATGTGACAACCAACCGGCACTGTCCCGCGTGGTGGATTACGGCCCATTCCCTCTCCTAGAGAAGAGGACTTAACCCCAATAGTGGGAACATTATAAAACCGACTATGCTACATGTGCTATAAGACCTTGCCTTATACCAAATTTCAGGATTCTAAGTCAACGGGAAGTACCCTATGAGTTTCGGTTCCTTTGAGAGTATCGAAATATAAATTTTTTGCTACATAAATGGCCGTATCTTTTTTATTCATTAACTTAGAAGTTTGATTTTTTCACAGCTTCAAGGGACCTTAGATATGAGTATATGGTTTTAATTTCAACTCGATACCGCCACGCGTTTTCGAGATAAAGGATCTTGACAGACAGATAGACAGACGGACGGACAACAAAGTGATCCTACAAGGGTTCCGTTTTTTCCTTTTGAGGTAAAACCCTAAAACCCTAAAAGAACAGAGGTCAAGTGTGATTTGATTTTTACACTCCTCCAAGAGGTAGCAGACCTCATTATTTAATATTAATTTCTGTTTGATACCTCTATACGTTCCTAACAAGAAGTCTTGACAGACGTACAACAAAGTGACCCTATAAGGGTTCCATTTAAAACAATGTAACCTAGTAGTGTTTGGATTAATTGGAATTGTCATGAGAAATAGGCACTCTGTTTATAAGTGTATCCCAACAAAAGAGTGTGAAATAAAAAACTTTTTACAAAAAAAAAGATAACCGACTTCACTAAAAAAAAAACACCAAAAGGATCAAAATAACTTTAATTTCGGAAGTCGGTGTTAAATAAGATACAAATAATACCGAGAAACACAGAGTTCCGAAAAAAGTTTTTTTTTGGTAAGTATATAAACACTGTACATGAGTGGTATCGAGAATTCCAGCAAAGTCAAATGAAAATCGAAAATTAAAAAGAAAACATAGGACACCATACTATTTAGACTGCGATTACTTTACTAATTTTGAGATGTAAATAAAGAGTTAAGTTGATATAATCGCTAGTTTTTATTTTCATCTTATTTTCTCTTCTTCTTATTTTATGGTTGTTTGTTATGTGCGAGTCACAAATAAATGTTTTTCTTTCTTTTTTGCCAATCAAAACTCTGGCAGCACGTTCGTGCCTATATTTTTTTCACCAACAAAGGTTTGCCATCCCTGCACTTGTCCTACAGGTTTGTGAGCGTAGGCGGCGCGTAGGATTGACGTTTAGCCGCTAATGACTGCAAATATTGACAGACACTTCATTTTATTTATCTATCTATGTCTGCCAGTTACAGCTTGGTTACTGGGAAAATGAATGGGAATAATGTTTTGAAAGTAACAAGATGCTTAGAGGCTGTTAGAACTGACGGGAATGGAGATAAATTGAAGTATTGGATGGTGTTTAGAATTCATGAACATAACAACTACTAATAAATACTAACCGAAAATATTTTTTTGTGATATCGTCGTCACTTGCTAATTAATCCTAATAATATTGATTCAATATCATTTTGAAATATTGATCGACCGTGACCACACTGTGTTCTATTTTTAAATATACCAGGCCACTCAGAAAGTTTTGCAAAAAAAAAGTTTTCATGTGTAACGCACTGGCCACTTGTTTTTTTATATTATATTGAAAACTTTGGTTATTTAAAAGTAAAAATACCATTGTTCGAATTTTCAATTTCCCTCCAAATTTCTTCGAGAGCCAAATCAAATTATCGTTTCTCATTTAAAAATGGATCTGCATCGTGAACATTTTCGTGCGATGATTTTCTACGATTTTAAATGTAGCCTAAAACCTGATGAGTCATTTGATCGACTTCAAATTGCTTTTATGAATGAAGGACCTTCAAAAGCAACCATCTACCACTGGTATAGCGAGTTCAAATGCGGTCGCCTTACTTAGGGGGATGAACAAAGGAGTTGTCGTCCTATGACGACAGTCACGGAAGAAAGTGTGCAAGCAGTAAAAAAAATAATTCAAGAAAATAGGTGAATTACATACGACGAGATTCAGCATACACTGCAGATTGGTTTGGGAAGCGTTGCCGCTGGGTGCCGCACAACCTCACTGAAGCTCAGAAGCAGGCCCGTATGGAGCGGTTCCGTGGGATGAATAAAAAATTTGAAGCAGCCACGTCTCGTCGCGTTTATTACATTGTGATAGGTGACGAATCCTGGATATATCAAAATGATCCAGAAACAAATCGTCAGTCGACAGTTTGGCTGTTTCAAAACGGATCAACGCTTGCGAAAGTAAAGCGATCGAGAAGCGCAGGGAAAATTTTGATCGCTAGTTTCTTCACTTTGACGGGGTATCTGATTTCAATTCCATTACGAGACCACAGTAGCATCAACACCGAATGGTAAACCGCAAAATGCCTGCCAGAAGTTTATTCTGCAATGCAAACCGCTCCATGGGTTCGCAAGGGTATTGCTTCACCATGACAACGCGTCCACGTACTCAGCGCTCAAAACGAGGGACTTCCTGGACACCACACCGGTCAGAGTCTTGGAGCACCCTCCTTACAGTCCTGATCTGGCACCGTGTGATTTCTTTTTATTCCCTAAAATAAAAATCAGCTAAAAGGGATATAGTTTTTAAATCCGGAAGACGCGCTAGCAGCGTTCGAGAAGGCCGTGAAAGAGGTGTCTGCGGCGGACTGGAAAAAATATTTCGAAAATTGGATCACACGCATAAAACTTTCGAGATATATATAGAAGCTGGAGGAGAGTTCTTTGAAAGATTTGAAAAAATATTTTATCCATAGAAGTTAGTTTTTTAGTGTCTCAACACTTTCTGAGTGTTCCGTTTATTGATCGACCGTGATCACACTGTGCCTATATTTAAAAAACAGTTCAGCAACGTCTCGTTTGAAGCATAGCATAATCATAATAAGCAATATAATGTTCCCACTGCTGGGAAACAGTCCTCCTCCCTATGTGGAGACCACATGTCTTCATTTCTCTGTGTTTGTTCTTCTTATGTTACTCGTACTCGTGTCTTTGTATCTTCGCCCATGTCTGGTTCAAAGGCCCATCAACAATTGTATTATCATGGCTTGTCAGTCTGTGTGTTTGTTATTTCTTTGCGCTCGAACGGCTGAACTGATTTGGTTGAAATTTGACACACAAGTAGACCATGGCCTGGAATAGCACATAGGATACTTTTTATCCTGTGAATATGTTACCATGGGTCAATTTTCTATATTCACACGGGTGAAGCCGCTAACGGCAGTTCGTTACCAATAAAACAGTCCAGAAAAATCTTAAAGAAAATCATTATAACATGACAACTTGATACTGAGTGCACGTCGTCACTGAGCAGTTTATATTTGTCCTTACGATATCAGTTTTCAGAGATATCAGTGATTTTGAATCCGGGATGTCAGGCACGTCGTTTTTATCTCGGGAATGTCAAATCCTATGGGACAATTCCTACTTTCATGCATGAAGCCGCTACCTCAAAGATTCCAGATTCAAAGCATTTTATTTCAAATAAATCGTTTACAGGGACTTTTCAAATGTCAAAAACTCAGTCTTCAAAATGATGCTAGTTGCACATTCCTTCATGCAAGAAACTCCGAGCAATGGGTGGCTCGCCGTCCGACCGACCGATAATCGAGCCCAAGTCGTTGACGGTGCGTACTGTTTCACGCGTGCCTCAGGGAGATGTACGCAAATTCTAGGGGCTCAGCAGGGTCGAAGCCTACTGGGCCACGGGTGGTGTGAAAGTGAAACCCGGGGCCTGGGACGAAGGCAAAGAAGGAACAGGAGTGGGTTTTTAGTCGGTAAAAGTCTGACACTATCTCTTGCTCCGCCCAAGAGCGGGATTTGTCATAAGATGATTTTCCCGCCCAATAAAAAAAATGGACACTCTTTTCAATCTTGTTATGTATTACAAATATCCTTGTTACATGTTTCTTGTTGATACTATTACGTGAGAATAATGTAAATAAAGTAAAAATAGAAACTAAATATAGATATTTCACATTCTCCTAAGATATTTACCGGCTTTAGCTCTACTCATTGATATCAATTCTAAGAAAAATATTTGCTTTTTCTTTTAATCTTAATATTACCTAAAAAAAAGTTGTTGGCAGTTTTATATAGAAATAATAATTCCACTACCTTTTTTCCGCGGCTGGATTCCTGTGGCCTATTTTTCAAGGTATTTAGCTTTTTTTTTAGGTAACCTAAAACATTTAGCGATTTGCCGATGATTAATTGTATGCGATTGGTAAGTTTATCGACAACTATAATTAAATATTATTTTAATGCTTTTCGGAAAAAATCCTACCTAATTATTTTGTGTGTACCAATTTTCCTTTTACTTCTACACACAGTGTCTACATCTCTATTTTCTCCAACTCTCCTTTCGCAGGTATGCTGGAAGTGATTTCTTCAGAAATAAGCATCACCTTTGTACTATTCTTCTTTTTCCTTTATTAGTGTGTGTACATAAATTGTTAAATAAATAGTTCTGTGGTTACGAAACAGCAGAAAACTGTGACGGTAAAAGAAAACCGTATACGTAATATTTTCGTTGGTAAAACTGTACAAAAATGAACATCTTACGTCTTAATAATTCAGGATTTTTTTTTTTTTTTTTTTTTATTCACGATAGGTTCGCGCGAATTATGTTTGTCAAGCGACCATTGACCCCTGAGTGGTCATTACTGTATTACATAGTGTCGGTAGGCCATTAAACAAGCGACGCCGGTATAGGTGATAGTTTAATTACCTTATTACTGCTTTGCAGAAGGATGCCACCGCATCCCGTTTCTTCTCACTCCGGATCATGGACCGGTGCGAGAAGTCGCCGCCGCCGATCGCCTTCACTAGGACACGGCGGTGCTCCGCCCAAGCGGGGCTCACCTCCACTGTATACTGCGCCGTATCCTCCAGGAGGTCTGCGCAACGGTGACATTCGGCTGTTTCTTACACCTGAATCTGGAACAGGAACCTACTACTACCAGGAACTTACTATGTCATGAGGAAGGTGGGGCACCGTGACACCTTTCCAGCCACTCAAAGAGGGAAATTACCACCGCGATCGTGGCGTATCCAAACTCGTCCTTATCATTAAAAATCTTGCCCCCCCTAGCCAAGTTACAACAGTTTCGTTTGATTCTTTTTTCGTTGATCGCCTCGAGTAGGTCACGCCTCCTAGTCCTTTATTCTGACCACATGACTGAGCGTTGAGATGACGTCAGAACAAAGGAATCGGGGGCGTGGCCGACTCCAGGCGATCGACGAAAAGAGAATCGACACGAAACGGTTGTAACTTGGCTAGGGAGGCTGATTTTTTTGCAGCCAAGCCAAAAGTGTTTCTAACCAATTCTTGCATTTAAAAGTGGTTTGAACCAATCAACAATTTCGACTATGACATAATAGTGGCATTTCTCTTTAATACTTTATTGCCGCTGTTTTCCAAGCCTCACCGCGTCAGACGGTTTCAGTTTACACAGGGGTGGCTTGTATTGTTATTGTATTCAGTTACCTAGCCTATCGGCATCATTAACGTTATTGAGATATCTAGATTGCCTCGGGCATTTTAGAGGGAGGGTGGATTTTGTGGAAATATTTGACAACTGTAGTTTCCTAAAGATGCTTGGCTTTTTTCATTAAGTAGAAAGCTTAAAGCATGATGCGTGTCTCTTTACTTTTCCTTGCACACTAAGGCATTGTTCGAACCAAACGCATCTATTGTCGGCCGTTGACTGTAAGAGGGCAATACGCAGTTTTTCGTTTTTCCATATTATATTAACTTCTCGTTCACACCGAACCGACTATACGCTATTACGTAGTGCGTTGTCGCTGACTCTCGGTGGCCGATTATTGTACTACGCGTTGCAAGTTTACTCTTTTGTTCACACAGGTAACGCATTCTACGTTATAGCGTACTGTCTGCTTGGTGAAAACGCATACTGCAGACTGAGTGCACGTTCACACTGGGACTGACAGTGAGCATACTCACAATACATTTACAATATAAGAAAATACGTTTGGTGTGAACGATGCGTTAGAGCTATATTTCATCGGGAACCCATGGCGGCGCGACCAGTCTCTACTGCCAACAAAATGTATATAGCTCTGTAGAGAGTTACTCACCTTGTGTCCATTTGATTGCGCAACCAATTTGGTGGCGCGACTAGCTCAGACGCCAGTCCCTTCGCCAGTGACGCCCCCACCAAAGGCTGTGTAAGGGCTAAATTTCACCGGGACACCATGGCGGCGCAGCTGGTCGCGCCACCATGGTGTCCCAGTGAAATATGGTCCTAAGCGTTCTTCAAGCTAAAAACAAAGTTAGGTAGGTCTATAACTTCGAGAAAGAAGTCAACCATCGAATCCGTCTCGGCTGGATAGCGTTCGGAAAGCTGTGCAGTATTTTCTAGCATACTGTGGTATTTGACTTTGACACCACAGTGTCTGAAGACAAAAGTCAATGACCTATGCATGTCTAAAATATGGTCGCTCACAATAATAATAATATTCCAAAACTATCACACAACACCGTCTAGTCCCAAGCTAAGCTAAACAGTGCTTGTGTTATGAGTACTAGACAACTGATAAACATACATATATATTTCTATATACATACATTTTATAGATAAATTACACCTAGACACAGAAAGTCGTCGACAGCGCGTATTGTTCCACGCGTGCCTTAGGGAGATGTCAGCAAATCGTAGGGGCTCAGTAGGGTCGAAGCCTACTGGGGCCATGGGTAGTGTGAAAACGAAACCAGGGGCCCTGGGACGAAGGCAACGAAGGAACAGGAGTGGGTTTTAAAAGTCGGACACTATCTCACGCTCCGCCCAAGAGCGGGATTTGTCATAAGATGATTTTCCCACCTAAAAAAAAAAACCCAGACACAAACAAATGATCGTGCTCATCACACAAACATTTGTCCTAGGTGGGAATCGAACCCACGATCTCCGGCATAGCAGTCAGGACCACTAACCACTAGACCAACAGGCCAGTCAAAAGGTTAAAAGTTACCCGAAGGGCCATGGAGAGGTCTATATTCCGAGTTTAATTGTGTGATCGAATCAGGAATGAAAATATCCGCAAGAGAATTAAAGTTACCGATATAGCAAGAAACATTGCCATAATTAAGTGGCAGTGGGCAGGGCACATTGCACAGCTTGGATGGTAAATGGGGCCGAAAGGTTCTGAGTGGCTCTCGTGTACTGGAAGACGCAGCGTTGGATAGCTTCCCACAAGGTTTGACAAATGACCTGATGAGGTTATTGGGAATCCGATTAATGTAAGACGCCCAGGATCGATCCTTGTGGAGGCACTTAAAAGAAGTCTTTGTCCAGCACTGGACGTGTTTCGGCTGGAATGATGATGGTGATGATCATAATAATTTCGGCAGAAAGTTATTCAACTGCTCGACACACGGCTGGATACATGGCTTCCCTCAAGCGTCGCCACAACGACTTTTCTTGTGCAATTTGCTTATTTTGGCAGAGTCCTTTTAAACATGTTTGGGTATGTATTCTGTAAGTATTCTAAACGTGCAACGACCTGTTCTGTGCTTCTTATCAATTTATTTATTTGCTATTTTGCTAACATGCACTGGTTTCTCGAGGTCAAAACATATCCTAATCCTTAAAAAAGTGTGATCAATATATATAAATATCCCTTAACGTCAGTAAAACAAATTTCATATGCTTTACTCCCAATCAGAGGCCACAGCCAGGTCTAGACTTTGGTGTCGTGATCCATGAGTGTGTTAATCCACCCTATCAGTGTAACTGTAATCGCATCAGTCAAGTCAAATCAATTAAATATTTAGGAATAATAATTGACCAACGGCTGTCTTGGCATGCCCACATTGAAAATACAATGACCAGGATTAGAAAACTAATCTGGATCTTCAAAACTTTGCGTCATGTAGTTCCGCCCCTATTACAACCTATTGTATACCAGTTTGGGGTGGAGCCACGAAAACCAAATTCTTAGATCTTGAAAGAGCTCAGAGATCTCTTTTAAAAGTTATGTATTTTAAGCCCTTTAGATATTCCACAGACAATCTTTATAAGATCTGTAACCTGCTCTCGGTCAGAAAATTATATATATTAAATACAATTTTAACCCTACATAAATCACTGACATATGATGCTACAAAGTTAGACAGAAGACGTAAAGATATCGTGGCCCACTCACCGAAGGTCAGAACTATGTTTGCCAGACGGCAATATAACATACAGTCAACTTACATATATAATAAATTGAACCATAAATTAAATATTTACCCCATGTTGCTATATGAATGTAAAAAAGTATTGACTGACTGGTTAAAAACCTTATCATACGATGAAACAGAACTTATTCTAGCCCGAATCTGTTAGCGAAAGTCTCACAATCACCATTCACACTCACAAACACATACACACACCCCCACACACACACACTCATACATTCGCATGCTCAAATTTGTTCCTAATTTTTATTTTAAATTACCTTACCGATGTTTAATTGTTTGTCACAACATTGTAATTTTAGAAACTAAGGGAAGGGCGAGGCAATCCCATCACAAGTATTCTTTAACTTAACGGGGATGCCTCAATTTTTTTGTTGCATGACTATGTAATAAGAAACAATAAACATTTATTATTATTATTATTTATTATTATTATAAATTAGACATCAAAATGAAATCAAACATTTAAATCAAACCAACACTAAAATAAAATGAAATCGAATTTAAAACAAAATTAAATTAATATTTATAACCAATATAAAATATTATGTTCATTAATAAAATAAAATATTACATAAACATTAACAACACAGTACAATCGTAGGCAATGGCTGAGATACCTGGTTTTTGTGTGAAGTTATCAGTATTTTGGCGTTCATCATGGAATTTCTAACCAACATCCTGGGCCACTGGCCCACTGGTCCACTACGCCTATGATCACGGCTTTGCTAGACTCTGTTTTGTATAACAAAAATTCCAGATTAACAGGAGCAAAGTTTTTCAATATTAATCTCACTGTCATCAGTTGTTAAATTAATTATTTCTTAAGCTCTTAACACACTAAGCCACAATACTAACAAAATGTCGGAACAGAGTGACTTTAATCCAATTCTAATCGGCTTGTAAGATACAGATTAACCTTATTCCACTTGTATGTATTCAATATCATTACAACACACAAAGGATCACTAGAAAAGTAGAAAATAATGGAAATTACTTTCTACTTAATCCTCCAGAAAAGTAGATTTTTTTTTTATTAAGTGGGAAAATCATCGTATGATAAATCCTGCTCTTGGGCGGAGCAGGAGATAGTGTCAGACTTTTACTGACTAAAAACCCACTCCTGTTCCTTCGTTGCCTTCATCCCAGGGCCCCGGGTTTCGTTTTCACACTACCCATGGCCCCAGTAGAGTGTTTAGTATTGAAGATAAACGCATTTTTACCACATGTAACCATTGATTACAACTTGAAAAGTAGCATAATCAGCCTTTTAATGTTCCCACTGTTGGGACTCAGGCCTCCTCTCTAGGAGAGGGAATGGGCCGTAATCTACCACGCGGGCCCAGTGCGGATTGGTGAATGTCACATGTCTTCGAATTTTTGGTTCTAGGACATGCCGGTTTCCTCACGATGTTTTCCTTCACCGTTTTGAGAGCAGTGGTGATGAAATAAATTACACAAAGTAATGCGCTTGGCTGGGTTCGAACCCGCGACGTACAACTCGTAAGTCGGGGCCGTTACCACTCGGCCACCACTGCTCTCAACTTGAAAAGTACATAGTTATTATTAGTTCTACATAATCCCTTAAGAAGGTCCTATTTCACTCGCCTATCGTCAATGTCGAACATGGTTAAAAAGCTTGTTACTTCATCTAACGCAATCAAACGCGATGTTTGACGAAAAAGCAACGCGAAAAAAGAAAGATGACGTCTGAAAACTCTGTTAGCATTCGGTAATTCCTTGATTTACTCGAATATTTTGCAAAACTCGTTTCAGGAAATAAGTGTTTTTTTTTTTAACCCGTAAAAGTTTTTGAAAAAACTTGTCGTCATTTAGTTTGCAAGGTTTCTCTTGTTATACTTTTTTGACATTTTTAATTTTTGAGTAAATTATGAACTGTCAGAATTTCAGGGGTCTTTACTGAATTAGTTTTACACAAAATTATAAATTAATTTCAACAGAAGCCTAAATAATATCCACAAAATACTGTGTTTCCAAAATATCTAATGAAAAATGTGTAATAACGTCATAATCGCGTAAGAGCGGTTGTATGAAAAACAGTGAAAATGTATGTCAAATTTCATCCCCTCAAATCTAGATTATTAGTATCTAGTATTGATGATAAACGCAGTTTTATCACATAAAACATCATCATCATCATTTCATCGGAAAGACGTCCACTGTTGTACGTAGGCCTTCCCCAAGTGTCGCCACAATAAACGAAGCTGTGCGTGGTCTGTGCGTGTGGTCACACAAAACATTTGATTAACATCGCGAAAAGGCGTGTAACTCTCTGTTCGATTGTGAAGCGTTGCAAAAACAATTATTTAGTTCTAGCAGCTAATCATTTCCGTATGTAGGCCACTGTAACGTATATTGAAATCTTTGAGGATGCCGGAAGTAGACTAGTAAAAAGATCAATAGTGATGTGGACCAAGGGACAATTGAACCTACTTATAACATCATTTACTTCATCATTTCAGCCGATAGACGTTCACTATTGGACATAGGCCTTCCTCAAATGTTACCCCGACGACCGGTCCTGTGCGTCTCGCATTCATCCTATTCCCGCGACCCTCACCAGGTCATCATTCCACCTTGTAGCCCTACCAACGCTGCGTCTCGTCTAGTACGCGATTAGATATACGCGAACAGATGGTCGATGTGGCTAAAAGGTTCTGGAGTGGTCCAGAACCTTTTGGCCACATCGACCATCTGTTCTACAAGCAATGTTCCCTGTTACTCAAGGTTGGCGATTCTTCGGTCTATGTCGGTAACCTTGTTTCTCCTGTGGATATCTTTATTTCTGATTCGATCACTCAAGGAAACCCCGAACCACTTTCCATTGCTCTTTGGGTGACTTTAGAGTTTGTATATTATGAGGTTTACTTACTTATAACTTATATTGATATAATAATACTTTACACTGTTTACCCAAACCCTCCATCCATCATCACTCCGAAACCTCTTTACAATTCATAATACATTCCGTAAAAGGCAAAAACAGCTTTAAAACGGCACAAAATCTCTCGTAATAATCTATCACAGGCTGTCGCACACCGAATGCTATATACTTAATAAGCGACATAATAAGGAGCCAAATATGCAGAGTGCGTTCCTGAAGTAAATATTGTGACCACGTGTGCTTACGTGCCCAGTTGGTTCAGCTTGTGACACAGTGTGAGCGATGCTACTGATATTATATCGCTCACTTAGTAAAATATTGGCAAATCTATAATAAATGCGAAATTGAGTTTTAACAGCCTAAGTGTTTAAAATTGAGTTATTTATATCTGGTCTATACTATTAGTCAACATCCCAATTTATATTAACAATGATATAAATGAACTCAGTACAAATCTTTAAAATGAAGTTCATTTTAGAGATTTGTACAATGTTTGAAATTAGTTTCTGTAAACTAAGAAAAATGTAGATGTGCCAATATATTGCTAGGTGAGCGAATCATGTATGTTAGAAAAAAATCTTCATCTTATTAGCAAAAGAGGCAATAGACATATATGTTACAAGAAATAGGGACCAATTAGTTCAACTAGGTTTCAGACTGGCTAAAGTAGCTTCTTCTTTCATGGATTACTGTTTGAAATGTTATAATAAAATACCTCCACAAATATTAGAACTCAATGAAACGAAATTTAAATTTTGTATTAAACGAACACTATGCAGGCAAGCATATTATGAGTTGGAGAATAATATTCAGGATAAAAATGCTTGACTCAATGCTGGTCCAGCTCCTTTACTAACGGGGTGTACAAATTGATTAGTTTTGGTAATTATTATTATTATTTTGAAATTGTAAAACATTATAAGTATTGTATAATGTAGAAGCATTTTTTTTTCAAAGTTTGTAAATGTGAGTACCATGGAGCTATTATATGGTTTTTAGGTTACATAAATGAGCATGGCAGTTGAGACTTTGTCATGCTCACTCAAATGTCTCACTAATGGTCAAACGCGAGCCTACAAAACAAAAAAAAAAAATTGAAATGTGGTCATTCACAATGGGCCTCATCAGAAGACTTCCAAAGGGCAATGGAGAAGACAAATCTAATTCTGTGTTGACTGTGGTTACAAAAAAGTCTTTTTTTCGTCGTCAGTTTCTCATGTCACAGCCAACAGTGCCTGAAGACGAAAGTCCAAATACCAGATCCAGATGACCAGTGATGACTTATAGGTCTGAACATGGTCCCTTACAATGGGCTTCATCAGAAGGCTTTAAAGTCACCCAAAAGCCTATGGATAGATAAATAAAGATATCCGCAGCAGAGCTAAGGTTACTGACATAGCCTCTAAAACCGCCAAACTTAAGTGGCAGTAGTCAGGGCCAATTGCTTGCAGAACAGATAATCGATGGGACCGAAAGTATCTGGAGTGGTGATCACGTACCTAAAGACGCAGCGTTGGAAGGTCGTCCACAAGGTAGGCCGACGAACTGGTGAGGGTCGCGACAATCCGATGGATGCGAGATGCACAGGACCGTTTATTGTGGCAACACTTGGTGAAGGCCTGTGTCCGGCAGTGGACGAATTTTGGCTAAAACCATATAATTCGTTTATGTTTATTCGTAAAACAAATGGACAGATATTTTTGGTTTTTACACGAGTGCTTTTAAAGTTGTATAGTGCTTTTTCCAAACAATGGACTCCAAATTCCGTGCGATAAATCTGATAAAATATTACAGAAAATAAAGCTATTTTTATCTTTTAACTTTTAAATGGACATTACTGTAAGCCTAGCTTATATATGGCCGTAACCTGGCTCAGTCAATATTATCGCCAACTATCGCCCATCTTGAACTGTGCGCAATCCTAAAGATATAATAAAGTGGGCACGTCACGCACACTCGCTCCCATCTCATTAAGTTAAACTGTTTCTGTTAGCTTTAAATAGCACTTCATTGGGTAGTGTGCGCACTTTATAGCTTGAAGGACTGTACCCATTCATTCTGGGTGAGGACTTGAATTACTAGGACTTGCGAATTTTTGGGGTCCAGTGCAGGGATTTTGAAGTTCTTTGGTTCATTCAAGAGCTACCATTCAATTACCTGTAGTTCTAGAACACTAATTACCCTTTAGTAAATCAAGAATTAAGTCACGATGAATAGGTTATTTCTAGACAAGCGTGCTCCATCATCGACCACATTATTGATTAGCATCAAGTAAGATATAGGTCAAACGCGAGCCTGACAATAAAAAAAAAAAACTATTTAGTAATGCCACATTCCACCAGAAAGACATATTGTTAGTAGGTAACAGATTACCTTATGACATAATGGACGTAACGCTGAAAAATCTCAAGGGATCTTTCTAACCTCAAAATACCCCATGTCGCTATTATTATTATGTTTTTTTTTAATTGATATAAACCAGTGCTAAACTGCGATCCCCCTTGATGGTAAGTAGATATGCAATCATTGATGGTGAGGCGCACTAGTTTATTAAGAGCCTATTCACTCTAGCCTTGAAGACACCTAAATTATTCTTATATTTATTTATTATATACTTTATTTTACACCTCATAATGCGGACAGGATAAACATTTGCAAAAACTTAGTGTACAATGGGCGGTCTTATCGTACAGGGCAATCTATTAGAGACAATTTTGGGATGGACTGAACCATCCCATCCCATTTTGTTATCCTTAGGCCTCTCGCCCACGGCGACTTTTTGTAGTGATGCTGTAGCGCGTTCGCATCCAAATGTCCTTTCCTTGGTATTGTTCGTCAAGTCGTTGAGCTCCTTAGTAGTCCTGGGTTGAGCTTTACGAATGCTTGCACTGACTCGACAGGTCTGCTTATCTGTATGGTTCTTTCTTCAAAAGACCATCTCAGACAAATCTGCATGGTTCTCATGTGATTTGACCATTACATATTAACTGTATGGACTTTAGAGAGACTTTGATCTCTGAGTTTGTTTCGGTGTTTCTTCTCAGGGTAGTCTAGTCAGCTGGGAAACACCGGCCTCATCTAGTTCAAAATAACGAAAAAAAATTGACGAGTAAAAATGTTTTTTTAAACCTACTTACAAAATAAATATCATTTATCATCGATACAATCGCGATGATGTAGCGCGTTGTCATTTTTTGTATAGCGCTTGCAAATGCGACTTTCGCGCGTTAGTAGCGATGCTGTCGCACGCTTGCGAAACGCGCGATAGCATCGCTACAAAAAGTCGTCATGGGCGAGGGGCCTTAGATATAATAAAACAAAATTCCCCACCGCTTCTGTCGATCTGTATTTTGACGATTTAAAGCTCGAAACGTATTTTCGTGCGAATTTCACCAATTGGCAAAGAGATTCATGAGGACGTCTCATATGTATAAATAATACATGCATATTATATATAGTAGAACATGTGTAAAGCTGGAGCAATTAATTTAAATAATTTCTTTGTTTTATAAAAAATAAATTTTTAATGTTTCAAATAATATTTTTGTAAATAATATTTTTACTTGTATATAAATCAGCTTAAAAAAGGCGAAATTAAAAATCGCATATTCAATAAATAAAATTATTCTTGTTGTTTTAAGAATAGTGTTCGAGCTTGTTTGATTTTAATCACTGAGTCAGTTTCTAAGTGTCTCATTATTAATTAACCTCCAGATATGCAATATTTCAACATTTTACTGCATGGTTGATGTCTATATGAGTACCTACCAATATGCACTTTGAGTAGCAATCAAAATTTACGTATTTTAACTAATAAATATTATAATGAACTAATTTAACCATTAATTAGCAATTCAAAACTCAACTATAATAAAAATTAACTCATTAAACAAAATGTCCAAGTAAGTATACTACAAATGCAATCTTAATAATGGCTTAATGAATCGTATGCATTGCCCCATAAAATTATATTGACATATAAAATGGGTCGTTTAATTGGCAGTCCCTAATTGAGTATGGACGTAATGCGATACCCCTGTTCAGTTATTTTATAACTCTCTTCGTATTACTGTCACAATTGTTTATTTATTTATTTAAACTTCATGTACAGTGGTGGTACATAGTCGGACTTAATGCCACAAAGCATTCTCTACCAGTCAACCATTGGGTTAAAAAGACAACACTGTGGTAGGTGTGCACAATAAATAAATAACAGAATGTAGTATCGTTAAATTAAGTGGCTTATAATAATAAAATACGTATATATGCTAATATAATAAACTAATAAATACTATGATACATAAGAAATCATTCTAATTAAGAGAACTTAAAATATAGCAATTATGACGAAGACCGAACTAAGATTGAGAACTTCAAGTAGTAGTTCCGAATTTTACGCTTGAAGGAAAATTTAATTTTTAATTGTTGGTGTGTGTTGATCAATTGAATTCATCTTTAGGGATATTGGTTGAGAACTATACGTCTTATAAAAAAAGGATAATAGAAAAGGCTGGAGTTTCATTGCGTGTCGCATCAGAAATGAACATATCCGTAGGAGAACCAAGGAAACCGAGGTAACCCGAAGAATCGCCGAACTTAAGTGGCATTGCTCGCAGAACAGGCCTTTTAACGCTATGTCTTCTGGCCCCATCGTCGAATGAAGAGTGAAATTCCCTTCCTAGTAGAAAGACTTGTTATTACTTTTTGGAAGTATGCGGAACATTTGCAGTGTTGGATGGCCTCCCATGAAGAGGACCGCTGACCTGGTGAGGATCGTGGAAATCTGTTGAATGGGACACGCACAGGACTGATCGTTGTGGCGGCACTTGGGAGAGTCTGGTCAGATGTCTGGCTGCGGATATCTTTTGGCTGAAATGATGATGAAGAGAACAAGATTTCACAGAAATAATATGAACAGCTGGCAGCTAAATCCAATCAAATCCCTGACTTACATCTGAAGACATTTTAAACAAGGGGATCACTAAACACTAACAGCCATAGTCACGCTTAGGGCGCGTTTCCACTGTAGCGGAACTAGGCGTAGCGGAGCGGCGAAGCAATTCTTCTAACCGTTAAACTTATGGCGTAATATTAATGACATTCCTAGGTTTTTAGCAAACATAGAAAATTGCTCTATTGATTGTCCTGGACTCAGCATAATTCTTCTTCGCACTAATCAGAACAACCTACGTAAGTGGCCGCAGTCTTAAAAATAAATAAATAAAAGTGGTAAGTGTTTCCGTTGAAGGGGAGCAAGGGGAGCGGAGTTGAGCTACCATCCGCTTCGTGCTCTTTGCTCGGCACCACAGCTTGCTCGACACCATTATGTTTGGCTCAGAGCTACGTGCTTATATGTTTTATTTGGTCCGCTCCAGCTCAGCAGCTTATTTGCTTAGTTCTACTCTCCTTTACATAGATTACCTACTATTTTTATTGTGCTTTTGGGTACAAAGTTGAATGGTCTACACTGTCCTCTTATACATATTAATATTGTAATACCATGCAGTTTCTTGCCGGTTCTTCTAAATTAGAAACGACCGATTGGAACCGTGCCCTAGCCTCTGACATTTTATAAGTGCCCATGTAAACCTATGTGAAATAAAATAATTTGGAATTTGAATTTGACTTAGTTTGTTTCATGCAGAGTGGAGATTTCAAGCTCTGTGATTGGACAATTCTGTATCCGCTCCTCTCCGTTCCGCTCAGTTTCGCATTAATGGAAACACATTCTAAATCCCCTATTATTCGTAATTAATCTTACAAAGACCAAGTTGATCCTTTATTTTACGATCATCGCGTGTTTGACATGTCAATATATGTATGGAACTCTCAAGTCCCATGACTGTGACATGTTTTGACTAGGGTCAACGTTCTTGACACCCTTCAACAATAAAAGTTGATCAACTTTTATGTGTTGTTTACATTAATTTATTGCGCCCAGCCCTCCTTATTATAACCTTAGTTGACGTGTATTGGTAGTTAAGTAAAAATGATGATTAAATTAAAGAATAGTAAAGTTTGATCAGCGATCCCTTCGCATTTGTCGTTGATTCATAATTTTTTACGATTTTTCTCATTTTGAGGGGGAAATTAGTATCTATTGAGCACTTGTATGAAAAAAGTAATAGTTTTTTTTACATATTCATAGGCTCGCGTTTGTAACTGTCCTATGCGTCTCGCATCTATCGGATTCCCCCGAACCTAAATCAATATTTGTGTGGTTTGCAGATAGTTGTTCGAGATGCACCTGTGTTCCATCAGTTGTATCTTACTATGGGGACGGGCTGCAGAAATCGACTCAATTTTTATATTACAGAAAAGAGCGATCAGAGCTATATACAATCTTCGCCGCTGCGATTCTCTAAGGGAACTGTTTAAGGACATTAACATAATGACGGTGCCTTGTCAATATATTTATGCAAACATAATGTATGTTAGAAAAAATCTTAATCTTTTTAGCAAAAGAGGCGATAGACATAATTATGTTACAAGAAATAGGGACCAATTAGTTCAACCAAGTTTCAGACTAGCAAAAGTGGCCTCTTCTTTTATGGGGTACTGTTTGAAATGTTACAATAAAATACCTTCACGAAAATTAGAACTCAATGAAACGAAATTTAAATCTTGTATTAAACGCACACTATGCAGGCAAGCATATTATAAGTTGGAGGATTATATTCAGGATAAAAATGCTTGGCTCAATGCTGGTCCAGCTCCACTACTACCGGGGTGTACAAATTGATTAGTATGGAAATTATTTTCTAATGTTTTTTTTCTTGAAATTGTAAAATATAAGTATTGTATTATATGTATAGAAGCATTTTTTCCACAGTTTGTAATTGTGAGTACCATGGAGCTTTTTATAGTTTTTATGTTGCTACTGGACTTATTTGACATAAATGAGCATGGCAGTTGAGAGTTTGTCATGCTCACTCAAATGTCTCACTGATGGTGGCGCGGGTGTTGGATCATTCGGTTCCCTTCAAAATGGTTGAGCTGAGTGGTGCTAATATTAGCGTCATGTCCGTGAACGGGCGCTGTCAGTTGAGGCTGGTCATCTCTTAGCTGCCAGTTGCTATTTTAATATCTATATTAAGTTTTTATTTTTATTTACATTGTTCTCACATGATAGCGACAAGAAACATGTAACAGAGATATTTGTAATTACAAAATATGATTGAAAAGAGTGTCCATGGAGTTTCTTGCACATTCTTCTCCATAGAGATCTACGCTTTGGAATGTGCAATTAGCATCATTTATTTTTATTTTTCTGACTGACTGACTTCTTGACGTTTCAAAAGTGCCTGTAAATGGTTTATTTGGAATAAATGCTATTTTGATTTTGATTTTTTGATTTTGTTGCTCTTGGCGTTTCAGGGCTGTGGTACACCTTTCGAACATTTCAGCAGCTTGACTGACTGACGGCTTAAGGTACCTTGCGAGGCACGCAGGAGCTCGGTATGTGCCTAATGGATGGTCATCCCTCAACAGATCTATACCCATCCCAACAGTACGCCTATGAAACTATGTCGACGAAGCGGCAGCGATACGACGGTACGACGGTGCCGTTTCGTCGACAGAGGCTCATAGTTAGGTGACGAATATGCGTCTTTGAAGCTACGCTTCCGTGGGCCTTACTGAATCCAGAAGATCACCGTTTTTAGCGTTCCGCACCTCAAAAGGTAAAAACGGAACCCCTATAGGATCACTTTGTTGTACGTCCGTCTTTCTGTCTGTCTGTCGGTCAAGACCCTTTATCTCAAGAACGCGTGGTGGTATCGAGTTAAAATTAAAACCATATACTTAGGTCTGCGGTCTCTTGAAACTGTGAAAAAATCAAACATCTGAGTTAAAGGAAAAAAGATACGGCAGTTTAAGTCGCAAAAACATATATTTCCACACTCTCAGGGGAATCAAAATTCTTAGGGAACTACTTATGTTTGCGATCCCTTGAAGTGTGAAAAAAATAAACTTTTAAGTTAACGAAATAAAAAGATACGGTTGTTTATGTCACAAAAAACGTAAATTTGACACTCTCAAGGAAATCTAAATTCATAGGGTACTTCCCGTTGACCTGGCATGAAGCAAGGTCTTATAGCACAAGGATAGGAATAAATCTGAAAACTGTAAATTTGTAATTACGACACAAATAAAAAACTTTTTTTCTCTTCGGAAAAATCTTCGAGACTCGATTCCGAAATTGAACTATATAGGTACGTTAGTCTGTACGGAACCCTCAGTGTGCGAGTCCGACTCGCACTTGCCCAGTTTCTCCAGATCCTCAAAACAATATGACATTAAAAAAACTCAGAGAAATAAAATGAATACAATCTCTCACCATAATCTACTCAAAATTACCTGTATAATTAAAATCAGATCTGTAGGTAAACTTGTTGTAAATGTAAGTAATTAAATAACGAGCCACTCTGCTCGCAAACTTGAATGTTGTATCTTTTTCAACCCTTACATGTAAATTTAAAATTAATTAAACGTATATGCGAGGATGGCAGCCCTGCGCGATGATTAGCAGGGGCGGATTTGGGACGCCAATTTATTTATTCATTTCTTTGTGCAACCAAAGGTACAAAGGTGGACTTAATGCCTTAGGCATTCTGTACCAATCAAACTATGGTGGTGAAGAGACAATATGGCAGGTAAAAAAATAAAAACCAGGATAACAAAAATACATACATATTTGAATATACATTATTTTTAGTACATGCAAAACCTGAATATAGTTTTTTTCAGAATCGGTAACTGAATCGACTCCAATAGGTTTTACACCAGTTTATATTTTTTCCCAAAAATATTAAAAGAAGGTCACAAGTTGGACACAACCGACACTAAGTACTACACAGGTCACGGTCGCAAAAGCAGTACAAAGGCGGACTTATGATCCTTGATAGTTGATCGCTCATCCACACTTAAACTCACGTACTACACTCACCCGGACCGAGCTCCAGTCGTCGACGGCAAATAGTGTTCCACGCGTGCCTCAAAGGTGGACCTTGGGACCGTACGGGCCCAGCAGGACCGAAATCTATTAGGGCCGTGGCTCGACTTCTGAAAGTGTAACCCGTGGTCCTGGAACGCCAGGGTAAAGAAGGAACATAGGTGTGGTTTTATTAACCGACTTCTAGAAAAGGAGGAGGTTCTCAATTCGGATGTTTGTATTTTTTTTATGTTTGTTCGCGCATAACTTCGTCGCTTGCCAACCGATTTGAAAAATTATTTTTTTGTTGGAAAGGGTAAACTTTCCAAATGGTCCCACAGTCACCAGATCGGGATCTGATGATGGAATCTTTGCGAAATCGAGGAAACTCTTCAAATATTATAGGCAACTATACAGTGATTTTGGTATTTTCATCGAGAACTTAAGCATTTACAGTCGAAAAGTAACATTTGATGAAGTGGAACTGATGAAGAAGACCAGAAATGGTCAACGAAACTTCATACTCGCATAGATATTACAATGAAAATAGTTAAGCGACTATGACAATAGAAATAAATCAATGGATCTAAATAGTTACGTTGAAAATGGTATCATCGAAGTGATCTGATGATGATGATGGAGCCGGAAGGTTGGCACTGGAACTTCGTAATTAATCAATGTAACCTATTCGTGTTTGGACTTATTAGAATTGTCATGAGATGCACTTTGGCTATAAAGTACTATCGAACTGATTTGATGATGGAGCCGGAAGGTGGAAGGTAGATACAGGAACTTAATAATAAAACAATGTAACTTAGCAGTGTTTGGGTTAATTGGAATTATCATGAGAAATAGGCACTCTATTTACAAGTGTATCACAAATAAAAAAGTATGAAATAAAAAACTTTTTACAAAAAAAATATAACTGACTTTACTAAAATAACACTGATCGAAATAACTTTAATTTCGGAAGTCGGTGTTTCTTTTAGTAAAGTCAGTTATATTTTTTTTGTAAAAAGTTTTTTTTCAGTAAAAGTCAGACTGGAAGAAGTCATTAGATGATTTCCCACCTTAAAAAAGAAGCGGCAACGATTTCTAGCACCGGGACTTGATACAGGCCATGGTCTGGAGCGCGGTCGCCTCCTTCTGCGAAGCAGTAATAATGCTAGCAAAGGAGACGGCCGAGCGCGTGAGGCAACGGGCCTTAAGCCCCAACCGTCGCCGGGATTCCGATCCCGATTTCCGGCCACCGTAGCCGGGGGCTTGCGAACGGTGAGCAATGGGTAGCCCGCCGTCCGACCGTCCGGTAACCGTCCGGATCGAGCCCAAGTCGTCAACGGCGCGTACTGTTCCACGCGCGCCTCAGGGAGATGTCAGCAAATCGTAGGGGCCCAGCAGGGTCGAAGCCTATTGGGGCCATGGGTAGTGTGAAAACGAAACCCAGGGCCTTGCGAGGAAGGCAAAGAAGGAACAGGAGTGTGTTTTTAGTCAGTAAAAGTCTGCCCAAGAGCGGGATTTGTCATTAGATGATTTACCCACCTAAAAAAAAAACCTTGAAAAAGAAGACCTTCCCGTAACGTCGCCAGATCAAGGTAATCCTTTTATAATTTGCACGTATAATTAAGACTGTTAAACACAAAAGCTAAGTATAATAAAAAGTATAAATGGGTGTAAACTCGACACAGTTTGATTTGCCACAAATTAGTAAGTTCCATAAATTAATTTTAAATTCTGTGTCGAGTTTACAATAACCCTAATAAATTACATTATGTCTAAAGTACTAATGTTCCTTATAAAGCTCCCGTTATCTTCGCAATATATTTTCAAAAGTAAACACACCTATTTTATTTCTATTAAACCTTTTTGACAAATTATTTTTTATTAATTTGATCAATGAAATGTGACAGATTTTTTCTGAGACACTTATTCAATTAATGAATTCTTCAGTTCAAAAATTTGTCAGTGCCGATAAGTATAATTTATTGGGACTTTTACACTCCCTCGTGAAAGCCTTCACTTAGTTGAAAAGAACACCTTTTCTCTTATTATTTTATTCTATTTTGTGTCGAATCATCGCTAGGAGTCTTTTTAAGCGCTAACAAATCTTTTGACGTAAAAAATATCTTTTTATCTACAAAAACGGAGATAAACCTATCTTTTTTTTCCAAAGACATCAGTCACACATCATTTATCACTTCTCTGTGACACGATTTATACGTTTTATTAGATAGATTGATGAGTTTTCTTTAAAAATAGACTGAAAACTATTTGATATTGTTAAAACCGATGAATTTGGTCGATGTCTTACTTTAGCGAACGAAGATATTAGTCAAAATGTGATGTATTTGTTTGAGTTTATCAGTTAGTCTGGTAAAAGATAAATAACAAAACGAAATTTTCAAATTGTTTAGATCTCAGGACTTGAACGTCTTTTTTTATTATTTCTGATAGGTTCGCGCTTGACCGCTATCACACCTGATAGAAAGCGACGATGCGGTCGACGATGGAGCGGGCTTACCTAGAAGTAACCTATTCACTCTTGACTTAAAGATTCTCGGGTTGTAGCCATCAGGAAACGCAGATTCCGGCAAGGAATCAACTCCTTGGCTGTACGCACAATGAATGTGTTCCCAAAACCTTTTGTGCGTATAGGTGGAACGAACGGCACAATATTGTATGTAGACTACTTTTATTTAGATTCGCATGTATGACGTTAGCCTAAGCTACATAGTGACCGCTGAAAACACGTCTATATGCTGCATAATTGGAGACACTTATAACGTAAACTGGCTTTTGCCAGCGGCTTCGCCCGCATGAAAGTCGGTTTCTCCATACAAACTTTGGACCCCCGTTTTGAATTTCGGAAAGTTCGTTCTTAGCGGATGTCTACACCCTATAAGGAACCTACCTGCCAAATTTTAAGTTTGTAGATTTTATAGTTTCTGAGATTTCGTGATTAATCAGTGAGTGGTACCTATTTCGCTTTTATTTGTACGTAAAGTTTGAATGCCTACACTATAGTTACTTCTCAGTTTTCTGCTTCAACGCACGCGATTGGGAAAAAATAAACTTTAAACAAAGTCGGGAAAAGAAAGAATTTTTCAAATCCATTCTTGTTAAGTTAGAAACTTTCCAAATCTGGTGGAAGGGGAAACTGTCAAGTACAACAGAATAAAGATGCACACACTGAAATGTGACGTCACCGCTATTACGGTAAAAGAGATAGCGACGTGTTCACACCATGCTCCCTCTCTTCCTAATACCTTTAGGAGTATGTATGTAGTGAGTGAGGGTGTGAAATAACCCTCTATTTCAATAATAAAAGTCACTCAGAAAGAACTCACGGTTTACGCGCACTGTTCATACACCGTAGGTATACATGTAGCGACATCTATGGCGTCACATAAGAATTAATCCTGCATCGCGCAATCAAAGTTCTCCGCGTATAGAACAGCCTGAAATCATCTATCAGGCAGTTGCCCACCAGACATAACACCCGTCTGGTCGGAGGATCCTCCCTTTTTAACAGAGGTTTGCAGGACTTTACACTCTGTTCGGCATACCTCCAAATACTCGAACAGGCCACGCCTCCGATTCCTTTGTTCTGACGTCATCTCAACGCTCAATCACGTGGTCAGAACAAAGGAATCGGAGGCGTGGCCTACTCGAGGCGTTCGACGCAAACGAACCGATTGTAAATTGGCTAGGGGGCAGTCCTTCTAACTCAAACGTCACCATTTCTGCCAAAAGATGTCCACTGCTGGACATAGGCTGTTGCCAAGCATTGCAATCTCAACGGGTCATGGACACACCTTGTTCCTACAGTCTTCCTAATCTTGAACCATTAAGGGAGTTTTAATACGACATGCGGAATTGCTCCGCATGCGGGGCTGCTGCCCGATATCACGCCCCGCATCCCACGTGCGTATTCCACGCATTACAATAAATACTTGTATGAAAAGGACATTTACGGGGGCTACGCATTCGGAGCAGTCCCGCTTGTCTGATGAAATCCGCACGATATTAAACACACACTTAAACTTAGTAAACGGTGTTATATTGTGGGGGGAAATCATTAAATAACTTTCTCCGCTCTGGGTGGAGCGAGAGGGAGTGCCTTTTACTGACTAAAACCCAACCCAGTTCAGTTGTCCTGTATGTTTTCCAGGGTTGCAATAACTCTTTCAAACGCCCCTTCAACCCTTGCAGGTACATTACGGTACAATGCTAGATGACTTAGCGATAAATATAGCAAAGATAACCAACGTTTGATTCCTTCTTGCTCCAGACCATGGCCTGTTCTACGGCCCAGCGCGAGAGGTCACCACCCCTGATTGCCCCCACGAGGATACGGCGGCGGTGCTCTGCACAAGCGGGGCACTCCTCCACTGTGTCCTCCGGGCGGTTCGCGCAATGGTGGCACCGGGGTGTTTCTTCCACAATCTTAAACCCTTAGACCTAGAAAGCTGATTTTTATTGTTCCGTACCTCAAAAAGAAAAAAACGGAACCCTTATAGGATCACTTTGTTGTCCGTCCGTCCGTCTGTCTGTCAAGATCCTTTATCTCGGGAACGCGTGGAGGTATCGAGTTGAAATTAAAACCATATATATACTCAGGTTTGCGGTCGCTTCAAACTGTGAAAAAAATAAACTTCTAAGTTAATCAATAACAAAGATACGGCCGTTTATGTAGCAAAAAACGTATATTTCGATACTCTCAAAGGAATCAAAATTCATAGGGTACTTCCGGTTGACCCAGAATCCTGAAAATTGGCAAAAAGCAAGGTCTTATAGTACAGGTATAGGAAAAAATCTGAAAACACTAAATTTGTTGTTACCTACGTCACAAAAAAAAAACATTTTGGCAATTCGGAAAAATCTTCGAGAAATTAAGACACACGATACACAGAAAATTGTAGTTTGTACGGAACTCTCGGTGCGGAAGTCTGAGTCGCACTTGCCCAGTTTTTTGACAAGGCCCAATACAATTCACAGTCAAAAACAACGTTCAGTAATCTCAGGCATCCCACCAACTTCACCATAACTTACACACACGCTCAATTACATAGCAGAGCATGCATTCAATCAATGAGTGGCGCAAACATGAAAATAGGTCACTGGTTTCGGGCGGTAATGTGTTGATTTGGTTGTGCAAAACAGCGGAATCATGGACGAAGCCCGTATGCGATAGCTAACGGGGCCAGGGAAGTGTGAATTGAGTCCTTATGTTAATTCTATTAGGTTAATCTTGTTGGCGATATGGATATGTAGTAACCAAGTGAATTAATGGTAACATTAGAGAAATAGTTTGTCATTGTTTATTATTTAGTAGGTTTTTGGTTTCTCACGTGCATTATGCTTTACTAGCTTCTGCCAGCGACTTTGCCCAGGTGAAAATAGGTTTTTCCATATAAACTTTGGGCCCCCGTTTCTTCCCCTTAAGGAGTGAATTTTGCGAAGTCCTCTCTTAGTGCTCGCCTATGTCATAAAAGGAAGTCTTGTGCAGAATTTCATGTCCCAGTAGTTTCGGTTGTACGTTGATATGTCAGTCAGTTTCTCCTTTTATATATATAGATTATAGACAGAAGCATCTACCAACGGCTTCACTCGCATGAAAGTGAAAAATTATCAGAATACTTCTAGGGTAAAAAGTACCCTATGTTAGGACATAGAATAGGTTCTAAGACGTAGTCTACTGCTGAAATTAATCTAAATCCGCTCATTGTTTGAGCGTGAAAGAGTAATAAACATACACGCATATTTTTAATCAGTACAAATAGATACTTAAAGGGCTTTTTATAGAAAAAGTCTTGTTATGTATAAGTAAAGTCTCAATAAATAATATTCATAAACAGCAAAGTTATTAGCGTTTGTTTACATCACAAAATATCACTCAATTTATTTATTTATTTATTTAATACTTTATGCACAAACGTACAGTGGTGATGCAGAGATAAATAGTGGTAGGTGCAATAAAAGAGAGAGAAAAGGCGAATAGGTACAAGAATAGATATACTAATAAACCATAAATATCATACAATTATACAATACATACACAAATTATTAAACTATATATCTAGACATCTACACCAATAAAGTCAAACAAAGGAAAATATTTTTATTTATGGGAATATTGTACAGGCTATTTATTGATCATGAATGAATAAATGACGATCAAAATGGAAAAACACTGCGCGTAGTATTTTCTAGTAGCAATTGTTATGAATGATTCATCTATTATGAATGTACCAATTATTGTGACAAATTTTCGTGGAAAATTTTGGGATTTCGTTTTTTTTACTTTTGACTACAAAAATATGATCAGTAACGGGTATGGATAGAGCCCCATTTTATTTTGTACTAATTAAAAAACAGGGGTGTATAAAAATTAAAGTTTTTATATATATATTTTTTTTTATAAATATACACCCCTGTTTTTTTAATTTAATTTAATAATATATTTTTTTATTTATTATTGTTTTTTTTCTGTTTTTATAATATTAATGTGTCATTCATCATCATCATTTTGGCCTAAACAGGTCCACTGTTAGACATAGGCCTATCCCAAATGTCGCAACAACGAACCGTCTTATGAATCTTGCATCCATCAGACTCCCGACTTCAGTCCACCTTTTGGGAGACCTTCCAACGTTGCATCTTTCAGTACGCGGTCACCATTCCAGGACCTTTCGGCCTCATCGACCATCTATGATCCAATAACGCAGCACGATTTTGAACATATTTAAAAAAAAAGACTGGGCGGGGCGGGTCGGGCTCGCTCTAGGGTTCTATACAAACTTTCCAATGAAAACAGTTCAATTCACGAATCGAGTTACGAAGATTGCTTTGAAATGAAAAAAAAAAAAAAATGTGACGTAACTACAATTTTACAGTTTTCAGTTTTTTTCCTATATTTGTGCTATGAGGCCTTGCTTCATGTCAAATTTCAGGATTCTTGGTCAACGGAAAGTACCCTAAGAATTTTGATTCCCCTAAGAGTGTGGAAATATACGTTTTTTGCGACATAAACTGACGTATCTTTTTTTTTCTTTCACTCAGATGTTTGATTTTTTCACAGCTTCAAAGGACCGCTAAACCTTAGTATACCGTTTTAATTTCAACTTGATACCTTCACGCGTTCCCGAGATACAGGGTCTTGACAGACAGACAAACAGTCAGATGGATGGACAACAAAGTGATCCTATAAGGGTTCCATTTTTACGTTGTACGAAACCCTAAAAAAACGACATTATATTTTTTATACCATCAGCAATTTGCTAGTACAGCATTAACAAAATATTTAAGCTCTAACTAACAAATAACCGGTGTTATAACGTGTTGCCAAGCTCAGGTAAGTCATACCGCCGCGTTGCATGCAACAAACTCACAAGCATCAAGTAGCTTATGATCCTAACGGTAGACAGAGTTACAATTATTGCGAGATGCTATTTGAAACCAGAGGCTGTATCATTAGCTTCGTTATGGGTGTTTGGTGTCTGTTTGGAATGCTCTGCTACCCGTAATAAAGTAGACAGAGGCTCAAGTCTGCTATTTTTATAAATTCGTCATTCCAACACGATCCCATTGTCTGTTGATGAAATTGGTAATTCATAATGGTCGATCATTGATCGGTCAATGATTTTGTGGTAGAATGACAGTATCGAGCTGTCTCGAAACAAATTAAAAGTAATGACTGCACAATGACGTTCTAATGGTAGGTCACTGATCAAAGGATCTGTCAAAATTTTGGCAGTTATCCGCATACGTCAAATATTCATTTGTCATTATGTACAAGATTACCATTCTATGCCACTTCTTACAATGGAGTGTCAGTGGTTGACCATTGGAAAGTCATAATGACGCCATTATATTAGTAGATTACCAAACTTGGTCAAAATCAACAATTATGAAGTCAATGATAGACCATTCTGACACTATTGTAATAGCAAACTTGAGGCCCAGGACTCACGTACCTAACTGTTTAAAGAGATATTAGGAACACTGTTAAGGTAAAACTACACTGCTCACATGTGTGGCACACACGCCGATCTGGGCGCGTCGGTCTCCATACATTTTATATGGCAACTAGTCTTGTAGAGCTACACTTGATCCACGCCACGCGACGTCGTTCTACGTACAAATTAGGCGTGTTACACGTGTGTGTTGGTCTAATGTAACTATATTAGCTATAATGTAGCTAGAACTCTAGCTTTAACTTCACTGTAGGTAAAACTCTGCTTCTAGAAGTGCTGTTAAACGTCTTTAGTTTAAATCAGTCATGCTCAAAGTGTGCTCCGCGGAACCCTAGGGCTCTTCAAAGCTTCTTCGCGGGCTCCATATGTAAACTGGTTATAATGAGGAAAAAGGTATACAGACTAAGTGTCTTTAGACTTTTTTCCTCATTATTTCTATTATTGTTTAATTGTTAAAATAATAAAAAGCAGTGTCATACCTGGTGGACCGATGACTTGGTAAACGGGCGTGGACAGCGGGAGTCCGATGGATGAGACACGCAAAGGACCGTTCATTGTGGCGACACTTGGGGAGGCCTAAGTCCAACAGTGGAAGTCTTTCGGCTGAAATGATGATGATGATGATGATGAGTGTCATACCTCACATTAGATTTTACGATCTATAGGAAATAATCGATACTATTACGACAACTCATTAAAAGTAAATATTGAGCATAAACTATTTTTTTTATTTATTAGCTCCGTTAAATATTTTACCTTCCAATAGGGTTCCAATAGAGAAAAAGTTTGAGAGCCCCTGGTTTAGATAGATACTTCGATATAACTCACTTTGTTCACACAAATCACTTTTTATTCTACGATTAGCGTAGTGGTTGAGCGATTGGTTACTGCCCTTTTTTTTTTAGGTTTTAAAATCATCTTATGACAAATCCCGCTCTTGGGCGGAGCGAGAGATAGTGTCAGACTTTTACTGACTACAAACCCACTACTGTTCCTTCTTTGCCTTCATCCCGGGGCCCCGGGCTTCGCTTTCACACTACCCGTGGCCCCAGTAGGCTTCGACCCTACTGGGCCCCCACAGCTGCTGACATCTCCTTATTGGCTACTGCCCTGTGTATTGATTGACACGGAAAATATATTTGTATGGCTTACATATATTTGTTCTGGAAATGTGTGTTTTGTATATGCGAGTTTACAGTTTGTGAACGCATCCACGATACAGGAGTTTTCATTTTTAGGGTTCCGAACATCAAAAGGAAAAATCTGAACCCTTATAGGATCACTTTGTTGTCCGGTCTCGCGTGGTGATATCTATTTGAAATTAAAACCTTAAACTCAGTCTGTGGTTCCTTGAAGCTGTGAAAAAATCAAACTGCTAAAATAAAATAAAAAAATACGGCCATTTATGTCGCAAAAAACGTATATTTCCATACTCTCAAGGTAATCAAATTTTAGGGTACTTCCCGTTGACCTAGAATCCTGAAATTTGGCATAAAGCAAGGTTTACTAGCATAGGTATATATCTGAAAACAGTAAATTTGTTGTTATGTCACAAAAACAAAGTAGGTACTTCTTTTGCGATTCGGAAAAATCTTCAAGACTCCATGCGGGAATTGAACTATTTAATAGGTACGTTTGTACGGAAAACTCAGTGCGCGAGTTCAGTTCGCATTTGCCCAGGCTTTTTAAAAAATAAATAAAGCCAATAGTAAACAAATACTTAGAAAATCCCACTTTCTGCGAATATATTATTGAAACAGGCTTAATTCCACCTGTTGGACCTCATCCGGTCGTACAGCGACAATGCGTCATTTTTTTTAGGTGGGAAATCTCTTCTAATGTCAAGTTCCGCCCTTTCCTGTTAGACTATTACCTACTGACTAAAACCCGCTCCTGTTCTTTTTTTGCCTTCGTTCCAGGGCCCCGGGGTTCTCTTTCGCACAACCATGACCCCTGGGCCCCTACGGTTTTCTGACATCTCCTTGAGGCGCGCGTGGATCACTATGCGTCGTCGATGACTTGCGCTCGGTCCGGACGGTTCCCGGACGGTCGAAGAACGAGCTACCTATTGTTCGCCGTCCGCAAGCCCTCGCCTACGGTGGCCGAAAATCGGGATCGGGATCCCGGCGGCTGGGGCGTGAGGGCCGTTCCCTCGCGTGTGTAGCCACCTCCTTTGCTAGCATTACTACTTAGCAGACGGAGGTGACCGCATGCCACTCATGACCTCCTCACTCCGGACCATGGCCTGTAACAAGGCCTAGCGCAAGAGATCGCTACCGCCGATCGCCCCCACGAGAACACGTTGGTGCTCTGCCCAGGCGGGGCACACCTCTACTGTATGCTCCATCGTTTCCTCCGGGCGGTCTACACAATGGTGACACTCGGGCATTTCTTTCGCACGAATCTGTTAAACGAACCTCCCGAACTGACCATGTTCGTTAAGCCTGTGGACCTGCGTCATGGGAAAGGTAAGGACGCTGTGTTGTCTTTCCAGCCATTCCTCAAAAAGGGGACTTACCGCCATAATTGTGGCGTAACCAGCACTGGGTTGCGACAGTCGCTGTCGCCATTCCACCATGAGATTCCGTCAGAACTCTGTTCGCCATCGAGCGACAATGCGTCTATGTTGCGATGACGCGTTTCATAGAAATTGTTCTATAGTTGGCCTACTCGATTTGTATGAAAACCTGTAGTCACATTATCGCACCTAGCCTGTCTGTGAAAGCCTTGATTCTTCCATTACTTTTTTATTGCATAGAAACATACTTTTAAGTATTGGAACCTAGGTTTGCTTCGATCCCAGGTCGGGCAAAAAGTTTTGTTTTTATCCTAAAGGATTCATAATACTGGCATGAAGCCTTGATTAAAAACCTGGCTATATATGTTTCTTGCTTTTCCGAAAAGCATTACCTTCATACCATAAGTGGCTCAGCATATTTCTGTGTGATTTCAAACCATTACCTTCACAAAACATGATAAATCACCACCATAAGTTACAAATACAAGTTCAACCTTCAATTTCGACACACACGAGAAAATAAACTCAGTCATACACTCCATTTTTCCCGTCATTCGCAAAATGATAGGCACGTGTTTCCTTCTATTGTTCCATAGAAATATTAAAATAACAGAAATATAAAACAAATAGATATTCTGTTATTTGAAGTTTAATAAAAATGGGTCGTTTCAGCTTCAGGGATACCCATCAACAGTGGTCATTTATTTCTATATATTTTTAAATAGCTTTAAAGTAATGTTTTTAGGAAATTATTTTATACCTACTAACTTGTGCCCTCGATTTTATCCGAGTGAATGTCAGTTATTATTATTTTTAAATGAAACAAACTAGTGCTTGACTGCGATCCCACCTGATAGTAACCAGCCCCTCTAGCCAAGTTACGATCATCTCGATCTCGGTCGAACGCCTCGAGTAGGCCACGCCTCCGATTCCTTTGTTCTGGCCACGTGACTGAGCGTTGAGATGACGTCAGAACAAAGGAATCGGAGGCGTGGCCTACTCGAGGCATTCGACGCGAAACAAACGATCGTAACTTGGCTAGGGAGGCAGTGATGCAATCGTTGATGGTAAAATGCACTAGTTTATGCCTTGAAAACACCTAAATTTTAAACGGGCAGGAAGATCGAAGCAGACAAATTGTTCCAGTCCTTCGATGTATGTGGTATACGCTGGGGTTGCATTATCGCACGAATACTTGTGTCGTGTTGTCGCGATTATAATATTGTATTTAGGTATACTTGATGTTGTTGTCTACATTAGCGGCCAATCGCATTTCTATGAGGCTTTTTAAGCGTCGAAAAGCATACGTGTTCGCCCGAATATTTTGGGATTCAGCGAACTACTCGGCCGGCCACTTTTGTTGCGGTAGTGCGAATATTCTTGATAATGTAGCCACAGCATTACGGACACAAAGTACCGTCAAACGGGAATAGGAACGTAGCCCGTGAATGGAAACAAAACTTTGATTAGGATTTTCACTTTCGTATATATTTATAATATTGATTTCTATCATAGCATCGACTTTTATTACATTCAATGAATATATTGGAGTGCTTAAATGCCGAGAAAAACTGTTAAACAACGTAAAAATTCCCTTTAAATTTTTGTCTCTATTTACCCCGTGTATGTCCTTCCTTGGGGCTCAAACAAATTTTATCAAAATCTATTCTGTAGTGTAATTGTAAAACCGTTACAAACAAGCAGAGTTACTTTAACATTTATAATATTTGTATGGATTTCAGTACCCCTAGTATATACTTAGGTATAAACTCATAGGATTTGATTAGGAAGAGGAACATCATTATGAAATAATCATTTAATAATCCCCTCATCAATCATCATTTCAGCCGAAGGACGTCCACTGTTGGACATAGATCTCCCCCAAGTGTCGCGTCAAACGGTCTACCGGTATAACGGTCAATGCGTCTCGCAACCACCGCATTCCCGCGACACAGGTCATCGGTCCACCTGGTAGGAGGACTTCCAACACTGCTTTACATAATTCCCTACCTGAAATAAAATGATAAGTACTTATATAGTTTAATAAAAAACCTAATGAAAAAATAAAAACATTATTTTTATTTTCTAACACCGCCCCTAAAATACGCCTTCCCCAAATCCGCCCCTGCGTTCCTGACTCCGGTATGTCGGTCATTAGACCGCAAAATTAGCGCACAACCCTACGTCGCTAATTGTTATTATTGTCGCTACTCGCTACCTGCCCCTCAGGAATGCCACCTATGTGCCGTCATCACCCCGCATATTATGTCTAGCATTCACCAGAGTTCGCGAATGTGATTGCTAATTGGCTCTAAATATTTTAGTGGCGGATTTTGTTGGCTTGTTTTTCGCGAGGAATATAAAAAGATTTTTGTAAAACAGCGTACAACATTCACTGTCCTCATGGGCCTCATCAGAAGACTTAAAGTCACCCAAAGGGCAATGGAAAGGGCTATGCTCGGAGTTTCCTTGCGTAGTCTCATTAGAAATAAAGATATCAGCAAGAGAACCAAGGTTACTGACATAGCCCGACGAATCACCAAACTTAAGTGGCAGTTGGTCGATGGGGACTAAAGATTCTGGAGTGGTGATCACGTATCTAAAGATGCAGCGTTGGAAGGCCTCCCACAAGGTGGATCGAAGACTTGGTGAAATAAGATGGATACGAGACGCACAGGACGGATCATTGTGGCGACACTTGGGGTAGGCCTATGTCCAACAGTGGAAGTTTTTCGGATGAAATGATGATACCATTCACGGTCTACCATATGTCCATTCATCTGAAAGAAAGAGGCTCTATTTGACGACCTGAACTGGTAAAGGGATGGAGCTATAAAGGGTATATCGCTCCATCTTGCACACACAATGTTGATGTATTTTTTAAGTTTTAGTATTTAAGTTTATATATTGTAATTGTTATCTCATTGTGTGTACCTGTGTGCCAAATAAACGTGTTTTCTTTCTTTCTTTCCATGTCTCTTTCTCACTCGAAAGTTTGACATTTTAGCACGTCATGGCCCCTGTGCTTTCGTTCTTCAAAAAGGAGCAACATGTTCACTATATTTAAGAATGGTTGCCGCTGCTGTCTGACTTTCTTGAATGTATGTATGTATGTTTGAACATCACACTCCAAAAGAGGATATCTCTTTCACGCGCATTTTTTTTTGGTTTGAAATTATCTAATGACTTCTCGCGCTCTGGACGAAGCGGGAGGGCGTGTCAGACTTTTACTGACTAAAACTACACCTACACTCCTTCAGTTGCCCTTTGCGTTCTAGGACTACGGGTTTCCTGTTTAGAAATTCTCCGCGGTCCTAGCTAGCGGGCATCGGCCCTGCTGGGCCCCTACGGTTAGCTGACATCTCCTTGAGAAGCGCGTGGATCACTACGTGCCGTTGACGACTGGGCTCGGTCCAATCAATTACCGGACAGCCTGACGGCAAGCTACCCATTGCTCGATGTCCGCAAGCCCGCGTCTACCGTGGCTGGTAGTCGGTGTCAGAATCTCGGCGGCTGGGGCGTGGGGACATTCGTGCCCTCACGCGTGCAGCCTCCTCCTTCGCTAGCATTACTCCTTCGCAGAAGGAGGCCACCGCCTGCCATTCCTCCTCGCTTCGGACCATAGTCCGAACCAGGGCCCGACGCGAGATGTCGCTGCCGCCAATTACCTCCACGAGGACACGACGGTGCTCCACCCAAGCGGGGCACACCTCCACCGTATGCTCCACCGTGTCCTCCGGGAGGTCCACAACAATGATGATACCCGGGCGTTTCTTTCGCCTGAATCCGATTCAGGAACCTCCCGAACTTGCCACGGCCGGTGAGGACATGCGTCATGCGGAAAGTGAGGACGCCGTGTTGCCGCTCCAGCCACTCCTCAAAGAGGGGACTTACCGTCATGATTATGGCGTGCCTATTGATGCGTATATGGAATACAATACGCCATCAACCTGGGCCTGGTCCTAATCGGACGTCGAGCTACCGATTGCTCGCCGTCTGCAAATCTGCGCCTACGGTGGCCAGGAATTAAATGCTCAATCAATATCAAAATTATAAAGTTGACATATTAATTGACTGCTAATCACACATGCAGGAATGCCATCGATGCTCCGTCATCACTCCTCACAATACGTCTAGCATTCAGTAGTGTTCATGAATGTGTTTACTAACTGAGGTTATATAACAGCCTTACATATTTTAGTGGAGGATTTGGCGAGGGAAATACGAGAGATATATATTTTCTGCTCGGGTTAGTCGTTACGCACTTACGCACAGGGTGGATTTTTGAGAAAGGACAGTAAGGGTAAGAACTTCAACCGTCATAGTTACAAGAAATGTAAAAGGCACTTAATAGACTAGTGCGCGGTTTCTTTATTTTTATTTGATATGAACTAGTGCTTGACTGCAATCCCACCTGATAGTAAGCAGTGATACAATCGTTGACGGTGAGGCGCACTAGTTTATTAAGAGCCTATTCAATCTAGCCTTGAAGACAACTAAATTATAAACGGATGGGAAGACCGTAGCAGGCAAATTATTCCAGTCCCTCGATGTACGTTGCATCACTGTTTACCATCAGGTGGGATTGCAGTCAAGTACTAGTTTATATCCCAAAAAAAACCGCTCCTAGGTGACGATCCTTAACTTTTTGAGATATTCTGAATAGCAATGCAGTAAATTTTTTGTGATTTTTGTGTTATTCATATACTAACGGTCTTTTGACCCCTAAATGAAATGAGATAAATATGTATAATTATTTTTTTGCGTATTTTTTACAAATAGATATACTCTTTATTCTACACCACAAATAAAATTACAGTAGGAGTTTAAAATGAATAGGGTGTCATAATGACAATAAGGGAAATGAATGGGTGGTCTTATCGCTTAAAGCGATTTGGCATTATTTTTGCTGTAATTTTTTCTATAATCTGTAAATTCAGTTCAAAATAACTTAAAAGTTTATGGATGGTCGCCTAGGAACTTTTACCTGTAACTGTATTAACGGTTACGGTACCTGTTCTTACTGACTCGTTCCAAAAATCCACCCTACATAGCGTCTACAATGTATAAAGGTTATAAGCTATATTTTTTTTGAAGTGGTCATACGTCAAATAGAATAGAATAGAATAGAATAAACTTTATTGTACACCAAAATAGTAACAAAAACTAAAATGCTCTAGCGTGAAGCAAGAGGACGTGTGATATTTTTACTGACTAAAGCCCACCTGTGTAGGAACATAGGTTGATCATTTGCCCTTTGCGTTTTAGGACCACAGTAACTCTTTCAAACGTTCCCGAACCCTGGCAGGTATCAGCCTTTCTGGGCCACTTCAGGGTACAAAGCTAGATAACTTAGCGATTAAGGGCCAACGCGCCCGCGCGACGTCGCGTGACGTCGCTTGTGTTTCGTGTGCGGCGGTCCCCTTAGTGGAAATCGGGTTATCGCTTGTTCAACTTTAACGGTGTGCATGTAGTCGAGTCGTTGGAGAACTTTAATGTATTATTACGTAGCAAAAAGGGCGCGGCTGCCCGCGCGGCGAGCCGCGACGGAGCACTTTTGTATGGGACCGCGTCGACGCCCGCTTAACGCGCTGCGGTCCCATAATATACCATTTTCATTTTGCAGGTTTTTTTTTTATTTTTTATTGATAGGCACGCGCCTGACCACTTTTCACCTGATACGTAAGCGACGATGTGTTCGACGATGAAGCAGGCTTGCCTAGAAGATCCTATTCACTCTTGACGTAAAAAAATCGAGGTCAGTGTCAATTCTATGTTAATTAAAATATGATTTACGAACCGTAGTGCTCTTACTGAAACCAATCAGCCGAAAAACCAACTACAATCACCATCCAAAATTGGTTACCATAACACTCCATAAGGAAAAAAAAATACAAAACACAATGTCAAATTACGATCCCAAAGCATCGATACTTCACAACATACACGTCTCTATTTCAAATGGAGTGTCCTTATCGGAAATGTGGAGAAAAACAAAAACTTTATCATCGATGGTAGCTCAATCTGGGGTAAAAACAATAGATGTGTACAGCCTACAGGGAAAGCATAATAAAGTATTGAAAACAGCGGGAAAAGTCCAATCAATATCTCATATTCTCAGGGGAAAGATCCCTATCTCGTGTGGAAGTGTGTTTGTAAGGAGAATTTTTTGGTGGTTGTGGATTAGAATCGCTGGTAAGTTATTGTGGAGACAGGAAATTGTTGTGAGTGGAATATTTACATCGCGATCTTTCGACGATCTGGATCTTCGTCTGAACCTTGTTTTTAGGATTACGTACCTCAAAAGGAAAAAAAAATCGGGCAAGTGCGAGTCGGACTTGCACACCGAGGTTTCCGTACAAACTTATCTATGAAAACAGTTCAATACCCCAATTGAGTTACGAAGATTTTTCCGGATCGCAAAAAAAGTTTTTTTTTTGTGACGTAACTACAAATTTACAGTTTACGTCTGTCTATGTCAAGTCCCTTTATCTCAGGAACGCGTGGAGGTACTGAGTTGAAATTTAAAAAAACTTCTAAGTTAGCCAGAAAAAAAGATACGGCCGTTGATGTCGCAAAAAACTTATATTTCGATACTTCTAAGGAAATCAAAATTCATAGGGTACTTCCTGTTGACCCAGAATCCTGAAAATTGGCATAAAGCAAGGTCTTAAAGCACAGGTATAGGAATAAACTCTAAAAACAGTTTTGTTGATACGTCACAAAAAAAGAAACTTACAACTACATCGGACATGACTGCGTAAGACCACACCCTTCGCCAACACATACCCTATTAGCCAATTTAATTAAAAGAATTCAATAAAATCTTAAGAATTTCAATTCCAATCAATTCTGATTGATATCTTCAGAGGTGGCATCGCTAATCTCTTTTTATTGTTCATTAAAGAGGGAATTAAGTGCAGGCTGCGGCGTGCATAGCCAAATGGTCATAAACTGAGCTGGTTCAAACTCAACTGCTTTTTTAATGTGTACGCCGTAATGTCTTGGAGGAGTCGTGCAGATATGCGGTGGATACCTATTTGTTTTTTTACTTAATAATGGAAGACGTGGTTAGAATATCTTTAAATATATAATTTTTCTGTAGGTACGTGTTTTTGGCACCTAACTCCTTGCTTGACCGATTTGAATGTAATTTGGCTATCGAAAAAATGTGTCAGTAGGTATATTGTTACACATGGATGCCAGATATTTTGGACATACAGATATATTGTGGATATTATCTAGGCTTCTATGGAAATCAAAATATACATTTTTGTAAAACCAATCCAGTAAAGATCTCTGAAAATCTGCTATTTTAAATGAACTTTGTCCTTCCACAATATACATATATTAAAAATATAAAAAAGTGCATCCATAAAAGCGACTTTTAAAAAAAAATCTTTTAATTGTTTTAAATAAATACGTATTTCCTCGAACAAGTTTTGTGAAATATTCGAGTAAATTACAGAATTACCGAATGCTAACATAGTTTTTCATCAAACATCGCGTTGGAATGCGTTTGATCAAGCAACAAGCTTTTAAATCATTCTCAATGTCGACGATAGGCGAGTGGAAAAGGACTCTATTAACCTTTTGAGTAGCGTAATTAGAGACACAATAGAAAGACAATGACCGAGCGAACGCCGACGTTCGCTCGGGGTTTAATGAACTAAGATTTTTTTTTTACGTAAGAAATCATCAAATGACTTCTCCCGGCCCGGGTGAAGCAAGAGGGAGGATCAGACTTTTATTGACTAAAACCTACAGTATTCCTTTAGTTGCCATGGTTTCGAAGGCTACAGAAACTCCTTCGAACACTGGGTAGTCTTAGCTTGCATCAGCTCTATCTGGCCCCGTCAATTTGGTTGATATCTCTTTGAGGCGCCGTCGAATACAATGCGTCGTTCCAAACTTGGTCCTTACCAGAAGGCCAGACAGTGAGCTCCCTAATGCTCGCCGTCCACAAACCCGCAAGATCAGGATACCTAGAGGCATACAAGAGACTTAGCTACTTTAGGTACATATAAGACTCAATGAGGAAGTAGAATCTATGACGTAAGGAGACATATAAAAACCTAGATCTGCAAGACAGTATGACGCACGGCCTTTAGGGAGATAATTATGATGATATCAATTTACTTCTGTCGGTAGTTTCGACACGGTCCATCATCTGATTAATAAACTAGCTGTGAAATTGACCTTTAATTATATCACATCACACCTCGGGCTTCTAGAAGCATTAGTCGAATAATTATTTTACTAAATAGTGTTAGACTAAAATGTCGATAAGTGAGAGCTTCCCTACGTCATCGCAACCCATCGCCTCGCACTAGCATCTTTGACAACCTGCCCCCCTAACCAAGTTACAATCGTATCGTTCGCGCCGAACGCCTCGGGTAGGCCACGCCTCCGATTCCTTTGTTCTGACGTCATCTCAACGCTCAGTCACGTGGTCAGAACAAAGGAATCGGAGGCGTGGCCTACTCGAGGCGTTCGGCGCAAACGAAACGATTGTAACTTGGCTAGGGGGACTAAAAACGGAAAATTTCGCGCCATTTTTCTTAACGTTGTACTCTTCTGACTTTTAAAGTGATAATTAAATGTTTTACGAGATAAAACTGCTTTTTTCATTATCAGTAGGGATAATGGGATTTTTTTTTTTCAAAGATGTCGCCCCACACTAGGAATTATTCCTGTATCGTGGGCGCGTTACAAACATGAAATGTCACAGATACAAGACTGTTCCCGATGCCGGTGGGCTACTGTTTTTAGGGTTCCGTTCCTCAAAAGGAGAAAACGGAACTTTTACCGCCATAATTATGGTAGAGCCTGGGCACGCAGGCTCCACCCCAGTGCGGGAGAAATTTTTGGATAATGTCCCATTAAAAAAAAATCGTATATACAAAATGAAAACAATAATCAGCCTTATAATGGTACCACTGTATGGTCTTAGGGTTCCTCTTTAGGAGAGGGAATGGACCGTAAACCAACACACGAGCCCAGTGCAGTGCGGATTTGTGGATGTCACATGTCTTCAAGTTTTTGTTTCTAGGGCATGCCTGGTTCTTATAAGATTGTTTCCTTCACCGTTTTGAGAGCCATGGTGGCCCAATGGTAACAGTCCCGATTTATGAGTAACTAGGTAGCGGGTTCAAACCCAGCCAGGCGTATTACTTTCTGTAATTTATGACCAGATATAAATATTGCAAGTTAAATAAAGACTTGTAGACATTGCTTATAATACAGAAATAATAGCAGCCAAAATCAGCCTTATAATGTTCCCACTGCTGGGATCTGCCTTAAAATTGTTGGTTCTAGGAAATGGCGATTTGCTCACAATATTTTCCTTCACCGTTTTGAGATCAGTGGTGATAAAATAAATTACACAAAGTAATGAGCCTGGCTAGGTTTAAACCCGCGACCTACAACTCGAAAATCAAAATCGAAATTAATCAGTGGTTGTTGAATCGTTTATTGTTTTTCTAATCCCCCTACTTTTGAAGGAGGAAACTCAGTCTCGTCCCAAGGGCGTCGCCATGATGATAGACGAACAAGGAAAAGCGAACGAGCAAGAAACCCAACGAATTTATGGTTCCGCTGACATTCTGAAAGTGGAAATATTTTCTTTGTAGTGGAATGGATATCTAAGCAGGGAGCAGGGGAGCAGTGGTGGCCGAGTGGTATCGGTCCCGACTTACAAGTTGTAGGTCGCAGGCTCAAACCCAGCCAGGCGCATTACTTTGTGTAATTTATTTCATCACCACTGCTCTCAAAACGGTGAAGGAAAACATCGTGAGGAAACCAGCATGTCCTAGAACCAAAAATTCGAAGACATGTGACGTTCACCTACCCGCACTGGGCCCGCGTGGTGGATTACGGCCCTTTCCATCTCCTAGAGAGGAGACCTGAGTCCCAACAGTGGGAACATTATAAGGCCGACTATGCTATGCTATGGATATCTAAGCTACAACTATGTATTTATATGTACTCGTAGCTATAGACATTTGATGATTACCATTATTACATATTATTGAAACCTAGTTTTTATTCATAGGTTCGCGCTTGACAACTATCTTACCTGCCGAGTTACAACTGTTTCGTTTCGATTCTCTTTTCGTTGATCGCCTCGAGTCGGAAACGTCTCCTATTCCTTTTTTCTGACCACGTGACTGAGCGTTGAGATGACGCCAGAATAAAGGAATCGGAGGCGTGGTCTACTCGAGGCGATTGACGAAAAGAGAAACGAAACGGTTGTAAATTGGCTAGGGGGGAAGCATGGATATCTAAAAGTAATCTATTCACTCTTGATGTTATTTACGTCACGAGTGAGTAGGTACCCTTAGGTTGTAATTATCAGAAAACACAGACTCTGGCAAGGCATTCTACTCCTTAGCTGTACGCACAATAAATGGGTTCCCAAAACGTTTTGTACGTGTGGGTGGGATGTCCACTATGTACGGTACCGGTCATAAATCCATTCGCAGTTTCACATCAAAGCAAGTCGCACCTTTTACTATACAAATATTTTGGACACATACGCGATCATAGCATAGCACAGTCGGCCTTATAATGTTCCCACTGTTGGGACTCAGGCCTTCTCTCTACGAGAGGGAATGTGCCGTAATCCACCACGCGGGCCCAGTGCGGGTTGGTGGATATCACATGTCTTCAAATTTTTGGTTCTAGGAGATGCCGGTTTCCTCACGATATTTTCCTTCACCGTTTTTGAGAGCTGTGGTGATGAAATAAATTACACAAAGTAATGCGCCTGGCTGGGTTCGAACCCGCGACCTACAACTCGTAAGTCGGGGCCGTTACCACTCGGCCACCACTACTCACATACACGATCGCTTTCATAATTATCTAGTTAGAAATAGTAAGACTTTTAAGTTGTAACTATCAGGAATCGCAGACTCCAGCAGGGAACTCCACTCCTTAGCACTTTTCTGAAAAAGGGGATTCACTTGGCGCTAGAAGCTTTTAAATAATACAGATAATATACACGAAGCTTTATGCAGTTAATCAGCTGCTGCAGACACAGTTCTGGGAAAACAGGGAGACGTTACACAGAATTGGCAGGATAAAAGGAAATTTGAGAAGGTTGACTGCTGTTTACAATTTTAGACTAATTGTTTACCAAAATTCTTAAAAGAAAAATGGATTAGGTTTTTTTTTGGCAGGAAAATCATCCAATGACATTCCCGATCTTGGGCGGAGCGGGAAATAGTATCAGACTTTTACTGACCAAAAACCCACTCCTGTTCCTTCGTTGCCTTTCGTACCGAGGCCCAATCTTCCTTTCAGAAACAGATCCTTGGCCCCAGTAGACTTCGACCTTGCTGGGCCCCTACGGTTTACTGACAACTTCTCGAGGTGCGCGTGAAACAATACGCGCCGTCGACGACTTGGGCTCCCGGACTCGGTTACCGGACGGTCGGACGCTGAGCTATCCATTGCTCGCCGTCCGCAAGCCCGCGAAGATCACGCTGTACAGCTGTAATTATTTACACAGCTACAAGTTTCTCAGTATAAACCTTCTGTTTTAGAACGTTACAATGGCGTCACTAAACAAAAAGAAGATAAAACCTAGACAACTATTATCACGTGATGAATTGCGCGACTGAGTCAGGATACTGTTTGCTTCAGCTCTTTAAAACGTCCGCCATGAGCGCGACATTACTTGTGCTCAAGTTTTTACTAAGGAATTAAAATGTAGGAGGGTCGTTTAGTAATTTAGCGATATCGTGTAGGGTAATAATCTCATCCATACTATACTAACTATTATTATAAAAGCGGAAATAACTCCGTCTGTTTGTTTATTCTTAATAGTAGAATAGATTTGGATGAACTTGATACACAGGTTTACCATAGAACTATGTTCAAGGTTTAGAGTCTGTATCTCAGACCATAGGATATTTTGGACAGGTCTACCTCATGACGTAGGTCCTCACCGGACATAGTAAGTTCGGGAGGTTGCGGTCACGGCGAAGGTGTACCCCGCTTGGACGGAGCACCGCAGTGTCCTCGTGTAGCGGCGATCGGCGGTGGCGACCTCTCATGCCGGGCCCTGAAAACGAAACCCGTGATCTTAGAACGCAAATGGCAACTGAAAGAACATAGGTGTGGTTTTTTTCAGTAAAAGTCTGACACGCCCTCTCGCTCCACCCAACCTTAAATAGAAGCCAGTCTGTGTGTCTGTATGTTGTTAAAACTGAACTGATTTGAATGAAACTTGACACACAGGTAGACCATAGAACCAGGTCCAAGGTTTAGTGTCTAAGCCTTAGACCATAGTGTATTAGTATGAGAACACGGTGGAGCACATGGTAGAGGTATGCCCCGCCTGGGCAGAGCACCACCTTGTCCTCATGGGGGCGATCGACGACAATGATCTCTCGCGCCGGGCCTTGGTTCAGGCCATGGTCCGGAGCGAGGAGGAATGGCAGTCGGTCGCCTCCTTCTGCGAAGCAGTAATACTAGTAAAGGTGGAGGCCGCACGTGTACGCGCGAGGGCGCGGTCCTTATTTATTTATTTATTTACAAGCACTTGTACGACGTTACAGAGGATGTCCAAGGCGTTGTACAGTAGAAACTCACAAACTAAAAAAATACATTTAATAAAAAAAAAAATACCTAATAACAAATCCATACACAATGAAGAAAAAAAAACTAACTAACTAAAATATAATTTAGAAATAAAAAGAAAATAAGTATGTATACTTTATCCCTCAAAACAAATGAAACAATGTTAGCTTATTTTTTAACTTTTTTCTCATGCACCAGCCGCCATGATACCGATCTCGGACGGCGAACAACGGGTAGCTCGCCGTCCGTCCGTCCGGTAACCGTCCGGACCAAGCCCAAGTCGTCGACTGCGCGTACTGTTCCACGCGCGCCTTACGGAGATGTTAGCAAATCGTAGAGGCTCAGCAGGGTCGAAGCCTACTAGGGCCAAGGGTTTGTTTCTGAATTGAAAACTTGGCCCTGGAATGAAAGCAAAGAAGGAACAGGAGTGGGTTTTTAGTCAGTAAAAGTCTCCAAGTCTGCCTAAGAGCCGGGGATATCATTGGATGATTTTCCTACCTCCAAAATAAAAAAATATTAGTATCCTGTGAGTAAGTTCTCTTGGAATGATATTTGGCATTCATCCAGGTGCAGTCGCCGGCATAAGCTAGTTTAGAATATAATAAATGAACATTAATTGACGTGTTTTCCCAGTGCGTGTTTGCGTTATAAGAAATAAAATTTTATTATGTTCCATTAAAAAAAATGTTGTACGAAGAAATCCCTGCTAAAGATGACAGAAGAAAATATAGGCTTATGAGCCATTCAAATTTTGTATCAGGTTGATAATGCTTAAGAAAGTTCATCATCAAGTCCATTTTTGTTTGTTTATAATTTGATCGACCCAAGGAGAACCCCATAGCGTTGGAAGGCCTCCCACAAGATGGACCGATGACCTGGTGAGAGTCCCAGGAATGCGAGACGCACAGAGCCGTTCGCTGTGGTGACACTTGGGGGAGGACTATGTCCAGCAGTGGACTTCTTTCGGCTGAAATGATGATGTTGATGAAGAGAACACCACTACAATATACAACCATGTATCTAATAAAATAAAAGTACATGCAGATATTAGTATGTTCAGAATCGGCTACTGGTTCGATTTCAGCTATTCTTAAAGTGGGTAATTCTTGATTATTTTAAGATGAAAAAAAATTCTACAAATGAAGATCAGTCATGATTTTTGTGGAGTATGCAGACTTATAGCGTCAAAAATAATAATAAATACTATGAAGAAATTATTTAATTCAGACCAAAAATGACGAAGATACAGCAATTTTAGTGTATTAGTTCCAGAAACGCGCCTGAGAATACAGAGACTTGCTGTGAAGTCATCTATCATGATCGGTGTCCACCATTTCTTGACAGACTTTAATAATTTAAAAAATTAAATGCTTAGTAAATTCGGTACTTGCGATGTACTTATTAAAAATCGGATTTGCTATTATGTGATTTATTCTCATTATAATAAATCTTGATTGCATGCATACCTGCCCTCCTAGTCAAGTCACGATCGTTTCGTTTGCGTCGAACGCCTCGAGTAGGCCACGCCTCCGATTCCTTTGTTCTGACGTCATCTCAACGCTCAGTCACGTGGTCGTGGGGGGCTGGACGCGATTGCCTATCAAACCGTTACTGGGCACCACGATACTCCTTGACATATTCTTTATGACCGATACTCCTTACTACCAGTACCGACTGTCAAAGACCTACGACAACTGAGATCAAAGCCTTTACTTGATTTTCGTGGCGCGGGAAGTGAGTAATGTTCTAGTTAAACTTAGAAAAGTAGAGAATTGGAAAATTCATATCGGCACTTGCCCGGTTTCGAACCTGCAGTCTCATGCATGTGTGCCTTAAATACTGGACCATCACTACACTCACGAATTATTCATATTTCATGTGTAAAAAACAAAATGATACTGAAATTGCTGAAATGAATTTGGATTTAGAATTTGGGCATGTTATACTCAAAAGTAAATACCTAGTTTTTATAAATTTTTATTGAATTCCATTCTTTGATCAGGGTTTTTAAGAGTCTGGCCGTCAAATTTAGATTAATATAATAAAAAATATATTGGAAAAAAAATGATTAAATAAATGATGATGATGTATTTTTTTGTTCAAAATAGATTTAAAGATATTAGAGAAATAGACGTTTCAACCATTATCATTATCTTTCAGCCGTAGGACGTCCAATTTTAGACATAGGTCTCCATCAAGTATTGGCGCAACGACCGGTCCTGTGCGTCTCGCATCCTTCAGATACCCGCAACCCTCACCAGCTCATCTGTCTACCTTGAGGGAGGTCTTCCAACGCTGCGCCTTCCGGTAAGTACGTTGTCCTCACTCTAGAACCTTTCGGCCTTATAGAAAGAAAGAAAACATTTATTTGAGACTCGCTCAGGACAAACAACAATAAAATAAAAATTAACTCTTTAATCTACAAATACTTAACTTAAAAATAGATCATCTGCCCCCCTAGCCAAGTTACGACCGTTCCGTTTCGATTCTCTTGCATCGAACGCCTCAAGTAGGCCACGCCTCCGATTCCTTTGTTTTGACCACGTGACTGAGCGTTGAGATGACGTCAGCACAAAGGAATCGGAGGCGTGGCCTACTCGAGGCGTTCGACGCAAGAGAATTGAAAAGCAACAGTCGTAACTGGGCTAGGGGGGCTGTTCTGCGACCAATGCGCCCTGCCTACTGCCTCTTAAGTTTGGTGATTCTTCGGGCTATGTCGGTTCTCTTGATCTTCATTCCTGATACGACACGCAAGAAAACTTCATTTCCAAAGCTTTTTGGATGACTTTAAGTAAAAAAAAATCTACAAACAAAAAAAAGCTAGTTATATTACTTTTTCTGAACAATAGTTTCTTTGCTCTGCCCCTACCGCATACTAAACACAACAGTTTTAGGATTACTTTTATTCAGATCATGAACATTTTGTTTATGTTTGGTACGGCGGTATTCTTCTCAACGATGTTCATTACTCTCGCAACTTTGAGCTACAAGTGTTGGGTTGATGTGGGTTGTAAAGATCTTTGTGGCTCTGAGAAAGTTTTAATAGAGACTGTCTAGTTAATCCTTTTATAACATCTTCTATTTCAGGTGTAGATACATATAATAGATACTTGAGTGTGTAAATAAGGATTTTTTTTCAATATATCTTATTTTAAAGTCAATGATAGCGGTCCAGACGATAGGACACAATATTAAAACAAACGTGTTGCGCAAGCTCCAAGTAACATTACCCTGAAGATCACCCTGTTTTTTTGAGTTCTCCTTCTTTAGCCTTCATTCTAGGACCCCAAAGTTTTGATTCGCACAATCTAGGGCCCCAGTAGGCTTCGACCCTTCTGGGCCCCTACGGTTTTACTTACATCTCCTTGAGACGCGCGTAGACAATGCGCGCTGTCGACGACTCGGTCTCGGTTCGAACGATTACCGGACGGCTGGACGGCGAGCTATTAATTGCTCAATGTCCGCAAGCCCACATAGATCACCCTGTACGGCTGTAATTATTTAGCTACAAGTTTCTCTAGCACCAAAGTAAACATTGGTCAATCGGTCATGCGTAATCAGCCTTATAATTTCCCACTGCTGGGACTTAGGTTCCCTTTCTAAAAAAAGTAAATGTCACATGTCTTCGATTTTTCAGGGTTCCATACTTCAATAAAAAAAACGACACCCTTATCGGACCACTTTGTTGTCTGTCCGTCTGTCCGTCTGTCTGTCTGTCAAGACCCTTTTTCTCGGGAACGCGTAGAGTTATCGAGTTGACATTAAAACCAGGTCTCCGGTCCAAACTCAGGTCTGCGGTCCCTTGAAGCTGCGAAAAAATCAAATATCTGAGTTAACGGAAAAAAAATATACGGCCATTTATGTCGCAAAGAACGTGTATTTCGACACTCTCATGGGAATAAAAAAATTCATAGAGTTCGTCCCGAAAAAAATTTATAACTCAACTCAGGAATTGAACTGTTTTCATAGGTAATTAGTTTGAACGGAACCCTCAGTGCGCTAGTCCGAGTCACACTTGCCTCTTGCCTCACACTTACTCACATTTTTTTTTTCCGATCTGAGAGCAGTGGTGATGAAGTTTAAAAATCGTTTGGTACCCACAACCCGTAAATCTGTTTTGTTATCACTGCTACGGCCTTTCCATATAGTAGAGAGGGATGGAGCTATACATTTTATATAGCTCTATCCCTTTATCATTTCATTTTAGGTCGTCCGACGATCGCGTAAAAAGTTTGTGGTAGGGCCTCAGGTGTTATAAGTGCGTTCTCAATAAAAATAATTAACAACAACTTAATGATTTTCCATTGATTACCGAGCCTACAAGTGTTACTCACACGAGGCATCGATCGTTAATTATGGCAGGTAATTTGTTTTTGATCAGGAATCGTAAGTTTCACATTAAATGAAAATACATGGCCTTTTACTTTACGAGTTTCTGTTTTATTTCATCTGCTATTCCTTGTAAAATTAAGTAATATTTTTACTTATTACGTAATTTTGTTAGTTTTCTCGTTTTACACGTTTGCTATCGTTTTTATCGGGTGCCTTTTTTTGGTTTTGATTTTAAAATGAAATATAATATATAAATAATTTTTTTTTTTTTTTAATCTTTTTTGCTGATGTTTATTTATTAACACAGTTATATAATTCTACATTTATATATATACAAAATTATATACAAAAACACTTAACTAATTAAAATGATGTGATGCGGAGGTGGACCGATACAAGGTGGACCGATGATCTGGTAACGGTTGCGGGAGTACGATGGATGTGACACGCACAGGACCGTTCATTGTGGCGGCACTTGGGGGAGGCCTATGTCCAGCAGTGGACGTCTTTCGGCTGAAATGATGATGATGATGATGATGCGGAGGAGTTTTATGACGCCATATTTTAGTTAGGAATAGCAGTTGATGTATATATGTAGTTTTAATTAGTTAAGTATTTTTAATTAAAATATATTCTTAATGTATGTAAGTATGTGTGTTAAGTATTTTTAATTAAAATATATTCTTCGTACATGATTTCGGTCATGATTCGGCCTCGGCTAGCTTGAATGAAGCGTAATCAGGAAGTCTAAAGACATGTTGCTAACTATGTCCAATAGTGTAATATATATTTGATAAGTGTGTGTGTTCTGTTTTGTGATTGTTGTATGGGTGCTATTAGTTGCCTGAAATAAATGCTTTTTTAAAGAACGTTCAAATCAAGCGTGTTAAACGTGTGCGTCGGTCTAATGTAGTCCTAGCTTTAGGGCTTGCAGGGCCGATGCCCGCTAGAGCAACTGGGAAATTTGTGAAAAGGAAACCCGTCGTCCAAGACCGCAAAGAACACCTGAATGAACATAGGTGAGTTTTAGCCAGTAAAAGACTGACACGCCCTTTCACTCCACCCAAGAGCGAAAAAAGTCTTTAAATGTTTTACTATTTCCAAAAAAAAAAAAAACTGGGCAAGTGCGAGTTGGACTCACGCACTGAGGGTTCCGTACAAACTTAACTCTAAATATTTTATTTTCCGAATTTAGGCTCGAAGATTTTTCCGAATCATATCATCACAAGCATCATTAATCATAATTAATCATAACAACAAATTTACTGTTTTTTTTTAGATTTATTCAGATACCTGTACTATAATACCATGTTTTCTGCCTTACAGGATTCTAGGTCAACAGGACCCTATAAATGTTTTATTTCCTTGAGAGAGTCGAAATACACGTTTTTTGCGACATAAACGGCCGTATCTTTTTTTTCGCTAACTTAGAAGTTTGTTCTTTCACAGATTTGAGAACATGGTTTTAATTTTAACTCGATGCCTCTGTTGACACAGACAGACGGACAGCACAGTAATCCTATAAGGGTTCCGTTTTTTCTTTTGAGGTACGGAACCCAAAAACCTGCCATAGTCACTGCGCGTGCACTGTGCAGAATTTCTATGTGAGCGCGCACTTGTCTTCGCTCATCGTTTGGATTCTACCTTCTGTTTTACTCGGTGACGTTAAGCATTATCAAGTTTGCAAGTTGCCGATCATCACTTATTCAATGGGGTCCTGCCTTGTGCCGCGAATTCCCTGTTTTAATACTTAGTTTCACTTAATACTTCGCCTAATTAAATATTTGTTGCATCTGTCTAGTGTCTGGATGTCTTGGACTGTGAAATTCAGTGCCTAGGATGCCTGGGAAAAGTTTTGCCCTGGCTACAGCCGGATAATTTGTATTCGTACACTCAACTTAAGGGCATCCTTTCACTGGTCAACTCGACATACTTTTCACTGGTCGTATGAAAAACATCGCCAATTCGTACAAAATGTCAAATAATTAAAAAAAAAAATCATTGATTTTGCTTTAAAATTAAAATAAACAACATTATATGATTGATGATTGAAATAAAAAAAAACTGTATTAAATAATGTATTATGTAAAAAAATAAATTAGCATGCATGAATCTCTCACTTGGTGTGAGTGAAGGCCTCCTCCAGAAATGACCTGTGGACTCGGTCTGTGGCTTTTGACATCCAGTTTTTTCCTGCGACTCGTGTGATGTCTTCTACCCATCTAGTTATTGGTCTTTCTCGTTTCCTAATGCCTCTAGGGCCAGACCATGACGTCATGCGGATAGTCCAGCGGTCGTCACTCATTCTCGCTACGTAGCCTGCCCATCTCCATTTGAGCTTTAGAGCATATATGAGAGCATCTGTTACTTTTGTCTTTTGTGTGATAGCAGAGAGCCGAAGTTTTTGGATATTTCTTATTTTAGTGATACTTCTCTCCATACCTCGCTGACAGGACATAATTTTATTTTTAACCCGATGAGTGAACTTCCATGTTTGACATGCGTATGTTAGTGAAAGCAATTAACCGTGTTAATTTATATAATTTAAGTAATGTTTGCCAAAATGTATGCTAGCACTTAAAGTAGACAGTTCTATTAACCAATACATACACTATATTTTTAATTTATTTCGAGCAGAATTTGAAGATTCAATAATTGTACAATTACTTATTGCGTGAATTAAAAGGCTTTTTTATTTATTTATTTATTTATAAAAAAACATACGATCGCTTTTACGCGATTATGACAGGATAAAGAAAGATAAGGAGAAAAGATACGAATGTAGTCCGTGGCGTACTATTTACATATACATATACAACACATATTTAAAAAAATACAAAAAATATATGCTTATGATAGCAGAGTAATAATTATGTACAAATACATAATAACGTTCAAACGGAGAGTTAACCTTGACAATATTTTTAAAAGATGACAAAAGTTATGCTTGTCTTACTGACACGGGCAAAGTATTCCATAGGATGATTTGACCATTACATGTTTGCTGCTTGAACTTTTGTTTTAGTGTTTCTACTCAGGATAGTCAGCTAGAGAACACCGGCCTCATCTAGTTTTAACAGAGGAAAACGTACGTGTAAAAGTGTTTTTTCAACCTAAGTATTTGCAAAATAAATATTTACATTTATACAAGTAGTAATAATAGCACAGTTTGAACTGAGAATGACTTATCATAAAAAAAAATTAGAATGGCTAGGTATCTCTAGCTTCATTATTCTCGATAGAATAGAATAGAATATAATGGTAATAGAAAATAGGTTACTTCTAGGTAAGCGCGTTCCATCGTCGACCGCATCATCGCTTTCCATCAGGTGAGATGGCGGTCAAGCGCGAACCTATCGAGAATAAAAAAAAAAAGAATAGAATAGAATAACATTTATTTGCATAAAAACACGGTATATAAGATGGTACAAAGATTGAATACAGAGCATACATGTTTCTGCTTAACATTATAAGCGTGCAAATTTTGTTCATACAATACATCAATGTTTTTAGTCAAAAAACTCTTTAAGACTATAAAAACTATTAGTGGACAGCCAATCATACAATTTACTTTTAAATAATCTGGTATTGAGAATTTTTAGATAACTCGGTATCCTGTTAAATATTTATAGATACATGTTGTATAAGCCAATATTTCCATTCTCAAGAGAATGTCGCACACCACCTCTCATTGCCTACAACTACGCTATAACATGTCATGTCTGAAATAGTTGGGATTCCATACCATTGCGGTTGACGACGGCAACCAGTTGTGGTCGCATACCGCCCGAGGTCGCTACTCCTCGACTGAATGCCCTGATTGATATGCTTGCTTATTTCAGTTATTTAGTGTAAGGTGTAAATTTAAGTTATTTGAAAATTATGAGTAGATGCAGGGTGTATGAGACAGGTCTCCCCAAACATTAAGGGCTTGTTCAGTAGACGAAACTGAACTACCTTCCAAAAGATTTTTTTTCAGGAAACAAAAAAATCTGCCTCTACATACAAAATTATAAACTTGATTGGACAGTTTGTATGGAGAGGTCGATTTTGTTTTTCATATCCTGAAAAAAAATCTTGTTGTCAGTTTCGTCTGCTGCCCTTAAAGTTTGCGGAGATGTTCCTTACACCCTGTATAGGTCCTTTGCAATATAATTCTTCTGTACGTGTCTTTGTCACCTAACTACTCCTAAATGGCTTGACCAATTTGAAAGTAATTTTGTGAGTATTTGAGGGTGGTTTGAAAATATAAATGGCGCAGCAATAGGCTTCTATATATGTAACATGTATTACAATTATCACATTTAATGTCTTATTAATTATATATGCAACATTTTTATGTTAGGTACCTCCATAGTATTATATAGTTCAAGAAGAATACACGACTTTAATTCATGTACGCTAGTAAACCTCATCATCATTTCAGCTGAAAGACGTCCACTGTTTTACTTAGCCCTCTTCCAAGTGTCGCCACAACCACCGGTTCTGCGTCTCGCAACCATCGGATTCCCCTAGTGAACTTACATGGCGCTAAATGACAAACTCTATTCGGAACTAATAAGTATTAGCAGAGACCATCATCTCGAAGGAAAAAGATCCATTATTTACTCCATAATTTTCTTACAATTTCGACCACAATAACTTACCCGCACATTAAAAACAGGCGGTAAACTGGATGCAAATTATCCGGCACAGCGCGTACACCTAACGATCACTCCAGTGCCTAATTACCAGCAATAATTGGTAAGATATGGATTTTTCTGAAAATATTTTCGTATTATAAACCTCATTATTCATGGTGCATTCAGTAATGATTGTTTTTAGGGTTCCGTACCTCAAAATGAAAAACGGAACCCTTATAAGATCACTTTGTTGTCCGTCTGTTTGTTAGTCAAGACCCTTTATCTCGGGAACGCGTGAAGGAATCGAGGTAAAATTAAAACTATGTCAATCCGGTGAAGCTGTGAAAAAATCAAACTTCAGAGTTAACGAAAAAACGATACGGCCGTTTATGTCGCAAAAAACGTGTATTTCGACACTCTCAAGGGAATCAAAATTCATAGGGTACTTTCCATTGACCTAGAACCCTAAAATTTGTCATGAAGCAAGGTCTTATAGCACCAGTATAGGAATAAATCTGATAATTGAAAATTTGTAGTTACGTCACAAAAAAAATGCTTTTTTTCAATTCGGAAAAATCTTCAAGACTCGATTCGCGATTGAACTTTTTACATAATTTAGTTTGTACGGAAGCCTCAGTATGCGAGTCCGACTCGCACTTGCCAAATTTTTTTTAATGATTTAAACTAGTGATTGAGCGCGATCCCATCTGATGGTAAGCAGTGATGCTGACCGCAGCAGGCAAATTGTGCCAGTCCTTCGATGCACGCGGTATAAACGACGAGGGTTGGACGCAAGAGGTCACCGCTTCGATATTTACTCATAAGATTCATTTCTGAAAAGCTGCAGAGTTGCTAGCCTGTCGGTTTTCTACCGGTTGCATTTCGGGGAGTGTGCGTCGGAATTGCATAACCTAATTCCGCCTAGCCCGTTCCATCATCGGACCACCAGGCGTACGGCAACGCGCCACCGGTACATGGTGGACATTCCACCTATACGCACAAAACGTTTTGGGAACACATTCTCTGTGTGTACAGCTAAGGAGTGGAATTCCTTGCCGGAATGTGTGTTTCCTGATAGCTATAACCCGGAAATCTTTAAGTCAAGAGTGAATAGGTTACTTCTAGGTAAGCGCGTTCCATCGTTGACCGCATCATCGCTTTCCATCAGGTGAGATGGCGGTCAAGCGCGAACCTATCCAGAACAAAAAAAAAAAAGCTGCAAAACAAGCTGTATAACACTGAAAGTGGTAGAAGGGATTTAAATATTCTAGTCATCATCATCATCATCTTCCTACCCTTGTCCCATCTTATTTGGGGTCGGCGCAACACGTTTTTTTCTTCCATTCTATCCTGTCAACCGTCATACTATCACTAACTTCCTTTTCTTTCATGTCACTGTTCACACAATCCATCCATCTTTTCTTTGGCCTCCCTCTCCCTCTCCACCCATCCACATGTATATTCATAACTCTTTTAGTAACATGCGTTTCATCTCTCCTCTTTACATGACCATACCAAGACAAACGATTCCCTTTCAACTTTTCAGTCACTGGCGCCACTTTCAAACTTCCTCTAATATATTCATTTCTCACTTTATCCATTAAATATTCTAGTCAAAGAATGAATAATATCATAACAGAAGCGCGAATGGACAAAGGAAAAAGAGCACTATGTAATTTTCTCTATATATATTATTCAATGCTTTGCTGATTGCAACTTTCATTTAGCTACTTATAGTTTTAGTCTGTATGCCCACGGGTGGGCAAAAACCTGTCCCGCATGACTTTCAGCACTTCTATTGGACTACTGGTCATTTTTTCTGTGTTGCTAACTCTGATGTAGCGACATTTATCCCACCAAATATGAACTAAAGACGTGACGTCACACAAATCCTACATCGAAAAATTAAAGTTCGAAAATTATACAACCTCTTGTTAATAACTGTTGGGCAATTGCACGACCAGTTACATCACTTATCTGGTCGGAGGATCCTCATGTTTCTATGGAGGTTGTGGGACTTTGTACCTTGTTACTTATACTGCCATATTATACGGGCCTTAATACCACTTAAATAAAAATAAAATTAATTAAATGAAATAAAACTAAAGAGAACAAGAGTTAAGATTCAAAAGTCAAATTGACTTTCTTTTTCTATTTAGTTCACACTAACGCGATAGATGCTGTTTATGTTGACCGCCCGCTGAATTGCGGTGTTAAGATTTTCTGTGGCTTCATGACCCGTTTTGTATAGCTGTACACACCCCTATTTTTTAATTAGTACAAAAAAATGGAGCTCTATCCGTACCCGATACTGAACATATTTGTGGAGTCAAACGAAATCCCAAAATCGTCCACGAAAATTTGTCATCATTGGTAAATTCATAATAGAATCAATCATTCATAACAATTTGTACTAGAAAATACTACGAGCAGTATTTTTTCCATTTTTATCGCCATTCATTCATAATCAATAAATAGCCTGTACTATATTACCATAAATTGAGTGACATTTTGGGATATTAACAAAAGCTCATAACTTTGCTGTTTAAAATTTTAGCGAACGTTAAAATTTTACAGAGATGTTTCTTTTACGAAAAATACAAATTATAAGAAAATATTTTCCAAACAGATCATAACAAAAATGCTCTAAAGGCCTCTCAGACCTTTTTGATAAATCCTGAAACGTGTTATTTGGACAATTTCCGACTTTTATGTGAGCTTAGTTAAAACTATTTTAATGTACAACGATGTTCTCAAACAGGATATCACTTCAAATTTCACCAACGTTTTTGACGAAAAATAATGACAATATAACCACCAAATTACATTGTCCCAGTAACCTATAACTTGATATTTATAGCTGGTTGTACCGTGTGAAAATTGAGCATTTTCTTTGAACTTAACCGCCTTACAAAAAGGATCCCGAAGAAACGTGAATTCGTCTTTTCTAATGTCCTATAAATAAACATACGGTGCCGAATTTAGGGACCGTACACAATATACGGTGATTTGGGGGAAAAAAAAATCTTCTTTATTCTTGTCGGGGGTTTAACGACGTGTCTGTAGCCGCTTTTTTTTGTCTGAAGTAGGTATATTGTGGTGGCAATAATTGAATCTTAGAATGATGATGAAGATGCATTAGGGGACAAATTGTCCCCTAACATGACGTGCAACGCTGTCAAATTTTCTGGCAATATGTCACGTGAATGCGTTGTAAAATGTTGAGTTGCAAGTTGCGGGACACTGGGCAATGTTGCAGCGACACGTAGATTGAGAGTTGCGCGTAATGGTGGGGGACATTTTGTCCCCTAGTCTGAACAAAACAGTTGAGTTTTTGTTGGAGAACCTACATGCAATGGTAAAGGTATCTATTTTATATTAATTTTAGGTAAAATGTAGCTTTTTTGAGATTGGAAATCATCAAAGGTCTTCTTTCTAAACTCTTGTCAGACTTTTACTCATGCTAAAACCCTATTCAGTAAAAGTCTGACACTATCTCCCGTTCCGCACAAGAGCGGGATTTGTCATAAAATGATTTTCCCAACCAATAAAAAAAAAACCTATGTCCTGAAGTTGTCCTTTGTATTTTAGGCCCAACTAGTAAAAGCGACAAGAATATATATAGCTTTATACTTAAATTAGATTGTGATTAACTTTTTTTTGTAGTTTTACCCACACTGGACCCTTATATTCTTTATTGTACACAAATTATACAATGAAAGAAAAATAGAACAGGTGACGTACACAGTTGGCTTAACCCACAATTGGGTATTTAAAATCGTTTTTAAAATCGAGGGCCTTCGTGTTGTATTACGGCCTAGTTCTTCCATAGACAGACGGCCTGTATGACACATAAGTGAGATCGTTATAAACTAAACACTAAATCAAGTACTAAATTAATTAAGAATCATTTATATTTCGCCTAAAACTACCTAAAACTTCCCATCATCCCACCGATTTCCGGCCACCGTAGGCGCGGGCTTGCAGACGGCGAGCAGTGGGTGGCTCGCCGTCCGACCGTCCGGTAACCGTCCGGACCGAGCCCAAGTTGTCAACGGCGCGTACTGTTCCACGCGCGCCTCAAGGAAATGTCAGCAACTGTAGTGGCCCAGCAGGGTCGAAGCCTACTGGGGCCAAGGGTCTGATTCTGAAGGGAAGACTCGGCCCCGGTACGAAAGGCAACGAAGGAACAGGAGTGGGTTTTTAGTCAGTAAAAGTCTGCGGGCGAGCGGTGGATGTCATAAGATGATTTTCCCACCGAAAAAAAAAACCTACTTCTCCCACAAGATTACCCAAGTGTAACCGCTCCCTAACGGCCGTCTCCCAGAATGGCTTATTGATGTAGTGAGCCCTTAACAATGGCGCAGCTGTGTAACCCAACGCTAGAGATGGGAAAAAATCGACCTACCCTCACGTCCATAGACATTTTCCTCGAAAATGATTACTTATGTTTTATGGCGGGAAAAGTGTGTAAAACCGGTTTATCTGTGGTATGGTTTTATTAGAGCTGTAAAGTGATAAATTACGGTTTTCATTGCGTTGAGGAAGCTGTGTGTCTTCGTCAGTTAAGTGGCTTGATAATGGTGTATTGTTACAATTTGGTTTAAGTTTTAGATTGATTATATTCATGTATTTTGCCCATCAAAAGGTTGCCCAACTCGGATAGGACTGGGCAGGACATATCTGAGTCATGCTTGAAAAATTGTGGGCCAAAGTAGCATAGCCACTGCACAGACTTCCCTTCCTCGTGGGGCAGTCTTGGCGATTGTGAGGATTTGCCACCAATTTCACAAAAAAAAATGTAACATAGAACTGGTGCCCTGAGATAGTAAGACGTGGCTGCGGCAGACCAAGAAGTGGGTCGAATTGGACTTATTTCACTAGAACTAGAAGAAATCACACTCAATGGTTTGCAGGGTGAAAACTCAACTTTGAGTTAATCTCGCACAGGTATAAGAACTCTGCTATCCCCATCTAATATAACTTGTTATTTTTTTTTTATGTGGGAACATCATCTAATGATATCCCCCGCTCCTGGGCGGACGCGAGGGTATTAGGCTTTTACTGACTAAAAACTCACTCCTGTTCTTTATTTGCCTTCGTCCCAGGGCCGAGTTTTCCTTTCAGAAACAAACCTTTGGCCCCGGTAGGCTTCGACCCTGCTGGGACCCTACGGTTTGCTGTCATCTCCTTAAGGCACGCGTGGAACAGTAACCGCCGTCGATGACTTGGGCTCGGTCCGGACGGTTACCAGACGATCAGACGGCGAGCTACCCATTACTCGCGTCCGCAAGCCCGCGCCTACGGTGGCTGGAAATCGGGATCGGGATCCCAGCGGCTGGGGCGTGAGCACCGTGCCCTTGCATTTGCACGTGCACCCGGGCTCCTTCTTTGCTAGCATTGCATTGCTTTGCAGAAGGAGGCGACTGCCTTCCACTCCTCCAATATAACTTGTTATGGTGTACAATAACGAATTGTTGTAAAAAGAAAAAGCGTGCTCGCAAAAGTTAGAGAGAGTAAAGTAAGAAGTGAAGTACATCTGTATGTATGTATATATATTATATATATATTAGACGTATTTATGTAGGTTTATGTTGTACACAGAGCAGTGGTGGCCGAGTGGTAACGGCCCCGACTTACGAGTTGTCGGTCGCGGGTTCAAACCCAACCAGGCGCATTACTTTGTGTAATTTATTTCATCACCACTGCTCTCAAAACGGTGAAGGAAAACATCGTGAGGAAACCGGCATGTCCTAGAACCAAAAATTCGAAGATATGTGACATCCACCAACCCGCACTGGGCCCGCGTAGTGGATTACGGCCTATTCCCTCTCCTGGAGAGGTGGCCTGAGTCCCAACAGTGGAAACATTATAAGGCTGACTATGGACTATGGATGTTGTACACTGGATCCTACCCTCGATTGTGATCTCTCTCTGTCACTCAAAGGTTTGCTGGGAGAAAACTCATTGTTGAGTTAAGCTCGCCTTTGTACATAAATTATCAAATCCATGTATTTTAGTTAAGTTTTGATTTTTTTTTTGTGTGTACAATAAAGAATAAAGAAGTGAAGTACGAGTGGAGTTCTTTGCCCGAGGGTTAGAAAGAACAAAGTAGCAAAAAAAAAAAAAGATTTAGTGCTACTTAGCAAGAATTATTTACTCATTAACTGTCTTTTAAAACAATACAAAAATAGTAGTAGTGTATTGTATCCAGTTGTTTATTATTTCTTTAAAATAAAATAAAGTGCCTAGCTGAGATCTAGGAGCATGAGTGTATGATTATGGGTTGAAATGATGATGCAAAGAAGCAAGAAGGATTGTGAGGAAATCTGAACCTTAGTTTTCCTTCACCGTCGTGAGGAAACCGGCATGTCCTAGAACCAAAAAATTCGAAGATATGTGACATTCACCAACCTGCACTGGAGCTGCGTGGTGGATTACGGTCCATTCCCTCTCCTAGAGAGGAGTCCTGAGTCCCAGCAGTGGGAACATTAAAAGGCTGATTATGCTGTGCTTATGCTGAACCTTGGTTGCGTGAAATTGCTTATTGAACTGGATATTAAAATCCCAACGAAAAAATAATAATCGGAAAACGGAAAAAATGGAACCCTTATAGGATCACTTTGTTGTCCGTCTGTCTGACTGTCTGCCTGTCAAGACCCTTTATCTCGGGAACGCGTGGAGGTATCGAGTTGAAATCAAAACCATGCACTCAGGTCTGCAATCCCTTGAAGCTGTAAAAATAAAACTTCAGAGTTAATGAAAAAAAAAGTTACGGCAGTTTATGTCGCAAAAAACTTGTATTTCGACACTCTCAAGGGAATCAAAATTCATAGGGTACTTCCCGTTGACCTAAAGGTCTGAAATTTGGTATGAAGCAAGATCACATAGTACAAATATAGGAAAAAATCTGAAAACTGTAAATTTGTAGTTACGTTACAAAAAAAAACCTTTTTTTGTGATTCGAAAAATCTTCTTACGCAGCAATTCGGGAATTGAACGGTTTTCATAGGTAAGTTTGTACGGAACCCTCAGTGCGCGAGTCCGACTCGCATTTGCCCAGTTTTTTTTGCTTTTTGATACATAGGATACTTTTATCCTGGGAGTAAGTTCCCTTGGGTCAATTTTCTACTTTCACGCAAGCGAATCCGCTGGCAGCAGATATTTCGAAACAAATGCTTTGATTGATTGATATGAAGCTGTTATAATTGCGCCACGAGTGAAACGGATCCTCAAATGAGTACAGCTGATTAATTAGACCCAGCTTCATTTTCCAGCCTCTGCTTAAACAAAGAACATCCTGACTGAGATTACTGTACGTAACAAGCGCGGACAACGATGGATCGATGGATTTTTCAAAGGAGTCTGCTATACAGAAACATGTCAATTATTTCAATGACACTTCGCCGCTTCGTCATTAATTCGAGCCGGTCGGGGCGAAGCGAAGCGCACCGAAGCGTGACGAAGTATCCCGAAGCTCCCCGAAGCTAGATTCAAGTCTGCAGCGATTTTTTCCAGATTTCTTCTTGAGATTTTTTGCACTTAATATTGTTAAACTTAAGTGAACGCCGTCTTTTGTGCAGTATTGGAAAATAATCCGTATTTCTGTTGGATTCGAGTGCTTGGAAAAAGAGGTCGTTATTGTAATTATTGCAGTGTTTTGCGATGGTTTTCTGTCTTAGTAGATATTGTTTATAAAAAAAAACTAAAATAGAAAAATATAGTTGCGATGCAAAGCCCACTTAAAATTTTATTGATCTTGTTCAGCGTCTGATATTTTAATTGATAGAATTAATCTTGTCCACTATTTCTCCTGATGGTAAGCGATGATGTGACCGACGATGGAGCACGCTTGCCTAGAAGTAACCTATTCACTTTTGACTTAAAGACTCCTAGGTTGTTGCCATCAGAAAACACAGATAATTTTACCCCTTAGCTGACAAACTATGAAAACAACAGAACCATGAGCCGACGAATGAGCTTTCCAATTTGTTACCAGAGTTTCCAGAACAATTACATCCTGTACCATAAATCTCATTTATCTGGCACAAGACAGCCATTAAAAAATCGACCTCCAGGGATCAAAAAGCAGCTCAATCCTCACAAAATAACCTTTAACATTAAGACCAGTACACCAAACATCTGCTACGCATTTAAGAACAATGTATGGCATCAATAAGCGTCTCTACAAGGTTATACCCTTTGTTCCCAAAAACTAAACATACAAAAACATATTCATCTCTTTCTTACAACTGTATAAAGCTATTGCTATCTCCCTCTAAGGTTGGGTAAAGTTTTTCCGGCCCGTTACCCGATCCCTGTGAAAATGAGTGGAATATATTTAGTAGTAAATGAAATCATTTGTTTTGATCTACTTATTATATATAACGCGAGGTTTTGGCTAGAACGAAATATTCTGCGTGTGTTTTATTCTCGAATTGAAATGGCTGGTTGCATAATTCTTTTTTTTTGTTTTTAGCTGGTGTAGCATAATTGTATTGGTGATTTTGTTACGGATTCTGTTGTTATTCTGAGCTTTGGTTTCGTATATCAATGTTCTTTTTTGTTACCTTTTGTTGGGACTACCGCAAGGTCTCCTGCGACTGGCTAATCCTTGCCGGGTTTCCATCGTGGGATCTGGACGATGCCGCGCCAAATCGCGAATGGCGGACAGAGATCCGGCGGGACCTACAGGCGGCATAGAGGCAGCGACTGTCGCAAATTCGGCAGGAAGAAACGCCAGGTTGTTTCCATTGGGCTGATCGCCCACATACGGTGGAAGTCTGCCGCATGACCTCGTGTCCGGCCCTGGTTCAGGTCATGGTACGGGGCGACAGGGAATGGAAAGAAGCCACCACCTTCTGCAAAGTAATGCTTGCGAAGCAAGTGGCCGGCAGCGTGAGAGAAAGGTAGTCGCAAGGTAATTTCCAGCAATTTCGCTACTTAAAGCTCGCCCTTGCGGACAGCGAGCAATAGACAGCTCGCCGTTTGATATGGAGCAGGTCCGAGTTCTCAGGCGCCTCAAAGACCTAAAAGAATGATTGACAGGGCTCGCTAGGATCGATTCCTGCAGTTTTATCCGAAAGATTTACCGCGACCCTATTATAGAACACAAGACCCAATTGAAGAAACACAGATGATACTAAAAGTCTGACATTCCTTCACGCTCCAACTAAAGCAAGAGCAGTGAAAATTCTGAAGACGTTTTCTTTCTTTATTTCTTTCCTCTTTTCTTGTCGTGGCAACTGAGTCGAGTTAGAATAAGTATACCTACAGACCTAGGAACTGTTTCTTACTTCTTACTTACTTGAACTGGTTGGTTGGTCTCATTCAGTAACCACCCTGATGAATCATGCTATCAATTCCACTTCTGCCTACCCACTGTAGATAGGGCTGTAAGCTGCATGTAATGAAAATAATTGAAAGTTTCATCTCTTACGGAAAACATGCGTTTATTGCCTTTACAGTTCCTTTATAAAAATAAAAATGTGATTGAATTTTTAACTTGTGAAAAGAAAATTTTATTTCTACCAGTTGGATGTGTATGGATTTCTGAATCTCAGGAAACAATAAAGAAAAATAAGTTGATTATTATTATTAATCATCTTTTTTTTTGAGCTTTTACTCATGTAAGGGTTAGTAACAATACTTTACTTAAAAACTATGTTAGTACCTAGCCATAAAATTCTAGTTTTATACATTATTATCACCAGTGATAGAAGTAGGTAGATTGATTTTTGGTACTTGTATCATAAATGTACACAGAAAGAATAACATGGATAAGCCATTTTCCCGGAAAGTAATACCGGTATTCCCGGATTCAATTAAATATTAATAATGTTGGTAGTGTTACTACTCAATTCAAAATTTAAAGGAAGGTATAATGTTCTGATTGGTCGTTGGGTTGTGTCAAATCGTGACTGTGTACCGTTAAAAAAAAATTAAGAATATAATATTGCTTATGTTAATACAATTCTAACCTAAGTTCCGTTTTTTTTTTAATAATCAATAAATTCCGGAGGAATGTCCATATTAATACATACGTTTCGGATGAATGACTCCAATTTAATCTACCTACTCCGATCACTGATTATCACATTTCGCTCATTACATTTCAATATTCCTATCTCTAGGTCTATCATTTGAGCCAAGACAAGTTACTAGGTAACTTAAAATTATTGTTTATTTAAAAAAAATATATATTTTTCATCAAACACACACACACACATCATTCGCACAGAGCATTTTGAAAAACTTTTTTTATAGTGATATTGATAATTAAGGTATCTACTTATTTACTTTAATGGCCATATTTGGGTCACAGAAGATCATGTGTGTAACTTTGTGATGAAGTGTGAAATTGATTTTTTATAAAATCACTTAGTGTGTAGTTTTAGTCAGTAAAAGTCCGACAAGCCAGTGGGCTTGTCGGACTTTTACTGACTAAAACTAAACCTAAAAAGTGTTTTTTTCCTATCCAATCACTGATAGTGATCAGTGATTGGATAGAAAAAAAACATTTTTAGGTTTACCTGTGGGTAAGTACCACAACAAAAAAAATTAAAACGAAAAAAGATATTTTTTGCACTTTTTAATATATTATGCATTGAATTAAGTCTAGTATTTTTTTTTAGGTTTTCCACTCGGATATTTAGACCCTAAAAAGATAGCTAAGTAATAAGTAAACCGTCTCTCCTTCCCACACCTCCTCCTCCTTATCATTCTCCGTAATTACAAGATGTTACCTATGTAAATGATAAAACGGTGCAGCCCTGCAGTCTGCGACGGCATCATGGCGCCGCTACCAGCTCGAGTTAATTAGACACGTCCATTTACCGTGATTTCTACTTACATTTAGATTGCTGCTACCTTGACGTGCTAGTGAGAAATCTTGACATATAGACCAAAGACCATTTGTGGTTTTGGTACGAATAAAGTTCAAATTCCGTAAAAATGGGTAGCTTTAGTGTTCCGTACCTAAGTTGGTAAAAGGTTTCTGGTATATGGGTTCCGTTATAGAATCATTTTGCTGTCTGTCTGTTAGCAGGTCTGTCTGTCAAGACCCTTTGTTTGGAGCAGTGAAAACATCAAATTAGTAAGTAAACGCAATGTAAGGATTTAGATTGACAAAGTTATTTGATGTTATCGATGATGTCCCACCAAAAACAGGATCTCAGAACTGTACAGCAGTTTTTTTAGTAAAAAAAACTGGGCAAGTGCGAGTCGGATTCGCGTCTTGAGGGTTCCGTACAAACTTACCTATGTAATTTCCTGATTGGAGTCTAGAAGTTTTTTCCAAACCGCAAAAAAAATTTGACGTAACAACTAATTTTCTGTTTTCAGATTTATTCTTTTTAATTGATTTATTGTTTATACTTGAGTTTGTTTATGCAAAATTTCCGGATTCTGGGTGTATGGAAAGTACCTACACTAGAATTTTAGTTCTCTTGAGAGTGTCGAAATACACGTTTTTTGCGACATAAACGGCATATCAATATAATTGTTATAAAATCATTATTGCAAATTATATTTTTGACTACACTATCGGATTGGATTGTTCTATTATGATAGCTGTATGTATGTCTAATAATAAATAAAAAAATAAGTATATTTTTTTTTTCGTTATCTTAGAAGTTTAATTTTTTCACAGTTTCAAGGGACCGCAATTAAAACCATATACTTAGGGTATATGGTTTTAATTTCAACTCGATACGCGGTTCACGCGTTCCCGAGATAAAGGGTATTGATAGACAGACAGATAAACAGATAGACAGACTGACAAACGGACGGATAACAAAGTGATCCTATAAGGATTCCGTTTTTCCTCAAAAGGCACGGAACCCTAAAAATTACCATTTTTTTACTCAGAGTATTAAACTAATTACCTGCTGTTTGAACAGGTGCTAAAATTAGAAGAATTAAGGAGATAAAACGTTATTTAATGTTTACCTGATACTTATTTTAGTGTCCTTGAATTAAACAATATTAAATTCGTAAATCTTTGTTGACAGTAGGCTACACAGCAAAGTATTTACAGTACACAGTTATGCATTACATAGATATATTTACAGTAGTGATGGCAGTCCACGAACGCGTAGTTTCATAAACGCGTATTCATCATTATGTGCTAGCTGTGAGCAGGCGTACACCAAGCTTAAAATGACCCCAGGTGTCACCACTGTGTGTACCGCCCCGAAGATACGGTGGAGCACACGGTAGAGGTGTGCCCCGCTTGGGCAGAGCACCGCCGTGTCCTCGTGGGGGCGATCGGTGGCAGCGATCTCTCGCGCCAGGCCTTGGTACAAGCCATGGTCTGAAGCGAGGAGGAGTGGCAGGCGGTTGCCTTCTTCTGCGAAGCAGTAATGTGAGTAAAGGAGTAGACCGCACGTGCACGCGCGAGGGCGCGGCACTCACGCCCAAGTCGACGGGATCTCGATCCTGATTTCCGGCTACCGTAGGCGCGGGCTTGCACAGCGAGTAATGGGTAGCTTGGTAGTAGTAGTTGTCGACGGCGCGTAATGTTCCACACGCGCCTCCAGAAGATGTCAGCAAAACCGTACGGGCACAGCAGGGTCGAAACCTACTGGTGCCAAGGGTCTGCTTCTGAAAGGAAGACTCGGCCCTGGTATGAAAGGCAACGAGAGCGACGGATGTCATTGGATGATTTTCCCACCGCAAAAAAAAGCGTATTATGACGAATATACGTTTATAAAGCTGCGCTTACGTGAACAGTAGTCCTAACTTCTACCAGTGGCTTCGCTAGTGTGAAAGTAGAAACATATCCCAAGGGAACATAATTCCGAAATAAATTGTATCCTAAGCGAATAGCACATAGGATACCAAGGTATGGTCTAACTGTGTGCCTTTACGCGTGATCCGTCTCCTTCGCTAGCTATACTGCTTCGCAGAAGGATGCGATCATGGCCTGGACCAGAGACCAGCGCGAGAGGTCGCCGCCGCTGATTGCCTCGACAAGGACACAGCGGTGCTCTCCCCAAGCGAGGATATCTATGCTCCACTGTTTTCTTCGGGCGGTTCGCACAATGGTGGCACCCCAGCTTTATTCCTACTGAATCCGATGTAGAACATCCCGAACTTTCCATGTCAACTGCGTCATGCAGAAGGTGAGACGCCGTGACGCCTCTCCAGCCACTCCTCAAAGAGGGGACTTATCGCCACATGATTATGGCGTTCCCATCTAGTGTCTGTGGATGGGGACATCCGGCCTTCCAGGGTGCTGTTTCGAGTGTTAAGCAACCGTTGCCGCTTTCTTACGCATGACGGTGTAAATGCCTTCCATGTGATAAAAAATCGGCCAAGTTCGAGTCACTCGCGCACGAAGGGTTTCATTATCTATACAACGTTAGACACTATTATACTCTTTTTTTTTAGTTTCACCAGTCTCGGTATTTGTTTGTTGAAAAATCACGTTTGCTGTATGAGAGCCTCACTTAAATGTTTATTTTTAGTATTGTTGGGAATCGAACCCAAATGATCGACGACGCGGTCAGCACGCGTAGGCGACGTGCACATATTTTTATACGTCATCGGCAGCGAGGAATGGAGACGCGGGTGGCGACAGGGTTTTCCGGCGCACCGCGGACACTCGCTTCCACGGATACTGCCGCGACGGACGACACCTCTCGAACCTAATTAATAATAATTGTTTGTCCGGGATCATTGTATTTTGGAATATTGCTTTAACGGCAATATACCAGCACGTATACTAAGAAAGATACAGTTCACTTATTTACACCCAACCTCAACACGTAGGTACTTATTTGTTGTTTTAAAAGCAACAGAAAAACATCATCTGTAAACATTTCAGCTCTCGAAGCTATCACGGTTCATAAGATATAAGCCTAGTGATAAACAGACAGATGGAAAGTGGAGTCTTAGTAATAGGGTCCCGCTTTTTCCGTTTGGGTAGAGAACCCTAAAAAGAGGCTAAAATCAACAACAAGCTTTCGATTACCGTCATGTTACTTAGTACCCAATTGAAGACATAACAAGCCACGTAATCAACAAGCGTCTAGACACAGCAAGGTCGCCATAACCTTGAATTAATAATAATTACGAGCAACGAATACCGAATATCCGAATGATCAGAAATAGTGTACACGTGGATGTATTTATTATACTACAACCCTTTTTAAAGGTTTCATTCGCAAGAAGGTAGAAAATTATCTCTAAGGAACTCCTGGAATAAAAAGTGTACTATCCCATGATCTACACGTGTGCCGAATTTTATCAAAATCTATCCAACCGTTTGTGCGTGAAAGAGTAAAAATATTCATACATGCCTGTCCCCCTAGCCAAGTTACGATCGTTTCGTTTGCGTCGAACGCCTCGAGTAGGCTATGCCTCCGAGTCCTTTGTTCTGACGTCATCTCAACGCTCCATCACGTGGTCAGAACAAAGGAATCGGAGGCGTGGCCTACTCGAGGCGTTCGACGCAAACGAAAAGATCATAACTTGGCTAGGGGGGCTGGTTGCTTGGAAGAGATCGCAGAATACGATAAGGCTGCCAATTGTATGTGTTTTAGATGTAAGTTTTTGTTTGTTATGTGTCTTTATGTAGTACCTACAATAAAATAAATGTATAAACAAACTGTCGTCTTTATAATAATGTTAGTTACGTCTACGAAATGGTGGAGGTAACTCCCTGCTGTGCTTATATTTTTTTTTTCGTGAAAATAATACCGATTTATAAACTTTTTGGCAAGAATGGAAATATTTGTGACTTCTAAAATAGGAACAATGAATAACCAGACTTACTCGTATGTCTATTTTGCAAAAAATGTAACTAAAGGAGACAATTTTTTTTGTTTGGGGAATAGGCCCACCACAAATTGTGGCGTATAGCAATGAAAAGCACGTTATTTTATTCCTTATAATCTCTAGATTACAGTCGTAATATCAGCAAAACTTTATCTAACCGGAATACTGTTAAATACGACAGTCAGTCAGTGTGTATTCTTACATTCCACCCTAAGGTTGTCTGGTAGATATCGCTGTCAGCGATAAGACCGCCTTTGTACCCATAGATTTAAGTTAATGTAAAAGTTTTTGTTACTATTTTGGTGTACAATAAAGTTTATTCTATTCTATTCTATTCTATCTCACAAGAGCGATTGTCTAATGAGTGGATAGGTCTCCTTGGTATTTTAAGTTAAAATAGTGCACTGTTCAATAATATATAGTATAAAACAAAGTCACGTCTGTACTACGTGACAGATTTTGATGTGATTTACACGATTTGATAGACTTATTCGTGAAAATTGATTAGATGTATTCATTTCGAAATAACGCGGTTTTTGCCGGCCATTGACTGTAGATCTAAAATTATGTGATGTATTACTTACACAACTAGCTTATTATATATAGATGTATAAGCTAGTTGTGTAAGGAGAAAAAAAAACACATTATAGGTACGTCACAAGAAGTATTTATTTCTGTTCATCATCATCATTTTCAAAGTCATCTCTTAAAAGCAGTATTTGATCTGAAAAAGATACAGGTGGCTCAACCTCACTTTGATGCCGCGACCAAGATAAAAACCACACTACACATCACATGTGCACAGCAGCCAACTGTCTGCCCACTAAACAGTTACAACAGTATCCAGCATGAGCAGCTCTCGTTTTAGTAATTGATGGGGTGGTATCAACTAATGTATAATAAGCTTTCCTACTTGTGTGCCTTGATTGTATCCTACCTTTTTTCCGTTGGGAAAATCATCTTATGACATCCCCCACTATGGGGCGGGGCGGGAGATAGTGTCAAACTTTTACTGACTAAAAACCCACTCTTGTTCCTTTGTTGCCTTTCGTACCAGGGCCGAGTCTTCCTTTCAGAATCACACCCCTGGCCCCATTAGGCTTCGACCCTGCTGGGCCCCTACAGTTGCTGATATCTCCTTGAGGCGCGCGTGGAACAATACGCGCCGTCGATAACTTGGGCTCGGTCCGGACGGTTACCGGACGGTCGGACGGCGAGCCACCCATTGCTCGCCGTCCGCAAGCCCGCACCAACGGTGGTCGGTAATCGGGATCCAAGTCCCGGCGCGAGAAATCGCCGCCGCCGATTGCCCCGACGAAGACACGGCGTTGCTCTGCCGAAGCGGGGCACACCTTTACTGTATGCTAAACCGTGTCCTCCGAGCGGTCTACGCAATGGTGACACCCGGACGTTTCTTCCGCACGAATTCGGTGCAGGAACCTCCCGAACTTACCATGTCCGGTGAGGACCTGCGTCATGCGGAAGGTAAGGACACCGTGTTGCCTTTCCAGCCACTCCTCAAAGAGGGGACTTACCGCCATGATTATGACGTGCCCAGATTGTATCCTGCCTCGTAGAAGATAATTGTTTGAACCAAAATCATGGTCAGTTTGTCGGTATACCTCGATTTTGAATTGTCCGGTGGCCCTGACATGCTCTCCATAGTACGAATGAGATTGTTTGATTTGATAAATTCCTAGAGAAAATAAAATTAGGTCCGGAAATGTCAATTCAGGAATATTATCCACCTCTGGAAGATTACCATCAATACTGGCAAATTGCACTCTCACTCTGTTTAAATTGTGCATTTCTATATAAGAGGCTAAACGGTTTGCAGTGTTCAGTTTTGCTTGGGCAATCGCTAATATCTGTTCAGCATAACAAAAGTCTCTGATTAACGTATGAAATCGATGTATTAATGCTGCAGCTATTTTTTTAAAGTCATGTATGAGGTGGGATGATGCTGTATTGAAATATTCCTGACGGAACAATTTGAAGTCCGGTTTAAATCTGCAATTCACGACTTCAATCACCCACCTACATAAGGTCACAACGGATCTTATTGGCTGCAATGGTCGATAATTGGTGTTCACCAGCCGGTTTAGATTCAGGCATATAAGCCTTGTAACCATATTGTAACAATTGATACAATGGCTTTGTGGATAACGCACTGTAACTATGGATGCCATTTTCATAAAATCTTTCGAATAAAAATACGAACAGAAGAAACATGCAACTATCTAATAATCGGAAACAATAATAATGTTGTCTGTTAGTGTCAAACTGATTGAAACTGGACCACAGAGTATCTGCAATGGGCTATTAATTACGTTTCGTTCCACGGTGATTTTTAAAGTACGTTACTTGATATTTGTGTTAAACGTTAATAACATCGTAAAAAACTAGTTCACTTTACGAATTAATTAGGTATTATCTCTTTAAACGCATTTAAAGCCGATGTTATTACCGCTGCGCATCGTAGAAACTTTTGTTTCGCGTTAAAATAAACCTAAAAACACTCCTAAACAACCATTTTTTGCCGTAACACTTTTTTACAATTATTTCATTATTCCGGTTGGATTTCTAAATAATTTTTGGTCTGTTAATTATAATAAGATGATCACTTCTTTCATGTGTAATTTCATTAATATACGTTACCGTTTAATAGTGGGCCCAAAAAAAATTGTCTCCTTTTAAATAAAAAAGAAAATTACAAAAAAAAAGTTTTGATTTTTATTTAATTTACTTGAGATAGGTTTATAATGTTTTTATAGCTTTTTTTTTTCAAATAATATGATGAGCTAAAAATTAATGTTCGGATTAATGCCCTTTCGCCATTAAAAAACGGTACATACCTCACATAAATAAAATTATTTATTGTAACCAGATCAAAACTAAAGATTCAATATTTTATGAAAAATTGCATTCCATTTTCTGCGCAGGTTATAAGTTACAAATAAAAATAATAATTTCAAAATCTTGCGTGACACCAAAACACACTGACATCGTTTTTCTTTCTATCAAAAATGACTTGTAACTGAATTTATTTTGCATGATTATACAGTAGAAAACTGAATTATTTACCTTTTTATTTCTATCATATCACTAGGTTTTAGGTGCAGCTTCGCTCACGATAAGCGTTGTGTAGTGTAATTTCTGCTGTGACTCATCCATCCTCAAAAAATTATTGTAAATACCTGCATTCTGAGCAAATAAATTCTATTCTTTTCTAGGCTAAGTCTTTTTTTACCATCTTAAGGGTTGAATTTCCCCTGGAGTTGCATTAGGGAGGCCCCTCCTTGAGCACCGTGTGCCGGCCTACCTCCGTCATGTGATCGAAGCCTATTTGGCGGATAGATTCATCATCTACACCGGTCACCAGGGTGAGTGGAAACGGCGAGAAGGTCGTACGGAATTTCGCAGGGCTCGGTACTAGGGCTGCCCTTGTCGAATATCGGCTACGACTACGTGCTGCGCGGCGGTCTCCCCAGCAGGGTTAGCGTGGTGTGCTATGCTGACGACACGCTGGTCTTGGCGCAGGGGGAGTCGCGTCGCACTAATCGGCGGTCAAACTAGCGACACGCGGAGTTGCGACAATCGTGGAGGGGATCCAGCAGTTGAGACTCGAATCAGTTCTTATTCCTCGTCTACATCTTAAAAACAACACCTGTGAACAAATTCCGTCTTCTAGATCCAAGGGTTTAGGCGGGGCGTCGATGTGTCCGTGACTCAGACCTACTGTTTTTATGTATGTAGATAAAACACTTATTATTTATGAGGCTTCACCTAAGATAAGTTAAAGACGTGATCCTACGTTATTGGAATATCAAATCTACGATTTTGAAAATTTTATTAAGATTTTATTCATGCAATTCTATTATTGGTTATTTTTTGTTAGTGGTTTTCAGGGCTTCGTGAAGGTATTTTTAAAAATTCTTTGCAAAGTTTTGCTTACATTATCCGTTTTATTGCAATAGATAGGTAATATAAAATTAAATAAATAAAAATACGCATTCACTTTAATAGTTAACACAGAAAAAAATACCTACCTAAAAAAAAGGTAAAAAGGTACAAAACTACAGAAATAAATGTATAAAATGTAAAAATGAACTATTTTTATAACTGACTGTACCTACTTACAACAGTCAGTCAGGGCTGGGCAAAATACATGCTTTGCTTTAATTGAAATAAAATTTACAAAATACAGTATCGCAAGTAATTAAAAAACCAGTCGTGGAGAGGATCCAAGAGTTGGGACTTGAGGTGGCATTGCACAAGTGCGAGGCCATGTGCTTCCACGGCCCCCGGAACGCGCCACCAACGGGTTCCCAACTAACGGTAGGAGGAGTTCACATCGGCGTCGAGTCGACGATGAAGTACCTTGGACTCGTCCTCGACAGCCGATGGAATTTCGAGCAGCATTTCCGACGTCTGGCTCCCAAACTGGATCGTGCTGGGGCTGCCCTCAAGCGGCTCCTTCCCAACCTAGGGGGTCCAGACGCCTCCTGCCGGAGGCTCTATGCAGGAATCGTACGGCGCCGTATAATACAAATACCAAATACGTATTTGTATTTTAATTACGTAATACTGCCCAACCCTGCAGTCAGTACACGGATCCATTACATAGTTTTGTGGAACGTTTAAAGTCAAAAGAGGATGAGATATGTTTCACGCTAGTGTACTAAATAGGTTTGTTCAGCCCTTGAAATTATTACCAAATTACTCATGATAGTTTCCAGGCTCAATAGCCACTACGGGTTGCGGTTGGTCGAGCGACGTGTATGGATGACGTCATCATTCAACGCGCCAATCCGCGCGCGGGCTCGCTAAACTGATTTCAGTTTTAGATTAGTTCCAAATTCGAATTTGTAATGTGTCCGTTACGGTTCGTAGCTGAAGTAGTGGTAGGGGATACGACCGTTAATAGTAAACTGGATTGCTTTTGCATAACATTGGGGTAGGTAGGTTTGTACGGTCCATTGTTAACTTTTGATTGAGAATCTAAAATTACGTGTTGCTCTAGTTTAGTTTGGGATGTAGTTGGATGTGGGAGACTGGTTTTTGGGCAAATGTTAGGACGGGAAATCGGTGACTGACCAACTGTGTAAAATTACCTCGTTTGCGCTAATGTGAGATGCTGTGATGCTGTGATGTGTGCTGATGTGAGGGGTTATTAGGATTAGGTATATCATTACAACTAAGTTAAATTATTAATTAACACATTCATTGTGCGTCCAGCTAAGGAGTGGAATTTCTTGCCGGAATCTGTGTTTCCTGATGGCTACAACCCGGGAATCTTTAAGTCAAGAGTGAATAGGTTACTTCTAGGTAAGCGCGCTCTATCGTCGACCACATCATCACTTTCCATCAGGTGAGGTAGCGGTCAAGCGCGAACCTATCAAGAATTAAAAAAGAACAAAAATCATAGTGTTCGTATATTTATTAAACAAAAATAACTTAGTTCTTAAAGAAGACCCTTCCAAATGCATCTATTGTTAACGTGAGCATGATGGAAAAGCTTGTTGATTTATCCAACGCAAAACATTGCATATGTTTGATAAAGGGCAACGCGAAGTAAGAGAGATAAAGCCTGAATGCTCTGTTGGCATTCGGTAATTCGGTCACTTACTCGAATATTTTACAAAACTTTTTCTAGGACATTTTTTTTTTTTTATAAACAATAAAAGTTTTTGAAAAAAAAAAATATCGTCATTCAGAATCTCGATTAAATGTGCAATGTGTGATTGTGCAAATAAAGAAAAGAAAAAACGAAATAAAACATTTATTTGAGACTCGCACAGGAGAAACGACAATAAAATGCAAAGTAGTTTTTATTTTATTTCGCTTAAAATAAATAAAAGAAAACAAAAACCAAATGCAAATGCAAAAAAAGCAAATGTGGAATCTTTAAATATATTTTCTTTACTTTTTTTGCAAAATAGCTGATTTTCAGAGGTTAGTTTTACGAAAAATGTTTTAATTTCAATAGGACCCTAGACAATATCCACATCTGATCTGTGTTCCCAAAATATCCTGAGTAAGATGTGTAATAATGGCATAATCACGTAAGAGCGGTTGTATCGAAATGTACTTACTTACCACGGGTTGGTTGCTCTCACAGCATTTGGGTTAAACAAGGTTTTTATTTCATTTGAGGACTTATTAGATGAAAACTTATAAGAACCTTTCACCTCAAATCAGAAACCAATAAAATACATATGTATTTTATTGGTTTCTGATTTGAGGTGTAATAATAATATTATTAATTGATAACTATGATCATTTTTTCAAGTACCTATGTAAAATGACAGGAAAAGTATTCGAGAATATGTCTTAAAAATAAAGCGAAATGTTGGCTGTTTTATAAGACTCTTAGAGACTTTGATTCTATATTTTATTTAAGATACTTAGTTAGGATTTTGTGTTGAAGTTAAATTTTAAATCTGCAAAAAATTTAGACTTTAATAAGTTGTAGGCTGGATTAACAAAAAAAAAAAAAATAAGGTACATAATGTCGGTACAATTTCTTTTTTATCACATCGATTTCATAAGCATAAAATATTTAAAGCAACAAATTCAAAACATTTAAAATTGGAATCGTTTTAGCGACTCAATAAACTCTCGCCGCCGGTTGGTTGCATATTGATGACGTCATCAGTCTCTCCGCCAATCAGCGCTAATTCTGATGAATCGCCATTGCCCTCTGTTCGGACATGGATGACTGAATTTTGAATATTGTATGAATTAATAAATTCACGCTATGATAGTATTTGACAGTGGACTATTGCTCTGTCAGGGCATTTTGTGTATCTGTTATTATATAAATATACGAGTACAAAGGCTGTTGATTTAAAGTTTTTGAATATAGATTGGAATATGAATTTATTGAAGTGTAGGTAATTTTCTTAATTAAGAGTGTCCTTTTTCACTCGTCTATCGTCAACATCGATCATGGTTTAAAAGCTTGTTACTTCATCTAACGCAATCCAATGTGATGTTTGACGAAAAGGCAAAGCGAAAAAAGAGAGATAACACCTGAAAACTCTGTTAGCGTTCGGTAATTTCGAGATTTACTGGAATATTTTACAAAACTTGTTACAGGAAATATATGTTTTTTTAAACCCTTAAAAGTTTTTGAAAAACTGTCGTCATTTAGAATCTTGATTAAATTTGCAAGACTTTTATTGTTTTACTTTTTTTATTTTTGAGTAAATTCTGAAGTGTTCATGCAAAATAGCAGATTTTCAGAGTTTTTTACTGGATTAGTTTTACACAAATTTATATATTGATTTCAATAGAAGCCTACATAATATCCACAAGATACTGTGTTACCAAAATATCTAAAGAAAAATGTGTGCTAACGTAATAATCGCGTAAGAGCGGTCGTATGAAAAACAGTGAAAATGTATGTCGATTTGCATCCCCATAATGATATAATATAGTGCTTAACTAATCCTACACCTGATGGTAAGCAGTGATGCAATCGTTGATGGTGAGGCGCACTAGTTTATTAGAAGAGCCTATTCACTCTAGCCTTGAAGACACCTAAATTATAATCGGACGGGAAGACCGCAGCAGGCAAACTGTTCCAATCCAGTTTTATTGTGAATAATTATGAGGTTTTTTTTGGGTATAGGTATATGTTACAGGATTCAGGATTGTACGAAAGAATTATGGCGGCCCTGGATCCCAAAGGTTAACTGAAGAAACACCGGTGACATCGCTGTGCCGCCGGGATCTCGACCCTGATTTCCAGCCACCGTAGGCGTGGGCTTGCGGATGGCGAGTAATGGGTAGCTCGCCGTCCGGTATCCTTCCGAACCAACCCTACGGTTTTGCTGATGCAAAGAGACATCAGCAAAACCGTAGGGGCCAGCAGGGCCAAAGCCTACTGGGGCCATGGGTCTTCAATTCTAAAAGGGGGTAATCCTTTCTGCAGTCGTGATCATGGTCCTGAGACGTAAAGGGTAATTGAAGGCTACATGGGTGTGGTTTTAGTCAGTAAAAGTCTGACACGCCCTCCTGCGCCTCCCTAGAGCGAGAGAAGTCATTAGATGATTTCCCAACATAAAAGAAAAACCCCTCTAATAGTAATCGCCATAACATACATAAATATAATATGTTGTTATATACATACCATCTACATAACTTCATCACACTATAGTAAATTGGTTCAGAATAAAACAAAATGGAGTTTGCGAGCGAAGCTAGTAATTTACGAGTATATATTTAGCACAGGGCTGTATTTTAAACTTCCTGGCTTAGTTAACAAACATTGTTAATTTAAATGGTCGAGAATAACTGAAGTAAAATGGGCGGTGCAATTTCTAGTTTTGAGTCAGTGAGGTTAATTTTAAGCGCGATATGTAGATAATCCCTTTTTTATCAAATAATTTCTGCCACTTCAGGTGATTAAAATTTATTATCACAATCATTGATGATGATTTCAACCGAAAGACGTCTACTGCTAAAGTTGACAAAAATAAAAGGTAAATAAAAGGAATACTTAAATATGCAAACAAAATACTTGCAATAGTACTAATTTTATAAAACTTTTACTGCTATGTTAATGATTCATTTTTTTGGATTTTATAATGTCTGTTTGTCTTGTATTTTGTTTTTTTTATCTGTACATTTTGTCTATTTTTGTCGTTTTTGTATCTGAAGCAAAATAAATAATAATATTCCATCATATTATTTAACACGCCAAAAACATGTAGGTATGTACTTTTTTTAAAACACTGTGTAATTATTATTTTGATGTTTCTTTCAGTTTCGTTCCAAATTATACATACTACAATCTGAATATAATATAACTGAATCTTTAAGTCAAGAGTGAATAGGTTACTTCTAGGTAAGCGCGCTCCATCGTCGACCGCATACTCGCTTTCCATCAGGTGAGATAGCGGTCAAGCGCGACCCTATCAAGAATAATAAAAAAAAAACTATAAATACATTTGAGAAATAGGTACTCTATCAAAACGGACTTTTTATTTTTTAACGTATTTAGACGTAGGCCTCCCGGGATAATTGTCGCTACAACAACCGGTACTGCCCCCCTAGCCAAGTTACGATCGTTTCGTTTGCGTCGAATACCTCGTGTTGGCCACGTCTCCGATTCCTTTGCTCTGACATCATCTCAACGCTCGGTCACGTGGTCAGAACAAAGGAATCGGAGGCGTGGCCTATTGGCTGTGCGGTGCGGCTCAGAAACATACATAACAAAATCAGCCTTAAAATGTTCCCTCTGCTGGGACTAAGGTCTAATCTCTAGGAGATTGAAATGGACTTGGTAATCCACCAGGCGGGTCAGGTAGTGTGTGTTGGTGGATGTCGAATTTTTTGGTTCAAGGACATGCCAGTTTCCTCACGATGGTCTCCTTCACCGTTCTACACAAAGTAATGCGCCTGGCTGGGTTTGAACCCGCGACCTACCACTCTTAAGTCGGGGCCGTCACCACTGGACCACCATTGCTCTACTACAGAGGGCGGAGGGAGAGGGCTATGTTCGGAGTTTTCTTGCGTGAAAACAGCAAGTACATTTTATATAATCGCTTAAGTAACAATGCCGCATGTCGTAAATAGGGCGATGCCAGCGGTACACGACACAGGGCGCAGACCCTGATGGGGTACAAAAATGATCAAACCAAAGAAAAATTGTTATTGTGGTAGGGGAGACGTAAATGAAAAGCTTGTGGTTCAATTATATTATATGAAGCACTTTCTAATACACTTTTTTTACGTCTAGATTTTTACCTATTGGCATCCCCCGGCCGGACGCTTAGGTTGCCACCGTCAAGTGCTTCTACGAGGACATTGCGGGGCTCCGCCCAAGCGGGGCAGAGTTCCTCCATACACTTACCGTGCGAACTTAACGGGCATTTCTTTCTGTCAGATCCGAAACAGGTACTTACCCCACGTCCGGTGAGGACCCGCGTAAAGCGGATTAAACTTACTCAGCTCGGACATTTTTTGGGGTGCAATTTTAAAAATTGGCACCGAGCATATAAAATGCTAGTTACGGCACTGCCAAGTAACAATCCGTTTCACGAATACACCATAAACCACCCCAAACTATATTTAGATTAATCTCATAAAAAAACAGCGATCCATTACACGAAGTGAAAGTTAAAATCTCCCCAAACAAACAAACTAAAACTTTAAGCCAATTGCGTATTCAATTATGAGTCTGGCAACACTTGTACATTATTTTCAGTCTAGACACAATTTGATTTAATCGGCCATTTTACAAAAGTCCACTTACAGGATGTGAGTAGCGGCACATAAAATTATTTAACAAGCTTTACTCCCCTTAGCAAAACATAAAAGAAATCATCCCTTACTATTTGTTTGGTTATTTATCGTTGATGGCTAGGATTTGTTTTTCATAGTCCAGTGCCTGGGGGTTTTTACTTCGAATTTTTGTAATATTTATTTAGAAAAATAAAACCCATTTATTGAGGAAGGCTAAGCATTCAGACTCTTTTTTAATTTTCATATGCAGTAAAAGACATCCGAGAGTTTGACGATTTTATCACTCCAGCCCATAGCCAAGTTATAATCGTATCGTTCGCGCCGAATGCCTCGAGTAGGTCACGCCTTCGACTCCTATATTCTGACGTCATCTCAACGCTCAGTCACGTAGTCAGAACAAAGAAATCGGAGGCGTGGCCTATTCGAGGCGTTCGGCGCGGACGAAACGATTGTAACTTGGCTAGGGAGGCAGGCATTGGACTATCACGTCTGTACTTAATTCTTTAATTTTCGTTGTAGGTTCAACCAACATCTGGCCAGTGTAATGTAATCTATAAAACCTTCGTGTAAATGGAGAACCGAATAAATGGCATGAAATTGTTATTTCTTAATGAAAAAATGTTTTGTTTCCTTTTTATAAGAACAGGTCTCCTTTCAACATTGCGAATTTCATAGGCTTTTGCGAATTTCTTTTGTAGATTTTAACACTAGCTGATCAAAGAAAAAAAGTGGGAGGTGTAGGTGGGAGGTTAAAAAATAGCTTACGACCTATTCTCAGTAGGTCCAAATAATACCAAATACACACAAAAAATGTCATAAAAATCGGTCAAGCCGTTTCAGAAGAGTTCGATAACAAACACAGTGACACGAGATATTTATATATTAGACTAACTTCTGGCCGCGGATTCACTCGGGTGAAAGTAGGTTTTCTATACAAGCTTTAAATATTATGGACAAAAATTTCGATGACACCTTTTAGACAGTTTCCCATCGAGTACCAAAAGTAAGTGTTGAATCCAAACACCCACTGGCTTGAAGCCAGATACTATTCATCTCCATTAACGATTCAATGAGTGAGAGACACAAAAAACTTTATTTGCGAGCCGTGTATTTAAACCATGGATGAAATGCATTATGGGGAGGGAGGATAACTTAATTTAATGGTACTCGGCGGGATTGCGTAGGTACTGAGGTGTTACGTGGCAGCTGATTATACTGGATGGGTGCTTTTGGGCGTTAAATAGTTGAAGATGTTTTCTAATGACAAATCCCGCTCTTGGGCGCTGCGAGAGATAGTGTCAGACTTTTACTGACTAAAAACCCACTTCTGTGCCTTCGTCCCAGGGCCCCGGGTTTCACTTTCACACTACCCGTGGCCCCAGTAAGTTTCGAACCTGCTGGGCCCCTACGATTTGCTGACATCACTCTGAGGCGCGCGTGGAACAATACACGCCGTCGACGACTTGGGCTCGGCCCGGACGGTTACCGGACGGTTGGACTGCGGGCTACCCATTGCTCGCTTCGGACCATGGCCTGTACCAAGGCCTGGCGCGAGAGATCGTCGCCTCCAATTGCCCCCATTGGTGACGATTTTGGATGAATCACACCTTTATTAAATCTGCCAGTGGCTTCGTCCGTGTGAAAGTTGGTTATTGCAGGCGGGAAGTCGAAGTCGAAGACATCCCATCATCCATCCATTGAGTTTAAGCTTCCTCTACACCAAATTTTATCAAAATCGATTCAGTAGTCAAACCGTGAAAGCGTAACAGACAGACAGACAGAGTTACTGTCACATTCATAATATTAGTATGGATTAGCGACCTACCCCAGCTTTTCAAGGGCAAAGGTGTTACAGTCTTTGAAATACTCGGCTTTTCTCTATCTATAATATGTGGTTATTCCGATTCTTTTTAAGATTTTTGGAGGTAGGCGGAACAGAGTGTAAAGTCCCGCAAACCTCCGTTGAAAAGGGAGAATCCTCCGGCCAGACGGGATGTTATGTCTGGTGGGCAACTGCCCGGTAGATGATTTCGGGTTGTTCTATATTTTCTAATCGCGCGGAGAACTTTGATTGCGCGATGCAGGATTAGTTCTTATTTGACGCCATAGATGTCGCTACAGATTCATTTTTTCAACAGGTGGTTGCATTTCCTATTTCCATCCCTTTCTTTCACATGCCTATCTTTGAGTGAACGAAAATGTCTCTTGACCCGAGCCATCGAATATGAAATGACATTTCGATGAAAACCTAACATATTTTTAATACATTTTTTTCATTTTAATTCCCACAACTAATACGAATGGTATTTGTTTGGACTCATATTTAAAAAATATTTTGTTTAGGTTTGACTGAGCTGTCCGTACAAAATTCAAGTTATTGGTATTTGTTCGGAATAAAAAATAAATATGATTTCAAAAAATACAAGTGGCACAAATTTTTTGTATTAGAACACGATAAAGCTTTTTAATGGCTGTCTAATGACGATCGAGTGAAGTTTTGTGTTTGTGTCTGTACTGTATCATCGTGAGTTCCATCATCAAATATTTGCTATTAGGATGGTTCGGGTGACCTTTTCTCTCATCTTAAAGAAGCATATTTTCATCCTGCTGTCATCCTACACATGCTATGCCTTAGTATTTTTTCGCCTGAGCCGTGCAATCAATACGTATATATTATATATTTAAATCTTCTTCATGACTTCATGAGCCATTCTATATGTTAGTGAAAATTGCATGAAAATCTGACCGGTCTTTTAAGTTTCTCGCGTTCACACGGACAGGCAGACAGATGCTGTGGGGGACTTTGTTTGAAATATAAATGGATACATAAATCACAACATTTATTTACAGCGAAAAAAAAATCATAACGAACGACACCGTTCTACTTATGTTTTTTTTTTTTGAGTTGGTTTATCATCAAATGCCTCCTCCTGTTTTGGGGTGGAGCGAGAGGACATGTCAGGCTTTTAGGTAATGACTAAAACCCATATCTGACTTTCGGGTTGCCCTTTGCTTTCTAAACCCATGATCACTCTTTCAGACGTTTCGAAGGCTACTGGGGCCATGGGTAGTTTGAAAACGACACCCGGGGCCCTGGGACGAAGGCAAGGAAGAAACAGGAGTAGCTTTTTAGTCAGTAAAAGTCTGACACTATCTCATGCTCCGCCCAAGAGCGGGCTTTGTCATTAGATAAATTTTCCCACCTAAAAAACCTACCTGCCCTAGCAGGCATTGGATCTACTCGGCCTCCGATAAAATAAATTTGCAGAAATTTGTGATCATCGGGTCGAAGTGGTAGCAAGCTCCCAGCTAAGTGATATACTTGCCCTTGAATTTTAAATGTAGGCATAAAACCATGCTCAACGACTTGCTTACTCTTGAAAGAGGTCATTTGAAATGCATTATTATAACGACGTATATTGCGTATGAATTGTTTGGATTTCGGATGATCACCCGTAAGGAGAGAGTGAAGTGGTTCCGGTGGAGGAAGAATTTCTTCTAATTTTACTTTTCCTTGTAAGCAACACATTCCTTTCGATTCGTCCTTGAATTTCAATGCCAAGCAATGTTCACACACTACTGACATAGCACCTATTGATACTATACGATCGTCCTTGTAAGGAATTAAAGGATCGTAATTCATAGCAGAATTTTCTTTATTTACCCATGAACTATGTGTCTGTCTGGATGATTCTCTGGCTCTCTGTCTTCGATGTCTATCCCTATCCAGGCTGAGGCGAGCCTCAAGTTCTACAGACGATTCTCTGGCTCTCTGTATTCGATGCCTATCGCTATCCAGGCTGAGGCGAGCCTCATGCTCTACGGACGATTCTCTGGCTCTCTGTACTCTATGTCTATCCCGATCCTGGCTACGGCGAGACTCACTCTCTACTGAGGATTCTCTTTCTCTCTCAGCTCTATATCTATCCCGAAGCTGGCTGAGGCGAGCCTCACGATCCGTTGACGATTCTTCACTTCTCGCTAAACGTGCTCTTCTGGCATTCACTGTACTACGGCCTATGTTCAAACGACGACGTCTTCCAGACATGACTTTATAATTTTTGTACAAAATATAATTTCAATACAAAATTTACTCAATTCTTGTTTGAACTCACATCATGTCATTTTTCCCTGAAAGGTGTCAAATTCAAAATTGTTTTTTTTTTGGATAGTTTTTTAATGTTTTCAAATCATTCTGCTGTAAAAATATTTCGAAATTCACAAACTACAGTAAAAATATAGTCTGTAGTTTAAGAGAAAAAAAAAGTGTTTAGGGCGAAGCAATTTATTTCTCCGAAATATATGTAGGTTATTTTTTGGCAATGGCAATACTTCGAGCCGGATGTCATTTTTCCCTGAAAGGTGTCAAATTCAACGTTGGTTTTTTTTTTGGATGGATTGAAATGTTTAAAAATCCGCCGGCTCCCTGGTCGGAATATCCCTGCACTCTAAATCTGTAATATCTTCGAGAATATTCATTTAAATTACATGCTGCAAAGGGCTATATTGATCTATATTAAATGCACAATGTATTTAAGGTACTTAATTGGATAAGGATTAATGCTGTATTGTTTAAAATCGCTTCGTAAATAAACCATTATTTCCCGTAAAAAGTAAAGGATAAAAAATGGTTATTGTGGGTTATCCCTAACAGATAGACATATACCATCGCGGACTTTTTTGTAGAACTTTTTAAGGTGTACAATACTGTAGTACATTATTTTGATCCATCACGTAGGGTTCAGCCAGCGTTTGCAATGTAAGCGCAAAAAAATGTGTTTATTTACGACATCATATTAGAAACCTCTAAAATCGTCAGTGTTCCTCTACTATATTGTACGTGTATTATACATATAAACCTTCCTCTTGAATCACTCTATCTATTTAAAAAAACCGCATCAAAATCTGTTGCGTAGTTTTAAAGATTTAAGCATACATAGGGACAGACAGACACGAAAAGCGACTTTGTTTTATACTATGTAGTGATTTCATTTAGGCAATTTTTTTTAGTGCTGTGACGACGAACTATGGGTAGCTCTCCGTCCAGACGCTTACGTCGTCGACGGCGCTTAGTGGTCCACGTGCGCCTAAAAGAGATGTTAACTGAAGAGGCCGAGTAGATCCAATGCCTGCTAGGGCAGGTAGGTTTTTTAGGTGGGAAAATTTATCTAATGACAAAGCCCGCTCTTGGGCGGAGCATGAGATAGTGTCAGACTTTTACTGACTAAAAAGCTACTCCTGTTTCTTCCTTGCCTTCGTCCCAGGGCCCCGGGTGTCGTTTTCAAACTACCCATGGCCCCAGTAGCCTTCGAAACGTCTGAAAGAGTGATCATGGGTTTAGAAAGCAAAGGGCAACCCGAAAGTCAGATATGGGTTTTAGTCATTACCTAAAAGCCTGACATGTCCTCTCGCTCCACCCCAAAACAGGAGGAGGCATTTGATGATTAACCAACTCAAAAAAAAAAACATAAGTAGAACGGTGTCGTTCGTTATGATTTTTTTTTTTTGAGTTGAAAACGACACCCGGGGCCCTGGGACGAAGGCAAGGAAGAAACAGGAGTAGCTTTTTAGTCAGTAAAAGTCTGACACTATCTCATGCTCCGCCCAAGAGCGGGCTTTGTCATTAGATAAATTTTCCCACCTAAAAAACCTACCTGCCCTAGCAGGCATTGGATCTACTCGGCCTCTTCAGTTAACATCTCTTTTAGGCGCACGTGGACCACTAAGCGCCGTCGACGACGTAAGCGTCTGGACGGAGAGCTACCCATAGTTCGTCGTCACAGCACTAAAAAAAATTGCCTAAATGAAATCACTACATAGTATAAAACAAAGTCGCTTTTCGTGTCTGTCTGTCCCTATGTATGCTTAAATCTTTAAAACTACGCAACAGATTTTGATGCGGTTTTTTTAAATAGATAGAGTGATTCAAGAGGAAGGTTTATATGTATAATACACGTACAATATAGTAGAGGAACACTGACGATTTTAGAGGTTTCTAATATGATGTCGTAAATAAACACATTTTTTTGCGCTTACATTGCAAACGCTGGCTGAACCCTACGTGATGGATCAAAATAATGTACTACAGTATTGTACACCTTAAAAAGTTCTACAAAAAAGTCCGCGATGGTATATGTCTATCTGTTAGGGATAACCCACAATAACCATTTTTTATCCTTTACTTTTTACGGGAAATAATGGTTTATTTACGAAGCGATTTTAAACAATACAGCATTAATCCTTATCCAATTAAGTACCTTAAATACATTGTGCATTTAATATAGATCAATATAGCCCTTTGCAGCATGTAATTTAAATGAATATTCTCGAAGATATTACAGATTTAGAGTGCAGGGATATTCCGACCAGGGAGCCGGCGGATTTTTAAACATTTCAATCCATCCAAAAAAAAAACCAACGTTGAATTTGACACCTTTCAGGGAAAAATGACATCCGGCTCGAAGTATTGCCATTGCCAAAAAATAACCTACATATATTTCGGAGAAATAAATTGCTTCGCCCTAAACACTTTTTTTTTCTCTTAAACTACAGACTATATTTTTACTGTAGTTTGTGAATTTCGAAATATTTTTACAGCAGAATGATTTGAAAACATTAAAAAACTATCCAAAAAAAAAACAATTTTGAATTTGACACCTTTCAGGGAAAAATGACATGATGTGAGTTCAAACAAGAATTGAGTAAATTTTGTATTGAAATTATATTTTGTACAAAAATTATAAAGTCATGTCTGGAAGACGTCGTCGTTTGAACATAGGCCGTAGTACAGTGAATGCCAGAAGAGCACGTTTAGCGAGAAGTGAAGAATCGTCAACGGATCGTGAGGCTCGCCTCAGCCAGCTTCGGGATAGATATAGAGCTGAGAGAGAAAGAGAATCCTCAGTAGAGAGTGAGTCTCGCCGTAGCCAGGATCGGGATAGACATAGAGTACAGAGAGCCAGAGAATCGTCCGTAGAGCATGAGGCTCGCCTCAGCCTGGATAGCGATAGGCATCGAATACAGAGAGCCAGAGAATCGTCTGTAGAACTTGAGGCTCGCCTCAGCCTGGATAGGGATAGACATCGAAGACAGAGAGCCAGAGAATCATCCAGACAGACACATAGTTCATGGGTAAATAAAGAAAATTCTGCTATGAATTACGATCCTTTAATTCCTTACAAGGACGATCGTATAGTATCAAAAGGTGCTATGTCAGTAGTGTGTGAACATTGCTTGGCATTGAAATTCAAGGACGAATCGAAAGGAATGTGTTGCTTACAAGGAAAAGTAAAATTAGAAGAAATTCTTCCTCCACCGGAACCACTTCACTCTCTCCTTACGGGTGATCATCCGAAATCCAAACAATTCATACGCAATATACGTCGTTATAATAATGCATTTCAAATGACCTCTTTCAAGAGTAAGCAAGTCGTTGAGCATGGTTTTATGCCTACATTTAAAATTCAAGGGCAAGTATATCACTTAGCTGGGAGCTTGCTACCACTTCGACCCGATGATCACAAATTTCTGCAAATTTATTTTATCGGAGATCCAGATATACAAACATCAACGAGGTGTTCAAGTGTTGCACAGCCAATTGATAGAGATTTGATAAGATCTCTCCAAGATATGTTACACTCTCATAACTGCTACATACAGTCTTTCAAAACTGCGATTGAGAGTGTTCCAGTAGATACTCCTGACTTTAATGTCGTAATCCATGCAAATAAAGTTCCTGTTGGAGAACACAGAGGACGATATAATGCGCCTTCCACGAGTGAAGTAGCAGTGGTGATAGCTGGACAGCAATTTGACAAAAGAGATATTGTGTTGCATAGTCGTGATGATAATTTGCAAAAAATTTCAGAATTACACAGATCTTATGACAGCTTACAATATCCTTTGATGCTGTGTCGTGGAGAAGATGGTTATGCCATTAATGTTTTTCAAGTTGACCCAATCAGTAGTGTACCTCTACGTAAAACAGTATCATGTATGAACTACTATTGCTACCGTATAATGACAAGATGTAACAATTTTAACCCTTTGCTTAGATATGGAATGAAATTAAAATTAAATGAAATTAACAAACCAATATTTGGTCGATCAATATGCAAAAATTGAATCTGAGAGACTGGCCTACATCCGTAATAATCAAAGTAAATTGAGAGCCGAAAATTACGTTCACCTTCAGGATGCTTTACAGGCGAATGAACACAGCAACGGCATTGGACAGTTGATTATACTACCTTCATCATTCACAGGTGGACCTCGATATTTACATGAAAAATCACAGGACGCAATGACTTACGTCAGACATTACGGTAAACCTGATTTATTTATAACTGCAACATGTAACCCAAATTGGTCAGAAATCAAAGAAAATATTTACACTAATTTAACTCCTCAAGACAGATACGATATAGTTAACAGAGTCTTCCATTTAAAAGTACAGAAACTCCTGCATCTCATTAACAAGTCTCATATATTCGGTCCGCCGCGCTGTCATATGTACACTATAGAATGGCAGAAACGTGGTTTACCACATGTACATCTGCTGGTGTGGTTAGTGAACAAAATAAGACCAAATCAAATTGACAGCGTTATTTCAGCTGAATTACCGGTTAAAGAAGAAGATCCTGTCCTGTTCGAAATCGTAAAGAAACACATGGTACACGGCCCTTGCGGGACTTTAAATCCTAATTCTCCATGTATGCGAGATTCCAAATGCAGCAAAAAATTTCCGAAGTCGTTCCAAACTCAAACCTCTACTAGCGATGACGGGTATCCCAAATATCGACGACGATCGCCAGAACAGGGTGGGCAAAATACCACCGTCCGAAACCTTGATATTGATAACCGATGGATTGTTCCCTATAATTCGCTCCTTTTGAAAATTTTTGATGCCCACATCAACGTAGAGTTGTGCAGTTCAATAAAGTCAATCCAATATGTAACTAAATACATTAATAAAGGTAGCGATCAAGCCACTTTCAGCATTCAATCATCAAATGAAGTGGAAAAATATCAGTCTGGACGTTACATCTGCAGCTCTGAAGCAGTATGGAGGATTTTATCATTCGAAGTGCACGACCGGAGTCCCACTATTGTCCACCTTGCAGTTCATTTAGAAAATGGACAAAGAGTATATTTTACAGAGAACAATATACAAGAAGTTGTTAATAACCCGCGAGACACAACATTAACAGCATTCTTCAAGTTATGTGCTCAAGATGATTTCGCAAAAACACTGACATATGACAAAGTTCCAAGTTACTATACATGGAACCAGAGTTCTAAAACCTTTCAACGGCGAAAACAAGGTACTGCAGTCGATGGTTTCCCCGGAGTAAAAAAAACCGATACTCTTGGCAGAGTCTACGTGATTCACCCGAACAACAGCGAATGCTTTTATCTGAGAATGTTACTGCATATTGTAAAAGGCCCGACATCCTTTGCACACCTGAGAACCTTACAAGGTGTTATATACAATACTTATCAAACAGCATGCAAAGCTATGGGGCTTTTGGAAGACGATTCTCATTGGGAAAACACATTATCAGAAGCAGCTATTTGCAGTTCAGCTACATCATTAAGATATTTATTTGCCATCATAGTAGCGTTTTGTCAAGTAACTGATTCTGTTATTCTATGGAATAAATTTCAAGAAAATATGGCCAGTGATATTCTGATTCGGCGACGGCGAGAGTTAGTTTCAGATGATGTACAATATGATCAAAACATATTTGACAAGGCATTATTTGAACTGAACAAAGTAGTGCAATTACTTTCGGGTAAATCGATCAAGGATTTTGGGCTGCCGATGCCACCTAATACTACTAACTCAGATTTAACAAATAGTTTCGAATACACAAGAGAAACATCTTACGATCAATCGAGACTTTTGCAAAATATAGCTTAAGATGAGCCACGATTGAACATCGATCAGAAAAATGTATTCACTACATTACTATCATCAATAGATAAAAATGAAGGAAAAATATTTTTCCTTGATGCCCCAGGAGGTACAGGAAAAACATTTTTGATCAATTTGCTTTTATCAAAAGTGAGATCTACTGGAAAAATTGCGTTAGCTGTAGCGTCATCCGGCATTGCCGCTACGCTTTTAGAAGGAGGCCGAACCGCACACTCTACATTCAAGCTCCCGCTGAAAATCGCCACCGATGATAATATCACCGTCTGTAGTGTTTCTAAACAGAGCAATACAGGAAAATTGATGCGTGACTGCTCATTAATAGTCTGGGACGAAGCCACCATGTCAAACAAGATGTCAGTGGAAGCACTGGATAGGACAATGCGCGATTTACGCAGTAAAAATTCACCTATGGGTGGATGTACAATTCTCTTCTCAGGAGACTTTCGTCAAATCCTACCAGTTGTGACTCGAGGAACACGTGCTGACGAAATAAATGCTTCCCTAAAAAGATCTAACCTTTGGCCACACATCAATAAATTACAGCTTAGAATTAACATGAGGGTTTCATTGTCTTCACATGAGAACAGACTTTTTTCAGAAATGCTGCTAAAAGTTGGCAATGGAGAGTTAACACAAAGTGTTGGAAGAATTAACTTAGAAAACCTTTGTGTTTTGGTAGACAACATCCAAGAGTTGGTCAACAATGTCTATCCTACCATTTATAACATAAGTGGTAAGACTATATCTTGGTTCAAAGAAAGAGCGATTCTGTCACCAACTAACGAGCAAGTAGATAAAGTAAATAACTTGATTCTTTCAAAAATTGATGCGCCGACGCGAATATACTGCTCGATTGATACTGTTCTTGATTTGGAAGAAGCAGTTCATTTTCCTACAGAATTTCTTAATTCCTTGAATCCGTCTGGACTCCCTCCTCATAAAATGGTGTTGAAAGTAGGTTGTCCTGTTATTTTATTAAGAAACCTAAATCCACCTAAACTTTGCAATGGCACGCGTTTGCTGGTAAAATCATTAAAAACATTCATAATAGAGTGCACAATACTCACCGGATGTGGTACCGGAGAAGATGTATTGATTCCCCGAATTCCTCTGATACCATCGGATTTACCATTCCAATTTAAACGCCTACAATTTCCGGTAAAGATATCTTTTGCAATGACCATTAATAAATCGCAGGGTCAAACTTTTAACGTTGCAGGCTTAGATTTGAGCGTTGAGTGTTTTTCACATGGCCAATTATATGTCGCTCTTTCAAGAGTGACCTCTAAAGAAAACATGTTTGTGTTGTCAAATGAAAAAAAAGCTGTGAACATTGTTTATAAAGATATTCTGTAGTATTCTGTAGTTTTTGTGTTGTTTGTTTTGTGTGTGTGTTTTATGTTTGTTTAGTTTTTTAATTGTTTTTTTACAGTTTTAAATATTCTGTTCTATTTTGATGTATAATAAAGTTTATTCTATTCAAGTCTATGTTTAGTATCAGCATTGCACCCGTGCGAAGCCGGGGCGGGTCGCTAGTTCATTATATTTTGGAGGTGTGCGGAATAGAGAGTAAAGTCCCGCAAACCTCCGTTGAAAAGGGAGGATCCTCCGACCAGTCGGGTGTTATGATGATTTCGGGCTGTTCTATATGTTCCAATTGCACAGAGAACTTTAATTGCGCGATGCAGGATTAGCTCTTATGTGACGCCATAGATGTCGCTACATCACTCCCCTCCGGAGATCGGATGTCGAAGGTTCTTGATGCCTCTTGATGCGTGCCAGGCCAGTGGAAGGTTGGTTCCAGAGGGTTGAAACGGAATTCCGCATAGTTCTCGGTGAATGCCGAGTGCTCCGCATAGTGAGTCGGGGTGATGCTGTCCCAGTGAGTCGGAATAATGCTGCAGGCTCTAATGAGTCGGTGCTGCTGGACCAGGTGAAGTCTTCATAGCTCTTCATGTGCTGGCCGAAAGTGGGGTGTGCTTAGCCAAGGTCTCTGATAAGGCTAAGGGTGATGACTAGGTATGATCAGGTAGGCATGTTGGTGGTCAGGATAACTATAGCCGTGGGTGCTGGCTGTATGGCTTGCTGCTCGAAAGCTTGAGGAATTGGTGATGACGTCACATAGTAGTGGCTGCACGAAGACTGCGTTGACTTTCTTTGGAGTTTGCAGGTAGGTGGAACAGAGTGTAAAGTCCCACAAACCTCCGTTGAAAAGGGAGGATCCTCTGGCCAGACGGGTGTTATGTCTGGTGGGCAGCTGCCCGTTAGATGATTTCGGGCTGTTCTATATGTTCTAATCGCGCGGAGAACTTGCAGGATTAGTTCTTATGTGACACCATAGATGTTGCTACAACATCAGCATCTTCTCTAGCCTTTTCCCAACTAGCTTGGGGGCGGTTTCTAGTCTAACCAGATACAACTAAGTACCTGTGTTTTGCATGGAGGAACTGCCAAGCAGACCTCCACAATCCAGTTACTGAGTACCACGACACTCTTTCCGATGATCAGGTTTTCTGGCATCTAGCAAGATTCATTAAATAAGAGACAATTTTCAAGAAAAATCCCTTTTTTACATGACATACGCACTTTTATTACTACATAGAACTATCAGACCTTTTAGATACATACATAAAATACCTTACAAGCGTAGACAGTACCTATAATCGAACTGGCAACACAGCCCACCTAACCTTTCGTATAAATTTGGATCCCTCTCATAAATCTGAGGGTAGTTTGCGCCCTAGGTCCTCAATTTAAACCGGGGCCCCTAATGGGGTTGCCATATTACCCATCTATTTAATTTCCCGAATGGGTAAACGAATTAGGCTGGCAACTTTGAAACGAATTAAATTTTCGACGGTTGACTCATTGTGTTACTGTGATCACTGCGCTATAATTTACAATTGCTACCGGTTGTGGACGAATCGTAACTTGAAATACATAAATATGAAATGGAATGCGATGCTTTTTTTATAAATAACCTTGATAGTACTACGAATAGACGCAAACCAGTACGTTTGTTGATTTTAGAACCGTATGTTGGACGCATTTTTCAATATCTTCAACGATTTTGTACCTACATGATGTTGGTACAAAAAATCTGTATATATAAAATCAATGCCACTTTTCGTTGTAATTTTATAACTCAAAAACGGGCTCACCTATCCAAACCAAATGTTTAGGCTTTGTTCGGACTATTTAGTAGATGGTTTATGTGAAGTTTGCACAAAATCGGCCAAGCGGTTATTCATTTATCACATTATTAAAGAATCAGCCTTGGATAACCAAAGGTCTCAAATTAGCTTTCAAAACTAAAAGGAAGCTTAGGTATTTATACAATTGTAAATCTTCACGTCAGTTTTATAAAACTAAATATCGCACTTATAACAAAATATTAAAAAAAAGTATAAATGTAGCACAGAAACTTAACAATGATCGATTGTTGATGAGGTCTAAGAATATTTGCCGGGATTCTTGGAAAATAATTAAAAGTCAAGAAAGCAATCAACATAATACGGAACATATAAACAAAATAAATTTAAACACTAAAACCATAACCGATCCTGAATTAATATCAAATACTTTTAATAATTACTTTATTGGACTGACAAAAGGTCAGGATAACAAGAAAAATATAAATTTATCGAAAACAATAAAAACTAATAATGCTAGTATATTCTTAATTCCAGTTACAATAAACGAAATCTACCAAATTATACTGTCTTTGAAAAACACAAAAGCGGTAGGCTATGACAACTTACCAACTCAAATTCTAAAACAAACTGCACATTTAATAGCACCAGTACTATGTCATCTCATAAATATGTCGTTATCACAAGGTACTTTTCCAGAGAAACTAAAAATATCAGTTGTAAAACCTATTTACAAAAAAGGTGATAGAACAGAACCTAACAATTACAGGCCTATTGCCCTCATACCTACACTTGCCAAAATTTTTGAAAAAGTGATGTTTAAACGGTTCACAACTTTCCTTAATAAATTCAACATACTAAAATCCGAACAACATGGCTTTCAAAAAGGTAAGTCCACTACACTAGCTGCTTTTAAACTAATAAAAAAAGTGTCAGAAAATATTGACAAAAGTATTAACACCTGCGCAGTGTTCTTTGACATGAGCAAAGCGTTTGATTTTGTTGATCATGACATTTTGCTCCAAAAAGCATATGCATACGGTATTCGCGGTATAGCGTATAAGTGGTTACAAAGTTACCTCACTAATAGAAAACAATATGTAGAAATTAACAATATTAACAAGGACATAGAATTCAGTTATAAATCTCAATCATCATATAACAGAGTTGGAGTCCCACAAGGTAGTATACTAGGCCCACTTCTATTCCTACTCTACATCAATGATTTACCTAACGTGATAAATCATCACTGTACTCTTTTTGCAGATGATATATCGCTAGTAATTTCACAAAAACCTAATACCACTTTTGACAGTTATAATAAAGAAGTTACCGAAGCTGTTCGGAACATTATCCAATGGCTAGAGTGTAATAATTTAAAAGTTAATATAGACAAAACCAGAGTTATACAATTTTACAATAGAAAACAATATAACCACAAATTAACTGTCACATACGATAACAATAATATAGCACAATCCAATAGTATAGTTTTCCTTGGGATGTCATTAGATAGTCAGATCTCATGGAAATTACACATAGATAAAATCTGTAACAAAATAAACAGATATGTTTATGCTCTATGGCGTCTTACACGAATCTCCAGCCAAAAAACAGCTCTACAAGCCTATCATGGATATGTAGCTTCCAACCTACGGTATGGTATTATATTATGGGGTGGTTCAGTAGAATTCAATAGAGTATTCCTAGCTCAAAAGCAGTGCATTCGTGCACTTTGTAACGTAGATTCACTAACTTCATGTAAACCATTGTTTAAAAAATTAAACTTGTTAACAGCACCATCCATGTATATATTTGAGTCTTGTATTTTCGTTAAAACACATCAGTACCTATACAAATCCTTTGGTGATTATTGTAATTTTAATACCCGTTACCCCAATAGCTTTCCTTTGCCCAATATAAAAACCGATTTGTATCGAAGAAACTGTTATCCCATGTCAATTAAATTATTTAACAAATTACCGAGTGACCTGAAAGACTTACCCATTACAATATTCCGAAAAAAATTGTACTCCTGGTTAGTCGATAAATGTTTCTATACGACCCAGGAATACCTTAGCTATAAGAATAAAAAATTATTGTAACACCTTGCTATGTTCCTATTAGTGCAATAATAGCCAGTTAAGTTATTATGTAATTTTAGGTAAGTAATTAAATGTTAAGAGTATGTATAGGTACCTAGGTACCTAATAATTCCTTTTGATTACTATTTTAAGTTTCGCATACCAGAAATGGTGAATATGCGGATCTTTACTGTTATATTGTATAACGTAACAGTCATGTACCATATATATCTACCCATATTATGCGAATAAATTATTTGACTTTGACTTTGACTTTGACTTTGACTACGAAGTTCGCCGAGTCAGCTAGTTTTATGTAATTGAAGGAAATTAAACAATTCAACTTCGACTCAGCCTGTCTTAATCAAATTGTTGTATCCACTTGTTCTTTATAATAATATTATAGATCTTAGCAATGAACTGTCAAACGCTCAAAAGTTAAATAGTCGTAGTTTTCTGAAATTTTCTACACAATATTTCTTTCTCTAAAAACCTTCTCCGGACATTAACAAACTCAATTCTAAATCAAGAATTAGCGAATTGGTCCAACCGTGGACATCCCACCTACACGCACAAAACGTTTTGGGAACACATTCATTGTGCGTACAGCTAAGGAGTTGAATTCCTTGCCGGAATCTGTGTTTCCTGATGGCTACAACCCGGGAATCTATAAGTCAAGAGTGAATAGGTTACTTCTAGGTAAGCGCGCTCTATCGTCAATCGCATCGTCTCTTTCCATCAGGTGAGATAGCGGTCAAGCGCGAACCTATCAAGAATAAAAAAATAAATAAAAAGAAGCCGTTCACGCGTGATGACTTGACCAAGGGAAATATGGATTCATTTTTATGGGTAAATATATATACATAAATATATCGAGGGTAAAACGTAGCGACCAGTTGTAATTTACACAATAACCTCACAGTAACGGACAAGGAGACTTTTTATGAGATTACTGGACCATTGTTGGAGATGATTGTAAAAAAAAATTCTATTACTACAGATGTCTCTTGATTACTGAGACTAATGAAGACTTAATTCTTAAGTTGATTATGCCTTTGTCTTTCTTTGAATATGACGGGATTCATGGTTCGTTTATGGAGTTTTTTCGTGTGTCCGGAAATTATGCCCAATTTAGATCAGTGCGTTCGGATATTTTTTTTTGTGTTTAGTCTATACTTTCCTTGTGCTGGCTTTCCCTAACTTCTTCCAGGTATTCTTTTCCCAAGCTATTTCAAACCAGCTCTTGCGATAGGCTTCTAGTTCACCTTGCCAACTCTTCCTATCTCGGCCGCAGCGGTGTCGTCCATCCTCAGGTACCCACTTTGTAGAGACTATTGCCCAGTAATAAATAATAATAATATCTAATTTATTGAACTTCAATATTTTGTACAAGCTAACACTTACAAACAACACAAAAAACAAAGACATATTAGATAATAGAAATAGTATGTTAGTAGTTATTGTGAGGAATTCTGATACCCAAGGAAAGATTTAACTTATGGGTACAGATAGCGGCACGAATCTTGAGCGCTCGGCGAAAGAACGGGGATCGCTTTGCGCATCGTACACATCGGCGAGCCAATCACTGTACAAGGATTGCACTCCTCGCCCCCGCATCTCTTTTCATACCACGGTCTTCTGTATAACCTTCCGTAGCGTATGTATGTCGTCTACGGTGCTGAAGCCTTTTCGGAATCCGGCTTGTTTGAGAGGCTGGAAGTCGTCAAATCTGCGCGCGAGACGGTCTTCAAAGCCGGTCCAGAAAGTGGTGGCGAGATGATCTAGGCGCGTACCACAAGAAATGAATTAAAACAGTGTGAGAGAAGAATATCTAGGACGATATTTCACTTCTGCGTAAGCACACAAAAGCTTGCGCAAGTAGAATTGTAGAAGTCAGCGCTCAAGATCCGTGCCTGTATCTGTACCAGGATTCTAACACTAGCTTTACAGCGTTTTTTACATAAATAGGTAAGAATGTAATATCGGTCAAAAGTCAAAGAGTTAAAAACGAGAACAGCCCTTTCATGTGTGAGAATCTTAGATATGTGAGTTGTGACACAAGGAGTGTGTAATTATTTGTGCACTGAGGAAAAATTGGTGGTTAGTCTGTATGCGACTGATGGGCGTATTTGTATTCTTAATTTGTTTGTTTTTAGCTCATTTAATGGCAGTTTTGGTGATCTAAAAACATTATAATTTTGATAATATTCTTATTTATTTATTTAAACTTCATGTACAGTGGTGGCACATTGGCGAACTTAATGCCACAAGATATTTTCTACCAGTCAACCATTGGGTTAAAAAAGACAACGCTGTGGTAGGTTTGCACAATAAATAAATAACAGATATTTGAAATAGAACGTAGTATCGTTAAATTAAGTGGCTTATAATAATAAAATATGTATATTATGCTTATATAATAAACCAACAAATACTATGATAAATATGAAATCATTGTAATTAAGAGAACTTGAAATATAAAAATTAAAATATTCCTTGCAGAATACAGGTGAGTTCGTAAACTACGATTTTTTTTTTTTGAAAATTCAATATCAGATTCTGAATAAATACTACTTTCTAGATAAGCGTTTATTTTATAACATATTGTATGTCTAGGTATTCAATAAGTACTAAAATAACCATTTGTTATTCGTCTACATTTCTCACACAGCAAGTTTAATCCATCTCAAACTGATATAAATGAATGTAGCAACCCCTGCCCGGATTAAAAATTTAAACAAAATTCTACCAAGATATTGGTACAAAATGATTCGACTGTTTTCTACCCCTGGCAAAACCTACTACAATCCAATTTGGATGCTGACGAACAGAATTTTATAATAATATTTATCTACGTTAAATATTTTATTTTGTATAGTGTACAGCGATTCACGAAATATAAAAAGGATATATTTTTGTTCATAAATATAGTAGCTTTTGCCCACGACTTCGGTGGCATGAATGACGGTTATAGCGGACCTGCCCCCATAGCCAAGTTACGACCGTTTCGTTTCGATTCTCTTGCGTCGAACGCTTCGAGCCTCGATTCCTCCGTTCGCCTCCGATTCCTTTGTTCTGACGTCATCTCAACCCTAAGTCACGTGGTCGTTCGACGTAAGAGAATCGAAACGAAACGGTGGTAACTTGGCTAGGGGGTTTGAAGTCAAAATTGAAGCCAGATGCAAAGTAGCCTGTCCTTCCTTGGAGTTTTTTTTTTAATTATGTTTAGGCCCGCGTTTGATCACTATCACACCTGATGGTAAAGCGACGATGTGGCCGACGATAGAGCACGCTTGCATACTTACATAGAATGCAATTGACTGCTAATGTAGTCCCAGCATGACATACATCATCGTAGAGGCGCGCTCGCAGACGATGAGCTAAGTAGCTCGCCGTTCGCTCGTCCTAAAGGGCCAAGCCAGAGTCGTCGACGGCACGTAGTGTTCCACGAGTGCCTCAAAGAGATCTCAGCAAACCGTTGGGCCAAGCAGGGCCGATGCCTACTAGGGCTAACAGATTAATTCTAAAAAGGAAGCCCCTTCCTTCCTTCCTGGAGCGTAAAAGGCAACTGAACATAGTGTGGTTTAGGCAGTAAAAGTTTGACACGCTCTCTCGCTCCACCCTAAAGCGATAGAAATCAAGATAATTTCCTTTAACTCCAAAAAAAGCACGACATAAATTAAAGTAAGTAGAAGTTTTTTTTTTTAAGTGTGGTAATCATCTAATGACTTCTCGCGCTCTGGGCGGAGCGAGAGGGCGTGTCCGACTTTTACTGACTAAAACCACACCTGTTTCCTTCAGTTACCCTTTGCGTTCTAGGACTACGGGTTTCCTTTTCAGAAATTGTCCGCGCTCCTAGCTAGCGGGCATCGGCCCTGCTGGGCCTCTACAAGTAAGTAGCAGTAAGGCTTTGTAAAAGCTACTTCTGCAATATCAATGACCTAAACGTTTTTTACAAATAAAATCCTCCTAAAAACTTCATAATCTACACAAGATATATAACATCTATCTAGTACACTTGCCGTCTTAAACACCACCTCAGTAGTTTTTGAAACGACACTTGAAACGCGATTTTTATTGTTACTAAAGTACCTACGAGATAATATCTTTTACCTAGCATTATTACTGAGGGTCACTCCAAAATACCCTCCTGCCCTTAAGGGCCATTGTAATAAAAAAGATCGGGCCGAAATGAACGTACAAAATGTATAAGACTTTATTAAGATTTCGTATTAGATTTTCTTGTGAAAATTTTAAGTGAGCCATTTTTTTTTTGGCCCCAATTTCTATTATTGCTTTTCTGTGTTCAATTCTGAATTTAATAATATTTTGTTATAATGAACATTTCTTCGAAGTAGGAAATTGGTGATTGACATTTAATATTATAGTTTTTGTTTTTCGGTTTGTAGGAATATACGTCCACTGTTGGACATGGGCCTCCCCCAAGCGTCGTCATAACGACCTGTGCTGTGCGTCTCGCATCCATCGGATTCCCGCGACCCTCATCGGGTCATCGGTCCATCTTGTGAGAAAACTTTCAACGTTGCGTCATCCAGTAGGTTGTCGCCACTCCAGAACCTTTCGACCCCTTAGACCATCTGTTCTGCGAGCAATGTGCCTTGCTCAATGCCACTTAAGTTTTGCGATTCTTCGGGCTATGTTGGTAGCCTTAGTTCTCCAGCAGATATCTTCGTTTCTGATGCGATCAAGCAAGGAAACTCCGAGCATAGCCCTTTCCATTACTCTTTGGGAACAAAGCTGTTATTAAAGAATTATAAAAGTATACGGAATATGATGTAAAGTCCCGCAAACCTCAATTCAAAAGAGAGTTTTCTCTGAGACGGGTGTTGTGTCTGGTCAGGGCAATTCCCGAGTAGTGGCTTTCGGGCTGTTTTATTTGTTCTGATCGCGCAGAAAACTTTGATACTACGATGTAGAATTTTGTGTTTTTTTTTTCTATGTGGCGACATATTAGCCGTTACAGACCTCTATTCGATTCAGTTGCTATAACAACGGAAAAAGCGATTAATAAAGAACTATAACTTTCAATTTGATGATTTTGGAATCTTAATGGAGGACATGACTTGAAATATAGAGAAAGTCAAGTAGTCAAGTAAGATTTTATTTATGTTACGGGTAGTGTGAAAGTGAAACCCGGAGCCCTGGGACGAGGGCAAAGAAGGAAAAGGAGCGGGTTTTTAGTCAGTAAAAGTCTGACACTATCTCCCGCTCCGCCCAAGAGCGGGATTTGTCATAAGATGATATCCAAAAAAAAGGGTTAAGTTTGCATAAAATCTTATTTGAATTTTTCAGATTCCATGTGAATGAATGATACCACAAGAGCAAGGAAATTGCTTTTTCCTGACAGCTACAACCTTGGGGTCTTTTCTTTTTTCTTTTAAGTCAAGAGTGAATAGGTTTTTTTTTTTTTATTATATATTTTACTGCATACCAAGATTACAAATTTACAAATTGAAATTTTAATACAAAGAAAACATACAATTGGCGGCCTTATCGCTCTCGGCGATTTCTTCCAGGCAACCCAGAATGAATAAAGATTGCCTGGACACAAAATGGGGTTGCACTTGGTACAAATATAAAAGTAAACAAAAACTTGATACTTAATACTAAAGTAGATATAAATATACATGCATACAAAATATAAATATATAGGCAAGAGAAAAAAAAAGAAGAGAAGAAGAGAGAATTCTTTGAATTGAAAAGTTAAGATTTTTCTGTTATTTCATCATAATATCGAAACCACTCATATCTTTAAAACATTAACTAACCAAAACTAATTAAAAACAATAAAAAATATGGCATCAATTGGCGTAGAAACTTTCGGATCGTGGGATCCGCGTGCTGACAAATTGTAAGACCTATCAATCTTTGTATAGAGGAAAAATTAGCGACATTGTGTTAGTGATGCAACGGAAGTGTCTTAACGGAAGCGGAAACGGAAACTGATGTCAAAAGTAAATCTTTACGGAAGCGGAAACGAAAGTGTTAATACAATGAAGAAAAAGCAATTTTAATATTATAAAACAACAGAAGGTTTATGTCGTAATCACGTCCAACCAAAAAATATAATAATAAAGAAATTCGTTGCGACACGTTTGTGTACCGCCCCCGCCCCCCCCTGCCTCTCTTCCGATGTATCCAGTCGTCTACGCGCCCCCCACCCCGGCGCTCCTCGCTGCATTCTTCCGTTTAGAATTCTGTTATAAATTTTGCGAAACTTCTGCAGATTCGGAAGCGGAAGCAGAGTTCTGTTGCAACATTTATTGCCATGCTTTATGGCAATACTTATACCATACAGCGTGGCAATACGGCGGTATTGTAGTCTTTTGGGTACATTACCAGTCGACAGCGATGCGGAGGAGTTTCGACGCCGTATTATAGATTGGTTTTAGTTAGCTTATAATTAAATAAGGGTTTTAGTGTATATTATAATTGTAGCTAGCTTTTTTTGTGTTAATAGTATGTAGAAAACTTTTGCTAAATATTTAATGACCCCATATTTTGAGCCCCTAATACCAACTCGCCAAACAGAAGCTTACGACACCAAAAGTAATCATTTTAATAAAAAGATAGCGGCCATCAACATTTTTTCGTCTACGATAAGCGTTTTTTTTTCATACTATAAGGTCATCCATCAAATAAAATCATAAAGCCAGTATATTCTCCCTCCAGATTATATACTCTGTGTAATCTGATCGCGAAAACAAAGGGCGCGGTGATTACCTACTCTAGTAAATGAACTTGATTAGTTAGGTTACTAATTAGTGGTTTCTGCTGACTGTACTATGCGTATCGATTTTTATGTGTAGCATAAAAGTGGATCATGTTTTGCTTCATAATTTTTTTCAACACACTTCCTTAGAAAGTGACTCTTGTTGCACTGCACTTAGGTATATAATGGCACTCGTTACCAAACTGTGACATTTTGATCACCATTACGCACTAGTGCTATAATGTAGTTAAAACCTTTTTGTTCAACCTCTTTGTTCGCTAAACCAATTTTGAATTCGAATAAAATTCCCATTAAGTTATTGCGTTCAATAGTATATAAATTAGTGTCTTACTTACTTATTCCATCCAAAATTGTCCATTTTAACTTTAAACGATTTATTTAATAAAAAAAACATTGAGCAAATAAATCGTACATTCAAATAAAATTTGTTTTTTTTGTGTGATCTATTTTAAGTTGCGCGCGGTTTTTGGCGTGATTTTTTTTATTCCAGTGAAGTTCAGTGGCTGTCACTACGAAAGACATTAGGTATCGTAAAAACTTTTCACGCAAGAAAATATAAACGTAAGACTAGGAAATATGATCATAATACCTTAGCCTTAAAAAAAATGATCCGCGCTTATGAAAACAGATTTTTACCGCCATGTCACAGAAAATTTTACTAGTTTTACTGTTGTCTTCTTCAAGTGTATTGAAAAACATTGTATGACACACGTGAGTAATTAATGATTACCGTTCTTGGCTCTCTTAAGACCCTCGCCATGGCTCGGGTCTAAATGCCGCCTCGACGGTAATCACTAACATTACACACTTATATCATAATGTACTATTAACGTCTGTTAAAGTGCTATGAAGCGTAGTATACTAGGTGTTAAAATAACAGATCGCATTCGAAACATAGACCGTTGACGGGCGGTAAGTCCCCTCTTTGAGGAGTGGCTGGAAAGACCACATGGCGTCCTTACCTTCCGTATGACGCAGGTCCTCACCGGACATGGTAAGTTCGGGAGGTTCCTGCACCGGATTCGTGCGGTAGAAACGCCTGGGTGCCGCCATTGTGTGGACCGTCCAGAGGACACGGTGAAGCAAACGGTGGAGGTGTGCCCTGCCTGGGCAGAACACCGTCGTGTCCTCGTGGGGGCGATCGGCGGCAGTGATCTCTCGCGCCGGGCATTGATACAGGCCATGGTCTGGAGTGAGGTGGAGGCGGTCGCCTCTTTCGGCGAAGCAGTAATGCTAGAAAAGGAGGCGGCCGATCGCGTGAGGCAACGGTCCTCACCTCCTAACCGCCGCCGGGATTCCGATCCCGATTTCCGGCCACCGTAGGCGCATGCTTGCGGACGGCGAGTAATGGGCGGCTCGCCGTCCAACCGTCCGGTAAACATCCGAATCGAGCCCAAGTCGTCGACGGCGCGTGCTGTTCCACGCGCGCCTCAAGGAGATGTCAGCAGTTGTAAGGGCCCAGTAGGGTCGAAGCTTACTGAGGCCACGGGTAATGTGAAAGCGAAGCCTGGGGCCCCGGAATGAAGGCAAAGAAGGAACAGGAGTGGGTTTTTAGTCAGTTAAATTCTGACACTATCTCCAGCTCCGCGCCGGACAACTTAGATAATATCCTTAGGAATTGTATAGGCTAGAATATAATAATAGTAATAACCAGGTGCCTCGATCAACGTCTTAGGAGGTTCTCGTTAGGTGACGGGATGAAGGGCTTGATACAGAAAGAAAGAAGAAAAGAAGAAAACAAGTTCAGTCCAGTAGCGTAGAAACCAATTTAATTGCATTAATTTAAACACATAAAATAAAACATATAATAAATACTAATACGGAAAAAATTCCATATAATATGGGTCCCGACTATTGCAATCTATAGATTGCAATATTTTTTTTGAATGGGTCCCGACTGTTGCAGTAAATATGTTCCGTATTAGAATTTATTATTTGTTTTATTTTATGTGTTTTTACGCTACTGGATTGAACTTGTTTTTTTTCTTTTCAGTTTTCTAATAATGTAATAATATCTGAACAATTTTTTATTTTCGTTATTTTAATATAGTTATTTTCCTTACAATTTGAGACTTTAATGTTTACCATACAAACATATCCTTATCAATACTGGATAAGAGTGTTAGGTCACCGTAGCTCCAAGCACTTCTTACAAGGTCAGAAGGACTCACGTCCTCACGTCCGAGACTTCTTTGAATATTGTTCGCAGTTTTTCTTAGTTTTGGATTTCGCCATACACGTCCACTTAAAAAATTCACCCAGTATACTCTACCCCCCATCAACTCAAGCTGGCCTTAAAATTACGAAAATTCCTAAAGAAAAATACTTTCTCAACAACTATAATAGTATCTTAAAGGCTCTTAAACCCAGATTTAGTTCAACTTCTTAAGAACAATCACGCAAAAATGTTGCAATCAGTACTTAAAACTAAAAACGTAATCACAGGATCATTTAAGGGTGGTCCACACGGGTGCGACGCGACTTCGCGACAGCGACATGACGTAGCGTTTCATCTATAAGTCTTGCTGTATCGATATGCGAATGCTAACCTACAGTCAAGCTCTGCTTCCTGTATCACTGCATCATGCTATTAAAACTTCAGAGACCAAACACCAACACACAAACACAAGTTACATTTTGGAGAGTGTGCGCGGGAATTGCATGACTTGATTCCGCCATCTCTTTTCTACCATCGGACAACCCGACGAATGGCGAGTATCCACACTTACATTGTTGAAACTTCGACGGTCCGGACTAAGCGTTTCGTTTCGTCGTTTATACCGCGTACATCGAAGGAATGGAACAATTTGCCTGCTGCGGTCTTCCCGTCCAACTATAATTTAGGTGTCTTCAAGGCTAAAGTGAATAGGCTCTTAATAAACTAGTGCGCCGACCATCAATTATTGCATCTCCGCTTACCATCAGATGGGATCGCAGTCAAGCACTGGTTTATAACAAATTAAAAAAAAAAATACACGAGTTAATCTCCCATATTTTGAACGTGGCGGTAAACGGTAACATCGATAGAATATTAACTTTGTTTGGAATTAGGTTATCTACTCAAGCGTCTACGGATGAATCCTTCCTGTACCTCATCGTGTTATGCTGATTCAATTTAGTTTCACACTTTATCTAGTATCTTTATTTTCTTCTTTTATTTACCTTTACATAGCATAAAATAATTGTTGATTGAACAATCGATTTCCACATTTTTTTTTAAATTCTTGATAGGTTCGCGCTTGACCGCTATCTTACCTGATGGAAAGCGACGATGCGGTCGACGATGGAACGCGCTTTTTTTTTTTATTGGGTGGGAAAATCATCCTAATGACATCCCCGCTCTTGGGCGGAGCGGGAGATAGTGTCAGACTCTTACTGACTAAAACCCACTCCTGTTCCTTCGTTGCCTTCGTCCCAGGGCCCCGGGTTCCGCTTTCACACTACCCGTGGCCCCAGTAGGCTTCGACCCTGCTGGGCCCCTACGATTTGCTGACATCTCCTTGAGGCGCGCGTGGAACAAAACGCGCCGTCGACGACTTGGGCTCGGTCCGGACGGTTACCGGACGGTCAGACGGCGAGCCACCCATTGCTCGGCGTCAGTAAGCCCGCGCCTACGGTGGCCGGAAATCGGGATCGGAATCCCGGCGGCGGTTGGAGCGTAAGGACCGTTGCCTCACGCGATCGGCCGCCTCCTTAGCTAGCATTACTGCTTCGCAGAAGGAGGCGACCGCCTGCCACTCCTCCTCGCTCCGGAGCATGGCCTGAACCAAGGCCCGGCGCGAGAGATCGCCGCCGCCCCCAGGGGACTTACCGCCATAATTGTGGCGTGCCCTTGACTTAAAGATTTCCGGTTTGTAGCTATCAGGAAACACAGATTCCGGCAAGGAATTCCACTCCTTAGCTGTACGCACAATGAATGTTTTTGTGTGAATGTGTTGACATCTGTTTGTTTACCGCTAACTCCAAAACCATGCAACGGATTTTGTTACGCTTTTCACTAATCGAAAGAACAATAAATGAGATAAGTTTATGTATATAATTTGCACCCGAGTAAAGCTGGAGCGGGTCACTAGTTTAGTATTAGGAGCTAGGTACATAGAACATCTAGGTACTCAAGAACGAATCGCGATGTCCAAAGTCGCGACGTGGAAAGTCGCGCCCGTGTGTAGCAGCCTTAAAAGGTTCCAGTACATTCCTGAACCGAATCTTTAGCCTTTTTTACGTCGACATTTTTCGTAATGAAGATCGTTTCTAAAAAGCAATTCCCGTGCAAAAGGGTTTGCAATTTGGGGCAGTTTTTATCATCATTCTGTTAATTTGCAGAGGTACCGGGTTCGTTCGAATTCGAGGGGAAAGTTATTGAAATGATTCTTTTTGTAAAATGTATTGTCGTTGGGGGTTTTTTTTTTATTGGGTGGGAAAATCATCTTATGACAAATCCCGCTCTTGGGCGGAACGGGAGATAGTGCCAGACTTTTACTGACTAAAAACCCACTCCTGTTCCTTCGTTGCCTTCGTCCCAGGGTCCCGGGTTTCGCTTTCACACTACCCGTGGTCCCAGTAGGCTTCGACCCTGCTGGGGTTGTCGTTGGGGCTGAGAATTAAAATAAAAACAACCCCAACGACAATAAGATTTTTTTTTTTTTAATTCTCAACCCCAAGAGATTAACACATAATTGTAACACACACTTCTCAATTGTAACACACACAGTTACAATTGAGTTTTTTTTTGTGTTGATCTCTCATTATCATGAACGACGACGAATGAATTGAATGGACGATAGTCCATTTATGTTTTGGGAACACATTCATTGTGTGTACCTACTTAGGAGTGGAGCTCCCTGCCGGAGTCTGTGTTTTTTGATAGCTACAACCTATGGGTGTTCAAGGCAAGAGTGAATAGAATACTTGTCGGCAAAGGTGCTCTATCTTCGACTGCATCATCGCTTACCATCAGGAGAGATGGTGCGGTCAAGCGCGAGCCTAACAATATAATTGTCTGGCCTGTTAGTCTAGTGTTTAGTGGCTCTGACTGCTAAGCCGGAGGTCGTGGGTTCGATTTCCACCCAGAACAAATGTTTGTGTGACGAGCACGATCATTTGTTCTGTGTCTGGGTGTAAGTTATCTATAATATGTATGTATTTAGAAATATATAAGTATGTTTATCAGTTGTCTAGAATTCATAACACAAGGTCTGCTTAGCTTGCGACTAGACGGCGTTGTGTGATAGATGTGGAAAAAAAAAATATTAACAAAAAATATATATAATAAAATACAATAAATAAAATAAAATAGCCTTTTTATTCTACTCATCTTAATTATACATCACATCATGAAAAATTTATAATCCAAAACAATAATCCATAATAATCATAACATTAAATTAAATAATAATAATTTTAGGTAGTAGTCGCCTTTTGGCGTAGGCCTCCCCCAGTGTTTTCCACAGTTCTCATCTCAGTTCATCTCTAGCTTTTCTCCAACTTTTTTTGTAAATATGTCTCTCCATCTAGTTTTTTGTCGTCCTTTATTTCTTATTTCCTCTCTGGGTAGCCATTCTGTTACTTTTTTTGTCCATCTATCGTTTTCCATTCTACATACATGACCAGCCCAGTTCCATTTCAGCAACCGAATCCTCTCTCTTATATGTTGAATTTTCGTTATTGCTCTAATTTTTTTATTACTTATTTTATCCGTCAGTTTGACACATAACATGCTTCTTTCCATTTTTCTCTGACAGACTGCTAGTTTTTCTTCCTCTTTCTTTTTTAGAGACCAAGTTTGACATCCATAGGTCAAGAAGAATCACTACTTCATAAATCTTTTCCTTGGTTTTAATGTTTACATTCATATTTTTCATAAACAAAAAATATATAGGGTGTTTTTAATATCGTGCGGATTTCATCACGCATGCGCGATTGCCCCGCATGCCGATTTCACGCAGCGTGATACACGCTTGCCTTGATATAGTTTTCTGTGGACTACTGTATGTTATGTTTGTGTACAATAGACGAAAAATGCGCGGGGTCCCGCACGGGGCTGCTGTCCAGGATCACGTCCCGCGTCCCGCATGAGTATTCCACGCATTACAATAAATAAGGTGAAATTCCGCATGAGTGATCAAAAACGCACGATATTAAAAACAGTCACATTGTCTCTATCCTAATTTACTTGAAGTCCTATATAAACTTCGATACAACAAAAGGTTTGGCGCAATGGTTGAGTGAGCTGTTGCTGCGCTGCGTGTCCCGGGTTTGATTCCCGTACGAAAAGAATATTTCAATAAGGACAAGGCCAGAGTCGATGATGCGAAGTATAGTTATACGTGCCTGAAAGGAACGTCAGAAAAACTGAAGGGCGCCTTCAGTTTTGCTGATGATACTACGGACACCATGAAAGCTACGGGAACCATTGAAAGAGTGACCGTCCTTCAACACAGTCATGTGGGCTTTGGTCAGTAAAAATGAGACTCGCCTTCTCGTTCCACGCTAGCGGGACTTCTCGCGCTCTAGGGTGGAGCGAGAGGGCCAGTGAAACGACTTCAGAATAGGATTTCTCCCTTCAAAAAAAAAGCTGACAAAAATGAACACGGAAGAACGTTCAGGATTATCAAATTAAAAACAAACCAGTGCTATAATGAGGTCGTCCTATTTCTTGCCAAGTTGCACAATTATTGGTTTAATTACACGCCAAATTACGTAGGGGTTGGCGTTAAATATTGTTATATGGAGGTGGTCATCATATGGGTGGCTGGCTTATTGATAAATAATCCATATTCTTTATGTAATCTATCTATATATACAAGCGAAATACCACTCACTGATTAATCACGAAATATCAGAAACTATAACACCTACAAACTTAAAAATTTTCAGTTAGGGTCCTTATAGGGTGTAGACATCCGCTAAGAACGAATTTTCTGAAATTCACCCTCTAAGGGGATGGAAAGGGGGACCAAAGTTTGTATGGAGAAAGAAAGAAAAACATTTTATTTGGCACACGTACACAGATACACACAATGTAGAAACAACATGTAAACACTTAAGAAAATAGGAAAATAAAATAACTAACATTGTGTGTCTCGCGCCTGCGCCAAATAGGCCCAGTTCTGCAGAAATGCCAGACAACTTCGTGGTAGTTGCCTGACGCTGGTTTTCAACTGAACCTTAAACCGATTATCACGCGAGCGAAGCCGCTGGCAAAAGCTAGTAAAACATACAATAATGTGTACTAGATCCTACCCTCGATTATGACCTCTCTCTATAACCACTATCACTCAATGGTTTGCTTGAACCAAACTCAACTTTGAGTTAAACTCGCCTATGTAAAGGCTCATGCAAAAGTGCATGGGTAGTACAGAAACAAAATCGCGTGAAGCGAGAAATGACGCCATCTAGCGTAAAACCAGATTGAAATGTTGCTATCGACAATATTACATTTTACTGTTAATAGATGGCGTCGCTGTGTTTCAAATGATTAATACTTAATTTATGCTTATTTTTTTACTTTCTTTTTGTTCCTTTAAACATTGAAATAATTTATAGTTTCTTTTATAGAGATGAAGATATTAAAATTGAATATCAATTTATAAATATTTGATTATCTATGTGTTGTGTTAGTTTTCAAACTTGAGAGGGTAGGTTGAATATGGATTTAAAAATAATAACTAGTAGGTAGTATAAATAATACTTAGACCAGAGTTATGACATAGCTCAATTGATTGTTCGCTAAGTTAATTTCGATTATCTCGTTCTAGCACTTTTCGTTGGATTTTATTTTTAACCAGGTGGTCTACTTATTCTACCAAAATGAGTAGATATGAATTGTTGGATTTAGTAAAAAGAGCTCAAATAATTGCTATGCATGATCAAGGTAAAAACTTGTCAGAAATAGCCAGAAAGACCGGTGTAAACGTAAGTAGATTTTTTTTCTTCTTTTATATAACAAAAGCCTCCTATATAATAATCATTATTGGGTATTATATATTTCTGTTTTATTGTTGCAGAGAAAAACTCGTTGTTCTATGGGTATGAAGATTTGAAGAAGAGGGTTCTTTGAAACACCATAAAAGAGCTGGCAGACTACTTAAAACTAATAAACATGTTGCAGCGTCAAACCATGATAAGGGAGTACGAAGAAAATCGACGTCTGTCGACGAACCACTATGCTGGTTTTTTTTTGACACAAGCGTTGACACTGTTCGTTGTGCTCTTCATACTTAGTGATAAGATGCATTATCGGAGGCATGCTGTGAAATCCTTGCTATATGGATCACATAAACTTTGATTAGAGTAATGTCATCTTTACTGATGAAAAAACTTTTAAGTCCAATGAACAAGGACGGTTATGTTTGTGGCGTCAAGATGATAAATAATTATAATACTGAGTTAATAGTATCTACTCAGTATTAACTGGAGACCTTGTTATGTTTAACTTAATGCCCTAAAACCACTTAAAAAAGTTATGAACACTTGATATATTGTTGTGCAATATTATAGTTTTTAGCCTACATTTAATCCTTTTGATTTTTTGATAAAATTATCTGGTATCTCAAAAGTTTGGTTGTTAAGGTTACATAAGCTTCAATCCTCTTTCCAATTTTGGAAACGAATACTTAAGCTATGGCCTCAATAAAAAGTTATATATAATATTATAATCTTATTCGGTGATTAATAAATGGTGATTGTTAAATTTGAATAAGAAATTGTAAGAAATAAAAACATATTATTTTTTTAATAGTGCCTTTTTGTTAGATGAGCCTGTTTACCTTCATTTTTTTCATTTTGCTGAGTAACTACCTACTTGAATATTATATTACAAATAAATATCCATTTGTTAGCTTTGATATAATATTCCTACCGATTTCTTTTGTTTGTTTATATTTATTATACACAACTTACAAAAAGTGTGAGTACTACGTGAGATTCGAACTCACGGCTCATTGATTTACGCATCTATCTGCACATGCTAAACCGCTAGGCCAACTTGACTCTAATTTAAATGATGAAATTATGAACTACAATCAATTGTTGATGACAATGACGACGCATGTGTCTATTTTCTGTCAAACTAAAAGTCAAGTTTATATTTTGTGAGATTGCCTTTGGACGCCACTTAGCTGTGAAGAAGCCAACGCCATCTAGTTTAAATTTCGAAAACTTGAACTTTAACGTGCAAGGGAAAATAGGCATTAAGGTATCCAAGCACTTTTGCAGGCCTGTGTACCTTGTATTGTTTTTTTTTTTTCGGGGTGAGTCCTTTAAATGGCACCTGAACTTGTGGGGAAAAGACCAACATGAATTCTTTTATCTTCTATATAGGTATATAATAGGAAAAACTGATTGACAGGAATCTTTAAGTCAAGAGTGAATAGGTTACTTCTAGGTAAGAGCGTTCCATCGTCGACCGCATCGTCGCTTTCCATCAGGTGAGATAGCGGTCAAGCGCGAATCTATCAAGAATAAAAAAAAAGACACCAAAAACTACAGGGATTAGGCACATGAAATGTTGCACAAGCATAGCATAGCATAGTCGGCCTTATAATGTTCCCACTGTTGGGACCCAGGCCTCCTCTCTAGGAGAGGGAATGGGCCGTAATCCACCACGGGGGCCCAGGGCGGGTTGGTGAATGTCACATGTCTTCGAATTTTTGGTTCTAGAACATGCCGGTTTCTTCACCATGTTTTCCTTCACCGTTTTGAGAGCAGTGGTGATTTTGCACTAGGCTTCCTTTTATTACCTACGTAAGCGAGTACTAAGAGAGAATTTTCCAAAATTCACACCCTAAAGGAGATGAAATGGGAGTCCAAATTTTGTATGGAGAGGCTATACTAATCACTTTATTATAAGTTGTTAAGGCGTACAATAAAGAATTAAGAACAGGTACTGCAAACAAAAGGATAGTTGATTGATATAAAAAAAGAAAAGAAAAAAGAAAAAAATAATTAATATGCGTTTGTTTTTTGAGGTGGCAAATCATCCAATGACTTCTCCCACTCTAAGATAGAGTGAGAAGGCGTGTCATACTTCTACAGTGTCCTTTAGTTGCATTCTAGGACCACAGTTTCTCATAATCCTACCAGCGTTTTCAACCGTGTGAAAGTAAAAAAATTATCTCAAGGAAACATATCCCTGGGATACAAAAAGTGTGCTATTTACTATTCCAAGACATTATCTACCCCTGCGTCAAATTTCATTCAGATTCAAAGTCGAAGTCAAAGTTTTTTATTTCACATAGGCCTACATGGGCACTTATAAAACGTCAGAAGCTAGTGCACGGTTCCAAGTTGGTCGTTTCCTATGGAGAAGAACCGGCAAGATACTTCATGGTTACTCTTTTAAAAAAGAATTTGTTGTTACAATATTTCCATGTTACAGCAGTAGATATTATGTAAGGACAGTGTAGACTGGTCCATATTGTACTATAAAGTACAATAAAAATAATCATAATAAAAAGGAACCTAAGAATTCGCGGAGTCTACAGTGTACTCAAAGAAGAGGCTATATAAATTAAAGCAAGTAAAATAAATAATTACAATTATTAATAAATGATACAAATTTAAATTCGTTCAGACGTTTGGGCGCTAAGAAGTAACAAACATATACACACAGTTAATTCACACAGATACATAAAAATTATTGTGATACTTAGAAAATAATCTGCAAATTCCATTATCTACATATTCGAACTTCAAAGCAATCTTAAAAGATTTCGTATATGAAATAACTACAAAAATAGCCCAGGTCGTGGCTTCGAAGGAGATAAATTATCTATGCTCTCCTTGTTTTCAGGTCATTGCGTTTATTGCCATATCAAAGTGGTTGGGTTCTGGCTCTGTTTATAATTTTAATTTTAAACGCTAATCTTGTGTGGGCTGAGAATAACTCAACTGATAATTTCGTGTACCTAACTGAAGTATGTACATTGCTCGCAGAACGAACAGTCGATGCGGCCGAAAGGGTTCTGGAGCGTCCACGTACTGGAAGACGCAGCGTGGTAAACCTCTCACAAGATAGACCGATGACCTGGTGAGGGTCGTGCGAATCGGATGGATGGGAGACGCACAGGACCAGTCGTTGGGGCGACACTTGGGGGACCGTGAAGTTTAGGAAAACATCGTGAGGAAACCGGCATGTCCTAGAACAAAAAATTCGAAGATATGTGACATCTACCAACCCGCACTGGGCCTGCAAATTGGTTTACGCCTCTCCTAGAACGGACGCCTAAGTCCCTGATGTAGGAACATTGAAAGGTTGATTATAGAATCATTTTTTGTAAAACCAACCATGGTATTTCTTACCAGTAAGAACTGGTAACATAGGAAATTACCAATTAGAGCCGTGCATAAACTTCTGACCTTTTATGAGCCGGTAAAAATAGTTTTGAATAGAATTGAATTGTTTCCTTATTTTTTCTAAAAAGTCTGATTGGAGAAGAGATACTATTTTACCTAGAATAAGAAAATGTATTCTTCCAATTCCAACCTTGTTACTAATTATACAGTATTTTCTAACATAAATTACTTGTAACAAACAAGGATTACGTCTTTAGTTTAATCTAAAGAAAATATCCTCAAGCGATATCTCTGCGGGCTGACATGTAAAGTAGCGGACTGAGAGTAGCGGAGCGATTTCCACAGGAAATAAAATCCACTAGGTTTATCTTTTGGACAGAGAAATCTATCGTAGGTTTACTGGAAGAAATTTCTTTTGAAATAAGCACCACTTTTGTACTCTTCTATCTGTATTTTCTTTTTAAGTTTCTGTGTGTGCATAAATTAATAAAAAAATAATCTTGTTAACAATTCTAGCTCTCTCTAGCATAGTTGTAAATGCAGCTGTATAGTCGGCGTAATATATTCCCAACAACTAAACAGTGCTTACTTAATTTAGCCTTGTTTACCCGTATTTTACACTAAATACGGAAAAAAAATGCATAAAACTGGTCGAGACATAGTCATAGAAGAAAGGGGTTCTTCCACGTTAGATTTAGTGGATTCGGCTCGACTCCCACCCCCCACTTTATATGTCTTCTATAATTAATTGACGCCCCATACAAGTGAAGAAGAATGTACACTTTTAGAATTAATATTGTTTGCATAAACTGCACTGTGTATTGGAGTAAAAACCACAACAGAATCTTGAAGTTTCTTAAATTACAGACCAAAACGCTCTCGGTTTACTTATCTTCATTAGTTTGGCATAGCTTCCCGCTATTCTTACATCACTCAGGTCACAACCTTATTGGAATATATTTTTAGTTCTGAGAGAGCGACTCAGATAGTGGAGACAAAGAAAGATTGTTAGAAAACGCTTTGAAAAATACGCAAAACTCTCCTTTTACGGATATTTAAAATAAGTTACTTGAATTAGTGGAACTCAGGTGTTTTGACTAAGAAGTATCATCCATTGACTTCTCCCACTCTAGGGCGTGTCAGACTTTTACTGACTAAAATCCACTCCTGTGTTCCTTTTTTGGTTTGCGTTCCAGGACCCTGCATTTCAGAAGCGAATCCCTGGCCCCAGTAGGCTTCAGCCCTGCTGGGCCCTTATGGTCTAGCTGACATCTTTTTGAGGCTTTGAGGCACGCGTGGAACACCACGCTCCGTCGACGACTCCGGCTCGGTCCGTATGGTTGCCGGACGGCCGGACGGCGAGCTACCCATTGTTTGCCGTACGTAAGCGCATAATGTAGTCCCTTTGTGTTTGTTTTTGTGTCATGTAGTAATGTTATGTGAATGTGTTGCTTACAAGACGTGATCCGTTGGTTTCGTCGTCGCAAGCATGACCACTGATCAAGAGCTTCGGCTTCACTTTGCTCAGGGAAAGTAATATGGGGTTTTTAGCTGACTTCCACCGAGGAGGTTCTGTAATCGACTGCCTGTTCTTTTTTTAGGGTTCCGTACCTCAAAAGGAAAAAATGGAATCCTTATAGGATTAATTTGTTGTCCGTCTGTCTGTCAAGACTCTTTATCTCGGGAACGTGCGGAGGTAATGAGTTGAAATTAAAATGAAGCTGTAAAAGAATCAAACTTGTAAGTTAACGAGAAAAAAGATACTTCGGTTTATGTGGCAAAAACGTTTATTTTTAACACTATTTCATGACATAACATCACGCCGGTTCGCTCTGAAGAGGTACCGGTAATGTGTAAAGTTCACACTGGTGGTGGTAGTTCATTTCATCAATTATGTCCAAATTCCAAGGTATTGAAGTTATCAATTCGGGCATAACTTTTTTTTATGAAACGATTTACATGATTCTTTTTGTCTTATTGAGTTATGACGCCATGGTTTTCGAATAGAATATACCTACCAAAAGTCAATGTCAAAGACAAAGAAATACTGCCTTCCAAAATTAAAGTTAAAGTTTACTTCAAATTTATATATAAGTTGAGTGACGGCAATAATATTGACTTTGTTTTATAAGTAATTATAAAAAAAAGTCTGGGGCGATACGCTAATTATTTGATAAATTAATTTTATTTTTATTAAAATCTTAAATATTAAGTAAATCTCACAGACAAAAACATTGTCAAAACCAATGACTCCTTTGAAACGCAAACAAAAGTGGTTTTGTGACATTTCTGTCTTTTACTTTGACATCCCTTGATGTTGATCAAAGAAGAAATATGAAATGGCTATCATCATGTCAACTTTGAATATGTTAAACAAAAGTATCGCATACACGAATTTTAATTATATTACTGCAGAGATAGGATTATTTAATAAAAATATCAACCAGTTAAGCCATCTACTGAAATGAACGCCAACTGAAGTGTTATAAATTATTATTATATATATTACATTTACAGGTTGTTTGGTGCATCGTGTGCCAAATTGAAATGGTCGACGGGAGAGGTCATTTGCTATCCTTTCAGACCCCTAAATACTTCTCATGCCGGGTGGATTTTTTTTTCATCGACTTTTTATTATTTTATGAAGATAAGGCCCAAATTTTTATTCATATAAATATATTATATATATCATATATATATATATATATATGAACAAAATGAATATAAATGAATATATATATATATGAACCTATCGAGAATGAAAAAAAAATTATTCAAGTACAAATTTTATATTATAAGTAATTAAAATTAAAAAATTAAAATTACTTTAATTCAGACCCAATAGTCCATATACGTATAAACTCTGAAATACTCTGAATTTTATTTTTTTTGGATGTATATAGTATTAGAGTACTTTTAAGTTTAAAATTAGTGACATAAGCACCACATAATTATATTTGGGTCTTACTTTCATAAAACAATAAAAAGTTTATAAAACAAAAAAACAGGGCATTAGAAGTGTTTGGAGGTTTAGGAAGCAGGAGCAGCAAAGCAAAAGCAGATAACCCCTCCCGTCGACCATTTCAATTTGGCAAACGATGCACCAAACACCCTGTATATACCTACTAGCGGTCCTGGCAGACATTGTCCTGTCCGTAAATTTGCACGTTGTCAGAGAAAAAAATAGGGTGCAATAGTATTTTCAAACCATCCAGAAACATACTCAAATAATAATAATAATAACCCCATCGCCGTATCTCTACGTTGACGTCGTGGTGGAGCTTGCACGCTCCAATAAACCTTATGTCTGTATGGGTAGCGAATGCTTACGGAAGCTTTGCCCTAACATGCCCAGGGTCAGGGGCCAGACTAAGAGAGATACAATCCGCAGGGCAGTTTTGTGGCGAACTGTTGGGCATCAGTGACCTCACGGACCCGATCTCCTGTCAGAATTCTTGTTCTTCATCTCCGGCTTGCCTTTATTGGCCGGCCGTAGTGAACACTGACGAGGAACAGAGCTTCCATCTCTCTCTTGCCTTCATTGGCTGGCTTGAGTGGAGATTCGTAAGAACAAACGTGCTCGGGAGAAGGATGTATAATCCAGTAAGGTGCTGGTATCTTGACCGTAATTCCGGGATTGTCCTGCTAGCCGTGGTATACCTCTCCACTTCTCAAGCACTTCAGGGTATGTTGCCCTCTTATTGCTACTTCTCTTTGTGCTAGCGACCTTTTTTGGGGGCCCATTTGTTGAATGAGCAAATCACCCCCTACCTTTTATCTTCGAGTTGGCTTCGGTTGCTCGTACGCCTTCCAAAGGTCCAGGGGTTCTGAGATATATAAATGCTGAATATTAATAATATTCCACAACTATCAAATAAACACAGCCGTTTAGGAAGATAGGTGACAAATAAACGTACAGAAACAATATCTATATATAAAGGTAAAATTTTATTACACTAATATTAAAGGTCAACGCTTGTGATAGTGTGTACGTGTGTATGTTTGTTACTTCTTCACACTCGAACGGCAGAACGAATTTGGATGAAATTTGGCACACGGATAAACTATATCCTTTAATAGCACATAGGGTACTTTTTATCCTGGGATTACAGAAAATAATTGCGAAAAAAAATTTATGTGAAATTAACAGATAAATTATAATTATTTTATAATAAATTTAATAGTTATTACGTAATTATTTATTAACAATTTTCTACTTTCACGCCAGCGAAGCCGCTGGTAGCTAGATAACAATAAAAGTACATAATCGCATGCTTTATAAAAAGATACGCAACTAAAAAAAATGGTTTCAAAATGGAAATTGAACTCTGTTTTTTGTTTTCAGATTCAAAAAACACTAGGAATGCATAGTGGTTTTTATTACAAACAACACATTGAACAGATTCGAAAACGTAACTAAAACTCGTAAATAGTTAGCTATTTAACCAATCAAGCCTTTGTTTCCGCTGATTTAACAGTTAACAGTTAAAACGTTTGTATTCCGTGTTAAGTTCGTTTCAGAGCTTTGTCAGGAAAAATCAACAAACGGGTTTTTACGTTTCACTAATCGGGTCAAAGGTAGAATCGATTTGTATTGAAAGCGCAAGAACACTAGGAATTCTAGGTGAATTTACAGGAAAAAACAAGGATTTGGAATGTCTGTAATTCGGCATACATCCTATTTTGATTTTGTTTTGTTGACAGGTCTGTTGGTCTAGTGGTTAGTGACCCTGACTGCTATGCCAGAGGTAGTAGGTTCAATTCTCACCCAAGACAAATATTTGAGTGATGAGCACGATCATTTGTCCTGTTTGGGTGTAATAGCAATAATATATATGTATTTAGAAATATATAAGTATGTTTATTGGTTGTCTAGTACTCGTAACACAAGCTTTAGTTTGTGACTAGATGGGGTTGTGTGAAAGTTGAAATTTTTTGTTTGTTTGTTGATATCATCTAATAGCGAAAAGAGGGATCTGAACGCAAGGGGTAACTGAAGAATACAGGTAGGTTTTAGTCAGTAAAAGTCTTACACGTCTTCTTGCCCCACCCTAGAGTGAGAGAAGTCATTTGATGTTTTTCCACCTTAAAACCTTCAAATGAAAAATTTGGAAGCTCTAATTTGCACCAAAGAATAGTGAAAATATTTTAATAAACACTTTCATTTTTAAAAAGATGTACAATAACAGTAGTTTATGATACTGTCACTTATAAAAGGTTATTCAAGTACGAGTGTTATGTGCAGTTTCATTCGCTACTTTATTTAAACTCGTCAAAAACACAATTTGAATCCTCGTAAATATTGTGCCAAAATTTAACATTACTCTAAGTTATTTTAAAGCATTATTATGTTCGGAAACGCGTGAAATATCGCATACACATTGCCAGGGGTACATAAAAAATATTAAATAATAATGAGAGTTTTCTAAAACGACGTTCACCAGGTGGCAGCTATGAGTCGTCAAGTCCAGGCACCTGTCAAAACGCTTATGTTATTTAAATTGACGTCATGTATACGCTTTCAAGGCGCCAACTAGCGGTTAGAATTTTCCTCAAAACCCTCATTTAGTGGTTTTTACGCGGGCAAAGCCACTGAAAACACCTAGTTAATATTTTTTTTTATTAAGCCTGTACTTTTCTACAGCTGTATATAAGCCACGGGCCCTAAAAACAGGTGAATCGTAAATCACCAATTACAACATTACTCAAAATTATCATAATTATTATTATCACATAAGAGTGAGAGATGATGAGATGAGAGTAGTGATGGCCGAGTGGTAGCGGCCCCGACTTACAAGTTGTAGGTTGCGGGTTCAAACCCAACCAGGCGCATTAATTTGTGTAATTTATTTCATCACCACTGCTCTCAAAACGGTGAAGGAAAACATCGTGAGGAAACTGGCATGTCCTAAAACTAAAAATTCGAAAACATATGACATCCACCAACCCGCACTGGGCCCGCGTGGTGGATTACGGCCCATTCCCTCTCCTAAAGAGGAGGCCTGAGTTCCCAACAGTGGGAACATTGTAAGGCTGACTATGCTATATGCTATGCTATTATTATCACTGCTTAACAAAGGAAATAAAGAAAATAATTACCCATGCATATTATTTTGAAATTAAACTTGAAATAAACGTTATTAAAAATGTACCTTTTCAGTAACAACCGGAACAAACGTAAGGGTTGAAAAGGGATGTAATTATTTTCAGCTCTCACGATCCTAATATAAAAAAGATTAAACTGGATTATCCTTTTTTAAAGATATACCAAAAATGAGAACTTCTGCCATTAGATCGGTATCTCTTCATCATCATTTCAGCTGAAAGACTGCTGGACATAGGCCTCGCCCAAGTGTCGCCACAATGAACGGTCCTGTCCTCCTAGCCAAGTTACGATCGTTTCGTTTGCGTCGAACGCCTCGAGTAGGCCACGCCTCGAATTCCTTTGTTCTGACCACGTGACTGAGCGTTGAGATGACGTCAGAACAAAGGAATCGGAGGCGTGGCCTACTCGAAGCCTTTGACGCAAACGAAACGATCGTAACTTGGCTAGGGGGGATGTGCGTCTCGCATCCATCGGACTCCCGCAACCTTTACCAAGTCATCGGTTCACCTTTTAGGAGGCCTTCCAACGCTACGTCTTCCGGTACGTGGTCGCCATTCCAGAACCTTTCGGCTCCAACGGCCATCCGTTCTGCGAGCAATGTGCCCTGCCCATTGCTACTTAAGTTTGGCGATTCTTCGTGCTATGTCGGTGACCTTGGTTCTCCTGCGGATATCCTCATTCCTGATTCAATCACGCAAGAAAACTCCAAGCTCAATGGAAAGGGCTATTCTTTCCATTGCCTTTTGGGTGACTTTAAGTTTTCTGAGTGACTTTAAGTCTTCTGAATCTGTATCTCTTACGAATTCATAATTCATATAATCCTTTATATCAGAAATAAGAAACGTTTATTTCAAATAGACCAATTACAGGCACTTTTTAACCGACTTCTAAAAAAGGAGGAGGTTCTCAATTCGGATGTTTGAAACATAGCCTCCATGGACACCTAACGACCGACCTATCAGGGACAGTTGACCATTTAACGAGCGATAGATTGTGATTTGTCAGTTTTACTTCGGTAGATTATAATTTACCGAAATATAATACGTTAAATTGTAAGCAGTAAATTAATTGTAATTGTTATGGTTCACAATCTTTCGACAGTTTACAATCTCGCGAGATAGATTATAAATCTAACGATATTTACAATTTTACGATTACAAATCTGTATATCCTAAGGTCTATGTCCTACAGAGGACGTCTTTCGGCTGAACTGATGATGATAATATATTGTTTCTTGGAATAAACCCAATAATTAGATGCACAGTAGTCTTTGATTAATCTCCGGCCCTAACAATACCACAATCTACGTAAGTATGCCTATCCTCAAAGTGTTAACACCTATCACTTAACTAAACACTACCAGGAAACCATGTAGTCAAAGGAGCAGCATTTGAACTCATGACCCCTCAGTATTATCAAAGCCAAGAGCTATTGCAAACTGTTTCTAATTGTAGGGTATTGTGAGACAGCCCTAGTACCTACGTATGTGTGAACGTTTGTCTTGTGAGTACAAAGACAAGGTGTATACACTTGATTTGATTGTAATTGCTTGTTCTAGGGAAGTTTGAAATTGTTTTACAAGTGAAACATTGGATCATTGGTAGATTAAAATACATTTAGATTAAAATACATTTTCAAATTAGTCGATTTGATCCTGATCTAAGACCTTTGCCTTTTGCTACACCTTTAATATACCCATTTATTTTTTTGAGAGTGGAAAACCATGAAATTCATGAGCGGAGCGAGGATTGTCAGAATTTACTAACTAATTATTGCCTGCGCAGTGTTGCTAGTTCAACTTTAACGGTGTGCATGTAGCCGTGTCGATGGAGAACTTTAATGTATTATTAATTATTACGTAGCAAAACGGGCGCGGGGCGTGCACGCGGGGCTGGCAGCGACGGGTGCAAGCGGGGCTGGCCGCGACGGGTGCACGCGGGGCTTGCCTCGACGGGTGCACGCGGGGCTGGCCGCGACGGGTGCACGCGAGGCTGGCAGCGACGGGTGCACGCGGGGCTGGCCGCGACGGGTGCACTCGGGGCTGGCAGCGACGGGTGCACGCGGGGCTGGCCGCGACGGGTGCACGCGGGGCTGGCCGCGACGGGTGCCCGCTCGGCTCCCCGTGACGGTGCACTTTTCTATGGGACCGCGCGGGCAACCCCGTAACGCAGCATTGGCTCCAAAACTAACCGGTTTTCCTTTATCTGCGCTTTGCTCTCCAGGGCTGTGGTGATTTTTGAATAATCCCCAGGTACCTACCCCATCCGTAAAGAACCCATGATTTCTTCTTTATCTTACCTTTGACAGAGTTCTGGTCTTCCTAAATACGATAGGGTTGGCTTCCAGCTCTTTCCAGCTGAAAAAGCTTACATATAAGATTTATCTAATAGATCTTGTCTACCTTCACGTGAGTACTGACAGCTACATACAAAAAATAAGTATCTTCTGCACGAATGATAGATTTTTTTTTTAATTCTTGATAGGTTCGCGCTTGACCGCTATCTCACCTGATATCCTTAAAAAATAAATTCAACAGAAAAAAGACAGTAAAACAAATTCTATCTACCCTAATATCAAATGCTTATTACGTCACCTCGCCATTGCCCCATTTTTACCGAAAACACGGCTATTATGCGTGTAAAATAATTAAAATTCAACCACCATCGCTGAATAACAAATGGTGGCTAATGGCACCCTATTCACGGATCCCTAAATCGAGGTATTCATAAAAGCAATTAAAATGAAAGCTGATTAAAAGTAAGTGGATTTGATCCATCGGGTCCTTCCACCCGATGGCACTGTAGATGTTCTCAAATGTATTCTTCTATGGTTGGACTCCGGATTCGATTTTTTTAACCGACTTTAAAAAGAAGGATGTTATACACCACTATTTTTCAATTAGTACAAAAAAATGGGGCTCTATACCCGTTACTGATCATATTTGTGTAGTCAAAAGTAAAAAAAAAAACCAAAATTGTCCACGAAAATTTATCATAATTGGTAAATTTGTGTTTCTTATAATTAGTATTAGAATGTTAGAGCAATTGTAATAAAAGGCAATTATAGCATTTATAATTTAAAAGATTAATAAATAGGAAATAATTGTGATTAATTTGATATAAGTAGATAATACAAATAATTATGAATTGAATAAATTAATTGGTAAATTCATAATTGAATCAATCTTTCATTACAATTGCTCCTAGAAAATACTACGCGCAGTGTTTTTCCATTGCTTTTCATTCATAATAAAAAAAAAAGTTAAAAAAGGTCTTGTTTTTATTTAAGTAAAATCTCAATCAATTATATTCTTAAACAGCAATGTTATTAGCGTTTGTTAATATCCCAAAATGTCACTCAATTTATGGAAATATTGTACAGGTTATTGATTATTGAATGAATGAATGACGATCAAAATGAAAAAACACTGCGCTTAGTATTTTCTAGTAGCAATATTCTTAGCTATATGTCTTAACCTTAGAGAAATATTGGATACGAAACTTATTTAACTAAATGTAGTATAGAGGGAAGGCTTTAAATGAAACGGCCAAAATGGGTAACATACTCTCTATACTTTTGCCATGACAGCACACAATTGTTACAAATGTCATCAATCAGTACCAGTTGAAATTAATAATAATTATATGGTAGAAATTACTCTGAGATGTTGCTTACCCCGAAAACTAGAATGGACTGTGTCAGGACAGCGCAGCGCGTTATTTTGTAAACTCTTCTAACTGTCAAGTCGCAGCTCGTTCTTGTTGTCAGCGCAAAAAAAACATTTTCACGTTGCTAATACAAATAATAATCGTAGTGTATGTAACTAATCAAAAAAATCGCTAACACAATTGTTATGAATGATTGATTAAATTATGAATTTAATTATGACAAATTTTCGTAAACGGAAAATGTATTTTTTTTGCACTTACAACTAGAAGTGCAAAAAAATACATTTTAATGTTGCTAATACAGATTTTGACTTCATGACGCTAAGAACCGTCACAGATGGCGAAATACCATCAGAAAAAAACTAATCCAGCGGGAACTTCACGACCCTCAGTAATGAGGAATACGACTCGAGGAGGAGGAATACAGATAATAATCTGTAGTGTATGTAACTAATCATAAAAATCGCAAACACAATTGTTATAAATGATTGATTCAATTATGAATTTACCAATTATGACCAATTTTCGTAAACAATTTTGGGATTTCGTTTTTTTTTTACTTTTGACTCCAACAATATGAACAGTAACGGTTACCCATAGGTAACGCCCCATTTTTTTTGTACGAGTATTTATTAAAAAATAGGGGTGTATAATAAGACGAGAAACATGATTAACCGCTCTTGTTGGTTGTCTATGATAAAGTACACCATTCTGCATTTTTCCAAAATTTTGTATAAATAATTTCTCAAAAAACTGCGCTTCAACTTGGAATCGAACCCACGTTTCACCTAATATTTCAACCAACCTTAAGAGGCTTAGTTATTTATGTTACATAATCACAAGCCTTGGCGAGTTAGCATTATATTTTCCATTGTTAGTCCGCCTGGCTTCCGCCATGGCTGGTGGTATTTCACCATCATTTGTCAAAGTCAAGTGTGGGATTTATTGCTATTTATGGTGGGGTTCGCCCTACTGACCTGGCACCTAGATGTTATGGTGCTCTGTTGGAATTCTACTGTTATGCGATACAAACGTAAATTGTTTTTGGTATGTGGGTCTATTATCATAAAAATAAAAGCAAGGTCAAGTAATTTTTTGGCGCACAGTTTTAGGACTAAAAACAATTTATTTGTTATTATTTTGAAGGAATTAAATTCCGGCTAATTACCACAGTTATACCTTATTGATTTGATAAATAATAAGTCATTAGGAGGATATTCAAAACATAAAGGTAAAGACCAACTACAAAGCTTCGAGTACAGGCGCAGGGTAACCAGCCTATCAATATTTTACAGGTTACATTTGGGAGAGTGTGCGCGGGAATTGCATCTCCTTTCTACCATCAGACAACCCCACGAACGGCGAGTATCCACCCTTACATTGTTGAAACTTCAACGGTCCGGACTAAGCGTTTCGCCTCGTCGTTTATACCGCGTACATCGAAGGACTGGAACAATTTGCCTGCTGCGGTCTTCCCGTCCAACTATAATTTAGGTGTCTTCAAGGCTAGAGTGAATAGGCTCTTAATATAAACTAGTGCGCCTGACCATCAATGATTGCATCTCCGCTTACCATCAGGTGGGATCGCAGTCAAGCACTGGTTTATATCAATTTAAAAAAAAAACTGACCCCATGTAAGTCACGTAAGCAATGCACCGTCGGAGAGTGGATGTGCACACTTTAATAGTGATCTAGATCGGCAGGTCTGATGTTGCATGGGAGACGTGTGCCAGCGCATCTGTTTTCAAGCAAAATCCTAGTGTAGATCTTATAATCCGTAGCATACGTGGCAAGTTACAAGTTAAAGCTAAAGCTTTGCTCTCTGCAACACGTGTAATGATTTATTAGATATCTACACTAATATTATAAAGAGGATCTTATGACATCCCCCGCTCTTGGGCGGAGCTGGAGATAGTGTCAGACTTTCACTGACTAAAAACTCACTCCTGTACCTTCGTTGCCTTTCGTACCGGGACCGAGTTTTCCTTTCAGAATCAGACCCTTGGCCCCAGTAGGTTTCGACCCTGCTGGGCCCCTACAGTTGCTGACATCTCCTTGAGGCACGCGTGAAACTGTAGGCGCCGTCGACAACTTGTGCTTGGTCCGGACGGTTACCGGACGGTCTGACAGTGAGCTACCCATTGTTCGCCGACCGCAAACCCGCGTCTACGACGGCCGGAAATCGGGATCGGGATCCCAGCGGCAGGGGCGTGAGGGCCACTCCCTCGCGCGTGCACGTGCTGCCTCCTCCTTTGCTAGAGTTACTGCTTCGCAGAAGGAGGCGACCGCCTGCCACTCCTCCTCGCTCCGGACCATTACCTGTACCAAGGCCCGGCGCGAGAGATCATTGCCGCCGATCGTCCCCACGACGACACGGCGGTGCTCGTCCCTAGCGGGGCTCGCCTCTACCGTATCCTCCACCGTGAGTGACCTTTGAGTAGCTCGCCGTCCGGCAGTCTGCCAAGAACCGAGCCCTTGGCGCGTAGTGTTCCACTTATGTCTCAAAGAGATGTCAGCAAAACCGTAGGGACCCAGCAGGGCAGATACCCGCTAGGGCCATGGGGATATCTTCTAGAATGCAAAGAGCAACAAAAGGAACATACTTGAGTTTTAGTCACTAAAAGTTTGACTCGCCCTCTCGCCCACCCTAGAGCGAGAAGTCATTAGATGATTCCCACCTCCCAAAAAAAAGGTCTCAAACTCAGACCCTTCTCTTTTTTTTTAATTAGTTAAAACTATATTTATATTATAACCACAAAATCTGCAAACGCGAGTCAACGACTCAAAACAAAACACGTTCTCACTAACCCACTTCCATAAACACACATGGCAACCCTTTGTATTTTTACAACTGGCAACATTTGTGGCAATTACGTAGCCGTCAGAAGCAGGCAGTGACGTCACAGGCGTTCTGACAGACACGTTGAAAAGGTTTCAGTAACCGACGAAGCGTGATACTCGACTTCACAAAACATTCTGATTGAGTAACAATCCAATTTCGATGGAGTTTTGACGCTTTTAAGTCGAGTGCTTGTATGTAGTCACAGTAAAAGGAAGAGGTTTGGTACGAACAATGAAGTAAGTAAGACATATGGATGAGAGCTTTCTCAATCATCTGAGGATGAAAACGGCGAACAAGCTGGGCAAGAGAAAGTAGCTATATCTAACACTGGACCGTCTGTCTGTCAGTGTGCCCAGCTATGTCAGTCTGTCTGAAGGGTGCCAACGGGACCCTAAAATTAAGCCTCTGCTGTCTGTCCGTCAGTCAGCGGGCTGTATCTCATAACTGTATGAGTAAAGTTTCAACTCTCTACGATTTCACAGACGCGCGTATTTCTATGGCAGCTACAGCGACCAATTCAATCGCACTAGTTTATTAAGAAATAAACTAGTGCGATTCACCATCAACAATTGTATCACTGCTTACCATCTAGTAGGACCACAGTCAAGCACTGGTTTATATCATTAAAAAAATAAATGAAAATTTCGGAGTTCCATATCCAAGTTAATGGGACACTGATTATTGGACCGCCATTAGCAAAACCTAATCACGCAAAATGTGTCACTTATATGCCCTGTTAAAATAATGCATTTATGTGATATTTCGGTGTCATAGTCAGATACAATGTTTTAATAGAATTACCAGTGATGCGGCAATTGCTGCTCGATCCCAATTTACATATTAATTCCACATTAAGTCTGCCTTTTAGTAGTAATTTATTGATGTTAATGTTATTAAGTTCATATTATAATATGACTTTTTGTTTCAACATTATCTGCAAAGGAATATGTGTGAAACGGAAATTCGCTATGAAATGTTTGTTTTATTGACCAACCAACCCGCACTGGGCCCGCGTGGTGGAATATATAACATAGAATAAACATGTAACATAGATAAATGTATTAATGATGTACTTATGTGTTGTTATGTATTTATTTTTAGTATAAGGTATATATAGTATAGTATGTATAGTATATAAGTATTCATTATTTTAATTTAAGATTTCACATTCTCTTCTTTTATTACTTCTGCACACTATTGTCTACATTCCTTCCTATTTCTCCTTTCGCAGGTCTGCTGGAAGAAATTTATTTTAGAAATAAACAGTACCTTTGTACAATTTTTATCAGAATGTATCTTCTTTCTTTATTCATGTGTGTACATAAATTATAAAATAAATAAATAAATAGATATTTGTAATTACAAAACAAGATTGAAAAGAGTGTCCATGGAGTTTCTTGCACATTCTTCTCCATAGAGATCTACGCTTTGGAATGTGCAATTAGCATATTTTTTTCTGACTGACTGACTTCTTGACGTTTCAAATGTTCCTGTAAATGGTTTATTTGAAATAAAATGCTTTTGATTTTGATTTTTTTATTTTATAGCCTATTCCCTCTCCTAGAGAGGAGGCCTGAGTCAGTCCCAACAGTGGGAACATTATAAGGCCAACAGTGGGAACATTTTATCCTGCATTTGCTGTCCCACGGCTAGGCAAATCCTCCCCCAAATGCTTCCAGCCTTTCTTGCCAGTCCTCGTGGTATGCGTCCAGATAATGCAGCATCCTCTTTCAAGGCCGACCTCGACAGCGCTTTTCCTTTGCAGCTCTAAGAAAACAGTCTTGAACGCAGCGCTGGCAGCAGCCAAATAAGTACATTGATTTAGGAACAAGGCCCGTGGTGGTTCATCATCATCATCATTTCAGCCGAAAGACGTCCACTGCTGGACATAGGCCTTCCCCAAGTGCCGCCACAATGAACGGTCCTGTGCGTCTCGCATCCATCGTACTCCCGCGACCGTTACCAGGTCATCGGTCCACCTTGTAGGAGGCCTTCCAACGTTACGTCTTCCGGTACGTGGTCGCCATTCCAGAACCTTTCGGCCCCGACGGCCATCCGTTCTGCGAGCAATATGCCGTGGTGGTTACTATAACTTCATTCATCTTCATTCCTATACATAAAACTGTAACTCGAAACCCAGACAAAGTGGAATCCCGAACAAATTTACTGATACACTCTGTCTGTCGGTCCTACTTAACATTTAGCGATGACACGCAAGCCCCCCAGGTCTTGTGTCAAAGTTCCCAACTTCGAATCCCAGGAGAGACAGATAACATCGATGGTGTAGAAGAAAATGTTTCTTTGTGTCAGGCTTTATTGATAGATTGGAGAACGGAATTAGACAAGATTTCGGTTTAGAAAAAGTTTTGTTTGCGTGTTGAAGTTTCAGCTGGTAAGGGCCGATTCATACGGGAATGACAGCGATCCAGCGAGCACTTTTATTCGAAAATCAAAATAATTTATTGTGGTACATAGGTATAAAAATTGGGGTGTTACAGTTTATATAGTAAATACATCTATGACCCTCCTTTTGGCAAAATACAATAAATATTCGCAACATTTTTTTTGTTATCAATAATTTAGTAAGAATGATTTGTTAGGCCGTAAAACTTGAACACGCCATATTTTAGATAAAATCAAGAGTAACAAATAATTAAAATGCATTGCTGTGCGAAACTTCTAGAATGGAAGCACGTACCCAGGTCTGGCAAGTTGTAGAAAAGTCCACCATAAAGTACCTACCACTATTATTATTAAATAGGGTTAGCAGGTGGTTGATAAGAGAATTTGTACCTTCCGAGTTTAACAATAGAGTCGAAATTCGCATGAAAGGAGGGAGGTACATGTTTGCAATAAAAATGATTTATGGCCCCGCGACTCGACTGTATTTTTCTAGAATGGCCTTGAAACGTCGGTATTTAGAATTTTCCTGGTTCCCATATAAATACGAGCTCCTGACTGAAAGTGAGTCAGTTTGTTGGCGACTGCGAAAAAAAGCGATACCTAAGTGTGTGATGTGAAAATTCCTAACGACCTAAACGATACTAAATCGGAACTCTAGTGTACATTGTGATTTGAATCATTGTTGATTGGACGAATTTGTTATTGTTTGTGGTGAACAAAGTTCTCTGCTAGTAAACCGGTATTAAACTACTCACGTTCGTAACAGAATATTATAAATAAAAACAATATCAGAATATTTTATTTGTGAAATAATTTTAAACTTTATCTACATATCTACTTGTAAAGACCATTATTGGTGGAAAAAAAAAACAAAAGGAGCGCGCTGCCGCAAGATGTCAGCTTTTCTGTGCGCTCAGTGGGAGTTGTTTCTACGTTTAACGCGATCAAAACGTTTATGACGTTTGGCCATCTGATTGGTTCAGAGTTTAGAGCGGTCCAATCGACGCACCGAACGTTATAAACGTGTCAATCGCGTTAACTTAAACTCTACTTGGAAACACTCTAAACTCGCACTTGGCACTCTGCTCTTGGCCGGCTCTACTGGCCTCGCGTACCGTGCAGGGGGCTTAGACAAAGTAACAATTTAAAAACGATAACGAAGTTAGATAAGACTAAAATGCAGCGGTTTTAAATCCCAACTATCAAATTACATTTTAGGAACTCCTTGTCAACTTTGTAATCTTGCTAGTCAAGAAATAGAATGACCAATACATGACCAATTATGTAATACCAAAATTTTTAATTGTTTTGTATCGGTGACCTTAGAATAAGCTTATTAGATTATCTTGTATTCTCATGTAAGTGGCTTTTGTGTCTTTATGAGAATAAACTATTTAAACCTAAAATGTATGGGATTGACATAAGCCACGTTAAGTCACGTGGTCAATCGACATCGTTATCGCAATTTATTAGACAATGTCATATTTCATAACGAAACCATAAAGTAACAGGCCGCTAACATTCCGGTGTGAATCGACCCTAAATGTATAAGAAAAAACATTTCTTCTTGTTGCTTATCTGTAGGGAGTTCTTCAGAGTAAAAACATTAGACACTTGTTTTGAAAGCTGTCCTCAATATATTGAAGAAATCACACTATACACATACATATTTATACATAATGCATAATAGAATCAATTATTCATAACAATTGCTACCAGAAAATACTACGCGCAGTGTTTTTCCATTGTTTTCATTCATAATCAATAGCCTGTACAATATTTCCATAAATTGAGTGACATTTTGGGACATAAACAAACGCAATAACTTTGCTGTTTATGAATATTATTTATTGAGACTTTACTTAGATAATAACAAGATCTTTTCTAATAAGCCTTTTAAGTATTTGTACTAATTAAAAATTAGTGGTGTATAGAATTACGATAAGCTTTCAACATTTATTTTCAAAATTGTCCTGTTGACCTAGTTTAGATAATTGTACATGTTGTGGCAGCTCTTCCTACGTATAATAATTAATTAACCAATAGAAATCACCCAAAATGTAAAACCAAAATGGTATCCAAAACTTGAAGTCGGTGTATTATGTCATAAGAGTCAGATCCGGTCGATATGCATTTAAGCAGAAGGTGCGGAATCATTTGCTCCATCAATAGCAGAATCGTCTAAAAACTTCTTTCGTTACTTTATATTAATATATATGTATATGTATCATATTAAATATATATGTATGTGCATTTTAGTTATATGTATACTTTTTTTTTGCTCTTGTTTTTCGTGTAAAATTTTCTTTTTATGCACCTACCATATCGTCTCTTTACCACCCTAGGTTGACTGGTAGAGAATGCCTAAGGCATTAAGTCCGCCTTTGTACTTTATGTTGCATGAAGTTTAATAAATAAATAAGAGAGAGAGACCCGGGTCCGGGTCCTGTGAGAATCGTTCAGTTGAAATCGAGCTACAACACTAATTTTAAGCCGTTTGTAGTGCAAGTGCCGCCGATTCATCATTTGGAGATAGTCCTCAAAGGAGAGTTTTGGCCGAAGGGTGTCGTGTATCGACAATTTCGTGGATGAATACCGACCTCACAGCAAAACACCACGCCGTCACTTTGTGTGTGATGATAGTTCATAGATTATGTTTTTTTTAATATGTACAGTCAGGGGTCAAAAGTGCATTGCACTTCCATCAATGTTAAAGGTCTTTGTTATAAATGTCTTTGTAGGAGAGGGTCAATGGTTCATGCCTGATTTGATTTGTAGCATAGAATCTATAGTATTGATTATATTAGTTGTGGACTATGAAACTTCTACTCATCATCATCATCAACATCATTTCAGGCGAAAGACGTCCACTGATGGACATAGGCCTCCCCCAAATGTCGCCATAATGACCGGTCCTGTGCGTCTCGCATCCATCGGATTCCCGCGACCCTTTACCAGGTCATCGCTCCACCTTGTTGGAGGCCTTCCAACGCTGCGTCTTCCGGTACGTGAAACTTCTACTACAAAGGAATTTTAGACATTTTAGCATTGGTACAGTGCAACTGCACTTTTGACCCCTGACTGTGTACCTACTAACTGACCCGGCGAACCTCGTACCGCCTAACAGTCAATGAATGTAGTACTAGTAGGTATATCTTTATATATAAGTAATATATAAAGTTACACACAATTTTAATGTATAAAAGTTATTAACACCGATTTCTTATATTTTACGTGATGCGCGCACAACTAAAAATTTCTACAGATTTATTATATGTGTATTTTGTCTATAGGCCTTAGATGCCTGATAATTGAGACTTATAAGATATCCTTTGTCAGAAAAATAGAAACTGAGTTGTTTGAAGATTGGTTCATATTGTAGTAACCGCCTACTCACCTTACCGCCACCTCTGGTCATCTCAGTACTGGAAAATAGGCAGCGAAACTTCACCCGCCCCTAACATCAATCGGCACAGGGCCCAGGTCGTTCAAGGGCACGTGCCCCCGACAGTTTTACAGCTCTGAGTAAAGAATGGGACGTTTATTATATTTATTTGCTTACCCTCCATTGTAGGCATTTTTTCTCGCTCCGTTGATATCTTGTGTATTGAATGTTTGGGTTCGAAGAAAAAATTGGGGGTTTAGTTTGATTTCGTTGAATTGTGAAAAGATATTGCTTTGAACTTGTAAAGTGATTTGTATATTTGAATGTCTTCTGTGGTGGAAATTTTCCATTCTACTCGACACAGACACCATGACAATTAAGAAAAAAAACTGGCCAATTGCAAGTCGGAATCGCAAATGAAGGGTTCCGTACTACAATATTAATATCGAGCAAAAAACTGCAAAAAAAAAACACGTTTGTTGTATGGGAGCTCCCCTTTAGGCCGCTATCCCACTGGCGTTTTAAGTGCGTTGGCACTTCTCCAACGTCAGCGCAGCGCCAATGTTGAGCAGACGCGACGTAATCGTCGCGAGTTTGTAGTGGTAAAGCGCCAATGTTGAGCAGACGCGACGTTAACGTCGCGGTTAAAAGTGTACGCAAGAATTTCGCGACGATTACGTAGCGTCTGCGCAACTTTGGCGCTTTACCACTAGAAACTCTGAACTCCAATATTGGCGAAGCGCTAATGCTCGTAAAACGTCAGTAGGATAGCGGCCTAAATATCTATTTTATATTAAATAAATTATTTATCTTAAAAGTAGATAAATACAACTAAATATTCAGTGAATATTTCAAGCGTCTACCTGTTGCCGTTATTGATATCGACTGAAAAACGGTAAAAAAGTAACGTTTGTTGTATAAGAGTCCCAGTTAAATATTTATTTCATTCTGTTTTTAGTATTTGTTGTTATAGCGGCAACAGAAATACTTTATCTGTCTAGATACATTACATACATTGTGCATTATCTACATTCATTGTGCGTACAGCTAAGGAGTGGAATTCCTTGCCGGAATCTGTGTTTCCTGATGGCTAAAACCCGGGAATCTTTAAGTTAAGAGTGAATAGGTTACTCCTAGGTAAGCGCGTTCCATCGTCGACCGCATCGTCGCTTTCCATCAGGTGAGATAGCGGTCAAGCGCGAACCTATTAAGAATTAAAAAAAAAAGATATCACGGTTCATTAAGGTTCGGACAGTGGACTGATACCAATATGGTCCAATTTTTTACAAAATATCCACGTAGATAAAATAGATTGACGGTGAGTCCCATCTTACAAACACAAAATGCCAACTAAACACAAAGCATTATGTAGAGTAAACTTGTTTACTCTCTCACAAATTAAGTTACAAACTATTTATCGTGAAGCCAAAGCCTACAAAATTCTAACTCAATCAGTTTCGTCAAGCGAATCATGAACACTTTGTACCCGAATAGTTTTAGTCCGTGTATGAAGAATAAAACTGGCATACACTCGTAAATCATTCACAGGCCAAAGAATTGGCCTCAGGCTGACGTAGGGTTGCCAAGCATCAGATAAAGCAAAAGTTTAGATTTAGATAATAATTTGGACATAGGCCTTCCCCAAGTGTCTCCACAACAAACGGTCCTGTGCGTTTCGTATCTATCGGATTCCCGTGACCTTTACCAGGTCATCGGTCTAAATTGTGGGAGGCCTTCCAACGCTGCGTCTTCTGGCAAGCGGCTTTCACTTCAGAAAGCCGTGGGCGTGGGCTTGTGGACAGCGAGCAATATGTAGCTCGCCGTCCGGCCTTCCGGCAAACGTCTGGACCTAGCCCGAATCGTCGACGCCGCGTAGTGTTCCTCGCGTTTCTCAAAGAGATATCAGCAAAACTGTGGTCCAGCAACAGCTGACATCTTCTTGAGGCGAGCGTGGAGCACTACACACCGTCGACAACTTGGACTTGGTCCGGACGGATACCGGACGGTCAGACGGCGAACTACCTATTGCTCGCCGTCCGCAAGCCCGTGCCTACGTTGGCACGTGGTGGAAATCGGGATCGGAATCCCGGCAGCTGGGGCGCAAGGGCCATTGCCTCGTTCGTGCGCGTGCGGCCTCCTCCTTTGCGAGAATTACTGCTTCGCAGAAGGAGGCGACCGCCTGCCACACCTCCTCGCTCCGGACCATGGCCTGTACCAAGGCCCGGCGCGGGAGTAGGAACATAGGTTTGGTTTTAGCCAGTAAAAGACTGACGAAGAAGTCATTACCGATCAATTAGATTTGTTGTTAATTTATGATCAAAAATCAAGAAGGGTGAATTTACATACAATGCTGTTTTTCATGTTAACACCTTTCCTCTTTTGACCAACAAGTCCGGCTGCACTGGCTAATTTGTTAGGTTTTCCGGTTCTAACAATTACTGGCAACCCTACACAGGCCTCCATGCTTCGAGGTCGTCGGGATTTTGTGTAATGGGCCTCAAGAAAACCTTTCAGGACTTGGTTATGTCCAGTAAGAATCTCCATTGTGAAAGTGTTTTTTCTCAGAATAGTTTTGCGTTGCGTTCAAGGGTAAGTAAAGGGTTGTTTTCGTCTTATATTTTATGTATGGACGTGTGTGTGTACGAGTGTTTTTGAGATAAGTTTTTGTTCGTGATTTGATGAGTAACTGTGGCATCGTGACTGTGTTTGTAGGTCAGCAGAAATGTCTAGACATAATAATAAATAAATAAATAAATCTTTTATTTGTTGCAATTAGAGATAATAAAGTAAAATTTGGTGCAAAGTAAATTAGTTCAAAATTAATCGTCATCATCATCAAACCTTCCAACTCTGCGCCTTCCGATACGTGGTCACCATTTCAGAACTTTTCGTCCCCATCGACCATCTATTCAGCGAGCAATGTACGTGTGAGCAATGTGTGTGCCCACTGCCACTTAAGTTTGGCGATTCTTCGGGCTATGTCCGTAACCTTGGCTCTCCTGTTCAAACTACACATAATAATCTGATCGAGAAATATATATACTTTTTTTATTTATTTTTTATTTCTTCAAATACCCGAACTCAATCACTTTTTGTTTTTCGCTGTTTTGCTACTTGTCTGCCGCGCTCAGCCGCTAAATGCATAGTAAATGTAACTGTCACTGTATTGACGGTGCGGCGGTGGCTCGAGACCGGTTAAATTTTAATCGTATTATAGTTAGAAGTTGGCGATATTTACTCATATTATATACCTACACACTTAACACTAAACATCTATTTATGATTTATGACTTTCTATATATTAATATATGCATATATATATATTTACTTGTATATTTATTTATTTAATTCCCATATTTATGAGAAACTGATTTTCATCCGTATCAGCACTCTAAGGTTCAGTTGAAAACCAGCGTCAGGCAACTGCTGCGTAGTTGTCTGGCATTATGCTGAACTGGACCTATTTGGCGTATCCGTGAGACATATATTTTTTTTTTTTCTCTTTTTATTGTTAATTTTATTTCTTTTTATTTTTATATTATATTTTTAGTTGTAAATTATTTTGCCAAATAAACATATTTTCTTTCTTTCTTTCTTTCTTTCTTTCCTGCGGATATCCTCATTTCTGACGCGATCACGCAAGGAAATTCCGAGCATAGCCCTTTCCATTGACCTTTGAGTAACTTTAAGCCTTCTGATGAGGCCCATTGTAAGCGACCACGTTTCGGAGCCATATGTCATCACTGGCAACACGCACTGGTTATAGACTTTTATCTTGAGACACTGTGGCATATTGGACGAGAAGACACCGCACAGCTTCCCGAACGCTGCCCAGCCGAGTCGGATTCGACGATTAATTTCTTAAAAATTAATTCAAATATAATATTGTTTGGTAATAATGCAAGAACCCCTCCGCAGGTGAAGGCCTCCTCCAAGGACCTGTCTAGAAATATGAAGATAAAAGTTCTTGCTTAGCGTAGCATAATCAGCCTTATAATGTTCCCACTGCTGGGACTCAGGCCTCCTCTCTCTAGGAGAAGGAATGGGCTGTAATCCATCACGGTGGGCCAGTGCGGATTGGTGGATATCTCATGTCTTCGAATTTTTGGTTCTTGGGCATTCCAGTTTCCTCACGATGTTTTCCTTAACCGTTTTAAGAGCAGTGATGATGAAATTATATTACACAAAGTAATGCGCCTGGGTGAGTTTGAACCCGCGACCTACAACTCATAAGTCAGAGCCGTTACCACTCGGGCACCACTGCTCAAAAAATTCCTTGGCTCAATCTTTTTTTAAGAGGGCAATCATCCAATGGCTTCTCCTGCTCTAAGGCGGAACGAGAGAGCGTGTCAGACTTTTACTGACTAAAACCACACCAATGTTCCTTCTTTGTATTGCGTTCCAGGACCCCGGGGTTACCTTTCGGAAGTCAACCCATGACCCCAGTAGGCTTCGGCGCGCGTAGAACATTACGTGCTGTCTCCACTACTAGGGCGCACAAATTGTAGTATGTATTTATAACTTTTCTATGAAATTTTAAACATTATATATTATACTATATTATTATACTAGCTGTTGCCCGCGACTTCGTCTGCGTTAAGTTCGTAAAACTGTACAATCACTCTGTGCTTGCAATTCATTCCGAAAGCATCGCAATAATTTATTGTACTTTAACATAAAACGGTTAAAGGTAAAAATATCCGAATTGAGAACCTCCTCCTTTTTTAGAAGTCGGTTAAAAACGCAAATTACCTTCAGGAATCATGTTATGTACTCGTCCAGATCCAGATGTATGACCGTCACTGAATAGAAAGAGCATGTATGGGTCGTAGCAGTTGTCATTTCTGCCTACCCCAAGGGAAAAGGCATATGTATGCATAGGCATATGTATGTTTCTGGTTTATGTTCTGGTAAAACAACATTGTATGATTTTACCCCTCGCCACAGTGAGCACGCCACAATCAAATCGCAGCGGTAATGCCTGTCTTTGAGAAGTGCCTACAGAGGCGTCACGGCATCCTCTTTTTGTGCAGGACTCACCGGTGTTTCGGAAGGTATCTGTGTCGAATTCAGCGGGAAGAAACACTCGGGTCTCACCATTGTGCGAATCACCCGGAGAATACGATGGAGCATACGGTGGAAGTCAGTCCCGCTTGGTCGGAGAGCCGGCGCCGCCTTGTCCTTATGGGGGCGATTGGTGGAGAAAATGACAACCAGTAGCCTCCTTCAGTGAAGCACTACGATCAAAGAAGGTGGCTGAAACTATGAGGGATAGGACATCCTGACTCCTCAGCGGCCACTGCAAGGGACGCTCCGGGTGTTGAAAGCTGCAAGGCAATTCCCAGCCATTGCAAACACGGGATTGCGGTGGTGCTGTCCGGCCGTCTGGTCAAAGCAGTCCTGAATCGACGGCGCGTAGTATTCTACGCGCGACTCAAAGATATTTCAGCAAATGGATAGGGCCCTCTAGGGCCGATGTCTGCTAGGGCTGCAAAATTGATCGAAAGAGTTATCTCCCATAACAATTTTCGCCTCAATAACTTTTCACTGAAGAGTTTAAGCAGTTAGACAGCTTTGATAGAGGTAAACGAAGGAGCGTAATCGGGACACCGACCTTCAGCTGGATAACGTGCACTGATAGTGAAAAGCCTTAAGTGAATCGCAAAACTACCATCATCATCCGGCAGGCATTAAGTCCACCGCTGTACATTTGTGCATAAAGGATTAAATAAATAAATCATCAACTATCTTCTTCCACAACAGTACTTATGAAGAATTTGCGAGAGCATGCTTGCATTGATTATTGCAGTTTGATCATTTTAAGCGTTAGAATTACTTGTTCATTTACCTAGGATATTTTGGTGTGTATTTAATTGATATCCCCGTATATAAGACAAATGATTTTTCCATAGTGGGAACTACCTAAGAGTCTCCAACTTATGAATGAACTACGGCGAAAACTTGTGCGCGTGTATCCCCGTTCAATCGAACTCGCATATTGATGGCCAAACCGAGAAATTACTGACACCGATTGCTTCTATGAGGAGCGAGGAGTAATGGCAGGCGTTCGCCTCCTTCTGCAAAGCCTTAATGCTAGCGAAGGCGGAGGCCGCACGCGTTAGGGAACGAACGACCTCACGCCGAGCCGAGATTCTGACCCCGACTACCAATCACGGTAGACGCGGGCTTCCGGACGTCGAGCAATGGGTAGCTAGCCGTCCTGTAGTTGACCGGATCGAGCCCAATCCTCAACAGCGCGTAGTGATAGACACAGGTGTAGTTTTAGTCAGTAAAAGATTGACACGTCCTCCCGCTCCAACCAGAGCGGGAGAAGTCATTGGATGATTTCCACCCTTAAAAAAAGAAAAAGGTGCCATCATCATCATTATTATTTCAGCCGAAAGACGTCCACTGCTGGACATAAACCTCCCCAAGTGTCGCTATAATGACCAGTCCTGTGAGTCTCTCATCCATCGGATTCCCGCGACCCTCACCAGGTCATCGGTCCACCTTAGGACCATCCAACGCAAGGTACCCTGTAACCCCTTCCGAAAATGTGGCCGTGTTATTTTAAAGCGAATAATTAAATACATATAGGTATTTACTTTTATCGTCTTTGGATGGTATCCCTTGAATAATCACGGTCAATTAGCTTGCTACAATAATGGGAAAAAAATAATAAAAATAAGCAGTAGGATTGTTAAAAATGCCTCCGTCTTACACCAGTTTAACCATAACTGTAAACGTGGGCGATGGCCATTCTTCTGCCACTCAGAAAATTACTTAAAATACGCAATGCCATCTATCAAATTTAATATGAAGTTCAACCGTCATTGTCATCATTATTTCTACTTTGAGTCTTTAGATGGCGTTGCGAGTATCTGAATTGCTTATGGTGTCATATTTTACTTCTCGAAAACTTTGATTTCATACCGTTTGTTTTTCATATGCGTTGTTTTATTGCGATGAAACAAAGCCTAAGTAAGATAATTATCAAGTTCCACACAATTTAAATGTATAAAAGTTATCTACATCGATTTCTAAAATTAATAATACGCACTTCACTAAAAATTTCTACAGATATATTATATACGTATATTTATAAAAAAAAAAATTGTAAGCATGCCAAAATATATAAAAAAATCTTATTCACGATGACAAAATAGAACAAAAATTTCTCCTAAGAGAGCCATATGGGATTTGAACCACCTTCACATTACATGAAAGTCTAGTTACGAAACCACTGTGCTGCGGTCTTCGATGAATAAATTATAAAATAGACGTTCTTATATAAACGTCATAATTGACTGGTTGGCTCCCTAACGATGATAGCGTGATGATTTTCATTTTAGAAGTTAAATTTGCAGCTAAATGGAATAATGTAACATTATAGTACGTGATTTTACTCGTCGCTTTGATTTTATTATGTGTTTTGATTAGTTTTTACAAAATATTTAGAAGATATCGAATAGAAATGTCAATTTTATTTTGAAAAAATGGTAAAAGTTATTTTAATACAAAAAAATAAGACAAAATAATGTCAAAATTTTTAACTGTAGCTGGGAATTGAACTCGCGGCAAATGTCGTTCAATACCTACATTTTGGATTATTGCTCACCCCCCATAGCAAATAGCGTGATAGTTTATAGCCTATCAGTTGCCCTGACCTATAAGGATTATGTATGCAAAATTTGAACAGGATCGGTTCAGTAGTTTTTGCGCCAATTAATACCATCACAAAAGAATTTTACTGTTTTATTATATGCATATAGATTTAGTATTGTGTACAATACTAGGTATAATATATAAATAATAAAAAATAATTACATAAATTGTTTCTGCATTGCAGATTAACAAAATTTGAAACAATTAATTAAGTACCATGATTTATGATTTTAGGTGAATATAGGACTTGTTTGATTTAAATGAGCAGTTCTGTTTTCAGATTTATTCCTATACTTGTGCTATAAGACCTTTTGTCATGCCAAATTTCAGGGTTCTAGGTTAACGGGAAGCACCCTATGAATTTCGATTTCCTTAAGAGTGACAAATTTACGATTTTTGCGACATAAACGGTCGTGGTCAGTCGGTCGTTTGACTGGCCTGTTGGTCTAGTTGTTAGTGGCCCTGACTGCTATGCTGGAGGTCGTGGGTTCGATTCCCACCCAGGACAAATGTTTGTGTGATGACCACGATCATTTGTTCTGTGTCTGGGTGTAATTTATCTATATGTTGTAGTTGTCTAGTACTCATAACACAAGCTCTGCTTAGTTTCTGATTAGACGGCGTTATGTGGTGGTTGTAGATTATAATTATTATTATTTTTCGTTAACTTCGATTTTTAATTTTTACACAACTTAAAGGGACCGCAGACCTGAGTACATGGTTTTAATTTCAACTCGATACCTCAACGCGTTCTCGAGGGTCTTAACAGACAGACAGACGGACAGACAGACGAACAACAAAGTGATCCTAGAAGGGTTCCGATGTCTTAGTTTTGCAAGTGGGCAACGTTACCGACTAGGGCACGTATGGCTGGTTTACCCCATGTTAATTGGTATTGTGTATATGTATTTTAAATGCATATGAAAGTATGTTCGATACCTATAAAAAAAGGAATTTAAAAAAAAATCGGTCTATTGGTCTGTCTGTCTTCTTGTTCCGGCTAATCTCCGGAGCCATGTTGACGGGACTTTCGCTAGTAAGTAGCTGATTTATGAAGAGTAACTTAAATCACCTTTATTTTAGAAAAAAATGGACATCAGCCAAAAAAACTTCTTTGAATTGTAAGCAAATGGCATCGTGCTGTTTTATAAGTCGACGAAGTCAAAGGCAAAAGCTAGAAATAAATAAACAAAAAATATACAGTAGCGTCTTTGAAATGCAACGTTTTTAACTGTAAACTCGCATTACTGAATAAATAAAGTTAACAGAGCTCCACCAACGACCGCCCATTACATAAAACTATTGTAGACAATAAAATTGTTTTCTTAGAACAAAACATACGACTGTAAGGTAAGGAGAGCCAGGGGCGGACTTAGTGTTAAGAAGTTTTTAATGTACTCGTAAATAAATACTGAAGCTTGTACCTGACCTGGAGTTAGTAGGGGCTACAGGAATGTTTCACAGAGTTACCGTGGCCGTAGAACGCAAAACGCAAATGAAATGGCGAGCAATTGGTAGCTAGCCGTCCGACGGTAACCGTCCGGACCGAGCCTAAATCGTCGACGGCGAGTAGTGTTCCAAGCGCGCCTCAAGATGTCGGGGTCCTAGAACGACGGTACAGAAGGAATAGGAGTGGGTTTTAGTCATTAAAAGTCTAACACGCCCTTTCGCTCCGCCCAAGGGTGTGAGATGTCATTAGATGATTTACCACTTAAAAATAAAAAGGGCAAATGAAGGAACACAGATGGGTATTATGAGCGGGTGAAGTGTATTTGATGATTTTCAACACTAAAAAGAAGTAGTAGGTTTTCAGTAGATTTTATCCACCATGAGGGCCCAGTTCGAATTGGTGGATGTCACATGTTTTCGATTTTTTGGTTCTAGGATATACCGGTTTCCTCACGATGTTTTCCTTCACCGTTTTGAGTGTGTATTTTTTATTATTCTGTGATTATTTATTTATTGTACATAAAGGTAAAAAGGGCAATAGATAAGAAACACTTTAAAGTACTAACTTGATTTATAAGTCAATATTTTCTTTATGAGGCCTCAAAAACAAAGTAGGGAGCCACATTACCAACTTTTTCTCTAAGAGCCTATTCACTCTAGCCTTGAAGACGCCTAAATTTTATTATAATCGGACGGGAAGATCAATTAACTGATTCTTTGCCTTTTATTATGGGTACCACTAAAGAATGAAATTCCTAGCCGGAGTCCGTGTTTCCTGATAGCTATCACTCACTCAAAAAGCAAATACTCCGGTACTCTTAGCACTTAATGTGTTTAGCGTCAAGTGTGAATAGGTACAGATACCGGCACGGATTTTGAGCGCTGACTTCTACAGTTCTACTTGCGCAGAAGCACGCAGAAGTGAAATATCGGGTCTCTTTAGTGGTATGAAGAGATGCGGGGGCGGAGAGTGCAATCCTTGTACAGTGATTGGCTCGCCGATGTGTACGATGCGCAAAGCGATCCCCGCTCTTTCGCCGAGCGCTCAAGATTCGTGCCGCTATCTGTACTTCTAAGCAAGTATGCTACATCGGCCATAACCGTGAGGTGAGATTACGGTCATATAGAACGAGAGTCAATCAATATAATATAAGATTGTAATTTAGGTATCATCAAGGCCGGAGCAAATAGGCTCTTAATAAACTAGTGCGCTTAACCATCAACGATTGCATCACTACTTACCATCAGGTTGGATCGCAGTCAAGCACTGGTATATATCAATTTAAAAAAAACATGTTTAAAAGTGGCAGTACGGTTACTTGTACTATATTATTTCAGTTCTCTATAATACCCCAAAAGTATCGTACTAAAGTACCTATAACCGGCAATAACTATCTTCAAAACTGCAATATACTCTATCAGAAATCACTTGATCTAAAATAAATGCCATCCTGTTTACACGACCAAATAATGAGAAATGTACCAACTATACTCCTAAATCACGACCACTGACAGTAGCAGGTCAAAATGCAATAATTATTAACTCAATTCATTCGCAGAACCTGCAACAAAACTAGACTTCACTATCACAGAGACATAAGGTTCAATTTGGTGTGTATAAAATACCGCTGATGGTCCAGGAACAAAAGTTGTGCGTGGCTAATATAAGAAGAGCCACGGGTTGTGGTAAAGTTGCGTTTAAAGGGTCAGTTTTGAAGTTGTAAAAGGGGGGCAGGGGAGGTCTTTTTGTGTTGGTGGCCTGCCCACCCGTGGCGACCTCACAGCGTGAAGGTAGACTATGCGTCACCCGCAGACCCTCAATGAGACAATTCGCCAATAAAAATAATCAAGAGGGTATTGTGAACTTTTTCTTGGAACAGTTTGAAGATTCCGTTTTGAAGGCGTATCGGAATTGAGATGAAGAATTAGGTTTTTGTTAAATGAAAGATATGGGTTTTCAATAATTTTTTGGTCGTAGCCTAACATGAGATATTTCATGGAATATGGCTCATCAAAGGCTGGCTGATCACAAGTAACTAACTCTCTCTCACAAATTTCTTTTAACTTTTAACATTTTGCTAAAGCCATTTTCGTGGCTTAATTAGGTTTGATCATATTTTATCGCTCTCAAAACGATGAAGGAAAAACATCGTGAAAAAACCAGCATGTCCACCAACCCGCACTTTTTTTGTAGGTGGGAGAATCATCCAATGACATCTCCCGCTCTTGGGCAGGACGAGAGGGCGTGTCAGACTTTTACTAACTAAAAACCCACTCCTGTTATTTCTTTACCTTCAAACAAACCCTTGGCCCCATCAGAAAGCTTCGACCCTGCTTAGCCCCTACGATTTGCTGCCATATCCTTGAGGCGCGCGTGAAATAGTACGCGCCATCGACGACTTGGGATCGGTCCAGATGGTTACCAGACGATTGGACGGAGAGCTACTCATTGCTCACCGTCCACAAGCCAGACCAACCCACACTTGGCCGGCGTGGAAGATTACGGCCGTTCCCTTTTCTAGAGAGAGGTCTGAGTCCCAGCAGTGGGAACGTTATATGATAGCTTTTGCTATGATTTATATGTTTAATTAGAATAAACTGATGATCGGTGTGTGACAACCACTCTTGGAAGAAGGAATTATGGTCAGTAGCGAATTCTTTGAGCTGAAATGATGATGTCACAAATCTTTGAAATCCATTTAAGGTTTTTCCCTACTATTATATACTTATATATAACATTTAAACCTTTTTCATGAATCAATCTGTCTATTTGCGAAAACCTCATGAAAATCCGTTCAGTAGTTTTTGAGTATATTACGATCAGACAGACGGACAGACTTGATTGCACAGTTGGCGCAGTGGTTGGGCGATTGATTGCTGCGCTGTGTGTCGCGGTTTCGATTCCCGTACGGAATACACGATAAACAGTAATTCCAAGTGTGAGACAACATTTTTTTTAAAAAGAAATGAAGACAGAAGGCTCGATGAGGAATGTTGTATATAATAATAAGTTTGTTTTATTATATATTTTTAAACAAAGTATTGTAGTTAAAAGTCGGTAGGTAACGAATAGGTATACTTTTAGGGAAACATGACCATCGTCGACCTCATCATCGCTTAGCTTTAGAGAAGATAAAGGACAAACGCGAGCTAACTAATTTAAAAAAACGCAGCATAAAAACGTGTAGCGACGCAGCAATAAAACTACAAAATCTCAGCACGATCAAAATGATACAACAATCTAAAATCAACTATTGGGCAGTCGCCCGGACCAGACACAACATTTGTCTACTTGAAGGATCCTTCCTTTTCAATAGAGGCATTCGGATCTTAACCTCTCCCACTTATAGCTCTAAAAACTCATATTCTTTGGATAAAATACTGTATAAGATTTTTACTTGGAATTTTAAGACTCTGGATTGTCCATTGACAACAAAAAATAATTAATATCTTTGCCTATTGGTTTAAAGAAAATAATATTAAGTAGGTAAGTTAATTTTCCTGATTTATTTTATACAAGTGGGTTTCGTAGAAACGAAACGACTAAATTTCTAATAGGATTTCTAGTAAATACTTATAATTTATGGATATCCAATACATAAATTATAAGTATTCACTTAATTAGACTCAATTGAGAATTAAAGCGAACAAATTTCTGGGAAATTTCTGTTGGAACACTACGTCGAATACTGTTCTATCTATCTATTTAGGTATGGTTTCCGCACTTAGTCCTATGTGGACCATTGTACGTGGGTCATGGCGGCCATAACCTTAGGTGAGCTCATTCCAACAAGCTCACCTCTCTCCAAAAACAGATTAGGCTTCTTAGGTTTTTCAGGGCATCAATAAGGGAGTTCGGGGATCTTAAGGTTCGTGTACGTATTTCAGTTACGCCTGTGCCGTCTAGGAGCACATGTGCAATTGTCTCCTCCCCCTCCAAAAATGCTCTGCACAGGGGACTGTCTGTGATGCCTATTATGTGGAGGTGCATATTCAGTGTGCAGTGTCCGGTGATGGTCCCCGTCGAATACTGTTAAAATACTATATAATAAAAATTAGGTAAAAGGTGTTTTTTCTTTTAAGGTAGGAAATCATCCAATGACTTCTCACGCTCTTCGTGTCAGACTTTTACTGACTAAAACCACACCTGTGTCCTTCAGTTGCCCTTTGTGTTACATAAGATCACGTGTTTCCTTTCCAGAAAATGTCCTACGGTTTGCTGACATAGCTTTGAGGCGCGCGTGGAACACTACGCGCTGTTGACGACTTGGGCTCGATCCGGTTCATTATCGGACGGACGGACGGCGAGCTACCCATTACTCGACGTCCGCAAGCCCGCGTCCACTGTGGCTGGTAGTCAGGTGGTCGGAGTCTCGGTGGGTGCGGAGTGTGGATGTTTTTTTTTTTCTGCGGGAAAATCATCTTATGACATCCCTCGCTCTTGGGCGGAGCGGGAGATAGTGTCAGACTTTTACTGACTAAAAACCCACTCCTGTTCCTTCGTTGCCTTTCGTACCGGGGCCGAGTCTTCCTTTCAGAATCAGACCCTTGGCCCCAATAAGCTTCGACCCTGCTGGGCCCCTACAGTTGCTGACATCTCCATGAGGCGCGCGTGAAACAGTACGTGCCGTCGATGACTTGCGCTTGGTCCGAATGGTTACCGGACGGTCAGACGGTGAACTACCCAATATTCGCCGTCTGCAAACCCGCGCTTACTATGGCCGGAAATCGGGATCGGAATTCCGGTGGCGCGGCGGTTGGGCCGTGAGGACTGTTGCCTCACGCAATCGGCCGTCTCCTTTGCTAACATTACTGCTTCGCAGAAGGAGACGGCCGTCTGCCACTCCTCCACGCTCCGGACCATGGCCTGTACCAAGGCCCGGCGCGAGAGATCGCCACCGCCGATCATCCCCACGAGGACACGGCGTTGCTCTTCCCAAGCGGGGCACACCTCCACCGTGTGCTCTACCGTGTTCTCCGGGCGTGTGGATGTTAGTTCCCTCATCATCGTTGCTATAAGGTCGTTGGCCGAACATCATAAAGGATTCGATAGCCTTAACGTAAATTAAACTCGTACTAGGCACTCTGGTCACAATCTTCATTTGGCGACAGGGGACGTCAAAAATTAAAAAAAAAACATTAGTAGATAGGTAATTAAGAGGTAATTTTGATAAGGTGCTGACTCCTATTGCTATCGACGAGGCTAAGTGACAATTGATAAGCGACAACGATATTTGGAAACTGAAAATGCTTAGGTACATTTTGTATAAAAATACACTGATTGCTCCTCGGTTTTCTTGCACTCGAAAAAATACACTGATTGCTCCTCGGTTTTCTTGCACCTTACTTTGTGTTAACAAAATGGCTACCAAGAAAAACACTGAAAATAAAAATGCAAAATCACCTATTCCCAACCAAGAATTATTCAAACCATTTCATACTCACCTTATTAGGTTATTTTAAATTCCTAGCAATTTCACCGAGTACCTATGTTATTTGGCCGAGTGTACCTATGTTATTTGAAGAGATTTGGATCTTATGTGCAAGTATTAGCAATGTGCATGTCTTAAGAATGCAATCAGAATCGTAGAGGCAACGGTGTCAAACTATTAAGGCGAGTCACGCCATCTAGCGGTGGATTCAGTCACGCTATCGAGACCACTACTATGGGGAAGGAATCGAGATGGTATTGGGTAATATGGAGCAGAAGAAAATAGTACATTTTGATACAAGTGGAGAAAATTTGTCATTGTGACCAAGGCAGAATTCACCCGAGCCGCAGGCGAGGGTAATATGGAGCCGACTTCTACATTGAAGAAATAAATAAATGAGGTTTGATCGGTGACTCGTGGGGGTCATTTAGCACTCAGCCTAATACGGTAAATACAATAAATTGTAGCGGGAGCGTGCTAGCACACTTTTCCACAGTAGTGCGGAAAACAGTACATTGCGTGCCTAAAAGCGGTTTTTCATTTGACTCAAATCTAGCCTAGTTTTTGGATAACTGTAGTACTAAAAGTGTAAGTTATAATTATAATTTTTGATAATCTATTATAATTATATAAAAGGAGAAACTGACTGGCTGACATATCAACGCACAGCCGAAACTACTGAGACTACGAACATAAAATTCTGCACAAGGCTTCCTTTTATGACGTAGGACTAAGAGAGGATTTTCCAAAATTCACCCCCTAAGGGGATGAAACGTGGCTCCAAAGTTTGTATGGAAAAATCAACATTCACGCAGACGAAGCCGCTGGCAGAAGAGTAATTAAAAAATTATAATTATTTTATATTTGTGTTAACACACGCTCGAATTTGGTACGAAGGATTTGGTCCGTCCGTATCAAGGTCGAGCATAACTCAGCGTGATTAGTATTAACACACTATCGAACTACCAAATTCACAATAAGCCACTTTAGACTTTAGTTTGGACGGACCAAATCCGTCGTACCAAGTTCGAGCTTGTTTCAAACATTATTAACCTTCTGATTTCGAAACTGCCATTAGTAAGGCCACTGGCCCCCATCGAACGAATAGACTTGTTTCCTAGAATAACGATTGAAACATTACATTTTTAATGCAAGCCCCTGACTAGGGCTCCATGCACTTCAGGGGGTTACTGGCAAGTAACATCTGTACTTACAACTAGCGATAGCCGTAGAAATAAATTATGAGACTCAATGTAAAGTGACGGGATAATGAAGGCTCTTTGAAAATATGCGCTCCTGGTATTTTTGAAATGGAATTACTTGGTTGCGGTAATGCCAATATGAATTACAGTACTGTTTTGATATGTGATTAGCCTTTGTATGGGTCAAAGATTGTTTAAAGGTTATAAACAAAATGTTAGTCTACATTTAGGTATGTTGTTTGTTGTTGCATTTTTGTTGTTTCAATGTCCATAACTAGCTGACTCGGCAAACGTTGTTCTGCCATATAAATTATTATAGTAAAAAATGGGGTGGAGGAAGGAGTACAAAATAGCCTAAAACCTAATAAGCCCAGCGTATTAAGGCGGGCCCTGCTTCGACGTACAAAACTAGTCAAAATAACCCATACGAACTAATCAAATCTAATTAATTCCAGACCTTCCTTAAAGACATTGTAAGCATGCCTATGAGCTCCTCGGTTCGTTTAAAAATTAAGTTGAAGAAGTTATAATTTTTTTTTTTTTTTAAGAGCCTATTCACTCTAACCTTGAAGACACCTAAATTATAGTTGGACGGGAAGACCGCAGCAGGCAAATTGTTCCAGTCCTTTGTGTACGTGGTATAAACGACGAAGCGAAACGCTTAGTCCGGACCTTAATTTACAATGATTTAGAATGGCCCTTGGTAGAAGTTAATTGCTACAGGCCCTACACTGGCTTAAACCAGAACTGAGACCATTATCGTTCGTTCTGGATGGTTCGCCTCCAGTTAGTCCAAGGGCAACCTCTTCTTCTTTGCCCTCTTTCAAACACGTCGGGTCATGTTTTTTTTCGGTGGGAAAATCATCCAATGACATCACCTGCTCTTGAGCGAACGGGAGGGTGTGTCAGTCTTTTACTGACTAAAAACTTACTCTATTTCCTTCGTTTCCTTTCATACCAGGGCCGAATTTTCGAGCATTACTGCTTCGCATAAGAAGGCTGTACAAAGGCCCGACGTGAGAGATCGTTGCCGCCGATCGCCTTCACGAGGACACGACGGTGCTCTGCCTAAGCGAGGCACACCTCTACCGCATGCTCCACCGTGTCCTCCGGGCCGTCCATGTCAGGTCATGTGGTATTTGATTTTTGCTGAAAGGTTTTTTTTTTATTTTTAGGTCTAAGTGGTATAAATGACAAGACGGTATGCTTAGTCCGGAGCGTAGAGGTGTTAACAATGTAAGGGTGGACACTCGCCGTACGTCGGATTGTCCGATGGTAGAAAGGTGATGGCGGAATCCAGTCATGGTATTACTGCGCACACACTTTAAAATGCATTCTGTAAAATATCGAAAAGCTGACTACCCTAAGCCTGTGCTCCAGGCATTGTAGATTGGTGTTAACCAAATCTGGATCACCAATTAGGGGTCATCCCGAAAACACTACGTAGCGAAAAAACCAGTTTCTCTTCAGCTATTTTTCAACAACACCTTGTTACCTACATTGTTGTGCCTCATCAGAACCAGGCTAAGCTTTCGACGCGTTCGAACTCGAATCTTTACGATTGCGAAATAGCCCCACCCTAAAACTAACAACTTTATTTTTACAGGGTAGTGTTGTGCAAGACGAATATCGATAGAGGTACGCAATGTAAAAATAAGTTGAATATTGTATTGTGGTTCTCATTGCAGCTTTGAATAGCGATTTTTTTTTTACTTAAATACCGCAGCATATGCTGAGGAAGGCCTTTATTGCTTCGTAGATCTTTTTTCTTCTTAATTGCTGTTTTTATTGTATTTTATTTAGTTTATATTAGGTATAATGAGTGGGTGTTTTATGTTTTGATTTGTCGAGTTTTAGTTACAAATAAAATATTTACAAAAAAAAACCGATTTCAATGTAAAAAAAAACAATGTTAATGCAAAACAACTTTAATTTCGGAAGTAGCCTTTTCTATAATAGTTTTGTCTCTTCTTTATTTAACACCGACTTCCGAAATTAAAGTTATTTTGCCCTTTTCAGTGTTTTTTCCATAAAAAAGCAATTTTACTTGTTAAGACGGTTCTGTTGTGATCCTATGAAGAGTTCTGTTTCATAACTTCGAAGTTCATGATCAGATCATAACAATATTTCTATGGAACCAGTTCGGAAGTAACGTAACCATCAAATAAAAAATAAAAAATCCAAAGTCGGTCCACAATAGACCGAGAAATCGGTGAACATACATAAAAAAATACATTCAGCTGAACATAGAACCTCCTCCTTTTTGTCGGTTAATAAACGTATTTCTTCTTCCCCTTTTCTTTCATTTTCTATATAGAAAAGAGCTTTTTTTAACTGTTTATTAGTCAAGTCCCGTAATTTGTATATATATTTATAATATATAATATCTTATTTATTGATTCATAAACAATCAGGACCGTTGACCTGGTGAGGGTTGCGAGAATCCGATGGATGCGAGATGCACAGGACCGGTCATGTAGCAAAAAATAAACTTTTAATTCGAATTTTCATTCCTATTTCAAGAAGCACCATTTAGCTTACTAGAAGCTAAGACGAGAGGAGAAAATTACAACAGTGCACATCCGTCGTCTGCGTTCTCCAAAGTTAATAGACTTCGCTAAAGGATATAGGTCACAACGATGTTCTAAGAGATAACGCTAGCATAATATGGTAGCAGAGAAGGACAGAAGGTTGGTTCCATACGAGAAACGAAAACACACTCGCGATTTTCGTTCGTTTGAGATTGTGTCGTTGAGGTTTCACGGAACAGTTCAGGCGTTCAGCAGAAAAACAAAGTCCAAGAGATTTTTGAAATTAAGTGGCACTGCCACTGCTGGTGGGCAATGTACAGCTCACAGAGAATATGTCCATGGGGCTGATAGGCCGGAAAGTGGCGACCGACGAAACTTTGGAAACCCAACCACAAGGTGCACCGATGAAGTCCTGGTGATGAACGTGGAAATTCACGGAAACCTATGTTCTGAGTGACCGTCGCATCGGTTTTCAGAAAAAGATTTATTTTTAGTATATTTGTTATTTGGTATTATTATTTAGTATATTTAGTATTTTGTAGTATAAAATATTTTAAGTACAAAAATTTTAAAAAAATTAGTACCCAATTGACCTTCTGTACTATTTTGTATGATGTTCTTAGGTATAAAGCTAGCATAATATGGTAGCTAGAGTATTCTGTACATAAACGTTCCGTGTGTAATTTATGGCGTTGTCTGTTTATTAAATATGTATTTGACTTGTGCCCATATGGAGACACTATTCATGAGAGGTTTATGCTGAGGACTAAATGTACGGGATAGTCGCTTAGCTTATTATTTTTGGGAAGATTATTTTACACCTTTCTGCTTATTTATAACTAGTTTTTGCTACCTATTTCGTCCGCATTAATGTCTGCAATTATCCCATGGAAATGTATTACTCTACCGGCTGGGATAAAAAGTCTACCTGTGTTCAAAACTTTTGATTTTTATGGTTTTATACCTCAAAAGGGAAAAACGGAACCTTTGTAGGATCACTTTGTTGTCCGCTCGTCTTTCTGTCTGTCTGCCAAGACCCTTTATATTGGGAACGCGTGAAGGTATCAAGTTGAAATTGAAACCATATACTCAAGTCTGCAGTCCCTTGAAGCTGTGAAAAAATCAAACATCTGAGTTAACGAAAAAAAAAGATACTGCCGTTTATGTCGCAAAAAACGTATATTTTGACATTCTCAAGTGAATCAAAATTCACTTTAAGTCATTAGACCTCCGATTCAGGGGTTGAATTTCAAAACAACATATATAGCCTTTGAGATTGACTTCATCATGTCCACAAAGAAGCAAATATTCAATGATGTCTCTGTGATCAATGGTGTGAAAACCGGAAGTGATCACCGCCTGGTAAGGGGCTCATTGAATATCAATGTCAAGCTTGAAAGGTCACGACTGATGAGGTCTACACTCCGTCCTGCACATATCCAGATCCAAAACTCCGAGAGCTTTCAGCTCGAACTTCAAAATCGTTTCGAATGCCTAGGAAGCTCTGTGGATGAATACAACGATGGGTTCGTGGAAACTGTCCATACGGTCGGGTCTAAATTCTATAAGACTCGTACAAGTAAGAGCAAGAGGCTCACAGATTGAACTCTCCAGCTTATGAAGGAGAGGCGTGAGATGATTCTGCAGTCTTCAGACGATGCGTGCACATATCGGCAGCTCAATAAACAGATCTCTAAGTCCTTGAAACGCGATCTCCGTCACTTTAATACCGGAAAAATTAAAGACGCGATTGAGCGAAATAAGGGCTCTAAGGTGTTTGCAAGAGATCTGTCTATTGGGCAGAGCCAGCTCACGAAACTGAAGACCGACGATGGCAGAGTCATATCCGCCAAATCGGAGCTTCTGGGAGCAATCGAGGCTTTTTATGGACAGTTGTACACGTCAATCACAAAACCCACTGCGAATCTAGCAAACGACCCAAGAGCTAGATTGACCCGACACTATACCGAAGATATCCCGGACGTCAGCCTGTACGAGATTAGGATGGCTCTGAAGCAGCTTAATAACAACAAGGCACCAGGTGATGACGGAATTACGGCCGAACTCTTGAAGGCGGGTGGGAAACCGATCCTTAAGGCCCTTCAGAAGCTGTTCGATTCCGTCATATTCGAGGGAAAAACGCCACAGGCGTGGAGCAGAGGTGTGGTGGTACTCTTCTTTAAGAAGGGCGACAAGGCCCTGCTCAAGAATTATAGGCCCATCTCACTTCTGAGCCACGTCTACAAGCTGTTTTCCAGAGTCATCACGAACCGTCTCGCGCGCAGGTTCGACGACTTCCAGCCTCCCGAACAAGCCGGATTCCGAAAAGGCTTCAGCACCATAGACCACATACATACGCTACGGCAGGTTATACAGAAGACCGAGGAGTATAATCTGCCTCTGTGCCTAGCGTTTGTGGACTATGAGAAAGCCTTTGATTCGATCGAGACTTGGGCTGTGCTGCAGTCTCTCCAGCGGTGCCAGATTGACTATCGGTACATCGAGGTGCTGAAGTGTTTGTACAAAAACGCCATTATGTCAGTCAGACTACAGGACCAGACCTCGAAACCTGTCCTCCTGCAGCGGGGTGTGAGGCAGGGAGACGTCATTTCTCCGAAACTGTTCACGGCCGCAATGGAGGATGTCTTCAAGGTTCTGGACTGGAGTGGATTAGGCATTAATGTCAATGGCGAGTACATCACTCATCTTCGGTTTGCCGACGACATAGTAGTCATGGCTGAGACTGCGGAAGAGCTCAGCACAATGCTAAATGACCTCAGTAGAGCTTCCGAAAGAGTGGGTCTCAAAATGAACATGGACAAAACTAAAGTCATGATAAACATCCATGTAGCACCCACTCCGATCAAGATCGGAGACTCTGCACTCGAAGTTGTAGACGATTACGTTTACCTGGGACAGACAATCCAGTTGGGTAGATCTAATTTCGAGAAAGAGGTCATCCGTCGAATCCAATTCGGCTGGGCAGCGTTCGGGAAGCTGCGCGGTATCTTCTCATCCAATATACCACAGTGTCTCAAGACGAAAGTCTATGACCAGTGCGTGTTGCCAGTGATGACATATGGTTCCGAAACGTGGTCGCTCACAGTGGGCCTCATCAGAAGGCTCAAAGTCACCCAAAGGGCAATGGAAAGGGCTATGCTCGGAGTTTCCTTGCGTGATCGAATCAGAAATGAAGATATCCGCAGGAGAACCAAGGTTGCCGACATAGCACGAAGAATCGCCAAACTTAAGTGGCAATGGGCAGGGCACATTGCTCGCAGAACGGATGACCGTTGGGGCCAAAAGGTTCTGGAGTGGCGACCGCGTACCGGAAGACGCAGTGTTGGAAGGCCCCCTACAAGGTGGACCGATGACCTGGTGAAGGTTGCGGGAATCCGATGGATGCGAGATGCGCAGGACCGTTCTTTGTGGCGACATTTGGGGGAGGCCTATGTCCAGCAGTGGACGTCTATCGGCTGAAATGATGATGATATATAGCCTTTTGTATATACAGATGTACTCATAGATTAATTGTTTTATTAGGTACAATTAGCTTGAAGAAACGACAACAGTTTTATCTCATCATCATCATCATTTCAGCCGAAAGAAGTCCACTGCTGGACATAGGCCTCCCCCAAGCGACGCCACAACGACCGATCCTGTGCGTCTCGCATCCATCGCACTCCCACGACTCTCACCAGGGCGTCGGTCCACCTCGTAAGTTTTATCTATTTCCATCTAAATAATCATATCGTATCTCTATAAATATCGTCTCATTTAATTTGTTCTAAAATAGCTGGAAGCGGAAAATGTTCAAAACGAAATTAACCGAATCAAGTTACATTGGAAGTCAATCCCAATATTGTTGGAAAAGGTCAGAGTGTAGGAAAAATAAAAACGTTTTTGGGAAAAAATAAAATGAGAATAGAAATACAAACGAAAGGATGGAGACTACTGCAGTCAAGTCCGATACGACAATACGACAAACCGTTTTCATAGAAAACGATTGCTGTTTTAGGGTTCCACACCCAAAGGGTTGGGTAGGCCATAATTATGGCGGTAAGTCCCCTCTTTGAGGAGTGGCTGGAAAGGCAACACGGCATCCTTCCGTAAGATGCAGTTCCTCACCAGATATGGTAAGTTCGGGAGATTCTAGCACCGTATACAACAGCATAGTGTTCTAGCTACGCCACTTTCTGAGGCAGCTATTCGACGACCGGTCCTGTGCATCTCTCACAGCTGTCAACACTGGCTACACGCACTGGTTGTAGACTTTTGTCTTGAAAACACAGATATGTACAGCCCAAGTTCGGGAGGTTCCTGCACCGGATTCGTGCAGAAGAAACGCTCGGGTGTCACCTTTGTATGGACCGACCAGAGGACACGGTGGAGCATACGGTAGAGGTGTATCCCGCCTGGGCAGACCAACGCCGTTTCCCCGTGGGGTAGGCGGCAGCGATATCTCGCGTCGGGCCTTGGTACGGGCCATGGTCCAGAGCGCGGAGGAGTGGCAGGGGAGTCCCCTCCTTCTGCGAAGCAGTAATGCTAGCAAAGGAGGAGGACTGCACGTGCACGCGCGAGGTAATGGCCCCCGCGCCCAAGTTGTCGACGGCGCGTAGTGTTCCACGCGCACCTCAAGGAGATGTCAGCAACCGTAGGGGCTCAGCAGGGTCGAAGCCTTCTGGGACTAAGAGTCTGATTCTGAAAGGAAGACTCGGTCCTGGTATGAAAGGCAACGAAAGAACAGAAGTGGGTTTTTAGTCAGTAAAAGTCTGACACTATTTCTCGCTCCGCCCAAGAGCGGAGGGTGTCATTGGATGATATTCCACCAAAAAAAAAAACCCAAAGAGTAAAAACGGGACCCTATTGCTAAGTCACTGTCCATCTGTCTGTCATCAGGTTGTATCTCATGTACCGTGATAGCTAAACAGTTGAAATTTTCATAGAAAATGTATTTATGTTACCGCTATACTTAATAACAAATTAACAATAATAACTAAAAACTGAAAAAAAAAGTTGTATGCATAGTGCGGAACCCTTCGTGCGCGAGTTCGACTAGCACTTGGCCGGTTTTTAACAAGCTTTTTATTTACTTGAAATGTTTTTATGTTTGTTTGTTTAGGTCTAATCTCGTAAATTAATTTTAATACAGTTACCCGTAACCGATCAAGCTTAAATTTTGCAAACATCAACATCATCATTTCAGCCGAAAGATGTCCACTGCTGGACATATACCTGTGTTCGAGTCTCGAGTCGGATAAAATGTGATATTAGGTTTTTCTAATTGAAATTAGTCTTGTGCAACCCGAAGTTATATCCGCAGGAGAACCAAGACTGCCGACATAGCACGAATAATCGCCAAACTTAAGTGGCAATGGGCAGGGCACATTGCTCGCAGAACGGATAGCCGTTGGGGCCGAAAGGTTCTGGAGTGGCGACCGCGTACCGGAAGACGCAGTGTTGGAAGGCCCCCTACAAGGTGTACCGATGACCTGGTGAAGGTTGCGGGAATCCGATGGATGCGAGACGCACAGGACCGTTCTTTGTGGCGACACTTGGGGGAGGCCTATGTCCAGCAGTGGACGTCTATCGGCTGGAATGATGATGATGATGATGAACCCGGAGTTCGGGAATTGGTAGAGTGTGAAATGCCCATACCTTGAAAAGCATGTAAAGCAGGTCCTGAGTCTGATCTCTCTCCGGACGTTTCAGATTGCCATCCTATCAGACTATGCATTTGCGCACACAATTGTGATCGAAATTCGGTCGGAAGAATGATTATTATTAACTAGCTGACACAGCCAACTTCGTAACGCCTGACATTCAATAAATGTAGTATATCTTTCGATATAGTCCACCGACTGCGATGAAACAAAGCCTAAGTAATATATAAAGTAAAACACAATTTTAATGTATAAAAGTTATCTACATACATTGATTTCGTACATTTTACTTGATGCGCAATATACCAGATTGTTTCAAGACGAAAGTCTATGACCAGTGCGTGTTGCCAGTGATGATATATGGCTCCGAAACGTGGTCGCTTACAATGGGCCTCATCAGAAGACTTAAAGTCACCCAAAGGGCAATGGAAAGGGCAATGGAGTTTCCTTGCGTGATCACATCAGAAATGAAGATATCCGCAGGAGAACCAAGGTTACAGACATAGCCCGAAGAATGCCAAACTTAAGTGGCAGTGGGCAGGGCACATTGCTCGCAGAACAGATGGCCGATGGGGAAGAAAGGTTCTGGAAGGGCGGCCACGGACTGGAAGACGCAGCGTTGGAATTTCTCTCACAAGATTAACCGATGACCTGGTGAAGGTCACGGGAATACGATGAGTGCGAGACGCACAGGACCGGCCATTATGGCGACACTTGGGGAAGGCCTATGTGCAAAAGTGGACGTCTTTCGGTTGAAATGATGATGATGATGACGATGACGTGATGCGCGCACAACTAAGAACTTCTACAGATTTATTGTATATTATTATTAATTTCTACGAAAACATGTTGTCGTATAGTATCTGTCTTCGAAAATCTTTGGAAAATATTAAACTTGTATAAATGTGTTTTTATCATACCTCTTTTTTAGGCCTTTGCCGTTTGAAAATAACACAACATTTAATACCCCCCCCACCTCCCTTTACGTATATATTTTGGTTTATTGTTATTTATGTTTTTGATTTGTTGATTCAGTGATTTTTTTTTTCATATAATATGTATTCCTTATTGATGGCCTATCAATGTCTTACCGTCGACGACGGCTGGTGTTGAAAATCAGCACTGTGGCTCTGTCTTACACGAGCCCCAGCATTTTGTTGAGCGCCGGGCGTTTGGCGCGTTGGTGACGCATATCCTTCCATCATCATCATCATCTTCCTGCCCTTGTCCCGTGTTATTTGGGGTCGGCGCAACACGTTTTTTTCTTCCACTCTGCCCTGTCACTCGTCATGCTACTAACTTCCTTTTCTTTCATATCACTCTTCACACAATCCATCCATCTATTCTTTGGTCTCCCTCTCCCTCTCCATCCATCCACACGTAAACTCATAACTCATTTAGTAACATGCGTCTCATCCCTTCTCTTCACATGACCATACCAAGACAAACGATTCCCTTTCAACTTTTCAGTCACTGGCGCCACTTTCAAACTTCCCCTAATATATTCATTTCTCACTTTATCCATTCTAGTCACACCACACATCCACCTTAACATTCTCATCTCCGCTACAATATATGTCCACTTATAATATATGTCGGTTTTTATTTTTTAAGGTATGCGCCATGTTTGACGTAAATAAACTCTTTTTCTTTCTTTTCTTGTTTTCATTTTATCGATAAATACTTAACTTAAAATGTCCCCTCACTAGAATCTGAATTGAGTTATTAGCCCAACACCTTAAGGTTCTCTTCTTTGTAAAAAGCAATTTCCTTGTAAAAATCGTTATAAATAACAACAATTTAGCCACGAGATTACAGTTACCACGACATTTACATTGGCTTATAAAGGTTGTGTTACAAAAATATACATAAGTAGGTGTGTTATACCAAATATATATATGTAGCTGATGGCTACAACCCGGGAATCTTTAAGTCAAGAGTGAATAGGTTGCTTCTAGATAAGCGCGCCCCATCGTCGACCGCATCGTCGCTTTCCATCAGGTGAGATAGTGGTCAAGTGCGAACCTATCAAGAATATAAAGAAAATATAAGTAGGTGTGTAAGAGCAGTGGTGGCCGAGTGGTAACGGCGGGGGGCTTGTGAGTTATAGGTTGCAGGTTCAAACCCAGCCAGGCGCATTACTTTGTGTAATTTATTTTCATCACCACTGCTCTCAAAACTGTGAAGAAAAACATCGTGAGGAAACCGGCATGTCCTAGAGCCAAAAATTCGAAGATATGTGACATCCACCAATACGTACAGGGCCCGCGTGGTGGATTACGGCCCGTTCTCTCTCCTAGAGAGGAGGCCTGAGTCCCAACAGTGGGAACATTATAAGGCTGATTATGCTATGCTATGCTAGGTGTGTTATATCAAATACTAGATAACTTTTGCCACTGGTTTTGATCCTAACAATATATCACGCTGGTATTTTCGTTATTTTGAATGGCCTGTTGGTCTAGTGACTAGTGGCTCTGACTGCTATGCCGGAGGTCTTGGGTTCGATTCCCATCCAAGATAATTGTTTATGTGATAAGCACGTCCATTTGTTCTGTGTCTGGGTGTAATTTATTTGAATTAATATGTATGTATTTAGAAATATATAAGTATTTTTATCAGTTGTCTAGTACTCATAGCACAAGCTCTGCTTAGTTTGGTTGTGTCAAAGTTGTGGAATATTATTATTTTTGAGCTCTATTTGTAGCGAGAGGAATGTCCTACTTTTGCAAACTAAACCCAGTTTTTTTTTGAAGTAGGAAATCGTCTAATGACTAACGTTCTAGGGTGGAACGAGAGGGAGCGTTAAGCTTTTACTAACTAAAACCCACCTGTGTTTCTTCAGTTACCTTTACGTTCCACAACCACGGCAACTCTTTCAAACTATCTATCTGTAAGCCATATGAATATTTTTTCCGTGCAGGAAACGAAGCCGCGATGCGCAGCGCAGAAGCTTGTCTATCAACCAAAAAGCGCTAACCGTACCGTCAAACAACTAAGGGCACGCCATAATTATGGCGGTAAGTCCCCTATTTGAGTAGTGGCTGGAAAGATAACACGGCGTCCTCACCTTCCACATGACGCAGGTTCTCATAGGACATGGTAAGTTCGAGAGGATCCTGCCCCAAATTCGTGCGGAAGAAACGCCCGAGTGTCACCATTGTGTGGACCGCCCGGAGGCCACGGTGGAGCATACGGTAGAGGTGTGCTTGGGCAGAACAGTGCTTGGGCAGAACAGTGCTTGGGCAGAACACCGTCGTGTCCTCGTGATCTAATGAAATTGGGCCAGTATCTTGTGATTTTTTCCAATTCATATGTATTTTTCTATGTTTATCTACGACATTACTGTGATCGGGATCACAGTAATGTCGTAGATAAACCATGCCTACCATACCATGCCTCGGACAGCACGTAAAGCCGTTGGCCTCAGTTGTTATTCGTAGGTCTTTGACAGACGTTATTGGTGGTCAGACGCCAGAAATCTGACCATCAGTCTATCCAAGGAGTATCCTGTTTCCCAGTAACTGGGTTGTGGAGCTGTTTTTTATATTTCTATGGAGGTCTGATAGGCAGTCGGTCCATGTAAAACACGAGTATTCAACCGTACCCGGTTAAACTAGAGACCAAACCCAAAAAAAAAAATTGCTTTATTTTCCTTTTACATTTTTTTTTCCTTTATAACTTTTTTATTTTATTTTTTTATTAGATATTTATTAGATTATATATTTGGTCTGTACAGACCGCTAGAAAGCGGTAAAAGCCCACTCCACGTTGACCTTTCTCGGGCCAGTCTGCTCCATGTTTTTTCTGCTGTTTTTATAATTTCGTCACTCAGTCGCTTTTGTGGTCTGCCTGGAAACCGACCCCAAGCTAGTTGAAAAAAGTTTAGTGATATGATAATGATATTCTAGTAGATAAGTCTCTTTTAGACAAGACCAATTTATGTTTTTAATGTGTCCGTAACTCTCTTTTCGTCGATCGCCTCGAGTCGGCCACGCCTTCGATTTCTTTGTTCTGACGTTATCTCAACACTCAATCACGTGGCCTGAACAAAGTAATAGGAGGCGTGGCCGGCTCGAGGCGATCGACGAAAAGAGAATCGAAACGAAACAGTTGCAACTTGGCTAGGGGGACAGGCGTGTTACACATGTGCGTCGGTCTAATGCAGTTCTAGTTCAAAACATCGAAAATTTTAATATCGATTGTATCATAATATCGAAAATTGTTTTACCTAAGTTTAAAATGTGTAACATTGAAATGCTGAGTGATAAAAATATCTAATGATTAAAAATTTTGATAGCCATTATACCTATTCAAAATGAAACATACATTTCATACACCCAAGTTCATTATATTTACGTTAAAAATACCTAATCGTTAAAATATCGAAAAAATATCAGTTAAATAAATATCAATTTAATATTTTGCATCATCATCATCATCATTTCAGCCGATAGACGTCCACTGCTGGACATAGGCCTCCCCCAAATGTCGCCACAAAGAACGGTCCTGCGCGTCTCGCATCCATCGGATTCCCGCAACCTTCACCAGGTCATCGGTCATATTTTGCATAGTCAATTGATATTGATTATATGAAATATATTTTTTAATTTGCGTTAAATCTATTTATGTTTTAGCATATGTATTTTATTATTATTAATAACTTATTTTTATTTTATTTTTTTCTTTTTGAATTATCTGCTATTTGTTTATTGTGCACACCTACCACAGTGTTGTCTTTTTAACCCAAAGGTTGACTGGTAGAGAATGCCTTGTTGCATTAAGTCCGCCTATGTACCACCACTGTACATGAAATTTAAATAAAAAAAAAATATATATTAAAGGAGAAACTGACTGATTGACATCAACGTACATCCGAAACTACTGGGAATAGGAACATGAAATCCTGCACAAAGGTAGCCTACCTTTTATGACGTAGGCGAGCACTAAGAGATGATTTTCTAAAATTCAAAGAGAATGAAACGGGGGTCCAAAGTTGGTATAGAAAAACCTATTTACAAGCGGACAAGGCCGCTGGCAGAAGCTAGTCTGTTATATTTAAAGAAGTAGCGGTTGGTCACAGTTCTAACCTAACCTATTTCACCCAATTCAAAATGACGAATTTTGATGTTCGACATGCAAATACCGCCATACCCCATTGATGTTTGTGATTGTTTACATTTTTATGTGCTTATTGTTGTCATTTGTCACATGGCATTGTCAGTTAATTTTCTGTGTTACATCAAATAAATGTTCTATCCATCTAATTACAGAAGACCTATCCTCTACACATTCTCAGCCTGATTTTGATGTAGTTACCAATACTTTATGAAGACCACACGGCCAGTACAATGTGGTACAGTACCAACAAATAACCCATTATTGGCCTGTACTACACGGCAACACGTACTAAGCTTGCATTCTGCCCACCTCGTAAAAACAAACGAGCGAGGTGATAAGATAGGCTTTGGATAATCTTGAGACAAGAAATGTTTCTGTAGGACATATGTAGTGATACTAGTTGCTGCGAGCGGTTTCGGCCGCGTGATTGTAGTAAATAATTTACTATAATTTACCCAAGGGAACTTACATCCCGAATAAAAAGTATTATATGTGCTGTTCTAGGATATGGACTACCTGTGTATCAAGTTTCATCGAATTCCGATCAGCCGTTCGAGTGTGAAGGTGCCATTCAAACCTCGGCTGCAGGCTGCGGATGCAAGCTGCGAATGCAGGTAGCACACGCATGCCACGCAGTCGTTTCCTGCATCAGCAGCCGGGAGTGATTCCGAGACTAGCTGCACGGGCTGCCAGTCGCAAATCTACGATTCAATCCAATATGAGCACTATCAGCTACGAGTAGCGATTATTTCCGACTTGTTTGAACAGGTTGGAGTGACGTAATTAAGTGCGTATCGACTTGCGGCTGCAGCACTACTGATCTGCCTCGGCTGCAGGTCGCGGCAGCACTGGCAGTCGAATCTCGGCAGCACGTGCGGTCGCAGCCGCGTTCGGAATGGTTTTACTACATAGAATACCAATCGTGCAGCTGCAGCCGGCTTCGTGCAGCCGCCGCATGTGCTGCCTGCATTTGCAACCTGCAGCCGAGGTTCGAATGGCACCTTTACAAACACTCACACACACAAACTTTCGCTTTTATAATACTAGCTTCTGCCCGCAACTTCGTTCGCTTGAAAGTAGAAAAATATACCACGTGTACACACTTTTGATTGCACGAATAGCGCAGTAGTTAAGCGATTGGCTGCTGAGCTGCGTGTAGTGGGTTCGATTACCGCACGGAACAAATATTTGGATTGCCTACAGATACTTGTTCCGGGTCTGGCCACCATGTACATGTTTGTAAATGCACTCCCGATACAAAAGTAATTCTTAGTGTAGGGCAACGTTTAAAAACAAAAATACTCCAGTGTAAAAAGTAGCCTATGTCTTGTTCCAGGGCATGGTCTACCCGTAAACCAAATTTCGCCCAAATCCATTCAGCCGTTTGAGCGTTATGGTGTAACAAGTATACATACTATTATTATATCTAGGATACATACACACACATACTTTTATTATTATTATATTAGTGTAAAATGCGACAGTAATGATAGTTATTTATAGAGGTATTCCTGTCTGAGTGCACTTTGTTTGTAATTTTCTAGAAATTCATTTTGCTTTTTATTTTTCTTTGGCAAACCTTACTTAGCTTGCCTTGATAAGATAAGGTCGTCAATTTCAACTCTAAGACTGAGGGCACACGATGCGTTGCGGGGCCGGAGCGGTGTCACTGAGTCGTCTTAAATAGAAATATCTGTGGCATGTCATACGATGCGCTGCGGCGCCGCAACGGATTTGCAACCATCGAGACGAGGCGGGACGGGTGAAAGCGTTGCGACGTCGCTACAGGATCGCTCAGAGCCGGAGCACACGATGCATTGCGGCGCCGCACTGCAAATATTTGCTTTTATGTTTATATTGATGTACAATAAATAAATAATAAATAAATATTTCGATGAATTGGCGGACCGCACGAGCGGGAGGCGTCGCTCATGTGCCATGTGGGCACATGAGCGACGCCTCCCGCTCGTGCGGTCCGCCAATTCGTCGAAATATTGGCGGTGCGGCGCCGCAACGCATCGTGTACCCCGGCCCTCAGTTGTTTAAACGTCGCAAGGAAGGGAACATTATTAACAGATTGTCCAATGCTGGTGGGGCACAGGCGGCGCCGCTACGACATAACAACTTTGCGGCGCCGCAACGCAACGTGTACCTCAGCTCTGATTGCACACGATGCGTTGCGGCGCCAGAACGGTGTCACTGCGTCTTCTTACATAGAAATATCTCTGGCATGTCATACGATGCGCTGCGGCGCCGCAACAGATTTGCAACCACCGAGACGAGGCGGGGAGGGGTGAATGCGTTGCGACATCGCTACGGCATCGCTCATTTGCTTAAACGTCGCAAGAAAGCGCCACGTTACGTTGCGGCGCCGGAGCGGTGTCACTGCGTCGTCGTACATAGAAATATCTGTGGCATGTTACACGATTCGCTGCGGCGCCGCAACGGATTTGCAACCACCGAGACGAGGCGGGAGGGGTGAATGCGTTGCGACGTCGCTACAGCATCGCTCAGTTGTTTAAATGTCGCAAGAAAGGGAACGTTATTAACAGACTGTCCAATGCTGGTGGGGCACAAGCGGCGCCGCTACGACATAACAAAGTTGTGGTGCCGCACCGCTCGTGTGCTCGCTGATACGGTGAAATCTTTACGGTGCAGCGCCGCAACGCATCGCGGGCCTCAGCTCTTACACTGGAATTGTAAAAAAATCTGGATCACTTGAAAGCTCGTCGTCTGTATTATAATAGCATAAGCATAATTAGCTTTGTTTGTGTTGTGTGTTCTTAATGTTTCTACAGCCAGGACACAGGCCTCAGTAGGAGAGAAAATGGGCCGTAATCCACAACGCGGGCCAATGCGAGTTAGTTGAAGTCACATGTCTTCGAATTTTTGGTTCTGGCTCATGCCGGTTTCCTCACGATGTTTTCCTTGCCCGTTTTAAGAGCAGTGGTGATAAAATAAATAACACAAAGTGATGAGCCTGGTTGAGTTTGAACCCGTGACCTACAATCCGTAAGTCGGGGCCGTTACTACTGGGCTACTAAATCTATAGATATTGTAGAAAATATTAATTTTAAATAAATAAATTCTCGCAGAACAGATCGCCGTTAGGGCCCAAAAGTTCTTTTTTTGTCTGGTGGGAAAATCATCCAATGACATCCCCCGCTATTGGGCGAGAGGGTGTGTCAGACTGTTACTAAGTAAAAATCCACTCCTGTTCCTTTGTTGGCTTTCATACCAAGGCCGAGTCTTCCTTTCAGAAGCAGACCCTTGGCCCCAGTAGGCTTCGACCCTGCTGGGCCCCTACCGTTTGCATCTTGACATCTCCTTGAGGCGCGCGTGTGTTAAAGTCGAGAGCGGAGGTGGCCGAGTGGTAACGTCCCCTACTTACGAGTTGTAGGTCGCGGGTTCAAACCAAACCAGGCGCATTACTTTGTGTAATTTATTTCATCACCACTGCTCACAAAACTTTATAATTATACACTGAAATAATAACAAAACTTTTACACTAACTTAAATCTATGGGTACCAAGGCTGTCTTATCGCTGACAGCGATATCTACCAGACAACCTTAGGATGTACAGTCCATCCATCCATTATTTTCAGTGTAAATCTTTGAATATAAACAAATTCAAATTTTACAAATACAAAAAGCGTTGTGTCAATGAAATTGTAGAATGAAACGTAGCAATATATTCACAGCAGTAACTGAAGCAAAATCGTTATTATTTGAAACTGTAACACTTATAGCTACTGCATCTTCTTTGATATCGGACACTCAGCTTTTCCCAGGTTTGACAGTATGGAGAACGACTCAGTATTCTTAAGGGGGTCGTCGAGCATTGTTTAAAAGCTTGTTACTTCATATAACGCAATCCAACGCGATGTTTGACGAAAAGGCAACGCGAAAAAAGAGATAACGCCTGAAAACTCTGTTTGCATACAGGTAATTCCGCGATTTACTCAAATATTTTACAAAACTTGTTCCAGGAAATACGTGTTTTTTTTGAGCCCTTAAAATTTTTTGAAAAGAAAATGGTCGTCATTAATAATCTTGATTAAATTTGCAAAGTTTCTGTTGTTATACTTTAATGGCTTTTTTAATTTTTGAGTAAATTATGAAATGTCAAAGTTCATGAAAAATAGCAGATTTTCAGAGGTCTTTACTGGGTTAGTTTTACACAAATTTATAAATTGATTTCAATAGAAGCCTAGATAATATTCACAAGATACTCTGAAAAATGTGTAATAACGTCATAATCGCGTAAGAACGGTTGTATGAAAAACAGTAAAAATGTATGTCGAGTTACATGCCCTTAAGGCTTCTTCAGAAGCTCTTCTATAGTCTCTTGAACATCTGGCCGGAGTTAAATGCATACATACTGTTACTGCCGCCTGCGCCCGCATAGAGCCCCGCTTACCTTTAAAACCATTTTCTTTGCGAAATATTGATCGATTTACATATGCTATGTACATTCTGAAGAATACTTAACCATCATTTTTTTTCATATAAACGTATTTCTAAAGATCAAAGCCGTTTGAAAGGAGCAGAGAAAACAAGTGAAAAAATATTATGGTATTTTTTTTTAGCAAAAGTAAAGTATAAGAACGCGAACCTTGGGAGCACTGATTTCGCTCATAGATGCCCTGAGTAGACTGAAAAGACTCATCTGCTTCTGGAGTGAGGTGGGCTGATTGGAGTGAAAGCGGCCATGGCTCACGCACATTGGTCCACTAAGGACTATATGTGGAACCCAGACCACAATATATAGATAGCCGTGTGAACACTTTTTTTGAAATGGTTAATGATCATTTTCCGCTCTGGATGGAACGAGAGAAAGTGTTAGACTTACTAAAACTCACCTGTGTCCCTTTGCATTCCAACTTAATGCTGACCCTTTGTTAGTACATTTTTACGGTGTCCACACTGGATATACGAACCTTTCAGTCCGAAAACAATTCGTAATTTATTCGTAACATAAAGCAGATGGCAAAATAAAATAGCAATACTATGTTTCTGCCCTATGAACGCCTCGAGTAGGCCACGCCTCTGATTCTTTTGTTCTGACCACGTGACTGAGCGTTGAGATGACGTCAGAACAAAGGAATCGGAGGCGTGGCCTACTCGAGGTGTTCGACGCAAACGAAACGATCGTAACTTGGCTAGGGGGCTGGTCATATAAACTCGAGTATTGCGAATGAAAACACTGAAGAGCATTTAAATTTCTTCCCACAACCACAAAAAAAAAAAAAAACTATCTGCAGCAGGTTAGACTACCATGTCCACTGTAAATAGAGAAAAACAATTTAATACTAATTACTTAATTAAAATAAAACTTCAAAAGTTGTTGTAAATATTAAAATTATCAGAATAACCACAAATGATTAATAAGTAATCAAGCGTAATTTGCGTTGATCTGATTATTTTTAATTAAATAAATTACCGCCAAGTTTTGATTACAGCGGGTCGATTTAATTTAACAGCCTGATTAAATTCCTGTCAATGAACAATTTATCAATGTTAATTGAATTACGTTTACGCGTGATTGGAAAGGAAATAAACTAATCGATTTTTATTCAACAGTAATCTCTACTATGTCGTAATAACGCAGTGGTTAAGGCATCCGCCCTCTCATTTATGAGGTTGCGCGTTCAAAACCGTGCTAGTACCTACCAATGTGATTTTTTAAATTCATATGTACAGATCAGAGATACAGAGGCATGGATCTTGAGCGCTGACATTTACTTGCGCAGAAGTAAAAAGTAAAATATCAGGTCTCTTTGATGGTATGAAGTGAGACGCGGGGGCGGGGAGTGTCAGCGAGTGGCTTGACTCGTGATTTTTAAACCATCGCTTTTATTTTTATTTGTGCTTATTTTATTAGTGGTTATGATGTCACCAAAAATGGTTTAGCCGAGAACGCATAACAGGCACACAGAGAAAGTTCCTTTCAAAAGTAGGTAGATATAAATCGTAGGTAGAAATGTTAAGACTTTGTTCGTAGGACTGACAAAAAAACTCTCGACAAATCTTTGAAATTTTCGTCTTTGCTACAATATGCATACCTTCCTTCTTTTTTTTTCTATTTTTGTGTGAAAATCTTAATGCGATTCACAGAATACATCTAATTACCAAGTTCTTATAGTTTCGGAAAAAAAGTGGCTGTGACATACGGACGGACAGACAGACAGACACGATCAATCCATAAGGGTTCTATTTTTTGCCATTTGGCTACGGAAACCTAAAAACATAATTAAGCTTCTGGTAGCTCATATCAAACGGATACCCTGGCGTTTGCCCCTTAACTTCAATATCCCAAAGAAAGTCATCTCCACACTAACCAACCAGCCTCCAGCGGCAGTAATTGAAATCGTCTGCCCAGGAAACGTAACGTAGGTACAATAGATATTTTACAAATGGAAATATAAGACCAGCGACTGCACTTCTAATTCCTGGGCCCGTGCTACTAATTCACAAGCTAAATTGGTTTTTAAATAAAACTCCTGGCAGGAAAAAAAAGTAGAATGGAGACAGGGCTTCCTTTTTTAAACTGTTGGGTTTTGTAGATTTTTGTTGAATGTACCTGGTTTTAAAACGGGATGTGTTTACAAGGAAAGATATGAAAATGATAGGAGGCTATAAAAATGTATTTAGTCTTAAAAAAATAAAAAGTTTTTTAAGTTTTATGCTTACCTACGTAAAAGCAATTTACAGCAATTTGCTGTATATGATAGTTGTAAGTGAGTATTCTGTAGAGTTAATGTTCAATTGTACACCGATATACAGCGTCTATATAGCTTAGAGTGTACACATGCTTTATGAAACTATTCTCCCACTTCCCACACTTAATCCCACACCCTCTCACACTTAATGCTGTATAATTTGGGGGCCTTTTTGCAGTTAAGAGCTGTATATAAGCTTATAAATGCTTTATACAGCTCAGAGTGTAAACCTGAATCTTTATACAGTTCTTATACAGCTTGTTGTACTACTTGGGGTATAAGGTGCTGTGATGAGTTTTGATGAATTCGTTTGGTCAAAGAAGATGTGTTGCGTTAACTCCAAATCGATTCGGATTTTTTTTTTTTTGAAGTGGGAAGTCATTAATTAACTCCGGGTGGAGTAAGAAGCCGTATCAGACTTTTACTGACTACAGGTCACCTGTGTTCCTTGAGTTGCCCTTGGCGTTCTAGAGCAGCCCTAGGGTTACTTGGCGAACGGGTATAAAATTAGATGATTGCATGTTAGGCTCTAGTTCTGGCCCCCGCCGAAGACGCTTCAGGCATCGGTAGTCACATGATGATTTCTTGCCAACCCAGGCATGGGCTTGCGGACGGCGAGCAGTGGGTAGCTCACCGTCCGGTTAGGACCAGCTTTCAGAAAAGTGGGCAGGTAACGTGATAACAATCAAACTAATTATTATGTTTTGTGTTCTCTTAATTATAATGATTTAGATATCGTAGTATATTAGTAAGATTATTATTTTAGCATACATGTATATTACTAGATTATGTGAGCAGTTTCTTCGCGCGGTTGTAAAAAATATACATTAAATGTCACCCTGTGATACCATAGCATTCTATGAGTAAGGATTTCTAAAAGCGGTCCAATAAAAACTGAAAAACGCTCAACGGTTAAATAATCGTCGTTTTCTGTAATTTATAACACCATTTTTATATTTTTTTCTTTCCATAAGAACCTTCTCCTGACAATAACAAACAACAAATAAGAATTAGCGAAATTGGTTCAACCGTAATAAGGGAAATAGGGATTCATTTTTGTATGTATGTAGACTAGCAGTCCAAACAGACGTCCAACAAGACAATGTTCGAAAACTGGATTTTCGTTAGAATACAAATTTGAGAACACCATCGCAGCGGCACCTACCGGATCTATGGGCACGCCACAATTATGGCGGTAAGTCCCCTCTTTGAGGCGTGGTTGGTAAGACCTCACGGCGTCCTCACATTCCGCATGACGCAGGTTCTCACCGAACACGGTAAGTTCGGGAGGTTCCTGCACCGGACTAGTGCGGAAACGACGCCCGGGTGTCGCCATTGTGTGGCTCACCCGGAGGACACGGTAGAGCACACGGCGGAGGTGTGCCCCACTTGGGCAGAGCCACGCCGTGTCCTCGTGGGGGCAATCGGCGGCGGCGATCTCTCACGCCGGGCCTTGGTTCAGGCCATGGTCCGGAGCGAGGAGGAGTGGCAGGCGGTCGCCTCCTTTTGCGAAGCAGTAATGCTAGCAAAGGAGGCGGCCGATCGCGTGAGGCAACGGTCCTTACGCTCCAACCGCCGCCGGGATTTCGATCCCGATTTCCGGCCACCGTAGGTGCGGGCTTGCAGACGGCGAGCAATGGGTGGCTCGCCGTCCGACCGTCCGGTAACCGTCCGGACCGAGCCCAAGTCGTCGACGGCGCGTACTGTTCCACGCGCGCCTCAAGGAGATGTCAGCAAATCGTAGGGGCCCAGCAGGATCGAAGCCTACTGGGTCCACGGGTAGTGTGAAAGCGGAACCCGGGGCCCTGGGACGAAGGCAACGAAGGAACAGGAGTGGGTTTTTAGTCAGTAAGAGTCTGACACTATCTCCCGCTCCGCCCAAGAGCGGGGATGTCATAAGGATGATTTTCCCACCCAATAAAAAAAAAAAACCTATCGGATCTAATTATACTTTCAAACCATTAGGGGACCCACTCAACTATACACTCACTATTTGAGAAGTTAGGTAGATAGATAGATAAAACATTTAGGTGACAAATACACGTACAGAAGAATTATATGTATATAAAGATACACAAAATCTTAATCATAGCATAATCAACCTTTTTTTAATGTTCCTACTACTGGGACTCAGGCCTCCTCTCTAGGAGAGGGAATGGGCTATAATCCACCACGCGGGCCCAGTGCGGGTTGGTGAATGTCACATGTCTTCGAATTATTGGTTCTAGGACATGCCCGTTTCCTCACGATGTTTTCCTTCACTGTTTTGAGAGCAGTGGTGATGAAATAAATTACACAAAGTAATGCACCTGGTTGGGTTTGAACCCGCGACCTACAATTCGTAAATCGGGGCCGTTACCGCTCGGCCACCACTGCTCTAAATTGATACAATAGCTACGGATTTGTAGAAATGATTTTGTTTTTTCGCATTTTCTTGCTAAATTCTTTCCATACATTTAATTTCCTTGCGTAACCTTCTTGAGGCACCCAAAAATTCGTAATACAAAACACGTCGGGCTCACCATTTTTTATAAAACTCATAATGATGGTCAGAAACGTGACATGGTTTCATGACATATCAGGAATGTCATTAATGAGATATCTAACGTGAATAGACAACGAAGAGGGTAGTTTTGACATTCCAGCCCCTCCCTCTCCCCTCTTTGGTGGTCAGTCTTCAAGATATTTGGGCATGACCTGGGTCAGTAGATATGCTAGGCATACTTTAGATTGTTGAATGTAAAATGATCGAGCTTTTGATGAGAATTGTCTACATTCTTTAACGAACTTCATTGAAATTGTATGAATGTGTCTTGTAGTAACATGGCGTGAAATTTCGTGATTAGCTGGCTGGATAAAAGCATAATTATTTTAGTATTCTATAATGTTTGAAAGCAAAGTTTAAGACTAATATAGTATTATTTCTATATAAGTAACCCCCCTCCCCTAACCCCTGCTGCTTATTATTTTAGTTTTTGGTTTAGAAGAGCCTGCATGTTTATTAAGTCATCATCATTTGATTTGACAGGCCAGTTAGTTTAGTGGTTAGCGGCCCTGACTGCTATGCCGGAGGTCGTGGGTTCGATTCACACCCAGGACAAATGTTTGTGTGATGAGCACGATTATTAAAATTTTTACTGTGTCTGGGTGCAATTTATCTATAATATATTATGTATGTATTTAGAAATATATAAGTATGTTTATTACTGTTGTCTAGTACTCATACCAGAAGTTCTGTTTAGTTTGGGACAAGATGGCGTTGTGTGAAAGTTGTGGAATATTATAATTTCAGCCGTTTACTGTTGGACATAGGTCTCCCCCAAGTGTCGCCATAACAACCGGTCCTGTGCGTCTCGCATCCATCGGATGCGAAAGGTTCTGGAGTGGCGACCACGTACCGGAAGACGCAGCATAGGAAGGCGAACAAGGTTGACTGATGACCTACGGAGGGTCGCGGGAATCCGATTTATTAGGTATCTCCTGTGAATTGAGACATCACGGAAAGCTGAACATACCATTGTTGAGGCCTGATTTAATCGAATCCGGTCTCGTAGACACCTTTTTAGGGTTCCATACCTTAAATGGAAAAAACAGAACCTTTATAGGAACACATTGTTGTCCGTCTGTCTGTCTGTCAGTCAAGACCCTTTATCTCGGGAACGCGTGGAGGAATCGTGTTGAAATTAAAACCATATACTCAAGTCTGCGCTGTGGAAACGCAACCTTAATTACTATTTATAACGATATTGACTATGATCGTATCAGATACATATTTACATATTAAGATATACGTATTTTATTACTGTAAGCAACTTAATTTAACGATACTACATACTATTTGAAAAATCTGCCTCCCTAGCCAAGTTACGACCGTTTCGTTGCGATTCGCTTGCGTCGAACGCCTCGAATAGACCACGCCTCAGATTCCTTTTTTCTGACGTCATCTCAATGCTCAGGCACGTGGTCAGAACAAAGGAGACGAAGATGTGGCCTACTAGAGGCGTTTCACGCAAGAGAATCAAAACGGTCGCAACTTGGCTAGGAGGGCTGTTATACATTTATTGTGCGCACCTACTACAGTGTTATCTTTTTAACCCAAAGGTTGACTGGTAGAGAATGCTGTTTCATTAAGTCCGCTTATGTACCACTGCTATACATGAAGTGTAATTGAGGTGGGTTATCATCTAACAACTTCTTCCACTCTTCAGGAAAGTCAGACTTTAACTGAATAAAATTCAGCTGTGTTCCTTCAGTTGCTTGTTAATGATTTACCATCTCAAAAAATGGTTTCAATTAGTAAACTATGTAGATGAACCAAGGTCGCCGACATAGCCCGAAGAATTCTCAAACTTAAGTGGCAGTGGACAGGGCACATTGCTCGTAGAACGGATGGTCGACGGGGCCGAAAGGTTCTAGAGTGGCGACCGCGCACCGGAAAACGCAGCGTTGGAAGGCCTCCCAAAAGGTGGACCGACGACCTGGCGAGAGTCGCGGGAATGCGGTGGATGCAAGACGTACAGGATTGGTCATTGTGGCGACGCTTGGGGGAGGCCTGTGTTCAACAGTGAATGTCTTTCAGCTGTAATGATGATGATGTAGATGATTGTATGTTAGGTTCTAGTTCGAAGAAATAGGCAAAATGGTATATTGTTGTCCAAAGTCAATCGATTAACCTCGACATCCAGTGTAACCTGATGCACCTGAATTCCATTATCTTACACTAGCTGGTCCCCGTAGTTTCACTGGCGTATTTGATTACTGTTCTGCTCCTATTGGTCCTAGCGTGATGTTATTTAGCCTGTAGGGTATGTATCGATATACCACAATAATATAATTTGTTTATGTATATTATAAAATCACGTCGGGGTCACCAATTTCGTTCATCGTCTATATTTTTGTGATCGTGGATATTCTTGTTATATGGAGTAAACCGCGAGTACTAATAATAAGACTTTAATTACCTACTATCCGCACTCACTAAAAATGTCACAAACAGACGAATTAAAAGCCTATAAGCCTTCCTCAATGAATTTCTTAATGGATTATCTATCATCATCATTTCAGCCGAAAGACGTCCACTGTTGGACATAAGCCTCTGTCAAGTGTCACCGCAACGGCCGATTATGTGCGTCTCGCATGTCACCGGTACCCTAACCTAATGACTATCCATCACTAAGTGTTGCCGCACACGGTCTACCGGCCACAACCACAAAACGCCGCCACCGTCATATTTCCTATAGTTTTCATACATTTTATATGGATTCGCTGCACACGGTTGACGCCAATGGCCGCTACACGCTACAAATCACCGCTGCTTGCTTCTTGTGGCCCGCATTGGCCACTAAACATCGATAAAAAACGCTGTTACACGCCACTCACGCATTTAAACCTTTTTTGTCAGAATCCATTATGATACTGCGCGTATGGGTTAAAAAAGTAGCAGCTACCAGCCACAAATGATTGTCACGCGCTTCATTTGCATTTGTGGCCACTTCTAGCTTCTCTAGGTGGCGTTTGTGGCTGTGCCAAGTTGCCCATGTGTGGCGACCCTTAAATCTGAGAATGAGCTATTCCAACAAATTTTTCAGCTTTAATATTAGTATAGACTAGTTTCTGCAGCGGCTTAGCTCGCGTAAAAGTAGATTTCTTCTTACAAACTTCGAACCTCCGTCTCATTCCGTTAGGGGGAATTTTGGAAAATCCCTTCTTAGTACTAGCCTACGTCATAAAAGGAAAACTTGTTCAAAATTTCATACTCTTAGACAAAGTTATTTCGGTTGTGTGTTGATATGTTAATCAGTCAGTTTCTCCTTTAATCCAATACCGTCACTAAACGAAGTTCTTCAAAAAACTGTTTTTAATTGAAGAATTTCGTTTAGCGACGGTATTCGATTAAAGGTGCGATATATAGATGAAGAGATTTCCAATTTGACTAGCACTAAAAAACAACAATAATCTACACATAACTTAATATTATACAACAGATAATTTTTGTTTTGTTTTTTTGTTTGTAGGAGGTAATCTCTGAAAGTACTGGTCCGATTGCGAAATTTTTCTCACCGATAGAAAGCTGCATTTACTGAGTGACATAGGCTATATTTTACGTATGCGGGCGAAGCCGCGGGAAAAAGCTATATAAAAACATAACCCACTAAAACTCTACAAGAAACAACAGAATGACATTATCATTACATACATATTAAAATATTCACCGAAGACAGCACCATTTTGGCGAAGTGTTCCGTACGTTATTAGCGTGCCTATCGTCATGTTTCGCCAATAGAACAGGCGAGGGGAACATGTCCAATCAACCGGTGACATATCGTCAAATGTCACTGTCAATTTTTCGATAGTACTTTACATGGGACTCGTTTGTTAGTTGGTGGGGGGAATTGATCAGCTGTGGTGCATGTATTTTGTTTTATTGTTGACTGGGTTTTGAGAGCGGCTTCGCCCACGTGAATGTAGTAAATATATGTCAAAGTCACTCGGTGATAAAGTAGCATTTTACTATTGAATGAATTTTTAATATTTTTAGGGTTCCGTACCTCAAAAGGAAAAAAAACAGAACCTCTATAGGATCACTTTATTGTCTGTCTGTCAAAACCCTTTATCTCCATAACACGTAGAGGTATCGAGTTGAAATTAAAACCATACACTTAATTCTGCGGATCGTTTGTCTTGGTATGGTCATGTAAAGAGGAGAAATGAAATACATGTTACTAAAAGAGTTATGAGTTTACATGTGGATGGGTGGAGAGGGAGAGGGAGGCCAAAGAAAAGATGGATGGATTGTGTGAACAGTGATATGAAAGAAAAGGAAGTTAGTGATAGTATGACTTTTGACAGGATAGAATGGAAGAAAAAAACGTGTTGCGCCGACCCCAAATAAGATGGGACAAGGGCAGGAAGATGATGATGATGATGACACTTAATTCTGCGGCCCCTTGAAAAAATCAAACTTCTGAGTTAAGGATAAAAACGGATACTGCCGTTTATGTCGCAAGAAATGTATATTTCGAAACTCAAACTGAATCAAAATTCAAAAGGTACTTCGCATTGATCTTATATCCTTAAATTTGGCATGAAGCAAGGTCTCATAGCGCAAATATAGGAATAAAACGGAAATCAGTAAATTTGTAGTTACGTCACAAAAAAACCTTTTTCGCGATTCGGTAAAATCTTCGTAAATCAATTCGGGAAATGAACTGTTTTCATAGGTAAGTTTGTACGGAACCCTCAGAGCGCGAGTCCAACTCGCACTTGCCCGGTTTATTTTTTGAGTTCATTTATAACAAACAAAAATACAAAAATTAAATTCTTTTCTCTTTATAAATTCTATATAGACTGCTGTCTCCCACGGTTTCACCCGCATCCTTGGTCACTGCTCCACAATTATTTATTGGTTGTCATCATCGTCATCATTTCAGCTGGAAGACGTCCACTGGTGGACATAGACTTCTCACATGTGTCGTTTACAATAACTGGTCCTGTGTGTCTAACATTCTATATGTTCCAAAAACGTTTCATACGATCATGATTTAGGGCTATATTTCACCGGGACACCATGACGGCGCGACCAGTCGCCGCTACCAACAAAATGTATACAGTTCTATAGAGAGTTACTCACCTGGTGTCCGTTAGGTTGCGCAACCAATTTGGTGGCGCCACCAACTTGGATTCGTGCACCTAAGGTCTATTTTGATACTGTCTCAGTGTGGTGTAACGACTCTGGTGTCTGTATGGTGTCTTGTTTGATAGCTTACAGACACCGTGGCGGCGCAACTGGTCGCGCCGCCATGGTGTTCCGGTGAAATATAGTCCTAAGGCCTACTGTCCATGGACACGTTCATAGACGCGTAATTACGCGTCTAATTATTTGGATAATTTATTAATTATAAGTATTATAATTAATTATCGTTGCCTCTTCGTCGACCGAGTTTCATAGTTTTGTATGTAAGCTTCTACATAAAGCAGAATCAGCCTTTCAATGTTCCCACTGCTGGGACTCAGGCCTCCGCTCTAGGCGAGGGAATGGGCCGTAATCCGTCACGCGGGTCCAGTGCGGGTTGGTGAATGTCACATGTCTTCGAATTTTTTGGTTCTAGGACAATCCGGTTTTTTCACAATTTCCTTCACCGTTTTGAGAGAATTGGTGATTAAATAAATTACACAAAGTAATGCGCCTGGCTTGGTTTAAACCCGCGACCTACAACTCATAATTCGGGGCCGTTACCGCTAAGCGTAGTCAGTAGGTCTTAATGATCATCATTCCGCTTACCAACCAAGCCTGAATCATTCCTCCAACATTACATAATCAAAAAAACAATCACCTTTAACGGTAATTTTGTTTAAAACTTAACAATGCTTCCTTCGCTGAGTAACGACCGGCTCGGATATTCCGGATAAGTGAAAACAAAGCCCGGGTATCGGCCGCCATTGTTATCCGGGGAAATCCGCAAACAGCGCTAGTGGCGACCTCTGGGCGGTGTAAGGGGCACTTTTCACGGATTTGCGATTTGTGTACATGTTTGATTTTGTTTTGTGTCCGTCTGTGTGGGTCTTTTAATTGTTTGGCAATATGCATTTTAAATATGAATTAATTTGTAATTCTGGCTTTTTTTCTTCGTTATTAATACTTAACTCCGAAATGTTAAGTTATATAGCACTTTTTAGTGTTCTTTTTAGGGTTCCGTTTTGTTGTCCGTCTGTCTGTCTGTCAAGATACTCTATCTCGGGAACGCGTTCAAGTATCGAATTGAAATTAAAACCATTTACTCAGATCTGCCGACCCCTTGACCCAAGTTTGATTTTTGTCACAGCTTTAAGCTGTGAAAAAAATCAAACTTCTAAGTTAACGAAAAAAAAAGATACAGCCGTTTATGTTGCATAACGTGTCTTTCGATATGCTCAAGGGAATCAAAATTCATAGGGTACTTTCTGTTGACCTCAAATCCTGAAATTAGGCATGAAGCAAGGTCTCATAGCATAAGTATAGTAAAAAAATCTGCGAACTGTAAATATGTAGTTACGTCACAAAAAAAACTTTTTTTTTCAAATCGTCATTCGTAAAAATCTGCATAGCTCAATTCAGGAATTGAACTGTTTCCATAGGTAAGTTTGTACAGAACCCTCGGTGCGCGAGTCCGACTTTCACTTGCCCGGTTTTTTTTGTATTGAAGTCGGATCTATTTTTTTTAAGTTTTTTTTATTTTACACTTTTTAGTCTGTTGTGGTAAACTTGAGCTCACTTCGCTTCGACCAAAAGTATTTAGTTGTTGTTGTAAAAAAGATAAATTAGTTTATTAGAGACTATCTCATTTTCCCGTTGCATACTTATAAAATGAGAAGTTTGATCACGCCGCCAATAAAGAAATGCGTGGCTTTACTTATTATAATTTCACTTTTATTTACAGGTGGATACAGCAAGCAAACCATAGCAATGTCAACATGCTTCAACGATCGGATTAGGACGGGCACTTTATATTTTCTCATGACTGAGGAAGGACAGAAGAACTCACCAAAGAGTACCATATGAAGAGGATAAGCATCAGCGTCCATCTGCCTGCAAATACTTGTAAAATGAGAGCCAGATCTGTGTGTAGGCATTCTTTTAATGTTAATTGTAAGCAGAAGAAATATTTTGCTAAAACAATGCTAGGTTCAAACAACTTTAAGGAGCTATATTCTGTTAATTATAGTATATATAAAGAATTCTAGATGATTTGCGTTTACTTGATAATAATGCATATTGCTCGCAGAATAGATGGTCGATAGAGCCGAAAGGTTTTGAAGCGACGACCGTGTACAGGAAGACGCGGTGTTTGAAGGCCTCCTATAAGGTGGACCGATAACCTGGTGAGGGTCCCAGGAATACGATAGATGCGAGATAAACAGGACCGGTTGTTGTCACGACACTTAGGGAAGGTCTATGTCCCACAGTGGACGTTTTTCGGCTGTTATGATGATGATGATAATGATGATAATAATTGTTAAATAAAGCTGACTGAAAAGTTGAAATGAACTCGTTTCTGTTGGTGATATGAAAGAGAAAGAACTGAACTGACACGATAGAATAGAAGAAAAAAACGTATTGTGCTTGCCCTAAGTAGGAACAAGGGCTGGTACATGATGATTGTATTTGTTTGATAGTATGTGGCAGCACGACCGATGCTCGCCAGGGCCACGGGGAATTTCAGTAAAGGAGCAGGAGAAGAACACAGGTAATTAAATAAGGTATCGTCGTCCGCAAGTCTACGCTTATGATGGCCAGAAATTGGGTTTGGAGTCCCAGCAGCAGAGGCTTGAGAACGTCCGTTCTCTAAGGGTGCGGCCGTCTCCTTGCTTGCTAGCAAGGAGACGGCCGGAGTTACTGCTTCGCAGAAGGAGCCGTACGCCTATCATTTCTCCTCGCTCCAGACCATAGCTTGTACTAGGGCCCGGCACAAGAGAGTTCTTCCCAGCGATCGCCCCCACGAGGACACGGCAGTGCTCCGTCCAAGCGTACGCTTGTACCTCCACAGTAAATTACAAATATAGTTTTATTACCAATTCAGAGATCTCTAAACCTTAAATCCACTACAATAACAGAACCATAAAACAAAGATTCCCTCTAAGACATAACATAACATACAGTTTATCTGCGAGAGAATACAACATTAAATGTATCAGGTGCGTATCAGGCAGTTAGTCGTAAACTGTAAATAACGGAAGGGTTTATAATGTAGTTAAGAGACCAAACAACCTGCGTTGGAAGGTTTTATTATGATACAAGCACTTATGTATGGGTTAGCGGTTTCTGCAGCCTTTAATGATAAACCTTTGTCCAATTGTTAAAGGTAAATACATGCAAATTTTGTAACGATACAGATATAAAAAGGACGGATTTCTTGTTTTAGGGTTTCGTACCCAAAAAGTAAAACGGGACCCTATTACTAAGACTCCGCTGTTCGTCTGTCTGTTCGTCTGTCACCAGGCTGTATCTCATGAATCGTGATAGTCATACAGTTGAAATTTTCTCAGATGATGTATTTCTATAGCTGCTATAACAACAAATACTAAAAAACAGAATAAAATAAATATTTAAAGGGCTCCCCTTACAACACGTGTTTTTTTTTTTTGGCCGTTTTTTGAAACGGACGATACGGAACCCTTTGTGCGTGAGTCCGACTCGCATTTGGCCGTTTTTTTTTTTTAAGTTGGGTATCATCAAATAAGTTCTCTCGACCTGGGTGCGGGAATATTTGTAAGAGTGACTAAGGCCCAAGAACGCAAAGAGTTACTGAAGAACACATAAGCGTTTTAGTCAGTAAAAGTTTGACACGCTCTTTTGATCCACTCTAGAGCGAGAGAAGTCATTTGATGATTTCCCATCTCAAAAATATATATAAAATGCGACTTATACCTAGTAAGATTTCAAGTAAATTTTGACATTGTTAGAGATCGAATTTAGGACTGTAACATACAGAAAGTACTGTAGCCAAAAATTTTACACAAATCTAAGAGCATTCTTGTATATATGTCGTGGCCAGATCTTAGAATTGATCACTTCATGATATGGCCAACTAAAACTGGCCAGATCGTTTAAACTTTAACATTTGATGATATGTCAATCCTGGAATGACCATAACATTGATATAGGATTTCTAAGACAATAAAAGGTCTAAAGAAAGTAGGCCAAACGAGGATTTAAATATCATCAAACTTTAACGTTTAAAATGATCTGGCCAGTTTTACTTGGCCATATCATGAATGATAAATAATATTTTTTTGCATATAGGTTTAAAAACACACTTTTACATGTCAATTTTTTTTGTTCGTCTCTACATCAGTCAAATTTCCAATTTGTCTAATGGCGTATGTTGCAGAGCTAAGTTTTTTCGATAATTTGTCTATATGTGGGCCCCACTGAAGCTTAGCATCTAGAGTTATGCCCAAGAAACTGTAGTATCTTCAGGACTCAACTCTTTACCTTTCATTAGCACACTAGTTTCTACTTGCCTAACATGAGGCATGGTAATGAACTGATCCTTCGTTGCCCTTCATACCAGGTCCAAGTCTTCCTTTCAGAACCAGACTCTTGGCCCCAGTATACTTCCGATCCTGCTCGGCCCCTACGGTTGCTGACATCTCCTGAAGGCGCGCGTGGAACACTGCGCGCTAAACAAGACATGTTGATTGGAGTCAGAGTGGAATGTCATACTTTTACTGACTAAAACCCATTTTTTTTCCTTTTTTATATGAGTTGAGAATAAATAAATAACTTCCCCCATTCTGGGTAGAGCGAGAGGGAGTGTTAGACTTTTGTTGACTACTAGCTTTTGCCCGCGACTTCGTCCGCGTAGAAGTCGGAAATGGTTTTATTAGGTTTTTTGAGATACGAAAATATGAAATATTATTTATTATATTCGTCGTGTGTGATAATCCATTGAATTGTATGGCGAGCGATATTGTATCTTAAGATAAAATATTATTGTATCTTAGCCGTGTGCAGCGCCCCTTAGTGAACTCCACTGCGGGTGATCTACAATAAACTTATTATTTACATTTGGTACAGTAATCGGGTCTAGAGATCGAACCGCAAAATTAAGTTTGTTTTTTATTGTATATACTTTTCAAAAATAAAAAGTACCCAGTGTGATGCCCAGGATATTAAAGAATAATTATGCCAAGTTTAATCGTAATCGAACCGGTAGTTTTTGCGTGATCCCTGAACAAACAGACAGACAGACAAAAAAAAAATATTAATCACATTTTTTGGTTTTTTAAGAATAGATAATCGCTTTCTTCAATAGCCCTTTGCGTTCCAAGGCAGCTGTAACTCTTTGGCACAATTGCGCATCCCCAGTCGCTTCATATCTATATTCCAGACATATATTTTACTCAAAACGTGTGGTTTTTGTACGAAGCATTACATAACTTGCGTCTGGCAATTACTTACAATCTAAGTTATTGCCAGTCAGTTTTCAGGCACGCTTTGAATTACAATCCTGAGACGACTGACATAGTTATTCGTATAAATCTCGAGAATTGGAAGACTGATAGATATGTTAAGTTTTCATATTCGTGTTAGAGAAAATAATGCTACGCTATTTCGCAATTTGTGGCAACTTTAGAGGTATTGTCTTGTTTTTTAGGTAGGAAAATCATCTAATGACAAATCCCGCTCTTGGGCGGAGCGAGAGATAATGTCAGACTTTTACCAACTAAAAACCCACTTCTGTTCTTTATTTGCCTTCGTCTCAGGGCTCCGGGTTTCACTTTCAACCTACCTTTGGCCAGAGGTATTGTCTTGGAAAATTACTTCTTCTTGGTTTCTCTGTACTGTCAGTATACAATCATTATCATCAACAATCGTATGCTGGACTTCTGTCTCTCGTAAGAATCGTTACAACCAACGGTCCTGTGTGATTGGATTCAGTCGACCCTCACTAGATCATCGGTCTACCTTGTGAGATGCCTTCCAACGCTTCGTCTTTCGGTACGCGGTCATCACTCCAGGGCCTCAAGTCTGCTATTACAATAGTGTCAGAATGGTCTATCTTTTGATTTCATAATTGTTGATTTTGACAAGTGGTAAACTACTAATATAATGGCATTATTATGAGTTTCTAATGGTCAACCACTGACACTTCATTGTAAGAAGTGATATAGAATAGTAATCTCGTATACATTGACAAATTAATGTCTGACGTATGCGGTAATTTGCTACAATTTTGACAGTTCCTTTGATCAGTGACCTATATTAATAACCTCGTTATGTCATTCTAACACAACTCTATTAAGAGACTATTGACTGATCAATGATCGATCATTATGAATTATCAGATTACGAACTTTTAGCAAAATTTCAATAGGATCGTGTTAGAATGACGAATTTATAAAAATAGCAGACTTGGGCTCTGAACCTTTCAGCCCCATCGACCAATTGTTAGGCAAGCAATGTGCCCCGCCCATTCTCAAGAATGGCGATACTTCAGGTTATGTCGGCAACCTTGGTTCTCTTATGAATATCTTGTATCTCTCCATCCATGCAAATGTATACTCCTAACTCTTATAGTAACATGTGTTATCTCTTCACATGACCGTACCACGACAAACGAGTCCATTTCAACCTTTCCTGTGCGTCTTGCATCTATCGGATTCCCGCGACCGTTACCAGATCATCGGTCCACCTTGTGGGTGGCTTTCCAATACTGCATCTTCTACGAACAATCAATATTGTATAAAAAAAGAGAAGGCTGACTTATCAACGCCCAACCAAAGCCCTTGTACATAAAAAGCTGTTTTTTTCCACAGGTGCTATTTTTAAAACGTAGACGAGGAATAAGAACGTATTTTTTAAATTAAAACCTTGAAGGGGTGAAAATTTAAAATTCTTATTGAAGTCCGTCAGATTTGTAGGGTTGAACAGATGTTATACAGGTAATTTTATAGACATTCGATTCTGTGCAAATATGCCAACTATAGGTGTCCACAGCGTATACAATTTGACAATACACATAAAATTATTATTTTATAAATTAAATTAATATTGGATATAAATTAGAGAAGATTCAATAAGATTCTGGAAATATATTATTTGACATTTATAAAATAAATAGTTCGAAATATTTAAATTATTAAATTAAATTGTATTGATTTAGATTCATATGAGAGATAAATTAAAATTATAATTAAAACAAAGAAATAAATTAAAATAATGACTAGTTTTAAGTTGACTAATTGGGACCTGACCACAAATCAATTACAAACAACGCTTTTCTTAATTCAGTTATGCTGTCGCCGAATAAGTCATCTCGAAATTGGTAGAGATGACCCTATTAGTAGTATAATACCTACATTAAATACATTTTACCCCGGGAGTATTTATTCCCTTGGGACAATTTTCTTCTTTCTACTTTCAGCTAGATATTCTATAATCACCATTATTTCCTAGCTTACAAGATAACACAAAAATCATATACATCACCCATTACATCCCTCCCTCTATAATTAAACACAAATGACGTAAACAGTCAGTGTACACACGGCCGTGCATCGTGATGGCGACACAAAGCTGTCTGCACTCTGCCTTATTGCTGTATACAGGGTGTGTCAGCAAAAGTACGGGGAAAGAGGACAAGATGATTTTTGTTTCTAAGTGTTTTTATGTTTTTGTTATGACGTTATTATTTTTAAATACATACCTCTTTGAGTTTCACGATATTTACTTAGCCTGTTTTCAGTAAAGTTCCATCCAGAAGCTTATAAAAGAACAATAGCATAAAAATGATTGATTTAACCCTAAAAGTTGTTCTATTCAAAACTATTTTTAATATGGAATCGTAAAGGAATAGATCATAGTAACGTCGCTTGGGATTTGAGAACCTCATTTAGACACATGAGATACTACGGTCAGAATTTGAAACCGCTATTGCCTAGCAGTTTTCTCGCAGTTGCCTCCAAGGAAACTGGCAAACTAGATTTTTTGTCATGGTGCTATAAACACTTCTAGTTTTTTTTTTTTCGAATTTTGAAACAAATAGCGCCAAAAATATGACACTAAACGAGTTCAATTTTTTGATGAATGAATTTTCGAAGGTGACGTTAATATAAATGATATCGCCGAAGATGAAAAACAGAAAGAAGATTGATGGATTTTACTAGGGACCTTTTATTTTTGTAAAGCTTTTTTAAGCTTAAGTTGTAAGCAGAGTCTAATTGAAAATAGGTTAATTTAGCAATTACATGTTTTTTTCTCGCAATTACTGCTGACATCTGACTTCATCCGTGTAGTATTTGTATTGCCACTATTATTGATATTGTATATGTATTAATCGTACCAAATTTCATCTAAATCCGTTTAACAGTTTCAGCGTTAAAAAGTAACAAACATACACTAGCTTCTGCCAACGGCTTCACTCACGTGAAATTAGAAATTTCCAAAGGAAAAAGTGTCTTATTCCAAGACATCGTCTACCCGTGTCACACATTTTAATTCCTTAAACCGTTTGATTGTAAAAGAGTGACAAACATACATATCCATATTTTTTTTATTAAACTCCAAAACAAATTAAGAGGTGGTAGTCTGTTTTAAGGTCCATTCAATAGAAAAAAAACAAGAAAACATAAAAAAATTCGCAAGCACCAATTGCCATCACCCTGTACATATCAAAACGCATGTCTATCAGTATAGGCCGATGCATACCTTGTGGCTTTGTTGAGCTTTTAAAAAAGGCATCGCGGTAACAATACGGCTGGCAGGTACATTCGTCTCGGGCCGCAGTACCGGGTTATGAGGGGCTTCGGCTGCTGGTTATAGGGGAGCAAGTTCTGGAGGACCGGGCAGTTTTGTTGGCCGACTTGTTGGGAAGATGTTTTTGTAGGACGCAGTAAAAATGTTTGGGAAAAGAGTTGCTTGTACGCAGAAGTGTATATGATGTGTTGGGATAAATTTAGAAGCAGAAAAGGAGACCCCGCCCCGTATCAGGTGCAACGGATATCGTGGAAGGGTGGATAACGCCCTCTTTTAACCTCCTAAAAAGGTCGACGGATTAGAGGACATCACTCTGGATCCGAGATGGCGACGGGTATTGTTCCACGCGCACCTCTCTTAGATGTACAGGAGATCCACTCTCCAATACGGGACGAGGCCCACGAGTAATGGACCAGTCTGGGACAGCTGAAGTAACACTGCACCCGCAGACCCACCCTTGCGGACGGCGAGCAATTGTTAGCTCGCCGTCCGACCGTTCGGTAACCGTCCGGACCGAGCCCAAGTCATCGATGGCGCGTATTGTTCCACGCGTGCCTCAAGGAGATGTCAGCAAACGGTAGGGGCCCAGCAGGGTCGAAGCCTACTGGGGCCAAGGGTGATGCGAAAGAGAACCTTGGCGCCCTGTAACGATGGCAAAGAAGGAAAGGAGTGGGTTTTAGTCAGTTACAGTCTGACACGCCCTCACGCCCCGCTCAAGGAAATGTCATTAGATGATTTCTCACCTAAAAAAAAACCTGTAGACCCACAGCCCCCGACACAACAACACCGGGTTGGTCAGTAAGCTCACCCCAGAGCGGTGATAATCCATGAGGAACACCGCCCCTGAAAAAAAGGATGATTTTAGAAATTATTATTATTTAAAAGAGACCCCGTAATAGAAAGGAAATGGAAGCAGTTTTTCATTTATTTGATCGTTACGCAGCTGACAACAGTAGCGACACTTGGGTGAGGCTTATGTCCAACAGTGGATGTCTATCGGCTGAAATGATGGTGCAGCTGAGCAAAACGGAGATTTATGTGCGACTCCTAACGACTTCGACTTCAATCAATCATGGAATTGAAGTCGAAGTCTTCAGTCAAAGTATTTAAAAAATATATATATTATAGTACAATTTCTATTAGATTTTTGTTAGAATACAACGAACTTCGCATTCACTTGTCATCCAGAATTAATGTATTTTAATGTGTCATTACAATAAAGATTTGACTTTGATTTAATTACCAATATTTTTTAAACCTATCAACATAATATGCTAACCAACCAACAATTTACCTAATTTGGTAAAACAGCACATTAAATCGAAAGTAAGCCGCTGCGGTCGCACGCCCCGAGCCTAGCACAATATCACTATATCTTGTCTAAAGGTACAGTCAAGTATCAGTGTAATACTTAGAACTACAAAAACTACCCTTATGAACTGTTCTTCGTGTAACAGTTCCAGATAATATTATAATAAGTTCTTTAACTCTCGGACTTTTGTTTTTCGGACTCAGCGTTTCGCCTCGTCGTTTATAACGCGTACATTGAAGGACATCAGCCTCACTAGCCAAGTTACAACCGTTTCGTTTCGATTCTCTTTTCATTGTTCGCCTCGAGTATGCCACGCCGCCTGTTCCTTTGTGCTGACCACGTGACAGGACGTTAAAATGACGTCAGAATAAAGGAATCGGAGCCGTGGCCTACTCCAGGCGATCGACGAAAGGAGAATCGAAACGAAATGGTTGTAACTTGGCTAGGGGGCAGTTGGGATCGCAATCAAGCATTAGTCTGTATCATTAAAATGGCGTCAGTGACTGAAAAGTTGAAGTTTCGTCTAGAAAGGAGGATGACATTTGACCCCACAAATACGAATGAAAAAAGTATCTAGACGTATTGCATTAACACCAAATAAATTGGAAAAAGAACAGTACAATGGTGGCTGCTACTTAGTAAGTCGGTTTTAAAATGCTACCATAGGCGTGCAGTTGACTGTACAGGTCCCACCCACTTGTCAAGGTAAAGTGTCTTAACTACAATATTTAGTTTTCTATAGTGTTATAATTTGTAGAGTTAGGCTTAAGGTTGGAACGACTTTATATGGCAGGGATTAGATGTTTTATTTATTTATTTATTATAGCTAAAAAAAGCAATAACTAATTTATTCTCAAAGATGATTTTGTACATTTGTTGGTACTTTTATTCGTAGTACACAGCAATGAATTCACTTGATACTTTGAGATAGTCAATATATATATATTAGTAGTTGTTATTTGTGTTTATATATTTAGTTTATTAAATTAAGTATATATTATGTAATATATATTATATTTATTGTATTGTATCTGTGATTCATTTGCATATCTTTTTATATTAACCTTTTTTTTTTTCTCTCTCTCTTTTATTGCATCTACCACTATTCTTCTCTGCATCACCCAAAGGTTGACTGGTAGAAAATGCCTAAGGCATTAAGTCCGCCTCTGTACCTTTATGTGCATGAAGTGTTAAATAAATAAATAAATAATATCGAAAATAAACTTGAAATATACTATTTAATCCAGCAAAATTTTTAGAATTCACGATTTCTGTAACTTAACATGGTCACACGGACAAACTCACAGACCAACATAAGTTAACAATAAAACCATAATTACTTTATTAATATACATTTCAATTAAGGATAAAGCGATCAACGAAGCGGCCGCTTTGCCCGGTCCGCTTTACCTTCAGACAACCAATTTTTTTTAAACATTATTTTTTCTTACTTTTTTATCATATTCCGGAATTAATACTACACAGAAAAAGCTGAATAACTACATAAGTAATCACACCAATATAATAGAAGCATTTAAATATTTAGAAAATTAATTAAAACAGGATGAACTTATTTTGTCTTTTTTTTTAACAAAACGTGCAAAAACAATATTTATGTCTAAACATTTTTTTTTTTAAGGTTGGAAAATCATCTTATGACAAATCCCGCTCTTGGGCGGAGCGGGAGATAGTGTCAGACTTTTACTAACCAAAAAACCACTCCTGTTCCTTCTTTGCCTTCATCCCGGGGCCCCGGGCTTGCAGATGGCGAGCCACTCGTCGTCCGCAAGCCCGCGCCTACGGTGGCCGGAAATCAGGATCGGAATCCCGGCAGCGGTTAGGGCGTGAGGACCGTTGCCTCCCTTTATCGGCCGCCTCCTTTGCTAGCATTACTGCTTCGCAGAAGGAGACGACCGCCTGCCACTCCTCCTCACTCCGGACCATGACCTGTACCAATGCCCGGCGCGAGAGATCAATGTCTAGACATGGATGCTTACTATGCGCCTACCATTACAAATAACTGAAATATGAATCATGGCCGCTTTACCTCCTATGGCCGCAATGAGCTAACCTTCCCTATGGAACCTTAAATGTGGCTAAAAAAAATAAACGGCTCGTCACAACAACCCTCCGTAGGTAAGCCGAACTACTCTCATCACGAACAACCGTTGATTGTAGGGACTGCTACACGACAATGCTTACCGCTAAATTGTAGTCGCAACCGGCTGCCTATGTAGATGGACAGCGGATGATCAAAAGAAATACTTCGGGCTACGAGATGAAAAATATCGTGAACGAAAATGGGATGCGACATTTTTTAGGGTTCCGCACCTCAAAAGGAAAAAACGGTACCCTTATAGGATCACTTTGTTCCGTCTGCCTATCTGTCAAGACCTTATATCTCGAGAACGCGTAGAGGTAACGAGTTGAAATTAAAACAATTTAATCAAGTTTGCGGTCCTTTGAAGCCGTCAAAAAATCAAACTTCTGAGTTAACGAAAACAAATCACTTTTTTATCCGTCTATCTGTCAAGACCCTTTATCTCGGGAACGCATAGAGCTATCGAGTTGAAATTAAAACCATATATTCAAGTCTGCGATCCCTTGAAGCCATGAAAAATCAAATTTCTGTCTTTATGTCACAAAAAACGTGTATTTTGACACTCTTAAGAGAATCAAAATTCATAGGGTACTTCCCGTTGACCTAGAATCCAGAAATTTGGCATGAAGCAAGGTCTCATAGCACAAGTATAGGAAAAAATCTGAAAACTGTGAAGTAGTTGCATCACAAAAAAAAATATTTTTCGCGATTCGGAATAATCTTCGTAACTCAATTCGGGAATTGAACTGTTTTCATAGGTAAGCTGTACGGAACTCTCAGTGCGCGAGCCCGACTCGCACTTGCCCGGATTTTTTTTGTCGTGTGATCAGTTGGGAAACAGACGGGTAATGATGAACGGCAGATATGCCGTGGGATTTGTCGTTATTTATACATTGCCTATATTTGTGGCAAAGAACATTGTTTAAGTTAGCCTATGAATCAAAAATATATTTATAATAGACATACAGAAGTGTACATAATTTTAATTTAGTTTCAATCAGAATTATACATTATTTAGAACACAGAAAGTGAATTCATGACCCTGTTGGTCTTCGCTAGATCTGCAGGAACTTTTTTTTTCCGGTGGGAAAGTCATATTATGACATCTCCCGCTCTTGGGTGGGGCGAGAGATAGTGTCAGACTTTTACTGACTAAAAACTCACTCCTGTTCCTTCGTTGTTTTTCGTACTAGGGCTGAGTCTTCCTTTCAGAATCAGACCCTAAGATCTGCAGGAACTAGAATGTAAAAGGTAACTGAAGGACACATAAGTGGGTTTCGTCAGTAAAAGTCTGACACGCCGTTTTGATTCTCAAAACGTCTCATTTATTGATAGTTGTAGTTATTTATTTTTCTTGCTATTTTATATAGCCTTTTTTATTATGTGAATGTGAGAACACTATAGACTCCGGGAATTCTTAGATTACTTCCTATTACGACTGGCTTTTTATTATGATTATTTTTATTGTACTTTTGAATACTAATAGTCTACACTGTCCTTACATAATATCAGGAAAAATTGTAAGAACAAAATTTTATTTTAAAAAGAGTAACCATGGAGTTTCTTGTCGGTTCTTCTCCACAGGAAACGATCAATTTGGAACCGTGCACTAGCTTCTGACGTTTTATAAGTGCCCACGTAGGCCTATGTGAAATAAAACATTTGATAAAAAAAAGTCTCTGTGGCGAACGACGTATGATCAGGTACATCACCACCTGCTCTCAAACGGTCAAGGAAAACATCGTGAAGAATCCAGCATGTCCTATAACCAAACATTAGAAGATATGTAACATACACCAACCCACTCTGGGCCCGGGTGGTGCATTACGACGCATTGTCCTCTTAGAGAGAAGGCCTGAAACCCAGTAGTGGAAACACATACATTCAATGGGCGGCTTTATCGTATTCCACGATCTCTTGCAGGCAACCTGGAATGGACAGTAATTGCCTGGACAAGAAATGAAGCTGTCATAGCGCTGTGTAATTTCAAGCTTTTTATGCTTACGCAGCATATACATCAAAGGATGAACTTCGCTCATCACATACACTGGAATATCATATACTTAAGAGGGTCCTTTTTCACTCGCCTATCGTCAAAATCGAGTAGGTTTAAAAGCTTGTTACTTCATTCAACGCAATCCAACGCGATGTTTGATGAAAAGGCAAACGCGAAAAAAGAGAGATAACGCCTGAAAACTCTGTTAGCATTCGGTATTTCCGTGATTTACTTGAATATTTTACAAAACTTGTTCCAGGAAATACGTGTTTTTTTTAACACTCAAAAGTTTTTCAAAAATATTGTCGTCATTCAGAATCTTGATTAAATTTGCAAGGCTTCTATTGTTATACTTTATAATTTTTAGTAAATTATGAAGTGTCAAAGTTCATGCAAAATAGCAGATTTTCAGAGGTCCCTACTGGATTAGTTTTACACAAATTTATAAATTAATTTCAATAGAAGCGTAAAAAATAACCACAAGATACTGTGTTTCCAAAATATCTGATGAAAAATGTGTAATAACTTCATTATCGCGTAAGAGCGGTCGTATGAAAAACAGTGAAAATGTATGTTGAATTGGATGCCCTTTATGCTTGGGTTATTTTTCTACATTAACGCGGGCGAAGCAGCTAACAGAAGCTAGTAATTATAATATCTTAAAATGCAGTTATCAAAACAAATAAAGTTTACCGCTCACCGCACCATTTTCGGTTGAAAATGGACTACAACTAAAACACTATATACAAATGAAACTAGAAAATGTATTTCAACTGGGCTTTGATTTGTACGAGAAAATAAAAACACTTGGATTCACGATTGAGACTGACAAGCTACAGGGCTAAGCACTTCACTAACATATACAGAAAGCGTATGAATTCTCATATTTCTGAACTAGAAATGAAAAATCATACGTTTCTATTCGACTAAGTAATTTGAAAAGAATAGAAGAAAGTGTTTTGAAGTGATACAACTCTAAAATTTTGTGTTTGATGAGCACATTAATATTGTACAAATAAGTATCTTGAATAAGTTTGAAAGTGGCGCCAGTGACTGAAAAGTTGAAAGGGAATCGTTTGTCTTGGTATGGTCATGTGAAGAGGAGGGATGAGACGCATGTTACTAAAAGAGTTATGAGTTTACATGTGGATGGATGGAGAGGGAGAGGGAGACCAAAGCAAAAGATGGATGGATTGTGTGAAGAGTAATATGAAAGAAAAGGAAGTTAGTGATAGCATGAAGAGTGACAGGGCAGAATGGAAGAAAAAAACGTTTTGCGTCGACCCAAAATAATACGGGACAAGGGCAGGAAGATGATGATGAAATAAGTATCTTATCATCATCATCATCATCATCACCGTCTTCCATGTCTCGTTTTATTTGGATCGGCGCAACACGTTTTTTTCTCAAAATTAATTTTGAAGAAAATAATCAATATTTGATCATTTTTAAAGGTAGAAAGAAATACGCTGTAATAATAAATTTCACGCTGTTACTAAAAGAGTTATGAGTTTACATGTGGATGGATGGAGAGGGAGAGGGAGACCAAAGAAAAGATGGATGGATTGTGTGAAGAGTGATATGAAAGAAAAGGAAGTTAGTGATAGCATGACGAGTAACAGGGCAGAGTGGAAGAAAAAAACGTGTTGCGCCGACCCCAAATAACACGGGATAAGGGCAGGAAGATGATGATGAATAAATTTCACGCTGTGAAAATCGATACTTTAATACCTATTATTTGAAGAGTTTCTTTGAACACGCCAATCTCAGGAACTATTGGTTCGAATTGAAAAAACATATTTTAGTGTTGGATATCCTATTTCTCGAGCCTAAACTATTACTTAAGACTATAGGCTATTTAACATCATGCTTCGATCCTTGGCAGCGGAATAGTAACGAAAGACGTGGTTAAACAACAACAAAATACAACACAACAACAACAACACAGCATACACACAACACAACAACGCACAACATGTGTCGTTGGTACAACATTGTAAACACTTAGTTCGCAATAAAGGCTTTGACTTTGACTTTGACTAAAACTGCGAGAACAGCTAATACATAAATATATTTCCGTGATGTTGTGTTTGTCTTAGTCCTAGACTGAAATTTTCATCGATTATTCGTCGATGAAATGGCTGACATATTCCATTGACCACGTTGAGGGTTGCAATATTCAGATCTGACGCAATAATCAAGATGGACGTTATTCGCAGAGGTGGAAAGTCAAAAGAGGAAAGAGTGACTTATTGATTTTTTATCGAGGTCCTTATAAACTAGTGGTAATGTTGATTTGTGATTTTTCCACAGCTGCAAAAAGGTTATTTTCCATGCCTAGATGTTTTTTCGGTGGAAAATTATCAAATGTCTCGTTCCGTTCAGATTGTAATGAGATGGAATATCTGCTTATCGATAGGTTGGCGTTTTTTAGTGAATTTCGTTGTTTCGGAATTATTTCATTTATATTAAAATCCAGGTTACCTAGATGAAACCCTGGGCCCTAGGATGAAGGCAAAGAAGTAATAGGAGTGGGTTTTTAGTCAGTAAAAGTCTGACACACCCTCGCGATGCGCCTAACGGTGAGAGATGTCATAAGATGATTTTCCCATCATAAAAAAGGTGCCTGGAAGAAATTGCTGAGTCTAATATGGCCGCCGATTGTATATTTTTTATTTTATTGTTTCCTTTTATAAATTGTAAACTTGGTGTACAATAAAGAATATATATATAGATAAAATCATTAATACAACCTTTTCAGTTCAGCTAGCCCTATTGAATTAACATTTCATGGAATAACCATTAAATAGGGTTAGGCGATCTGAGGGATTTGTGTTGATAACTATAATTTTATAAATATTATACGTGTTACGGTAAACAATCATATTTTACTCAATATACAACCTGACAATGACCTGCAAAATGAAAAAAACTAAAATATCCAATATAAACTTTTTTTTTATTCGGTGGGAAAATCATCTTATGACAAATCCCGCTCTTGGGCGGAGCGCGAGATAGTGTCAGACTTTTACTGACTAAAAACCCACTCCTGTTCCTTCTTTGCCTTCGTCCCACGGCCCCGGGTATCACTTTCACACTTTTTTGTTTGTCCAATATAAACTGAAGAAAACGTAAAATATAGAAAGCTTATTTCGAAAAACAAAACCAAACTTCGTTTAGTTCATTGAACCCTAAAGATTTTAAAGTTGTTTTGACTGAATGCAACTATTTGTTACATTCAGCATACCCTAGCAAAAAACATAAAACCCACAATGAAACTCCTAGATTTCCTCTATCGGTTTTTATTTAACATTGTTTGCCCTCGCCGGGGTTCAAATTGACTACGTTACCGTTTAAAAGCCAGAAAATAAAATTGTTCCGACTAAGTGCACTCATTTCCCTGTCTCCGTTACTTTTAGCATTGAATTTTCTGCAGAACTCGCTTGTTCCGTTATTTTATTAATTTTCTAGACGAACTCAAGAATGTTGTCGTTTGCCTTCAGTCCAGTGTGTTCTTATTTTAAATTTTTTTTTTGCCGCCCTTTTTAAAAGTGCCTTCTTTTTTTTAAATTAAGTTTTACATTATATTTCTAAAAATCCAAATTATTTTCAGTCTTACAAAAAAAAAAAAACATGTAATAGGACCAATCGGCATAATACTTTTTTGGTGGTATTTTAATTTGTTTTGCTAACCTTTTTTTTCTGAAATGCGCGAGGCAATGACCCTCGCGCTTAAGTCGCCGAGATTCCGATCCCGAATTCAAGCCACCGTAGGCGCGGGCTTGCGGACGGCGAGCAATGGGTAGCTCGCCGTCCGACCGTCCGGTAACGGTCTGGACCGAGTCCAAGGCGTGGACGGCGCGTAGTGTTACACGCGCGCCTCAAGGAGATGTCAGCAATCGTAGGGGCCCAGTAGGGTCGAAGACTACTGGGGCCATGGGTGATGCGAAAGAGATCCCCGGGGCCCTGGAACAATGGCAAAGAAGGAACAGGAGTGGATTTTTGGTCCGTAAAAGTCTGACACGCCTTCACGCTGCTCCCAAGAGCGAGGGATGATCATTAGATTTATCAACTCAAAAAAAAACCCTCCTCCGTAGTCCGGTAAAAAAACTACAATTCTGTAGCTCCATTTTGCCTTCCACAATGAACAATGTGTATGATAATATTCTCCTTTCATATCATATTTTTCTAACCCGAGACATTCTAAGTTATGAAAAACATACAAAGTAAAAAGTTTACAAGAAATTACTTTAAAACTATATTCAACAAAAGTAATAGTTGATTGTCAGACGGAAGCCAGTAATTTTGTCAGTGAATTGTCAATATCTACACGTAATTGTAGAAAATTACCTTATTTAAAATGAATAATTGTTTTAAGCAGTCCCTCTTTCTATTATTATGGGATTGTTACGTAACTTGGTAAATTATGGTCAAAATTGTTCGAAGGGGAAGAATTATTGTCCGTAAATAAATGTAGTATTTTCTATTAATGTAGTAGGCAAATCAAACTGCGATAGAGTGTGATAGAAACAGTTGATTTTTCCAGTATTGTCCACAAATCTCTCATACGAAACTTGATTTATTTCTAAAAAATGTGTTATTTTTTTACCTGGGAATGCATCAAATGAATTCTCCAGCTCTACGTGGAGTAAGAGCCTAAAACCCGTCAGTTGACGTTTGCAATAGCAGGCATCAGTCGTACAGGCTTCTATGGTTTGGTGAAGTCTAAAAAAAAGCAAAAAGATCTATTTGAGGCACGCTTGGAACACTAAGCGTCGTCGATTCGGGCTCGGTCCTTCACAGACAACTGGACAGCGAAATACCCATTACTCGTTGCCCGTAAGTGTGCGCCTTCAGTTACCGAGAATCGCTCTGCAACTTCCGATGCCCAGGACGTCTCCTGTAACAGCGGTTTGGGCGTGAGGATGTTCGTTTCCTCACAGTTGCGGCCATCTCCTTCACTCACATTACTGCTTCACAGAAGGAGGCGACCGCATCCCATTTCCTCTCGCTCCAGACTATGACCTGCACCCCTAGCCAAGTTGATAATCTGCAATCGTTAAAGCTAGTCAAAAACAAATCAAATGTATGGGAATGATATCATCTCAACGTTAAGTCACGTGGTCAGAACAATCGAATAGAAAATTCGTAGCCAAGTTCACATCGTTCAGAATGATAGAATGAGTTGTTATCGTTTCTACAATGTTCAATGTTAATGTGTTCCTTTGTTATTGTAGAACGACATTGTAGAACGAGCGGCCGACTCAGGTGCGTCAACATGGCTACCATCTTATCGTTTTCTACAATTGCTCTGACCGAGGCGTCACCGATTGGAGAACAGAATTTGACACGAAACGATTGTAACTTGACTAGGGGGGCTAAACCAGCCAGGGCCGAGACCGTAAGGTCGTAACCGCCGATAGCCTCCACGAGGACACAGCGGTGCTTCAACCAAGCGAGATCCACCGCCACCGTATACTCCACTGTGTCTTCGAATTTTTGTCCGTCTTGAGAATCGAAGTCGGGACCCCACGCTTAGCAGTCGCGCTTGAAGCCACGAGGCCAACGAGACATATAATATCACCCTTATTATAAAGATAAAAGTTTTCAGTAGTTGGTAGGCAAAGTTTGTTGATTCATGACCGTAGCCCTTCTGTCATGAGGAATTGAACAAAAGACATAAGATACTGTGTTTTCTGTTTATTTTATCGTTTGAGTATAAATAAGGTAGGAGGGCGATATTTCGAAAAGCGGGTAATGTTATATTATAGCATAAGCATAATCAGCCTTTTAATGTTCCCACTGCTGGGACTCAGGCCTCCTCTCGCTACGAAAGGGAATGGGCCGTAATCCACCACGCGGGCCCAGTGCGGGTTGGTGAATGTCACATGTTTTTGAATTTTTAGTTCCAGTACATGCCGGTTTCCTCACGGTGTTTTCCTTCACCGTTTTGAGAGCAGTGGTGATGAAATAAATTACACAAAGTAATACGCCTGGCTGGGTTTGAACCCGTGACCTACAACTCGTAAGTCGGGGTCGTTACCACTCGGCCACCACTGCTCTATAGTATATATATCTATGTTATAATACCTGTGGTAAATTAGCCCTAATGACTGGTGTTAAGGCACTCGCCTTTCATGCATGTGGTAGCGGGTACAAAACCGGCCTACTTTTCTAATTTTGTTTAGGACAAAACTGACATCCCGTGCCTCAGAAAGCACGTAAATAGTGAAGTCGTCTCAATAACCCCTTTCTTTTACTTTATATAAATATATATGTATATATTATATTAAATTATATATGTATGTTTATTTTGTATATATATATACTTTTAAACTCTAATTTTCGTAATATTCTTTTGTATTTTTATGCACCTGCCACATTTTCTCTTTACCACCCTAGGTTGACTGGTAGAGAATGCCTAAGGCATTAAGTCCGCCTTTGTACTATTGTGTTGTATGAAGTTTTAATAAATAAATAAACCCACTGGTCTCGATTTTCATTCGTAGATCTTTGACAGTCGTTACGGGCACTCGCCAGAATGTCTAACCAACAGTCTATTTAAAGAAAATTGTGTTTCTTTTAATTGTTATAAACTAGTGCTTGACTGCGATCCCAGCTGATAGTAACCAGCGATGCAATCATTGATGGTGAGACGCACTCGTTTGTTAAGAGCCTATTTACTCTAGCTTAGAAAAAACAGAAATTATAGTCGGATGGGAAGATCGCAGCAGGCAATTAGCCCTTCGATGTACGTGGTATAAACGAGGAAGCGAAACGCTTAGTACGGACCGCAGAGGTTCCAACAACGTAAGGGTACTCGCCGTACGTCGAGTTGTCCAATGGTAGAAAGGAGATGGCGGAATCAAGTCATGCAATTCCCTCGCACACTCTCCAAAATGCATCCTGTAAAATACCGAAAGGCTGGCTACACTACGCCTGTTCTACAGGCTTTGTAGTTTGGGTTCAACCAAATCTGCATCAACAATTAGCCTCATCGCACGCCTTTCCACCGAGTTCAAAGCTACTAGATGGCATTTTGCAATACCAGCTCATATATGGCTATAGTACTCCACACACGATCGGACCTGTGCTTTGTATAACATTAGAAGCTGTTCTGAAGTACCGTCGGACCTGTGCAAGAACGCCAAGTTTCCTAGCAGCTACCTTTGCTTTGGACTCAATGAACCGCCAAAAGTTAAAGTCTGAGGAAATTTGAACCCCCAAGAGCTGAATGTGGACGGTGCACTCCAGGGATACATTCTAAAAAGCAGGAGCCAAGCTAACGGCCTCCTTTTGGCGGTGCACAGACACGTGGTGCCCAGTACCTGGGTTGTAGAGGTCTGATAGGCAGTCGCCCCATCTAAAACACGAGTATTCAGCCGCATTCGGTTAAACTGGAAGCTGACTCAAAGCTAGTTGGGAAAAGGATAGGGAGATGATAGTAAATTAGTCCTTCTACTTCAAATATTTGCTCATTCAATATACTTTACTTCAAGCATTTACAGTTTCGGGATGTGGCCGACTTAACTTCTAAACGATTTCTCTTTTGTGACGATCTTCTGCCTGTTCTTATGCTTCAGATATCCATATCTTCAGATGATCAGGAGAGCTTACGATCGTAAGCGATAATGTGGTTGACGCTTTTCTGGAAGTAACCAATTCACTCTCGACTTAAATACCCCCAGCTAACAGGAAACATAAGACAACGGAAAGGAATTTCTCTCTGTAGCTGTACGCACCAGGAATGTGTTACTCTAAATGTCTAACTATCGCAAAAGGCTACGTTTCAAGGGTATTTATGTTTTTTTTTGTTGTTGAGGAACCATCATATGGGACTTTCAGACTTTTGCTCACTAAAATCTGCCCGTGTTCCTTCAGTTGCCTTTCCGTTCCACGGCCGCGGTGACTCTTTCAAAAAATCCTGCAGTTCTAAATTTCCGTCCATCTAACGCAGCACTCTTTGTCTTCTGTAGACTTCCCTTATCCTTCTTTCGTGTCTATCTGACTTAAATATGGTCCAATCAATATTTGGCCACCTGGATAGCTCTGTCGTTGGCTTCGTATAAGTCGTGAAAAATGCAGGTAGTTGTGCATGCTAGGCAGGAAAGGCTAGACTCCATACAGGCACTGTATTTGCGATGGGTTAAGGATACCTCGATTGGTCAGATTTTCTCTGCAGCGGCCAACTTGAGCCCGCCAAAGACTTCCCTATTCTTCAGTCTGACTTTTCAAATCAGTTTAATCTTTATAGCCAGTCCTATTCATACTTTGTTATCGTCCATTGTTTTACAAGGCTAATATAAGTAAGTGTTAAAATTTAGAGCCCGGACTTAATTCAAACAGGACTAGGTAACTAATTCTAAGCCCTAAGTTTGTACGTAAATCTTTTGTGTTGTTTCACTCACTTGTACGGTGACAGGCGGAGTTTGGATTTGTTTTAAAATTTATTCTCGAGAACAGAGAGAATACTGCCGTTCTGTTTCCCCTCTCCGTCGTTGTTTGAATTCTAAATGGGCAAAAGTTTTCCAGTGCGTTCGCCATCTTTTTAACGGACGAAAAAAGTCGCTTTAATGGTTAAGGAAATTAAATTTCTGGTGAATTGATATACATAATGAGTTTTTATGAGGAACTCTGTAATTCAGACTTGAAATGATTCTGAATTTTTAGCCTACATTTTTTTGGCACACGATCGGGGATGGACTGGTAAGTAAATCTGTGTTTTAGTATAGTATTTTACTGCTAATAAGGATATATTTTTGCTCTGAACTGTTTGCGAAATTGCGAGTAGGTTCTGTAGCCATTTTTCATTTAAATTGAATTGACGCGTCGCTTCGTCCCGCTGTAACCTACGGCTTTATGTTTTTTTCTGTTATGGATTTGGTAATGTGAAATATTACTGTTATTTTTCCGAGTATTTCAGGTGATTCAATTTATTTTATAGATTTATTAAAGTGCCCCTATCTTTTGACAAAAGAAGAAGAATTTATCGCACTTTTCATTCTTCTGATTTGTTTGTGTAGTTGTACATCGATATACAAGTTGAAAAATCCAGAACATAGTCTGCCCAGACTGTTCTACCAGAATATATACAGGGTCTGCCAACGGCTTCACCCGCGTGAGACTAGAATTTTATCCTTAGGGACTATGCTTCCGGCATAAAAAGTATCCTGTGGTCTATTCTAGGACATGGACTATCAACGCGTGAATTTCATCCAAATCGGATTAGCTACTTGAGCGTGAAGGTGTACAAACATATTTATGTACTAATATACAATCGTAGGAGCATTCGTAGGGCGATTCCCGGCCATCGCAGGCGCGTGCTTGCAGACGGCGAGCTACTTATTGCTCTGTGTCATAGTGGTCATCATCATCAATCCCAAGTTAACGGCGCATTGTATTCCACACGCGTCTCACACAGGTGTCAGCAAAAAAGCCGTCTCTTTTGCTGATACCAGCCCCCCTAGCCAAGTTACAACCGTTTCGTTTCGATTCTCTTTTCGTTAATCGTCTGGAATCGGTTGCCTCCTATTCCTTTGTTCTGACCACGTGACTGAGCGTTGAGATGACGCTAGAACAAAGGGAGGAGGCGTGGCCGACTCGAGGCAATCGACGAAAAGAGAATCGAAACGATACGGTTGTAAATTGGTTAGGGGGGCTGTATGACACTCGCAAACTTCCTGCTAGGGCTGCGAGATTGTTAGAAAGTGTTAGCGTAGCCCTGGATCGCAAGGGGCAACTGAAAGAACATAAGTGGGTTTTAGTCAGTAAAAGTCTGACAGTCCTCGCCAAATTCAGGACGGGAGAAGTTATTAGATGATTTGTCACCTCAGTGTGATTTGGTGCTAACATAATATTATTTCTTTTTTCTCTAAAACGTCCCTGTGGTATAATTTACAATATTATAGCAAATCTAACCAAATATAAATGTATATGTCGTGGCCAGATATTAGAATTGATCACTTCATGATATGGCGAACTCAAACTGGCCAGATCGTTTAAACGTTAACATTTTATGATATGTCAATTCTCGTTTGGTTATATCATTGATAATAAAAGGTCTAAAGAAAATAGGCCAAACGAGGATTGTAATATCATCAAACTTTAACATTTAAAACTATCATGAAGGGATCAATTTCTGAGATCTGACCACGACATATATAATAAATTCAAGAAACATCAAAATATTCTCGAAGTCTCGAATCATATCACAATAATACCGGATATCGTGTCTGGGATAAATTTGACAGATCTCGCAGCACGCTCAAACTATTCCATCGGGATGGCGTCTCCCTTCTCGTTCCAAGAAGATAAACGCGTCACAAGATGTTTGTTTTGGACGACAGAGCGTTTTGTCCCTGTGAAGTCACAGAGAAGATGGAGACAGAAGGGCCATTGGGATAACTTTGTCAATGGGCGCTTATAAATTTACCTTATTTGCCGCTGTGACAAAGTGGTTGTGATGATCTCGTAATGACTTCTGACACTGATGCCCGAGATTCCGCGTCAAACGCGTTGTGCAATAAACAGCCTAGACAACTGTGTTCGGTTTTGTCTATGTTTTAATATAGTTAAACTGGTTAACAACAAATAAGTTCTTATGTTTGAATTCGCCTCACCGCGCCCGCTCTTCAACCCGCGTATGTAGTCCGGCCAAGCACTTAGAATCGAACTGAATGAACCTTTGGGAATTTTCGCAGTGTGGTCCAGACACAGATGTTAGTGTTTGTTAAGCCAATAGTCTAGTGGTTTAATGTTTAGTGTCTACATCGGATTTGTTGGTTGCGTTTGTCAGAGGTTATTGTTGAACGGGACCTCTTTACCCTGCTGAGGTCATGAAGGTCATATTTTAGCATAAATTTATTCAATGACATGAATTTAGAAGTACAAGGCCTGTTGATGTGGCATCTCTTGGAGAAACGTGTGTTCGCACTAAAAAGTTTAAAATAAGACACTTTAACCATCTGCAACCAACGCGATCTATTTTACGACTTAACTGAACTAAAGGGATTTATTTATTTAGGATCTCCAACAATGGACGTACACAATATCCGTAACTTATAATTAGCGGTTCCGGTATCTTGTAGGTGTACTCCTTTAGTTATAGGAGACCACCTCATCATCATCATTTCAGGCGATAGTCGTCCACTGCTAGACATAGGCCTAACCCAAATGTCACCACAATGAACGGTCCTGTGCGTCTCACATCCATTGGATTCCCGCAACCTTCACCAGGTCATCGATCCATCTTGTAGGGCCCTTCTAACACTGCGTCTTCCGGTACGCGGTCGCCACTCCAGAACCTTTCGGCCCACATGAGACCACAACATGCGCAAATATAATTTAAGCAATTAAGCTAACAAAAATAAAATTACAAATACATTACAAACATGGGATGGAGCTATATAGGGTGTATAGTTCCATCTCTCTTTCTCGCTCGAACGACTGACATTTTAACACATGATTGTATTCAAAAATTCATTAGATGGTATCAAATATATGATTGAATTAAAATAAATGCCACCAACTGCATCAGACTACTTCAAATGATTTGTTTCGAACTTTTTAGCCTTTTTTCGCGGTCGGGTTTTTTGACATTGACTACTTTTTAGGGTCCCGTACCCCAAAAATATAAAAACGGAATCCTTATAGGATTACTTTTTCTCCGTCCGTCTGTCTATCTGTCTGTTAAAACCCTCTGAAATTAAAACTATATACTTAGGTCTGCGGTCTCTTAAAGCTGTGAAAAAATCAAACTTCTAAGTTAAAAAGAAAAAAGATATGGCCGTATATGTCGCAAAAAACGTATATTTCAACACTCAAGGCAACCAAAATTCTAGAGTACTTACTGTTGACCCAGAATCTTGAAATTTTGCATAAAGCTAGGTCTTATAACACAAGTATAGGAATAAATCTGAAGACAGAAAATTTGTTATGTCAATTTTTTTTTTGCGATTTGGAAAATATTCAAGACTCCAATCAGGAATTGAACTCTTTACATAGGTAAGTTTGTACGGTGCCCACAGGACGCGAGTCTGACTCGCACTTGCCCAGTTTTTTTTAAATAGATTTTTATTTCTTCGAAATTATTTCAAAAGAAAAAAAAATCTAGACAATTTATACTTTAAATAAGAAAAATTCTCAGAAAAAATATGTACCTAGAATAATTCTGTTTAATACAACTTCATAACCACACAAATAGGTATTATAAATGTTACCGGTAGTGTATGTGTGTGTGTAGATTTTTGTCACAACTTCAGGTTCGAACGGCTAAACGGATTTAGACGAAATTTTGCACACAGGTAGATCGTGACCTGGAATAGCACATAGGATATTTTGATCCCGGGAAGACGTTCCCTTGGGACCATTTTCTTGGGTCGCCTCATTCTGTGAAGCTAACAAAGCATGCCAGAATGCTAACAAAGGAGGCAGCCGCACGCGCGAGGCAATGGCCCTCGCGCTCCAGCCACCTTATGCGCGGGCTTACGGACGGCGAGCAACGAATAGCGCATCGTCCGACCGTCCGGTAACCATCCAGACCGAGCCCAAGTACTACAGCGCGTAGTGTTCCACATGCGCCTCAAGGAGACATCAGCAAATCGTAGGGGCTCAGCAGGGTCAAAGCCTACTGAGGCCATGGGTGATGCAAAAGAGAACCCCGGGGCCCTGGAACGAAGGCAAAGAAGGAACAAGAGTGAATTTTAGTCAGTAAAAGTCTGACACGAAAAGAGCGAGAGATGTCTTATGATGATTTCCCACTTAAAAAACAAAACAAATTATATCTGTTTCAATCACTCATTGTCTTACACATAATTATCTATATTTAATAAAACATATTCGTACCTATGAAATATTTTGCCAAAAATAATCTAGTAGACCAATCTTTAAGAGTGTGCCTTTGTGTCTGTGGCTCTATTCAAATCTACATTCTACAATATTGAACTATGCATATGCTCTCCTTAGGCTCGACTCAAACGGGCCACCGACCACAGCCACCGGAGACTGTCGCGCGCTGCCGACACATTTGTAACAGTGTCAGAAGCGAGCGACAGCCACCGGTGTTCGAAAGCCACCGTCAAAAACACCGTTATGCTTGTAAAAGGCTGCTAAGTCAAAAGTCATCTCATCATGACAAAGTCAGAAGTCAAAAGTACTGACATTATATTATAACAACATTGTAAACACTTAGTTCGCAATAAACGCTTTGACTTTGAAAACCCTCTCCCTGCCGCGTAGTCTTATTATAAACGATATGAATGTATCAACATCCATTGAGGCATCGTGTTCCATGGTGACGCGTGCGGTACGTAAAATGTTTAACAATTAACTGCGTGGGGGGTGGAGCAGTGCAATACTAGCGGGTTTCGGCGTTTTATCAGGCCCGTAGCGACCACAAATGGCAACTCGCGAACACTGTTGTAGCGAGTTGCCGCCACCTGCTACACGTGTGCGGCGTGTCTATATAAAATATATGAAAAAGTGTGTTAAGTCGCTGTCGCTGGCCACCAGTTACTGTGGTCGGTGGCTCGTTTAGGCCGAACCTTAAATTGGTACATTTTTTCTTTGAAGTCTTTTCTAGGACAAAGATAAATGGGCGCAATTTCAGTTCTAAAATGCTTGCATGGGCATTTTACTGAAATCACCATTTGTTATATGAATTGGGAGTGATAGAACATATGTGTTAGCTAGCTCTTACAAGACTTTAGATTAATTTTCTTTATTAATCTAACACGTAGAGTTAGTACAACATTATGACATCTATACAACAATGCGAAACCTCAATATACAAGTAGTTTGTCCAGAATCAGTTACTGAATCGATTCCAATATTTTTTACACCACGTTCAATTTTTACCAAAAATATTTAAAAAAAAGGTCACAAGTTGGACATCTCTGACACTAAGTACCACACAGGTCACGGTAGGTAATAGCGGGCATTAAGCGACAGCGCACAGATAGGTGCGGGAGCAAAATAACCCCTCAGTCGCTCGAATGACCCGGTGCCTATGTGTTTGTGCGGACAACCAGGTAAAATAAGAAGCTTATAACTTTGTGATTTTTCATGATACAGTTATGAAATTTTGTACATAGATTATTTACATAAAAATACTAGACCTGTGTTTGGTTTCGTATATATACCTACTAAAAATAATGTTGTTTATATAAAAAGAGAAACTGACTGACTGACATATCAACGCACAGCCGAAACTACTGAAACTAAATGAGTGAGATTTTTCAAGATATAGGTATCCTTTAAAAGGTGTCCCTCACTAAGCGTTTACTAGCGGCTTCACTTGAACTATCCCAAGAGATGTCCCTTTGGATAAGTCTACAGAAATAAAAAGATGTCATATGTTCTAATTTAATCCCTGGCTCCAAATATTAATTTTGTTAATAAACCGTACGCGGGTTTGCGGGTGGCGAGCAATGGGTAGCTCGCTGTCCGGGGCCGTCCAGTAAGGACCAAGTGCGGGTCGATGGCGCGTTTTAAGCAACGCGAACCTCAAAAAGTTTTTAGTTAGTAAAAGTCTGACACTTCTAAAAATTTTGTGCTTGTGATTTATTTACTATGTATTATATTGGGATAATTTCCGACATTCATAATGTATGAAGCCACGGATAAAGGCTACTAATATCATTATTTCTCACTAGCCATTACTGTCCTCCTGCCAGGCAAAGGCTTCCCGTAAGTCCTTTCAGATATTCTTATATATACAGAAAAAAAATAATAATAGTTAAAATATGGCAATCAACAAAAAAAAAAACTGGGCAAATGCGAGTCGGGCTCGTTCACTAAGAGTTCTGTACTAACCTACTTATGAAAATAGATCAATTACCGAATTGAGTTACGAAGATTTACCGAATCGCAAAAAAAGATTATTTTTTTTTGTGATGTAACTACAAATTTACAGTTTTCGGATTTTTTCCTATAGTTGTACCATGAGACCATCTTCATGCCAAATTTCAGGATTTTAGGTCAACGGGAAGTACCCTATGAATTTTAATTGACTTAAAAGTGTCGAAATACATTTTTTTTTGCTACATAAACGGCCGTATCTTTTTTTTCGTTAATTCAGAGGTTTGTTTTTTTTTTACAGTTTCAAGGGACTGCAGACCTTAGTATATAATGGTTTTAGTTCAACTCGATATCTTTAAGCGTTCCCGAAATAATGGGTCTTGACAGACAGACAGATAGACAGACGGACAACAAAGTGGTCCTCCGTTTTTTTCCTTTTGAGATACGGAACCCTCAAAAAACGACACTCTTCAATTCAAAGTCTACAAAAATCATAACTGCACACTCCAACCCAAACAGGGATCTGGTTTACTGTACACAGTTGTGTATTTCTGGACATTATTTATGTACTCGGGACAGGACAGATCACGTAGCCCAAATGTGGCAGCGAAAGGGACAGAGTGACGTCATCAATCCGGCTAAACAGCCAAAAGACGTGTGTAGCCGTTCGATGGAAAGGGTCGGTTCACATATCATCGGGTAGACAATATACAGGGTGACTGGGTAAACAAAAGAGGTTTACTACTAGGTTTACTTACTACTAGGTTTACTAGATATTTGGATTTGTTACTTTTATCGTAATCTAAAGCACACTTAACTGTTATTTTAAAATAAAAAAATCTTGCCTTTTTTAAGGGGGAAAATCATCTAATAATAATAATAATAATGCTTCGTAGGCAAAGGAATCGGAGGCGTGGCCTACTCGAGGCGTTCGACGCAAGAGAATCGAAACTAAACGGTCGTAACTTGGCTAGGAGGGCTGAAGTCAAAATTGAAGCCAGATGCAAAGTAGCCTGTCCTTCCTAGGGGTTTTTTTTTAAATTATTGATGGGCTAGCGTTTGACCACTATCACACCTGAAGGTAAAGCGACGATGCGGTCGACGATGGAGCGCGCTTACCTAGAAGTAACCTATTCACTCTTGACTTAAAGATTCCCGGGTTGTAGCCATCAGGAAACACAGATTACGGCAAGGAACTTCACTCCTTAGCTGTACGCATAATTAATGTGTTCCCAAAACGTTTTGTGCGTATAGGTGGGATGTCCACCATTACCAGTTACCCTCTGCGTTCTAGGACCACCGGTTTCCATTTCAGAAGTCAACCCATGGCCCCAGTAGGTTTCGGCCCTGCTAGGCCCTTTTTCAGTAAGTTACAAATTACTTTTCTGCAAAGCAGTAATGCTAGTAAAGGAGATGGTCGCACGCATGAGGGAACGGACTTCCTCAAGCCTCAGCCACCAGGACCCCGACTACCAGTGACGACAAGCAATGGATAGCTCGCCGTCCGGCCATCCGATAAACGTCCGGACCGAGCCCGAGTCGTCGACGGCGTGTAGTGTTCCACGCGCCTCAAAGAGGTGTCAGCAAAATGAACGAACCCATGCTGGCTAGGACTGCGGGAATGTTTGTAAGAGACACCATGGTCCTGAAATGCAAAGGATAATTGAAGAAAACCCACCTGGGGTTTAAGTCAGTAAAAATCTGTCACTCCCTCTCGCTTCACCCAGAGCGAAAGAACAGGCTTCCCCTTTTGGCGTTTTCCAATATACATATTATTATGTGTGTTCAATTTACAATTATGTCACCCTGTATATGTCCAAGTCAGTAGTGAGTACGATGAATCCTTAAGTGAATTCATTAGGCTGTTGGTATCAGCTGTTTAGTTTTTATTTACTTACTTTGCTTCGTTTTGTGTTTATTTCTTGACGGAATTGGTTAGTTTTGTGTTGTTTACACGTGCTAATCTGTGTCTAATGTGATTTAATTGGCTGTAATTTCTCGATCAGATTGTCACATTTTTTTTTTGGTGGGAAAATCGTTAATGACAAATCGCGCTCTTGGGCGGAGCGGGAGACAGTGTTAGACTTTTATTTATAATAGGTATTATAAATGTAAAAATAACTCTGTCTGTCTTTCTGTCTGTTAGGCTTTCACGGTTAAATTATTGAACTGATTTTGATAAAATTTGGTACGGAGGAAGCTTGAACTTCAAGAACTCTCGATTTCGATTTCGCAGGCGCAATAACCAACATTCACGCGAACGAAGCTGCTGGCAGAAGCTAGTGTTAATTAGTTATCTTCATAAAACTTCTGTTAGCTAGCCGTAGCATGACGGGGCAGCGGGGTATTACTCTCTAATCGGCCCTACTGATTGATTAAGAAGACTAAATAAATACTTTTAGTAGGCATCTCTGTCTAAAGAGACGAAATTGCATCAGATTTTGTTAGAAGCTGTGTGGCTTGAAATGTTTTAGCTAAAATTAGCGAACATGCTAATACTGACTTATGACTTAATATTGACTTATGTATGTTGAACCTAATTTTTAGTTTTAATTTGAAATCATTTATTGGAATGTTTTCTTGTCTTATTTGTTTGAATTTTTTAGTGAAATTTTAGTTTTTTTATCTTTCACCTATTTATAATTATATGCATGATGTGGTCTCCTGTAACTGATGGAGCACACGTTAAAGGATCCCATTTTTTTTTAGATGTGAAGTCGTCCAATGTCATCACACTCGTGGTTGGAGCGAAAGGGTGTGTCAAACTTTTATTGACTAAAAATCAACTCAGGTTCCTTTTTTGCCTTTCAGACCATGGCTGGGTTTTCCGTTCAGAAGCGAACCCATGGAAAGGACCCCATGCGGAGTTGTGATTTCTATTGTATCTCTATGTCCTTTGTTGGAGATCGAATAAATAAGTAAATAGTCCATAGATAATCAGATAATATATGATATTCATGATATATATTTATTATTGTATTTATTTTCTATTTCTTTACCATTAAGCTGCACCTACCATGTTTTGTTTCTGCACCACCCTAAGGTCGACTGGTAGAAAATGCCTAAGGCATTAAGTCCGCCTTTGTACAGTGTTTATTACTTGTGCACAAAGTTTTAATAAATAAATAATCACAACAAGAACCCCCCATCTCCCCCCTAGCCCATGATATTAAGTTGTTCGCTTGTCTCCCTTCTGGCAGTTGAAAAGTCTCATGTGCATTTGTGTTTGTCACTCCCACCCGTTCAATTCTAACTGTATAACAGAACTTTCGAATTTTGCACACTGAAAAGGATTTCATTTACAAATCACAGTAGCAAACAGATAAATTGTTTGCACCGTATCGCACAAAGACCAAAAAACATTTCGTATTCAATCGCCAATCTACATTGCGCACTAGTGTGTTAGAGCAAGAAAACTTCATAAATGCTAGGAAAGGTTGCACATACATTGATTTACGGTGCTCCATTGAAACTGTAATTGCACTCTGGGTCAAAACGATGTCTCCTGGACAAAATTGCTGGCTTCGACAAAACGAATGAAGAGAAAGTGCCGGATAGGATTCCTTTTAGAAGGGAAGCTTCTTTTTCGGGGTTCCGTGCTCGGATTTGTTAATGATAAATGGTATTTATAATAATAATTATTTTATTTTTAAGACTACATAGGTCCAATGGTTAGTAAAAATACTTATCAACTAAAGGGTTAGTAAAAAACTTAAAATAATGCCGTGCTAGCAATTGCAACCAGTGCTTGATCACTGGCGCATCATGCTTGTCGGCTAAGGTTCGAAGAATGCCATTGGAGCTGGTCCTAGATCTGCTTAGCAACGAGGCAGCCTTCATTCTCACTATAGCGTGGAAATTATCCACACGCGCTAAAGCGAACATGCCCGATGCACTGCAGTATTTAGGCAGCCCCAACAGCACCCTGAAACCATTATTATATTGGATCCGCAGGGTATCTAGAGCCTTCCGCGTATAGTCAACCCACAGACCACCCGTGTAGAATGATTGGTAAAAACCTTTAAAAAGTAATTTTGACCTTATTACTACAACGAGCGAACCTTATTTATGTAGCTAATATTTTTTTAAAGTGCTTTTAATTTCAATTTTTCGGTCAGTTTAAACTAGATGAGGCCGGTGCTTCCTAGCTGTCTGCCCTGAGAAGAAACACCGAAACAAACTCAGAGGTCAGTCTCTTTTAAAGTCCATGTAATAAACATGTAATAGTCAAATCATAGCATAGCATAACATAATCAGCCTTTTAATGTTCCCACTGCTGGGACTCAGGTCTCCTCTCTCTAGGAAAGGGAATGGGCCGTAATCCACCACGCGGGCCCAGTGCGGGTTGGTGAAGGTCATATGTCTTCGAATTTTTGGTTCTAGGACATATCCGTTTCCTCACGATGTTTTCCTTCACCGTTTTGAGAGCAGTGGTGATGAAATAAATTACACAAAGCGCGACCTACAACTCGTAAGTCGGGGATTTTACCACTCGGCCACCACTGCAATTGGTCAAATCATATGAGAACATAATTAGTGTCTGAGATGGTATTTTGAGGAAAGAACCACACAGATTTGAGTGGACCTGCAAGTGTGCAAGTGTTTGTCAGTATTTGTATAGTTTAGGTCAAGACTAGTAACTAGCTCAATGACTTAATGAACAACACGAAAGAAAGGACATTTAGGTAGACCGCAGAAAATAGTCAAACTGCATGTACGTTTTTTTATTATTATTATAGCTCCCATTTGACCATTATTTCACCTGACGGTGATTATGTGGCCCACGTTGGAGTACGTTTGCCTACAAGTGACCTATTCACTCTTGACTTAAAGACCCCTAGGTTGTAGCTATCAGAAAACACAAACTCCGGCAGGGAATTCCACTCCTTAGCTGTACGCATAATGAATGTGTTCCCATAACGCTTTGACGTTAAAATTATTGCCCCCCTAACCACGTTACAACCGTTTCGTTTCTTTTTTCGTTGATCGCCTCGCGTCGACCACGCCTCCTATTTCTTTATTCTAACCACGTGACTAAGCGTTGAGGTGACGTCAGAACAAAGGAATCCGAGGCGTGGCCGATTAGAGGCGATCGACGAAAAGAGAATCGTAACGAAACGGGTGTAACTTGGCTAGGGGGGCTGAAAAGAAAACCATCCGCATGTTTTTTAAAGTTTTATTATTTACGTTTGTATAACATACATACTGTTTCGTTACAAACTCAAGTCGCATTGAAAATGACATCATTATGATTATCATTCTAAACAAAAGACGCCCGGCTTTACATAGACCTCCAACAAGATTGATCCAAAAAGAGCCCGTTAAAGATCCATGAGAACAAAGAACTTCTCGCATCTAAAGTTCTGTTGCACATCGGCATGATTCTAAATACCTGATTATTATTAAAATAATAGTTGCTGCCAGTGGAAAATTATCCCAAGGATACTCTCGGGATAAAAAGCGCTATTTCCAGGACATGAAATACCCGTGTACCAAATATCATCGAAATTCGTTCAGCCGTTCGAGAGTGAAGAAGTAAAAAACATACACACACTCACAAATTTTCGCCTTGAGATTTTAATCGGCCATTATTTATTATACCTAAATATGTCACACACATAATGTCTTTCAAAGTTGCAAAAAATGCTTTGTACTTTTGATCGATTAATGGTTGAAGTTCGATGAAGTACGATGAACGTCTCGGTTTAATATTTTAAAAATAAATGATCTTTTAGCCCGAGTCTAGGGGTGAAGCGTCAGGTGGTTCATACATGTATGAGGTAAAAATAACCTTCACTTGTTTGAATAACAGAGAGCGACATAGAAACAAGATAAACACACAAATACAAACAGGGCTTATTAGAAAAGGTCTTGTTATTATTTAAGTTAAGTCTCAATAAATAATATTCATAAATAGCAAAGTTATTAGCCATTGTTGATATCCCATAATGTCACTCAATTTATGGAAATATTGTACAGGCTATTGATTATGAATGAATAAATGATGATCAAAATGGAAAAACACTTCGTATTTTCTAGTAGCAGTTGTTATGAATAATTGATTCAATTATGATTTACTACTTATCTTATCTTACTGATGGATGGATTGTGTAAACAATGATATGAAAGAAAAGGAAGTTAGTGATAGTATGACGGTTGACAGGATAGAATGGAAGAAAAAAACGCGTTGCGCCGACCCCAAATAAGATGGGACAAGGGCAGGAAGATGATGATGATTTACTACTTATGTTCCAGAGTTTGAGGCGCTGCTTGCCGAAATACAGGCTCCAAGCCTAGTTCGGCAGCACATGTTAATGTAGGCACAATTTTTATGTATTGTAACAATATAACTAACTTGAGGCAATTGAGAGGCGGATCATTGCCGGAATCTGTGTTCCCTGATGGCTACAACCCGAGAATCTTTAAGTCAAGAGTGAATAGGTTACTTCTAGGTAAGCGCGTTCCATCGTCGACCGCATCGTTGCTTTCCATCAGGTGAGATAGCGGTCAAGCGCAAACCTTTCAAGAATAAAAAAAAAAAATTATGAGCATAGACAAATTGTGTTATATGTATTTTTTGATGTAATAAATTATTATTATTATTATTACTTACGACAAATTTTCGTGGACAATGTTGGTTTTTTTTACTTTTGACTTCAGAAATATGATCAGTACCGAGTACGGATAGAGCCCAATTTTTATTGTACTAATTAAAAAATAGGAGTTTATTAGAGGAATTTTGAAAATGGCGCGAGTGACTACAAAATTGAAAGGGAATTGTCATCTCTTAGTATGGTCATGTGAAGAGAAGAGTAAGTAATCCGCGTTAAATATGTATATGCATTCACATGTATATATGGATGTATGGTGAGGGAGAGGGAGGCCAAAGATAAGGTACATGGGTTGTGTGAGAAGTAACAAGAAAGGGTGAGTCAGTGATAGCGTGACGGGTGACAGGATAGAATGGAGGTCAAAAACATTTTGCGCCGTCCCCAAGTAAAACAGGACAAGGGCTTCAAGATGATGATGACTATTGTCACATATAGAACGTCAGTTTGACAGGATCGCAAGCTTGGTCATACTATCTAAAGAAGAAAGAAAGAAAAAAAAATATTTTTTGGCGCACATACATAGATGTATCTTAAGTTTCAACATGTTTTTCAAAAGGTCCAGTTCAGTAAAAATCCCAGACAACAACGAGCTTGTTGTCTATCTATCTATCTACGGAACCTTACTGTGCCTAGTCTTATATTCACTCACCGCACTGGGCTTTTTTTCTTTCGCGATTACAAAAAGCCATTTTGGGGTGAACGCGACCAGACAATAGAACTCTCGGCTTTTATATATAGTTAAGAATATGACATCATTACTAATGGATCATATTGGAACTTCGTTTCAAGGGATGCGTACACCGAAAATAATATAATACATAATGATACGAGTAGATAATTCATCACGTATTTAAGGTACATATGCGAGCTTAAATGAAAATTGAGTTTTCTCCCCGCAAACCTTTGAGTTATAATATATAATATTCACACAACTATCACACAACGCCGTCTAGTCCCAAGCTAAGCAGAGCTTGTGTTATGAGTACTAGACAACTGATAAACGTACTTGAATATTTCTAAATACATAAATATTATAGATAAATTACACCAAGACACAGAAAAAAAATAACATGATAAACAGCCATGTGGCACCCAATCCTATCAAGATTCTCTATACTCGAAGTTGTGGACGATTACGTCTACCTTGGACAGACAGTCCAGTTGGGTAGATCTAATTTCGAGAAAGAGGTCAACCCTCGAATCCGACTCGGCTGGGCAGCGGTGTCTTCTATTCCGATATACCACAGTGTCTCAAGACGAAAGTCTATGACCAGTTCGTGTTGCCAGCTCACAATAGGCATCAACAGAAGGCTAACAGTCACCCAAAGGGCAATGGAAAGGGCTATGCTTGGAGTTTTCTTGCGTGATTGCATAAAAAATGAAGATATCCGCAGAAGAACCAAGGTCACCGACATAGCCCGATGAATCGCCAAACTAAAGTGTCAGTGGGCAGGGCACATTGCTCGTAGAACGGATGGTCGATGGGGCCGAAAGGTTCTAGAGTGGCGACCGCGTACCGGAAAAGGCAGCGTTGGAAGGCCTCTCACAAGGTGGACCGACGACCTGGTGAGAGTCGCGGGAGTGCAGTGGATGCGACGCATAGGATCAGTCGTTGTGGCGACGCTTGGGGGACGCCTATGTCTAACAGTGGACGTCTTTCGTCTGAAATGATGATGATGACCTAGAAGTAGAAATAGCCACAATACATGTTTTCGTTACGGCTTCTCTCTTATTATTTTTTGGATTAGTTCTGAACTAATAAGTTTGATCTGTGGATTATATTTTAATTTTGGAGTTGTGAACAGTTTTCTATATGTGGAGCTTTAAAATGTTGTTAGTTGATCAACTTAAACTTTCAAAATTACTTTGAAAATTAGAAAATTATCCGAAAAGACATATCGTAATAAAAAAACTGGGCAAGTGCGAGTCGGATTCGCGCACTGAGGGTTCCGTACAGTATTACCAATGTAAATAGTTTAATTCCCGAATGTGTCTCAAAGATTTATCCAAATCGCAAAAAAGTTTTTTTTTATGACTTTACAACAAATTAACTGATTTCAGATTTATTCCTATATTTGTGCTATAAGATCTTGCTTTATGCCAAAATTCAGGATTCTGGGTCAACGGGAAGTACCCTATGAATTTTGATTCTCTTGAGTATCGAAATGAACTTTTTTGCAACATAAACGGCCGTATCTTTTTTTCGTTAATTCAGAAGTTTGATTTTTTCACAGCTTCAAGAAACCGCTGACGTGAGTCTGTTTATAATTTAAAGTCGATACCTTCACGCGTTTCCGAGATAAAAGGTCTTGACAGACAGACGGATAACAAAGTGATCCTGTAAGGGTTCCGTTTTTTCCTTTTCAGGTGCGGAACTCTAAAAGTATTTCATGTGCTATGCTTGAATATGGTCGACCAGTCGGCTAGCATAGTCGAATACCCCAGAAAGTTAAATTCCTGTAAAAAGTTATTATTATGAGCCTGTTGTGTTTCATAACAGGAAAAAAACCTCCCTTTCTTCTATATTTCAATATCATTAACTACATCTGGCCAATCCTTTAGGTAGAAGTCTAACGTCTGGGCTGCGGGAACGTTTGAAATGATGATCATTACCCTAGAACTCAAAGGGTAACTGAACGGCGAGCAATGGGTGGCTCGCCGTCCGATCGTCCGGTAACCGTCCGGATCGGGCCTAAATCGTCGACGGCGCGTACTGTTCCACGCGCGCCTCAAAGAGATGTCAGCAACCGTAGGGGCCCAGCAGGGTCGAAGCCTACTGGGGCCATGGGTGTTGCGAAAGAGATCCCCGGGGCCCTGGAAAAATGGCAAAGAAGGAACAGGAGTGAGTTTTTTTTAGTTAGTAAAAGTCTGACACTATCCCCCGCTCCGCCCAAGAGCGGGAGATGTAATGATTTTCCCAACCGAAAAAAAGGACATACGTGGGTTTTAATAAGTATAAATCTGACACGCCCTCTCGCTCTACCCTAGAGCGATAGAAGTTATTCGATGATTTAAAAAAAAGGATTTTAACTCGTCATGCTATCTCTTTTTTGGTCTACCGCGTCATCGGTTCTAGTGGTTCGGGATCCATTCTCTGGTTGTCTTCACCCAATTCTGTTGCGGTATGCAGTAGATACATGGTTTTATGGGGGATTTATGGCCATAATTATGGCCTACCCGGCACTGGGTTGCCATAGTCGCTGTTACCATTTCACCCTAAGATCCCGCCAGAACTCAGAACGCCATGCCGCGATTGGTCGCGGCAGCGGAATTTCGCTACGGTGAGCGTTGCATCTCCATACGCAAATCGTGCATGCGTGCAAGGACTGTTGACTCCAGATCCCATGGTGGCAGGCCAGCTAGGAGGCTCGCCGCTTCGCTGGAGACCGTGCGGTATACCCGGACTATCCAGATGGCTATGACTCTGGAACCCGTTCGGAAGCTTGGGTGCCGGTCGCTTTCGCGGAAACTGCGACGAGATCCTTATGTGGTTTGGGATTTGTTAAAAGTCTGTACCAGTTTACACATTATGTATTTCCGTTTTACATTATTTGTGTAATATACTAGATAGGCTTGAGCGTTCCAACCACGCGGACATGACGATAATTAAAAAAAAAAACTATACCAAGATTTTGTAAAAATTTGTCAAAGTTATGGTTAAGAAGTTATAAGGGTTTGAATGTGGCCGCGGAGGCCTTTGAAACGCGGAAAACCACGCGGCCATGGGGATCTTTAAAACTACGCGTTGCAGAGACCTGTAATTTAGGTAAATAACAGATTGAATTTGTAAAAAAATTGAAAACATATAGAAAAAAATCCTGATTGTATATTTTATGTGCTTTCGCGCACATAAAATACATAATCTCAGGCAAATAACGTTGAATGTTCGTCCATTGTGAATTTTTACCGTTGCATCGTTGAGCCGACCGCAGAATTTTTTCAGTTTTTAATAAAATTCAACTGTCTCTGATTAATTATTTCATGTATGAACTCTGTTGTACAGCATTATTTTCTGTCCGAACCAGGATTCAGATTATAGCATATTTTCCTTATTTCTACGACGAAACAGATTTTTTTTCACGATCAGGTTTACGTAATATTTATTATTAGTACATTTGATACAAGTGAGCAAACTTGGGCATTGTAGTTGAGCAAACTTAGTCAACTTAGAGCATGAGAAGTCATAACATGATTAGCAATAGCATAATCGGCCTTTTAATGTTCCCTCCACGCAGGCCCAGTGCGGGTTGGTGGATGTCACACGTCTTCGAATTTTTGGTTCTAGGACATGCCCGTTTCCTCACGATGTTTTCCTTCACCGTTTTGAGAGCAGTGGAGATGAAATAAATTACACAAAGTAATGCGCCTGGCTGGGTTTGAATCCGCGACCCGTTGCCACTCGGCCATCACTGCTCTCAAACAAAGCTTGCGCTTAAATATGCAAGGTTTCTATGCCTTTATATATATATTTTTTTTTATATTTTAAATGTATGAGTACCTTGTGAAGGGCTAAAATTTACGTAAAATAACAGATTTTTAGAGGTTACTGGATTAGTTTTACACAAATGTATGTTTTGATTTCTATAACATTCTAGATAATATTTACAAGATATCTATGTTTCCAAAACATCTGGAGAAAAATGATGTATCTCGTGTTGGCCGCTCTTAATAAGTAATGTAATTTTAATGTAATGATGACCCATATTTTTACAAACAAAATTTGTACGCCGCAAACGGCAGAATATTATTGTAACTTTGTGCAATATTCTATCAAATAAATTCATTCTATTTTACATATTATATTATTATGAGAGTAGGTAAGGTTCTGTTTAGTTAAAACAAAAACCGCAAGCCCATTCATCATACACAATAATCTTCCACGATCCTCCCACAAAAATACCAACCAGGACCTGAACAAGACAAAGTTATTCCGAAGTTATTTTTAATACTAATTAGGCGCTGACCGCTCCTCCCCCTTCCCTTTGCTGCACCGCTTGCTCGGGTTTTGCACTAAATAGTTAGAGAACAGAAGGCTAACTGTGTAGGTCAATTCAATCGGTATTAACAGAGACAGTCTTTGTCTGGTAGCGGAGACCATCACCGGACACTGCACACTGAATAAGCACCTCCATACAATAGGTATCACTGACGTTCTCCTGTGCAGAGCATGCTTAGAGAAAGAGGAGGCGTGCATGTGCTCCTTGACTGCACAGGTGTCACTGATACACGCATGCAAACCCTAGGATCCCTGAATTCACTTACAGACGCCCTGGGAGACCAGAAAAACCTCATCGATTTTTGAAGAAAGGTGGGCTAGTTGGAATAAGTCCACCAAAAATTGGCCACTGTATCCCACGCACAAAGGTCCCCAGAGAACCATGTGCGGAAACCATACTCCGATAAACAGATAGGTCGGTTCAAATTGAATGACAACTCTGAAGTTCGGTTTTCACTGCGCTGTACCCTCCACCCCTCAGCCTCGCTGCCGTATGCCATTTGACATTGTTTAATAATAGACCTGCCTAAATTTTATTGTGAAAATTACTTTAAACGATTTCTGTCTATCTTTATGTACCTACCTTAATTATTGAATTATTCTGTATGGTTGTCTCATATTTGTGAATAAAGCTTATTAAAGATTATTATTATTATAATATGAATTTGCTTCCGCACAGCGACTTGCGGAGTATCCTAAGTGGCCACAAGCTCTGATTCTGCCTGTAGAAATGGAGAAAACGAACGCACGGACAGAATAGAATTCCCTATCGGAATCTGTGTTTCCTGATAGCTACAACCTGAGGGTTTTTAAGTCAAGAGTGAGTGTTCTGTCTTTCATGGTCAAATCATCGCTTACCATCAAGTGCCTACTATAGGACATGACGTCTCTTGTCTCTCTGCGCAGCAAAGGCCTCTCCTTAAAATACGGATATTTTAAATAGGTACTAGAAGCTACCACCAGGAACCACGTAGCTGAGAAAATGCTATACAAATGTTGATGAAAAGTTAACACATATGGTTTTAAGTGGTTCCAGGACTGCGGGCCACAGGTGGTTTCATGGCAGCGGTAACTCTTGAGAACAATTTTACATGATATATGATTATTATTTTATGTTGGTTATCATCCAATGGCTTCTCCCGCTCTAGGGCGGAACGGGAGCGATTCGACTTTTAATGTTCCTTCTTTGCCTTGCGTTCAAGGGCCCCGGGGTTCCGGTTTTTTTCAGACTACCCACCGGCTTCGACCCTGCTGGGCCCCAGTCAACCTTCTGTACTTAGGTATCTATTTAGTGGTGTTTAGTACAGTTATCCGTGAAATGCAGCCGAGTGCAAAAAGTGCCACACACGACATTGACGATCGCGGAATGAGAACGTAGTGGCTGCATTTTATCATATTTTATATGTTACAAACTTTGTAAAGTGTGATAAAATCCAACTATTGTAGGGTAACAAAAATGAATATGTAGTTATTTAAAAAAAAAAAAAACTGGTCAAGTGTGTGTCGGACTCGCGCACAGAGGGTTCCGTACAAGTTTACCTATGAAAAAAGTTCAAGTCCCGAATCGCGTTACGAAGATATTTTTCGAATCGCAAAAAAAAATTGTGACGTAACCACAAATTTTCAATTTTCTGATTTTTCCTATACTTGTGAAATTTCAGGATTCTATGTCAACGGGAAGTACCCTATGAATTTTGATTCCCTTGAGAGTGTCGAAATACACGTTTTTTACGACATAAACAGCCGTATCTTTTTTTTTCGTTAACTTAGAAGTTTTATTTTCACAGCTTCAAGAGACCGCAGACCTAAGTACATGGTTTTAATTTCAACTCGATACCTCCACGCATTCTTAAGATAAAGTATCTTGACATACAGACAGACGGACGGACAACAAAGTCATCCTATAAGGGTCCCGTTTTTTCATTTTTAGGTACGAAACCCTAAAAAAGACTAAAAGTTAAGAGCTCTTTGAGATTCAGCGACACGGTAATTCTTTCAAACAATCCCGTATCCCTGGTGTGATTCCAGCATTTCACGACGTTTTTGTCATCCGAAGCGAGCTCAAGTAATTATACTAAGTAGGAGTTTAAATTAATGAATCAAGTTCGAAAAACTATACTGCGGTTCAAAACCAGGATAGCTAGTGTGGCTTAAAAGGCTGCTCAACTTAAATCGAAGGACATGTCTGCCTCCTGTCCAAAAACTCTGTGGGCCAAATTAGCACAGAGATGGTGCCCTGAAATAGTAAGACTCCACTACAGTTAGGGCTTACAAATTGATTAGTTTGGAAATCATTTTATAATTAGGGAATTACTTTTTTTTAATATTTCCTATAAACTCCACTGTATTCTCAGTGGAAATAAAAGTTCTTTTATAATAAGATTCTTTATAAGAAACTCTATTAAACCCCGCACATCGTGCCGAATCGTCAGAATCTGGAAGGACTCCAGTATGAAGAATTCTAAAATTCTTTTCTTTCGATTCGTTCGACGGGTTCGGCTCGGATAGGTAAGTGTGCGTTGACCTTTAGTCAGTAAAAATCTGATACTCCCTCTCGCTCCACCCTTAGCGAGAAGATTTATTTGAAGATTTACAACGTAAAAAGGGCTAGAATATGCACCAGCGATGCGGAAACGGAAAGTGCAACTGAAGAAACACAGTGGGTTTAAGTCAGTGATAGTCTGACACTCTCTCTCGCACCACGCAGAGCGGGAAAAAGTGTAAAACAAAAGCTAGTGCATCGACAGGATTGGGTTTTTAGTCAGTGAAAATTTGACACTATCTCCCGCTCCGCCCAAGAGCGCGATTTGTCGTAAGAAGATTAACCCAAAAAAGAACCTACTTATCTAATATGGTTATCAATAGTCGTTCATTTTATGTAATAGAAGTGGCCTTTGCTAGTGAGACAAAATAATTACAAGCTGGCTTTATTAGTTATGCATGAAATGTCAGGTTATTTAGTACTTAAGCTTTATAAAACGCAGTGATCCATTTTCTTAACTGACGTTTGCTGGTTTTGCCTACCTAGTTAATAAATTGCATGGCTACTTTATTATAAAAAAAACTGGCCAAGTGCGAGTCGGACTCGCGCACTGAGGGTACGGTACAATCTTACCTATGAAAACAGTTCATTTCCAGAATTGAGTTACGAAGATTTTTTCGAATCGCAATAAAAGTTTTTTTGTGACGTAAATACAAATTTACTGTTTTTATATTTTTCCCTATACTTGTGCTATAAGACCTTGCCTCATACCAAATTTTATTGATAGTCGAAATATACGTTTTTTGCGACATAAACGGCCGTATCTTTTTTTCTCGATAGCTCAGAATTTTGAGTTTTTTACTTTTTACTTTTGAGGTACGGAATCCGTTCAGCCGTTTGAGCGTGAAGAAATAACAAACAAACAAACATACACACTCAAAAACTTTCGCCATTATGATATTAGTTTAATTATTTATGCAAGTACAGCACCATGGCGACGTCCGTGTTCAGATCATGAGCCACATGTAGGACTGCCCCAAGTGCCTGTACACCTGCTCATTGGAGAATTTAATGAGTGCCATGGATGCTGAAGTGAACGTAGCAACCTATTTGGCCCAAAAAATTTAAAGAGGCTGTCTTCGAAGCTGACCTAGAAAGAAGTGACAAGATGATGAGATGATTGATGATGCAAGAGATGCGTTCTGCGAAGACTGGTTTTAGACGACGCGGGAGAAGAATGTCTGGAAGAATTTAGGGAAGGCTTCCTCTAGGATCCGGACTAAGCGTTTCGCCTCGTCGTTTATACCTCGTAGAACGAAGGACTGGAACAATTTTCCTGCTCCGGTATTCTCGTCCGATTATAATTTAGACGTCTTCAAGGCAAGTGAATAGGCTCTTAATAAACTAGTGCCTCCCACTATCAATGATTGCATCAGTGCTTACCATCTGGTGGGACCGCAGTCAAACACTAAAAAAAACATCAACTCGAAAAGTCTAAGAAGAAGTAGTGTAACTTATTGTAATTTTGTTAAAACTTAATTTAATGAAACCAGGTAATTTAAAAAAAAAAATCAAGTAATAATATTGTGAACGTGAAGACTATCTTGATTGCCGTTTTTTTTCCTTTTCAGTAATTTTAACGTAGGTATGTGTGGCAATTTGAGTATTTTCTGCGGCTATTGTTCTTCAAGTCGTTGAGCTCCTTAGTGGTCCTGATTTGAGTTTTGCGAATACTGACCAATGCTTGCGCTGACTGGACAGGTCCACTCAAATCTGTATGGTTCTTTCTTCAAAAGACCATCTCAGACAAATCTGCATGGTTCTCATGTGATTTGACCATAACATATTTACTGTATGGACTTTAAAAGAGGCTTTGACCCCTAAGTTAGTTTCGGTGTTTCTTCTCAGGGTAGTCAGCTAGGAAACACCGGCCTCATCTAGACTAAAATGACGAAAAAAATAATTACGTATAAAAACCTATTTGCTAAATGAATATCATTTATTTAGCATAATAGCATAATCAGCCTTTTAATGTTCCCACTGCTGGGACTCAGGCCTCCTCTATCTAGGAGAGGGAATGGGCCGTAATCCACCACGCGGACCCAGTGCGGATTGGTGAATGTGACATGTTTTCGAATTTTTGGTTCTAGGACATGCCGGTTTCCTCATGATGTTTGCTTCACCGTTTTGAGAGCAGTTGTGATGAAAAAAATTACACAAAGTAATGCGCCTGGCTGGGTTTGAACCCGAGACCTACAACTCGTAAGTCGGGGCCGTTACCACTCGGCCGCCACTGCTCTTCGTCATTTATTTACTTATGCCATTTTTCGAAAAAACTGAATAACCCATAAATTACAATTGAACCATACAATGTAAAACGACTCAATCAATTTCAATACTGTCCACCATCTACATTCTCCACCGACTTCATTACTATGTATGAGCTGATCAGATGAAGACATCTAGTCGTTAGTTCACTATACCTCTCGTAGATCGTTCACTATGAGAGATCGATCGCTAGACTATCCATCATTCGCCTGGCAGTACTTGAAACGTGTTCTTTGCCACCTGTTGATGTCCTTGAAAAGGGTTGTTTAGTGAGGATCTAGTGTCGATACATGAGAATTAAGTTTTGATACATTTTTTGTTTATCGTGTTGGTACAGGTTTGTTTAGATATTAAACAAATATTGCTTGTGGCACCTGAAATGTATTTATGTACTCGTACATACGTCTGTACAACTTGAATGACCTTGAAAAACACTTAATGGTCGTTTTGTACACACGTTTTTACGAATTTTTTATAGCCGAAAATTTAGTTTTTTGTATCTTTGTTTTTCCGAGAATAATCTTGAATAAGTTTCTTTTTGTTTATTTTTTTGGTGATTTACGTAAAAACGTGCAATTACGTAATAATAATTAATACCCCGCGCCCGAAGGGTTAAAGGGGCATTCCCTTTAAATGTCGTACAAGTAAATCATTATAGAGAGATAATGTAGTATGGCCGATCCCTAGGGAATAATGAAATTTGAATTTGGAACGTCAAAAACCGAAAACATGTGAATGTACGTGCATCAAACAAGTTTATTCAAAATTCAATCTGGTCACAGACAAAAAAAAACAGTATGGTTACTGACGAGTTCCTAAAAAAAAAGTAATGAAAGTGTGGGGCATTACGGAAAATTAAAATTTTATAGAATCTCAGAGTAGTGAATTTTTTTTGTTTCAAATCTCAAAACATGTTGAGTGATACTTAGTTAAGATTAACTTGTAAATAATAATAATGTTTTAATAAAAGAATAAAGAAATTTACTTATACTTACTTTACTTTATTTTTATTTTATTTTTTATTATCTCTTTTTATATATATATATATATTTTTTGTATTTGTATGTATTTCCGACCTAATGGTAACTGAGAAAGTTTTAAATTTTTCTCTGGTCAAGCAACTTCCTCACTTTCATTTCAAATAAACCAAAATCAAATGTAACTGAAACCAAACCTTTGTGTTACATTTGTAATTGTTTCCGGTAGAGTTGTTCTCACCATTCCAGTTGACTAGGCCCTAGCAACAGAGGATCTCGAGAATTGAGCTGGTGTAGAGTGAATTCTAAATGGAATTGTTGAGCTATATGTTGATTTAAAGGAGGATATGAGAGATGTTGTGTACAAACATATAGATATACTAGCTTGTGCCTGCGGCTTTGCTCGTGTTTTATATTTTTTTGAAGAGAGAAATTATTTAATGACTTCGCGTGTTCTGACACGTTTTTTGCGAACGAGTTGAGTTCACAAACATTGAAATATTTAAGTCGATATCTTCCAATAGAATATCGTTATAAGGCCTCCCAAAAGGTGGACCGATAACCAACGGGGTTACCATGACGTTAAAAGTAAAATTGTTTCATTTTTATTTCAGTGTGGGTAAGAGACAGAGCTATACAGGTTGTCTAGCGCCATATCTTACCCACACTGGAAATAAGAATGAAACAATCTTACTTTTAACGTCATGGTACGGGTGCTGTTGAGGGTCGCGAGTGTTTAATAACCGAGATAAAATTGTTATCATTAATTAAATTCCCATTTTTTTTTTTGAGATGTATAATCGTCTAATGACTTCTTTCGCTCTAGGGAGAAGTGTATATATATATTCGTTTTCAGTTGCCAAAATGTATAAAGAGTTAGTACGGAGCTGATCCTGAGGTCAACCCCGTTTTTGGTGCCTGCACCTTTTTCTTTTATGTAGGAAATCATTAAATACCTTCTCACACTTTAGGATGGAGCGAAAGGGCATGTCAGACTTTTACTGACTTGCGTCCTTCAGTTCCAGAAACACGGTATCTCTTAAATTATGTCAAATAGTCTCACATCTAAAACCTTCTGAAATAAACGAGTATGTTCCATTCCAAACAAAAAAAAACTTTTTTTTAAAACGGAATCTCATCAACAGAATTATCATGCAGAACGCATCAACCCGAATTAGTTAGCAAAAACCTTTTCCATTCTAATCAGGCGGAGGCTCGAGATCCTCCGACATTCTTACTCCAAGCAGTCGAAAATATTCGACAAAATATTTCCTTAATACCCTCAGTTTTGTTAGAATCCCCATTACAATACACCCTTCGTGAATTAATGATAGGGTTGACAGTTTTATAAATAAGCATAGTATAGTCGGCCTTATAATTTTCCCATTGCTTGGACTCAGGCCTCCTCTCTAGGAGATGGAATGGGCCGTAATCCACCACGCGGGCCCAGTGCGGGTTGGTGGATTTATTTATTTATTTATTTTATTTAAACTTCATGCAACACAAAGTACAAAGGCGGACTTAATGCCTTAGGCATTCTCTACCAGTCAACCTAGGGTGGTGAAGAGACAATATGGTAGGTGCATAAAAGTGTAATTTTACACGAAAAACAAGATTAAGAAAAAAAGTATACATATAATTAAAATGCACATACATATATATTTAATATAATATATATACATATATATTAATATAAAGTAAAGAAAGAAGTTTTGAGACGATTCTGCTGTGGATGTCACATGTCTTCAAATTTTTGGTTCTAGGACATGCCGGTTTCCTCACGATGTTTTCCTTCACCGTTTTGAGAGCAGTGGTGATGAAATAAATTACACAAAGTAAAGCTCTTGCCTGGGTTTGAACCCACGACGTATTAATCTTAAGATTGGGCCGTCACTATAGGGCAACCACTATTCTTATTTTCTCTTCTTCAGTACCTTAAAAAACATTAATCGTGTGGATAACCACATGAGAAGTCACACGCTGCTGCATAATAACAACTTGACAACTGACTCTCTCACACAAAAATAATTAAAATACAATAGTAATAATTAAAAGTTTCCATTACAACCGAAGATGGGACATAAACATAGTGTATTACTTCGTTAAGGTTAACTCACACCGAGACGCGACGCGATTTCTTACTATAAAAAAAAAAAAAAAACCTGTCAATTGCGGATTTGACTCACATGCGAAAGTTTTATTATTTATTTTTAAAGCATTCACACATTTATTTTTTACGATTTTAGCAAAGAGAGAGCAGAGATTCAGACGGACGGACAGATAGACAGTGTAGGCTTAGAATATAGGGTTCCACTGATTAGCTGAAAAGTTCCAGTACCCTAAAAAGGTATACATCTCAGAGAAAGCATTTGAAAAGAGGCAGTAAAAAAAAATTACTCGGATTTGGAACTCAAGATTGGTGCCCTGAAATTACTAGACGAGGCAGCGTCAGGCTAAGAAGGAGATAGTGTAGTTGACTTGGAGGTCTTCCTTGGGAAATGGAAAGAAAAACACAAACCTGGGCGCAGTGGAAGTAATGGGGTAAGACAAATAGCCTGGAAGTGGGAAAGTACGAGCTAGCTATAACTCGAAGGGCGCCGAACGATCTCCGGTCGCCATAGGGTGTGGCTTGCCGGTAGCACAGCTTTTGTTGCTTAAATAATTAAAGGCCAGAATTGCAGAGTATGTGGTCGTAGAGCGTGTGAGGGTCTACCTCCCCCAGGGGATTGTGTATGAGACGTTCCCCCAACGTGACGACATGCGAATGCCACCGAGATAGCTGCAGAGCACCATGTCGTTTTTCTCAATAAATCTGTTACACCCTTCCACACAGTCCAAGGCGTATGATGTCCACATAAAGGCATCAAAAAGATTAGCTATAATAATAATATTTGGATTCTCTCACTGGTTAGTTATGTATTGTATCATCATTATCATTATTCCAGCTGAAAGACGTCCACTGCAGCACAAAGATCTCTCCTAGTGTCATTACGACCGGTCTCGCATCTATAGGATAGCCGCGACCCTCACCAAGTCATCGGTCACCTTGGGAGGCCGTCCAACACTGCGTCTTCAGGTACGCGGTCACCGCTTCAGAACCTTTTAGCCCGATCGACCATCTGTTTTGCGAACTATCTGCCCCACCCACTGCGACTTAAGTTTGGCGATTCTTCAGGCTTTTTTTTCTGCCGTAAGGACGTGTCAGACTTTTACTGACTAAAACCCACTCCTATGTTCCTTCTTTGCCTTGCGTTCCAGGACCCCGGAGTCCCTTTCGGACAACCTGACCCCAGTTGCGATTCTTCGGGCTAGGTGTGTGCATCACTATTTTAAAAGTGCGCTCTGCTGACGCGTCTCGTTGTGTGTTGACCTTTATGGTGTCCTATAGTGGCATGGTGCAGGTTATGGGCTAAGCACAGTGTGTTTATGTGTTATTGCGTACGTTAAACTTAGGCTTTATTACTGGTTATCGCTCCTAGCACATAGCCTTGGTCCTAGAACATGGTCTAAGTACGAGTTATCTTGAAGGATAAAGAGGATTTATTCATCTAAAATATTTCTGCCTATGTCCACTATAGACTTTGAAACCATCCTTTCGTTGTGATGTGCCCCAAAGCTAAGTTGGTTTTAAAAAAAAAGACCAATGTGAAGATGGTTTTAGATCATTAAAACAATACAATAAAAAAAATGGTATTTTTCCAACAAATAAACAATTTTGTATTTCTTTTTTTAGCATATAGAGTTTGTTAAAAATAAATCTATTGTTTAATTGTTAGAACTGAAAATGGGGTAGTCTAAGTCGGGGGGTGTCTTATTATACTAGTTATTTATTTATTTCTATTTACAGATTCCGTTATTTTAACAGATATAAACTCAAGTTATCAAGTATCACATAGTTGCTACACATGCAATTTTAATTCAAAAGTTTAAAAAAAATATGGCGCAGTAACGTTTATGAAAACCGAAAAAGACCAAATAAATAGCGATTTTTGTTATTTATTGTTATTATTGTGGGTCTGTTTTGTCTTCTTCAATTCTACCCTTCTTTTCTGTCTTTACTATGCTAGTTCTGGCCAACCAATCCAATGGTCCAACTTGTCACGCCATCTCCTTCTGGACCGACTGCGTCGTAATATTTTTCTTATCATTTCAATATCTTTGGCGGATTTATTTTGGTGTGTCATACTTGGGTGGTATATTACATATTAATATTGAAATCGAAACTTTTTGATCCATCCATTTGCTTAAAATTCGCCAACCCTACCGCCTGGTTTCTTTGACTCCCATTGTTCAGTTCCTGCTAGCAATTAATTAGGCATTCCGTCTTGACCTGCGGACACTCCTGTTTTGCCATTGTGTAAAACCACAGAATAATCAAACACAGAAAGCCAGCTCTATACAACGGGTGAAAATGAACGCACACCTATACACGCTTCACGTAGAGCGAAGGCAAGCACATTTGTGACTGTCATTTATTTGAAATGAACGTACAAACGGGGTTATGTCCTTGTTTATATTATTTTTGCTGATGCTAAGTATGACTAACTCATCATCATCTTCCTGCCCTTATCCCGTATTATTTGGGGTCGGCGCAACACGTTTTTTTCTCACACTTCAAGTATGACTAACTATTCTCTATAAACTCTTCAACTCAAAATCGGTTGAACAGACAGTAAAGAAGTTTTGTTTTAATACCTAAAGTTATTTCAAATGAAGTACAGTATTTCATGAGATGTTTAACGATGATGTCGTTGACAATCAAGCATGCGTGTGTAATTTTAACGTATTCACTTTACTTGAGGAACGGGATAGCTATCACGAACCACATACTCTGGTAGGGAATTCCACTCCTTAGCTGTACGCATGACCAAGGTAGTACGTAATACGTAACTGTAACTCATGTGGGACATGTCTAATGAGTAAAATTTCTTTACTACACGGTTTTAGAGAAAATTGTGCAATTCCAACGTATACTCCCCGAAATGTGACTGATAGAAAAGTGATAGGGTAGCAATTTGACTACCTACAATGTTTAAGGTTCCATGTGTCTCCAAATATACTGCCTACCAGTATGTGTTTGTTTTCGCTTGTTGCCAAGAGCAGAGGCCTTACCATGAGGTGTCAAAATATAATACGTGCTAGCGAGAAAGAGGGATTTAGCTATACAACCTATATAGCTCCATCCCTTTATAATAAATATTTTTATTATTATAAATAAATATTATTATTATATTAATATTATTTAACAGTTAAAATTAGGCCGTCAAATAGATCGCTTAAGAGCTTGTGCCTCTGGCCTTCTGTATCTATCTATTCTGTGTCGCTGGTAGCCATTGTGTAAAACCATGAGTTAAATGGTGTACAGCCCATAGTTCCGACACTGATCGGAGCAGGAAACTAATCTTATAAGATAAACATTTGGTTGACTACTGTAGTTAACTACTAAAAGTTACCACGAATGTTCAGTGAGATAAGTACAGTTACCATAATCGTTTATCGTTTGACTTGTGAAATAGTTTCAGTGGCTATTCTGATTATAGTTTGAAAAGTAGAGTTTATGCAGAGACGAAAATAAGTTTGAGTTTCTTATTTTACATTAACTTTTTTTTAATTATACAAACTAGTGCTTGACTGCGATCCCACCTGATGGTAGGCAGTGATACAATCGTTGATGGTGAGGCGCACTAGTTTATGAGGAGCCTGATCAAACCTATTCCTTCTTTGCGTTGCTTTCCAGGATCCCGGGTTTCTTTTTCGGAAGTCAACCGATGGCCCAGTATGTTTCAACCTTGCTAGGCCCCTACGGTTTTGCTGACATCTCTTTGTGGCTGCTCTGTCTGAACGGTTACCGAACGGCCGGATGGTGAGCTACCCATTGCTTGTCGTCAACAATGCAAACAATAATAAGCAATGTATACATGAAAAAGCAGGGCTTGCGGACTGTGTCTGACTCTATACTCGAAGTTGTGGATTACGTTTACCTTGGACAGACAGTCCAGTTAAGTAGAACTAATTTCGAGAAAGAGGTCAACCGTCGAAACCAACTCGGCTGGGCAGCGTTCGGGAAGCTGCGCGGTATCTTCTCATCCAATATACCACAGTGTGTCAAGACGATAGTCTATGACCAGTGCGTGTTGCCAGTGATGACATATGGTTCCGAAACGTGGTCGCTCACAATAGGCCTCATCAGAAGCCTCAAAGTCACTCAAAGGGCAATGGAAAGGACTATACTCGGAGTTTCCTTGCGTGATCGAGTCAGAAATGAAGATATCCACAGGAGAACCAAGGTTGCCGACATAGCACGAAGAATCGCCAAACTTAAGTGGCAATGGGCAGGGCACATTGCTCGCAGAACAGATGGCCGTTGGGGCCGAAAGGTTCTGGAGTGGCGACCGCGTACCGGAAGACGCAGTGTTGGAAGGCCCCCTACAAGGTGGACCGATGACCTGGTGAAGGTTGCGGGAATCCGATGGATGCAAGACGCACAGGACCGTTCTTTGTGGCGACATTTGGGGCAGGCCTATGTCCAGCAGTGGACGCCTATCTGCTGAAATGATGATGATGATGACTGTGTCACGATCAAAAAGTTCTTATTCTGATCTTTCGTACGGATTTAATGACAGCATCACCAGACAGCATTGCCGAGGCTGAACACAGGGCGAGACAAGAAATTTAGTTTAGAAAATAAATTATTTTTGCTAACAACACGCTAAAAAGAAGTAATAGAGATCACAAGGTGTTAAGACTGGCCGCATATCTATCTAGCACTACAATACTTAGATTAATCTAATCTTAGAAATAGTGGACAGGCTACTTATCCAGGATATTATGCAAAAAAGACTTAAAATAAAACTTGCAGCTTTATCCTACAAATATTATAAACGCGAAAGTTTGTATGTATGTTTGTTTGTTGCTCTTTCACGCAAAAATTACTGAATAGATTTTAATGAAACCTAATGAAACAGAATAACACATAGGCTATAATTTACAAAGATATTTTGAGAATTGTCCAAAATATAACGATAAGTGTCAAGTAGCATAATAGCATAATCAGCCTTTTAATGTTAGATAGAGGGAATGGGCCGTATGCATCCACCACGCGGGCCCAGTGCGGGTTGATGTCACATGTCTTCGAAATTTGGGTTCTAGGACATGCCGGTTTCCTCACGATGTTTTCCTTCACCGTTTTGAAAGCGGTGGTGATGAAATAAATTACACAAAGTAATGCGCCTGGCTGTGTCAAACAGGAGAAAATTCTGGTGCCGCGACTTCGTTTGCAATTCATCAGAACCATTTTGATAAATTTTGATATAAAGATAGATAGAACATTAGAGAAGAAAATAAGCTATTCGAAGTACTAAACCTGCGTAAACGAAGTCGCGGGCACGAGCTAGTATCTATATAAATAGAAGTTATGTCAATGATAGATAATGCAGCATGCATTGATGGAGTGCGTCCGGCAACAGACAGACTGGGAATTGATTGAAAATTCAATCCGAGACAAGTACATGTTGCTAGGATGTTGAATTATGTGAAGATATGCTACGCATAGTTTTTTAAGTAGGTACATGTAGAAATAAGCTCGTTACACAGATCAAAATAAGCATAGCTTAAGCATAATCAGCTTCTTGGACGGAACACCGCCATTTCCTTGTGGGGAGGATCGGCGGCGGCGACCTCTAGCGCTTGGTCCTGGTACAGGTCATGGTCCGGAGTGAGGAGGAATGGTAAGCGATCGTCTTCTTCTGCGAAGCAGTAATGCAAGTGAAGGAGGTGGCCGCACGTGTGGGGGAACGGACATCCCCACGCCCACGCCGCCGGGATCCCGTGGGTTTGCGGATGACAAGCAATGGGTAGCTCACCGTCCGTCCATCCGGTAGCCGTCCGGTTTGAGCCCGAGTCGTAGGTAGCACGTATAAGTGTTCTACGCGCGCCTCAAAGATATGTCAGCAAAAGCGTAAGGGTCCAGCAGGGCCGAAGGCGAGAAGACTTTGTGTGATTTCCCACCTAAAAACCACCACTGTATGCTTCACTTATGTTCTGGGTGGTCCACACTATGGTGACACCCGGGTGTTTCTTCCACTCGAATCCGTTGCAGGAACTTCCTGAACCTCTGAATGTCCGGTTAGAACCTGCACCATGCGAAAGTTGAGAGCGCCGTGACGCCCTTCCAGCCACTCTTTAAAGAGGAGAATTACCGTCACGATATGGCTGAAAGTCACATGGATTCGAAATAACATTGGTACATACTTAATGAAGAAACAAAGTAAGTAAAAGCATTAATTTTAATTACACCGTTTAATTACACTTTTGAATGTCAAGGACTTGGCCAGTTAATTGGGAAGTTAGTTGATTTATACTGGGTAAGTTTCCAAAGAAAACCTTAAATAATAATTATCCATTATCACATTATCCTTTAAAGTTAATAAGTATTTTATTGCAGGTGTACCGTGACATCTTATTATCGCTCGTCTTACACCCCATAATATGCTTAAAATACGATTATGTACTACCGACGGCAAAAGAGCCTGGAGAGGGAAGCTGGTGAATTAATTTAATGTAACTTCATTAAATAATATTACAGGGTATGATAGGAATCCAGCGTGGGAAAATTCATAAATGATTCACGCAATGAAATTAATCACCTCTTTATATTAAGCGAGATCGTCGTTGTCGTTCGTAGATCTTTGTCAATCTTTTTTTTTGTATTCCACAACTATCACACAACGTCATCTAGTCCCAAGCTAAGCAGAGCTTGTGTTATGAGTACTAGACAACTGATAAACACACTTATATATTTCTAAATATATACATATTATAGATAAATTACACCCAGACACAGAACAAATGAACGTGCTCATCACACAAACATTTGTCCTGGGTGGGAATCGAACCCACGACCTCAACCCTTCTATCAGAGAAAATCAGTGAGACTAAAATATTTGATACGTATACAAACCCAAATTGAAATTGCTTTTTTATATTGATTATGATGGTGTTTAATAAATGTGAATAATAATGACAAATTTACATCAAATTCCTAATTAATTTGCCTGCAGCGGTCTACCGTCTACGGTCTACGGTCTAGAGTGAAAAGGCTCTTAATAACGATTGCATCACTGATTACCTTCAGGTGGAACAGCAGTCAAACACTAGTTTATATAATAATAATAATAAAAGTTTAATGACATATAGGTTTTACATAAAAATTACTCATAAACTAGTGTAAACTTGTTATTGTATCATAGGGACCAGTGTCTTCGCCAGCTTTCGTAAATACATTATGTCAGAAATACTCCTAAAATTAAGGTTAAATAACAAAATAAAAATTTAAGTCTAGATTTAAAATTAAGCATTTTGTGGAGTGTGTGTGTGTGTTTGTTTTGAATTGTGTGTAAGTGAAGTTATAAATAATAATACTAATAATAATATTTATTTGCCTGAAAATAATTTTCCAATTTCATCATAATTGTACTGTTTTAGACAGAGAGTTAATTTGGTTTTAAATTTGCGGATTGTATATGTTTTACATTCATTATTTGTTTTTAGGAATATATTATAGAATTTAGGAGCTAGCACATCAATATGTCGTCTTGCAAAGGCGGTCCTAGCACGCCATATGATTAAAAAAAAATACAAGTTAATAAATCACAGAGTGAAGTGTTGTGTAAGATATACTCCGCTTGACAGCCGGCTGTCTGACAGTTTGTAGAGCAGTGTCAAGCGGAGCTCGGCTTGACACTGCTCTAGAAACTCTAATCGAATCTCACAGTTCATTGTGAATTGAATAACTAAAGTCTACATCGTAATAAATCAGTTGGGTTGTCTGGAATAGTTTTTTTAGTGCTCGTTACCCACTCATCACACATACAACAGCAGATCACCATTTCTGATTGGTATCCTGAACCGACAAATAGATTTTTTTTCTGGGTAAGGCACAGATGCCTGTTTACTCCCGCAACAGTAAAAAGGTTTCGTATTTCCCCACCATCACACGTTGCACAGCAGCACGTGCCTACAACATGCTACTTAAGGGCGCGGCCACATTATAATGTAATCGTCAGGATAGACTTTGTCGGAAAGAACTTCAAGTAACCGAAAAAAATAATTGCACCCACATGACTGGCGGCTAGTAATGAAAAAACTCAAAGGCTACTCGATCGATTTTAAAAATTCTTTCACCAATAGATTGCTACTTTACCACGAAAACGAAGCCGTTGACAGAGGCTCGTTTTTTCATACTTTGTTTTTTAAGAAAGAGTAATTATTGTACGATGGCCAATCTCATCGACCCATCATCATCATCATTTCAGCCGAAAGAAGTCCACTGCTGGACATAGGCCTCCCCCAAGCGACGCCACAACGACCGATCCTGTGCGTCTCGCATCGACCCATCGTCGTACGAAAATCTCTTAAATAAAAAAAAACCGTGGGTTGAAGACTTGATCGCGAAATTTTTGACGATGACGCATCACTTGAACGACGCAGTGTCGTGTTATAACGTGCAAATGTGCACGACACAACAAACTTCACGTTAAGGATGGCCGTGATAATGTGGCCAGGACCTAACTCCCCGGAGTCACTTACGGACGTTTTAAAACTGCCGACAGCTGGGGTCAAATAAGTTTGATTCACTTATCCTGGCGATTGCTTTTAGAAAGATCTGATTCAAGTAACTTTGTATTAAAAAAGGTTTTATCGAAAATTTGAACATCAAGACAGACCCCTAAACATATAGGAATACGTTCTCAAATTCATTACACTTTAACCGCGTTACCACGTACATCGAAGGACTGGAACAATTTGCCTGCTGCGGTCTTCCCGTCCAACTACAATTTGGGTGTCTTTAAGACTAGAGTGAATAGGCTCTTAATAAACTAGTGCGCCTCACCATCAATGATTGCATCACTGCTTACCATCAGGTGGGATCGCAGTCAAGCACTGGTTTACATCAACTAAAAAAAAAAAACGGGAGTTATACAGGATTTTTCCGAGTGAACTTCAGTGGCGGTTTTAATTATTCACAAATTGATTCTCATATTTTGAATCTCATAAATTGAAAAAAATGAATGTTGAAAAATGTTCAAAAAGGGAGCATATTTCCGGGGTAAAAACTTTCCTATGTGTTATTCCCGGGGTAAAAACTTTCCTATGTGTTATTCCCGGGGTAAACACTCTCCGATGTGTTATTCCCGGGGTAAAAACTTTCCTATGTGTTATTCCCGGGGTAAACACTCTCCGATGTGTTATTCCCGGGGTAAAAACTCTCCTATGTGTTATTCCCGGGTTAAACACTCTCCTATCTGTTATTCCCACAGTAAACACTCTCCTATGTTTTATTCCAGGACATGGTATACCCGTGTGCCAAATTTCATCCAAATCGCGTGCAACAAACCCACTCAGCTCATTCATTTTGAATGAAACTGAATGACCAAACGCAACAACGATAAATAGTTAAAGGTTTCATGGAAAAAAGGTGGTATTCTACTGCATCTTACCTGAGCTGGTCTATTGGAGCTTCCAGTTTAATAGGATGTTGCTGAGAAAAACTTAGATACATATTTCACTCCTGTTTTTATTTATTTATTTAGTACATGGAGAACTTACAGCTAATAAAACCAGACAAAAATAGAAAACCGTAATCATTGGAAAGCCAATTACAATATACATAGGTTTTCGTTTAATCACTATCTCATTCATGGTAAGCGATGATGTGGTCGACGTTGGGACACGCTCACCCAGAGATAACCTATTCAGTCTTGACTTAAGGACCTCTAGGTTGTAGCTACGAGGAAACTCAGACTCCGGCAGGGAATTCCACTCCTTAGCTATACGCACAATAAATGTGTTCTCAAAACGTTTTAATATCCTAAAAATAGTTTCTACTAAGATGGTTTCCTGTCTTAGGTATATACCTGGAGAGACCTGCTGGGATAGGGAGGTATAAAAGCGCACACATGCAGAGCATTATCGTAATTAGCGTAATGCTATTATTGGGAGGATCGGTGCGGCTCGGCGCGGCGTCGCGCGTAGCCGATCGGTAATATGTGGCCAATGTTGGCGCTAGGATTTGGGCAGACTGGATGTGGTATAATAATTAATAATAATAATATTCCCCAACTATCACACAACGTCGTCTAGTCCCAAGCTAAGCAAAGCTTGTGTTATGAGTACTAGACAACTGATAAACATACTTATATAATAATATTTCTAAATACATACATATTATAGATAAATTACACCCAGACACAGGACAAATGATTGTGCTCATCACACCAACATTTGTCCTGGGTGTAATTAGTACTAGTGTCTGTAAAATTTATAGGAAATAAATAATCAAGGGTCGTCAGCTCTCTAGCCTTTTTCCAGTCTATCCAGATGTGGCTGAATACCAATGTTTCATATGGAACGACTGCCTATCAGATCTCCGCAACCCAGTTATAGATCAAAACGATACAGCTTGACTATCCAGGGAGTATCGTGTTGCCCAGTACCCATCACCAATGACCATCAATCTATCCTGATGGTCAGACTTTCTGGCGTTTACTGACCTGTAAGGATTGACAAAGACTTACAATGACAACCGAGTCCAAGTACAAAAGTATTTTATAGAATAGAATAGAATAGAATAGAATAGTATAGAATAGAATAGAATAGAATAAAATAGAATAGAATAGAATAGAATAGAATAAAATAGAATAGAACACAATAGAATAGAATAAACTTTATTTATTTTTATTAAATAAATTTAAGTAACACTGAAAGTTTCTTACAGAATATATACTTTACTGTATTCAATAGCTAGCTAGCATTTTGCCAGCGACTTCGTTTGATAAAAATTTTAACACCCCTTACACCGAAGTCATTTGCTGATTTCCCACATAAAAGAGGGTGTTTTAAAATAATACATTGATGAAATAATATATAAATGCCTTCTCCATTCCCTTTCTCGAATCTACCCGCTTTCGCAACTGGTGCCCGGTCTGTAGGAAGCCGCTTTTCAACTGCTCTCGCCGCCGGCTCCAATTCGTTACATATACCTATAAATATACATACATATACATGTATATACACCGGGGGTATCGCTCACAAGGTTCCAAGAACAACGCTAATATAGATCGTGGAGAGATAAATATATCAGAATGCTCACTTATAAGTACAATGTGGGGTTATTTAAGGGGCCTGCAAACAGACAGGATGCGACAAGGCGACGATGTTTTTTTAATAAAGCTGTTTTATCTACCTTTAGATTTGAGATAATTTTAGAACAATTCTACTTTCTCATCATGTATATGCTAAAATTTTTGAGAAACTGTTAACCTAAATCATCAAATATTTTCTCCAGCTTCAGGTGGAACAAGAGGAAATGTCAGACTTTTACTGAGTGATATCCACCTGTGTTTCTACAGTTGGCCTTTGCGTTTCAGCACGACGGTTACTCTTTAAATCAGTTCTGCAGCCAATCATTCCCCATAACTCATTGAAGCCTACTGGGGCCATAGTCAGAAAACGAAACCCGGGGCCCTGGGACGAAGGCAAAGAAGGAACAGGAGTGGGTTTTTAGTCGGTAAAAGTCTGACACTATCTCCCGCTCCGTCCAAGAGCGGGATTTGTTATTAGACGACTTTCCCACAAAAAAAAAAAAACCATTGAAAATAGAGTTCACAAAAACTTTTTCCATTATAAGAAGAGCTTTTAGTTTTGACTACTTAGGTTTTTTTTTGAGACAGAAAAGTATCAAATGACTTCGCTCTAGTGTCGAGCGAGAGGATGTGTCGGAGATTTACTGACTGAAACACACCTATTTATTTATTTTATTTTTCACATTTTAGGAAAGCTTACTGACTAAGAGCGGTGGTGGCCGAGTGGTAACGGCCCTGACTTACGAATTGTAGGTCGCGGGTTCATACCTAGCCAGGCGCATTACTTTGTGTAATTCATTTCATCACCACTGCTCTCAAACCGGTGAAGGAAAACATCGTGAGGAAACCGGCATGTCCTAGAACCCAAAATTCGAAGACCTGTAACATTCACCAACCCGCACTGTGGCCGCGTGGTGGATTACGGCCCATTACCTCTCCTAGAGAGGAGGCCTGAGTCCCAACAGTGGGGACATTATAAGGCCGACTAAGCTAAGCTAAGCTTCCACAACTAATGACAAAATTATTGCTTCCAGTATAGTGTAGATACTTGCTCAAAGTTACTCCTTCATTTGCCCTTTGCGTTGTATTTTTGGTGTACAATAAAGAATATATATCTATCTATCTAAGACCACGGTAACTCCTTTAAATATTCCCGCTACCTATAGGTAAGTAGCTATACTTAGGTATAAATTGCACTTAATCAATTGACTGGATTGTTGGTCTTGTGGTTAGTGGCCCTAACTGCTATGCCGGAAGTCATGGGTTCGATTCCCACCCAGGACAAAAGTTTGAAATAATTTTTATGTATTTATAAATATATAAGTATGTTTATCAGTTGTCTAGTACTCATAACACAAGCTCTGCTTAGCTTGGGACTAGATGGCGTTGTGCTTATTATTATATTACTAGCTGTTACCCGCGACTTCGTCCGCGTAGAAGTCGAAAATGGTTTTATTAGGTTTTTTGAGATACGAAAATATGAAATATTACGTTTTATCTTCTTGTTGTGTGATATAGTCCATTGAATTGTATGGCGAGCGATATTGTATCTTAAGATAAAATATTATAGTATCTTAGCCGTGTGTAGCGCCCCTTAGTGAACTCCACTGCGGGTGACGTAACCTACGACAAACTTATTATTTACGGTTGGTACAGTAATCGGGTCTAGGGAACGAACCGAAAAATTATATTTGTTCTTTTATTTTATATACTTTTCCGGGATAAAAAGTACCCAGTGTGGTGCCCAGAATATTAAAGAATAATTATACCAAGTCTCATCGTAATCGAACCGGTAGTTTTTGCGTGATGCCTGAACAAACAGACAGACAGACAAAAAAATTTTTAGTCACGTTTTTGGATTCGGTGTCGGACTAGTAACACCCCCTGCCATTATTTTTTTTTAATAAGTTCAATGTACAGAATTTTCACTTCTACAGATTTATTATTAGTATAGATAATTATTATTATTATCATTTCGCAATAGAATGATCCAAAGACAGGCAGAAACCTCATGTGATCTGTTCAATGAATCAGAATGATCTACATATTGGCACTCGTATAATATGAAGAGATGAAAGATCAATGAACTTACGTTCTTCACTCATCCTTGAAAAACCGGTTACATATACAAAACAATAATTAATTCTCTGATCTTTTTGTACCATAAAGTCAGTTAAGATTTACACAATTTTAGTAAACATAGACGAAAGTTTCCAACGAGCAAAATTAATTATTAATACTAATTATAAGTCAGCTATAAAATATCCAGAGACCACAAATTATTAGTAATTTATGTATTATCAACGTGGCTTTGTTATCCTTCGATTGGCCTATTACTTTATGCAACATAACCTATAAAATAACATGAATAAATACCAAACCCTTAACAATAAACCACGACACAGTAATGCGAAAAGCTTACTTATATTTTATACTAAAAATAACTAGCATATACTTCACTAGAAACACATAAAAACTGAATTTATACACAATAAAACCAATGATAATTAAAACTGAATACATTTCTTAGATAGCTGTATTCACATAGGAGTACAGTCAAGCACACATGTGTTCAAACAACCAAGCAAGTGCATAGAACTTTGGAATTAATGTTGCAACAAAATAAGGTGTAAAATTGTGTGTCGAGGAAAGGTGTATACAGTGTGCATAAATTAAAATTTTTGCCTTTTACGCGTAACAGGTTTGGCGACTCCCGCCGAGCGGGTTCGATTCTCGCGTGTCGGATCTCTCAATAAATAAAATTAAATAAAAATAATTAGTTTTAAAGGCTTCACTGCGTGTTATGTTGGCACAACACGACATACTGCTGTGGTGTTAAATTGCACTTTTTAATTTTTATACCACTAAGGCATGTGAGCCGGTTCAGAGAAATTTGTTGCTAATTAACAATTGAAATTATTCGCTTGATTAAACTTGTGTTAGTTCTTTGAATTCTCGGGTGCTTTATTGGCACTTTCGAGGAGTTAAACGATAGTGATTCACGTATATCAAGTACTTTATACTGTTTTAATACAAGAGAAACGTTTTCTTTTTTTGATGTTGGGTTTGAAATTAAATAACACTTTGATTTGACTGTAGCTATTGCAAAAATCAAGTAATGGTTTTTAATTAGCACCTACTTAAATAAATAATGAATTTTATTTGACATTCCCATAAAATCATTTAAGTAGAAAAAAAAAATTATAACCTAATTGTGCAAAATATAACATGTAACATATTAAACTCGCTTCAAAAATACTGTGTTCAGAATAGTCTACTGACTATTTTCAGTATTCTTTAAAATTGGTAAAAAAATGACTAATTTAAAATATACCTAGCTGTATTAAGTACCTATATTGATAAATTCTTGAAACCTTAATTGCGTCACTAGCGTGCTTGTGTGTGCGATAGATACGAATACCGATGCACTACCAATGTGGTGCGTCATATTTAAATTATTTGCCTGCTTTATAATTAGAAAAACTAAATTCTAAAAAAAAAAGCACTACCTAAGTGCACTATGTAAAATTTTAGTGTTTAAATTATATTTGGAACTTTTTTTTGTAATCGGGTTGTATAAGGGTATTCATTATTCCAGATAGATGTTGTACATAAAAAAAACACTATGTTACAAGTAATGCCAGGTTTCCTCAAATATCAATTTATTTATCATGTAGCGACATCTACGGCGTCACATAAGAACTAATCTTGCATCGCGCAGTTAAAGTTCCCCGCGCGAGAACAGCCCGAAATCATCTATAGGGCTGTAGCCCACCAGACATAACAGCCGTCTGGTCGGAGGATCCTCTCTTTTCAACGCAGGTTTGCTGGACTTTACTCTCTGTTCTGCGGAGGTATGCGTACCTCTAAAATCATATAACTAATACATTAATAAGCTTAAATTAACCTAATTAAAACTAACTTACAAAATAAAAATAAAAGCCCTAAAAATTTGGATGCGGAGTTTATCAGCGCCGTACTTTAGATTGCTTTCTTAGTTTTTTAGGGTTTTTATTTTGTACGTTTTCTTCTTTTAAATTGCTCGACACAGTTACCGTGGCCAGCTACCCAGGTGGGTTTTAGTCAGTAAAAGTCTCACACTCTCTTGAACTGCCCGCAGCCGGAGTAGTTACTTAATGAATACCCACTTTAAAACAAAAGGTTCGTTCTTTCCTAAAAGACTTCCGGTCAACTGACAGAGTTTAATAGATATTATCACCCCTCGCAACACCTATAAGAAAAGATAGGGCAATTTATTCCCAACTACATTGCAAGTTTTCAACAACAACTTTAGTCACGCGAATGCCGAAACCCGGAGCTTCTGATTCACCATTTGACCTATAATATACTATTTGAAGATTTTTTTTTAATTCAATTCAACATAGAAAACTACTGCTGGTTGCAAGCCAGCTGCAATAGTACCCTGAACGCTTTTTCCGAACGTGTACTGTCAGTAGCTGAATTTCTGTTGCATGATTCACGTACTCAGTAAGATTATTAATTTCAATTATTTATTAATTTCAAATATTATTGTTATTTAATTTTTATGTAGCTATTTTTGTACGCAAACAATTTGTAAATGTTTTACTGTCCCAATAAAAAAATATTATTATTATTCCATTTATTCATTACTTTAAATGTTAATCATATAAATTATACTTTTAAATATTTCAAAAATAAAACAATATCCCACGGGTATAGGGAACAGGGTCCAAGCTACTGACGGTCAGGACTCCAGAGAAAGGCACCTCCTGACTATACGAGCCGTGTCCAAAAGTATCGTTTTCTGAATCAAGCCCTTGATCCAGTCGCCTAACGAGAGCCTCCTAAGGTGTTGGTCGAGGCTCTTGGCTATTAGGCCATTGGGTGAAACGACTATTAATACAATAATCGCTGTATCCACTTCCCACTTGTCGGCAACCTCGCGAGCCAAATCAATATACTTGATTTGATTATCTTTCTCGGCTTTCACGAGGTTCTCTTCATGTGGAACGGATATGTCAACAATCATTGCACGCGTCTCGCTTCGGTCCACGACCACTATATCAGGCTTATTGGCTACAACAGTCCTGTCAGTGATAATGGACCGATTCCAGTACTATGTGATATCGCCATTATCGAGAACTGGGTCAGGCATATACCTGTAGTTTATTACCACCGACCCCACAAGAGAGTATTTCATAGCAAATTGCTGATGGATATTTTTGGGTACAAGGTTGTGTCTGTGCAAGTATTATCCGTTAGCTAAACGAGAACAACCAGTGATAATGAGACGGATTGATTCACCTGGACGGTGACATGCCTGACAGATGTCAACCGTGCCGTAGTCTCCAGAACCACAGGTTTGCGCCAGTTCTCGTTAGCCAAGGAAAGCTGGGTGAATCCCTTGTCTACTATCTTTACGTCTCGATATATATTTACGTCGGCAGCTAAGAAATATTCCCTGAGACTGCATACACAACATATATGTTGTGCAGGGTCCCTGTCAATGGGAGTAAGTAATCATTAGATAATGTCCCCATCTTAAAAAAATCTATATGCACAACATATTTTAGGAATACATTCAGGTTTCAGTGCGTGCAGCTAAGAAGTGGAATTCCCTACCGTCCCGTGTTTCTTTATAGTTATAACATGGGGTTCTTTAAGTCAAGAGTAAATAGGTTACTTCTAGCCAATCCTGCTCCATCGTGCATTAGATCAGCTTTTCATCAGGTCAGATAGAAGTCAAATGTGACCTTACCAACAATAATAATTATACATTAACATTGCTTTTTGGTGGTACTATTTTTTTAGTTGAGATGTTAGTATTTAGAAATGTAAACAATACTGATCTGAATGATGACTGACCTGTTGTTCTTGTGGTTAGTGGCCCTGACTGCTATGGCGGAGGTCGTAGTTTTGATTCCCATCCAAGACAAATATTTGTTGCATGAACGTTTGTTCTGTGTTGTCATTTATTTATAATATCATCATCATCATCGTTTCAGCTGAACGACGTCGACTGTTGAACATAGGCCTCCCCCCAATGTCGCCACAATTAACGGTCCTGTGCGTCTTGCATCCATCGGATTCCCGCAACCCTTACCAGGGGCCAAAGTCTGCTATTTTTGTAAATTTGTCATTCCAACATGATCCCATTGTTATTTTGCTAAAAGTTCGTAATCTGCTAATTCATAATGATCGATCACTGATCGGTCAATGGTCTCATGATAGAGTTGTAGTAGTATGACAATATCGAGCTTATTAAAAGCAATGACTGCGCAATGACGTTCTGATGGTACGTCACTCATCAAAGGAACTATCAAAATTTTAGCATACGTGAGAAATTCATTTGTCAATATATACGAGATTTCCATTCTATGCCACTTCTTTCAATGAAGTATCAGTGGTTGACCATTGGAAAGTCATAATGACGCCATTATATTAGTAGATTACCAAACTTGTCAAAATCAACAATTATGAAATCTACGACACTATTGTAATAGCAGACTTGAGGCCCAAGTCATCGGTATACCTTGTAGGAGGCCTTCCAACGCCGGTACGGATTCCGTGCGGATTTATAATATGTATGTATGTATTTAAAAATGTTAAGTGAGTATGTTTATCAGTTATCTAGTATTCATAGTACAAAGCTCTGTTTAGTTTGGGACAAGATGACATTATGTGAAAGTTGTGCAATAAACGGAATATTTTTTTTTTTTTTAATTGACAAAATTGAATTGATTTGATTGATTTTGGTTTGAATTGATTGATGGTTAGGTGAGATTCCGAACTATCAAGTATAAAAAAAAAATGACATAGTCTTGAGATGTGAAAAGAGAGAAATAAGGTCGTTGTCCTGTGTGTTGTATGACAATATTAGCTGACATAATAAAAATAGTAGAAATGCTAGTTAACAAATTACTACACTTTTGATCAGGATAAATTTAAATGTAGTATAACAGAAACACACCGCTCCATCATTGCGGTCGAGCTCGATGTTGCCTTTAAAAAAATATAAAAGAGGCCTGTACTGGCGAGGAGACAAGTGTTCGACTTAATTAACCTTTTAAAACGGGTTATTAATTGTATTTAACGTGGATTAAGATGCTGTGGGTTTATACTGTTTTGTAAAATAAGAGTTTATCTCTCGATATGTGAGAAGAAAGTACCGTAAAACGGTTTGGATTAAGCGTTTTGCCTCGTCTGCTGGAACAATTTGCCTGCTGCGGTCTTCCCGTCCTATAATATTACGGATTAAAATATGAAACTGCATTATTACAGAAAATACAAAACACAAAGAATCCAATAAATACCTAAATTTGGAAAAAAAATAACGTACCTTTAATATAAAGTTTATTTGAACTTATAATTCTAAGTTTCTTTCAATCCAAAGAAATAACACTTCAAACCTCTATTAATTTATATGTCTTCAAGGCTAGAGTGAATAATCTCTCAATAAACTAATGCGCCTCATCTTCAACGATTACATCACTGCTTACCATCAGGTGGGATCGCAGTCAAGCACTAGTTTATATCAATTAAAAAAAAACCTAAGTGGCAGTGGCGAAGACATATCGCTTGCAGAAACAGCTAGTCGATGAAGCGGAAGGACAATGGGGCTCATAAGAAAGCTTAAAGTCACTCAAAGGGCAATGGAAAGGGCTATGCTCGGAGTTTCATTGCGTGATCACATCAGAAATGAAGGTATCCGCAAGAGAACCAAGGTTACAGACATAGCCCAAAGAATCGCCAAACTTAAGTGGCAGTGGGCAGGGCACATTGCTCGCAGAACAGATGGTAGATGAGACCCAAAAGTTCTGGAATGTCGACAGCGAATCAGAAACTACAATATTTAAAGGTATTCTACAAGGTGGACTCATCAGTCTACCTTGTAGGAGGCCTTCAACTCGTGAGAGTCGCGGGCATCCGATGATGCGAGACGTACATTGGAGGACCATTCGTTGTGATGAAACTTGGGAGACTTATGCTACCAACAGTGGACGTCTTTAGGCTGAATTGATTATGATGATTGGTGAGAATTTACGTAAAACCTCAGCAGGTGGTATTTGGGTTCATGTTCTAACTTAAATTCTCGTAAGTCTCGAGCTGGGATTTTAAATCTCGAAAAAACAGGTTATAAGGTACTTACCTTGTAACCTGTTTTGATTTGTTTACTTGCTTAAGTATTATTATTATTAATGCTGTCAATTTAAAAGCAGGAAAACCAAAGTCACCGACATAGCACGAAGAATCGCCAAACTTAAGTGGCAATGGGCAGGGCACATTGCTCGCAGAACGGATGGCCGTTGGAGCCGAAAGGTTCTGGAATGGCAACTACGTACCGGAAGACGTAGCGTTGGAAGGCCTCCTACAAGGTGGACCGATGACTTCGTAAAGGTTACGGGAGTCCGTTGGATGCGAGACACACAGGACCGTTCATTGCGGTGACACTTGGGGAGGCCTACGTTCAGTAGTGGATGTCTTTCGGCTGAAATGATGATGCTGAATTTAAAAGCTAAAAGAAAAAATTTTAAGCATATGCGAATTTCAAGTTTCAAAAGCATGTCTTCCTTCATAAAATCACCTAGCAAAAAAACTATCCGTGTAAATGACGCTTAATTATAGAATTTGTAGTTATTATTTGATCGTCTTAAACCACTGAAATCATATAGCAACTATGAGTGTTAAAGAAAGTGCGGTCTTTCATCTCTAAGAACTGGTAGAAATGGTTCTTGTAATAATGTCATTTCTTTGTGCTGCGGAGGTTATGGCTGTCATTAGCAGTAGATGTAGCAGTATTTTGTTTTTAATTTTTTCCGTGTTTATATGTAACGTCATTTTTGACTGAATCACCTACTGGAATTTTTTTTTACCGTGGGACTGTCATCAAATGATTTCTCCCGCTCCAAGGTACGACAATGCGAAAAAAAACTCACCTGCAAAACTACTTAGGTAACTGAATTGTAATTTTTAGTCCCAAATTAAAATTTAACTCTCCAAATCAAGCAATTGTAATTTTAGCAAATTTAAAAATAAATCATTATCACTTTCTTAGTTTATCTCTGATCCATCATGCTCTGTATATTTTTCTAGGAAAAACAATTTACGTAAAGAACAATCTACCATAAGATTTTACGACTAAAAAACCGTAACACTAAACCCCAAATATCAGCACCACTCGAAAAACATTTTCATAAATAAGAGCCAACCAAAAAAAAAACACAATAACGGGGTTACCCAAAAAATATAACAGCGATTTCGCCATTTAAGTACATAACATTAAATGTAAAGGGAAACATAAAACCGGTAGGTAGTAGTAAATGGCACATATTACGAGTTAATAGGAAACTGCCAGAAAAATTACCTAAATCACTTTTTGTTACGAGTGTACGTTTGCGTGTCAAGCGGGCATAAGGCCCTTTACACACGCTACACCAATGTTTTACAGACTTTGTTATAAAAAACGACAGGCTGCCGCCCCAATTGATATTTTGTAAGGGTTACTACTGTTTCTGCTGGCCATATAAGTATTGGCCTGACAGGGATTAATTTTTACACACAAATATTTCACACTGGACCCCTGACGAATTATTGTAATGTTCAACGCGGTTGGTGTCGGATCTGTTTGCGATATGTATTGCTTTGAGGTTGAAGGAGTTTTATGCAAAAAGATTTATTTTTTTGGGTTCCGTACCCAAATTGTAAAACCGGACCCTGTTGCTAAGACTCCGCTGTCTATCCGTCTGTCTGTTGGTCTGTCACCAGGCTGTATCTCTTTAAAGGCTATATCTGTCATGAACCATGATAGCTAGACCGTTGAAATTTTTACAGATGATATATTTCTATTACAGCTAAAACAACAAATACCAAAAAACAGAACAGAATAAATATTTATGTGGGACTCCCATACGACAAACGTGATTTTTTTTTGCCGTTTTTTTGCTACTGACAGTACGGGAACTTTCATGCGCAAGTCCGACTCGCACTTGGCCGGTTTTTTATTTTGAGGTAAAATCATCAAATGACTTTTCACGCTCTATGGTGAAGCGAGAGGATATGTCAGACTTCAGGCAGGTATACCTAGCACGTTTCGAAAACCACACCAAAACCGATATTTTTTTGCGGCAACGTTTGAAAGAATTACCGCAGTCTTGGAACGCAATAGGCAACTGAAGGAAAACAGATGGAATTTAGTCAGTAAAAGTCTGATATTCCCTCTGGCTCCACACAGAGCGGGAGAAGGTATTTGATGAGCTAAGATAGTTTGTCATGTAAGTGTAATTACTAGCAACCCATTCTCATTCTTATTTAAATTGCAACTTATGGCGGCAAAATCCGAAAACAAAATTGCTATTGGTCGACTTTTGATAAATATTTATTTGTTCCAATATTAGTTAACCAATAACATCATAAAAAATATTTATAAATATCTAAACTAATAAATTTTCTATCTTTGAAAATAATAATCTGTACAAACAGGTAGAGAAAGAAGTCATTGGGCATCAAAAATTCATCCACATCGATGTCAATGGGGAAAGTGTCCAGAACACTGACAGTATTGCCACGTTGGATAGCAATACTGATTCGTTGACCGAAGAAAATCCCAGCTCTCTGGTCACGCCCGGAGGAGACAGTGAAGCATACGGTGGATGTGTGCTCCGCCTGGGCAGAGCAACGCCGTTTCCTCGTGGGGGCGATCAACGGCGGCGACTCTTTCTCGCTCCGTACCTTGGTACAGGCCATAGTCCGGAGCGAGGAGGAGTGGCAGGCGGTCGCCTCCTTTTGCAAGGCAGTAATACTAGCAAAGGAAAAGGCTGTACGCGTGAAGCAACGGTCCTCACGCCCAACTGCCGCCGGTATTCCGATCCCGATTTCCGGCCAACGTAGGCGCGGGCTTGCAGACAGCGAGTAATGGGTAGCTCGCCGTCCGGACCGAGCCCAAGTCGTTGACGGCGCGTACTGTTCCACGCGCGCCTCAATGAGATGTCAGCAAACCATAGGGGCCCAGCAGAGTCGAAGCCTACTGGGGCCAAGGGTCTACTTCTGAAAGGAAGACTCGGCCCTAGTACGAAAGGCAACGAAAGAAGAGGAGTGGGTTTTTAGTCAGTAAAAGTCTGACACTATCTCCCACTTCGCCCAAGAGCAGAGGATGTCATTAGATGATTTTCCCACCGAGAAAAAAAGGCCTCTGGTCACGCGAAGAGTTAACCAGCTGTTTACTGATCGCGGGCAAAATTGATATACCCACCAGCATTTTACTTCACAGCTAAAATGGGACGATGGCAACACCTTTTTTTACAAGCGCAAAGAAATAACGACAACCCGTTTACTGGTGCTGACTGTACATTTATTACATTCCGATGTAATAAACCTAATTTCTTTCTTATTTCCTTATTGTATTGCCTACTGTTTCTAAGGGTCTTTAAAAATGTTATAACTTGACAGAATATCAATTATCACGAAAATACCGTATTTAGAGGAAAAAATAGCCGAAGTAGTAGCTGCACGAAGGCTGCGCTGACGTTCATTGTCGAGGGTCACCAGTTTGAAGGTAGGCGGAACAGAGAGAGTAAAGTCCCGCAAACCTCCGTTGAAAAGGGAGGATCCTCCGGCCAGACGGGTGTTATGTCTGGTGGGCAACTGCCCGATAGATGATTTCGGGTTGTTCTATATGATCTAATCGCGCGGAGAACTTTGATTGCGCGATGCAGGATTAGTTCTTATTTGACGCCATAGATGTCACTACACGTATATATGAAGATCTTCGGTACAGGGGGCCAAAATTAAAGCTATTTTTAGGTGGAATATCATTATATAATTCCTCCCACTTTAGAGCGAGAGGGTTTGTCAGACTTTTACTGACTATATTCCACCCGTATTACCTCAGTTGCCCATTGCCTTACAGGGCCGCAGTAACGCTTTCGAATAAAGAAAGTGACGTGAAAAAGAGATAGCGTACCAGTCTATAACTCTCGCATTGAAATAGCAATGATTTGAAGACATGGTATTTGTAAAGTAGACCAGGGGCCACCTGGCAGGCTTTATAAGTCACTGAAAAAAATTAGACTGGGAATCTAAAGTAATATAATAATAGGATCATTTAATTCAGGAAGGACGTTACTACGTGCGTATCGACTTGCGGCCGCAGCACTACGTTTTTAAACGACTATTTTTTGCTAAGCTATTTTAGAGGTATGTGTAGCAGAGTGTAAAGTCCCACATACCTCCGTTGAAAAGGGGGGATCCTCCAACCAGACGGATGTTATGTCTGGTGTGGGTAACTGTCTGAGAGATGATGTCGGGCTGTCATATATATTATGTCCAAATCGCGCGGAGAACCCTAATTGCGTGATGCAACAATTCGTAGTTTTTAATTCTTATGTGACCTCATAGATGTCGCTAAACTGATTTGAATGTTAAAACACAAGTTTCTTTTTAAGCGGGGAAATTGCAGTTTCTCTAGATTATCTAAGGAATGAAGCCGCAGGGAATGGCCTAGTCGTTAATGTTAGAAGAGGAAAATACTGCTTTGTACCTTTTTAGTACCTCTAAAGTGTTAGTAATTAGTTGTGGCCTCAGTTTTATGGGATGTGAAACTGGTACGAAGACGTAAATATACGTAAGTGTTGCTTAGATCACATTTCTTTGGAGAATTTCGAAGTCTTAGAAAATAGTAAGTAATTGTTAACTTGTGGGTTGCGAACGTTATACAGGTTGGAAAAGGTGATGTGTTGAGAACATTAATTTAAAAATTTGCATTTTACTTAGCTGATGCACATTTCAATTTCAATTCAATTCAGTTTATTTCCACAAATTAACAACAACCTTAATCATATTTACATAGTTAAAACTTACTTATTTTCTAAAAATACACATACCATAAATAAAAATCGTAGGTACACTTTAAACTTTGGTTGTTGCGAACCGATTCACCCTGACCCCCGTACTAGTTTGAACTGTATTACGGTGGGACAGTATTCCTCGTTCACAGTACACAACTTAGGTTACACAGCCGATTTAGACAAGATTAATTAGACAAAACAAATTCACTTAACCAATTATAAGTAAAACTGTGGGTCATTGTATCAAACATTTAAATCTTGTGGTAGATACTTGATTTTTTAACTTTGAAGGTAGCAACGAAAACTCACATAGTATACGCAAAGTTTCCAGATGATCAATTTGTTATCATAATTGGGAAAATTGTTTATCTGTTTTTTACTTAATAACATGACTTCGTCCGTTTCAGATTTGCGAAACTGTACAAAGCCATTTAGTCACAATTATTTTTTTGCTTGTAATCCTAATTGTTTTTCTAAAATAAAAGAAGCCCTTTAAGGAATGACTGCTTAAAACCAAGTCAGTCAAAATCGGTCCAGCTGTTTCGGGGATTGACCAGAACAAGCAAACAAGAATTATATTTTTTTATACTTACCTCATATGCATTTAGTACAAAACTGTTATTTTTAAATTACTCGGCTCCATCTTTCCAGGCTGCGACCGTACCGATAATCGACCACCATGAGCTTCTTGGGGTAATGTTGTCGTCGACCCTCAATTTCGGCTTCTACATCGAGGCAAAAGCGCAACTGGCTGCCAAAAAATTGAGGATCTTAGCAAAGGTGAGACGGTATTTCACGCCGAAGCAGCTGCTCAACCTCTATCAAGTGCAAGTTCGATCAAGTATAGAGTACTGCTCTCATCTTTGGGATGGGTCTGCCAGATACCAGCTTGATGCACTAGAGTCGATTGTAAAGCGAGCCAAGAATCATCGGCATACACTTGTCAAGGCAAAACTCCAAAGTTTTGAGCATCGACGCCGAGTTGCTAGCCTGTCGGTTTTCTACCGTTTACATTTCGAGCAGTGTGCATTGGAATTGCACCACAACCGGACCACAAGACATACGGCGTTGCTCCACCGATACGTGGTAGTCATCCCACCCATACGTACAAAGCGTTTTGGGAACACATTCATTGTGCGTACAGCTAAGAAGTGGAATTCCCGGAGTCTGTATTTCCTGATAGCTATAACCTAGGGGTCTTTAAGTCAAGAGTGAATATGTTGTTTCTAGGCAAGCGTGCTCCATCGCGGCCACGTCATCGCTTTCCATCAGGTGAGATAGTAGTCAAACGCGAGGCTATCCATAATAAAAAAGACACTTCCATTATATTTATATATATGTTGTTTATATAGATTTATAGAAGACCGACCTGTGGATTTCATTGGCTGCTAGTAATACCTCAGACAGGAACCTCAATCATATTAACACCTCTTTATACGAGCAGTAATGTGAGTGATGGAGGTGGTGAAAGTAGAGACAATCGTCACGCCCCCGTAGGCAAAAAAGAAGTAGGATAACACAGGGTTGCTGGTTTTTTCGAAATTTCGAGTCACCACGATCCTGGAACACAAAAGGTAACTGAAAGAACTCGAGCGGGTTTCAGTCAATAAGTCTGACACTACCTCTCACTTTACCCAGAGAGGTAGAAGTTCTTTGATGATTTACTACCCTAAAAAGGTACGATATTAGTCTCCATGTCAAGTTCAAGTTTTATTACACTATTCTAAAATAGAATAGAATAGATTAGAATAGAATAAACTTTATTGTACACCAAAATAGTAACAAAAACTTTTACACTAACTTAAATCTATGGGTACAAAGGCGGTCTTATCGCTGACAGCGATATCTATCAGACAACCTTTACAATTGCTATATGATGGTGCGAGGGACAGCTGTCGGATTCATACAATGTAGTACCTATGTTTTTCTCTCAACTGAAAGATACATATTTACATTCTGCTGTCAACCTACCTATGATATGTAAAACAGACCTTAATGCATCACAAATTCAGAAGCGTGCGATTGGTCTTCTTAGCACTAATCAATAGCGTACCACAAAAGGTACTTTCATTTCGATTCAAGAAATTATCAACCTTAAACCAACATCTAAGCGCATTGAACACTAAATCACCTATCTTAATCAGCTTCTCAAACAATACCTGATATCAATAAAAACAGTCATAAGTCTAATAAACTGACCCCTTCCCCCTACGATTCACAACTGTCTAAACCAATCACAGACCAGACAACGCTTTGTCACACAATCGAAAATCGAATCCTACCATTGTTTTGTGCCACAGAATAGATAGGTGCAGAAGGCCGGGTTTATACTGTGAGAGAAAACACATAGATGAGGTTCACGTGCACTCGCGATCGACAACGTTTGGGATTTCCATCCGTATACGTCTGTTAGGTACTTATAGGTAGTAGTATGCAGGGCAGAGGACATCCATGATGATTTGCATAATCGATTACCATAAAATGAGATAGCGTGACCTCAAAAATATTAGTGGTGGCGTCTGAAGATATTCTATGGTAAGTTTTTCTCAAAGTGGGCGCAAACGCTTCGGGGTTGATCATTTCATAGTAGGATTCGCAACGAGATTTTTGTAAATGGGTCTAGATAACTGACAAGCGCTTGCGACGCTCATTATAGCGCAATAGAGCTCATATGAGAATCAATTTTCACACCTAGCCAAATCTCAAAACCAAATACAGAAGAAATCTAACCAACTTGATGTAAATTTCGTGCCATATTATTTATGACACTAATTATCAAAAATCTGTTAAAAATTATACTGCTACAATTTATCATTAACTTTTTCGGAAACAGACTAACCCGTTCTAGTTTGGAGATTCCCCCTACCAGGACTGCGACAGAGTTACCATGGCACTCAAACAAAGACCATCTGAGAGAATACTAAGTTTTAGTCAGTAAAGATTTGACTCTCCCTTTCACTCCACCTGGAGCGAGAGAAGTCATATTTAATAATCCTTTTGCAGCCAATTACAAAATTTAACACGTAAAGCCATAAGTTTGAGAAACCCTGCTGTATGCTTTTGTACTCGCTGCAGCACGCGTCAATGTGTGCGTGCCTTTCGCTCGCTCTATGTGCTAACCTTCTGTCCCTACTCTGTGTCTCACTTCTCCATTTGTTCCATTCTCCGCCAGTATTCTCCGTTCTTCACAGTTTATCGCTCCGCGGACCGTAGCTCGGCGTAATGGTCTTTAATGAGCGTTTAAGACGTTGCCCAAGAGCCCGCCTGTTTTATAGCCGTAATTAAACCTATGTTATCTGTTGATCTCGTAGATCGTAGTGCGAATGTCTGTGTAAATTGATTTTTATATTGTTTCCACATTTTTTTTTTTGTTTGAGAGTTCTTTGTTTTGGTTTTGTTTGGGGAGATGGGGTAGGCTTGTTAAATGGTTTTGGTCCTCAACTTGCAGAGCTAGCTTTGTTTACCTGGGAAATCATTGTATAACTCATTCCAATCCAAGTAGAGTGAATAGGAGTGTCAGATTTTTACTGACTAAAACCCAACGGTGTTTCTTCAATTGTCCTTTGCATTCCCCCAGCTTTGGCAGGTACCGACCCTAGAGGGCCTTGTTAATTTTGCTGCAGCTCTTTGAATCTTAACGAGCTAGCTAAGCTAACTTTTCTTCTCATTCCAGAAGTACAGCAAGTTCTCTGCAGGCCACGGCAGGCAAGCTGCAAAGAAAACTAGTTTCGCAAAAACATAGGCCTTGACTCTACAGTCAAGGCCTATGGTCCTATGGTAAGGCTTCAGATTTGTCAACTTTCAAGATGAGCCAGATAGCAAGAACGATGCTGTGATTTTTTTTTTGGTGGAGAAAATCATCTAATGATGTATGGAGAAACTTACTTTAATGAGGGCCCGAAGCCGCAGGCAGAATCATGCACTGGATCTGTGATATTCGTTTGTGCGTCGATGTCAAAGACATTCTGTATACATAAAAGGAGAAACTGATTGACTGACAAATCAACACACAGCCGAAACTACTGGGATTAGGAATGTGAAATTTTGCATAAGGTCGGGCCACCGGCCACAACTACAAAACGCCGCCACCGGCATACTTCCTGTAGTTTTCATACATTTAATATGGATTCGCCGCACACACTACGAATTACCGTTGCTCGCTTCTTGTGGTCCGAACCGGCCACTAAACGTCGAAACAAAACGCCGTGACACGCAACTCGCGCATTTAAACCTTCTTCGTCAGAGCCCAATATGATACTGCGCGTATGGGTTAAAAAAGGTAGAAACCACCGGCCACAAGTGGCTGTCGCGCGCTTCTGCTTCCTTTGTGGCCGCTTCTAGCTTCTCGTGGTGGCGTTTTTGGCTGTAGCATGTGGCCCATGGGCGGCGACACTAAGAGACGATTATTCTAAATTCACCACATAAGGTAATAAAATGGGTGTCCAAAGTTTGTATGGAGAAACCTACGTTCTAACAGCGGGCAAAGTTGCTGGAAGAAGCTAGTCCATAATATCTATTTACAATTTAAAAAAGAACAGCTGTTTTTTCCTAAACGGTTTTATCAGGTTTCACACTCGCCTAACGATCGATTTTCCACCCAGTTCCTTGGATGAGTGGAAGCTTTCACACACGTGTAGATCCGATGACAGTACCTACACCTAATATATAACGGTCTGATACTATCTGTTTCCCGTGGTTACACTCGCTTTGGAATTTTTTTTGGTGGGAAAATCATCTAATGACAAATCGCGCTCTTGGGCAGACCGGGAGAAAGTGTCAGACTTTTACTAACTAAAAACTTCGTCCCAGGGCCCCGGATTTCGTTTTCATACTACCCATGGCCTCAGTAGGCTTCGACCCTGCTAAGCCCCTATGATTTGCTAACATCTCCCTGAGGCGCGCGTGGAACGATACGCGCCGTCGACGACTTGGGCTCGGTCCGGACAGTTACCGGACGGTCGGACGGCGATACTACCCGTTGTTCGCCGTCCGCAAGCCCGCGCCTATGGTTGCCAGAAATCGGAATCGGAATCCCGGCGGCGGTTGGGGCGTGAGGACCGTTACCTATCGCTCCGGGCCATTTCACCATGAGATCCCGCCGGAGCTCTGTCCGCCATGCTGCAACTTATCGCGACAGCGGAGTTTCGCCCCGACGTTGCATCTCCATGCGCAGATCGTGTATGCGTGCAAGGACACTTGCCTCCAGATCCCATGGTGGCAGGCCAGCAAGGAGGCTTGCCGGTTCACGGGACACCGTGCGGTATCCCCGCACCATCTGTATGTCCATTACCCTCTGGCATGTATTCAGCCGAGCCGCCGGTGGTTTCCGCAACGCCGGGAGCCAAACGTCGGAAGTGCTCCTCGAAATCCCATCAGCTGTCGAGAACGAGTCCCAGATACTTCACCGTCGACCCGACGCCGGTGTGAACTCTTCCTACCTACCGTTAGTTGGGAACCCGGTGGTGAACTGGATAGTTTGAGACTAGATGGCATTGTGTGGTAGTTGTGGAATATTATTATTATTATATATCAATCGATGGCTTTTAGTGAACACCTCGTAAATGCGAAATAGATACGTAACTTTTCAGGAGGTACAGACAACCCAATAAGACCTTTATTATCATGTAATTTAACTGTGTTTTGAAGGTTTTAAAAATTTTAATTTATTTTACACACTCTTTTCCTTTTTTTTTCAATTTTTTCGACAAGTTTTGACGCTGCGTCGCGAGGTTATCACACCAAACTGACACGAGCAAGGTATGCATTCAACATCTTAGATGGCGCTGCAAGGAATGAGGAGCTGAGCACGAGCGGAGTATGAGTCGAGCTTAAATTCGTGTAGTGTGGACAGACTCTAGAGGAGCTGAGCTCGAACGACACTATACGAATTTAACCTCGGCTCCGCTGTGCTCGTGCTCCGCTCGTGCCCCCGCTCGTACTCCGCTCGTGCTCCGCTCGTGTTCCGCTCGTGCTCGGCTCCTCTAGCTTAGACCCACCTTTACGTGAAACAAGTCTGCGCGTTTCGAGGTTTCTTTCCAGAAATATAGCATAGCATAGTCGGCCTTATAATGTTCCCACTATTGGGACTCAGGCCTCCTCTCTAGGAGAGGGAACGGGCCGTAATCCACCACGCGGGCCCAGTGCGGGTTGGTGGATGTCACATGTCTTCGAATTTTTGGTTCTAGGACATGCCGGTTTCCACACGATGTTTTCCTTCACCGTTTTGAGAGCAGTGGTGATGAAATAAATTACACAAAGTAATGCGCCTGGCTGGGTTTGAACCCGCGACCTACAACTCGTTAGTCGGGGCCGTTACCACTCGGCCACCAGTGCTCTCGAGAAATATAATAAAATAAAATTACCTAAAATTGTATACCCAAGATTTGCAATCTAAGCCATCATTATACAGAAGTGGCCTCGTAAACCGATCAATATAAAAATAAAGTTCGAACTTTATGAGTATCTAACTACAAACTGATCAAGTTCTTTCCTTAACAAAATTAACTAAGTTTCGCTTCGCGGGATCTCTTTATCCTTGCCCCTGACCTCGGTGACCTCGTACTTTGACCTCTGAGGCTATTAAGCGAACATTGCGAACCTGATTGCCTGAACTGAGACATTGAAAGTAAAGTGGTAGACATTCGGATAGATTGAAAGGACAAAATCAAAGGTTTTTTATTGAGGTGGGAAATCATTCAATAACATCTCCTGTTCTAGGACGGAGCAGGAGGGCGTGTTAGACTTTTACTGACTAAAACTCATCTGTATCATTCAGTAACCCTTTGCGTTCCATGCCACAGTTTTCGTTTCAGAAATTCCTCGGGGCCCGTAATAAGCCGTACCATAAACCGTAGGGGCTTTTCCTATGGTTTTGCTGACATCTAGCGTAGAACACTACTATCGCGTCGCCGTCGACGACTGGGGCTTAGTCCAGATGGGTGGACGGCGAGCTACTCATTGCTCGTTGTCTTTAAGTCCGGCGCGAGAGGTCGCCGCCGCCAATCTCCTCTACGAGTACATGGCGGTGCGACCCACAAGCGGGACAAACTACTACCATATGCTCTACTGTATTCTCGGAGTAGTCCACAAAATGGTGATACCCGGGCATTTCTACCGCCTAAATCAGGTCCAGAATCCTCCCAAACTTATAATGTCCGGTGAGAACCTTCATCATGCCGATGGTGTGGACGTCGTGACGCTTCTCCAGCCACTCCTTAAAGAGGGGACTTACCACGATTATTTTGGCGTGCCCATTTGCATCGGTAGTGGTGTCGTATTGTCGCGGGATATCCAGGGAGTTCCCACTAAAATTAAAAACTTTAAAGAATGAGTAATCATTGAGAGATTATCAGGGCCCACGCAAAACACGTCTCGGTAATTCTTTCAAACAATCTAGAAACCCGAGCAATCCCGCTAAGTTAAATATTATATATACTTAAGCTAACATTATCTTAACATTGACCATGTCCCACCTTCGATCCTTCATCACGTGCCCTGTTACCTGTTGACGTAGGGACCTAATGACAGCATCAGCGGATGGCACTGCCGTGGCCGAATACTGGGCCAAGCAAGGAATTTAACTAGTTTTGCCATCGATACGCTAAGAAGAAGAAGCTAACATTAAGGTCCTTGCTCCCATTTAATGCAATAAAACAATGACTTTTTGAAGCCTACTCTTCGGTAACGACTGGGTTAATAGATTTGAAAAAAAATATATATTTATTATAGATTCATGTATTGAACATATGGTTGGTATGGTTTTTACGTATTACTAATATTTTTGCCAATAATCCTTTTTTTAACTACATGATAATTTTCATTTATTTCCCTACTCTTTTCAAAACGGCTTTGATCATTAGAAATATGTTTACACAAAAAAAATTGCTGGTTAAGTGTTCTTCAGAATGTACAAGGCTGTCGCCATTTCACCATGAGATCCCGCCGGAGCTCTATCCGCCATGCTGCGACTTATCGCGGCAGCGAAGTTTCGCCCCAGAGTTTCATCTCCATGCGCAGATCGTACATGCGTGCAAGAACTGTTGCCTCCAGATCCCATGGTGGCAGGCCAGCAAGGAGGCTCGCCGCTTCACGGGAAACCGTGCGGTGTCCCCGCATCATCTGTATAGCCATGACCCTCTGGCATGTATTCAGCCGCGCCGCCGGCTGCTTCCCGGTGCCCCATAAAGGGCCATGGACCGAACGATGCCTGCGTAGAGCCTCCGGTAGTAGACGTCTGGACCCCCCAGGTTGGGCAGGAACCGCCCGAGGGCAGCCCTAGTACGATTTAGTTTGGGAGCCAGACGTCGGAAGTGCTCCTCGAAATCCCATCGGCTGTCGAGAATGAGTCCCAGGTACTTCATCGTCGACCCGACACCTATGAACTCCTCTTACCGTTAGTTGGGCACCCGGTGGTGGTGCGTTCCGAGGGCGGTGAAAGCACATGGCCTCGGACTTGTGCAATGCCACCTCGAGTACTAACTCCTGGATCCTGCCCACGACTGTCGCAACCCCGCGTGTCGCTAGTTCGACTACCGCCTGGTACGACTCTCCCCGCGCCAGTACCAGCGTGTTGTCTGCGTAGCAGACCACGCTGATCCCGTCAGGGAGGTCGCCGCGAAGCACGTAGTCGTATCCGATGTTCCACAAGGGTGGTCCTAGTACTGATGTTAGATTTTTTTCCAAAAATATTAAAAAAAGGTCACAAGTTGGACACCACAGACACTAAGTAAAACACAGGTCACAGCAAGTCAAAGCGGGCATTAGACGCTAGCGCATAACTGGGTGCAGGGGCAAAAAAACTCCTCAGTCACCCGGATGGCCCGGTGACCATGTGTTTGTGCGGACAACCAGATAACATAACAAGCTTATAACTTTGTGATTTTTCATGATACAGTTAAGGAATTTTGTACATAGATTCTTTACATAAAAATACGAGACACGTGTTTCGGGTTTCGCATAAATATATTAAAAATAATGTCGTATATCATAAAAGGAACTTCTGTCCAAAATTTCAGTATCTCTTTCCAAGAGTTTGGGCTGGAGGACGTGGGTTGAGTCAGCGGGTGACTTGACTCACCCGCACTTAGCCTTTTATATATCAATCGAAGGCTTATAGTGAATACCTCATAAATGCGAAATAGATACGTAACTTTTCAGGAGATACCGACAACCCAATGATTTATTTTATACATTCTCTTCCTTTTTTTTTCAATTTTTTCGACAAGTATTGACGCTTGGTCGCGAGGTTGTCACACTAAACTTACACGAGCAAGGCATGCATTCAACATCTTAGATGGCGCTACAAGGAATGAGGAGCCGACCACTAACGGAGTACGAGCCGATCTCAAAATCGTGTAGTGTGGACCAACTCTAGAGTGCCGAGCTCGAGCGTCGTGCTCTGCTCGTGTTCCGCTCGTACTCCGCTCGTGCTCCGCTCGTGTTCCGCTCGTGCTGGGCTCCTCTAGCTTAGATCCACCTTTACGTGATACAAGATTGCGCGTTTCGAGCTTTCTTTCCAGAAATATAAAAAAAAATTAGCTAAAATTGTATGCCCAAGATTTGCAATCTAAGCCATCGTTATACAGAAGTGGCCTCGTAAACCGATCAGTATAAAAATAAAGTTCGAACTTTATGAGTATCTAACTACAAACTGATCAAGTTCTTTCCTTAACAAAATTAACTAAGTTTCGCTTCGCGGGATCTCTTTATCCTTGCCCCTGACCTCGGTGACCTCGTACTTTGACCTCTGAGGCTATTAAGCGAACATTGCGAACCTGATTGCCTGAACTGAGACATTGAAAGTAAAGTGGTAGACATTCGGATAGATTGAAAGGACAAAATCAAAGGTTTTTTATTGAGGTGGGAAATCATTCAATGACATTTCCTGTTCTAGGATGGAGCAGGAGGGCGTGTTAGACTTTTACTGACTAAAACTCATCTGTATCATTTAGTAACCCTTTGCGTTCCATGCCGCGGTTTTCCTTTCAGAAATTTCCCGGGGCCCGTAATAAGCCGTGCCATAAACCGTAGGGGCTTTTCCTATGGTTTTGCTGACATCTCGCGTAGAACACTACGCGTCGCCGTCGATGACTGAGGCTTAGTCCTTACCAGATGGGTAGACGGCGAGCTACTCATTGCTCGTCGTCTTCTGGTCCGGCGCGAGAGGTCGCGCCGCCAATTGCCTCCATATGGGCATGGTGATGCTTGCCCAAGCGGGAAAAACTTTCACCATATGCTCCACCGTGTTCTCGGACCAGTCGGACCACAAAATAGTGATACCCGGGCGGTGCTCAAATTTAAAATGTCCGGTGAGGACCTTCATCATGCCGATAGTGTGGACGTCGTGACGTATCTCCAGCCACTCCTTAAAGAGGGAACTTACCACGATTATTGCAGCGTGCCCAGTTGCATCGGTAGTGGTGTCGTATTGTCGCGGGATATCCGGGGAGTTCCCACTAAAATCAAAAACTTTAAAGAATGAGTAATCATTGAGAGTTTATCAGAGCCCACAGAAAACACGTCTCGGTAATTCTTTTAAACAATCTAGAAGCCCGAGCAATCCCGCTAAGTTAAATATTATACTTAAGCTAACATTGTCTTAACATTGACCATGTCCCACCTTCGATCCTTTATCACGTGCCCTGTTACCTGTTCACGTCGGGACTTAATGACAGCATCAGCGGACGGCACTGCCGTGGCCGAATACTGAGCCAAGCAAGGAATTTAACTAGTTTTGCCAACGATACGCTAAGAAGAAGCTAACATTAAGGTCCTTACTCCCATTTAATGCAATAAAACAATGACTTTTTGAAGTCTACTCTTCGGTAACGTCTGGGTTAATAGATTTAAAAAATATATATTTATTATAGATATATATTTATCATATATTAAACATATGGTTTTTTCGTATTACTAATACTTTTGCCAATATTTTTTTTTTTTTAACTAAATGATATTTTTCATTTGTCTCCCTACTCTTTTCAAAACGACTTTGATCTTTAGAAATATGTTTACACAAAAAAAATGCTGGTTAAGTGTGCTTCAGAATATACATAGCATATGTAAATCAATCAAAATTTCCAAAAAAATGGTGTTAACGATCAACGAGGCTATATGCGAGCGCAGACGGCAGTACGAGTATGTGGGCATTTAACTCCGGCCAGATGTTCAAGCCTCCCTTAACGCCTTAAGGTGGTGAGGTAAGCGAGAACATTAATTTCTTGCTTGCGTAACCTGAAAATCAAATCTAAGCCCTCCTAACTGACAGTCAACCTTGTACCCACTAAACCATGGTCAGAATCAATATCCTCATCCCTGATGACCTTCAGCGACCTCTGGGGCTATTACGACTACATTATGAGCCACATCGCCGGGATGACATTGGAACTCTGCGAATTACCGAGCATCTTGCACTAAAGCTGAACTTTTCGTGACTTTTAAGGAATAATACCTTAGTTAAATAACATTAAGATACAACATACCCATTTTTAAGGGTCCGTACCTAAAAAGGAAAAAACGGAATCCTTATATAATCTTTTGTTGTCCGTCTGTCTGTCTATCAGAACCCTTTATCTCGGGAACGCGTAGAGGTATCGAGTTGAAATTAAAATCATATACTCAGGTCTGCAGTCCCTTGAAGCTGTGAAAAAATCCAACTTCTGAGTTGACGAAAAAAAAAAGATACGGCCGTTTATGTCGCAAAAAACGTATATTTCGACACTCTTAAGGGAATCAAATTCATAGGGTACTTCCCGTTAACCTAGAATCCTGAAATTTGGCATGAAACAAGGTGTCATAGCACGAGTATAGGAAAAAATCTGAAAACTGTGAATTTGTTGTTACGTCCCAAAAAATAACTATTTTTGCGATTCGTATAAATCTTCGTCGGGAATTGAACTGTTTTCATAGGTGCGCGAGTCCGACTCGCACTTGCCTGGTTTTTTTTTAGCAGGGAAGTCATGAAATAACTTCTTCTTCTCGAGTTTTTTTTAATAATATTTTTTTATTTGTACACTGTGTGTTAAAACACAGTAAGAGTTAGAATGATATGAGCAGATACTAATATATACAGCTTACAGCTATTTGTACAGCTCTGCCGTGCTTGTGATATATACAGTAAGTATCATAGAGACACTTTCGAGAAAAAGGCGGTCAAAGTTTTTTTTTTTACTTTTGACGTTGCTCCCGAAGTATAAATTAAACCTAAGTTTTCTAAAATGTATTAGATAAACATGTGTTTGGTTAACAATTTGTATATTATTATTTTTATTTAGTAATAATATTTAAATAATAAAGCTTGAAAAAATATATATGTTAAGGAATGATCAATTAAAAAATAACGAGTTTTTAGTAATTGGTACAGTAAGTGTGTGACTTACTGTAACAATCTTTAGTTTGAAGTACATACTGTAACAATGATTACGAAATGAGGTAAATGTTTAAATAGAATAACAAAAATTACACAATTTGCCTAATATTACTTAATCACTTACTGTAATTATAGCTAGGAGCAATATGTAAACTTCTGGCATCTACCATGAATCATTATTAATTTCGCTTTCTCAATATTATTGGTAGATAATTCAAAACAAAAGAGATCTCATGAAATTAAAGTTTAATAGAAAAAGTACACAGCTTTATTAATACTATAAAAATAAAAAATCTGTTCTATTTATTGTATTTTTTGAATTCTTTAGAATCATAATAAAAACTAAATAAAAAAAAAATACAATTCGTGTTTGTGCAACTGGCTTTGTACAAGAAACAATCATAAACCAAGTAAACTAAGCACTGTTTCTAAATAATTACAGTTTTTTTTTTTTTAAATCCGTATTTATACTACATATCTTAAAAAAAAACATTTAAAATAAATACTTTGTTTCCAAAAGACAGTTTTCTCTTTGAATTTTTTCATTATAAAATAAATTCTTTATAAGTCATTTAATCTCTCAGGACGATAAGTCATTATTATTTCAACCGAAAGACGTCCACTGTTGAACATAGGCCTTCTCCAAGTGTCGCCACAATGACCGGTCCTGTCCATCTCGCATCCATCGGATTCCTACGACCTTCATCAGGCCATCGGTCCACCTTGTGGGAGGCCTTCCAACGCTGCGTCTTTTGGTCCAGAACCTTTCGTCCCTTACGGCCATCTGTTCTATGAGCAACGTCCCCTGTCCACTGCCACTTAAGTTTGGCGATTCTTCAAGCTATGTTGGTAACCTTGGTCCTCCTGCGGATATGTTCACTACACTGTTTCGGAAGCTCTACTGAGGTTACCGAGCATTGTACTGAGCTCCTTCTTAGACTCAGCCATGACTACTGTGTCTTCGGCAAACCAAAGGTGATACTGTATGATGATATAGATGTACTCACCATTGACATTAATGCCTAGCCCTCTCCATTCCAGAACCTTGAAGACATCCTCCATTGCGGCCGTGAACAGTTTCCGAGAAATTAGATCTCCCTGCCTCACACCCCTCTGCAAGAGGATAGTCTTCAAGGTCTGATCCTAAAGTTGGACTGACATGGTGGCATTTTTGTATAAATACTTCAGCACTACGATGTATTGATAGTCAATCTGGTGCTGTTGGAGAGACTGCAGTTGTCTCTCGATCGAATCAAAGGCTTTCTCGTAGTCCACAAACGCTAAGCAGAGAAGCTGATTATACTCCTCAGTCTTCTGTATAACTAATCTGCCACAGCATATGTATGTGGTCCATGGTGCTGAAGCCTTTTCGAAATCCAGCTTGTTCGGGAGGCTGGAAGTCACTCAGTCGTTGAACTTGCCTGCGAGACGGTTTGTGATGACATTGGAAACCAGCTCGTAAACATGGCTCAGAAGTGAGATGGGCCTGTAATTCTTAAGCAAGGTATTGTCTCTCTTCTTAAAAAAGAGTACCACCACACCTCTGCTCTATGCCTGTGACGTTTTTCTCTCGAGTATGACGGTACCGAACTACTTCTGAAGGGCCTGAAGGATTGGTATCCCACCCACCTTCAGGAGTTCGGCCGTGATTCCATCTTCACCCGGTGCCTTGTTGCTTTTAAGCTGCTTCAGAGCTATCGTAATCTCGTACAGGCTGACGTCCGGGATATTTTCGGTATAGTGTCGAGTCAATGTAGCTCTTGGGTCGTTTGCTAGATTTGCAGCGGGTTTTGAGATTGACCGTTTCACATTGATCCGTGACTGCAAAATTAACGTACTTGCCCCACCCCGCACTACCCATTCGGATCCTTAACGCCTTAGAATAATTGCAGTAAGTAACGTGTTTATCTAATTTATTCCAGGCAAGTCTACACATAAGATGAAATATTCCTAAACATAATTACAGTAGTGAATCTTGCTGTTATTACGTCTACACGTACAAATTTTTTTTTTAATTTGCTGACTTATCATAAACACCGTAAGTTCTACTTACTGTACTTATGCCAAGATAATACAATAATACGTTGCGAAATGCTTAAGCATTAATATAGTATATACTCTTACTGTAGATATGTTAAGGTTTAGTATACTAATGTTACTTTCCAATACTTAATATAATTATAGCAAGTGGTACTTACTGCTAATATGTTTCAGTGATACTTGATGAAAAACACTCCTAACTTAAAAATAATAATAGCAAAATTACTTACTGTAGCAATACCTAGGAAATAGTTTTAACTTTATAAAAAAGATCAATCGTATGTGCCCTTACTGCAACCATAATTAGTATGCCTTGGCGCAAAACGTGCCTTACTGTAATTATGCTTAAGCTTATTTCATTATCTATACCACATTTTCAAATTTTAAATATACAGAAATGTAGATCTCAATCTCTACATTTCAAATATATACTTAACTCAATATTGACCAAAATGTGACTTACTGTAATTATCATAAGCGCGGCAGAGCTAACTGTACAAACACTGTTCAATAGAATTAAATGAACATTTGACTCGTGATCTTTTACGCTTCATATACACTAAAAGTTATATTTAATTGAATTTTGATTTGAGAATATTTTAAAGCAGTTGTTTTTTAGTTCAGGTCATTAATTATATTTACACTATTTACGTTATAATTTGAATTTTTAAAAGACTGCTGGTTAAAGTAAAGAGTGTTTCAGTGTTCCAATTGTTCCAAATGATGCATTTAAAACATTACTGATGTTCCAATCTTTCGAAACACTAAAATGTTTCGGAATAGTGAGTCGGTTCAGTAAAGAGTTACACACGCCTACTGTTCAAAAGAGTTAAAGTGCCGCTAGAAAGCAAAGGGCAACTGAAGGAATACAAGTGAATTTAAGCTCTCGCTCTACCCAGAACGGGAGAACTTGTTTGACGTCTTCTCATCCCAAAATAATAATAATGAACATAAACACACGAGGTGGTCGACAGGTGGAATGTGGACTCGGCTATCATTGTATCGATTGTTGATACCGTCAACGACCTGATGGCCAAAAGTCTAGACGACCATCTGTCGAAGCTGTCGTTGCGCGGTTGGATCAAGGGCCTTATATAGAAGGCTACTCGATACGGCTCGCATTGTGAGGAGGGTCCTGTCTCTGGAGCCCTAACCACCGGTAGCTTCTATTTTATTTTTATATTTTAAAATATATTTTTTTTTAAATGATTGTGTTAAAAAAAAAATATTAAAATGTAATTTATATGTATATTAAATGAATAACGTAAATATTACACAACGCCATTTAGTCCCATACTAAGCAAAGCTTGTGCTATGAGTAGGATAAGTGATAAACATTCTTACATATTTCTAAATAAATACATACATATTTTATAAATTAAACCCAGACACAGAACAAATGATTGTGCTAATCACACAAACATTTGTCCTGGGTGGGAACCGAACCCACAACCTCCGGCCACTAACCACTAGACCAACAGGCCAATCATTGGGTTATTTTTTTGCTGATAATAGCTTCCACGATAGTTTCTTTACAAAAATTTTAAACTTCAACTAACCGCCACCATGTTTTCTATGCCCATTTCCTTTCAAAACCTGCGGCGTTACTATTTTTACTTTCACCAAATATGCCTACCTAAAGAAGGTATAATTTTTATTTTTTCGTATAATTTTAAATCCGGCCAAATGCGAGTCGGACTCACGCACGCAGGGTTCCGTACCATCCGTAGCACAAAAAAAACGGCAAAAAAAAAACACGTTTGTTGTATGGGAGCCCCACTTCATCATCATCATTTCATTTCAGCCGAAAGACGTTCACTGTTGGACAAAGGCGTCCCCCAAGCGACGCCACAACGACCGATCCTGTGCGTCTCTCACACACTCTCTCTCTTCTCTCTGTCGTCGGTCCACCTCGTGGGAGGCCTTCCAACGCTGCGTTTTCCGGTGCGCGGTCGCCACTCTAGAACCTTTCGGCCCCATCGACCATCCGTTCTACGAGCAATGTGCCCGGCCCACTGCCACTTTAGTTTGGCGATTCTTCGGGCTATGTTGACGATCATAATTCTCCTGCAGAATATTATCTTCATTCTTTATGCGATCACGCAAGGAAACTCCAAGCAGAACCCTTTCCATTGCCCTTTGGGGCCCATTTAAATATTTGTTTTATTCTGTTTTTAGAATTTTTTGTCATAACAGCTACAGAAATATATCAACCGTGAAAATTTCAACTGTCTAGCTATGAGATTATAGCTCTGGTGACAGACGAACAGACAGCCAGACAGACGGATGGACGAACCACGGAGTCTCAGTAATAGGATACCGTTTTCGTTCCCTTTGGGGTTTTTTTTTATTGGAAGGTAAAATCATCTTATGACAAAACCCGCTCTTGGGCAGAGCGGGAGATAGTACCAGACTTTTACTGACTAAAAACCCACTCCTGTTCCTTCGTTGCCTTCGTCCCAGGGCCCCGGGTTTCGTTTTCACACTACCCATGGCCCCAGTAGGCTTCGACCCTGCTGGGCCCCTACGATTTGCTGACATCTCCCTGAGGCGCGCGTGGAACAATACGCGCCGTCGACGACTTGGGCTCGGTCCGGACGGTTACCGGACGGTCGGACGGCGGGCTACCCATTGCTCGCCCTCCGTTCCCTTTGGGTACGGAACCCTAAAAACGAATCTAAATAGCCAGAATATCAGTACCTTATCAAGTATTATCAAGTAACATGTTGTTCAAGTTAATGAGTTAAACGAGTTAATACGATGCAGCCCCGGCGACAGATTAGCGCTCCGGGGCGCTAAAGTGTCGCTGATCACGCTAGGCTCTGCGTACGTTCAGCATATTCACCTTTTTTCATGAGTCACAATGACTGGTAAAGTTGAATACAGTTACTAAGTTGCTATTATAAATGCTAAGTGACACAAATTAACTGTCTAATGGGGATTAGGTAAAGATGACATCATTGTTTTCAGTTTTTTCTCTTTATTTGTCATTGTCATTTTTTTTCTTCTTTATTTGTCCTTGTCAGTTTTTTTCTTTTTCTGTCATTGTCAGTTTTTTCTTTATTTGTCATTGTAAGTTTTTTCTTTTAGACATTCATGTACAAAGGCGAGCTTAAATCAGCAAGGGGGGGGGGGGGTTGGTTGTTGTTTTTAGGGTTCCGTACCTCAAAAGGAAAAACAGAACTTTAGAAAGACCCTTTATCTTGGGAATGCGTGGAGGTATCGAGTTTAAATTAAAACCATATACTCCAGTCTGCAGTCTTCAGAAGCTGTGAAAAAATCGAATATTGTAAGTTAACGAAAAAAAAAGATACGGTCGTTTATGTTGCAAAAAACGTATATTTCGACACTCTCAAAGGAATCAAAATTTATAGGGTACTTCCAATTGTCCTAAAATTCTAAAATTTGGCATAAAGCAAGGTCTCATAACATAAATATAGGAAAAAATCTGAAAACTGTAAATTTGTAGTTACGTCACAAAAAAAAACTTTTTTACGATTCGTAAAAATCTTTAAGACTCGATTTGGAAATTGAACTACTTTTTCATAGGTAACTTTGTACGGCACCCTCAGTGCGCGAGTCCTACTCGCACTTGCCACTTTTTTTTCCTGTTTAATATAAAATAATAATAAAAACAGTAGGTCTAAATAATTTCAGATTTATAATTGACATTGCTTTCATAAGATGGATTAATTAATTTAATTTCTTAAACAACACAATGGAAATTTATTAAACAACACAATAGATTGAATATAAAAATCTATAAGAATTTCTGTTTGTTAGTAAAGAAACACGCAGTGTCAGTTCAAAATCGTAATTTAATCAAGTTTACAGTGTAGTGCAATTTAATTGGGCATTAATTTTTAATGTTACTCTAAATCGAAAAATAATCTCGATTACCATTCTTTTAATGTTTATTTCGTCTGTAATTTGATATGGTTAACTGCACTGAACTCATGTTAGAACCCACTCTTCTAAGTGATTTAACCAATTATTTTTTGTCCCCCGCAGTGTAACATACTCGAGACATTAAATGTATTCTATGAACACCGATTGTTTATTTTGGAAGGGACATTGTTATTTGCTCTGTGAACGTAAAAAATTATGTTCGTTTATTTGTACAATATTTTTTTGTAAAACAACAAATACCAAAAAATAAAAACTATTAAATTGCTTCATATTTTATTTTTATTTTTTTACTAGCATAGTTTTTAAGTTATTTTTGATTAATCTTAAGTATGAGTAAATAAATTATTATTTTTATTAAAAGAAATTGTTTTCCGAAAACTTCATCAATATTTTTTATTAAACGAAGCATAACGAGTAGCATTTCAAATATTGTGCAATAAAATTTGAAAAATAAGTAATATAAAATAATAAAAAAGTATAAAAGTATTTATAGTTAATATTTAAATCCTCACTATAAATAAACTTATAAAAAACAAACCAACTTCCGAAATTAAAGTTAGATTATTCAATTTTAATATATTAATTGTGGCTATGTCAGTTTGTGCATCCTTTTTCCGTTACCTGACTGTTTTCCCTTCCACTATACTTTAACGGTTTCTTACTTACCTATTTACTTTTGAACGGAAATTTTCTTTCTATTTATGATTTGATAATTTTTTTAAATAGTCAACTAACCAATTACAGATTGCGCCTATAATTATTGCCTAAACTCGAAAACATAGTTTTAGTTTTTTCTCTAATTAATACTTACTTTCCAATCAAGCATCTACCAAAACGTAAGTATATCAGGTTTCTTAATAAAGGTAGAAATTAACTGCATAATCTTTTTATTTTGACAGTATTTAAGATGTCCAATTATAATTTACCAGCTGCGTATTATTTTTAACCGACTTCTAAAAAAGGAGGAGGTCCTCAATTCGGATGTTTGTATTTTTTTTTAAATGTTTGTTCGCGCATAATTTCGTTGCTTGCCAACCGATTTGAAAAATTCTTTGTTTGTTGGAAAGAGTATACTTCCCAAATGGTCCCAGAGTCACCAAGTCGGGATCTGATGATGGAATCTTGTCGAAATCGAAGGAAGTCGGTTATTTTTTTTTTTTTGTAATTTTTTTTTTAAAACACCAAAGAGACTGCATATTTTGTGCATAATCATCTTACTCTAAGCCGCCAACATGTGAAAGCAAAACCAGAAAATACATATTCAAATAAATTCACAATAATTCACCACTTATGATCACAGTTAAATATTTCTAAACTCTATGACACAGCATCTCTTCCAGTGATAGTTAGCCACGTCATTTCTCAATGAGAACAAAGAACATTGGACATTGTGATTACTGCCAACGAGATTGTATGTAACTTTTTAAATACCACAGCATTACCTAATAAAATATTATAATTATTCTATTATTGTTGTGTCTGCACGATTCGGGCTGTGGTTTTCATACAGAAAGCTGAAGTGCTTGTGTGTGTGTGTGCATCTACGATTTCTACAGCCCATCTACCGATGGGCCATCCACCGATGGGCTGGCGTTATGCTCTAAAAGCTTAAAAAGACTAATTGCAGACAAATCACAGAGTTGACACAGATATACAGGAGTTGTGTCTGATCCTAGTAACTGCCCGATAGTTGTTCTTAGACTCTTGTATAGTACGTATAATAATGTTCTAATACCTGATATCGCGATCTCTGTGACATCAGGTCTTTAATTTGTATGGAGTTTTGTTTTTTATTGGAATTAGACTGGTCACATATGGCTCATGATGCCGATAGCCTGATTTTTGACTAAAACAATAGGAATCGGCAACGCTGTAGTTTTTGGGGTCGTTTTATTCTTTTGTGTTGCGCCAAACGACTAAAGTCTGGCGGAAACGTTCAAAAGAGTCTCGCGTCTCTAGAACACAAAGAACAACTGAGGGAACACAGGTAAAGTGTCTGAAACTCCCTCTTGCTCCACCCAGAGCGCTAGAAGTTATTTAATAATTTCTCAACCCAAAACAAAACAGTCAAATAGTATAAAAAAACCATATTTCTCTAGTGTCGTGTAAGTACAAGTCCACTTTCTTCCAAGACTCCATAGAAGATGATGTGTTCAATTATTTTCACCCTGAATAATGCTGGAGATAAATCTGTACACGTCGGCACAAGATCAGTGCAGTGTAGCAATAATGGTATTTCAATATAATCTGCGACCGGTCTCCGGATTCGTTGCGCGTCCCATCCAACATTAGCTATCAGTGAAAATTAGTTACGCGTAGGGCCACCAGAATGCACTACTTTTGCAGGATTAAGGATTTTTTTTAGGTGTGAAATCATCTAATGAATTCTCCCGCTCTAAGGCGGAGAGCGTGTCAGACTTTTACTGACTAAAACCCACACCTATTTTCCTTCTTTGCCTTGCGTTCAAGGACCCCGGGATTCCCTTTCGGAACTCTAACCATGACCCCAGTAGGCTTCGGCCCTGCTGGGCCCTTACGGTTTTGCTGACATCTCTTTAAGGCGCGCGTGGAACACTGCGCACCGTCGACGACTCGAGATTGATCTGGTCGGTTACCGGACGGTCGGACGGCAAGCTACTCATTGCTTGTCGTCCGTAATTCCACGCCTACGTTGGCTGGAAATCGGGGTAGAGATCCTGGCGGCTGGCTTGTGAGGAAGTCCGTTCTCTCACGCGTGCAGCCGCCACCTTCGCTAGCGCTACTGCTTCGCAAAAGGAGGCGGCCACCTGCTGTTTCTCCTCGCTCCGTACAGAATGGCGAAAAGGGATTTTGTGAAAAACAAAGACGATATTAAAATAATAACATGCAGTGAACACTAACATAACGCTATGCATTTCCTGATAGGTTCGTTATACCTAGAGATCTTTAAATTAAGAGTGAATAGGTTACTTGTAGGCAAGCGTGCTCCATCGTCAACCGCATCGTCGCTTTCCATCAGGTGAGATAGTGTAGTGGTCAAAAGCGAGTCTATCAATAAAAAAAAAGGAAAAATTAAAAAGTTTAACAAAGTTCAAAGATTTTGGGAATACTTCGATGTGTAAGATTTTTTCTAAAGAAATAAGTATCTTCAGTAGGATAAAAAAATAAATATTGAAAAAATTGTAAATTGCAAAAACTATTATAAGAAGATAAGAATTTTATTTTGCAAATGTGATTACAAGTTATGGTGATGCAGGATATAACTAAATAAACAGCCTTATTTTTACCAAGGTATATAAAAGTATAGAGTTTTTATAAAAATAATAGAGTGTCGTAATGAAAATGTCTAATAACTTCATCCTACATCTGTGATTACTGGTACCAGCTTATGTATTGACAAAAAAAAATGGATCTTTATCTTATCGCAAAAATGCAAGTCTTGCATTTTTGCGAAAAATACAGATTGGCATCAACACAACATCAGAATTATAAATACTAATTCGTTTTTTTATTATAAATTTGTTTCTTTCGAACAGATTACACATGTTCTCACATCGACACATTTTTTTTTGAAGTGTAAAATCATCAAATATCTTCTCTCGTTCTAGACGGAGTAATTGAATCGTACTAAATTTTGTCTGACTTATCCACTTTGACGACACGAAGAACCACAGTAACTCTATCGAACTTTCCCGTAACCCTACATCAGTAATTGAAATTACAATTATTAAAATAAAAACATACTGAAAATATCTCACATCTCTATTCTACATAAACAATGAGATATTGAAAACACGTTTCCTCCCACATACACACGAACATGACAGCCCTATCAACGGGTGCCATTAAATTTGCTCGACAGTGTAATAAAATGTCACACTGACAGTATTCAGTGGTTATTATTTTCTTTTTTTTACATTTAAAGGTCATAACATAAAGCTTGTAGTTTTAATTACCAACATGGAGTTTTTGGCGGGATTTCTTCGAATGAAGTTCAGTGGCTGTTTTAGGAATTTGCAAATTAATTCCTAGTGGTTATGTAATGTAAAATTGATGCAGTTTTGTATCTCAAGTGTCTACATGCATCTACATGTTATTGTAATATAGACTGTGAACAGAATCTTGTGTACAAAATTGTTGTAAGTTTTAGACAGTACATATATTTAGTTGAGATCATTTGGACCCCAAACTAGGCAAGAAATGCCTGTATTTTTACCCAACTGCGGCAAAGCCAAAGGAGGGTTATAATTTTGACAGACTATGTATGTATGTGAGTATGTTGATCTGTTCCCTCATGGCTCCTAATCTACTTATCGGAACTCGACATAATGAGATATCGTTAGAATCGTCTTAATTGTCCGCTGAATATCGGCTACATCACAAAACTCGATATGGTGCCCTCTAGCGGAAAAAAGTAATGTGTTAAAAATAAAAATGGAGATAAATACGCCGTGTTTGGTATCATTTGAAAGGGCTTCACTTGCGCATTTCCAAAATATTGCTCAAATTTAAGTGACGCTCTCTAGCGGACTCTAGAAGTCATGTGTTAAATTAAACACCAAAATTGTTTAAATAAAAAAATAGTAAAAAAACTGAAACCCGACTACGACAAAAAAAACGATGCTGAAAAAGTGTGAAACAAGATTTTCTTCCTTCGAACAGAACAAAAAGAAAAGTCGCAGTCACTTTTTTGTAGCTGGGTTTTAGAGTTTTTTTTTGTGGAAGTCCACTGATTCCTCCTAAACCACAATGTCTTACCTATACTAATTTATAACATAAATATATATTTTTACATGTTGGCCTTATACTTTGAACTACTGCTTTCCTTATAGTAGGTATTCTTTGAAACTTCTCCCACTTTGGTGTGTAGAGCGAGAGGGAGCGTCAGACTTTTATTAACTAAAACCAACCTGTGTTCCTTCAGTTGTCTCTTTGCGTTCCAGGGTTACGGTAACTGTTTCTAACAGTCTCGTAGCCCTGGCAGGCATCGGTCCTAGATTGGACCGTACGTTTTGCTGACATGTCTATGAGGCGCGGGTGGAATACAACGCGCCTTCGACTCGGTATTGGTCTTTAACGGACGATGAGCTGCCTATTGCTCACCATCCGCAACCCTGCACCCGACACCCGGGGTTTCGTGAGCAACCTTGTACAATGATAGATTTATGTACGAGAGGATATCTTTATAGTTATTCGTGACCCGTGACTCTAACCCAGCCAGGCGCATTAGCATAGCATAGCATAGTCGGCCTTATAATGTTCCCACTGTTGGGACTCAGGCCTCCTCTCTAGGAGAGGGAACGGGCCGTAACCAACCACGCGGGCCTAGGCGCAGGGCAGGCGCATTACTTTGTGCAATTTATTTCATCACCACTGCTCTCAAAACGGTGAAGGAAACCGGCATGTCCTAGAACCAAAAGTTCGAAGAAATGTGACCTCCACCAACGCGCACTGGGCCCGTGTGGCGAATTACGGCCCATCCCTTCTCCTAGAGAGGAGGCCTGAGTCCCAGCAGTGGGAACATTATAAGGCCGACTACGCTATTCTACTCGTAACTTAATATTTTTTTTCACAAAAAAATTGTGTCCTGTTTTTGTATTTCAATACTACCATGCAAAACAATTGTTTTATAAAAATAGTCATCGCATGAAAATCACGGCACACCTGTCTGCGGAAAGCCTTCACTTTCATTCTATCCAACCGCCTATGATCGTTCGTCATAGAAACAACTTTATGCCAGCTATACACGATCCAGTTTTACCGTCAAATCTGCAGTGCGCTTAAAGCAACGTCCGGTAAACTTGACGATGTATGGCTATCAGTACGCCTGACAAGTCTAATGTACGTATGAGTGAAGAATAGCAAGTAGACAGTTTAATAATAATAGAGTGTGCACGGGAATTGCATGACTTGATTCCGCCATCACCGTTCTACCATCGGACAACTTGAAGTACAGCGAATATCCACCCTTACATTGTGAACACCTCTACGGTCCGGACTAAGCGTTTCGCCTGGTCGTTCAAGGCTAGAGTGAATAGGCTCTTAATAAACTAGTTCGCCTCACCATCAGGGGGTTCGTAGTCAAGCACTATATTATTTAAAAAAAAAATTGCAGCATGACTTGGATTTCTATGCCACTAGTGTGATACCAGTTAGTTGACGTTAAGGACTCACAAAACCATTTCACCATGAGATTTCGCCGAAATCTCGCGTATGGTATGGCGGATCTCTCACCATGAGGTCCGCCATACCGCGACTTGTCGCAGCAGCGGAGTTTTGCCCCGGCGTTGCTGAGATCGTGGCCATGACCTTCGGGGATGCGTTCAGCTTGGCCGCCGGTCGCGTTCACACAGACAGCGCCCACACTGCGCTCCGTATAGAGCCATGGGAACCGAACAATCCCCGCGTAGAGCCTTAAATTAACTTAATGCTAAGGACTATTTATGCTCACTACTCAATTTCAGGTCTGCCACTAATGTGAGAACTTGTGATTGTATTGCTGTCATCTATGACTGTTTTTCTTTGTGATTATCTTTTTTTTTACCAGCTGTAAGTCCTCCAATCTGTAATAAATAAATAGATAAATAATGTTAGTCAACTGCAAACTTGACGGTAAACTGGATCGTGTGTAGCCGACCTTAGATACAATTAGGTACAATGTATGCAGAAAATACTGACCTATTGTTATCTTTACAAGAAAATAGTCCTGCTAATAGATCCTTCGGGCAAAACATAATTTATTCTGTTGCAATTTAAGTACACACTTTAGTCTCTATTTTACTAAAAGCAAGAAGTTATGGACATTGTAACCGTGAGGTTGTGTGGTCTTATAATTCGTACTTAATAGGCCGCGTTCCCTTTTTGTCGTGACGATAGATAATCGCGTAGTTTTTAGTGCCGTGGCTTATATATTTAAATGGAGGTGTTCACACATAGAAACTTTTTGTCGTGGCCACGATGGATAGTCGCTACAAAGACACTGATTTAGTCTTGACAAATTTTCATTGTTTTATGACTTTCATGCTAGCCGTCCCCACTATCATAACAATCTGTTGTCACTGCAAAAAGTCGTAGACGATAGTTAATCGTGTCGTGCTATGTGTAAACATAGCATAATAATAATAATATTTATTTATTTTAAGACAACTTTTGGTCCACATTATATGTTTAGCAAAGCATAGCATAGTCGACCTTGTAATGTTCCCACTGCTGGGACTCAGGCTTCCTCTCTAGAAGAGAGAATAGGACGTCAAATCAAATCAATTAAAAGCATTTATTTCAAATAGAGCATTTACAGGCACTTTTGAATAGTCAAATGTCGGTCAGTCAAAAAAAAGTGAAGCGATATGGAGAAGAACGTGCAAGAAACTCCATGGACACTCTTTTAAATCATAATATGAGTTACATATAATCTTGGTTACGTATTTCTTATTGCTTCTATTATGTGAGCACAATGTAAATAAATGGCAGGTAAGAGATGACCCGTCTCAACTGACGACACCCGTTCACGAGTATGACCGTAATGTAATCCACAACGCGGGCCCAGTGCGGATTGGTGGATGTCACATGTCTTCGAATACTTGATGCCGGTTACCTCACGATGTTTAACTTCACAGTTTTGATAGAAATACCTTTTAAAGTGACAAAAAAGTATTGTGTAGCAAAAAAAAAATTTTTCACTAATCAATTAAATTGACATAATGAATGAGTAAATCTTCTAAATTATGTTTTTATCAGATTCTGATCACTAGCTTACTAATGGGAACATATTTTTTATGGCTTTTATTGAAATTTAAAAGACATAAAATTTTATTGCCAAGATCTTTGCCAAGATTATAAAAGAATGGAATTAATTTGAACTAAAAAATCACTTAGTCCTCTTAACGATCATAAAAAAAAGAGAAACTTAAATTCTAAATAAAATAAAACATAAATAATTATGAATTTTATTTGTACTCACATTTATATTTAAACAATAAAACATAAGATTAGGTAGTTTGTTTTTAATCCATCCTAATATTACACTAAAATCACTAATATAATAAAAGCAAAAGTTTCTGTGTATCTTTGTTACTCTTTCACACTCAAACGGCTGAATGGATTTGAATGAAATTTGGCACATGGGTAGACCATTAACTAGTGTTCTGATCCAGGATCTCATTCATGGTCTGTCCATACAGTATAAGTACTTTTAACCCCAGATGTATGTTATCTTAGGATAATTTTCAACGTCCACGCGGGCGAAGCCGATTGCGGAAGTTAGTATTTTATTGAGCCTATTTAGGTATTCAGTCATTTCTGCATAGCTGAGATAAATTAGATTTCAAACATAAAGATTATCTTATCAATTTTATGACATTGCTAACATACATTAAATGTCCATACCAAAATATATTGACTCCTTCTATCTACTAATTTATATTTAGTTTTGTTTTTTCAATGGTAATATCACCTTTGTTTTAAAATCCAGAACTGCAGAATTTTGGAAGTGGTTTTCAGTCAGTAAAAGTCTGACACACCCTCACGCTCCACACAGAGCAAAAGAAGTAATTTGAAAAGTTCCCACCAAAAAATGTACCCGTCCGCCCGCAAAAAAGGCCCGCATTGTGGATTACGGCCCATTCCCTCTCCTAGAGAGGAGGCCTGAGTCCCATCAGTGGGAACATTATAAGGCCGACTATGCTATGCTGTTATTATGCTTAACTACCTCTTAATTCGTTCGCGTGGAGTTTAACAACATTACTCTCGTTTTTTTCCCTAAAACCTCGATTGCCCTCAATTGTCTAAAAAAAAGTCATCCTAATGAGGCCAAGAGGACCATAGGTATTTTTTTTTTTCATTTATTTTTTTCGAGTACCATAGACTCATTTCAGTTACATAATCACTTAAAGACAATATATATCTTAAAATTACATACAATGAAATTTTAACATTATTAAAATAAATAAAAAATGATAAGTTGGCCTAGTTAGACTGGTAAAGAATGCCTAAGGCATTAAGTCCGCCTTTGTACTATTGTGTTGCATGAAGTTTTAATAAATAAATAAATAAATGATGCACTCTTTGAGTCGAAATTGCAAAGTTTTGAGCATCGACGCCTAGTTGCTAGCCAGTTGGTTTTCTATAGAATGCATTTCCGGGAATGTGCGTCGGAATTGCAGTTGTAAATCTGATTCCGCCAAGCCTGTTTCGTCATCGGACCGCCACAACTTCTCACCTAAACACATAGAATGTTTTGGGAACACATTCATTATGCGTACAGCTAGGGAAGGGAATTCCCTGCCAGAGTCTGTGTTTCCTGACAGCTACAACCTGAGGTCTTTAAGTAAGAGTCAATAGGTTAGTTCTAGGCAAGCATGCTCTATTGAGGTCAAATGCGAGCCTATCCATAGTGAATAAAAACCATTTCAAATATACCCCAACCCTGGGCATTGAAGGAAACTAAAAAGTAGTGGTTACTCATAGCACATTAGGCATATTCTAATAAAAGTCCCGTCAAAATTGGTCTAGGCGTTTCGGATATAATTAAACGAAACAAACAAACAGACACACAAATTTTAAAAATAAATTACTTTTTTGTTACATGTAAGTATCTAATATATTTTACAAACAGACACTTAAATTTTATTTATATGTGTATGTGTAGATTCGCGCTGTATCTCTTAATCAATCAATTTCAAGTAACTAACTATGTAAAACTATTCTATTAGAAAAAAAAAAATTGAAGAAGACAGTTCCAATTGCAATTGAAAACACATTCCACCTCTTTAGACAAACCTCGCAATCACTCTCCCTCTCAAGAGGTAACCGACCCCATTACCAACAATTTATGTCCGATGACATCACTAAACTATCAAAATAATCACCATTCGTGTCCGAGATGCGCTTGACATCGGACGTCTAAAACAGACGATAGCGGATAGCCAATAAAGCGATTTAGATAAGAGTTCGGCACCAAATATGTTAAATAATGAACCGTGGGTTGGTGTACGGCTTGTTGGATTGAGACTGGGTTCCGTAGATCAATAAAACATTAGTAAAAAATACTTCACACTGAGGAGCAGTGGTGGCCGAGTGGTAACGGCCCCGACTTACGAGTTGTAGGTCGCAGGTTCAAACCCAGCCAGGCGCATTCATCATCATCATCTTCTTCCTGCCCTTGTCCCATCTTACTTGGGGTCGGCGCAACACGTTTTTTTCTTCCATTCTATCCTGTCAACCGTCATACTATAACTAACTTCCTTTTCTTTCATATCACTGTTCACACAATCCATCCATCTTTTCTTTGGCCTCCCTCTCCCTCTCCACCCATCCACATGTATATATATATAACTCTTTTAGTAACATGTGTTTCATCTCTCCTCTTTATCATCGTTTCAGCCGATAGACGTCCACTGCTGGACATAGGCCTCCCCCAAATGTCGCCACAAAGAACGGTCCTGTCCGTCTTGCGTCCATCGGATTCCCGCGACCTTCACCAGGTCATCGGTCCACCTTGTAATGGGCCTTCCAACACTGCGTCTTCCGGTACGCGGTCGCCAGTCCAGAACCTTTCGGCCCCAACGGCCATCTGCTCTGCGAGCAATGTGCCCTGCCCATTGCCACTTAAGTTTGGCGGTTCTTCGTGCTATGTCGGCAACCTTGGTTCTCCTGGCCAGGCGCATTACTTTGTGTAATTTATTACATCACCACTGCTTCCAAAACGGTGAAGGAAAACATCGTGAGGAAACCGGCATGTTCTAGAACCATAAATTCTAAGACATGTGACATTCACCAACCGTAATGGGCTCACGTGGTGGATCACGGCCTATTCCCTCTCCTAGAGAGGAGGCCTGAGTCCCAGCAGTGGGAACATTTTTGAGACACAACTTTGAGGAGCGGCTGGGAAGACGCCAGCGTTCTCCCTTTCCACATGACGCAAGGCCTAACTGGACATAGTGAAGGAGGCTGCCGCCGATTATTTTTAATAAGAATTTTAAATTGTGAAATCAAAATAGAAATAGCAATATTTGACTTTTATGTCTAGTTACTCGTATCATTTCTTTAGCCGGACAAAACAAACAAAAACCTGTCGTAACTTTTTTTTTTAAATTGATATAAACCAGTACTTGACTGCGATCCCACCTGATGGTAAGCGGAGATGCAATCATTAATGGTCAGGCGCACCAGTTTATTAAGAGCCCATTCACTCTAGCCTTGAAGACACCTAAATTATAGTTGGACGGGAAGACCGCAGCAGGCAAATTGTTCCAGTCCTTCGATGCACGCAGTATAAACGACGAAGCGAAACGCTTAGTCCGGACCGTTGAAGTTTCAACAACGTAAGGGTGGACTTGTCAATTAGACTCCTATTTAATCCGAAGGGTTGAGGATTTTTTTTATTTCGATTATCATCTGGTGGTTTCTGTTTCGGAGCTCCATAACATCCTTGCACTAACATCTGATCTGAAACGTAATTCAAATTCCGAGTTTTAACTACATAGATTGAAAGTGTACTAAATGCGGCCGGACAGATTTTGGACCTAGTCCAACAAGGATGGCCACTTCAGACCGACATTCCTCAATTTTCGGATCAAATGCGGAACAGGATTACTCTAAGTGACGTGATGTTAAGAATAGAACTTGAATTGATGGATAATTTGGGCATGGTAATTTTTTTTAAGCGGGAAATCATCAAATGATTTGTGGAAACATCCAATGATTTGACAGAGTTTTACTGACTAAAACTATAACAGCGTCCTTCAGTGCCCTTTGCGTTCAAAGACCACGGGTTTCCTTGTCAGTTTTATTTTTTATTTTTGGTAAGCTCGCGTTTGACCATTCACTGTCATCAGCCATCGCCAGTCTGTATGTAAGTGTGTATGTTTGTTAGTCCTTCACAGTCAAACGGCTGAAGACAATATGATGAAACTTAGCACACGGATAGGCCATGTCCTAGAATAGGACATAGGATATATTTTATTACGGGAGTACGTTTCCTTGGGATAATTTTCGATTTCTTTGGGATTATTTTCGACTGCTTGCTAATAAAAAAAAGTAATATGTCAAATATATCAAATTCAACGTTTTTTTTTAGTTTTTCTCATAAGTTTATTCTTTACTTCCTAGAATTTGATCTTTATGAGCGACACGATACAGTGTGTGTTTCTATTTCCAAAATTAACGGGTTAAGTCCTGGCTAGAAACATTTATTTTTCAAAAATCGAACCATACAGTCAAAGTCAAAGTCAAAAGTTTTTTATTTCTTAAAGGCCTACATGGCCACTTATAAAACGTCAGAAGCTAGTGCACGGTTCCAAATTGGTCGTTTCCTATGGAGAAGAACCGGCAAGAATCTTCATGGTTACTTTTTTTTTTACAATTATTCCATATTACAGTATAAGTAGATATTATGTAAGGACAGTTTTTTTTTTTTTTATTGGGTGGGAAAATCATCCTAATGACATCCCCGCTCTTGGGCGGAGCGCGAGATAGTGTCAGACTCTTACTGACTAAAAACCCACTCCTGTTCCTTCGTTGCCTTCGTCCCAGGGCCCCGGGTTCCGCTTTCACACTACCCGTGGATGTAAGGACAGTGTAGACTGGTCAATATTGTACTAAAAAGTACAATAAAAAATATCATAATAAATAGTGAGTTTAATAGGAAGTAACCTAAGAATTCGCGGAGTCTACAGTGTTCTCACATTCACATTATAAAAAAAAGAGGCTATATAAATAAAAGTTTCAGTCTTAATCAAAATCGGGCTCAAGAGCCCTTTGAATATTATTAACTATTATTCCTTATAGTTTCAAAAGCCATCCACGCCCACACTATAAAATCATATCTCCTAAACAAACTAATAACTTAAAAAAAAACAGTTATTATTGCCTAAGGAACCCAAAATAAAAGATTTTTAACGTGTCCCAAGATAAGTTTAGTCGCTCATTCGGTCATTTACATTCGGTACCGATTTATAATTGATTTACACTATCTGGACTGTTTGAATACATTAAATTGTAACTTATACTTACTTGTTTCGCTCTTGTACTACTACACTGGCTTTCAAAATAACTGCACCAAAGTATCTACAGGTTGCTCCTAGCCTGCATTTAAAAATAACCAGAGTAGAGTAAAGCTACTCCAACCGGTCAAAAATGCTTCGAGTTGCAACCCAGGATCGTTCTTTTATAACTCGAGTAACTACTCTAGATTTAACCCAACTAACTCTGACTCCGAGCAAGGTAGGTTGGTGTCAGCGGCCATAAATGACACTTGCTTGACATTGACAGTTGAACTCTACGTTCGCGTTCATAAATGCGAGCGTAGAGTATGTACCCTGATGACGTCATTAGAGTTAACTCAAACCTCATTTTTGAAAGCAGGGCTGTAGGTAAATTGCTATAAAAAAGGGCGGTGACTCTCTCACTGCATACGTCATCGTAAAAATGTAAATACCGTTAGATTATAATCTATCTCGCGAGATCGTAAACGGTCGAAAAATTGTGAACCGTAACATACTGCTTACAATTTAACGAATTATTTTTTGGTAGATCATAATCTTAGACTACTTTTAAGTGCAATTGGGCTGGGCCTATCTGCCGCATATCAAATGAGCTGTAGGCTAATAGAGCTACTTATTGTGACTCATTAAACGCAAGCTGACATCACGGCAGACGAAGACGAAGGTGGGGAGATGTGCTTAACTCTCACCGGAGGGATTGGCCCGCAGTGGTTGACAGCAGACAGACGTGCGTGGAAAAGGGAGAGGGCCTTCGCCGAGCAGTGGGTCATGATCATCATCATCATCATTTCAGCCGAAAGACGTCCACTGTTGGACATAGGCCTCCCCCAAGCGACGCCACAACGACCGATCCTGTGCGTCTCGCATCCACCGCACTCCCGCGACTCTCACCAGGTCGTCGATCCACCTTGTGGGAGGCCTTCCAACGCTGCGTTTTCCGGTGCGCGGTCGCCACTCTAGAAGTGTGTAATTTATCAATAATATGTATGTATTTTGAAATATATAAGTATGTTTATCAGTTGTCTAGTACTCATAACACAAGCTCTGCTTAGCTTGGGACTAGACGGCGTTGTGTAATAGTTGTTGAATATATTATTAATTAATTAATTATAGAACCTTTCGGCCCCATCGACGACTATTCGTTCTACGAGCAATGTGCCTTATCCACTGCCACTTTAGTTTGGAGATTCTTCGGGCTATGCCGGTGACCTTGGTTCTCCTGCGGATATGCAGTGGGTCACAATGGCCTAATTACAATAGAATTAGAATTAAAAACCAAGTTGTACTCTGATGCAGTTTATTTGAAAGACAGTGTATGTTTCGAGAAGGCGATGTCAATTACATACATACAAACTGTATAGAATCGTATTTACGTGTTGCTTATTAAAAGTATGAAAAATATCGCGTATCTTCGAATCTACATACTTAATGGATGCAGTGGTGTCAAATATCATATTTTAACTTCGTATGAGTATTCGTATTGGAATTTCGATAATATAGGCTTACGAGATATATATATATATATATTTGTTTGTATAGATCCAGTTTTTAATCTATACTTATAATATATCTGTAGAAAAGAAAATTCTGTACATTGAAAATATCAAAATCATAAACGGCACCGGTGTTGCTAGACTGACACCGAACCCAAGATGTGATTAAAAAAATTTGGTATGTCTGTCTGTTTGTTCAGGCATCACGCAAAAACTACCAGTTCGATTATGATGAAACTTGGTATAATTATTCTTCAATACCCTGGGCAAAAGTTAGTGAAAAATAATCTAATAGATGTCTGTAAACATCCAGCTGTAGGCATTTTCTTTTCCTTTGGATGGATGGGGCCGTCTTCTAGGATTTTTTTGTTGTGGTGTGGAATCGTCAAATGACTTCTCTCGCTCTAGGGTAAAGCGGGTGGACGTTTAAGATTTACTGACTAAAACCCACATTTGTCCTTCAGTTGTCCTTTACGTTCTAGGACCACCGGATCCCTTTTCAGAAATTCCTCGTAGCCCTAGCAGGCATCGACCCTACTGGGCTCCCATGGATTACTGACATTTCTTTAAGGCGCACGTCGAACACTATGCGCCGTCGACGATTAGGAAACAGTCCTTACAGGACAGCCGGATGGCGTATTACCCATTGCTCGTCGTTCGCAATCCCGCGCTTTTGGCGGTCGAGAATCGCACTGCGACTCCATAACTTAAATAATACGACTGTCTTTTCACATAAGGGATCCTACAGATTGATCTCGTGTAGTGGTTATTTCTCCTATTTTCCTTGAGTAGTTTCTATCCCTAACACTTTTAGTTACCTTAGATTACCTATCAATCTTCAGGGGGCCCAGTGCGGGTTGGTGGATGTCACATGTCTTCGAATTTTTGGTTCTAGGACATGCCGCGTGGTGGATTACGGCCCGTTCCCTCTCCTAGAGAGGAGGCCTGAGTCCCAACAGTGGGAACATTATAAGGCCGACTATGCTATGCTTCAGGGGGGGACCTATGTCTATTATTGAACGTCTTTTGGCTGCTCTGGTGATGTTGATGGAACCCAGTCACTGGGTTCTACAGGTCAGGAAGGCAGCTGCTCTATGAAAAATACTGGGAATCAGATGTAGCGGTCAGACTGGAAGCTGACCCCAACATAGTTGGGAAAAGGATCTTAAGAGGCTCCATTTTCACTTGCCACCGTCAACATTGAGCATGGTTTCAAACATCATCTAACGCCATCCAATGCGATGTTTGACGAATAGGCAACGCGAAAAAATAGAGATAACGCCTGAAAACTTTGTTAGCATTCGGTAATTCAGTGATTTACTCGAATAAGTGTTTCACAAAACTTGTTCCAGGAAATACGAAAAAATCCCTTAAAAGTTTATGAAAAAAATTGTTGTTATTCAGAATCTTGATTAAATTTGCAAGGCTTCTATTTTTATATCATATAAGCGTACTCCATCGTCAGTCACATCTTCGCTTACCATCAGGTGACATAGCGGTCAAGCGCGAACCTATCAAGAATAAAAAAAAAGTTTAACCAAATATGGAAATCTCAGTAGCCATTACAGTAATCAAGTCGCCATTTTAAGATCATCCAAAATAATTTTTATCAGCGTACTTTTAAGGGTCTTTTGGTGAGCACTTTATTATCTTAAATTTAAGTTATTCGCCATTGAGGTAAGTAAATTATGTCCTTACATTAATCTGCTATTTAAATATGCATTCTTCAAATTAGACACTTCGAAAAATATGTACAGCTGTTGGTTCTGTACTTGATCCCTATCCGGTCGTGTCAGATGGAGTCCTATCGGACTATGAGAGTAAAGGAAGGTACTGTGACTGAGAGGAACTGAACTTGTGCACTATAATATCTCCTGCGTATTTGGCTATCTCAGTTAAGATTGCAGCTACCGTAATCAAAATTCGGTCTGGAGAGGGAATGGAATCGAAATTTAAATTTGTTTTGTTGCGTTCGAAATTTAAAATTGATGACACCCCGTTCTGTAATCAAATACATTGTAATATTTATTACTTTTAAATGCGTCTGACAAAAGCGGCGCAGGCCAGGTCGGTATCAGGATGGGTGGCCGTTTTGGCATTCATGACATTTTCAGATAACGGCTCTATATATTTTTCCAACACGCGGGCCCATTTCGGGTTGGTGAATGTCACATGTCTTTTTTTTTTTTTTTTTTTTTTTTTTTTTTTTTATTGGGTGGGAAAATCATCCTAATGACATCCCCGCTCTTGGGCGGAGCGGGAGATAGTGTCAGACTCTTACTGACTAAAAACCCACTCCTGTTCCTTCGTTGCCTTCGTCCCAGGGCCCCGGGTTCCGCTTTCACACTACCCGTGGAATGTCACATGTCTTCGATTTTTTTGATTCTAGGTTCTCCAGTTTCTTCACGATGTTTTTCTTCGCCGTTTTGAGAGCAGTGATGATGAAATAAATTACACAAAGTAATGCGCCTGGCTGGGTTTGGACAACTCGTAAGTCGGGACCGTTACCACTCGGCCACCACTAGTTACCTACATTTTTATTCACTACTGGTAAAATAAGGCATTTCAGTACTATCCGAAATACTTTACATGGACATAAATAGGTTTTTAATTAAAAATAACTCTATTATACCTTTTTTTGTTTTCGTTGGGAAACCATCCAATGTCTTCTCGCGCTCTGGGGTGGAGCGTTCCAGGACCGCGGGTTTTCCTTTAAGAAGCGGACCCTTGGCCCTAGTAGGTTTCGACCCTGCTGGGCCCCTAAGGTTTTGAACTCTATTATACCTGCTGGTATGTTTTTCTTTAAATCCTTTTTCGAGAAACTTATTAAAGTTTAAATTCATTAACCAATTAACTGCATCTGATTATTCGTACACTCAACAAAAATATTAATCAAAGTCCATTGACGCGTTGCCAACAATTTTGTACAATATTCTACCGAAGAATAAAGCAATGAACATAAAAAAACAGGAGCTAATAGGATAAGAAACCATAAACACGGATTACGGTACAACAACCTTTTTTCTCCGAATCAATTCGACGCTCAAGCAAGGTAGCCGAAAACACAATGTTGTCCAACTAATAAAGGCCCAAAAAAAATTGCCCAACTAATAAAAGGCTTAAGACACTAATAAAGTACCTTTTATGACACCACTTTCGTACAAAATGGCCACAAATCAAAATCACTTTCGTAAAAATAAAATTTATCGATATAAACCGTAAATATAATCTCCCACGCGGAATATTTTGAGTATCGGATAACAGGCGGACGTGCAAAAATATGCAAATACTAAACAAACGACGCTGGCGACACTTTATTCGCTGTCATCTTGGCCATCCATTTTGTTTTGGGTTGCCACAGTGACTTTTTAATGTGCACGTTTTTCACGAAATTCCTTTAAAGGACATAATTGTTCTATTTGTTGCAATAGTTTAAGATCAGTTTCTACTAATTTTGTACTTTTTGAACCTCTGGAAATCCACAAATATAAAAAAAATCACCAGGAAAAATAATCTATTAAAATTGGCCAAATGAACAACCATTGGGCAAAAATCAAAACATGATATAAATTAGTTGGCTCGATAAAAAAAAACCACGAATCAGACCCTAATTTTCGATTTCAAACGTGTATGTGTGATACACGAGATTACTTCACAGATATGTTTAAAAGGTACGTATAATAATAAAGTATGGTTTTAAAAGGGCCTGGCAAAAACAAAAATCTTGAATAGCTATTATGATTTTTTTTTATATAAAAATAAAATCACTGTTACGGGTCCGCGAAATTGACATAGACCCGGGCTAAACGCCCACAAAATACTCGGTGACTACAACCGGCTCTTAATAAAATCGACTTCCTATTTATCATCTTTTGTTTTCTATCCCTGATATAAAACATACCGAATATATCACGCGATCAACTGATGTGACGCAATTTATGATCAACTGCTGCATCTTCAAAACAACAAAAATAATTATTAATTTTACAATATTTTAGGAATAAAATCGTTCCTTGCAACACCTTTTATCCAATCCAGCGCTTATATTCGACGAATCGAAATTTAAATTTGTTTTGTTGCGTTCGAAATTTAAAATTGATGACACCCCGTTCTGTAATCAAATACATTGTAATATTTATTACTTTTAAATGTGTCTGACAAAAGCGGCGCAGGTCAGGTCGGTATCAGGATGGGTGGCCGTTTTGGCATTCATGACATTTTCAGATAACGGCTCTATATATTTTTCAGATAATTTATAACATTCTGTAATGGACACGAATCAACGAATTCTGGTTGATTGGTGAGTAAATGCCAGTACGCCACTGTAGTTTTGTGTGCGCAAAAAATAATTAAATGACATACTACCAATTCCAATGTTGATATTATAAATGTAAAAGTCTGTATATTCTTAGGTTATTTAATTAACCTTTTGAGTAGCGTAATTAGAGACGCAATGTAAAGACAATGACCAAGCGAACGCCGGCGTTCGCTCGGGGTGTAATGAATTAATCAATCAAGCCTTAGTCTCAGAACCGATTTTGATAAAACTTGGGAGATCGGTAAATCTGGATCTCGATGTATATAGATCATAGGACACTTATTTATATAATGTTTTTGACTTGGAAACTTTTTTTTGAGATGGGAAATCATCTAATGACTTCTTCCGCTCTTAGGTGGAGCGAGAGGGCAAATCAGAATACTTAGCTTAGTTACTAAGTCTAAAGAACTTAGTAATCATGTTTTCGTATAGTTTTTTATTTTTAATTTATGTAAAGCAGTGCTTGATTGCAATCCCACCTGATGGTAAGTAGAGATGCAATCATTGATGGTCAGGCGCACTAGTTTATTAAGAGCCTATTCACTCTAGCCTTGAAGACACATAAATTATAATTGGACGGGAAGACCGCAGCAGATGAGTTACTTTAAGTTCTATTAAGATGCAGATGTATTATAATGGGTTTTCCGATATTTGGCAGCAACTGTATCCAGACAGCCATCTCAGCAAGCTTCGCTGAGGTAGCCAGTAATGCAATAAAATTCTCAGCTCCATTTTGCCGAGCTTGCGCCCATTACAATGATTCTACATTGAAAATATCGATCATTGTCCAGCTGTGATACTTAAGATATCCAAAACCACAACAATTTGTCATCACAGTATCTACTAGAAACCAATTTACGAATAATTAAAATAGCCACTAAACTAGAAATAAAATTTAAAAACCAAAAAAATGGTTGTTAATTTATTTATCATACCCAACCCATTGCATTTCTGTATTTTTTCAATAGCCTATGTTACTCGGAATGATGCAAGGATTCTAATGATACCCCACTCATGTAAATCAGTTCAGTCATTTAGAAGTTATGGTGGAATAAAGAAACTCACATACATACATACATACATGAAAACATAACACGCAACACTCGTTTTTTTGGGCAGTCGTGTAATAATAATAAAAAAAAAACAAAAGAAAACTTCACTCGAAAAAATCCTGCTAAAAACTCACTTAAGGCACTTTTTATACCTTTATACATATAACTTTTTACTTTTACGTGAATGAAAACTAGTAATAACAATAGGTAACTAGTTTTCTCTCTTCTTCTTCTTTTCGATTCGATGGTAAACTCGTCAAACTTTTTGGGCCCAATAGGTGGCTACATTAATAGCAGCATCGGTAGCACTCATCAAATCCTCCAAAGTGCAGGTATACGGACACTTAGGGCATTCCAACATGTGGCTCATGTTTTGAACAGGAGCTCCGCACTCACATTGAGTATTCGATGGGTCTATAAAACCCCATTTTCATTTTTTTTTTCATTTTGTTAGTATCTAGTAATAGGTATCTATAGGTATATAGGGATACCTACAATATGTGTAATGTGAAATTCAGAGAAAACCTTTCCAGGTTTCAGTTTTTCACAGATTGAATTTGAGTTATTATTGAAAATAGTGTTTCTTCTTTTAAATAAAAATAAAAACTGAATCACGTATTGAATACTGACCGACCGTATTAATGGATAATAATTTAAAGTTTGAACCGTTAAATTAAATCGGTCGAACGCAATACATATTTGTTTAATTAAAATTATTGTAATAGCTATCCATTTCACGTAACCTATACTTATGTAATGCAAACCGCCACGGGTACATAACACAATACTATATATACATAACTAATTTTTAATTCGTACAAATACATTAAATATCATCATCATCATCATTTCAGCCGAAAGAAGTCCACTGCTGGACATAGGCCTCCCCCAAGCGACGCCACAACGACCGATCCTGTGTGTCTCGCATCCACCGCACTCCCGCGACTCTCACCAGGTCGTCGGTCCACCTTGTGGGAGGCCTTCCAACGCTGCGTTTTCCGGTGCGCGGTCGCCATTCTAGAACCTTTCGGCCCCATCGACCGTCCGTTATACGAGCAATGTGCCCTGCCCACTGCCACTGTAGTTTGGCGATTCTTCGGGCTATGTCGGCGACCTTGGTTCTCCTGCGGATATCATTAAATATGAAATAATATATTAGAGTAATATGAAAGAAAAGGAAGCTAGTGATAGCATGACGAGTGACAGGGCAGAGTGGAAGAAAAAAACGGGTTGCGCCGACCCCAAATAACACGGGACAAGGGTAGGAAGATGATGATGACAAATACATTAAATGCTTATCAGAAAAGGTCTCCTTATTAAATAAGTAAAGTCTCAACAAATAATAGGTATTCATAAACACCAAAGTTATTTGAGTTTGTTTATATCCCAAAATGTCATTCAATGTATGGAAATATTGTACAGGCTATTTATTGATTATGAATGAAAAACAGCGGAAAAACACTGCGCGTAGTATTTTCTAGTAGCAATTGTCATGAATATTTGATTCAATTATGAATGGCAAATTTTCGTAGTCAATTTTGGGATTTCTTTTTTTTTACTTTTTACTACACAAATATGTTTAGTTTAGGGGTTACCAAACGGTTGCAAATTAGCGTTCCAACCAAGGTAACTTGTAAGTCGGAGCCGTTACCACTGACCCACCCTGATCAACTGGGCTTCATTAGAAAGGCAATCATGCGAAGATGGTATGCATTGGAGAAAAATAAAAGTTTTTTTCTTATTTTCCAACAAATAAACCAAACGTATTTCTTTTTTAGGGTTCCGCACCTCAATAGGAAAAACGAAACCCTATAGGATCACTTTGTTGTCCGTCCGTTTGTCTGTTTGTCAAGACCCTTTATCTCGAGAATGCGTAGAGGTATCGAGTTGAAAATAAAACCATACACTCAGGTCTGCAGTCCCTTGAAGCTGTGAAAAAATTAAACTTCTAAGTTAACGAAAAAAAAAAGATACGGCCGTGTATGTCGCAAAAATCGTAAATTGATAATTTGAAGTAAGGTCTCGCACAAGTATAGGAATAAATCTGAAAACTGAAAATTTGTAGTTACGTCACAAAAAAAAACTTTTTTCTGTTCGAAAAAATCTTCGAGACTCGATTCGGTAATTGAACTATATACATAAGTTAGTATGTACGGAACCCTCAGTGTGCGAGTCCGACTCGCACTTGCCCAGTTTTTTTATCGTAGTAGGTGTGTGTACACCGGATATTCGCTAGTTAAAAATAAACTTCTGTATTATTTTCTAAGCATAGATAATGATAATCAGAACCAAACCTTTTTAAAACAATTGTTAAACCGCTTATTATATACACAATAAAATGATTATTATTGTCTTCAAACAGATTTGTAATTCTAATAATACCGTAATACTTAAATTGTTTTATAAAACATTACAAGCAATTATTAAAAAATGTTGCCAGCATAAAAAAATGTACCCACTTTTAACGGAGGAAACAAATTAAATAGTAGGGAGACGTTGCAATCATTTTTAATAAAGCACATTTCGTAACAACACTTGTTAAAACGGAAAGAACAATTTTGACAAGAGAGTACTTGATGTCATGTTAAGTTTTATTACGCACTGTTTTAAAAATCACACAGCCATTTTGAACCTTAAAACCTAAAATATAAGTGTCACAATTTAATTTAGAGACAGCATAAATACAATGGTAGTAATAAAATGTTAGACAAATGAAATAGAAAGTTTAACATCACGCAATGATTACTCATTCATAAGATGATTTCATTATAACATATTTATGAATCTATATATATACACAGAAGAAGAAAGTGATTGACTGACATATCAATGCACAGCCTAAATTATAGGGACTAGGAATATAAAATTTTGCACAAGGTTTCTTTTTCTGACGTGGTAAGCTCTAAGAGAGGATTTTCAAAAATTCACACCGTAAAGGCTTTTTTTCTAGGCGGGAAGTCATCCAATTACTTCTCTTGTTTGTGGGCGGTGCGAAAGGGCATTTCAGACTTTTACAGACTGAAATCCACTCTTATGTTCCTTCTTTACCTTGCGTTCCAGGACCCTGGGTTTTCGTTTCAAAAGCGAACCCATGGCCCCTGTAGACTTTAACTCTGCTGGGCCCCTATGGTTTTGCTGACATCTTCTTGAGGTGCGCGTGGAACACTATGCGCCGTCGACGACTCGGACTCGATCCGGACGTTTACCGGAGGCCGGATGGTGAGCTAAAGCACAAATTCTAATCAAAATGAATAATAAATAAAGGGGTGCGTCTCATCGCTCTCGGATCCCCTTCTATTGTTAGTGAATCATTTAGGTTGGTAAGTTAAAAATCGCGCCTGAATTAGGCCAGATTAAAATAATGACCAGACCGCGATGGCGAGCGAACGAAGCGATCATGTGATTAAGCTTAAGTTAGAACAATGATCTTCTAAGATAACCTTCTAAGATTAGTGAATCATTTGGATTATGTTAAATTAAAAACCATTATGATTCATAAAAAGCTTTCGTTCTTTCTAACACTAAGTTTTGTCTTTTGAGTGGTATATCTAAAGATTTTATAATCAGCTTGACTTGCTTACAAAAATTAGTTATTTGAAAATTATATCAATCGTTTATTATATTATCTGATCGTTATATCAAATAAAATTATAGATTCTGTTATTATATCTTGTAAATATTAGAGGATTATACTATATATTACTTACCTTAAAAATATAATTGAAGAGGTGTTAAAGGTTGTTACAAAAACATTCTCGCAAACAAAGTCGCTAGCAAAGTGATAGTCTACTAGTCTAGCAGTAAGATTTATAATTATTTCCTTTTGCCTGCAAAAGTTCTCTCTGAAACGTCAATCATAGAAGACAGCTGTCAAATACGGCGGGAAATTAAAATGTCGTGAAAACACGAAGTCTTTGATTGTTAAGAATAAGTTTGACGAATGATAGACAGACTTTGTTCTTAGATAATAATAAAAATAGGAGCTCTCATAATTGAGTTTTATATTCTTTAGTGGCGAAAGCACATTGAGGTTTTAAAGAACGTCGGTTTTGCTCGTGGCTTATTGGTGCTGATAATCTAGAGAGTGAAACAGTTGTATTGTATTCGACATGTCTTGTTCGGAGTCTGAAGCTTTGAGTTTTCTTGGTACTTGCAACATATCACAAAGAAGTCCTAAGTTTGATCTATAGGATCATATCTAAATGTTTTGTTCTACGCTATAATAATTTAGTCTATTTGACCCAGAAGTTAGACTTTCTAAATTTTTGAGTAGATAGATTTAGTTGTCTATATTTGTGTATATTTTGTGCTGTTTGACCTTTAACTTACCTGATGGTAGGTAAGCGATGATGTGATCGAAGATGACGCACGAATTAAGTAAGCAACAACGAAGGAGCTTAAATAAACTTTATTTGTACCTACCCAGTTACAACAAGACAGTAATGTTACTTAATCCTATAGAATATTGATCATCATCATCATCTTCATTTCAGCCGAAAGACGCCGACATTGTTGGACATAGGCCTCCCCCAAGCGTGCCCACGACGACCGATCCCGTGCGTCTAGCATCCACCGCATTCCCGCGACTATCACCAGGTTGTCGGTCCACCTTATGGGAGACCTTTCAACGCTGCTTTTTCCGGTGTGCGGTCACCACTCTAGAACCTTTCGGCCTCATCGACCATCTGTTCTACGAGCAATGTGCCCTGCCCACTGCCACTTAAATTTGGCGATACTTCGGGCCATGTTGGTGGCCTTGGTCCTGCAGATATCTTCATTCCTGATGCGACTACGCAAGGAAACTCCGAGCATAGCCCTTTTCATTGCTCTTTAGGAGACTGTAAGCCTTCTAATGAAGCCCATTGTAACCAACCATGTTTAAGTGCCATAATTATATCATCACTGGCAACACGCACCGGTCATAGACTTTCGTCTTAAAACGCTGTGGTACGTTGGACGAGAAGATACCGCGCAGCTTCCCGAATGCTGTCCAGCCGAGTTAGATTCGACGATTGACCTCTTTCTAAAAGTTAGACCTACCCAACTGGATTGTCTGTCCCAAGTAAACGTACCTAATCGTCTACAACTTCGAGTGTAGAGTCTATGATCTCAAAATAATAATATTATAATCTAATTATAGTAATTATTATTCATTATTATTATTATTTATAATTTAATTATAATCTTTGGGTATCGCATAAATATGGCGGTAAGTCCCCTCTTTGAGGAGTGGCTGAAAGTCATCACGTCAGTCACTTTCCGCATCATGCAGGTCCTCACCAGACATGGTTAGTGAGGTTGGCCCTGGAACGAAGGCAAAAAAGGAACATGGTTTTAGTAAGTAAAAGTCTGACACGCTCCGTTTCTTCCAGAAGCTCCGATTTGACGGATATGACTCTGCCATTGTCGGCCTTCAGTTTTGTTAGCTGGCTCTGCCCTATAGACAGATCTCGTGCAAATACCTTATTCCGCTCAATCGCGTCCTTAATCCTCTTGGTATTAAAGCAGTGAAAGTCGCGTTTTAAAGACTTCGAGACCCGTCTTTTCAGCTGTCGATATCTGCACGTATCGTCTGAAGACTGCAGAATCATCTCACGTCTCTTCTTCATGAGCTCGAGAGTCAGATTAGAGAGCGTTTTGTTTTTATCTGTACGACAAGTCTTGAAAAATCTAGACCCGACTATATGAACATGTATTCTTAGCACCCTTTGTCTCGCTGTTGCCTTGACCACTACCGGAGTCAAGGGTAAACCGACTGCCGGGCACTAGGGGCCATCTTTTTATTGTGCTGTTCATGTTTTAGGGGGGGGGGGGTTTCATAATCGCCACGCATGGCAAGCGGGTTGGTGAACGCAGTGTTATTGTTGAAATGCACAGAAAATGCTGCTGCCCATTCTCTAGTATGTCCTTTAGTCTCCTCTTTTGACATCCACGGGAAGAGGTGGGATTGTGACATTCTTTACGTCCGAACACCATACGGACCTTAGAACCTACGCGAAAATGTGCCTAAATATATTGTTGGCATGTTCGTTTTAAGTCATTATATGTTCTCTATAATTCTAAAGGTGCGATAAAATCAAAGTAACTGTATATATACTTTGATTTTATCGCACCTTTAGAATTCGGATGGGTTACTAAAAGCTTCCTTAAAAACAAAATCTCCATTCCGTCACTTAACCTCACTGATCGGTACGGATGGCACATATACCCGCCACGGCCAATCGGACCGGTCCCATTCGCCGAGCTAATTGGCGGGCATACCGCATTCCTGACACCTATGCGACATTCACTCGCATGTTACACGGCAGTTTGTGTTTAACAACGCTGAAGACCAGGGTTGCCAGGGTATTAAAGATGGATGATTACTCCAACGATAGTGGCGTTAATGGAATTGTGGTGGAATCTATGTCATTGTGTTCATGAGTGAAATCATTTAGTGTCAGAAGGCGGTTATCTATGTCTGTTATATTGAATCACTAGCTTTTACCACCGACTTCGTTCGCGTAGAGCTTGAGAACATTACCTTTTGTCCTTTTTTGGGGCAATCGTGTGTGTGTAGTTCGCAGATTAAGTCCGTAGTTTAAAATCCTGTTCCCATGGGAAAATGAAATTAGCCTAAGTTACTCCTTGTAACATAAGCTATCCGTCAGTGGTCAAATCAAGTCACGTCAAAATCGGTCCAGCTATTTTTGAGACTAGCAGGAGTAAACAGACAGAACAAAAAGAATATAGTCTTACATATTTTAGATAGTTTTAAGTTATTTTTATATTACAGACACTTAAATTTCATTTATTAAATAAGTATGTCTATAGATGAGAAATAAAACTTTTGCAGATTTTTTTGTCTATAATATTCTCGTACTTCCATTTTAGGTGGGAAATATCGCCATGGGCGGCCAAGCAAAATATAAAGAAAAAATTCAGTAGGCTGGCAGTAGGCAGTACTTCACATATCTAGCCAAATCGTAATCGAGGACACAAATAAATATAAGGCATTTGTTTTCCAAGTTCCAGGTCTACCATACTCTACCCACCAGGGCTGCATTCTTCGAAACAGTCACCGCGGCCCTGGAACGCAAAAGGCAACTGAAAGAACACGGATGGGTTTTAGTCAGTAAAAGTCTGACACTCCTCATTCCCAGAGCAAGAGGATTTGCATATAAACCACTCTGTATATACATATAAACGGCTAATTTTTAATTGTTAAAAATATTTGAAGTGCTTATTAGAAAAGGTCTTGTTAATATTTAAGTAAAATCTCAATAAATAATATTCTTAAACAGCAAAGTTATTAGCGTTTGTTTATATCCCAAAATGTCACTCAATTTATGGAAATATTACACAGGCTATTGATTATAAATGAATAAATATCGATCAAAATGGAAAAACAACTGCGCGTAGTATTTTCTAGTAGCAAATTTTATGAATGATGGATTAAATTATAAATTTACTGATTTTGACTGGACAATTTTGGGATTTCGTTTGTTTTTTTACTTTTGACTGCACAAATATGATCGGTAACGGGTACGGATAGGGCCCCATTTCTTTTTTGTCCTAATCTAAAAAAGGGGTGTATGGATCACCAACGAGTGTTACAAAATAAAAAAAAAAACTTATAAATTAAATTGGTACACGTAACCTAGTCCTATAATGCACACTCAATTATAGGCAACCACAGCTTATGAAACCCAGCTTATGAAGCATACAGGGAAACCCAGGTTCCTGGAACGCAAGGCAAAGAAGGAACATAGGTGTGATTTTAGTCAGTACAATTATGAAACGTCCTCTCGCTCCGCTCTAGAACGAGAGAAGTCATTGGATGATTAACCTTAAAAAAAATCCATCAAAACATTTTTTTTTATTGGGTGGGAAAATCATGTTATGACAAATCACGCTCTTGGGCGGAGCGCGAGATAGTGTCAGACTTTTACTGTTTAAAAACCCACTCCTGTTCCTTCTTTGCCTTCGTCCCAGGGCCCCGGGTTTCACTTTCACACTAGCCGTGATCAAAATATATGTGAAGATTTTTACAGAAAGCCTCGTTGCGGCCACTAAAATCGAAACACAAACCAAATTACCCCAAAAATGTCCCGCAACAGAACCATTTAACGATAAATCCCTTCCGAATGGAATCTCCAACGACTTAGAGTGAACTTAAAACTTAAATCGTCTTAAAATTGAAAATGCAAACTAGTTTGCGACTTTCAGGAGCCGAAGGTTTTATCTTTTGTTTCTCTTAAACGCCGTGCCGTGGGGACACTTGTAATTTTTGTATTTAGTTCAGAAGTTGTGAATTTATTCGTGGTGAATATAGAAATGGGGAGGAATGGTAGCCCAGTGGTTACCGCCCCGGATTGCGAGTTTTAAGTCGCGAGGTCAAACCCAGGCAGCCCCCCTAGCCAAGTTACAACCGTTTCGTTTCGATTCTCTTTTCGTTGATCGCCTCGAGTTGGCCGCGTCTCCTATTACTTTGTTTTGACCACGTGTCTGAGCGTTGAGACGAGGGCTTTTTAATTAATGTAAAATGCCTTTATACATGATTTAAAAAAAAAATATTTACTGACAAAACTAAAAAAAAAAACATTGAAAAATGATAATGTATGAAAATGGCTCAAGTGTCGCTTTGGACGATATACTTGGAAACAGCTAATTTAAAAAAACATGTTTTAATTTTTTTTTAAAAGCTCATTTTTTTTAATATTTAAAATACTTATTTATATACTTAAATAACTTAAAAAAACAATAATAAAATAATTATGTTACATCGTAATTCATCTTGACACTTATTAAATACGTTATTAAATTTCGTGGCGTAATAATCTCAACCCTCACTTAGGTTACAAAAATTAAAACAATTTTTCAATAAAAATTGAGTTGAACGAAAGAACGAAACCATATTCAGAAAAGCCGTCTCCCTTACAACGCCATCTAGTTACAAAATTTGGTACTAAAATTACTGTGGGTTCACAAATAAATACAAGGTATATCTGAGAAATTCCCGTGTTCTTAAGAATTTAATCATTTTCATCCTGGCCTCAATCCGATTTTAGCCAAAAAAAAAGTCATTTCGTCTCATTTTAACGACTATCAACATCAATCTTGGAGGTCAATTCTTTAAGTTCCCATTGAGTCTTCATCAATAATAACAATTACGAAAAATTCCATTCCATCCATCTTGGCCGTTTCAACATCCCACTGCCTTACAGAGGGTCGCTCCGATCGCGATCTTTGGCTACTCTCATTCCGTTACAACAAGGAACCCTGCAAAGGTCTTCGCTCAATTTAGAATAGAGGAATCCTGCTATGCTTTTGTCGATTCACGGCCAAGAATAACTGTAGCAAGCAGCATCGAACTCATCATCTTGATGCCCGTGTAATTTGGGGTCGGCGCAACAAGTTTTTTTCTTCCATTCTGGCCTGTAAGCCATCACGCTATCACTAACTCCGTTTTCTTTCATACCACTCTTCATACAAACCATCCATCTTTTCTTTGCATCAAACTACAGGCGTACGGCAATGCGCCACCGGTACATGGTGGACATCCCACCTATACGCACAAAATGTTTTGCACAAACATTTTGTGGAATATTTTGCCGAAATCTATGTTTCCTGATGGCTACAACCCGGAAATCTTTAAGTCAAGAGTGAATAGATTACTTCTAGGTAAATGCGCTCCATCGTCGCCCGCATCGCCGCTTTCCATCAGGTGATATAGCGGTCAAGCGCGAACCTATCAAAAACAAAAAATAAAAAAAAAACTAAAAGACCAAAACTTTACATCAAGTGTAGCGGAATCTATGCCATTAGATACGAACTACAGATCTGACGTCACAGAAATCCAGCATAACGATATCAGGGTTCTACACGCGATAAGTACGGTTGCCCGGACGAGACACAACATCTGTCTGGGCGGGGGATCATCCCTTTTCAATTGAAGTTTGGGGCATCACATCCGGTTCCGCATACCTCTGTACTTTCCCAATGTTTATCGATTCTACGGCTAACACGTCTAGCCAATTGCCTCAGCTAGCTTCAGGAACCCTATCTTTAAACTAAATTGACAATCATTTAAATATTCGTTACAATCACACTAATACCCGTTTTCTAGAAACGCTAGAAATCAAATAAATGAGTATTGCTAGGACGGAAAACTCTTGAAGCTGTTAATTTTAAATATCGATTTGTTGGCAAACTATAAAGGTGGTCGCCCACGACGACTTTTTGTCTCAATGAGCGTTTCATAAACGCGCCGATGCATCGCTACTTTTGGCTGTTTGTCGCATTTCCAAACTTAGATATTCGGACAACTTTTTTTTTACTTTTAATAGTGTACTGATACTGAAAGCTCTAAGAGGAAGGTGCCGATATCTGTCACACAATTTATACTAGCACAAACAACTTTTTAAAGGAAACATAATTAATTTAGTACACTGTATTTTGATTAGGATATGTAAGATGTAGCTGCCCTTCTGTTAGTAAATTTATTATTATTTATTTATTAACTGCATCGATACAAATGCGCGACTGTGTTGACGCTGCATTGCTAATAACGTGTGCTTACATCGATGCAACCAACAGTGACAATAGGAGTGCGAGTTTTACGTGATTGTTCGAAAAAGCTACCAGGGCCCTGAACGCAAATAAAACGTTATAGTACATTAAAATCTTACACTCTCTCTTGCTCAAACCAGAGCGAAAGAAATTATATAAAAAACTGGGCAAGTGCGAGTCGGACTCGCGCCCTGAGGGTACAAACTACAATTTCCAAATGGTGTCTCGAAGATTTTTCCGAATTGCAAAAAAGCATATTTTTTTTGACATAGGTAACAACAAATTCACTGTTTTCTGATTTATTCCTTCCTGTGCTATAAGGCCTTACTTTATGCCAAATTTCAGGATTCTGGGTCAACTGGAAGTACCCTATGAATTTTGATTCCTTTGAGAGTATCGAATTACACGTTTTTTGCGACATAAACGGCCGTATCTTATTTATTCGTTAACTTAGAAGTTTGATATTTTCACAGCTTCAAGGAAAGAAAAAGAAAAAGAAAGAAAAATATTTTATTTGGTACAGCACAAGGCACAAAAACAATAATATAACACTAAACACTAAAAAGTAAAATAAAATAAATGTATATATAAAAAACAAACAGTAGCAAAAAAAATATAGTTGAATGCCTCACGGCTTCACCAAAATAGGTCCAGTCCGTAGGTTGCGGTACAAGGGACCGCAAATTAAGTATATGGTATTAATTTCATCTCGATACCTTTACGAGTTCACAAGATTTTTTAATTATTGACGGGCAGACAGACAGACAGACAGACGGACAACAAAGTGATCCTAGAAGGGTTCCGCTTTTTCCTTTAAGGTACGGAACCCTTAAAAAGCGTCCACACTCAACAGGTGTTCACATAGTCACTTCGGTGCACAGCATTACCGATATTGCATCCCGTCTTCATCCATGATACCACTTCGCGATAGTAGCAATACAGCACTGTAGGTTACGTGATCAAAAGTATAAGGTCTGCGAGAGTATGGCAACTGTATGGCGATTGTATCGCTGCAAAAAGTCACCGTACGTGGGCGGTCTCCTTAATATTCCGGCTCCAATGACCTAAACAATTAAAATCTTCCATCTTTCTTTATGAGTCATTAGGTAAGTTTAGAGCTTTCAATTATACCTTACAACTGTAAAATTGGTAGCTAAATGCCCTTTTTAAATGTTCTGGTTATCGAGTTTCTTGAAAATCGTATTTTCATTATTTAGGAACCGCCCACTAGGCTTAAAATACTTGGTATTATTGAATTATCTGGAATATGACTTACGCATGTAAAGTTTATTATGTCTCGGTTGGAGTGCACATAAAAGCCAATGTAAAATATAGGTATGTTGCCCTTTTTTCTTTTCGCCAGAATTTACACGTAGGTTATAAGTTAGAGGACGATACGAAGAATCAATAGCAAAAAGAACCAGGCCTTTAAACCGTAACTGAACGGAGATACCTATAAAAGCATTACTAGTACTTTTTGTCAGGCGTTACTTATTTTTCTTATATTTAAAATTAAGACTACTTGAGGACTCGAGTTCCTTGCACTACTGGCGATATATGCCAAAGCGAGGGCTCAGAATAACTCATTAAAGAAACCGTGTAGTATTATGTAACAATGGGAAACTTAAAATATCAGACATGCAATATATATTTTTATTTAAGAAAAATAAAGCTTGATAAAAAAAACAACAGTGATCTACTAAATAGTCTCTAACTTCGTTCGGTTACGGTTGGTAAACATAATTCTTTTTGCTATTGATTTGTCATCAGTCCTTTAATATATGGCCTAGCTTAAATTATTGGTAAAAAGAAAAAAAAACATGCCAGCTATGTATGGAAAAAGTTTTTTTCCCCTTTCAAAGTATCATTTAAATTAAACATTTAGATGTCAGGTATTTTAATTGGGAAAAAAAATGGGCCATTATCTACAGGGTGCAATTTTTTTTCTGGTAACAGATCATAAAAGTTTAATACACCGTTTGGGTATTTATATTAAACCTAACTATGCACATAATACTACAAATACACAAAATAAATTCAGTTGTCAAACTACTCCCTCACATCGCTGTCATCCGAAAATGTGCTCAGAAGACTGGCAGCGTCGCCATATTGAACAACAATGATAATTATTTGGTTTAATAAGAACGAGATAGTAGTTTAGGTAGTAGATATTAATTATTAACAAACTATTGTACATAAAAAGGTAACAAAATTAAATATTAAAGGTACAAATAAAATAAAAGTGTGCCAGTCAGGACAGCAATATATTTTAATAAAATAAAATTGTATAAAGCGATGATGACTTTTACATTTCAATTTATTAGGTTTTGAAATTCGAACACAAAAAAGAGTGAATAGTTTTTTTTTGTGTTCGAATTTCAAAACCTGCCATAGACATAAATTTAACGTTTTGTTCCAGTTGTCAATACACAAAAGCTAATTGGCCCGAGGTGATAATTATAATTAAATCAATTGAGATTTTACAATACTAATTGCAATAAATACTTGATTTGCAACATTTTAACAAGTTCTGTTCGCCTATGGACGGGGTAACACGTTTAAAATGAGCGGCGCGCGACGGGGAAAAAAAAAGGTACATGCGCGATTTTGATTGAACTTGAATTAAATAATTCACTATATCTGAACTACTGCTAAAAATAATGATGCTTTTCGTCAATGAGGAGATGAGGAACTGTGTACTACCTAGTCATCCAAGTTTTGTCAGTTTGGAAGTAGACACAATTGGGATACACAGTCAGTAAAACTTACCTTAGGTACTTAAAATATTGTTGACATAAAATCCATTAAAAAGTTAAAGCTATAGATTAAGTTTTATTTGTTAATTGGTTAAGTGAATTTGTTTTGTCTAATTATTCTTGTTTAAATCGGCTGTGTAACCTAAGTTGTGTACTATGCATTCCAAATAAGAATAGGATCGATTGCCTTGTTGTGACGTCACGTCATACTGTCAAATCGAAGAATTGTTATGGTAAGCAAAACAAGAAATTTTTAAAATTTCATTTATTTACGAACTGTGAACGAAAAATGTTTAATCAGAATCCAGTTCTTCAATTTTGCTCATCTCTAAGTTTGCCCAATTTCTTGTGATTTGACAGTATGACGTGACGTCACAACATGGCAATCGATCCTATTCTAATTTGGAACGCATTGCACTGCTAACGAGGAATACCTACTGTCCCACCGTAATACAGTTCAAACTAGTAGGTACGGGGGTCAGGGTTTATCGGTTTCGCAACAGTACCTACGATTTTTACATAAGGTATGTATATTTTTAGAAAATAAGTAATAGCTATGTGACCATGATTAAGGTTGTTATTAATTTTTGGAAATAAATTGAATTGAATTGAGGTTACAGTTCATAGAAATTAAATACATCGTAAGTACACAGTAAAACATAAGTATCATAACACAAAATTATCATTCTGTACTAAACATAAGACATTTTAACTTTACTCCTCAACCTAAACGGCATTAACTTCATCTACATGAAAAAAAAAACACTAAAAGGTACGAAAAAGTAAAAAACTGCGGCTGGAAGAACGCGTTCTCAGTGCGTTGGGTTCACAAAAAAAAGTAAAAAAAAATGGCGTCCGAGAGGTGTGATTTGTGTACATTTTCGCGCCGTTCGATAAAGTGTAGGCGATTAATGACTTGACGTATGCGGTATCGATTATGTTTTAAAATGTTAATATTAATCTGGAAGGTGTACAGATTAGTAATTAAAGCAAGTAAACTTTTGATGTTATTATTAAGCTGTTATTAATATGAAATAATCGTAAAAATACAAAACAAAAATTTTACAATACTTATTACTTTTATCAAAATGATTGTGCTAAGCTGGGTCAGAGAATGAATTTATAAATAAATAAATGAAATGTAAACGATAAAATTCATGAGTTTCATTACTAAATTCTTGAAACCTTTACTTAAAATAAATTCAGCAATAAAACGATCCCTCACTAAAGTCTAAAGTAGTCGGGTTCGCAACCATTAAGTCGCCATTTTTTTTTAATCTTTTTACATGTACTGCAGTACTTTATAGGATTTTTTACACTCTCAAAGAAATAATATGCGATGTAAAACAAGCAATATCGAAAGCACTCTTCACTGTAGAGATAATCTTTAACAAACCAATAAACTTTTAGAAAGAGACAACACATGCCGTCCTTTTCACACTCACGAGGAATGATATTGCAAAAATATAAATAACAATGTTTAGCGACAGTTTAATGGAGGCCCAAGTTTATTCGAATTTTTTCCTCCATGTACGGGAGACGTAAATATGTCCGGAGACCTTTATTTACAAGAATCAATCACGAATGTCTGTATCCCAAAAATAAAAGCCACAAGTTCTTTAGTAATTAATATGATCTGAAAAACATACATATCGATCAGAGCCCATCGATGCGTTAAATCTCCAACGACAAGATATCAATACAAAAAATCTGGGAATTCTCGATTCATGCGCTAGCAACACTGGAGGGGAACGGTAAAACTGGTGTTATGTCTGGAGGCGTCGTATTTAATAATTTGAAGTGTTATTTATGCAGTTTGTAAATCATGTTAATTGTAATTTTGTTACACGCCCCGCCCGCGAAAGGAAATGCAATAAAGTTTTGTTCTTATAAAACATTCGTTCAATTCGTTCATGTGTCGGTCATTAATCTTTCGTTATCTGTGGCAGATTCGGTCATAGGTCACGTCCCGCCTTTTTGAATATCGAACTGATTATTAATAGATTTGGATTGATAAATAAAATATTCGACACAATATTCAAAAGCGTCTTCATAATGGATATGGTTTATGACCAATCAATCAATTTTAATTTGTGTATATACTTAGGAAACTTAATATTACCTACCTAAACTTAATATTTCTACCTAACCCAAAACCTAACAATGCCGCGATGTAGCTATGTGTAGCTTCTGACGTTTTATAAGTGCTCATGTAGGCCTATGTGAACTACTTATAAAAATTTTGAATTACCTACATATATAATACAAAAACACAAAATACACTCCAGCTTCGAAGTATTCCTCCACATCGCTGTCATCCGGAAATATGCCCAGAAGACTGGCAGCATTGCCACGGTGAATGGCAATTCTAATTTTTTGGGCGAAGAACGTACCAGCCCTCTGGTCACGCAAAGTGTCGATCAGTAGGTGTGAAATATTCCATCAAAAATCAAATTTTACATAACTACTGTACCAACTTTTTTGGGGGAGGCCTATGTCCAGCAGTGGACGTCTATCGACTGAAATGATGATGATGACTTTACCAACATTAGGTCCATCAACTATAATAATCTGCTTATTTCTCTTTTTCAAATATGTTTGGATCGGCTTCTAGTTTAATCGAAAGCGGCTTGATACTGTAGCGACATCTATGTAGACATATTAGAACTAAATTACAAAATCCTGCGTTCAGTTTTTTCTATAATTTAACAAACTGTGAACAAAAGGATGAAATGATCTAAAAATTTCACGTATGTTATTAAAAATACGAGTAACAAGAAATCGATGTTAATGTCAACATTATTTTAAAAAAAAACCTCGTTAATCTAATCAACTGTAACAGCGCATCTTACATCAAGTAACATCACTGATAGTGCTCCCCTTTGCCATAAAACAAGTCTTACTAAAACCATTTAAATTATTAAAAAGACTCCCGCATACCATAAAATAAACTGCAGGAACCCAAAATCAACTAAAATAATAATGGCCATTAGTGACCATCTTCCTTGTAACAAATGTAACATTGCCACTACTTAAAAATAAGAAATGATTGCCGAGATTTTTACCGATGTAAATATTGCCTCTTTTTAAATTAAGGATGTTATGGATTCGGATACGGGTATCTAGATCCGAAATTCCGAAATAGGAATAATATTTTATCGGTTTCGGAAACGGATAATCCGAAATAATTTCATATCTGTAAATATAAAATTGTTTCGGATTATCCGCTAGTTACGGTTTCGGTTATTAGAATGTCAAAATAATTATAAAAGTAAAGTATAAATAGCAAGATTTAATTTTTATTAATAGTGTAGTTCATCATTTCGCTCGTACAGAACAATAGTAACGTATCTAACAAATATCACCTGATTTCATTCAATCGTTTTTTACGAAAACATTTCAACTATTATTTGATTTTTGATCAAAGTTTAATCTTTTGTCATTATTTATGCAAAAAATAAACAGGTAATTAGATATATTTAGAAAAATAAGTATAGCATTTCTAATGATAGTAAGTCTATTAGTTAGATTTTTTAATTGAGTCCGTACCGTTCTAAAGATGTGGTTTGTTCGACCGGGCAAAACAAACAAAAACCTGTCGTAACCTGTCATTTAGACTCCACTTTTATCCGAAACTTGTACGAGACCTTCCAAAGCTGTATCTTTCGAAACGATGACCTGGTGAGGGTCACAGGACCGGTCGTTATGTCGACGCTTGGGGGAGGCCTTTGTCCAAAAGTAGACGTCTTTCGCCTGAAATGATGATGATGATGATGATCCGAAACTTTTACATCGCTTTCGATTACGGTTACGGATATTTTTTATTTCTGATATCCGATAGTTTCGGGAGCTCCATAACATCCCTAGTTTTAATGCAAAGAATACATTTAAACGAAAAGTACTATTCAGATTGGGTTGGGATGGGATCGTGTAATCAGTTAATCGCGCGCACGGCCCGCCATAACACAGTAACGGCTATTTTATGCATGAATGTATGATTTAATTATGGTTCCCAACGATGTGCGTCGTGAAATTTTGATTGGACGACATTTGTTACGACTTCAGAATTTTTATTTGCGTTCATTTATGGATTGAGAGCGTTCAGGAGTTCTGTTTCTGAATTAGATATAGCGAGTACCCATGAAGTTATCATTTCAAATGTCGAATATGAAATAATAATAATAATATTCCAGGTTGCCTGGAAGAGATCGCGGAATGCGATAAGGCCGTCTATTATATGTATGTGTTTTAGTTTCCTTTTGTATTTGTAATAATGTATAATAAAGTATATAATAAATAAATAAATAATTATGACGAAGCGACAAGAGACTTTTCTCTATATTCTAAGTAATTTTCTCCGCTCGACGCAATCAAATTGACAGTTACAATGCATTCCAAATAAGAATAGGACCGATTACCATGTTGTGACGTCACGTCATACTGTCAAATCGCAAGAAATTGGGCAAAATTGAAGAATTCAGATATGAGCAAAATTGAAGAACTGGATTCTGATTAACTTTTTTCGTTCACAGTTCGTAAATAAATTAAATTAAAAAAAAAAATCTTACCATAATAATTCTTCGATTTGACAGTATGACGTGACGTCACAACATGGCAATCGATCCTATTCTTATTTGGAACGTATTGTAGAGCTTACTGTTTTCTGTGAGCGGCTGCACACGTGTGAAAGTAGAGAACTATCCCAAGGTAACATAATTAGCGACATAAAAAAAATCCAGGACATGGTTTATGACGAAATCCCATGTGTGTTTCTTCAGTTACCCTTTGCGTTCCAGGGCCACGGCAACTCTCAAAAAATGCCGCGGCTTTAGCAGGCATTAACCCTAGTGGTCCTCGTCCATTTTCGTCATTCCATCATCGACCGGACGGTATTGCTCGCTGTCCGTCCCTGAAACGAAGGCAAAGAAGGAACAGGAGTAGATTTTAATCAGTAAAATTTTGGCACGCCCTCCCGCTCCAACCAAGGCGAGTCATTGGATGATTTCCCACCTAAAAAAAAGCCCATGCCTATGGTGGCCGGGAACCGTTCCAAGCTGCATCAATTATTTGTAAATAGGGCTTTAAAATCGTCACTAGCCTCTCAAGTTTCCACCTTCCCATGATCTAAAGTTCACATTCCATTGACATTTTTCATTCAGTGTTCGTTAAAGTAAATCACAGGTATTGCTCACCGAAACCATTCATACCAGTAGCATTTAGCTTGGCTAGGGAACCTCCATTACAAGTACTTCACAACACATAGAGTATTAAGAACAAAGGAGCCGTTAGTCACTGATAGCAATCACAATCATAGCTAGATGCAAGAATGCGAGACCGTTGCTAATCTTCAAGTGAATATGCAACTTTGAAAAGAGCACATCTCGCGTATTTAGACAATCACATTTTTTCTTACGTTTGTTATCTATTGTATGCATAATTGCATGAGCAGTGGTGGCTGAGTGGTAACGGCCCCGACTTACGAGTTGTAGGTCGCGGGTTCAAACCCAGCCAGGCGCATTACTTTGTGTAATTTATTTCATCACCACTGCTCTCAAAACGGTGAAGGAAAACATCGTGAGGAAACCGGCATGTCCTAGAACCAAAAATTCGAAGACGTGTGACATTCACCAATCCGCACTGGGCCCGCGTGGTGGATTACGGCCCATTCCCTCTCCTACAGAGGAGGCCTGAGTCCCAGCAATGGGAACATTAAAAAAGGCTGATTATGCTATACTATGCTATAATTGTATGCTATTATTTGTTGGCCTGTTGGTCTAGTGGTTAGTGACCCTGACTGCTATGCCGGAGGTCGTGTGTTCGATTCCCACCCAGGACAAATGTTTGTGTGATGAGCACGATCATTTTTTCTGTGTCTGGATGTAATTTATCTATATATATCTATATGTATTTAGAAATATATAAATGTGTTTATCAGTTGTCTAGTACCCATAACACAAGCTCTGCTTAGCTTGGGACTAGACGGCGTTGTGTGATAGTTGTGGAATATCATATCATATAACAATTGTCATCTAAATACACCTTTTGTGCTACAAGACTACGATTTTGTTATCTATATCTAATATATAAAGTTCTTGTCTAATATATAAAATTCTCGTGTCGCGGTGTTTGTGGTTAAACTCCTCCGAAACGGCTTTCCCGATTCTCATGAAATTTTGTGTGCATATTGGGTAGGTCTGAGAATCGGACAACATCTATTTTTTATCCCCCTAAATGTTAAGGGTAATCCACCCCTACATTTGTATACATAGCAAAACAACGTTTGCCGGGTCAGCTAGTAATTATATAAAAGTGAAATACCATTCATGATTAATCACGAAATCTCAGAAACTATAACACCTACAAATTTAAAATTTGGCAGGTAGGTCCCTTATAGTATGTAAACATACGCTAAGAACGGATTTTTCGAAACTCCACCCTTAAGGGGGTAAAATGGGGGTAGTACTAGGCTAGCTAGGTAATTAGTAGCTAGGTAATAATATTTCTGATGTCATAATTATGTTTATTTAAACCTATAGCAAAGGAGATGTAGCCTTTTCGGAATTATTACAAGTACAATAGATTTTTTATTTTACGAGACGTAACACTTCGGATCTATGCAGGATGGATGAAATGGCGACACGTCAAGGGAACAACTTGCTACCCACGGATGACCCTCAAGTTGAAGAGTAGAATTTACAACTGATAAATACCTGTCATACTGTATGGATCAGAATATTGGGCTGTGAAAAAGATGGATGAAAAAAGATTGCACGTAGGGGAGTTTTTGTTTTATTGTTTGGGAAAATCATCTTATGACAAATCGTGCTCTTGGGCGGAGCGGGAGATAGTGTCAGACTTTTACTGACTAACAACCCACTCCTGTTCCTTCTTTGCCTTCATCCCAGGGCCCCGGGTTTCACTTTCACACTACCCGTGGAGATGAGAATGTTGAGATGGATGTGTGGTGTGACGAGAATGGATAAATTGAGAAATGAGTATATTAGAGGAAGTTTGAAAGTGGCGCCAGTGACTGAAAAGTTGAAAGGAAATCGTTTGTCTTGATACCAAGACAAACGACGTCTGACTATACAGTCATGTGAAGAGGAGGTATAAAGCGCATATTACTAAAAGAGTTCTGAGTATACGTGTAAATGGATGGAGAGTGAGAGGGAGGCCAAAGAAAAGATGGTTGCATTGTGTGAGGAGTGATATGAAAGAAAAGGGAGTTAGTGATAGTTTGACGGATGACAGGAAAGAATGGAAGAAAAAAACGTATTGCCCCGACCCCCAGTAATATGCGATAAGAGCAGGAAGAAGAAGAATATTTTTTTTGTATCTTATAATATTTTTGATTTTCAGACATGTTCCCTTTTCGAAATGGCATGTTCAAGTGTAACCGTCGCTTGTGGTTTTGTAAGCAGGTTATCAATAAGGCAACAACGTCTCATTTTAGCCAATTAGTAGTGTATGGTGGATTGGTAAAGTCAGGTTTTATAAGGTACTGGTAATCAGCAACATAGAGTCCTGATTACTATAAGTTTATTGAGGCAATATTTCAAGTAAGAGTATATTTTGTTTTCACAAAAAGATACTTAAAAAAAAATTGTTACCCCACACTAGAAATTACTCCTGTTTCGTAGGTGCGTTCACAAACATGTAAATTCTCATACACAAGACACTCAGAGTCCCAGACCCGGAACAACTTCTATAGGCCATACAAATATTTTTTCCGTGCTCCGTGCAGGAATTGAACCCGTGACACGCAGCGCAGCAGCCTCTACCTCTCGAACTTACCATGTCCGGTGAGCCTGAACTCTGTCCGCCGTGCCGCAAAAGTCGCGGCCGCGGAGTTTAACCCCAGCGTTACATCTACACGCGCTACTTGTGCCTGTGTGCAAGGACTGTTGCCTCCAAATCCTACCGTGATTGGCCAGTAAGGAGGCTTGCCGCCTCGCAAGAGACCGTGCGGTATCCCTTGCGCCATCGGGATGGCCATAGCCTTTTGGGACATGTTCAACCTGCGGGCTAGCCACTTACGTAACGACTGCGTCCACATAGGAAGAAAATTTTGCCTGGGTTGCTTGTCACAGTGAAAAGGTTTATCGACGGCTCATACGAATTTCCTCGTCTGTGAAATACTTAACTTTTTAGGATGCACAAAAAACCAAACTAGACCTTTATTATCATGTAATTAAAATGGCTTTCTACGTGTTTTATTCAAATATTTAAAACTATTGATTTATTTAAAACGCTTGTATTTCTTTTTTTGCCACAAATTTTGACACGCCATTGCAAATTTATCACACCAAACCGACTCAAGCAAAGTATGCATTCTACATCGTAGATGGCACTACGAGTATCAAATCAAAATTTTGCGTGATACAAGATTATACGAGCTTTTCTTTTCAGAAATATAATAAAACAAAAATTACCTAAAATTGCATACCCGAGGTTTTCACTCTAAGCCATCGTTGTGTAGGTTTCTAGGTTGCAATATGATAAAAAAGCTGTTGTTTTCAGGCCTTACCTCCCCAAAAATTCACATACTCTAACGCCCGAAACAGTATAAATTATCACTAACTATTTCCATAATATAACCGTAAACACTTCAAATTCAAAACATACTACAATAAGTGTTTATTCAACAATATTAGAGGGTCCCAATTCTCGAAACAAACGGGGTCCTATTAAAAAGAAAAATGACTAAAATTACAAGCATTTTGTACGCGATGCTTATCCGCGCGCAATAAATTTGTCCACCCACGAATACTTATGAAAACGCGGGAAGATAGCGACGACGCCATTTTGTAAAAAATGTATGTGTATTAAATGAAATGTTTTGGTTATAATACAATGGGTGTTTGGGACGCAGATGGCCGAAGGGGACGAAAGGTTCTGCAGTGAAGACCACGTACCGGAAGACGCGTGGGAAGGTCTCCCACAAAGTGAACCGATGACCTGGTGAGGTTCGCGGTAATCCGATACATGCTAGACGCACAGGACCGGTCGTTATGGAGAAACTTGGCGGAGGCCTATGTCCAATAGTGGAAATGATGTTAAAGGGTGTTTGGGAAAATTATATCACAACTCTTTGTTGGATCGAATCGCAATCGATGACGAAAAAACTATTGTAAGTAGATCAATATTTTAATACGGCAATAGATCGTATCTCGTACATCAGGAATATAAGAATATCTCAAATAACCATATGTAACTATGAAATCCAAACAGAAAGAGACGCCTCGGGCATAGGGAGTCGCAGGGTGATTTGAACGACGAGCAATGGGTAGCTCGTCGTTCGACCCAGCAGGGTCGATGCCTGCGGGATCGTTTGAAAGAATGACCATGGCCCTAGAACGCAAAGAGCAACTGCAGGACACAGGTTTTAGTCAGTTTTAGTCAGCAAAAGTCTGACACTCCTCCTCGTTCCACTAGAGCGGGAGAAATCTTTTGCTGATTTCCAACCTCAATAAAACAAAAATAAACTGTCAAGTTTTCGAACCTTTAACATGGCACAAAAATAAGGGGCATAACGGAATTGATGCATGGAAATAGTAAGTGCGACGTTTAGCTATGGCCATGTTGCTGTCTCGAAATAATGGTAACATTTGCAAACGCCACTGGTGTTTTGTTAGCAGGAAATTCGTGAATCTTCTCAAAGAGTATTCTGAATTATTAGGCCTGAGGCAAAAAGGCTAGGTATACAAAATTATTGGGTCTAAATCTAATTTATTCAATCGATCAAAATATTTATTTAGAATACGGTATATAAGGTGTTACAGTATATTTGTTTCAGCATATCCTGCCATAACATGGCGTGCATATATATTTACAGTCAGTGTTGTCAATTACCATATTTGTACGCCGGAAACGGTAGAATATTATGATCGTATATATATAACCACATAACAACTTTGTACAATATTCTGACAAATAAATGCATTCTATTCTATTCTATTCTATTCTATTACTATAACTTGCAGATTACAGATTCTATTGACTTGTCTTCTACATAGTCCTTAACGGTATAATATCTTTTAAATAATAACAGATTAAAAAGTATTTTTTTAAACATTGTCAGTGGTGGTAGCTCTTGTAAACTATTTGGCAAATGATTGTAAATAATAATCGACATGCAGTATACATTTTTCTTAAATAATTTTAGCCTTATTTGTGGCTACCGAAGTCTGTCTTTATGGCGTGTTCGGCTATTTGTCGTGTCAGTGTATATTGGCACAAGAAATGCTTATTATGCTCAGCAGTGGGGAAGACGAGCTGTGGATAATGATGATGAGGAAATATGGCAATCTATACGCCATTCACGATAGCATTAGACAAAAGAGGTTCATAGAAGCAGGTGTGCCCAACATTTATTTTTCGAGATAAATTCAAACAATTTTAATAAATGATGGTTTCAATATAAAATTTTAACATTACCTACTTAGATAAATTTAATTATTACAAGGTAAGTACCTACTACACACTTAGGTAGGTACTTAAATGGAATGTTTTTTTTTTAAATAAATATAGGTACAAAATATAGTTATATTTCAAACAAATTTTCTTTTTTTTTTTAAATGGTATTTCATCAAGTTTCCTCCATAAAAAAATAAAACATATGAATTGTACACAATACAAGGCTACAAGATAATTATTTAACATTCAATATTAACTGTAATAAATCACAATATAGGTACATATATTGTACTTTTTCCATCAGGTGAGATAGCGGTCAAGCGCGAACCTATAAAGAATAAAAAATAACTTTTATACAAAGTGTGTCTAATGCTACCGCGATTAAAGAGTCTATAGGGTAAACTCTGAAAACTAATGATAATGTATAGTCATGTGATTACGTACCTATTATTTTTTACGTTGGTAATTAGACTATTATTATGAACTTAACGTTATTCGTATTATTATAAATTAAGCTGTCTACTGCAAAAAACATCAATTTGCTGTCAAATCGAAAGGTTGATCACACGAACGCCATTCATAGAATAACGACATTAATAAACATAGCTCTCAAAATTATTCAGTCTACAACGAAATTGAATTAATTTTGCACATTTTACACAAAGATCAAGATAATTGACACTTTACACTTTTCTACTCATCCCACCGGGGACAAGCGTGAACAAACTTTACTTTTCAACAATAATTAATTAGTTTAACACAATCAACTGTGCAGGCGAACCCTAAAAATTCACGAAGAGAAGGTTTGTAATTAAATTTTTACACAATGTTAATAAAAATATCTACGTGCGTCCTTGGACGTGGACAAAGGACAGGGGTTTAATTGTTATACAAATAAATAGGAGGCACGTGTAGACCTGCGACAGATTCCTGGTTGTAGCTTTAGAATCTGAGGATTTACTCCGAGCTCTTAAAGCGATCAATTTGACGACCTAAACTGAACTGTTAAAGGGATGGAGCTATACAGGGAGTAGTGCTGCAACAGAACTCTGCTTTCGCTTCCGCAGAAGTTCTGCTAGCTTTTTTACTTCCGTTTCCGCTTCTGCTTCCGCAAAATTTATAACAGAACTCTAAACATAATACAGCGAGCGCGAATTACCGCGGCCCTGAAACGCAAAAGTTAACTGAAGAGGAACACATGAGGGTATTAATCTGTGAAAGTCTGACACTCCCTCTCGCCCCACGCAAAGCAGGAGGGATTATTTGATGCGATGATTACCCACTAAAAAATGTTATAAAATTCTAATGACAGCTTTCTTGAATCTCTCTGAAGAAATCGCAGAAAAGGAACTACTTTTTCATCATCACTTCAGCAGAAAGACGTCCACTGCTGGACATAGACCTCCCCTAAGTTCCATCACAACGAACGGTCCTGAGTATCTCGCATCCATCGGGTGCCCGCGGCCCTCACCAAGTCATCGGTTCACCTTGTCCGGCTTTCCAACGTTGCGTCTTTCGGTACCTTTCGGCCACAACAAAAATCTGTTCTGCGAGCAAATCCCTGCCCACTGCCACTTAAGTTTGGCGATTCTTCGGGCTATGTCAGTAACTTTGATTCTCCTGCGGATATCTTCATTTCTGATGTGATCACGTAAGGAAAGTCTGAGTAGTTCATTGCATTGCTGGATGACTTCTGATGAACATAACAAAAAAAAATTGGTAGCAAAAACATTTAAGGGGCCCTTCTTCCGAAAGTTTAGGCATTTTACGCACAGAGACGGCTTGCGTCCGCGTTGCTCAGGAGCCGTCGCGATATGAACTCCGGTGACCTATGGCGGCGGGCGAGCACGCCACAGTATAGATAAATAAATCAGTATTTCAAATATTATTGGCGTGCTAGTAATAATAGCTTGTTTTGCAAAAACGTATAGCTTGATGTGCTGTCCACTGCACTATTGACTGTAAACACTAATACACTTAGGTATATTGTTATAAATGTATAACTTTTTTTTATTGCTTGGTAAAATCATCAAATGAGTCCTGCCGCTCTGGATGGAGCGGACTGTCAGACTTGTACTGAATAAAATCCACCCTGTTCCTTCGGTTGCCCTTTACATTCCAGGGCCACGGTATTCTGATAAGACAGTCTCGTGAATGAAAAGGCAGGCGATGATCATTCTGTTGAACTTAAAGAATGGTTGTAGAAGATTTGGTGAGTAATATAATGAAAGACAAATATGATTAATTACACTGGTCTACAAAAATTTACTTTTTTTTGCCACAAGAGTTTTTTTTGCTATATATGGTTTTATTTTGACTCCCTTTTGTAGGAAATAGATATAGAATAAAATTGTTAGCCATCGTTTTTTTGTGACAGTCACTTGTATTTGTCATGAAAAATATTGATACTTTACTTACAATTAAATTAAAAAATACGTCTTTTTAAACCATATATTATGATTTTCTGGAATATTTAGCTTGAGGCTGGTCTACCACAAGTATCCAACCAAAAATTGCTAATATTCAAGGACTCCATTTGCACTGGTACGGTTTTTTCATGATGAAAATGACCTGCCGCAACCTTTCTCCTTTGTGTTGGGCATTGGATCCCAGATTTTTGGTACGGAAGCCAAAGTGTAAGTGTATTTAGAGTGACAAATTATAACTCTATGCTTGATATGTTTTAATTAGGTCCTCTATGAGATTTGTGTAGTCATTTGTTTCGTAATATATAAAAAATAGATGATTTTTTTAAGTTTGTTATAAATCACCAAAAAGATGATTGAGGAACACTAATAACTGACTCAAACTAGAATAGTTTGTGTCAGTTATTAGTGTTCCTCTCTTATTGGGTATAAAAGCTAAATCATGAATTTTATTTGCAGTTACAATACACGTAGTTAGTAAATCATGGTATTAGTTCCTGCGCAATGTTTTATTTGGCATTGCAGGTATTGCTATAGCAACACTATCAGAAAGCGTTTGTATTGCAGAACGCACACTTACATATTTTACAGTGTATGCGTTATATTTATCACTTTTGCCATATAAGTCTGGCAAAACGACCACAGACACGTAGTGTGTCTGTGGTCTTTAGGATCCTGTTCAAAACATAGGGTTTCCGAAGCCATTACGCGCACTCCTTTTGTCGAATTTGTAAAAATCTTTACTCTTGTTGTAGATCTCATATGAAGCACTCACTTTACTTTGAGGAGCCACGGAAAAACCAAAATTATCACGATAACACCATTTTACCCAAGTCAGCAAAATTTCTTCATTCACTTTTAGAATTTGGTTCACCACATACCTACTCGGCAGAAACTGTGAGGGTACATGAAACCCACATCTTCTTTATGTGTTGAGAAACCAACAACGAGTAGCTTATGCATGACAAACTCACAATTGAGCACTACATTTGTTGCAATTCGAGCGCATTTAGTGGAAAGTTCGGTAAAATTTTAAGTGGCAGTCACAAAAAATCTGAGGCTAATAAAAACAAAGTATGTAGTGTTTTATGATGAGGATAGATACTTTAGTAAAAATAAGTAAACACAATCTCTGTGGGAAAAACCTTGTCGACCAGTGTTATAATATAATAAAATAAAATATATAGTACCAGCATAAAAATTAATATTCATAAAAAATAAAATTCATAAAAATTTAGTGGTCGTGTGCTAGGTCCAGGTTCATTTTCATCGACCGATATATTCCTCAATGCTGGGCGCGAGTCTCCTCTAAGAGGGTCAAAGCCACAGTCCTCATGGCACTCCCCTCCGCGTTGGGAACTAGGACCTGATAGCAAATCAGGATTGTTTTGCGTTAGAGATTCCTCATTTTCCTTATTTTCGGATTATTTGTTCTCTTCAAGTGTCAGATTTCTTATGCCCATACCACGCGTATGTCAGGGGTTCACGATTTCAGGAAGTAGGCATTATATAGCATTATATATAGGTTCAACGTCATAGTAATCATCTTCCTCTTCTTGATTTTCAGCTTTAATGGAATCATCTTTGTCTTTTCTAGTTGTCCTTTGAAATTTGTCTTCTTCATTTTTAGCTTCAACAATAATGGAATTATCTTCGTCATCCCTAGTTTTTCTGCAACAATGGAATGTCATTAACGTTATGAAACGGAAGTTTCAAAGTCACCGAAATAAACTTTAACAAAAAATCATTTACTGCCATGTTACATCCCATAATAGGATACATAAGACATGTGATAAGTAAGAAAACTAAAGCGCGACGGGAGATAACGTCGAACTTGTAGCGGATGAATAAAACTGCTCCGCCACAGTATATAATGTAATATGTACATAATGTACTTACGTATACTGTCCCTCTTTAGAGTGCCCATCCGTACTTTTTTTGGACATCAAAGTACCTTTTCCGGTACGTGGTCTCAGAGCACTGGAATGGAATAAATTTCATTACATATTTTCAAAAAAATCAAATTAACAAACACTAATTACTAGAGTTTAAATAAAACCTGATACATATATAAAAATCTCGTGTCTTGACCAGTTTTTTGTATATATTTGGTAGGTTTGAGAATAGGTCATAGGCTATTTCTATAGTGGCCGGCCAATTTCTACCTACTAAACGCAGCCCGACCATAAACCGTGCTCTAGGTACTTACCTAGTGAGTACAAGTAGTGACCGATAGCCATTGTTCAATATCTTTCAAATCTTCATAAACATAATAAAATAATGTAATAATAATAATAAACTTTTTACTTTACTTTTTATAAGTGTATCGCAACTAAAAAGTGTGAAATAAAAAACTTTTTACAAAAAAATATTTTTTTGTAAAAAGTTTCTAAAGTGCATCTTATTACAATTCTGATAAGTCCAAACACGGCTAGGCTACATTGATTTATTACGGAGTTCCAGTGCCTACATTCCGGCTTCATCATCATCATCAGATCACTTTGATGATACCATTTTCAACACTATTCAGAGCCATTAATTTATTTGTATTATCATAGTCGCTTAACTATCTCCATAGTGATATCTATGCGAGTATGAAGTTCCGTTGACCATTTCTGGTCTTCTTCATCAGTTCCATTTCATCAAATGTTACTTTTCGACTGTAAATGCTTAATTTCTCGATAAAAATACCAAAATCATATTACAGTTGGCTATAATATTTGAGGAGTTCCCTCGATTTCACCAAGATTCCATCATCAGATCCCGATTTGGTGACTATGGGACCATTTGGGAAATATACCCTTTCCAACAAAAAAAGAATTTTTCAAATTGGTTGGCAGCGACGAAGTTATGCGCGAACAAACATTAAAAAAATCATACAAACATCCGAATTCAGAACCTCCTCCTTTTTTAGAAGTCGGTTAAAAACAAAAAACAACAAACCTAGGTACTTACATCTCCTTGAATTTGATCAGGATGCAAAACTGCACTTTTTAAAGGTTTAAGAATGTTTCCATGATAGATTTAAAATTCTAGTCATACTGACTTCGCTGGTCTGTGTAGAGGAGTAATTATATTGTGACGTATTTATAGAATAAATACTTACGCAATACACTTTCGGATTTTCTTCACTTCAGATACCCTTTTTTTCTTAATTTTGTTTTTTCTATTCGCGATTGCAATTACTTATAATAAAACACGTTTATTTACGCGCGCGGCAACGAAAATGTATGGTCGCGAGCAAAACTTGCATAGGTCCTCCCTCGATGACGTCCGGCAGGACAATGGCGCGGTGCGCGCGTGCCGTTTTCACGTATTTATTTTATATTAAAAAAAATAAGTGCCATATTATAAATTTATCCAAAAATATCCCTGTCAAACCCGATTAGTAAATGAAATGTAAAATTTCCATAAAAGTTGCGTTCCCCCAAGTCTCATAAAACTTAAAATACTTTCAAAATCGACTTTATTTCAGATTTTTTTTTTATCGAGTGGAATGTTAAATAATGTGTTTTTAACCAAAAAAGTCACTAGATTAAAGATGTATCTGTACTATATATTTTTTTCCGGATTTAAATATGATGATTTCTCTGAAAACAACTCGATCTAGAAACGTAAATTTCGAAAAAGGGGCCCTTAATTAACAATACCTACAATATACCAAGATCCCAGATCTGTCAGACATAACTTTTTTCACATAGATGAAACCTTAGGTTTTCAGTAGCATATCTTGTGCTTTGAATACCTGTGTACTTTTGGAGATCCCCCTTTGGAGCCCCTGGGCAGGTACCAGGTGAGAAAGGGAACTAAAAATAACGAGTTACTTAACTTAATTTTTTATGAATGTTTTTTATATATGTTTCGTAGAATATTATTCTAATATAGTATCATAAGTGTCAGACACTTTCCATGGACCAAAACTTCTGTCAGACGCTTTAAAGCTCCACAAAAAGTTAATAAACTTTACTTATTTTTACATGTCTGATTTTAAAAAAGTTATATTTCATTAGTCAGCCAAATAATAAATATTTAAAACACATGAGACGCTACTGAGAACGTAAGGATTCATTCATGTAAAAATAAGTTATGTTAGACAACTCTGGGATCTTAGTCTACAACGTCGACATACTCATCGACCAGTCATATTTTATGAGAAAAAGTACTGACTAAAGTTAAATATAAATGTATGTAGCTAATTAATTTGTATTGTAAGACAATAAAACGGGCAGGTAGTTGGATATTAATCTGCTCCCGACGTCTGTAGCCGTACAGATTCATCTACATATTATGAACACTAGATGGGACCAGTAGAGAGTAGGGTTGGACAACACCCACACGCTATCGATAGATTCAGTTTACAGACAATGAAAATTGATTTACGCAATTATATTATTTATTCATTCATACGCATACTTTTTTAAAGAAGAGAGAAGAGGTAAAAATAGTTAAGAATCTCCACAGTCAGAGATGCCTCAAACACCGACCATACTTATCTATTTTTTCACTTTTTTGTGGTTTTATAGACTAAATCAACAATAATAAAATTAAATATTTGTATAGAGAACTGACCTAACATGGTTGATATTGGATAATATTGCTCTATTTCATTAACTATTTACATAATTTAATTCGTCGTGGTATTACTTTAAGCGTATACCGCTTATATCGGAATATTCCGATAAATATTTTCATGACCATTTTGCCAGGGTCGTATATTTATGATCAAAAACTCCATCTTCAATTCCCATAGGTGTCAGAAGTAGCTGAAAGTTCTTCTTGAAGATTTTTCAAACAAAAAACATATACTTACCTTTTTTGCTATTACCCAGTCGGGTAAAAGACATACAGACCTACCTTATTGTAACTGAAACCCTTCTAACCATCCTTAGTAGCTCAGCTTTGTATCAACTTATAGCATTTACAGATGTCTTTGTACGGTCATCATCATCATCATTTCAGCCGAAAGAAGTCCACTGTTGGACATAGGCCTCCCCCAAGCGTCGCCACAACGACCCATCCTGTGCGTCTCGCATCCACCGCACTCCCGCGACTGTCACCAGGTCGTCGGTCCACCTTGTGGGAGGCCTTTTAACGCTGCGTTTTCCGGTGCGCGGACGCCACTCTAGAACCTTTCGGCCCCATCGACCGTCCGTTCTACGAGCAATGCGCCCTGCCCACTGCCACTTTAGTTTGGCGATTCTTCGGGCTATGTCGGCGACCTTGGTTCTCCTGCAGATATCTTCATTCTTTATGCGATCACGCAAGGAAACTCTGAGCATAGCCCTTTCCATTGCTTTGTACGGTAAATAACAATAACAATCAATTACAAAAAAAATCGATATCGATAAGTACTCGATGTCCCATCCCAAGCATCAATAACGACCCCCAACTACTTGACTGTCACTCGTCAAAGATTTATTGTCTCATCAGGAGCCATCTTTAATTCATATTCATATCAGAACCGACTGAGAGATCGCCTAATTGGCCAGCACTAACAAAAACGTTGCTACATCGATGTATTGTATTAATTGTGTCCAATACATATCGATAGACATAATTGGCGACATCTGGACTAGGACAATAAAATGTATTAGTGATGTTTATCGGTTGTTTTTAGTTTATTTATTAGTTTTGTTTTAGGGTTATTCTGTTTTTCGAAGAACAATTTGTAATACAAAAAAAAAATCTGCGATCCATAAAAAAAAAATTAAATTAATAATAAGTTGTTAATTAAAATAATTAATTAACTTACTTTGTTATTTATATGTAAATATGTGCATTATGTTGAAAGTGCCAGGATAGGTCGCGGAATTCAAATTTTCTAAAATATTTTTACACTGTTGTTGAGTTTTTTTTTAACTTATTTTATATGGATAACAAACAGCAGTAATGCACACGCTAAGAATTTTGTCGGATCTAGGCACGAAAATCGATTGTGGCACCCCCTCACCTCACCCGCCCCCCTACCGCACCATAGCAACTTCACGCGTTTTGACTAGCGCAGACAAAATTTTATTTTTGGTTAGCGCCAAAGCACACACAGTTCATGTGTAGAAAAAACACAAATTCTTGCATAGGCCCGCCCGGCGACTTTTCTTAAAGTGTACAAGCGGCCTAACGACGTTATCCATCGATAATCATACAAAATAGCTGGCTGTTAAAAGACAAAAACGATTAAATTTAATTTTTAGGAAGAAAGAGAGGGGTACAAATCAAGAAAAATGAAAAAGTAATCTAACTCTATATGGACTCAGTAGGCAGTTAAACGATTCACAGAGTTAACATGCATATCCTTATTAACTACTGTTGAACTTTTAAGACGTTATAGATTTCTTTTTTAAACGATGACTTACCATAGCACAGTCGGCCTTATAATGTTCCCACTGTTGGGACTCAGGCCTCCTCTCTAGGAGAGGGAATAAGCCATAATCCACTACGCGGGCCCAGTGCGGGTTGACAAATGTCATATATCTTTGAAGTTTTGGTTCTATGACATGCCGGTTTCCTCACAATGTTTTCATTCACCGTTTTACACAAAGTAATGCGCCTGGCTGGGTTTGAACCCGCGACCTACAACTCGTAAGTCGGAGCTGTTACCACTCGGCCACCACTGCTCTAACGATGAGTTACTAAAGAACATTATATCTACTGAACTAAGTTGTATGATGCCTATATCATGAAAAAGTCATTCAATAGGGTTAGCTGAACTAAGAAGTTTTTAATAAGGTCAGAAATCGTCCAATAACTTCTTCCACTATTGGGAGGAATGGGAGAGAGTGTCAGACTTTTACTAACAAAAACCCACTTCTATGTTCCTTCTTTGCCTTACATTGCAGAACCTCGGGTTTCTTTTTCAGGAGCCAATCCTGCTGCTGGCCCTGCTGGGCCCCTATGGTTTTGCTAACATCTCTTTGAGAAGCGCGTAGACGCGCCGTCGATGACGCAGGCTCGGTCTGGACGGTTACCAGAAGGCCGGACGGTGTACCCGTTGCTCATCGTCTGCAAACCCACGCCTACGAACTGAGAGCGTTGTATTGATGGTTTTAATGATTATAATTCTGCAAATAAATACGTTTTAATGCCAACAATCATATTTTAATCAATGATAAAATTTTTTTTTTTTTTTTTTTTAATTGCTATAAACCAGTGCTTGACTGCGATCCCACCTGATGGTAAGTGGAGATGCAATCATTGATGGTCAAAATTGAATCAATCAAATTGTATCTTGACACTGACCTGCAAAATGCAAAAAAAAAACTGAAAAAAATAATAATTTAGCGGGCAACCTCCAAGCATCAACCTTAAATGCGTCTGAATTTTTTTTTCTTCTTCTGTGATTTTCAGTCAGAAACAGGTTTTCAGGAGTTTCTTGCTCATTTTTTTTTTTAATTGATACAAACCAGTGCTTGACTGCGATCCCACCTGATGGTAAGCGGAGATGCAATCATTGATGGTCAGGCGCACTAGTTTATTAAGAGCATATTCACTCTAGCCTTGAAGACACCTATATTATAGTTGGACGGGAAGACCAGTCCAGTCCTTCGATGTACGCGGTATAAACGACGAAGCGAAACGCTTAGTCTGGACTGTTTAAGTTTCAAGGGTGGATACTCGCCGTTCGTCGGTTTGTCCGATGGTAGAAAGGAGATGGCGGAATCAAGTCTGCACATTCTTCTCCATAGAGATCTACGCTTTAGAATATGCAATTAGCATTTTCTGACTGACTGACTTCTTGACGTTTCAAAAGTGCCTGTAAATGGTTTATTTGAAATAAAATGCGTTTGATTTTTTGATTTTGATTATGTTTTTATTCATAAAAAGGTAGAATAGCCCTTTAATTCAAGAAAACTAGGGTTGTGTTGTCTAATTCTGCTTGAGTGATTGAGCGAGCCTTTCGTTCGTATATCAGTCGGTAAACTAAGTAGTGTTACAGTAAATTGTTATTTCCACGGAGTTATTTCTTTGTCTGTTGTTGAAACGTTTACCTTGTTATTTTAATTTATTAAGTAAATTGTAAGTAACGGGGCAAAGAGGAAGTTGGCTTTCGAAAACAATTAATTTTACTCAGAAATCTAATCAGGTTACCTACCCGTGTGGCTGTTTCTTTTCTGCTACATTCAAACTGGTATAACACTGATACTACTAAATCAAAATTCATAGGGTAGGTACTTCCCGTTGACCTAGACTCTTGAAATTTGACATGAAGCAAGGTACCATAGCACAAGTGTAGGAAAAAAACTGAAAACTGTAAATTTGTAGTTTCGTCACAAAAAAAAAAACTTTTTTTGCGATTCGGAAAAATCTTCGTAACTCAATTCGGGAATTGAACTGTTTTCATAGGTAAGTTTGTACGGAACCCTTAGTGCGCGAATCCGACTCGCACTTGCCCGGTTTTTTTTATCTTAAGTGTTTACATGTTGTTTCTACATTGTGTATCTGTGTACGTGTGTCAAATAAAATATTTTTCTTTCTTTTTTCATCTATAAAATTTTCTTCTTATAAAAATCTCTTTCTATAAAATTACAGTTTCAGCCCCCCTAGCTACGACTGCTATGACTACGTGACTGAGCGTTGAGATGACGTCAGAACAAAGGAATCGGAGGCGTGTCCTACTCAAGGCGTTCGACGCGAACTAAACGATCGTAACTTGGCTAGGGGGGCAGATAAACCAATAGGCACGGTATACACACGACACGGATAGCGCAGTGGTTGAACAATTTGACTGCTACGTTGTGTGTCGCGGGTTCGATTCCCGCACGGAACATATATTTGTATATCCTATAAACAGTTTTTCCATACTGGGTCTCTTGTGTATGTGATTTTTACACATTTGCGAATGCATCCACGATGCAGAAGTACTTCCTACTAAAATAAACGTATGCAATTTAATTTTGCAATAAATGAGAATATTTCTCAGCATCTCTTAATTATTATTTTTTCAGGAAAAAAACAGCAGATTAAAATATAAATCGCAGATTTACCACAGATTTAAAAATAATAAATCCCACTCGGCTCGCGGCCGCCCGCTACTAAACGAATAAATATTAAAATTTGATTAAAATGTACGCCGATCAGCGTCTCAATTGATTTATGTCCACAAAAAATGGTCTAAGCCTGATTTATAGAATTGTATGGCCTCTTGCAACATTGAAATCTCTTTGAGTGAAAACGAAACCATAATAATGCGTCGTAAATCACAGAAAAAAAGATGCATTGAATGAAAATCTCATGCTAGGATTATCTAGTCTGTAGGAGGGATCAAAGCTAAATAAAAGCGCTGATATTGATCAATCTGCGATGTTTTAGCATTTCCCACGTTCTGTCCGCGGATGGACTATAATTTGATAAACAGTTTCTTTGTAGCGACATCAATGGCGTCACATAAGAACTAATCCTGCATCGCGCAATCAAAATTCTCCGCGCGATTAGAACATATAGAACAGCCCGAAATCATCTACCGGGCAGTTGCCCACCAGACATAACATCTCGTCTGGTCGGAGGATCCTCCATATTCAACGGAGGTTTGCGGGACTTTACTCTCTGTTCCGCCTACCTCCAAATCTCCTAGACTTTTTTTAGAGGTTTAAAAATCATCAATTAAATATATCTACGGTATAAGACCAGGTCCTGTCCCCGGGCGTTGGGAGTAGCAGAGTCATCCTTGGCTTCCGTAGGCGAGGACTTGTGAACGACGAACAATGGGTAGCTACCGTCCACCTGACCGGTAAGGGCGTGGACACATGTCTACGGTACGGCACCGGCCACCATGTAACAGCACGACGTCACTAGCGGTAGAGGGCACGACGTCGTGCAGCGGCATGGAGCCGTACGGACACTACGGGCACAAGGCTGCAACTACCTTTTAGTTTTTGTCTTGATATGAACTGCGAAAGGCGTATTATTCTGACCCTGTTACTAAGGCGACGAATGAAGAAAAATTTGAATCAAAGAAAATATTGGGTCCATCCATATCTTTATATAATGAACCGTGATGGAAGTCATCTTAAGAGGAAAAAAAAAGCGCTGAAAAAATTTGCGAATATTTTAGAATGTCCATATTAAATGTTGAAGAACTACTAACCAAGATTGCTCCTTGTATACAAAAGCAATACGGGCTTAGAAAACCTGTCCACTGCAGTGCACCGTTCCCGGGACATGACGCCGTGCCGTCTCCTGGTAGCGACTTCGTGCCGCTACACGGTGGCCGGTGCCGTACTGTAGACATGTGTTCCCTAAGAACCGAGTCCGAGTCTTCGATAGCGCGTAGTGTTCCACGCGCGCCTCAAAGAGATGTCAGCAAAACCGAAGGAGCCAGCAAGGCCAATGTCCGCTAAGGACACGAGGAATTTTTGAAAAAGGAACCTGTGGTCCTATAACGCAAAGAGCAACTGAAGGACAAAGGTGTAGTTTCAAACAGTAAAAGCCTGACACGCCCTACCGCTCCACTCTAGGGCGGGTGACGTCATTGGATGATTTCCCACCTAAAAAAACACACATACAGTATTACCTACCTCCCTATTATATTGTAATAAATATTAGTGCTTTTTGTCAAACTAATGACAGCCCCATATCATGTTCTGACAATAACTGTCCATTCCAGTTTGCCTGGAACAGATTGAGGAAAGCGATAAAGCTACTCTGTATGTGTTTCAGATATCAGTTATTCTTTTATATTTCTTGTTGTAAATACAATAAAGTATTTTTTTTTTCATTTCTAAGGGCCGACGCTGCGTTACGCGGGCACCCCGCGCTCGTTTTGCTACGTAATTATAGATTGAAGTTCTCTATCGACACGACTACATGCACACCGTTAAAGTTGAACTAGCGACACTGCGCAGGTAATAGTCCGGTTTCCGCTACGGGGACTGCCGCACACGACACACGCGCATAATCGCGTTGTTCCTAACAACGACAACTATTTAACAAAAAATTTCTTATGAGAAATAAAGATTGTTTAAACCTAAAAAGACGCTACAACGATTCCGAGTTCGTGGCTACCCGACATTCTAGTTTGACAGCCATTACCGTTATAAGTGACGTCACTTGTCAAGCTGTCATTTAAACTACCTGCCTTTAACCACTCCGTAAGAACAGACTGGTATCCTGACTTGTCTGCCAGCTTCCTTTTAAGTCGAGCTAATTAACTTCTCAGTTTTATTGGATATGAAAGCTTGCTTTATTAAGTACTGAACATTAGGATTTATGAGTCTAGTTTTTTGTTATAAAACTACTATGTTGTTGTCAATATTCAGATAAATTGCCACAGATAATACTGGGTGTCTCAGAAAAACATCACTTTTGTATATGCATAATAAAACCGATTAAGTGCGAGTTGGACTCGCACACGAAGGGTTTAAACGTTTGAAGTTTAAACGATCTGGCCAGTTTTAGTTGGCCATATCATGAAGTGACCAATGCTAAGATCTGGCCACGACATATATATAAACACTAGCTGACCCGGCAAACGTTGTTTTGCTATGTATATAAAAAAAAAATATCTAAAATTGAAAAAAAAAATAGAGGGGTGGATTACCCTTAACCCTAACCTAAACCCCCTAAATGGGATAAAAAATAGATGTTGTCCGATTCTCAGACCTACCTAATATGCACACAAAATTTCTTGAGAATCGGAAAAGCCGTTTCGGAGGAGTTTAACCACTAACACCGCGACACGAGAAATTTATGTATTAGATTTTTGTAATTTTTTATGCATCTACGAAAGTGAGTTTTTTTTCTGAGACGAATTGTATAAAGCATCACATTTTATGTGTTCTTGGAAGCTGTGATCACAGATGTACCTACCTACCTAAATTATAACCCACTGCTGGGTGAAAGCCCCGTTCTTCCTCTTCCACACACGTCTGTCTTCTGCCATTGCGGGCTAGTCCCTCCGGTAAGCCAAGTTCATCTTTCTACCTACGTCTTGGTTTACCGCAATGCTGCCTTGCGTTTAATGGGATCCAATAAGTGGTTTTTTAGCCCACAGTTCATCTGAAATACTGCAGACATATGCGACCCAATCCTCGGTAAGAATAGTAGCTTTTTGGGCAACATCTGTAATCTTAGTTTTTACGCGTGTTTTATACACGGTTCAAAATTGACAGCTCGGTTAGCGCATTGGTTGAGCAATTGGCTGCTACATTGCGTGTTGCGGGTTCGGTCCCCGAATCCCATCCAATCTCCATCACCCTTGGTTGACTGGTATGCCCAAAGCATTAAGTCTGTATTTGTACTTTTATTATTTATTTTTTTATTTTGTGTTGCATGAACTTTTAAAAAAATAAATAGGTATATAAATAAACAGACAGACGAGAAAAGCGACTTGGTTTTATATTATGTAAATATTTCATGTAAATGGCAAGTTTATCTAACCTGTTGGCCAGTAAACCACACTCCGGGTTTCAATTAAGAAATTACCTACGCCATAATATAAAATTAACTTTATTTTGTCTACATCTTATTTACCTAATTAATGATTGTATTTTTATTACTTTTTATTGCCCTACACATACCTACACACATCATTTAATTACTTACGAAATCATTATAATTAAGAGACATCTAAATACAAGAAATTGGTGACTTTATGACTACAGAAGATTTACTTAAAAAACCAGTCAAGTGCGAGTCGGACTAGCGCACGAAGGGTTCCATGCCGTCCGTAGCAATAGTAAATCACGTTTGTTGAATGGAAGCCCCTTGAAATATTTATTGTATTCTATTTTCTTGTATTTGTTGTTATAACAGCAACAGAAATACATCATCATCACCATCATCTTTCTGCCCTTGTCCTGTTTTATTTGGGGTCGGCGCAATACGGTTTTTTCTTCCCCTGTTACTGCCCTGTTACTCGTCAAGCTATCACTAACTTCCTTTTCTTTCATATCACTCTTCACACAATCCAGCAACAGAAATACATCATCTGTGAAAATTTCAACTGTCTAACTATCAAGTTTCATGAGATACGGTCTGGTGACAGATGGACAGACAGCGGAGTTTTAATAAGGGCCCGTTTTTACTGTTTGGGTACGGAACCCTAAAAAAAATTGCTCAAATCTTCATTAATAATATTGAATATGGCGACGTGAACAAACATTGTATTTTCAATAAAAAGTAATTAGTAATTACGTTTGCCGCCACAGATAAAAACATGATTAAAAATTTATTTATTGTGAGGTGCCTCGCGGGGGGCGCATCGACATCGAGAGATGTGAAACATCGATAGGCGATGTGCAGACTTTAGTGATGTACTCGATAAGAACTAAGATTTTTTTTTTGTGATTTGCGAAAGTAAACCGTATTAATGTTGTATTGGCTTTAAGAAAGTTTTTATCAATCTCATTTCAGATTTAAAATTACTATCATTGTAATTTCTTCTATCTAAGGAGTAAACTAATAGGTATAATTTATTTTATTTGCAAATCTAATCTATATTACAATATTCTAATTACCATATCACAAAAACCTATCAATGTACGTTGGAGAATACAAAATGGCGACAAGATTTTATGGGTTAGATATTAATTGAACATTGACTGACCTGTTGGTCTAGTGGTTAGTGGCACTGCCTGCTACGCCGGAGGTCGTAAGTTCGATTCTGACGAACACGATTATGTTCTGTGTCTGGTAATCTATCTATTACAATGTATGAATTTAGAAATGTTTATTAGTTGTTTAGTACTCATAGGACAAGCTCTACTTAGTTTGGAACTAGATGGCGTTGTGTGATAGTTGTAAAAAAAATTATAAGAGATAGATAAGACAAATAAAACAAAGATAATTAACATACAATTGGGATTAGTATTTTTCATTGAAAAAGATCTCTCTACGTCAATTTTATTGAGGTAAGGTTAACAAATTTATACACTTCCTCCTCCTCGTCATTAATGTAAGAAGAATTTTTTTCTGCTATATTTCTGATAGTTCATAGTAGCTCTTTAAAATTAATCTAGGGATTTGAGGCATATCCACTTTATTCGTTCGCTGTATGAAATCCGTGTAAGTACATATTTAACTCTACCTAATTCCGACCTCTGCTGCAACTAACCAAGCAAGCTTTGTGTATAAACCTTTGGTTTATAAATAAACATAATTCTCTAATGGGACTTACCACAACCTCTAACACCTGATAAATAATATACCTAGTGTAAATATATAACATATATCTAACAAGATACTAGATAGGTTATATTTTATGGAATTAATTTGGTAATCGAGCTTTCTGATGTATTTTATTACTTTGAAAAATATAAAAATACTTGCTGACCCGGCAAACATTGTTCTGCCATATAATTTTACTTTAATTTTTAGTTTAATTACTAAAGAAAGTAATAGAGGGCGGGATTGGGAGATTAAAGCAAAACCTACGACCTACCAAATATACACAAAAAAAAATCTGTCAAGCCGTTTTTGAGGAGTCTGGTAACAAACACTGTGACACGAGATTTCTTTATATTAAATTTTTCTAAGATTTCATTCACATAGCCTATTTGGATGAGAGATTGTCAATCATCTGACTAGCTACTAGGTCCATATGCTCGAAAAAAGTATAGCATAGCATAGTCGGCCTAATAATGTTCCCACTGTTGGGACTCAGGTCTCCTCTCTAGGAGAGCGAATGGGCCATAATCCACCACGCGGGCCCAGTGCGGGTTGGTGGATGTCACATGTCTTCGAATTTTTGGTTCTAGGACATGCCGGTTTCCTCACGATATTTTCCTTCACCGTTTTGAGAGCAGTGGTTATGAAATAAATTACACAAAGTAATGCGCCGGGCTGGGTTTGAACCCACGACCTACAACTCGTAAGTTGGGACCGTTACCACTCGGCCACCACTGGTTACATTTTTATTTACTTCTGGTTTGTCTCGAAGTCGGGGAAACTCGTAAGTCGGGGCCATTACCACTCGGCTACCACTGCTCAAAAAAGTATACCTTTTTTAATGATATAGTCTAGTGCTTGACAAAATAACACAAAGTAATGACTAATAAAGAACCGGTTCCTATCAGTGTCAACTCACTACCTTTACAATGCCACGGGTAGTGTGAAAGCGAAGGGGCCGGGGCCCTGGGATGAAGGCAAAGAAGGAACAGGAGTGGGTTTTTAGTCAGTAAAAGCCGGACACTATTTCTCGCTCCGCCCAAGAGCGGAATTTGTCATTAGATAATTTTTTCACCAAAGAAAAAAATACCTTTACAATATGTAGAAGATTACACATACCCCGGCCACGTTATATCTTTTAAAGAGTGTAGTGAAAAGGAATTCAACACGAGAATTAAAAACACATAGAACAAATACTAGGCCATGAAAGACATATATCCACCTCGCCTAAAAGCTAAAACTTTAAATACATGCTTGTTACCGTGCCTTACTAATTCGTGCCAAACATGGTCGCTAACAAAAAGACAACAAAATAAAATTAGAGCATGTCAAAGAAGAATGGAACGAAGTTTCATGAAGATCAAACTTAGAGATAGAGAAATTAACGAAATCAAAGGATGTAATAAGGCAAACGCTCCAACTCAAATGACAATGGGTAGGCCACAATCAGAGGCTGGAACCACAAAGATAGGCCCATATTATAACAAAATTGGACGCCTAGAAAATTTAAAAGGTAAAGAGGTAGACCATTTAAAAGGTGGAAAGATGACATAGTCAAAGTAGCTGGTAAACTCTGGACCAGCCCCCCTAGCCAAGTTACAACCGTTTCGTTTTGATTCTCTTTTCGTTGATCGCCTCGAATCGGCCGCGCCTCCTATTCTTTTGTTCTGACCACGTGACTGAGCGTTGAGATGACGTCAGAACAAAGGAATCGGAGGCGTGGCCTACTCAAGGCGTTCGACGTAAACGACACGATCGTAACTTGGCTAGGGGGGCAGGAATGGGCGCGCGCCTAGCGCAGTTTGGTGGATGTCATATATTAGTTCTAAGCATTGTCGGGTTCATCACGATGTTTTCCTTCACCGTTCTTAGAATAGTGGTGATGATATAAATTACACAAAGTAACCTGGTTGGGTTTGAAACCACGACGTACAACTCCGTAAGTCGAGGCAATTACCACTGGGCCACCAATCACTCTCTCAATAAAGAATTAAGAATGAAAATTCATCATCATCATCATCATTTCAGCCGAAACATGTCCACTCTTGGACTTAGGCCTCCCCCAAATGTCACCAAGATGAATGGTCCTGTACGTCTTGCAACCATCGGATTCCCGCAACCCATACCAGGTCATCGGAAACGTAAAAAAAGAATTGGAGAATGAAAACTCGGCAGTATCGTAAAAATGTAATTCGCCCTCAAAATCTTGCACTATTGTCACTTATTTCAACACTAAATAAATCTTGATTGTTAGTGTTTAGTGTGTTTTATAAATGATAAATGATATTTATTTTGTAAGTATGTTTAAAAAAACATTTTTACACGTCAATTTTTTTTTTCGTCATTTTAAACTACATGAGGCCGGTGTTTCCTAGCTGACTACCCTGAGAAGAAACACCGAAACAAACTCAGAGGTCTAAGTCTCTTTTAAAGTCCATACAGTTAATATGTAAGTTTCACGATGATATTCAATCAAGGTGTGATTACGATCAATTTACAATTTGATACGCTCGGCTGATGACTAACTACATTTTGGAGTGATTACAGCTAAAGACAAAGTAGGTACTTCTCCCCTTGAGGACTGAAAATTTATGCGGAATGCTTAAATTTATTGGTGCTCGTTTACGAGTACGAAGACTTTTTTTTCCCATGTAATCGTTGGGATTGAGTGTAATGTTAAATGGCTACTGTATCATGGTTTGTTTATCATAATGAGAATTTCTAGTATATTGTAGTTTCTGCTATCGGCTTTGCCCACGTGAAAATAGTTTCTCCATGCAAATTTTGACCCCGTTTCAAGCCCTTAGGGGGTGAATTTAGAAAAATCTATTCCTGTTATTTCATCATCATCATCATTTCCGCCGAAAGACGTCCACTGTTGGACATAGGCCTCCCCCAAATGTCACCACAATGACGGATGCCCACGACCCTCACGAGGTCATCGGTCCACCTTGTAGGAGGCCTTCCAACGCTGCGTCGTCCTATTCTTTGTGTTCATCATAAAAGGAACCTGCGTGCAAAACTTCAGCGTTCTAGGTTCAAAGGTTTCGTCTTGAGTCTTTTTTAGTTTAGGGTTCTGTATATCATTCGGTTAAATCGGCACTCTACTAAATTGCTTTGTGATCGTCAGTAAAGACCCTTTTTCTCAAGAATGCGTGGAGGTATTAAGCTAAAATTAGTGTCAAATACTCAGGTCTAAGTCACCCAAAGGGCTATATTCGGAGTTTCCTTGTGTGATAACATCAGAAATGAAGGTGTCTGCAGGAGAACTAAGGTTACCGACATAGCCCGAAGAATTGCTAAACTTAAATGGCAGGAGGCAGGGCACATATATTCGCAGAAGTGATGGCCGATGGAGACGAAAGGTTCTAAAGTGGCAACCATTTACCGAAACACGCATCGTTAAAAGGCCTCCCACATGGTGGACCGATGAACTGGTGAGAATCGCGAGAATCCGATGGATGCGAAACGCACAGGACCGGCCATTTTGACGATTTAACTCTACGGAAGCCATACTAGTTATCCGCAATAATGTTGCGCTGTCTAAAAATCCGTTTAGTCTGCTGTTTAGCTTTTTCCAGTATCTTAGACAGTGCAGACAACACTGATATTGGCCTATAATTATTGACACAGTCCTTGTCCGCTCCCTTATGTATTGGGCGTACCAGAGTTTTCTTGGGGGAGGCCTATATTTATTTATTTATTTATCCATTGCTTGCTATACTTACAGTGTGCACCAAAGCGTATAGCAAGCCATCAAACCAACAATCCATGAACTAAAATATTTTATACAAACATTTATCACTACCAACATATTAATTAATACACACATTAATTATTAACATATTATTTATTTTGCCTATGTCCAACAGTGGACGTCTTTCGTTAAAAATGATGATGATTATGACTCAGGTCTCCTGGAGCAGTGAATAAATAACACTTCCAACTTCCAAGTCAACGCTGTCTTAATAAAGCCGAATGGACCCCGGCAATAACTATCCACTCAGTGTTATGAGCAAAGAGAAAGATACACAAATTCCTCAAAGACTTACAAGGCTAGCTCGTGGCTACCAAAACAATAGATATTGTAGTAAATGAGTTCATTATTTATAAGCTTATTATACTTTACTAACAAAAGAACCTCGTTACTTGTTAGTAAGTAATTTCGTGGAGTTTCCTGACTGTTCCTCAAACCTTGACCCCTAGCTGGTCAACCATTAAGTGTTCCAAAGAACTTATAATTAATGCCTTTTGTAAGTATGTTACTGGTAGGACTGTTTATTATTTGTTTTACATAAGTAGGACAAGAAAAATAAACCATATATATAGGTCTTTTTTTCCATACACAAGACATCCTAGACGGCCATACAAATATTTGTTCCATGCGGGAATCAAATCTGCAACACGCAGCGCAGCAGCCAATCGCTAAACCACTGCGCTGCTGCTCCTGCTTCTAAGTTTGTGAACTCACACACGATACAAGAGCAATTCCTAGTGAGAGGCAACGCTAAAAAAAAAATAAAAAATTATGAACTGAAGTTAAAAACCGTAGCATTATTTGTTCAAAGAAACTAACAACATAACCGCCATTCGCCTAGCTGTTGCCCTTCGCCTAGGCGCTCCTTGCTGTTCTCCTCATCGCTGCCACTGTGGCGAAGTTGTCAACAGCCTTGGTCACCACGGCCTGTCATGCAGTCGAAGCGCGGGACGGATAGCACGGCACGCGAATATTAACGACATCATCCGACGAGCCCTTGTCACCGTCGGCATTCCGACTGTTTTGGAACCTCAGGGCCTGGCTCGCGACGATGGTAAGGGACCGGACGGTATGTCTTTATTTCCGTGGAAGATGGGTAGGCCTTTAGTGTGGGACGCTACCTGTGTCGACACTCTTGCGCCATCCCATCTTCCTAGCTCTTTGTGCTGTGCTGGTGCTGGCGCTGCTGCTGCGGAGAACCTCAAGCGGCGGAAATATAACAACCTCGTCGACAGTTATATTTTTGAGCCGTTTGAGGTTGAAACTCTTGGGCCGTGGGGTCCGAGTGCTCATAAGCTGTTCAAAGAACTATCCAAAAGCTTAGTAGACACTTCGCGTGACCCAAGGGTTGGCTTTTACCTCGGTCAGAGATTAAGGATTGCCATACAACGTGGCAATGCCGCCAGCCTTTTGGGCACACTTCCAGTCGACAGCGATACGGAGGAGTTTTATGACGCCATATTTTAGCTAGTAGTTTTTTATTTTAGTGTATTTATAGTTTTAATTAGTTAAGTGTTTTATGTATTCATTTTACCTGAAATAAAAAAGGTTGGTTAGAAAAACAACATAACCTTATCAATAAATCTAGGTCGTAAACCTTTAAGGGTGTGTCACACCCAAAATTCCATCAAAGAAATGTCCCCAAATCGCGAAACGATCCCACAAAAGCGATAGAGCACAGTTACTTACGATATTCAATACACCACCCATAAGTCATGCAGTGCCGAATACCCTGCGTTTACGACCACAAACTTATATTTAAATAAACTCCGATAAATCCTCCTCTCAACACATAAAAAGATATATCTCAGATCTCGAGGATTCTGATATTAATTTCATATATCTTATATCTCCGGTCTCGTCGTCTCGGTTTAAAACCACATTCGAGATAAATTCAGAAGGTCTGAATGACGCAGCGAGCGAAAACAAGGCCCAAAAAGTAAGGAGGGGTTTTTTTTGGGGGGAATCATCCAATGACTTCTCCTGCTCTAGGGTGGAGCGAGAGAGCACACTGCTTAAACCTTAGTGGTTTTTGGTTGCCATTTAACCTAGAAAATTCTATTCTTTTGTATTAATGATAATTAATAAAAAATAAAAAAAAAACTTCAGACTTTTACTAACTCTAAGCCACTCGTATGTTTCTTCTTTGCCTTGTATTCCAGGACCCCCGGTTTTTCTTTCTGAAGCGAGCCCATGGCCCCAATAGGCTTCGATCCTGCTGGGCCCCTACGGTTTTGCTGACATACTGTGGCTAAATCGTACTGTGATGCGTGGAACACTACGCGCCGACGGGCTTGGTCCGCACGAATCTAAGGGTGATCCTTAGATTGCGAGGACCAATGCCTAGAGTGGCAAACGACGAGCGAAATTGTGAGCGACTGACGGCTACACCTAGAATTTTATGAAAATGGTAATAAATAGTAGCATTAAAAAAAAAAACATAACACTACTTAAATTCTCGAGTTCGCTTCATTCACGAATTTTATAAGTTCATTTGTAACCACCGTCAAATTACTTCTCTCTAATCTTTTCGGAAATAAAGTATCTATTATGGTGTCAAATTCTTAGATCCCTGTTCATGTTTGCTAAAACTTTCAAGACCACTTCGTTTTCACTTTCATTTCAATACCATAGCTCTCTTATACGTTTCCATCATCATCATCATTTCAGCTGAAAACTTGACCAATATACTAGACATAGACAGCTTCCCCTATGTGTCGCCATAACACGCCTGAGCGTCTCGCATCCATGGGATTCTCTCGATCCTCACCAGACCCCTCAGACAATCGCCTAGCCAAGTTACAATAATTTCGTTTACGTCGAACGCCGCGAGTAGGCCACGCCTCCGATTCCTTTGTTCTGACGTCATCTTAACGTCCACTCACGTGGTCAGAACAAAGGAATCGAAGATGTAACCTACTCGACGCGTTCGACGCAAACGATACGATCGTAACTTGGCTAGGGGGCAGGTCGTCTTGATTTCTATTTAAACGGATCATACGGTTACAGATATGAAATTATTTGGGATTATCCGCTAGTTTCGGTTACGGATATTTGAAATTTAAAATTCATCATCATCATCATCATCATTTCAGCCGAAAGACGTCCACTGCTGGACATAGGCCTCCCCCAAGTGTCGCCACAATGAACGGTCCTGTGCGTCTCGCATCCATCGTACTCCCGCAACCGTTACCAGTATTTAAAATTATAGAAGTAAAATACAAATAACAAGTTTTTTTTTCGGGTATCCGATAATTTCGGTTACAGTTACGGAGCGCCATCACATCCTTGGTACAGAGTTGACCTTCTTACTTATCTATTCCATATTCAAACGCAATGTTCGATTTTCAAGACTTCTTGATACGCCAATTTATGGCACGAACGCTTTTTATTGGTCGATTTTTGTGACGTCATCGTATACGTTATAAAGTACAATTTACAGTTATTCTGAATTGACGACAGTGGATAAAATATGGCGTAGGCGTGTTTATTTATAGTTAAGTTTTATTGTTGTTGTTCGTAATGTCTGCAGGCTTCCTTATTTAGTTATAGTTTGAGTGGGTGAGTTATGGGTTCTTCGGAGGGTACTTCCGTGTAAGACAGTGAATAGACTCTCAACGCCTATTACTTCCCGTCATTTAATATGTTTTAATGAGTCTGGGGCTTAACAAGACTTTTAACGTACTTAGGTATTATAAGGCTACTGGAATGTTTGAAAGATTACCGCGGCCCTGGAACGCAAATGTGATTAAAGGTTAAGATTTTGAACATTATTTCCTCAGTAGAACGCTATTTATCACAGAGTGACATAGACATTATATTTCCACCACATGCGTGGGCTTGCGGACGACGAGCAATAAGTAGATCGCTGTCCGGTAACCGTCCGGGCCGAGCTTGAGTCATCGACGAGTAGTGTGCTACGCTTGCCTTAAAGAGATGTTAGCAAAACCGTAGGATCCCAGCAAGGCCGAAGCCTACTCGGGCCATGGGTTGACTTTTGAAAGGGTTGCTCGTGGTTCTGGGTCGCAAAAAACAACTGAAGGAACATAGGTGTGATTTTAGTCAGTAAAAGTCTGACTCGCCCTCCCACTCGTATGTTATTTTTTTTAAGTGGGAAATCGTTTAATAATCTTCGCCCGCTCCACCTTAGAGCGCGAGAAGTCATTAGACGATATTCCACTTAAAAAAAATAACATAAGGTAAACCAGGCGTACGTACCCCAGTTGGTAATGTGCTCTACTTGCTATATGCATAGTTTTTGAAGTTTTAAATGCGTCTAGTCGATTAAAAATATTTTTGCAATATATTTTTTCACGCGAGTGAAGCCGCTGGCAAAAGCTAGTTTATTATAAGACTTATCAAGGACGTCCTAGTATTTAACAATCTCACATCAAACTTTAAGCCGACTAAATAGGCACCTATAAAAGTATAGATAAGCTTTGGAATGTAAAATAAAATATGAAACACAAACTTTTCTTCTAGAATGTTATAAAATATTCCTTTGTCTGAATACGCGTTCAAACGCGTTCCCTTATCATGACCAGTTAAAGTGTCAAGCGTTTTTTTTTAGGTTGGAAATCATCCAATGACGTCTCCAGCTCTATCATGTCAGACTATTACTGGCTAAGTCAGTGGGTCTTAGCCAATAATAGTCTGATGACTCCATGTTACTTCTTTGCCTTCGTTCCAAAGCCCGAGGTTCTCTTTCGTACAACCCATTGCTCCAGCAGGCTTCGACTCTTCAGGGCCCCTACGGTTTTGCTGACATCTCCTTGAGACGACCGGACGGCGAGCTACCCATTGCTCGCTGTCTGCAAGCCCAAAAATGTAACCATACACCCTTTATAGCTCCTTCCCCTTAAAGGTACAGTATAGGTCGTCAAATATATCGCGTTAAAAGCTCGTTTTAGGGCCTCAGGTTGATTATTATGACTCGCTCTGCTTTTTTAATAATAAAATCTTCATTGAATTCATGACACTGCTTTATGGCAAGCTTTACGAGGATTTTTATGAGAGTGTTACATTTATATTCTATGTCCTGTTGAAGAAAACTTCCTCTACTCCGTTCGAATGAGACGCTATGGTAACCGAGCAAGCTATTACTGACAATTTTATTGAGGAAGATTCGAGTTTGAGTGTAGTTTCAGTCGAGTGGAGGAGCTTAGAATATAGTGTAAAATTAATCAATGTAACGGACTGAGAAAAATAAGTATAAAAAACAAACAGTGAAACAAAACAAACTCAAAAAAAATCTGAGAAATCAATTAAAAAAAGCTTTATGGTAAAAGCGCCAAGGAAACCCAGCCTATACATACATAATATTTTATCCCCATAATTGTTGAAAGAAGAGAGAGGAAATAGGCTGTAATTCTTCACGTGGACCCAGTGCGGATTGGCGAATATCACGTGTCTTCGAATTTTTGGTTCTAGGACATGCCGGTTTCCTCACGATTTTTTCCTTACCTTGGCCTTGGTACAAGCCATGGTCCGGAGCGAGGAGGAGTGGCAGGCGGGCGCCTTCTTCTGCGAGGCGGTAATGCTAGCAAAGGAGGAGACCGCACGTGCACGCGCGAGGCAATGGCCCTCACGCCCCAGTCGCCGAGATTCCGATCCCGATTTCCAGCTAGAGATTAGAGCGGTAGCTAGCCGTCCGACCGTCCGGTAACCGTCCGGACCAACCCCAAGTCGTCGACGGCGAGTACTGTTCCTCGCGCGCCTTAAGGAGATGTCAGCAAACCGTAGGGGCCCAGCAGGGTCGTAGCCTACTGGGGCCAAGGGTCTACTTCTGTTAAGTTTTGAGAGCAATGATGCTGAAATAAATTACACAAAGTAATGCGCCTGGGTTTGAACCCGCGACCTACCAGTACCACTCGTAAGTGACAGGACCACCACTGCTCAAGTTAAACCGCGAGATTCAAATTTTCTTTTTTTTTGTATTTTGAAGGTCAATGTTGATTAAAATATGATAGGCGGGCGTACCTAATACATATTTATTTAAGGGATTCTCATTATTAATATCACCACTATAACCCCCTAGATTAACCCTATTGGTCTAGTGGTTAGTGGCCTTGACTGCTATGCCAGAGGTCGTGGGTTCGATTTTCACCCAGAACAAATGTTTTTGTGACGAGTACGATCATTTGTTGTGTCTGGATGTAATTTATCTATAATATGTATTTAGAAATATATAAGTATGTTTATCAGTTGTCTAGTACTCATAACATAAGCTCTGCTTAGCTTGAGACTAGACGGCGTTAAGTGATAGTTGTGAAATATTATATTATTTGGATATGATCGATATTTTGAGTTATTGTTAAAAAAAACAGCTGTCATCCCTGACGAATCACCCAACACCTGTAGCAGCGGTTGTCAATCGGTCTGCGGCCCCTTTTTCACCAGTCAGCGCTCGCGCAGTAAGGTCGTTGGATTTCGTCTCGAATCACAGCTAAGTTATTGAGTTCATGTGGTTTATTTCCTTTGATTATGGTGTGTTGTCGTAGTTAATTGTTTCTAATAAAATAGTGCGTCATTATTTCTTTAATTAATTAGTTTGTAAATAAAATGTAAGGTAGGCTAGTCTGACAATTGCTTTTTTATTTAAAATCTGGCATCTGGTTCCTAAAAATATTTTATTACCTATATTGAATAGCTATTTCATTAAAAAGTCAAACTAAGAAGAACTGATAGAGTTGTAACGATGTTTTAATGATTATAATTTTGTAAACAAATATGTATTACGCCTATTAATCATATTGTAATCACTGACCTTCAAAATAAAAAATAAAAAAATAAGAAAAATATAATTTCGTTGTCTATTTTGAGCATTCCCCTAAATCCTCCTCCGTGATTTATACACGAACAAGAAAACCTACCCATCTATAAAAAGATCCTACCTTTAAAGTGATCGGTACAACGGTCCGCCCATCTCATGGGTCCATGGGTTCCTTACTATGGGGTCAAGTTTGGTGACTAACATGCCATGGGCGGTGCAGGAGTGATGAGGAACTGTGACATCTTGTAAGATGGGGTTAGGGGTCCAGGTGAATTATGTTAGGTGATTGTAGACGGTTGGAAGGTGGACAGTTCAAGTCAGGTTGCTTGTTGATGGGAGTATCTTTAAGAGGGTCCGTTTCGAGGTACATTTTCATACCACCGCTCTTACGTGATTATGATGTTATTACACATCTTTCTCTAGATATTTTGGATACACAGCTATCTTGTGGATATTATCTAGGCTTCTATAGAAATAAAAACATAAATTTGTGTAAAACTAATCTAGTATGGACCTCTGAAAATCTTCTATTTTACGTGAACTTTGGCCTTCCATAATGTACTCATATGTTAAAATTATAAAAAAAGTACATCAATAAAAGCCTTGCACATTTAATCGAGATTCTGAATAATGATAATTTTTCTGAAAAACTTTAAAAATAATCACGTATTTCCTGGAACAAGTTTTCGTGAAATATTCGAATAAATCACGGTATTACCGAATGCCAACAGAGTTTTCAGGCGTTATCTCTCTTTTTTGCATTGCCTCTTCATCAAACATCACGTTGGATTGCATTAGATGAAACAACAAGCTTTTAAACCCTGCTCGATGTTGACGATAGGCGAATGGAAAAGGATCCTCTTAATGTTCTTAAACGTTTGAGATTTTAAAATTTGAAGAAGTCCCATTTAGATTATTCTTCTTTTCAGTAATTTTATCGTTTGTCTGGCAGTTTGAGTACTTTATGCGACCTACCCAAATGTCCTTTCTTTGATACTATTCGTTGAGTCGTGAGCTCTTTACTAATCCTGTGTGTTAGCTACACGAATACTAACATAAGCTTGCTGTGATTGGACAGGTGTTTCCACGTGTGGTTCTTTCAAAGACCATAAGCATAATCAGCCTTTTAATGTTCCTACTGTTGGGACTCAGGCCTCCTCTCTAGGAGAGAGGGGAATGGGCCGTAATCCACCACGCGGGCCCAGTGGGTTGGTGAATGTCACATGTCTTCGAATTTTTGGTTAAAGACCATCTTAGACACTAATCTGCATGGTGCCCCTTTGATTTGACCATTAGAGGTTTACTATCTGGTTTCTAAAAACGACTTTATTTCTGTGTTTCTACTCAAACATAGGCTATTGAAAAAAAAGCCGGGCAAGTACTAGTCGGACTCGCGCACTGAGGGTTCCTTACAAACTTGCCTATGAAAAACAGTTTAATTTCCGAATTGAGTTACGACGATTTTTCCGAATTGCAAAAAAGTTTTTTTGTGACGTAAATACAAATTTTCAATTTTTGATTTAGTTCCAGTAACAATAACGTATATCGCCAAAATAATGTGCAACAAATGCAATATTTTCTCAAATATTGACAGAAAAGGGTTTTAGAAACACACCTATCAAATAAATCGTCAACTCGAAATCGAAATCCGGTGAAAATATCAAATTTCTTACCAGGAATTGCACCGAAATCTGCGCAGTCGCATCTATATCACACGATCAGAATGCATGAGTGAGATGCCTGCAGTGTGCGAGCGAGAGGTCCGAGTCACGTTCCACGGTTTACCGCGCGTCGATTTAAAGTTATAGTAATGAATATAATATAAATAAGTTTTGCAAACTGCACACAGAAAATGTAAGGAGTGGCTTGGCAAGAATATATTAAGTTTGAAAAGATCAGTCATTAGAAGTAATGAAGGTATGCTGAGGAATTCTCATTACAAATAGCTTTATCCATGTTATGTGTGCTATTTTTGATTGAATAACTTTAGTGGCTTTGAGGCAAGTTTATTTATTATTTAATTTGTTTATTGGGAATTTTAAAAATATTTGTGTAAAATCAGTTTGATTTACATAAATATTTATGAAGAATTAAACTAAGACCCCAGCCCGTTTTCTAAGCCTTTAGCTTAGAAAACTGGCTGGGTTTGAACCAGCGACATACAATACTTGAGTTGGTGCCGTTACCATGGGGTCACCCATCCGTGGGGTCACTACTGCTGTTGGAATATACCTCCCAGATGAAAAAGATCATATGTCCTATTAGAAAACCCGTTCAACCTTTCGAGCTGAAGGAGTTACAAACACACATACATAAGTAAATACAAACTTTTGCCTCTACAATTTTTTTTTTAAACTGTTTGACTAGGATTCCACCTGATGGTAAGCAGTGATACAATCGTTGATGATGAGGTGCACTAGTTTATTAAGAGCCAGTTCACTCTAGCCTTAAAGACACTAAATTATAATCGGACGCGAAGACCGCAGTTAGTTGAGGGCGAATCATAAATATACATTGTTTTCTTACTTTCAAAGCTGATATTCAAAACTGCGCAACCATTAACACTTTAATTTTGCTTAAAGAATACCAACGTCCTCTACAATAAAAAGAAAAAAGAGGTAAGATGTAAAACAATGGAAAATAAATTTTAAACACCGTCTCTTAACTAAGTATCTTAATTACGCCAAGAGAGATACCGTAAAAAATCTAGATAACTAAAATTAAGGGCGTCTTAAAATTCAGGATGAAGCATTTACTTTATAGACGCTCGTTAAACTGGTTGTAAGTAGGAATCAGTAGAAAATATCGTCAAATCTTTATATATTATACATTTTACATTCATCTTAGGGCCGATTTCATCAGTCGCTTTAAAACTTAGTTCAACAAAACTGAGCTCAGCGTAATCTAGTTTATAGATCGGCGTTGATCTAGGCTTATGTCAAACCGATTTCAACAGCATCATTTTAATCACGTTTACCAAAACTTAAGATAAAATGGAAGAGGGGCTAAAATGCCCTATTCGCGTTTTGTATCTACAACATGTATCAGCAAATTCAGCGACCTGCTGCGGTTTTCAAATATATATTTTTAGGAGTAATATTTTTTTAATGAAATAACAACCAATCGTAATAATAGAAAATTGTTTAAAAATACAATGTTTATTAATATTATGCGAGCCAAACGTCGAGAACATGGGCGTTTAGAATTTTAACTAAGTTTAGCGTAAACTAGATTCAATTCATAGCAGTGAAACGCAAAATGAAGCTATAATCTTGATTAGACGCTCAAACTGAGTTTTGTTTGAAATAATTTCGATTAGTTTTATTGGTGAATTCCGCCCTTACAGTGTAAAGATCCGTAAACCTCTGTTGAAAAGGAAGGATCCTCCGTCAAGACGGGTGTTATGTCTGATCCGATCCAATAGATGATTTCGGGCTGTTGTATATATTCAAATTGCGCGGGAAACTCTAATTACACGATAAAATAATTTTATTTAAGTATAATTAACTCGTTAAAAATTAACAAAAACAGAATAGTCAATATAAATGTTATATCTATCTATATCTATCTATCTATCAATTATGCCTAACAGTGGACGTCTTTCGGCTGAAATAGCATAGAACAGTCGGCCTTATAATGTTTCCACTGTTGGGACTCAGGCCTCTTCTCTAGGAACGCGGGCCCAGTGCGGATTAGTGGATGTCACAAATGTCTTCGAATTTTTGGTTCTAGGACATGCTGGTTTTCTCACGATGTTTTCCTTCACCGTTTTGAGAGCAGCGGTGATGAAATAAATTACACAAAGTAATGTGCTTGGCGGGGTTTGAACCCGCGACCTACAACTCGTAAGTCGGGGCTGTTCACAAGTATAGTAAATCAAATTAAAATTGTCTACTAGTTTCAGATAGTTTCGGTTACCGATATAAGAATTTTGACATTATAAAATAAAATACAAATTAACAAGATTTTACTTTTTATTTCTAGCCTAAATATCATTTGTCTGGACGGACAACATAAACGAAAACGTATTATAACCTGTCATTTAGACTCCACCTTTATCCGAAACTAGCCGAAAGTTTTATATCAATTGTCCAACATTATTTTATTTTGGACTAGCTTTTGCCCGCGGCTTCGCTCCCGTCAGCTGACTTCTCTATTCTGCTCTACCCAACTCTACCCTACTCTACCCTACTCTACCCCACTCTACCCCACTCTACCCTACTGAACCCCTCTATCAATTTTTAATTTTTTTTCTTTCATAAGATCCTTCTCCTAACAATAATAAAAACAACGAAAGAAAATTTATGAAATCGGTTCAGCCGTTTTTTTTTTACCTTAACATTCCTGATACAGATTTGTCTGTTACCAACCACATTAGAATTTATTGGTAAAAGAACCACCATTATGACCGAGAAGCACAGGAGACTATAGGTAGAACTACATTGCGCATACGTGTGCCACTTACGCCGATCTGGGCGCGTCGGTGTCTATACATTTTATATTGCAACTAGACTTGCAGAGCTACATTAGATCCACGCCACGTAACGCACCGCTACGTACAAATCAGGCGTGGTCCACGTGTGCGACGGTCTAGTGTAGTTCACGCTTAAATTTTATCCATTTAGGAGAGGCCTTGAATAGACGAAGCTTGTGGCTAAGTCGTAACAGCCGCAAGAATCGATCTTACCAGATTAAGCAAATCTTGAAGAGGTAGCAATGGGTATCCGTTAAAAACTCTTCCGTACTTCGGAAAGCACGTTGAGCCGTTGGTTCTGGCTGATATTTTTTAATCTTTCACATTCATTACAAGTATTATTTTTTACCAGAAAATTTTAAACGTTTTCTTCATCTAGTCTGGGCTAATCGGTAATGTGCCTCACTTTCAAAACAAAGACATACGTTCAAAATTACATAAACTATACAATGCAAGTTAAACTTGCGTTGTACAGTTTAAATCGCCATTATACTTATTAACAAACCAGATCGGCTGAAATAAGCACCAAAAGCCAATGCAAACTATTGGCATGATTTACTTTTTTTACCTAGGTTATATGTTAGAGGACACAAGGAATCAACAGTAAAAAGAACCAGGTCTCTAAACCGTAACCGAACGAAGATACCTATGAAGTATATATACCTAAGAATATCTTTTTATCAGGCGTTACCTATTTTAGTGAAATAGAAATATAATACGTAATATTTTGAGGTTTCCATTGATAAAATATATTTAGTTGGTTATTACTGTTATATTTTTTCACTTCAATAACTCATCAGAGCTGCCATGAAGTATATTTAACAATGGGAAAATTAAAATTTCAGACATAGAGTATTTTTATATAAGAAAAATAACGCCTGATAAAAAACAATATTAACCTACTAAATAGTGTCAAATTTCATTTGGTTACATAATTCTTTTTGCTATTGATTTCTCATACAAAGCCAGGTTGCACTTTTGGCGAAAAGAAAAAAAATACATGCCAGGACATACCTGGCAAAGGTTTAATTCCCCTTTTAAATACGTGTCTTAGTTTAGCAATAGAGGCATATATACCTGGTTTACCATATATCCCCAAGGCTGGTTTGGCTGTCCCCCAAGGTTTCACTTTGCTCCTGTAGTGTGTAGTGTGCTGTTGTTGCACATTCAAACCAGCCCCCCTAACCAAGTTACGAACGTTTCGTTTGAGTCGAACGCCTCGAGTAGGCCACACCTCTGATTCCTTTGTTCTGACGTCATCTCAACGCTCATTCACGTGGTCAGAACAAAGGAAACGGGGGGCAGTAGTTACCGTGATTAGCAACTAACTAAACAAATTCTTCAGGCTTAAAATAATATTAACCATAGCCATGACTTCCCCATCAACTTTATCAGTTTCCACAACAGTCTCTTCAATCATAAACATAATAATTACGATGATCATCTGTAACATAACTACTGAGTAAGTCTGTAGTCTGTATTATATCCACCTCTAAACAAAAGTTTCTCCAGGATATTCCATCATTATTTACCTTATAATGTTGGAAGCATCATTACGAGTAAAGATTGAATTACATTGTTGGTTTAACTTATTGTCTCAATAATTGTCTTTACGAATATTTTTATTATCTCATTTTCCTTGTATATTTAGATGGTTGTTGTAGAAAGTATTGGTAGATATTTTTTCTTGTCAACTGTGATCAGAGGTGCTTCATTTTTACCTGTTGGAAAAGATAGATAAACGTATTTAGATATAATCCTGCAAATTAGTTTTCTAATTGTTAGAGGTAACCGATTGTGACGAAATTTTGCAGACAATTTCTGAGAAGTTCAGTTTAGATGGCAATGAGTGCTAAGCTAAGTGACGTCATTCTAAATCCAATATGGAGGTTCATTAGAAGGTGGCCGCCAACATTTAGGCCTCGTGACTGCTATGAAATCGCGAAACTTAAATGGCAGTGGGCAGGGTACAATGCTCGCAGAATTGATAAGGTGGTCGATGGGGCCGAAAGGTTCTTAACTGGCGACCACGCTAGAGTGAATAGGCTCTTAATAAACTAGTGCGCCTGACCATCAATGATTGCATCTCCACTTACCATCAGGTGGGATCGCAGTCAAGCACTGGTTTATATCAATTAAAAAAAAAAAAAAAAAAAAAACCACGCGGAAGGCGCAGCGTTGGAATGCCAACTACCGACGGCCTGGTGAGGAACGTTGACTTCGCACAAGACCGGTCAATGTGGCTACACTTGGAAAGGCTTGTGTCCAGTAGTGGATGTCTTTCAGCTGAAATGATGACTGCTACGAATCAGGCACATTGTTAAAACCTCTTACAGTGCGCTCGTGAACAGCATAGGTAAAAATAAGTGTTTCGCCTCGTTACTCCTTTTCTTACATCATAAACTAATGTTTGTGGTTTTAGAAAGTTATGGAGCTCAGCATTCTGGATGTAAAAAAAAAAAAACAGACCGAATTTTGAATAATAAGCTGCTTTCCATAATGGGCATAACAAACGTGGGCAAAAAGGCTGCCAGGCTCAAATACAGTTCTTTAAGACGCATATCCACATACTACGAGGACTGGCTCGAAAATGCGCGGGAGAAACATGTCTGAAAGGAATTAGGGAGGCGTTTGATCAGCTATGGGAAAGTAATCATGGGTTGGAAAGAAACTACTATATCTGTTGTATCATAAACAAGTCTTCCTCTTGGTCGTTTCACTCTTGCCAGAGTGGTCGTGGTTATCATGAAAGTAGCTATCCGGAAGCTGCCAGGTTACACCAGACGACTTCCCGCCAATTTTGACTGTTGGCAGTCATCCGAGCGCACTCGTTCAATGGGCCACCAACAGCCGCAGCAGCAGTCAGTCTATAGCATCGGTGATCTCCCACGCGGCCTTGATCTGTCCACCTTTCCGTGTATAACAAAGCGTTCGTTAGAGTCACTTCCACGTCGACAAATATCGCCAATGTATTGCGCTGGTGCGCACCAGCGAAGACAAGCGTTCCTTGACACCCAGTTTCTTAAGAATGGAAGCGTTTTTTCGAAACTCGGTCCTAGAGACCCCGAGCATTTTTTATAAAATAGTAGTTCTATTTTATGAGACTAGTTCTGTAATAGAGTCTAATAAATTCATTCTCCTCTGTGATGAATAAAATCAGCAAAATTCAGTACACTACTAAAATGCAAAACTTGTGAGTTAGCGTGAAGTAGCTTGGAAAATTCACTGTTTACCCCTATCGTGAGATTGACGGAAGATTCATGACCTAGAAAATATGCTGGCATCTCAGCGGAGAATAAACTAGAGGAATTTCCTCTTTGCATTTTCTTATACTTTTGGTACTTTTATTTCGGTGTACTTGGTAGAGCGACCTTCTACTTCAGCATACATTGTAACCAAGAAAAATTGTAACGTTATTGCTATTAAGTTATTATTATTATTAGACTACTTCCAATAGTTTTAAGGCTTATCTGTAATGCGGAATGTTTCGATAGAGTTACCGTGACCCTAGATGCAAAGGGCTAAGCACCTCCATGTCCTTGTGGGGGCGATCGACGGCAGCGACCTCCCGCACCGGGCCCTGATACAAGCTATGGTCCGGAGCTAGCAGATATGGGTGGATTTGACAGTTTCCCCTTCCACCAGATTTCAAAGGTTTCTAACTTGATTAATATTGAATGGGTTTGAAAGTTTGTAAAATTAACTTTCTCAAAATTGAGTCAAGTATCCAATATGAAAGTTCTCTAATAACACAATTAGCTTTAACGTTAAACTTAATAGCAGAATCTCTCAAGAGAAGTCTCTATAGACCCTGTTCCGATCTCCGGGAATGCATCGCGACCTCTCCCGCGGGCCTAGCCGTCCCATTCACAGTACGACTGCTTCGCGACACTATGCGACACATATCGACGACTATCAACCTTATCCGACATAATATATTGACTACTATTTCCAGCTTTCCACCACAAACACACCCCAGTGATCAGTTTGCATGCAAATAAGATTCTTTTGTTCGGACAAATGTCGCTCTAAATAAGATTTACATTAGATTAAATTTTTATATGGTTTGAGGATTCGTAATGGAGCCGATTTTGAGCGAGATTATGAGTATGATCTCTGTGGATTATTTTAATTTATTGTCATGCATGCTGTATAAAACTTGTACATGTAAGTTTACTTTATTTAAAAAAAAAAACAATCTTGAAACGATTGCGTCTCAGGTAATGATACTGGCATTGCGCGTGGATTCACTCCCTGGATCCACAAATCTAAATGTCTATTAGCAATGTCGAAATTCTTTTTTTGGATACAATCACATTGCTCCATTATTTATACAATAGCTACATTTAGCTGACGCCTAAGTACTGGTAAAAAGGAGGATATAGTTCAAATTATAGCTCGCCGTCCAACTGTCCGGGAAGAACCATGCCAAGCGACTCAACGAGATGTCAGCAAAACTGAAGCGAAGTTAGTGTGGCATGGAACGTAAAGGGGGACTAAAAGAACACAGGTGGGTTTTAGTCTGTAAAAGTTTGGTACACCCTTCGCTCAACCCAGAGCGGGAGAAGTTATTTTATAATTTCTTTCAACTTAATATTGATTTGTATTTCTATGAAAAATTACTGACTTATCTTTTTAATTCGAATAGAATTTGCATTTATTAGAATATTAATAATAATATTCCACAACTATCCACAACGCCGTCTAGTCTCAACCTAAGCAGAGCTTGTGTTATGAGTACTAGACAACTAATAAACATACTTAGATATATATTTCTAAATACATACATATTATAGATAAATTACACCCAGACACAGAACAAATGATCGTGCTCATCACACAAACATTTTTCCTGGGTGGAAATCGAACCCACGACCTCCGGTATACCAGTCAGGACCACTAACCACTAGACCTACAGGCCAGTCAATAGAATCTATAAAGATAAAAAAATCACAACTACCGACAACCCGCCACCGCCGTCTCATGAACAGCCTTCCTTATCCAAAAGCAATATTGTCCGGTAGATAACATAGTGCGGCGCGTTTGATTTGTTGTAAGCAACATTAGCGCTAAATCTAATGCCGTTTATTGCGTCTAAGTTATGGCACCGACATTCTAATTACGCGTGATACTGAATAGGACTTAGATGGTGTTGTAGAGCTTAAGGTTTTTGTCTAGTATTAATATAAACTTGGTGTAGAATAGAGCAGTAGAGTGTTAGAATTAAGCTGCCCCCCTAGCCAAGTTACAATCGTATCGTTCGCGCCGAACGCCTCGAGTACGCCACGCCTCCGATTCCTTTGTTGTGACGTCATCTCAACGCTCAGTCACGTGGTCAGAACAAAGGAATAGGAGACGTGGCCTACTCGAGGCGTTCGGCGCGAACGAAACGATTGTAACTTGGCTAGGGGGGCTGGTTGTAAATAGGAAATGAGAGCTTTGATCACAGGCGTAGGGTAGCCAGCCTTTCGGTGTTTTACAGGTTGCATTTTGAAGATTGATTGATTTCGCCATCTCATTTCTACCATCGGACAACCTGACGTAGCGCGAATATCCACCCTTACGTTGTTGAAACCTCTACGGTCCGGTCTAAGCTTTTCGCCTCGTCGTTTACACCGCGTACACCGAAGGACTGGAACAATTTGCCTGTTAAGGTCTTCCCATCCGATAATAATTTAGGTATCTTCAAGGCATCAACGATTGCATCACTGCTTACCATCAGGTGGGATCGCAGTCAAGCACAAGTTTATTTAATAAATGAGTCGTTCTGTATTGAACTCGCTTTGAGTTCACCCAATCTTGTAACAAATGACAACGAATAAGTTAGGTACGACCTACCTTTCTCGCTTACTTGCCAGGCTTCTCATTAACAAGTACTGTTTGAGGTGCATAACAGTGAAGCTAACGACCAGTTACATAACACGGTAAGCACCATTTGTTCTTGATTTATAGTTTTGTACGGGGCAATTAAAAATTGAGTGACACTGATCGAGAACAAATACACAACAACAATAAATACAACAAAACAACTAAACTTCGTAGAGGTAGCGCCATGCTCTACGCACCACTAGAACCACTCGAACCACTAGACGTACGGCGTTGTGTCACCTGTACATGGCGAACATTACACTCATAAGCATTTCTTTCTTTTCTTTCTTTTCTTTCTTTTCTTTCTTTTCTTTCTTTTCTTTCTTTTCTTTCTTTTCTTTCTTTTCTTTCTTTTCTTTCTTTTCTTTCTTTTCTTTCTTTTCTTTCTTTTCTTTCTTTTCTTTCTTTTCTTTCTTTTCTTTCTTTTCTTTCTTTTCTTTCTTTTCTTTCTTTTCTTTCTTTTCTTTCTTTTCTTTCTTTTCTTTCTTTTCTTTCTTTTCTTTCTTTTCTTTCTTTTCTTCCTTTTCTTTCTTTTCTTTCTTTTCTTTCTTTTCTTTCTTTTCTTTCTTTTCTTTCTTTTCTTTCTTTTCTTTCTTTTCTTTCTTTTCTTTCTTTTCTTTCTTTTCTTTCTTTTCTTTCTTTTCTTTCTTTTCTTTCTTTTCTTTCTTTTCTTTCTTTTCTTTCTTTTCTTTCTTTTCTTTCTTTTCTTTCTTTTCTTCCTTTTCTAACTTGACGACTTGGTTGGCGCAGTGGTTGAGCGATTGGGCGCTGCGCTGCGTGTCGCGAGTTCAATTCCCGCATGGAACAAATTATGTACCCCGCCTTTGTACTCATAGATTTAAGTTAATGTAAAAGTTTTTGTTACTATTTTGGTGTACAATAAAGTTTATTCTATTCTATTCTATTGTATGTATATGTGAGTGTACATATATGAGAACCCATATACAGGTACAGGGGTAATTCCGAAAAAGCTTAGGAGTGGAATTTTCAGGGGAGAATTCCATTTCTCAGTTTAGCACCTTCAAAGTGTAGCTTTAAAAATTTACACTAATATAATAAAGAGGTAAAGTTTGTTTTTTTTTTGTTTGTAGGAGGTATTCTCTGAAAGTATTGGTCCGATTGCGAATTTTTTTTCACCGATAGAAATAAAATTCTGCTGTCGAATCGCTGCTTTATTCCTAAGTGACTTATGCTCTATTTTATGCATGAAGCTGTGGGCAAAAGCTAGTATTATATTATACTACTTCTCGAATTATTTAAATCAGTAAACTTAAGTGACAGTAGGCAAGGCACATTGTTCGCAGAACAGAAGGTCGATGAGGACGGAAGGTTCTGGAGTGGTGACCACGTACCAGAAGACGCAACGTTGGAACGCCTCGGGAATCCGATGGATGCGCCGCACACGGGGACACTTGGGGAAGGCCTATGCCCAACAGTGGACGTCTTTCGGCTGAAATGGTGATGATGACAAACCTTCACAAAGAAATAGCAATAACGAGACTGCCCATAAAAAAAAAACTTATTTTTTTATTGTTTCTTTATCAAACTGTGACCGTCCACGTTTCTTTATCTAACCAATAAGGCAACACCTCATTCTAATTACATCCAATACCATTAATATAAGAAAGGCCTACAAAGGCCGGACTTATTGCTCTTTGACTCCTGATTGCGGAACCTTATTGTGCCGATAAGACTGGTTTAAGACCAAACAACACTTTATAGCTGATCTGTGTTGTATAATAACGACTAAAACTTAAATAGATATCGACCAAAACTGAGGAAATTCAACTTTAAAACCAACGACACAAAGTCTAATTTCGATTGACAACCTCTTATCCGAATAGTCGTATGTCTTATTTCAGTTGCAATAGAAATTCGGCTTTATTTCACAAAGTTAAGGTTTAGAATCCTTTGGACCAATTATTCTAAGTTCTATACAGGGTGATGTATAAATATGCTGTATATGTTTGAAGATAGGGCTTTTTGCAACTAAGTTAGCCGTTTAGGCTAGATCTGTTTTCTAAATGCGTGCGATATAGTCCACCACGTTAGTTAGTAGTTGAAGTTAACGCTAAAAGGGTTACTTCGAGTTATTAGTATGTTTCGCACATGACTTTTGTATTGCGAGATAAGTCTTAAGTGGTTGGGGGGAAGGGATACAACGGACCGCGAAGTGTTTTTTTAGGGTCACACTGGATCGGATTTAGTGTATGGATATTTTTTGTTGCTGGTAACGGTCCCGACTGAACCTGCGATCTCGTAAGCCAGAGCCGCCACTACTGCTCCCAGACCACTATCGTCATATTTTAGATCGGTACTGATCCTGCCCATGAAAATAACAAATTTCTTCAATAAATTCATAGTCACTTCCCAAAAACAATTTTAACGGCACGGCTAGGCGGCTGGTGTTGTGTGGTTGAATTGGTTGTTCCGTTGCGTGACACAGGTTCAATTCCCACTCGAAACTAATATTTGTATCGTCAGTACCATCGGACAACCCGACGTCGTCGGACGGCAAGCTAGGGTATACCTGAGAGGGTTACCTGCAAAAATATACCTGTCAGTTAAGCTTTGGTGAGGGTCGCGTGAATCCGATGGATGCGAGACGCACAGGACCGGTCATTGTGGCGACATTTGGGGGAGGCCTATGTCCAACAGTGGACGTCTTTCGGCTAAAATGATGATGATGAAGCTTGAGTGGAACAGTGCACTCTGGTTGACCTGTAATACTCAACTGTACAGGCAAACCTATCAGGTATTCTCTAGCGTGTATGGCTTGACCTTTACTCTGGCGAAGCTACTGGCAGAAGCAAGTAATAACTACACCTAAATATACTCCACCTTCATCATCTCCCTGCAATTGTCCCATATTACTTGGAATCCGTGCAACACGTTTTTTTTCCTCCTTTCTGTCCTGTCACCCGTCACGCTATCACTTTCTATTCTTTCTTATCACTCCTCACACAATCCATTCATTTTTTCCTTGGCTCTCTCTCCATCCATCTTATCATCATCAACATATTTTTTTATTGTTGGATATCTTACAATAACTTCTCGCCCTCTTGGGTGGAGCAAAAGGGCGTGTCAGATTTTTACTGACTAAAACAAACTACTATGTTCCTTCTTTGCCTTGCGTTCCAGGGCCATGGGGTTTCCTTTCAGAAGCGAACCCATGGCCCAAGTAGCCTTCAACTCTGCTGGACCTATACAATTTATACATCTACATATAAGTATTAACATACTAACAAACCATTTATCGCTATATGAAACAATTCTCACAATTTACTCTCACCAGCCCTAATCTAACCTTATTAAAACCACGCGTGATATAAAGTAACTGTAAAGAATGTCCAACACGGCACCGAACCCGCTACAAGAGATATAAGTCGCGCCAATGGGGCACAACCGCTATCCTACCCAGATGTACTAGATAGTTATCTACGCATTACATGCCTGATACGATCGTATAGGTCTTTGTGAAATTTATATGTTAAGGAAGAGAGGGCTGTGATATTTATACACTTTACGATGACACTTAGCTAAATACTTAGTAAGAAGTAAAATATCTTCATTTGGCGCACTTAAATTTTTCACAAAAAAAAATACACAATGGAGAAACAAATACGAGGCATTCCTTTTAAATTTTGCCGTTTGAAGAAAAATAACACAACTAGAACCTTATCATCATCATCATTTCAGCCGAAAGAAGTCCACTGCTGGACATAGGCCTCCCCCAAGCGACGCCACAACGTCTCGCATCCACCGCACTCCCGCGACTCTCACCAGGTCGTCGGTCCACCTTGTGGGAGGCCTTCCAACGCTGCGTTTTCCGGTGCGCGGTCGCCACTCTAGAAACTTTCGGCTCCATCGACCGTCCGTTCTACGAGCAATGTGCCCTGCACACTGCCACTTTAGTTTGGTGATTCTTCGGGCTATGTCAGCGACCTTGGTTCTCCTACGGATATCTTCATTCTTTATGCGATCACGCAAGGAAACTCCGAGCATAGCCCTTTCCATTGCCGTTTGGGTGACTGTAAGCCTTCTGATGAGGCCCATTGTAAGCGACCATGTTTCAGTGCCATATGTCATCACTAGAACCTTATAGTACTTTTTATTGTTTTTCAAAGTATTCACCACGTAGCTTAACTTTTTGAGTAGCGTAATTAGAGACACAATAGAAAGACAATGACATCACTGAACACAGATGTTAGCTCTTCAAAACACTAAAGCCGTGTCAGGCCTCTTCTGAAGTTGTAGAAAATTATTGCACGAACATTTTCCTTAGAAAGATTCATTTTCGTACGTAACCTGACAGATTCCAATCGACGCTGTGACTAAACAATAGCATTAATCGTAATACTTTCAACTGTTTTGGAATTCAAAATTTAAACACATTCGAATATAGAACAGTTCCAAATTCAAAATTGCCGGGAAATATCTATGTTACAAAATTCGATTAATAAATTTAAAAGAAATTAAGGGAGCAAAAATCGCCGACAAAATAACGTATAGGAACCCCCCGTTATAATTTTTAACTTTATTTTAATTTTATTATTTGTTATTGTAGCAATAGATTTGAACTTAAATTTAATCATAATAAAAAATATAATATGACAAGCCCTCGCGCTCCGCTCAAGGGCAGGAGATGTCATTGGATGATCTCCCACCCAAAAAAAAGGACCCCAGGATTCTGAGACATAAAAATACATATTAATAATTTATTCATTCATTAAATTGATTGTATTCAAGTTTAAAATGAGTCACTATGGGTGAGGCAGGCAGTTTGTCTGTGTCCACTATTCAAATCAGATATTATTTTCAAAGCCGTACTAAGCAGAGTATTGGCATTTGCTGTCTTTTGGTTGTCTGATAATAACTCATATTTCAATGTATCTAAGTCAGTGCTGTTATTATTGTACCTACGTTATATTTAGGCTAGTCAAGGCTATGCTCGGAATTTCCTTGTGTGATCGAATCAGGAATAAAGATGTCCGTAGAAGAACAAAAGTTACCGAAGTAGCCTGAAAAATCGCCAAACTTAACTAGCAGTGGGCAGGGCACATTGCTCGCAGAAGAGATGATCGATGGGGCCGAAAGGTTCTGGAGTGGCGCCCGCATACCAGAAGACGTCTTTCGACTGACATGATGATGATGATCATTTGTCGGATTTGTTTCTCATTAAGCAATTTTATTACATTGCTTATTTGAATGTATTTATCTAAGTACGAATTTAAAGGCTTTTAAGCCAAATCAGTAATCTTAATCGGATATGTAACCTCGAAATGCTATTTGTAATAAGGCGTGGTTTGTCAGGCGAAGGTTATAGACACTCGTTAGAAATCGAATCATTTAATAAAAAACTTCACTGTAATCTTACTTTTAGTTCTCCACCACACAATAATTATTACTAAAAAATAGGCAACACAATTAAGACCCTCCACTGAACGCGTAGCGCATATATTATATGTGTATTCAGCCGAGGCTCCAACCACAGGATGGTTGGAGCCGCTTCCGTCGTCGACTTACATCGCACCAGCACTCAGTGTTGCGTCAGAGTGTTGTGGTCAGTCACGTGACACACGTCACTCTAAACCACTAACGCCACACTCTAAGCAACTAGCGCCATCTGTGCTATCTTTTGAAAACTAATTTAAATACGAAAGCGTCGTCATATTTATTGTATTGTGTTTACTAGTATATAAAAAAAATTGGCATGTGTTTCAAACGACGCTTTTTTAATGCACTTACGGAGAAATCAATAAACGAGAGTTGACACGCGACTCGCAGGGGTCGCTTAGAGCCCGGCCTTATACAATAAATGGTGGCAAAGGCAAGCTCACGCACTTTTCCGCACTAGTGTTGAAAACAGCCAATTGTGTACCTAAAAGCGGTAGGGATAACAGCGGATTTTCGAGTAAGTGTATTGAAAGTAAATAAATAAATTCCCAATCACCATTACCCCTTTCCCCGGTACTTGTCATACAACACTTTATTCATTCATCCTCGGGGCTAAAATAAGAGTATTATAATGAATATATAAGTAATAAAGACTCAGCCAACAAACATTATTGTTGTTTATGAGTATTGATAAATATAAATGAGCTTTGTGGCTGCCGCCTCACCATGTCTGCAACCGGTTCCGAAAGTTTCAGCCTTCTACGGAGATTTGCAATTAGATTGAGTACCTTATTTTGCATGTGTACTTACTGTTAAATATCTGATCAAACATTTTATAAAAAAAAAATACCTGAAGGGTCTTTTTTTTGGTGGGAAATCATTCAATGACTTCTCTCGCTCTAGGCCGGAGCAAGAGGGCGTGTCAGACTAAAATCCACTCCTATGTTATATGACCTCGGCTTTTCCTTTCAAAAGCGAACCCATAGCCCCAGTAGGCTTCAACGATTTTGCTAACATCACCTTGAGGCGCGCGTGGAACACTACTTGGGCTCGATCCGGATGGTTACCGGACAGCCGGTCGGCGAGCTACCCTACGTTCACAAGCCCACACCAACACCTCCTTCGCTTGCATTACTGCTTCGCAGAAGGATTTATTCTTCCTATTACCAGGTAGCCAGATTTTTTTTGCATTATTCAGATCAGTATCAAATGATATGATAGGCGACCGTAATACGTATTTATTTAAGAAATTATAATCGCTATATATAAATGCTTCGAACGCCTCCGATTAAAGGAATCGTTCTGACCACGTGACTGAGCGTTGACATGTCGTCAGAACAAAGGAATCGGAGGCGTGGCCTACTCGAGGCATTCGACGCAAACGAAACTATCATAGCTTGGCTAGGGGGGCTGGTGTGACTCAACTGGATAAGGTACGCAAAATAATGGGCAAAAAAACTTAAAGACTCCGAAAACTTAAAGCACTTAACACCGCCTCATATGGTATAGACATGCTGGCAGGAAAAGCGAGGACTATGTCGTAAAAATCGCATTAAGTCTTCCAGAACAAAGTACAGGTAGGGGTCCCACCATGGACCTGGTGATCTAGAATCTAGGAAACTTAAAGTTAACCCATTTGCCAGGGCCTACAACACAGGATAGAGTATCCTGGCACCGATTAGTGAGGAGACCCATCTCCAAGTAATAGGAACAGGAAAGCACAAAGAAGAACTTTTGCAACGTAAACGGCCGTATCTTTTTTTTCGTTAACTGAAAAGTTTAATATTTTCACAGCTTCAAGGGACCGCATACCTGATGTAAGTAAAATTAAAACCATATGGTTTTAATTTCAACTCGATACCTCCACGCGTTCCCTAGATAAAGGGTCTTTACAGACAGACGGACACCAAAGTGATCCAATAAAGGTTGCGTTTTTTCTTTTGAGATACGGAACCCTAAAAATCAATAAGGTTTATAAACAATTAATATTGTTACAATTTGATAGATCTACTTAAAGTTTTTATATAGTTCATTGGCTCTTTTAAACGTAAACAATTACGCCATTTTATACTAAATTTACACAGCCATAAGTTTTATAAATTAATACGAGTAATAAAGTCTGTCTAATTTCTAAAGTAATTTTACAATATAATTATTTACAAACATTTGCCTGTGTAATAGTAAAAGTTTATTTCAATAAAATATCTATCTTGAAAGCTATTAATATTTAAGAAAACATGTCAACTACACGCACGCATAAAATAACACTTTTAATAAAGTTGTATATACTTAACCCTATTTGTTGCAATAATAATAAAATATTAAAACTGAAAAATTTGTTTGTTTGTTTGAACGCGATAATCTCAGGTCCTACTAGTTAAAATTAAAATATTCTTTTAATTTTAGACAGTCACCCAAAGGGCAATGGAAAGGGCTATGCTCGGAGTTTCCTTGCGTAATCGCATAAAGAATGAAGATATCTATCCGCAGGAGAACCAAGGTCGCCGACATAGCCCGAAGAATAACCAAACTAAAGTGGCAGTGGACAGGGCACATTGCTCGTAGAACGGATGGTTGATGGGGCCGAAAGGTTTTAGAGTGGCGACTGCGCACCGGAAAACGCAGCGTTGGAAGGCCTCCCACAAGGTGGACCGATGATCTGGTGATAGTCGCGGGAGTGCGGCTGATGCGACACGCACAGGATCGGTCGTTGTGGCGACGCTTGGGGGAGGCCTATGTCCAACAGTGGACGTCTTTCGGCTGAAATGATGATGATGATGCTATAGGCTATATGACATCATGTTACGACTCACAGGAGCGGAGCAGTAACTAAAGACGCGGGACAGTTAGTCTATGCATATAAATAAAATTGAAGTGTCTGTTTATAATATCAAATATAGTTTTTTACTAAATGCAATTGATATTCGATACCGATAACAAAAATGCATTTGGTTTACATTTTTATCATTCTGTCTGTCTGTTTGTTCCGGTTAATCTCCAAGAAGAGCAGTGGTGGCCGAGTGGTAACGGCCCCGACTTACGAGTTGTAGGTCATGGGTTCAAACCCAGCCAGGCGCATTACTTTGTGTAATTTATTTCATCACCACTGCTCTCAAAACGGTGAAAGAAAACATCGTGAGGAAACCGGCATGTCCTAGAACCAAAAATTCGAAGACATGTGACATCCACCAATCCGCACTGGGCCCGCGTGGTGGATTACGGCCCATTCCCTCTCCTAGAGAGGAGGCCTGAGTCCCAGCAGTGGGAACATTATAAGGCCGACTATGCTATGCTATGCTATGCTAATCTCCAAAACGGCTGGACCGATTTTAACGAGAATTTTACAAGTTGATGGCTGATGTTATAAGGCTAGGTTTTTTTTTTTATACAAAGTCTTCTTGAAATTGTGACCAAATGGCATTGTACTGTTTTACAAGTCTGACGTGGACGAAGTCGCGGGCTTTAACTAGTTTACTATAAAATAAACCTACTCCATTTCTGCAAATACTTTCACTAGACTAAAATAAACAGTTTTAAGTTCAGATAAAATTGTTTAATTACTTTATAAACTTCAGTAAATATCATAGGGACGTCAAAGTTTAATTATTAAACCAAGATTAAGTAATAAATAATAATAATATCGTTATTATTTAATAGTTTATGCTAATATTGATCGGATCGAGTCGAAATGGCTCTCAAACCGTCAGGGATTGTGGACTTAACGTTAATCTGGGACTTATTTGTTTATTATTTTATTTATCGAAGGTATGCATAGAGAATTTATAAATACGTAAATTTTAAACCTATCAACATTGTTGCCCGGATTCGGGAGTCGCATTACGTCACCGTAGGTGCGGGCTTGCGGACGACGAGCAAAGGGTAGCTCACCGTCTGGCCGTCAGAAAAGGACCGATTCCGTCGAGTCGTTGACTGCGTGTGGTAAACTAATTGCGCCTAAAACAGATATCAGGAAAACCATAGGGGCTCAGCTAGGCCGAAGCCTACTAGAGGCACGGGGAATTTCTGGAGTGGAAAGGAAACCTGTGGCCCTAGAACGCAAAGGGTACTGAAGGACACAGGCGTCATTTTAGTCAGGAAAAGTGTGTCATACTCTCCCACTACACTTTTTTTTGAGGTGGTAATCTTCTAATGACTGCTCTCGCTTTGAGTGGGAGGGAGTGTCAGAGTTTTAATGACTAAAACCCACAGTGTTCCTTCTGTTGCTCTTTTGCGAGAAACACGGTAACTCTACAGCAATGCTAGAATACCTTTTTTTGGTTTTTCAAGGTGATTCTAAAGGTTTTCGGACTTTGGGGATAACTCCAGGAGTGTAGGATTTTTCATCATCATCATTTCAGCCGAAAGACGTCCACTGTTGGACATAGACCTACCCCAAGTGTCACCATAATGAACGGTCCTGTGCGTCTCGCAACCATCGGATTCCCGCAACCCTTACCAGGTTCTTGGTCCACCTTCCAACCTTCCTTCTTTTTTCTTTTCGGAATTCCTTCGGAGGCCTTCCAACGCTACGTCTTCGGGTACGTGGTCGCCATCCCAAAACATTTCGGCCCAACGGCCATCCGTTCTGCAAGCAATGTACCCTGCCCATTACCACTTAAGTTTGGCGATTCTTCGTGCTATGTCGGATTTAAAATCACCCCAGTTATTGCCATCTGCTCATAAAACCCCATTACCTTTTAAAAGACCACCCCAGAACTCCCTCTGTGCAACACCTGTTAGGACACATGCCTGAGGAGACTTCAGAACGGTCTCCCTTGAGCCTCACTGTGCACGGCATCACGTGATAATACTAGAATACCAAACAAGATACAGTTACTTAGATAAAATCGTACAAAGTTTCGTAAATCCATAAGTCTTGTTGACATTTTATCATTGAAAGCATTTTCCAATAAGTGCGTTGAAAGCTTGACTGGCGATGTTACAAAGTTATTAACGGTTCCAAGAAGAAATGTATGTTTACAATGAGACAATGTTAGTTTACAAACATATCTGAGAAAATATTTTATAAAATGCAAGTTTGTTGAAAATAAAATTATATTTGTACCTACTAGCCAATCCCGACAGACGTTGTAGGTCCAAAATCTGGCTATAACAAAAAAAATATAAAGATGTATATAAATCTGTGTACACCACTATTTTTTAATTAGTACATTAAAAAATGGGGCTCTATCCGTATCCGTTACCGATCACATTTGTGTAGTTAAAAGCAAAAAAAAAACGAAGTCCCAAAATTATCCACGAAAATTTTTCATAATTGTTAAATTCATAATTGAATCAATCATTCATAACATTTGCTACTATAAAATACTACGCGCAGTTGTTATTCCATTTTGATCGCCATTTATGCATTCATAATCAATAGCTTGTACAATATTTCCATAAACTGAGTGACATTTTGGGATATAAACAAACGCTAATAACTTTGCTGTTTATGAATAGTATTTATTGAGACGTTACTTAAATAATAACAAGATCTTTTCTAATAAGCCCTTTCAATATTTCTACTGTACTGATTAAAAATTAGCAGTGTATATAAAAGGCAAAGACCTGACTCGGTGAGTTACCATGACGTTTAATTCATTAAACCCCGAGCGAACGCCAGCGTTCACTCGGTCATTGTCTTTCTATTGTGTCTCTAATTACGCTACTCAAAAGGTTAAAGTAAGATTGTTTCATTCTTATTTCCAGTGTGGGTAAGAGATGGCGCTAGAAAACCCGTATAACTCTGTCTCTTACCTACACCGGAATAAGAATGAAACAATCTTACTTTGAACGTCATGATAACCCCGTCGCTCACTGACTCATTAATGCAAAGCTCCTTGGACTTAGAACGCTGAAATTTTACACATAGATTCTTTTTGTGATGCATATAAAGAATAAGAAAGAATATTTCAAAATTCTTCCCCTAAGTGGATGTAAGGAGGTCCAAAGATTGTGTGGGTAAATCTGCTTAGACGCGGGTGGATCCGCTGGCAGGTGCTAGTATCGCATCGCCGTACGTGTTCTGCCGTGCTTGTGATATATACAGTAAGTAACATAGAGACACTTTCGAGAAAAAGGCGATCAAAGTTTTTTTTTTTACTTTTGACATTTCTCCCGAAGTATAAATTAAACCTAAGTTTTCTAAAATGTTTTAGATAAACATGTGTTAGGTAAACAATTTGTATATTTTTATTTTTATGTAGTAATAATATTTAAATTGTAAAGCTTGAAAAAATATGTATGTTAAGGAATGATCAATTAAAAAATAACGTTTTTATAGTAATTGGTACAGTAAGTGTGTGACTTACTGTAACAATGTTTAGTTTGAGGTACATATTGCAACAATGATTACGAAATGAGGTAAATGTTTAAATAGAATAACAAAAATTGCACAATTTGCCTAATGTTACTTAATCACTGACTGTAATTATAGCTAGGAGCAATATGTAAACTTTTGGCATCTACCATGAATCATAATTAATTTATCTTCCTCGATATTATTGGTAGATAATTCAAAACAAAAGAGATCTTATAAAATTATAGTTTAGTAGAAAAAGTACACAGCTTTATTAATACAATAAAATTATTGTATTTTTTTAATCCTTTAGAATCATAATAAAAACTAAATTTAAAAATTACAATTCATGTTTGTGCAACGAGCTTCGTACAAGAAACAATCATAAACCAAATAAACTAAGCACTGATTCTAAAAAATAAAACCTTTACAGTATTTTTTCTCGCCATTGACATCAATGCCTAGCCCTCTCCATTCCAGAACCTTGAAGACATCCTCCATTTCGGAGAAATTACTTCTTCTTGCCTCACACCCCTCTGCTAGAGGACAGTCTTGCCTTCAAGGTCTAGTCCTAAAGTCGGACTGAAATGGTGGCGTTTTTGTATAAGCACTACGATGTACCGATTGTCAATCTGGCACCGTTGGAGAGACTGCAGTACTCTATCGATCGAATCAAAGGCTTTCTCGTAGTCCACAAACGCTAAGCAGAGAGGCTGATTATACTCCTCAGTCTTTTTTATGATTAATCTGTGCAGCATATGTATGTGGTCCATGGTGCTGAAGCCTTTTCTAAATCCAGCTTGTTTGGGAGGCTGGAAGTCGTTGAACCTACGTGCGAGACGGTTCGTGATGACAATGGAAACCAGCTTGTAAACATGGCTCAGAAATGAGATGAGTCCTTTAATTCTTAAGCAGGGTATTGTCGCCTTTCTTAAAAAAGAGTACCACTACACCTCTGCTCTATGCCTGTAGTGTTTTTCTCTCGAGTATGACGGAACCAAACAACTTCTGAAGGGCTTGAAGGATTGGTATCCCACCCGTCTTCAGGAGTTCGGCCGTAATTCCATCCTCACCCGGTGCCTTGTTGCTTTTAAGTTGCTTCAGAGCCATCGTAATCTCGTATAGGCTGACGTCCGGGATATTTTCGGTACAGTGTCGAGTCAATGTAGCTCTTGAGTCGTTTGCTAGATTTGCAGCGGGTTTGGAGATTGACGTGTACAAACTGTCCATAAAATGCCTCCACCATCTCTCCCAGAATCTCCAATTTGGCGGATATGACTCTGTCATCGTCGGTCTTTAGTTTCGTGAGCTGGCTCTGCCCAATAGACAGATCTCGTGCATAATTGCTTAATACTTTGGAGCCCTTATGGGCTCCAAAGTATTAAGCAATTCTGCGATTAAGCGGTATAAACCGCTCAATAGCATCTGGTCGCGTTTCAGAGACTTCGTGATCCGTCTATTAAGCTGCCAGTATCTGCACGTATCGTTTGAAGACTGCAGAAAAATCTCACGCCTCTTCTTCATGAGCTCGAGAGTTTGATCAGAGAGCCTCATATTCTTATTTGTACGGTGTGTCTTGAAAAACTTAGACTCGACCATATGGACAGTACCTAATCCATCGTTTTTTTTTTATTCTCCGACGGACGTCAGTCTCTGTTTTTGCATGGTCCGTGACTGCTAAATTAACGTACTTGCCCTACCCCGCACTATCCATTTGGACCCTAAACGCCTTAGAATTTTTGCAGTAAGTAACGTGTTTTTTCTAATTTGTTCCAGGCAAGTCTACACATAAGATGAAATATTCCTAAACATAATTACAGTAGTGAATCTTGCTGTTATTACGTCAACGCATATATATTTTTTTTTAATTCGCTGACTTATCTTATACACAGTAAGTTCTACTTACTGTACTTATGCCAAGATAATACAATAATACCTTGCGAAATGTTTAAGCATTAATATAGTATATACTCTTACTGTAGATATGTTAAAGTTTATTAGACTAATGTTTTGTTTCCAATTCTTAATATAATTATAGCAAGTGATACTTACTGTTAATATGTTTCAGTGATACTTAATGAAAAACACTCCTAACTTAAAAATAATAATAGCAAAATGACTTACTGTAGCAATACCTAGAAAATGTTTTTAACTTTATGAAAAAGATCAACCGTATGTGCCCTTACTGCAATCATAATTAGTATGCCTTGGCGCAAAACGTGTCTTACTGTAATTATGCTTAAGCTTATTTCATTAACTATACCACATTTTCAAATTTTAAATATACAGAAATGTAGATCTCAATCTCTACATTCCAAACATATACTTAACTCAATATTGACCAAAATGTGACTTACTGTAATTATCATAAGCGCGGCAGTGTTGTGGTCCGATGTTAGAAGGGGTTAGCGGATAATATATAATTATAAATATATATATATATACAAAGACGTTCAATATATACTACCAATAGACCGGACATAGCGAACAAAATCGTAATCTGATACTTATGACACGGGGGTCATAAGTCGCTCAGTCTAATGTGTCACCCGTTCCTGTCAAGTCGCGATTGTGTCCGTTGTATGCACCAAAAGAAAATATTTTTCTGAAGAAATATGCCGTGTTGCGCATTGCGCGATTGTAAATCGCGTTATGGCAAAACGGCTGGACCTAACTTCGGTTTATTTTCGTAAATATTTTTCGTATTTACTCAGTAATTAATTAGAATTCAATAGTTTTCGCAAATAGTTCTAGAAAATTTACAGATTTGGTAATAGCGCCATCTGTTGCTGAATAGTTTAAACCTTATACTACGTTTACATACTGGCCCAGCGTAGTCCAGCGTCTTAAAGTTTGACATTTACACGCATGCGAGTACGTCAATGCGTGCGTTTGTGTTTCAGACAGGCAAGCATGGCAGAAGTAAGTACACTAGCCTAGATTGGCGATCAGCTTAAATCAGCCATGCCAAATACCACGTTTACAACCTTGCCAAGCATGGACGCTGGCGATTAGAGACGTAATGTTGTTTATCGATTTTGTTATCGATAAAATTGAACGATTTGTAAATAATTGAAATTATTTTAATTATTTAATTTTAAAGAAACAAGGTCTATTTATTCAAGTCGGTTTCTGTTATTTTCTGTTATTATCATACCTATATATACCAATACTTAATGATAATATTGTTAATTGCATTAAAAAAAATAGTTCACACTGAAACTACTTCATTTTATTTGCTATATATTCAAATGCGCAGCAAAAACCGACAACCTTTATTATCGATAGTTGATACCGGATATCTAATTTGTTTGTAACATCCCTAGCACTGGCTACCTGACGAGAAATGCGAAAATGACTACTCATTTTCGCATTTCTCGTCGGAATTCTGCCTAGAAAGTTCTGGGTACATCTTGTAAAAATACAAATATTTTATATTTGTTAAACACATAGGTGGGTTAGGTACAGATGTTCTAATTTTATGGAACGCTATATCTAGCCGTCATCGGCGTACAAATATTTTATGCTCGTTTCTATGGCGGTCTGGAGCTCAAATGATAATTAACCGCACGTCTTGCGATTATCACCCTAAATGTATCAACCTATCAACTTAAATGTAAAAAAAAAAAAACAAGAAGTGCAAAATAACTTGTCATTTCGGAAGTCGGTATTTTTATAATATTAAACTTTTCTCTTCGATATTTGAGTTATTTTAAAATTGAAGGTATTTACTTTTGCCATACTTGCCTGTCCGAAACAAATTGACACACTCGCAAGCGTGTAAATGGCAACCGAGCGTTTATGATGGACCAGAACTTTGGACGCTGGACGACGCTGGACCAGCGTGGAAACGTAGCTATTGAACGCTAGATGGCGTCACTGAGGCATAGGATGACAGTTTTTCTAAGACATTTCACCTGATAGCCGCTCTATTGTATCTCTTTAAATCTCTTTGTATATATATAAAAGAAAGTCAAGTAAATGTTATTTACACTATTTATAACTCAAGAATGCCTGAACCGATTTGACTGTAAATTGGTGGAGAGGTAGCTTAGAACCAGGAGACGAACATAGGATACTTTTTATCCTGTAGAGTAGGGTAGAATAGGGTAGAGTAGGGTAAAGTAGAGTAGGGTAGAGTAGGCTAGAGTAGGGTAGAGTAGATAAGAGTAGAATATAGAAGTTAGTTGACGAGAGTGAAGCCTATGGCAAAAGCTAGTATATAAATAAAAAGAATTACTCCGCAGGCAATTGTTTGAAGTTCGCAACGCTCAAGATATATCGACTGTACTATACAATTTGTTTTACTAGAGCATTGAGTTTTGATAAATAATTAGAACGTCTCTATGTCCAGATCGATCCTAAAGATTAAGTTTATATTCTCACAACATTCCCTAGCTTTACTAACATTAACTTTGATTGTAAAAGACGCCATTATGGGCTAAATATGGTCGTTTTAGGTTAAGTATCGTTCAGACAGTAAAGGTACTACAACGCACGACTAAAAGGTCGGATGTCTGCACCATGGGTCTCTTTACCGTACTGATGGTGTCATCCACTGTCTCATTATATGTTCACGCCTTAGATAACGGGGTGGGCAGAGTTCAAGTTCAAAATCGAGGGAAATTTTTAACCATCACTCATGGGTAAATTGTACGTTCCTCACTCTAGTTTAATAAATCTCACATAAAATACTTAAATATTAACTAAACAAAGCACTTATTTATACTAAACCTAACTATGTACATACAAAACAAAAACATAAAATATGCTCAGGCGTCGAAGTACTCCTTCACATCGCTGTTATCCAGAAATGTGCCTAGAAGACTGGCAGCATTGCCACGTTCAATGGCACTGCTTATTCATTGGGCGAAAAACGAAGCAGCCCTCTGGTCATGCAAAGGGTCGATCAATCGGCGTAAACTTTATTTAAAAAGGAGACGCGCATCGGGACCCCATGACCCAAGCGGTTAGACCCCAAACGGCAAAGCAATGATTACCAATATGGTTGCCATCACATATGTCCATTTCAGGTTTCGTAGAAGAAATTACAGGATGCAATAACGGCCGCCAATAGTATATTTTTAGTGTAAGGCTTCCTTATTCTAAATTATTATCTTGGTGTACAATAAAGTATAGATACGACGCCGCATCACCAGGATAGTTCGAGCTATGATCAGCCTAATACGCGTGGGTCTATGTGGGTATCGTGCAAGAAATAAGTATGGCTAGGAACTGAATCAGTTTACTTCTCATTACAATTCGGTACAGTGTATTATTATTAGGTAGGTACAAACAACAAAACGTAGGACCGTTCCAGTGTGTCTTCACGCTGCGATGGCTCATGTTGAGTGTCCGCCGTCCTGGCAGGTTCTTCGCAACCTCGAAGCAAAACGGAAACGCCTGACTCTATCAAAAGCGCGCAAACCCAATATGTAAAAAAGTAAGTACGTATGTATTTCAAATTTAATAATAATAATCTGTCTAATAATGGCGCAGACTCTAGTATCATGGACCGCCTTCCATACCCAGAGAGAAAAATAAATATAGTTCGTAATAGGATCTTTAATACATTGAATGCCAGTTACGAGATATCTCGTAAATGATATCTTCTTAGGCCTCATTTACGGAGACGCGGGGCGTCGCGCGTTGCGTTGGGCGGCGCGGCCCGCACTGAATTCAAATATATGGCGTTGTATGAGTGCGTTTACGGAGAAGCGATTTTAGACGCGTTTGTTTGAATTAGGGCGTTTTATGCGGCCGAGCCCGCGGATGGCACCGACGCGTCCCACGCGGCGTTTATCGCGGCGGCGCACGTTCCAATTTTTCTTCATTCATGCTGCAAGTTGCGACACGTGCGCTCCCATCTCTCGTCAACATAAAACTAGTCGATTTGATCGAGGCGAGCGTGCGCCGCCGCAATGCCCGCCGCGTGCTTCGCTACACGCTAGAGGATTCGCCGCGGGCGCCGCGGTGGGCACCGCCACGCTTCCCGTCTCGCTTCTCTATGAACATGGTCGTATATTGCTATAAGTTTGTGTTTACGCGTGCGATGATGCGTGCCGCTTGACGCGCCGCCCCACCGTAAACAGAAAAAACGTCCGACGCGCCGCGAGACGCCACGCCACACGCGACGCGAGACGCCCCGCGTCTCCGTAAATGAGGCCTCAGAGGTCACCTACGAGAAAAGTCGTAGTGACATAAATTGATATTATTGGTGCTCAAGTACGAAATATCTCGTATGTGAGCACCGTTAGTTTACTTGATTAACAGATTTGTCTCTTTGAAATTCTTGGCGTCACATAAGTTTGGAGTATGTACGTGTTTATTACTTCTTCACGCTCAAACGATTTAACGGATTTCGATCAAATTTGGTACACGAGTAGAACATGTTCTGGAATAACACATAGGATACATTTTATCTCGGGAATATGTTCCCTTGGGATTTTTTTACTATCAAGCGGGCAAAGTCGCTGGCAGCAGCCAGTTTTTTAATAAAATCCAAATTATTAATTCATTTTTGCAAGATTTGTTTCAAATTTTAATCTGAGGCACAAATTACTAATCTATTACTAACTTGCGGACGGCGAGCAGTGGGTAGCTCGCCGTCCGACGGTCCGGTAACCGTCTGGACCGAGCTCAAGTCGACGACGGAGTGTAGTGTTACACGCGCGCCTCGAGGAGATGTCAGCAACCGTAGGAGCCCAGAAGGGGCCTATTGAGGCCAAGGGTCTGATTCTGAAAGGAAGACTCGGCCCTGGTATGAAAGGCAACGAAGAAACAGGAGTGGGTTTTTAGTCGCTTAAAGTCTGACACTATCTCCCGCTCCACCCAAGAACGGGGGATGTCATTGGATGATTTTTGAAATTAATAATCACAAAATCTGAATCCTGCAAGATTTTACACTAAGTTTTCAAAACAACATAGATCACACACACCAATCTCCTCGATCAATAAACAGTAAATATACCAAACTTGCGTGCGCGCATAGTTAGGGTTCCTTCGTCTAACTGCTGTAGACGCTATCGCGTGACGTCTGCGAGACGATCACGTGACGATAGATAGCGTTAACGAGACATAAAGAGACCCCTACCACGAACTCTTAACGCGATCCATTTGAAGACCCATACTGAACTGTTAAAGGAATGTACAATGCGTTCCAAATAAGAATAGGATCGATTGCCATGTTGTGACGTCACGTTATACTGTCAAATCGAAGAATTATTATGGTGTGCAAAACAATAAACATTTTTAAATTTAATTTATTCACGAACTCTGAACGAAAAAATATTTATTAGAACCCAGTTCTTCAATTTTGCTCATCTCTGAGTTCTTCAATTTGGCCCAATTTCTTGCGATTTGACAGTATGGCGTGACGTCACAACATGGAAATCAATCCTATTCTTATTTGGAACGCATTATAATAGCTATAAAGGTTGTATAGCTCCATCTCTCTGTCTCGCTCGCACGCTTGAAACTAACACGTCATGGTAAGGCTTCAAGTTGGCCTTTAGACGCCCTACCATGAGATCTTAATGCGATCCATTTAACGACCTAAACTGAAATATTAAAGGGATGTAGCCATGTAGGGTGTATAGCTACACTGAAAACTTGACTCCATGGGTTTTCTAGTACGTGTGATCTCAGTGACTTACACAATACAGTGTTATTTAAAACGTAGAATTTGGTGAAAACGAGAGGGTTTGGTAAGATTTTTATGCAGAAGACATACGTGGTTCATTGCGTATAGCTAAGGAGTGGAATTCCCTGCCGGAGTCTGTGTTTCCTGATAGCTACAATCTAGTTGTGAATAGGTTACTTCTAGACAAGCGTGTTCCATCGTCGGCCACATTGTCGCTTACCTTCAGGTGAGATAGTGGACAAACGCGAGCCCATCCATAACTAATAAAAAAAAAACTGATCAAGTGCGAGTCGGACTCGCGCCCTGAGGGTTCCGTACAAACTTACCTATGTAAAGAGTTCAATTCCTGATTAGAGTAACGAAGTTTTTGCCAAATCCCAAAAATTTTTTTTGACGTAACTTTTCTGTTTTAAGATTTATTCTTATACCTGTGCTATAAGACCTTGATTTATGCAAAATTTCAGGTCGAAATTTGAGATTTTGGGTCAACGGAAATGTATCCTAGAATTTTGACACCCTTGACAGTGTCGAAATATACGTTTATTGCGACATAAACGGCCGTTTCGCTCTCCTGTTACATGGTCTATCATATTGTAATATTCAGGTATCCAGTTACATTAGTTTTGACAGAAAACGGCATTGGCACTGGTTTGTACGGACGGACGGACAGACAGACAGACGGATGGACGGACGGACAACAAAGTCATCCTATAAGGGTTCCGTTTTTTCCTTTTGAAGTAGGAACGAGAGGGATTGTTGTTGTTGTTGGAGGGGATCTTCTGTATGTATAAGGTACGAATAAACGTTTTTCTTTCTTTTCAGATTTTTAATGACTTAAAACCTATCCGTGTTCTCGGAGACCATCCCATCACCTTCCGACATTTTTCCCATATTATCTGCTTAAAATCAGTGATACACAACTTCTCCTTTACAAAAACTTTGCAAAAGTGCAAATCTTAAAAGATCATTCAACCGACTATAACCCTGCGTGCGCGCACAGTTAGACGGGAGTCGCGACGTTATCGTGTCACGTCAGAGTCGTCGCGACGTCAGCGTGACGTCGACGTGACGATAACGACACAATGCGAGAAACTTTAATGAGGCTTCAGTGCCAACAGGTTTCTATCATTCAATAGTGTGTCACTTGTTCGTAGACGGCAGTGTCTGAGGTAATGGCTGCAAATTGGACAGCGAAAATAATGTAGGTTAGAATGTTCCGAATTAAGAATAATGTGAATGTATTTACATGGCCGTAAAAATAAAGAAAGATCAAGAAAATGATGAATTGTGTGATCAATCAAATCAGTTTTTTAAACGTTCCCATGCCCAGAAGACCTATACAGATAGGTAGGCCAAACAAATATTTGTTCTGAGCGAAAATCAAACCAATGATATACAGCGCAGCAGCCCATCCCTCAACCACTGTGTCAACATCGTTTTTTAACACAAAACAAGACAAATTGTATATACAACGTGTTATTTTTGATATCCTATATCTCAATGTATCTATCAATATTCTATAAACAAAAATAATACTAAAAGTCCAAGAATATGTGGTCTAAAAAAGTGTGGTTTCGAAGATGTCATCAATTATAATTAATTTCGATCAAAAATTGTCACCCGTATGACAAATTTTTGATCTAAATTTTTGCGACGTTGCCAAACTTCGCAGTAATGTAATAATCTTATAAAAAACTATGACAGCGTAAATGATGACATTATTTACGCTGTCATATTTCACGTAAGGGTGTTTTACATTCATAATCGTGATCTTGTCGAATTCATGGGATATAAAAAAAACCGGGCAAGTGCGATTCGGACTCGCGCACTCAATGTTCCGTACAAACTTACCTATTAAAACACTTCGATTTCCGAATTGAGTAACGAAGATTTTACCAAATGTCAAAAAAAAAATTTTGACTTATTTACAAATTTACTGTTTTCTGATTTTTTCCTATACTTGTGCTATGAGACCTTGTTCCATGCTAAAATTCAGGATTCTAGGTTAACGGGAAGTACCCTATAAATTTTTATTCCCTTAAGAATGTACTGAATAATACACGTTTTTCGCGACATAAACTGCCGTAACTTTTTTTTTCACTGCTTCAACGGACCGCAGACCCAAGTATATGGTTTTAATTTCAAGTTCTTTGACAGTCAGACAGACATACAGACAGATGCACAACAAAGTCATCCTATAAGGTTTCCATTTTTTCCTTTTGAGGTACGGAACCCTAAAAACAAGATAATTAAAAAATTATTCATTTCTCAGTTAATTCTTTAATATGGACTCATTTATACCCTAGAGTTATGGGATATCAAAAAAAAACACATTGTATATGTAAATAGTACACCACGACCACGAACTACCTGTGTATCATTTTCACCTTCTCTGTCAAATCCATCCAAAAGTTGTCAGTATAAGATCGCCCAATGATATACCGTGGTTACCCCCTATTAATTTTAAGCTCTTTCTGTATTTTTTGTACAAAGTGTATATCTATCAATATATCAATCAAATAAAGATATTTGAAGATCACTTTTGTTTGTAATTTAACCTGATAGACCACAGATAAATAAAACAGTGGTAGATTATTATCACATCTGATTTTAACAGATACCGCCAGGGTCCCATATCTACGACAAAATGCACCATCTCGTCAGCCTGAACAACCAACCTGAGACTGAAGAGCTAAACGAGATGGAGTACCCAGTCGCAAACACACGACCCTGGCCAGGAGGACACGAAAACACTCGTCTCGACCAATCCGAAGCAAGCGTTAAAGGTTTAAATGTTGTTACCAATACCGTAAGTCAATTTTCTATTCCATTAGTTAGGAGAAAATTCTCTAAGAAAACCGTAAACTTGATAAAATCATCTTACTCAGATACGCACCCACACTTAACCAGCCAACAGTATTTTACCAATAAACACAAATCCCTGTCCTCGTAAATTTCGTACATATCCTCGAACCTGCGCACGCGCACTTAGGACACGGATGTAGCTTGTGCTTATCACTACATGCGCCCATGTGACGTCACGGGCTCAGGGGTCATCATGCGGGACCTACGCCTACTCTCCATCGGTATTGGAAACTAAGAAACGGTAGACGGTGTAGCTAAAATAATGATTACGAAGTACCGTTTTAGTGTTTTATAGGGAAGTTGAATAAAATTGTTTTTTATCAGCCAGTGTTGCCACTCGGATTTTAAAAAGGCGTAGACCACATTAGAAAAAGACGTAGATTTTGTAAAAAATTCAGATGAAAAGTTCGTTGATCTACGTACTTTTTTTCTGAGTAAAATGAAGAGAGTAGAGTATCTAGCTAAAACTAAATAAGTGTTTTGTTATACAATTTATTCATTACGAATCTAGTCAAACAATTGATGCAAACACTCCGTACTCCGGTTGGTGTACTCCATAACTACACCAGAGTATCAGAACCTAGCATTACAAGGCCGGGCTGGAACCCGTCCTTCGGATGTGCGGATATGCAGATGATTAAAAACAGATTTCACAGCCGCTGCGATAATCTCACGAAGATGTTTATTAACTTTCATTTATATAATACCAACCGATCACCTGACTTCTAGTACCTCAATGATCTTTAAACTAAATAGACAGTTGTTATCGATAACGGATACAAACGTACTGAGAGGCTAAGGATCGGCTCACAGCGAGGCGTGACGATGCTTGAAGAGAGATTTTTTATTTATTAGTTTCTATGCAATAGAATTATTTAAAAAATATAGCTAAAATTGATGTTTCTATTCATTATATAATATTAATGCTGAAACAAACCAGTCCAGCGTTCCGAGTTAGGATAACGTCGCAATTAGCGCGTTAACAAATCAGTCACTGGAAAGGAATGACTGTTGGCACGCTAACATCGATGTTATCGTGACTCGGAACGCGGGAAATAGAATATATAGGTACACACTCGGAGACATTATATACTGTCACGTGAATTACCAACGTGTTGCCAACCCTTTGAAATAATGTTTCTAGTGATACAAGCTTATATTTTTGCCATTCACTTAAAAAAAAGTGGTCAGTAAAATATTATTTATCGCTAAAAAAAATAAAAATAATTACGCTCTTTCAGCCTATATAAATCAGATCGCTGTTAGTTTTTTAATTATTTCAGGCCCCTTAAAATTTAACACCTACCTTTTAAAAAATTAAATAAAATTTCTATATCGTATTCTTACTAAAAACTGCGCGCATCGTCGCGCCACGTCGCATCGGTGTCGTGCCCGATTCTTTTTCTGTAATGGGTATAATAAATAAAATAAGGTCTATATTGAGTATATTTGTCTTAAAAGAATGCGCGCAGCATCGCGTTCGTGTGAGCTGACCCTAAAGGGCTAAAGATTGTAACTACGCAACTGCCGATGGTAGTGCTACTGGGTTACGGCCCGTTGTTGGTAACTTTCATAATAGGAGGTTTTCCGCACTCAATGCTTGCGACATTGTGAGATTCCAATATCCTACGTAACTATGGATAGGTATTAAGATCTAAGGGCGAAGCAGCGATTATAAATTCTCGATTGAATTTTCTCCAAAGAAGTAATAGACTAAGAGCGCGTGGTACACAAGTTGGTTATCTGTTACCTACCAAAGCCACCACAAATAAAACTTTAGGTTATAGTAGGGCATCGTTCCTACCTGTGTTGGGGAAATGCACTGACAAACCCTCAGCCTTAAAAGTATAACGAATTTCTGGCAGCCAAGTACTATCAAGCTGTAAGCACTGGTATATTTAAGTTTTCAAGCCCTCAACTGGCCCACTAATCTGGTTCAACCTCAGATTCTTAAGCCTAAATGATGCTGCTTAATTATGTTCGAACCAATCTCGGCTAAAGTTGTGCCACCGGTGTATGAAAGACAAGAAGACTTGGGAAAACTTTTATATCGCGTCCAGCTAAGGATTGGAATTCCCTGCCGGAGTCCTGATAGCTAAAATGTAGAGGTTTTTAAGTCAAGAGTGAATAGGTTACTTCTAGGCAAACATGCTTCATCGTCGATCACATCGTCGCTCACCTTCAAGTAAGATAGTAGTCAAGCGCAAGCCTGTTAAAAAGAGCTAACCTTATCCATTCTCAAGAGGTTTTTGGATTTAGTCAAACATCAATACCACATACAGGGGTGCTTTTAGAAAACCTCATGGGTGCTCATGTTCATTTGATGACTCGAAAAAGTGGTGAAGTGTGAGAAGAGAAATGCACACTGATCGACTGACAAATAAATAAATGTCCTACTTACATACTGTATTAATTACTAATTATGTTTGATAAAGATATAAAATTAAACCATTATATAAAAATGAAAATAAGTTTATATTATCAAGAAAAATTATAATTTATACGTAACCTGAAAGGCGATTACTGATCGGTTTCTTGATGTCTATACTCAGGAGTGCTCGGCACCCACTGTTTATTTCCCATGGGTGCTCGAGCCCCCGAGCACCCACGCAGTCGGCTCCCCTGCACATACATAGGAAAGAAAAAAATGATTATTTCTATCTTTCTTTCAATGTTGTTGCATTAACAAATCTCAGTATGTTCCTCATCAGAACTCTCTAACTCACAATAAAACCTCACTTCCTCCTTTTCCAAACCCCGGAAACGAAACCAAATTCACACCAGCTCACCTCGATAACTTACCAACATACAACAATTTAGTCCCTTCAGAATGAGTAACCGTCGACTTTCAACATTTACTAGAAGCCTGCGCCCGCGCAGAACATGCGCTGACCCGGGCAGGTTATTTATCGTTGCGTTTAATAGGCACGGTGATCACCGCTATCAGAATATAGATAAATGCAGAAGGTCGGGTCTTTACTACGAGCGAAAATAAACGCACATAATATTTCGAACTGGTAGGTACGAGCAACTCAAGTAATTCCCTCGTTCCCTCTCCTAAAGCTATCAATTTATATGTATTGGCGAGTATATGATATTTATTTTGTAAGTTGATTTAAAAAAACACTTTTACACAACAATTTTTTTTTTTGGCATTTTATACTAGATGAGGTCGGTGTTTCCTGGCTGACTACCCTGAGAAGAAACACCGAAACAAACTCAGGGGTCAAAGTCTCTTTTAAAGTCCATACAGTTAATATGTAATGGTTAAATCACATGAGAACAGTGCAGATTTGTCTGAGATGGTCTTTTGAAGAAAGAACCACCAGTTGAAGTATCTACACATTGAGGGTGCAGTTGCTTGAGTCGCATCGGAATGTCAATTTTAAGGCGTTTGTAGTTCAAATAACGAACTGTTTTCTGTACATTGTTATGAAAAAAGCCTTTTTGGCCTAAGGGTGTTTTTTTTTACAGTGGGAAAATCATCTAATGACATCTCCCGCTCTTGGGCAGAGCGGGGGATAGTGTTAGACTTTTACTGACTAAAAACCCACTCCTGTTCCTTCTTTGCCATTTTTCTAAGGCCCTGGGGATCTCTTTCGCATCACCCATGGCCCCAGTAGGTTTCGACCCTGCTGGGCCCCTACGGTTGCTGACATCTCCTTGAGGCGCGCCTGAAACAGTACACGCCGTCGACGACTTGGGCCCGGTCCGGACGGTTACCGGACGATTGGACGGCAAGCCACCCATTGCTTGCCGTCCGCAAGCCCGTGGCCTAAGGGTGTGGTGTTTCGTCGCTTCTCCGGACAAGTACCACAGGACAGCAGCAAGACAATATAGTGCAAAGTGTAGCGTTACAAACATAGTTTTAAACCATATTTACTAACAAAACATCATCATCTTCCTGCCCTTGTCCCATCTTATTTGGGGTCGGCGCAACACGTTTTTTTCTTCCATTCTATCCTGTCAACTGTCACACTATCACTAACTTCCTTTTCTTTCATATCACTCACTGTTCACACAATCCATCCATCTTTTCTTTGGCCTCCCTCTCCCTCTCCACCCATCCACATGTATACTCATAACTCTTTTAATAACATGTGTTTTATCTCTCCTCTTTAGATGACCATACCAAGACAAACGATTCCCTTTCAACTTTTCAGTCACTGACGCCACTTTCAAACTTCCTCTAATATATTCATTTCTCACTTTATCCATTCTCGTCACACCACACATCCATCTCAACATTCTCATCTCCGCTATATGCAATCTTTTTTCATCCGTATTTTTCACAACCCAACATTCTGATCCATACAGTATGACAGGTCTTATCACGGACTTGTAAATTTGACCCTTCAACTTGGGGGGCATCCGTGGGTCACAAATTGTTCCAGTGTATGGGTCACAAATTGTACCAAGGTATGAAAATTGTTAACAATGGCGTCTTTAGGAGTTATCTTCCTCTATTAGATTTCGAGTTCTATAGCAAGCGTAGTCGCGACTATGATTTGCCTAAGATCCCGTACGTACGCGTCTCAGTATTTTTTTCCTGGTGTTTGCGCGTTGTGTGGAGTTAACTTTCTGTGCCATGCTTTGTGACTATCAGTGCGAATGCTTTAACGATATAAAGATTAACTGTTACGGTTGAGTTTGTGGTTCAAAGTATAAATATGGTGTTGTATTTGTTTGAGATAAGTAGGCCTTTGAGGAGGCCGAGGGTTTGTTCACGTTTGTGTCTTTTCTTTGCTGTCATTGTTACTAACCAGCGCGTTAGTGTTACTGAAGAGTTAATCGATGGTTTTGTGAAAGTTGAAGAGTATTTTTATGGCATATACTTATTATTAATAATAATAATTTGTTTATTTGTAATACAATTTAAATAAATTAGTACACAGTTACTTATTACTTGTACATAATAGCAAATTTAAAATGCGAACTGCTGCCTCCTAAACTAGGCCAAAAGCCTGTGTTTTAGGAGACAATGTTCCTCCAGCAATAATTAGATTATAACAGACAACATTGCAAGTAGGTGTTAATTATAAAATAAAATCATAATACAATACAATAAATCATTTGAATTGATTATAAAAATTATTATTAGAATTAGTTTAAGTAAGTAAATCATTAAATTAGATTAAATTAATTTAATAAAGCATTTGTTGTATAGACTACGAGCTAGATTTAAGAAAAATCGCAGAATTGTGATACTGCAGTGATATAGCTCTACAAGGCTGCGGGATTGTTCAAAAAAGTTATTGCCCAGTGGTTTCCAACATGTGGTTGCAACCACTGTTGGTCCGCAAGAGCTAATATGTATGTGGTACGCGAAATGTTCAATAATTCCAAACTTTTCAAGTGGAGCTAACATTGATGCGAACATATTTTATGTTTCTATCAGGTTTGTGTTTTATATCTTACTCGCTATCAGCTCGTTACTTTTAATTTTAAAGAATAAGTTCCGAATTTATTTATTTATGTACACACGAACAGTTGAACAGACAAAAATGAAAAGAACAAATACAGATTGAATTACACAAAGGTACTGTTTATTTCAAATGACATTTCTTCCAGCAGACCTGTGACAGGAGAGTTGGATGAGAGATGTAGACACAGTGTATACAAATAAGTTAAGAATTTATCTAATGGGATTGTTTTGACGTTTTTTTTTTAATCGATAATTGCTCTAAAATAAATTAAAATAAATACAATAGTTACATCACATTTTCGTTAATTAATTTTAGATTTGTAAGTCATCATCATCATCATCTTCCTGCCCTTATCCCGTATTATTTGGGGTCGGCGCAACACGTTTTTTTCTTCCACTCTGCCCTGTTACTCGTCATGCTATCACTAACTTCCTTTTCTTTCATATCACTCTTCAATTTTAGATTTGTAAGTATTGGTAATAATTTTATGCTTTTTTTAAATTTGAGTGACAGAGTGGATTATATACGCATTTATCACATTTTATTTTATCCTAATTGGTTATTTATAGGTAAAAAAAAGTCCGATAACGATATTAAGTTTTCTTCCGGACTTGTAGTCCCTGCTAACAATAAGGAAATCAAAGGGGTTCCCGGCCAAAATAAGGTTGGGAACCACTGAGCCTGAGGACATCCTGCTTATAAAATTTCATTTGCCAATTCAATCTGTATATTTATTTTTAGGCGGGCAATCATCAAGTATGTCCCTCCGCTCTGGGTGGATCGAGAGGAAGTGTGAGGCGTTTACTGACTAAAACATATCTGTGTTCGTTTAATCCTTTGCGTTCCAGACCGTGCTAACTCTTTCCAACAATCCTGAAATTCTATATATCTATGGGGAAGTTCTGAAAGGTAAGTCGTGGTCGTAGAACGCAAAGAGCAACTGAAGGACACAGGTGCGGTTATATAATTTATTTATTTATTTATTTTCCTTCCACAAATTACAGAGAAATCAATTTGTGGAAGACTGGTGCCTGAACTAAGTTTTTTACAAAACCTGTGTGTCAGGTCACCAGGCCCCCAAAAACAACATTTGAGATTAATAATTGTCGTACAGAACGTACGTACGATTTGATTCACAATATATGTTATGTCTGAGTGTGGTTTCCGCACTTAGTCCTATGCGGACCATTGTACATGAGCCATGGCGGCCATAACCTTAGGTGGGCTTATTCCAACCAGCCCACCTCTCTCCAAAAGCAGATTAGGCCTCTCAGACTTCTCAAGGCGTCAATAAGGGAGTTCGGGGATCCTAAGGTTCGTGTGCGTATTTCAGTGACACCTGTGCAGTCTAGGAGCACATGCGCAAACACAGGTGCGGTTTTAGTCAGTAAAAGTCTGTCAGGCCCTCGCGCTCTACGCTGGGCGGGAGAAGTCATTGGCTGATATCCCACCTCAAAAAAAAAATCTATACTTGTACTCCAAACACCCACTGGGGAGTAAATGATTTATTGTCTAGTATTAAACTCGAATTCTCCAGCCCTCAAAAATACATCTAAACAAAACATTAAACCCAATGAATTTAATCTGGTCCTGGATAACCATCTCATTGTTTACCAAAACAGGACCAGCAAGCCTATCAGGCACTTAGAACAACATCAAAATCGTCTCAGCAGTATCTGACGTCGCATCTGCGTTGCGCGGGCGCACTCCTCCATATAAAACGACCCTTATGGGCAGAGTGAGATTAGATTCGCTTATAGGGGACCTTATTTAGATAACAGTGGCTTTGAGCCGTATTCAAATATAAATAGTGGTTAATAGGAGTGTGTAGTGTAAATTGTAGGATTCGTTTTTTGTATGGCGTATTGAATTGTCCTTTTTTTAGGGTTCCGTACCTCAAAAGGAAAAAACGGAACCCTTATATGATCAATTTGTTGTCTGTCTGTCTGTCTGTATAGACCCTTTATCTTGGGAACGCGTGAAGGTATCGAGTTGAAGTTAAAACCACACTCACATTCAGGTCTGCGGTCCCTTAAAGCTGTGAAAAAAACAAACTCGAAAAAAAGATACGGTCGTTTATATCGCAAAAAACGTATATTTCGACACTCTCAAGGGAATCAAAAGTCATAGGGACCCATTGACCTAGGATCCTGAAATTTGGCATGAAGCAAGGTCTTATACCAGAAGTACAGGAAAATACTCTGAAAACTGTACATTTGTAGTTACGTCTAAAAAAAAACTTTTTTTTTAGGATTCGGAAAATCTTCATTACTCAATTGGAGAATTGAACTGTTTAAGTAAGTTTGTACGTTTGTACAGAATTGAACCCTCAGGGCGCGAGTCTGACTCGCCCTTGCCCAGTTTTTTTTCTGTTTTCGAGGGGATTCCTTCAAAAGGCGCCCAGACTTTAGGGATAAGTAAGATAAGAGAAGAGAAACCGGGGAGTGTAAGTTTTTTACCTCATTAAAACCACCCTGGTGATCACCATCAGCACATGGAAGAGGTAATCCCTTAAAAGACCACTCCGGAACCCCCTCTGTCTAACACCTGATAAGGCACATCCCTGAGGAGACTTCACAATGGTCTCCCATTGTAAAGTCCTGAGCCTCGTTGTGCACGGCAGCATGTGATTACTGTGCCACTGTCTTCCTTGGAATCATGCGATGGGCGGGCAGAGTCCCCACTCTGAGCACCTGTGGTTCCAACATTGAATTGTCCTACAGAATATTTAGTCTTGTTTTTTGATGGGAAACCATCTTTTAATAGCTTCTCTCACACAGTTTCTCAAGACTATGAACTACATAGTGTGGTTAATGGCCCTGGCTGCTGGAAGTCGTGGGTTCAATTCCCACCCAGGACAAATGTTTGTGTGATGAGCACAATCATTTTTTCTGTGTCTAGGTGTAATTTATCTATAATATGTATGTATTTAGAAATATTTAAGTATGTTTATCAGTTGTCTAGTACTCATAACACAAGCTCTGCTTAGCTTGGGACTAAACAGCGTTGTAGGATAGTTGTAAAAAAAATAATATGCGTGTTGCCAGTTATGACATATGGCTCTGAAACTTGGTCGCTTACAATGGGTCTCATCAACACGGTTTGTTAAAATGACATTAAAAAAAAAATTACGATAACTTTAACCGCTTACATTCGGGCGGTTATAGTTGCAATTAAAGAAGATAACAATTATTGATGTATTTTTGACCGAACGCTGTTTATTTATTTATTTATATATACTTTAATGCATACCAAGTAAAAAATTTACAAATTGAAATTGTAATACAACAAAAAAACATACAATTGGCGTCCTTATCGCACTCGGCGATTTCTTCCAGGCAACCCAGAATGGATAGTGACTGCCTGGACACAAAATGGGGTTGCACTTGGTGCAAATATAAAAGTAAACAAAAACTTAATACTAAAATAGATACACATATACGTACATACAAAATATAAATATATAAGCAAGACAATAAGTGATGAAACAAAGACATGATCACAGTGACAAGTAATGATCCTTCACAAGCCTTTTAAATACAGGCAGTGTTTGCGCACGTTTTATTGCCACAGGCAATGCATTCCATAGACGAGCGGCCTGGGCCTCAAGTCTGCTATTAAAATAGTGTCAGAATGGTCTATCATTGTCTTCATAATTGTTGATTTTGACCAAGTTTGGTAATCTACTAATATAATGGTGTCATTATGACTTTCCAATGGTCAACCTCTGACACTCCATTGAAAGAAATGGCACAGAATGGTAATCTCGTACATAATGACAAATGAATATTTGACGTATGCGGATAACTGCCAAAATTTTGACAGTTCCTTTGATCAGTGACCTACCATTAGAACATCATTGTGCAGTCATTGCATTTAATTTGTTTCGAGACAGCTCGATATTGTAATTCTACCACAACATCATTGACCGATCAATGATTGACCATTATGAATTAGCAGATTACGAACTTTTAGCAAAATGACAATGGGATCGTGTTGGAATGACGAATTTATAAAAATAGCAGACTTGGGCCCCTGGACAGTAAAAGACTTATCCAGGAAAATAGTCGTATGCATTGGCCTTTTAAGTTTCATTTCGTTGGTGTTTTATATGATGGTACAACAACAGCTGGCCTACCAAATTTAACCTTATAGCATTTCAAACGTAAAGTAGCTTCATTAGTTACCTTTACCAATAGTTATGTTATGAACACATGTGTAAACCTCTTCATATTGCAGGTGTGTGAGCAGAAAGTGGTTTCTGCCACTTTCTATCGAGACGTACAGTCTTCCTGTTTACCAACATGCAATATCTGCGTTCAAATTGTGTCATAACTTAAAAAATACCTGTCATTTGAAACAATGATGACCTAAGTCAAATAGTATGACTTTACAGGAAAGTATTTTTAAGTTTGAATAAATATAGGTATATCCTCATAATAATGAATAATCCTAATTGTCTTTTAACTAAACAATTAAAAAATATGACTCAATTTATAACCGAAATAAATTTATTAATTCCCTGCCCTAAAATTATAATTAAATTTTATGTGATCAATCTCTTTTTTTGAGTACAATAATATCCTTGTTGTAAATGAGCTATAGTAAATATTGGTATCGTATTTATATTTGTGAATGAAGTTCAGTGTGCGCCCATAGATGGCCCGTTTCTAGGGTTACGGACCTCAAAAGGCAAAAACGGAACCCGTATAGGATCATTTTGGTGTCCGTCCGTCTGTCTGTCAAGATGTTTTATCTCGGGAACAAGTGGAGGTATCAAGTTGAAATTAAAACTATTTACTCCAGTCTACGGTCCCTTAAAGCTGTGAAAAAATCTAACTTCTGTGTTAACGATAAAAAGTTACTGTCGTTTATGTAGCACAACTTTTTTTGCTATTCGGAAAAATCTTCGAAACTCAATTCGGAAATACAACTTTTTTCATCGGTAAGTTTGTACGGAACCCTCAGTGCGCGATTCCGACTCGAACTTGCCCAGTTTTTTATTCACATATTTATATAGTTTCACTTCCCAGAATAAATACATTTTAAACGCTTTTTTCTCGATAATTTGATTCTTAAGTTGTTAAACTATTTGAGCTGTGCTGTGAAGATGCGATATTTCATACAAACAACCGAATGGATGATGTGGGTAATTCTGTCTCATTATAATTAGTATACGTATTAAATATTAGTAATTTCGATGTAAACTCTAAGCTTATGTTATTAATAGATTCTAAAGGCTGAATAGATATAACCTCGACGCGACAATGAAAACACCGTACGACGAATCACACTAATATTGTAAAGTTACTATTAATATTCTCCTCCCAACTTTCCTATAATATTGTTGTCCTCTTCTGTGTGTTTGTGTGTACATAAATAATAAAATAAATAAATATTGAGTCTGTGTCTATAGTTGTTACTTCTTCACGCTCGAACGGCTGAACGAAATTCGATGAAACTTAGTACACGGGTACACCATGTCCTCGAATGGCACAGAGCACACTTTTTATCTCGGGATCTAGGAGTATGTTCCCTTGGGGAAATTTTCTACTGCCAGCAGCTAGTCTTTTTTTTACAAGCTTATATTTAGTTTCACCTGTCCCGATGTTTGCATCATCTTCATCATCATTTCAGCCGAAAGACGTCCACTGTTGGTCATAGGCCTCCCCCAAATGTCGCCTCTCTGCTTACCATCAGGTGGGATCGCAGTCAGGCACTGGTTTATCTCAATTAAAATAATAATAATAATGATAATATTTATACCGTGCTTGCTAGAAAAAAAAATATATTCATTGAAAACTTGTTAATGTAAACTATAGCGACCCTCCCTTCCCCAGCTTCACACATTTATTATATTTTTTTGCAATTATCGGCTTTTCTCTACTAATATTATACATAATTATGTTCTACACATAAACCTTTCTCTTTAATTATTCTGTGTACTGGTGAAAACTGCATGAATAAGTGTTAAGTAGTTTATGAGTTTATCGCGAACAAACAAATGGACAGACGCAGTAGAGGACTCTGTTTTATAATTTGTAAGGATATAATACTACCTTCTTTCTTTTGTTTTGTTTTTCCACCCGTAAAACTAACGCCCGGAGGACACGGTGGAGGTGTGCCCCGCTTGGGCAGAGTAACGCCGTGTCCTCGAGGGGGCGATCGGCGGCGGCGATCTCTCGCGCTGGACCTTGGTTCAGACCATGGTCTGGAGCGAGGAGGAGGGGCCGATCGCGTGAGGCAACGTTCCTTACGCCCTGAACGCCGCCGGGATTCCGATCCCGATTTCCGGCCACCGTAGGCGCGGGCTTGCGGACGGCGAGCAATGGGTAGGTCGCCGTCCAACCGTCCGGTAACCGTCCGGACCGAGCCCAAGTCGTCGACGGCGCGTACTGTTCCACGCGCGCCTCAAGGAGATGTCAGCAAATCGTAGGGGCCCAGCAGGGTCGAAGCCTACTAGGGCCACGGGTTGTGTGAAAGCGAAACCCGGGGCTCTGGGACGAAGGCAAAGAAGGAACTGGAGTGGGTTTTTAGTCAGTAAAAGTCTGACACAATCTCCCACTCCGCCCAAGAGCGGGATTTGTCTTAAGATGATTTCCCCACCCAATAAAAAAAAACCCACAACAACAACTATTTATACGAAAAAATGGTCGTCGCCTTGTTGTCGTGTTAGTACTTTAATGTCGCAATCCATGTCCCAATGTCGCTCTTTTGCCACATGTCGCATTATCACATATCGCCTATATGATGGGAGCATTAATCGTCGTAATTTAGCTATAAACTAAGCCTTATGTTATGAATAGATCCTAAGTCGTGAGTTCGAGCTGCCCTTTGAACCTAAGCCGTTAATACGCGCCTTCCATCTTGGAAAGACTTCCGTGTAACATTTAAGTTAATATTTATGATTAATCGAGAAAGGGCATAATATAACTCAGCCTCTCTATGACTTAACATCTTATTGGAGACACTAGCATCTAATTTCGAAAATAATTTCAAGAATTATCAATATCATTACCATTTCAGCCACAAGCGGTTTTGCAGTGCCCTCCGTATCCAATACAATAACGCGTTCAGGGCGGTGTTGAGGCTGCTTCGCTTCTGTAGTGCCTCGGGCATGTTTGCGGAAGCGCACACCGACTGTTTTCACACCACCATGCGCAAGCGGTGCGCGACCTTGGTGCGCAGGGTGCGGGGCAGTTCTAATACAGTTCTGGCGATGATTGCCGGCAGATTTGATTGCCCTTCTATCGGAAACTGCTGTAGCAGAAATGTTGCTAACTATGTCCGATAGAGTAATATGTATTTGCTTGCCTAAAATAAATGCTTTTTATTTATTTTTTTATTAAAAGACATCCAGTATTGGACATAGGCCTCTCCCAGAGGAACGGACCTGTGCGTTTCTAATCCATCGGATTACTGCGAACCTCACCGAAGATTCATCACCACATGACATCGCATTGTGAGATGCCTTCCAAAGATCAAGAGAACCAAGGTTACCGACATAGCCCGAAGAATCGCCGAACAGTGGCAGTGGGCAGGGTTTGCAGAACAAATTCTCGATGGTTGCCGAATGATTCTGGAGTAGCGCCCGCGTACCTTAAGACGCACCGTATAAAGGTATACAATGCGTTCCAAATAAGAATAGGATCGATTGCCATGTTGTGACGTCACGTCATACTGTCAAATCGAAGAATTATTATGGTGAGCAAATGAAAAGAAATTTTTAAAATTTAATTTATTTAAGAACTGTAAACGAAAAAAGTTAAATCAGAATCCAGTTCTTCAATTTTGCTCATCTCTGAGTTCTTTAATTTTGCCCAATTTCTTGTGATTTAGGAACCGCAGACTTAATTATATGCCTTAAATTTCAACTCGATACCTCCACGCGTTCCCGAGATAAAGGGTCTTGACAGACAGACAGACGGACAATAAAGTGATCCTATATGTGATCCAAAGTGTCACTAAAACGGTGGTTGCTGAAAATCAGCATCGTAGATTGCTGGATTTCCCCAGCGTCGCGGTATGAGCTGAGCAACAACCTATTTTTGCCTAGATGCGACGCACAACTTGGATTTATATATTGTATTTGTTTTTCTTATATTATTGTTTATATGTACACGATAGGTTAGTTTCTGTCGGCCGCGGCCACGTGCAATAAACAATAGACATAGACAACCACAGACTAAACTTTAGACATCGGACAAATGTGTTTTGTCTAGTGTCTATGGTGCAGCACAGTTATGCCTGGTTTATACATGGTCCGACAGATTGATGTATTTTATTGTGTGTCTATTTGGGCAAAATAAACATGTTTTTCTTTTTTTTTTTCTTTTTTCTATAAGGGTTCCGTTTTTTCTTTTAGAGGTACGGAACTCATTGAATGAATTCCCACCTAAAAAAAATCTCTTAGGGTATTACCTAGGTACTTAACCAAACAACTTTGGTTATTTAATAGATATCAGTGTCAACGATAAGACCGCCATAATACTTCCATTCTTATACTATTTGTGATGATGCTTTTGTCCCAGTTCTGTTAGCAGGATTCTAAAGCAAAAAGCGTTACTAATGTTAAACATAAACAACAAAAAATAAATAAAAACTCTCACTGAGAACGTTTTACCGCGTCACGCCTCACCGAATGAATGGTACAACATCCTGTGTTTACTAATTACTACATCGTTTTGTTAATGGCTTATGTATACTATAACATGCTACACACAATATAACGGACTAACCGTCAAAACAACCTTCGAGCAGTGGTGGCCGAGTGATAACGGCCCCGACTTACGAGTTGTAGGTCGCGGGTTCAAACCCAGCCAGGCGCATTACTTTGTGTAGTTTATTTTATCACCACTGCTCTCAAAACGGTGAAGGAAAACATCGTGAGGAAACCGGCATGTCCTAGAACCAAAAATTCGAAGACGTGTGACATTGACCAACCCGCACTGCCTCCCATTCCCTCTCCTAGAGAAGAGGATAGAGTCCCAGCAGTGGGAACATTGAAAGGCTGGATTGTACTTGTTGTTGTAACCATCAAAGGCTCTACCACGAGCTCTCTACGCGATCCATTTTACGACCTAAACTGAACTGTTCTTAGGGTTTCATACCTCAAAAGGAAAAAACGGATCCCTTACAGGATCACTTTGTTATCTGTATGTCTGTCTGTCAAGACCCTTTATCTCAGAAATGCGTGGAAGTATCGAGTTGAAATTAAAATCATTATACTTCCTTCTGCGGTCCCATAAAGCTGTGAGAAAATCAAACTTCTAAGTAAACTAAAAAAAAAAGATACGGCCATTTATTTTGCAAAAAATGTATATTTGGACACTCCTCTCAAGAGAATCAAAATTCATAGGGTATTTCCTAATGACCCAGAATCCTAGAATTTAGAATAAAGCAAGGTCATAAAGCACAGGTATAGGAATAAATCTGAAAACTGAGTAAAGTTGTTACGTCTCAAAAAAAAAACTTTTTTTGTGATTCGGAATAATATCGAGACTCCATTCGGGAATATATATATGTGCATTAATGGGGGTAACTTTATTATAATATATTATATATACATCTTAACTAATAAATATTATAACTTAATAAATACTTAAACAAACTGAAAATAATATTATGTACAAACTGGTAGAAAAAGAACATATAGGGCATCAAACAATTCGTCCACATCGATGTCAATGGGAAAAGTGCCCAGAACGCTGGCAGCATTGCCACGCTGGATGGCAATGCTAACGAACAACTCGATGAGTGCTCGGACCCCATGGCCCCAGTGTTTCAACCCCGAACGGCTCAAATATATAACTTCCGATGAGGTTATTATATTTACGTCGTTTGAGGTTTTCTGCACCTGCAGCAGCCGCCCCAGCACAGCCCGCCGTTTTCAGAAGATGGGATGGCGCAAGGGTGTCGACACATGTTGCATCCCACACCAAAGGCCTACCCAATTTCCAAGGCATTATAGTCAACCCGTCTGGCCTCTTCCCATCGTCACGTGCCAAGCCTATAGGTGGGTTCTAAAACCGCTGGCACCCCGGCGGTGACAAGAGCTCGGCGGATGGTGTCATTAATACTGGCATGTCGTGCTATTCGACCAGCGCTTCTACTGCATGATAGGCCATGGTGTCCGAGGCGGTCGACTGCTTCGCCGCACTGACATCGATGTGGAGCTCCACTAGTAGCACCCAGACGCAGGCATGTAGCAATCCGGAAGGTGGTGTCACTCAGCATGTGTACATTAATTGTTAAACAAATAAATTCCCTTCAGCACATGCAAAATCCTCGCTAACGTTAACCTTCGTACATCTGTTGCACCATCACTTCGGTATCATTCCGATAGCAAGTTGGCCAACATATCGGCGTCCTATCTCCGAGTTGGTACCTACGGCCTAATGATACCGCTGTGACTTTCTGACCTTACCGGTGTAAATGTTAGCACATTCTTGTTCTGTACTGTGAGGTACATAACGTTTATACACTTGTTTCTAGGTTAAGTACATTGGTATTATACCTTATAACATTCCAGCCGCCGCCAAAGGAGACGCCCCGGGCATTGGGAAACGCAGGGCGAGTTCCGGCCATCACAGGTGCAAATCTTTCAGTATTAGATGTCGTGGCCCGATCTTAGAATTGATCTGGCCAGACCGTTTAAACGTTAACATTTGATGATATGTCAATCCTCGTTTGACCATATCATTGATGTAGGATTTCTATGATAATAAAAGGTCTAAAGAAAGAAGCTAAACGAGGATTGAAATATCATCAAACTTTAACGTTTAAAACGATCTGGCCAGTTTTACTTGGCCATATCATGAAGTGATCAAGTTCTAAGATCTGGCCATGACATAGACATAAAGGGAGAGTCAGAAGTTCAAATACGGGAAGCCCAAGACTGGGCAAACTGGCGAGCAAAGTAGGAGAAATACCCATTGTAATGGATGGAAAAGAGTCGTAAAGAGAATTATCATAGTATTTCGGTAATAGATAAAAATTGAAAATCGCTTTCAGTGTCATTATTAGATACTAACAAACCGCTGGTAGCGCCTTCGCCCAAACGAAAGTCAAAAAATATCCCTGCCCCCTAGCCAAGTTACGATCGTTTCGTTCGCGTCGAAAGCCTCGAGTAGGCCACGCCTCCAATTTCCTTTTTTTAACGTCATCTCAACGCTCAGTCACGTGGTCAGAACAATGGCGAGGCGTTCAACGCAAACGAAACGATCGTAACTTGGCTAGGGGGGCTAGGGTGAAAGTTATCCTTTTTGTGAGGTGGGAAATCTTCCAATGCCTTCCCCAGCTCTAGGATGGAGCGAGAGGGCGTGTCATACTAAAACCACCCACCTGTGTCTTTCATTCAGTAGCTAAAATTCCCGTAGTCCGAACGGACATAGGCCCTGCTGGCCCCTACGGTAAAGATACCTATCTCATAGAATAGAATATTAAATGTAAACTTAAGCAATATTCACAAATACAAATACAAAAAGTTAATTTGTATACAGGTACAATTTAGTTGTTACAAATGTATTTAATGTCTCTGTGTTCAGCCACAAAGTGGTATACAAATATTAATGAAATAAAAGTATTATTATGCCTACTGAACAAATTTAAGTACACACATTAATATATCCACTATTATGTACTAATTAAAAAAACCTTTAATAATGTAGAAAGTTTACAAATTTAGAAAATAACATTGTAAGTTTTTAAATGATTATTACATATACTACTACCGTCCACATTTCTTTTTTAAATCTTGATTTGTTCGCGCTTGACCGCTATGTCACCTGATGGAAAGCGACGATGCGGTCGACAATGGAACGCGCTTACCTAGAAGTAACCTATTCACTCTTGACTTAAAGATTCCCGGGTTGTAGCCATCAGGAAACACAGATTCCGGCAAGGAATTCCCCTCCTTAGTCTAGCTCCTTAAGAGTATGAATTTTACCTCAGGACTGTACTTTACGTAACCGTGAGGAGTTAGAACTAACAGGTAATTAAACTTTATCTGAACGCTTTCATTAATAACACTAAACCATTCAAATATATTAACTGGGAACCAGTGTTGTTGCTTTATCAAATGGAATTTCGATAGGAAATAATTTTGTGAATTACAACACTATAAAATAACAAGCTATTTGCATTGAGCGGTTTTTGGACGTCGTGGTCTGTTTTGCAAAGATATTATTTTATATTCAAGAAGATAAAATAATACCATATGTTTAGGTTGACTACAAACCTAAATATATGATTTTAATATCAACTCGATACCTCCACGCGTTCCCGAGATAAAAGGTCTTGACAGACAGACAGACAGACCACAAAGTGATTCTATAATGGTTTCTTTTTTCCTTTTTCCTTTCAGTAGGTAGGTCCTGTACATACAACTACATCAATTGGGTTCCCCCCCTTTGCATTAAAATACCTTAGAAAAGCTGTCCGGTATTACCTTAGAAAAGCTCGCTGTCCGGTTTTGGAATTAAAAGTTTTACAAGATTCAACATGATATCTTGATTTATAAACTAAAGATTGGCCTGAACAGAGCTATGGCAAAATGAGCTGTACTCTGTTGACATAAGTTAACATTCAGCAGCCCTGGACTAAGAGAAGTGGAAGGTAATATACAAGCCACTTAAAAAAGTGTTTGTAAACATGTACCTATTTCTTTTTTTGGTGTGGTCAATCATTTAATGACTTCTCCCGTTCTAGAGTGAAGCAGAGGCGTGTCAGACTTTTACTGACTACCCACCTATGTCTTTCACCTACCCTTTACGTTCTCGGCAACCACTCTTTAATACTCATTTACCACAAATTGCAATTTTTTAGATAAGTCACTTTCATTCTAAAGGTGTGAATTGTGCTTTTAGATAGCATAGCATAGTCGACCTTATAATGTTCGCACTGTTGGGACTCAGGCCTCCTCTCTAGGAGAGGGAATGGGCCATAATCCACCACGCGGGACCAGCGCGGGTTAGTGGATGTCACATGTCTTCGAATTTTTGGTTCTAGGACATGCCGGTTTCCTCACGATGTTTTCCTTCACCGTTTTGAGAGCAGTGGTGATGAAATAAATTACACAAAGTAATGAGCCTGGCTGGGTTTGAACCCGCGACCTACAATTTGTAAATCGGGGCCGTTACCACTCGGCCACCACTGCTCCCACTGCTGCTGCACTTTTAGAATACCTACCTATTATTTATTGCTTAAAATTATTTATTCATTTATGCTATAGCAGGTTTTAATTGCAACTACAAGCTTATAAGAATTCGCAACGAGAGCTATGATTGCAGCTCTATCAGGGACCACACAACTTGCAAGAAACTCCTGTTATGCAAAACTTATACATCAATAAACTATGCTAAGATAGATAAGGAATTATACTATGACAAAATGCACTCAATATCCGCTTCTTATCATACAGCTATTCTGTCCGCGGATGACAAACAGTGGTATCTCATTATTATTGAAAATACAATTTGTGTGCTTGGATCTTTCTACATCAGGCAGTTCGTTGAAAAATCTGTAACTTTTGTGGTTTAATGAATAGTGAAAAAATAAAAACACTAATCATTATACTTATTATTTTATAAATGCGAAAATAACTTTAACTTAAGTGGCAGTGGGCAGGGCACATTGCTCGCAGAACAATGAGAAGAAAGGTTCTGGAATGGCAACCGCTTATTAGAAGACGCAATACTGGAAGACTTCCCACAAGGAGGACCGATGACCTGGTGAGGGTCGAAAGAATCCGATAGATGCGAGACGCGCAAGACCGTTATGTATATATACAAAATAAACATACATATGTATACTTATATAAAGTAAAAGAAAGGGTTCCTCCAAGGTGGACCGATGACCTGATAAAGGTTGCGGGAATCGGATGGATGCGAGACGCACAGGACCATTCTTTGTGGCGAAGCTTGGGGGAGGCCTATGTCCAACAGCGTATGTCTATCGGCTGAAATGATAATGATGATGAAAAGGAAGGGGTTATTGAGACGACTTCACTGTTTGTGCAGAAAATAATTTCGTAACATCCGCTTAAATGTATACAGACTGGTGGCCGTCCTGATCTCAAGAGGACAACATTCACAGCCAGAAGTTTTTTTTTTTATTATATGGTATTATGAAAAACACTTTTTTCATTGTTGTTAGGCTCTGACCTAGCCACTATATCACCTGATGGCAAGCGAAAATTATACGAGACGGAAATAATATTAAGTACAAAATCCCTATTTTCTAGAAACTCACAATAATTGAGTTACAACTTTTTAGCTTCTGACGTCAATATTGCAATGGTCGGCGGAAATTCTAAAACAGTCGATAACACAGTATCAGGCCAATACTGATTAGGGCACAAATACGCTTATTACATACTAGCTGACCCCGCGGCCTCACCTGCCACTTTGGTTACTGCTCCGTTCCCTTTGGTCGTAGCGTGCGTGATGTTATATATCGATGGCTTAGAGTGAAAACCTTGGGTATGCAATTTTAGGTAATTTTTGTTTCATTATGGTCGACTGGTAGAAAATGCCTAAGGCATTAAGTCCGCCTTTGTACAATGTTTCATTAGTGCATAAAGTTTTAAATAAATATATTTTTGAAAAGAAAAGCTCGTAACACATAATTTTGTATCACGCAAAATTTTGATTTGATACTCGTACCGCCACCTACGATGTTGAATGCATACTTTGCTCGAGTCAGTTTGGCGTGATAACTTCGCAATGGCGCGTCAAAACGTGTAGAAAAAAAAAGAAAAACAAAAGAAACGAGCGTTTGAAATAAAACAATAGTTTTAAATATTTGAATAAAACACGTAGAAGCCCATTATAATAACATGATATTAAAGGTCTAGTTTGGTTTTTGTGCATCCTGAAAAGTTACGTATTTCACAGTTACGAGGTATTCACTATAAGCCATCGATATCCTACCTTCCTCGATAAATGGGGAATCCACCACTATAATAATGTTCTAATTCTAACTAGTAGTTCCTGAGACTAGCGCGTGCAAACAAACAATAATCAATCATCAATAGGTGCTAATTGCACATTCCAAAGCGTTGATCTCTTTGGAGGACAACATGCAAGAAACTCCATGGACTCTCTTTTAAATAGTGTTATGTATTACAAATATCTCAGTTACATAATAACTGTGATGATAATATTTGCGAATAAAGCTTATTATTATTTCCTTTATTTATTAATTAAACATATAAATAACACTCAGTAAATTGTAGGGGCCCAGCAGGGTCGAATTCTACTGGGGCCACGGGTAGTGTGAAAGCGAAGTCCGGGGCCCCGGGATGAAGGCAAAGAAGGAACAGAAGTGGGTATTTAGTCAGAAAAGTCTGACACTATCTCCCGCACCGCCCAAGAGTGGGATTTGTCACTAGATGATTTTCCCACCTAAAAAAAAAACGTAAATTACATTTTTAAATATTTTTTAAACAAAACTCATTAAAAAAAAAAGCATTTAACAATATAAAAAATATTATAATTATTATTATAAACAAACAAACTCTTCAGTTTTATAATATTAATAAAGATTATAGCAAGTAAAATACTATACATAAAAGCGAACACCGCTTTCCATAAAGGCGTTACACTAAATCCAAATGTCTCCCTTAATTATGTAAAACAATATCTTAATTATTACATTTCTATCTACGATTTGTGACTGTTACCCAACAATCGCTTTAGTACGGCCTTATACCAAATACAGAAAATAATCCCGCTACAATCTAATTCCAATCGTCCAACAGTACATTTCCTGGTAAAATAAGTGAACAGTCAATTCTATTCAATGCGAAGAACCGCTGCTTTGTGTGTAACTCAAGAATTGAAAGGAATTGTGGAAATGATGCAGTTATAATGTTCTTGAGACTACCCCGGTACTGTCGGCACGTAATGTTCCACGCGCGGCTCAAGAAGATGTCAGCAAAACCAGGGCCCAGCAGGGTCGAAGCCTACTGGGGCCAAGGGTCTGCTTCTGAAAGGAAGACTCGGCCGTGGTATAAAAGGCAACGAAGGAACAGGAGTGGGTTATTAGTCAATAAAAGTCTGAGGGATGTCATTGGATGATTTTCAAAACTAAAAAAAAAACCTATATTGTAGCTTTTTTTAAGGTCTTCTTCTTTTCGTATCTATGGTAAACTCTTTAAACTGTTGGGGCCCAGCAGGTGGCTGTGGTTACGTTAACTGCTTAAACTCATTAAATCCTCCATAGTGGAGGTGTATAGGCACTTAGGGCACTAACATGTGGCTCACGTTTTGACCAGGGGCACCGCACTTGAGTATCCGACGGGTCTATAAAACCCCCATTTCGCCAAGTTGTGTTTGCAGCGACCTACCTGGGTGCGCAACCGATTTATTGCTTTCCATAAAGACCACTGCAATTCGCGTCCAGGCAGGAGATGTTCTTGGGGTTTAAGAAGTCGGGTGGTGGTAGGTGATGTTCTTCCCAAAGCTTTAATTTTTCTTTGTGTGTTGGATCAAGGATGGCCTGTGTGCTACGAAGAAAGCTCTTCCGGCTCTTAAACTTACTTAAAAACGTGGGAAATCATCTAATGACTTCTTCTGCTCTAGGGCGGAGTTGGAAGGCGTGTGAGACTTTTAATGACTAAAACCACACCTTTGTTCCTTCAGTTGCTCTTTGCGTCCCAACACCACGGGTAAGCCTTTCAGAAGTCGACCCATGACCCTAGTAGACTTCGGCCCTGCTGGGTACTACGGTTTTAATGATTTTTCTGTGAGGCGCGCGTGGAATACTACGCGCCGTCGACGACTAGGGCTCAGTCCGGACTGTTACCTGACGGCTGGACAGCAAGCTACCTATAGCTCGTCGTCCGCAAGCCTACGCCTGCGGTAGCTGGTAGTCGGGATCGGGGTCTCGTTGGATGGGACGTGAGGATGTCCGTTCATTACACATGCAGCCGTCTCCTTCGCATTACTGCTTATGCTAAAAAAAAAACTGCCACCCAAGGTGGGAGATGCCTTCGAGCTAGGTCGGTAACTTTGGTTCTCCTGCGGATATGTTCAATTCTGATGCGATCACGCTAATAATTAATTTGTCGTGCTCGGAGTTTCCTTGCGTAATTAATTAAGTATTTAATAAAAATATATTTAGAATAAATTACATTACAAGGACCTAAATGATAAGTCCACATCTCCGCATATCTTTATTTTGATGTGCCCGTAAGGGTCCACCACGATTGTTTCTTTTGGCAAATGTTTACCAACAAAGCCTACATTGTGGAATGCAATAAAGAATTCAGTATGAACTCGCACTAGGCACTCAGAAGTCTAAATTAACGCAATAAAGTCCACAAGACCAATTGGAAATACTCCAGGACCTATACCATGACGTTTAAAGTAAGATTGTTTCATTCTTGTTTCAGTGTGGGTAAGAGACAGAGCTATACAGGTTGTCTAGCGCCATCTCTTACCCACACTGAAATAAGAATGAAACAATCTTGCTCTAAACGTCATGGTACAGGTCCAAGCCCGCGACATACATTCCTGCTACAATACTAAGCCCAGATTAAACTTGAGAGAGAGAGAAAAACACTGAATTCTAAGTAAAATGCTTTTAACCTAATTGTATTTCAGTGGGAGTTAAAATAACAAAATTCTGTTACCCGAGACTACCTGGAACGACTAAGTAGGGAATACAATTTCTACGATATCACTGTTCAAGCGACCCTTTGCTATGCATATCTTTACTTCTTATGTAAATAAACAAATAAATTTTTAAGAGGACAATCTCGGTTACAAAACAAAAAACCGGCCAAGTTCGAGTCGGAATCGCGCACGAAGGGTTCCGTACCGCCCGCCCATAGCAAAAAAAAAACAGAAACAAAATCACGTTTGTTGTATGGGAATAACAAACAACAACAACAACAAACGGTTTGGTTGTAACAAACGTGATTTTGTTTCTATTTTTTTTTTGATTTTGCTCCCTTAAATATTTATTTTATTCTGTTTTTTTGTATTGGTTGTTATAGCGGCAATAGAAATACATCATTTGTGAAATTTTCAACTGTCTAACTATCACGGTTCATGAGATACAGCCTGGTAACAGACGAACAGACAGCGGTGTCTTAATAATAGGGTCCCGTACCCATAGGATAAAACTGCTGTGAGGAACCCTAAAAACTTCAATGTTGTATGTTATTTTGTCCTTAAGTGTTTGAGCCGGGTACCCCGCCCTGTATCGTGTATTGACATTTTGATGCCTATCCGCACATTGCAAAATAATAACATCACTATCTTGCTCACGCATTCACGAATTCCCTTGCGTTCGAGAGGGACGGAGGACAAGTTTTCTCATTGCCGCAATGCAACCTGCGCAGGAGTCGATGCGCATTTGCGATATGTACGACACCGGTGCAATTGTAATGCAAAACCAGTCGTTAGCTAAATGTGGTTAAAATATTCTTGATTGACATCTGTCTGCTTGCCGCCCGCCGGTAAGTCCGTAATGGTAGGCTCTCGCTTCGTAAGGACGAATTATAAAACTAATCTTTACATCTTTTTTAGACTAATGATGCAACATTATATACCTACAAGTGTATTATTATTTTTTAGGGTTCCGTGCCTCAAAAGGAAAAAAACGGAACCCTTATAGTATCACTTTGTTTTGTGTCTGTCTGTGTCTTCAAGACGGTTTACTTCGAGAACGCGTAGGAAAACCATATACTCAGGTCCGACATCCCTTAACATTTTAACCGTTGGATATATCCGACTGAGAGTCAGAGAGTGTTTCTCGCGTTTATTCCGCCATAGACCAAGGTCACTACAATTTTCTAACTAATGAAATATAACTTTGTAATAGTTACCTTAACAACATATTTAAAAATCAGATATGTTAAAATTTATTTACTTTTTGTGGAGCTTTAAAGCGTCTGACAAAAGATTTGGTCCATGGAAAGTGTCTGACACTTATGATACTACTTTAGAATAATATTCTACAAAACATATATAAAAATCGGCCGTAAAAAATTAAGTTAAGTAACTCGTTATTTTTAGTTCCCTTTTTCACCGGGTACCTGCTCAGGGGCCCCAAGGTCCACAAGTACACAGGTATTCAAAGCACATGAGACGCTACTGAGAATCTAAGGTTTCATCCATGTGAAAATAAGTTATGTCTGACAGCTCTGGGATCTTAGTATACCAGGATAGCACATCCACGACCAAATACTCCATCTTGACAGCTCTTCTGTCACCTATGGGGATTAAAGCGCTAAGCGAGATGGAATACCCAGTCGCAAACACACGACCCTGACAAATAGGACACGAAAGCAATCATCAGACCAATCCGACGAGGGCATATAAAGGGTTAAAGCTGTGAAAAAAACATTTATTTACGTAGCTAAGTTTGTACAGAACCCTCAGTGCGCCAGCCCGACTCACACTTGCCCAGTTTTTTCATAAAGTGTGGCTGAGATAACACATGTGTGTTTAAAAGATTTAAGTGGGGAGACTATAATTGTTTTGTAGTGAGAAGTTGTAACCACAGACTAGAAGTATTTTACTTAGACTCTTTGAAAGTGTTTTTTTAGTGTGATAATAGAATAGAATAAACTTTAATACACGTTGTTGAAACTTCAACGGTCCGGACTAAGCGTTTCGCTTTGTCGTTTATACCGCGTACATCGAAGGACTGGAACAATTTGCCTGCTGCGGTCTTCCCATCCAACTATAATTTAGGTGTCTTCAAGGTTAGAGTGAATAGGCTCTTAATAAACTAGTGCGCCTTACCGTCAAAGATTGCATCTCTGCTTACCATCAGGTGGGATCGCAGTCAAGCACTGGTCTATATGATTTAAAAAAAAAACTTACACAAAAATAGCAACAATTTTACAGAAACTTAAATCTATGCATGCAATGGCGGTCTTATCGCTACAGCGATAGCCCATCATAAGGTTGTCTGGTCTACCAGAAAAAGAACGAATGAAGGTTACACTAGTCGATAAATTTTCCATACAAATGGGGGGTACTGTGTGGAGTAACTGTGGTTACTCCACAGTTTGACTTTGTACGTCTTATATTATTTCTGTTACCTTTTGCGTTCTTGGACCACTGGTAATCTAGACTGTTTAAAGGTTAATCCGGCGAAGACCTAAGTTACATCTAGGTAAGCGCGTTCCATCGTCGACCGCATCGTCGCTTTCCATCAGGTGAGATGGCGGTCAAGCGCGAACCTATCGAGCATAAAAAAAAGACCTAAGTCACTGTTGTCCGTAGCCCTAAATTGTGCTCAAGAATCGACTGGACGTAGCTCCTCCCGATTGTTTTTGTTGGTTCTGTTATCCCTTACAAAACGTACCAGTGAAAATTCTAGGCTTTATTTACCTGAAGGCGGCCATTGCGGGTTGATGGATGTCACTTGTCTTCAAAATTTTGGTTCTAGGAGTAGGACATGCCGGTTTCGTCACGATGTTTTCCTTGACGTTTTGTCGTAAGTCGGAGTCGTTACCACTGCTGATTGATCATCATCATCATTTCAGCCGAAAGATGTCCACTGTTGGCATAGGCCTCTCCCAAGTGTCGCCACAACAAACAGTGTGCGTCTCGCTCACGGATTCCCGCAACGCTCACCAGGTCATCGATCCATTGAATGTATCTATTTGCAACATATTATAAGGCAAAACTGAGATGAAGAAATCTACGCGGCAGCTCAAAAACGTTCACTCAGCATTCCTCTCAGCTTTTTACGCAAGAAGCTTACTTTAAAGTGCAATAAATATCAGAATTAAACATGTAACTACCAAAAATTATAGTGTACGAATGCAAATAAAGGATTTATGTGCAAAATTATCATACAGGTCCGCAAACGTAGCAACAAATCAAAGTTACACCGTAACCGTAGTCATAGAATAAAGTTAGATGCGACACTGCTTTAGAGGCTCATATACATATACGGCATGTTGCCGTCGACACTGGGCGGTTGCAGCCGTCGACATATAGTGACACTTGACACACACGACAGCTGCCGCTGATCTTCGACGGGTCGACGACTGCAGTTATCTCTGCCGTTTTGGGACTTACCATGATGTGTAAGATGTGGTGACGTGTCGTGTGTGTGTGGTGTCGTGTGTGATATCAGTCGTGCGAGCGAGAAAGAGGGATGGAGCTATACGCCCTGTATATCTCCATCACGCGTACACGCTTCAGGCTTCCTCTTTTAGGAGAGAACGAGTCGTAATCTACCAGGCGGACCCGTTGCGTGTCGGTAGACGTTACATGTCTTCGAATTTTTCATTAGGACACGTCAGTTTTCTTACCTTCACCGTTTTGAGAATAGTGGTGATGAAATAAATAACACAAAGCATATCGATTTGCTGGGTTTGAACCCACGACGTACAACTTGTAACCTATACAGGAATATCATTTCTACTTGGTGGATGGATTACTCTATGGCCGTAAAACCTTTTAGTTAATTCATTAGTTTACCTACAGTTAGACAAAACTTTGGCAATAATTTTGAATAAGTAGGCGGAACGAGACAAAGGTCGATAGGCTGTTTGCGAATTAACTTTAGGGCCATAGAGTGGGCGATTAAACAATCGCCCAAACAAACTGTTTTTTTTTATTTTATAATTTATAATATATTCCACAACTATCACACAACGCCGTCTAGTCCCAAGCTAAGCAGAGCTTGTGTTATGGGTACTAGACAACTGATAAACATACTTATATATTTGTAAATACATACATATATAGATAAATTACACCCAGACACAGAACAAATGATCTTGCTCATCACAGAAACATTTGTCCTGGGTGGGAATCGAACCCACGACCTCCGGCATAGCAGTCAGGGCCACTAACCACTAGACCAACTGGCCAGTCAAAAAGTGTTGGCAGCCAACTTGATTGTTGGCCCAAGCCTACTGAAGCCAACAATCCAAACTGTTTCTGAAAGGAAGACTCGGCCCTGGTACGAAAGGCAAGTAAGGAACAGGAGTGGGTTTTTAGTCAGTAAAAGTCTGACACGCCCTCTCGCTCCGCCCAAGAGCGATGGGGGGATGTCATTGGATGATTTTCCCACCTACAAAAAAAATTGATTCAGCTGCTGAACTGAAGAAGTAATTAGTTTCGCCTACAATTTTTTTTTTCTTGGTCTGAATACCATATTATTTACTAGAGTTTACATGTGTTTACATGTAAACTCTGGTAAATATATATTTATGTATGTATGTTCGTATATGTTTTAGTTTTAGTTTCCTTTTATATTTGTATGGGTTTACAATAAAGGACACAATAAATAAATAATAAACAGAATAAGTCGCTCGTTTCAAAGCTTTCAATTAAAATTTAGTACCAATTTCAGAAACCGCATTAGAACTTAATAATTATCTTAACTAAATTACCTTATAAGGCGTTTGTGCTACCCAAAAATATGGACATTTCAAAACAATAGATTTATAATAGGTATTGATGTAAGTGATAATATAGGCCTGGTACTGAATAATAATGTGCAAAATTTTTGAACATGGACTAGTATTTAGACGACGGATTGCATGACTTGATTCCGCCATCTCATTTCTACCATCGGACAAACCAACGTACGGTGAGTATCCACCCTTACATTGATGAAACCTCTACGGTCCGGACTAAGCGTTTCACCTCTTTGTTTATACCGCGTACATCGAAGGACTGGAACAATTTTGTCTTCAAGGCTAGAGTGAATAGGCTCTTAATAAACTAGTGCGCCTCACCACCAACGATTACCATCCTCATGCCCCTGATCCCACCTGATGGTGGGTTCGCAGTCAAGCACTAGTTTCTATCAAATAAATAAAAAATAGTAATACGTGATCTAGATACATTAGGTACCCTCTTCAACACAGTTAGATTTTAGTCACTAAAAGTCTGACACGGCCGGAGGCTGATACAGAGAGAGCGAGCGAGCTGAGCGGCGAGATCTCTCTCGCTTCGTCCAGAGGAAGGGTTATTTTGTAATTTCCATGGAGTGGTGCTCCATGGAAATTAATTCCAAAAATTTTAAACCAAGTAATTTCCCACTAGAAAAATAAACCATCTTCTACGGATAACGCTTCATATGATTAAAGGTGACCTTTATTTCACCAAGTAGGATGTGTTGAGTGACGAAAATGGATGAAGTAAAAAATTAAAAGGAATGTTGAGGAAGTTAGAAACCTGCGCCAGTGACTGAAAAGTTGAAGATCATGGGAAGAGGAGGGATGAAACGCATGTTACTAAAAGATTTATATCTGTATGGACAGAGATGAAGAGAGAAGCCAAAGAAAAGATTGGTGTATTGTGTGAGGAGAGATATGAAAGAAAAGGGAGTCTGATAGAGTGGCGGTTTACCCCTTGGTTGGAGTTATCAAGAAACACAGACTCCACAAACTGTTTTGTGCGTATGGTGATATTTTCACCATGTCCCGATGACGCATCATTTTGGACTTAATTATAAGCAAAGCATAATATAGCATAGTCCGCCTTATAATGTTCGAACTGCTGGAACACAGGCCTCCTCTCTAGGAGAGGGAATCGGCCGTTATCCACCACGCGGGCCCAGTGCGAGTTGGTGGATGTCACGTCTTCGAATTTTTGGTTCTAGGACATGCCAGTTTCCTCACGATGTTTTCCTTCAACGCTTTGAGAGCAGTGGTGATGAAATAAATTACGCAAAGTAATGCGCTTGGCCGGATTTGAACCCAACATAGGTTTCCTCGTGATGTTTTCTTTCACCGTTTTGTGAGCAATGGTGATGAAATAAATTACACAAAGTAATGCGCCTGGTTGGATTTGAACCCACGACCACATTCGGGGCCGTTACCACTCGGCCACCACTGCTCTTACTTGATTATTATCATCCCGGAAAGAAGGTTACATTTTCTAGATTAAAAACCCCGTCATCGTTTACTCCCTTTATTATTATTTTTTTATTGCGATGACGTAACACGTTCATATTATGTAGGTTGAACTCAACCAATGTCTATCTTATTAGCACAAAATAGTCACATTATTGTAAGCAAATTAACAATAAATTACCAGAATGTATAACCCACGACTTATAAATGGTGGGCTGTGGGGCTACAGCCTTAGATTTTAGGTCGATTACGCACTATGACGGTAATAGGCACTTACGACTGTAAACATGGAGAATAGACTGAGTAAAGTCTTTACAAAAAATTGTGCGTTTTTATGTCTTTATTTGTTGATATTTATGTAGAGAGGCCAAAGAAAAGATGGATGGATTGTGTGAACAGTGATATGAAAGAAAAGGAAGTTAGTGATATTATGACGGTTGACAGGATATATTGGAAGAAAAAAACGTGTTGCGCCGACCCCAAATAAGATGGGACAAGGGCAGGAAGATGATGAGTTGATATTTATGTAGGGGGTGATGGCCGTGCCGTAACTGGTTGCCACTCTCGATGCTGGCTATCTCGTCGCGAACTTCTGAAAGAGCTATACCTGATCGTGAGTTAAAACCCAAATAAGCGCTTTACCTTGTGTAATTTATTTCATCACCACTGCTCTCAAAATGGTAAATTAAAACGTCATGAATAAACTGGCACCACTGGCAAAATGTGACATCCACCAAACTGCACTGAGCCCGCTGTTCTAGAAAAAAAATCTGAGTCCCAGCAGTAGGAACATTAAGCTGAACACAGGCAGGTTGTAGTCTGTAAAAGCCTGACACTTATCGCTCCAACCAGAGTGGGAAAAGTTATATGATAATGAACCTACAAAAAAAGTATTCTCTATATCTTATCCCAATTTATTTGAGATCGGCGCAACATGTCATATTCTTCCATACCTGCAATGTGCGGTCAATACATGTCTCTTCACTGTAGGTCGTAGTGACGAAGGTGATATTGCAAACCTGTGATGTGGTACAATAACAATCTAAGAAAAATATAATATAAATGTAGCGCTTAGGTGGCACTCCAAACACAGTACAATAGTTAAGATTTTTAATGAGGAAATTTATACAATAACTTTTCTACCATTGGCATGTTGACTTGTTGATGTACTCTATGCATGGCAGAGGACGGAAGAGATTGCAGCCAGGGGCACCGACTCCCCTGAGAATTATAGACATCAAGAAATAGATCAGTAATCGCCTGTTACGGATAGACGTTTTTTCATTACCCGACGACCCGTTTAGCCCAGTGATTTAGAGCGCCGGTTGAGACGCAAGAATCGCGGGTTCGATTCCCGCACCAACACCAATGTTTGTTGATGAAACACATATTTGGGTTGGGTCTGGGTGTTTGTGGTACCTTCGTTATTTCGTTGTTCCAAGGAAAAACCTTAGTTTGGGACCAGGACAATGTATGTGATTTTTTTTTTACTCTCGATAGGTTCGCGCTTGACCGCCATCTCACCTGATGGAAAGCGACGATGCGGTCGACGATGGAACGTTCTTACCCAGAAGATGATGTTGTGTTGTTGGTTGATTTTGTCTCAATTTATTATTAGTTATTAAATGTATTTATTTGTCGGTTGATCACTGTGCATTTCTTTTCACACCCTTCACCACTTTTGCGAGTTATCAAATGAGCATGAGGTTTTCTAAAAGCTGGCAACCCCTGGTTGCAGCTACAGCATCACCGTACGATCGCTTCATCTCTTTCCAACTTTCTGTTCGCCCGTATGTACTTCGTACTTGGATTGGGAAGAATCAGTCCATTCTCCATGTCTTTGCTTTGTACCAATGGTAGGCTGGCATTTACAATAATGTTTATTATACGAACATTCCGAACAAGCGTGTGTTGCTTCCTTTACGCAAACTAGTTATTTAAGAGATATAGAAGCTTAGGAGTGTCTAATTAAGCGTATCAGAATGTGTTGCGAAAATTGCTATTTTACCTATTAACAGGAACTATATTTCCTGAGTAATGTGATGCCAGATGGCTCGGTGGTGGGTCTAAGCCTACTGGGCCAAGGGTTTGCTTCTGAAAGGAAGACTCGACCATGGTATGAAAGGCAAGGAAGGAACAGGAGTGTTTTTAGTTAGTAAAAGTCTGGCACACCCTCACGCTCCGCCCAAGAGCGAGGGATGTCATTGGATGATTTTCCCAACGAAAAAAAATTGATAGTTCGGTGGTAGAGGTCTTTCTTTTAAGGTGGAAAATCATTGAATAATTCATCCCTCTCTGGGTGGAACTAGAGGGAGTGTCAACTTTTACTGACGTTCCAGACGACAATCACTCTTTTAAACAATCTCGTAGCCCTAGCATGCTAGTGCACCCCATCCATTTTGCTGATTTCTCTTAGAGGCGCACGTGGAACACATCATCATCATTTCAGCCGAAAGACGTCCACTGTTAGACATAGGCCTCCCCTAAGTGTCGCATCCATCGGATTCCAGAAACCCTTACTAGCTCATTAATACAAATTGTAGGAGGCCTTCCAACGCTACGTCTTCCGGTACGCGATCGCCACTAAAGAACCTTTTGGTCATTGCCACTTAAGTTTGGCGATTCTTCGTGCTTTGTCGTTAACTATGATTCTCGTGCTATCTTCATTCCTGATTCGATCACGCAAGGAAACTCCGGGCATAGACTTTCCATTGCCCTTTGAGTGACTTTAGGAGTTCTGATGAGGCACATTGTTAGCGACCACGTTTCGGAGCCAAATGTAACGCGTAAATTCGGGTTTCGGGATTTCTACCATATGCTCCACCGTAATGGATCTTGCCTTTTATTCACAATGTCGTTAGTTCCAATCCAATTTCTTTTCATAAATATGTACGTTCTATGGTTACTATCACGAAGGCGTAACCAGTTGCAAAAGATAGAGCCCCTTCAAATGTGATCTCCACATTTCCATGAGGTGTATTTTATTTCAGCCGAATTGAAATCTGGCTGAACGTGACGTAGCCATATTACATTACAGCGAAGTTTTTAAATTTAGCGCGCCTTTTTGTAATACGGCGTGTTATAGATACCATATGGCTGCGACATCTAAATAAAATAAGGGGCGGCTTCTATCCCACAATAGACGTGTTTTGACGACGAAAATTATTTTTTTATTACATCCTAGTGTACATAGCATTCTTCTAATTAAGACTGCATTCTTCTACGCATACACACCCTATTTCAAAACAGCAAGAATTACATAAAATTATATGGAACAATTAACACTAAAATAATGTAACAAGTCAATATCTCTGTAAGAGACCATTAAACCACACCTGCAATGAAGATATAAATTAAGTAATTAAACAAGGCACTGCATTAAAACTGGCGCCTTCGTGGAGTGTTCAAGTTATTACTAGATCTGATTGCAAAAGTCAATCTAAATGTCAAAGATCTCCTTATTTGTTCAAAAGTATCACAGTAATGTTGCAAAAGCGAGAGTTTGTATCTAAACGTGTATGTTTGTTACTCCTTCATACTCAAACGGCTGAACGGATTTGGCTGTAAATTTGTATAAGGGTAGACCATGTCCTGGAATAGCACACAGGGCACTTACTTTTTATCCCGGAACTATGGGATCCTTAGACATCCCTAGGGATAATATTCGGTTTCCATGTATGCTAAGCTACTGGCAGATGCTAGAAGACCATGAGAAACTGAGATTGATTCATACTCGTATCTTTGTAACTAAACTACTTTGATACGCCACCGGGATATGGTTGGACATCTCATCCATACCATACGAGGGAATATTAAGGAATAGCACTTATTATTTCTTAGCAGGGACTTTCTTTTAGAAAACCTCATGGGTGCTTATGCTTATTTGATGACTTGAAAAAGTGGCAAAATGTGCGAAGAGAAATGCACACTGACCAACCAACAAATAAATAAATGTCCTACTTACATACTGTGTACTTAATTACTTACGTTTGATAAAAATATAAAATGAAAACATTATATAAAAATGAAACTTGTTTTTATTATCAAGAAATATTAAAATTTATACGTAACCTAAAAGACGATTACTGATCTGTTTCGTGATGTCTATTCTCTGGGGTGCTCGGCACCAACTGTTTATTTCTCATGAGTGCTCGAGCCCTGAGCACCCACGCAGTCGGCGCCCTTGCCTTCTTAAAGAACCCACAGCATAGGGTATCGTGTTGGAACATCGAGTACTGTGTGGACTCTTGGAGGACTGGTTTAGATGATCATAGTGGAACGAGCGTACGCGCAAAACGTTTTGGGAACACATTCATTGTGCGTGTAGCTAAGGAAGGGAATTTCCTGCCGGAGTCTTTGTTTTCTGATAGCTACGACTTAAATACATCCAATATTTAAGCCTAAAGTGAATAGATATACTTCTAAGCAAGCGTACTCAATCGTAGACCACCTGATCGTTTACCATCAGGGCTGATAGTGATCAAATACGAGCCTATCAATCAATAAATCAAAAACGCCATTACTGTGTAACTATTGTAGGTTATCTCCGAAGCTCACAAACATTAGCATCAGCCTTTTAATGTTCCCACTGTTGGGACTCAGGTCTCCTCTCTAGGAGAGTGAATGGGCTGTAATCTACCACGCGGGCCCAGTGCGGGTTGGTGGATGTCACATGTCTTCGAATTTTTTGGTTCTAGGACATGCCGGTTTCCTCACGATGTTTTCCTTCACCGTTTTGAGAGCAAGGGTGATGAAATTAATTACACAAAGTAATGCGCCTGGCTGGGTTTGAACCCGCGACCTACAACTCGTAAGTCAGGGCCGTTACCACTCGGCCACCACTGCTCTAGCTCTCAAACGTTTGAATCAATTCAGAAACATCGCAATAGCAACAAGGATTCATCAATAACATTACTAACACTTTCTAAAAACGATTACTAAACATTCAAGCAGTTACCAGACACACCTGCAAACATAAAGGTATATTGATCATAAAATATATCTACAAATGGTTCCCGATGTAACATTATCGTTAAGTTATTGGTTTAGGGTCCATGCAGGCGCACGATTAAACTGTGATGATGGCGCAACAAACCATGAGTTGACTGTAACTTCATCAAGTGTGCAATAACTGGGCCAGGAGGATCTATCTATCAATTTAGGTATGGTTTCCGCACTTAGTCCTATGTGGACCATTGTACGTGGGCCATGGCGGCCATAACCTTAGGTGGGCTCATTCCAACCAGCCCACCTCTCTCCAAAAACAGATAAGGGCCAGGACGATATGGTGGAGCATATGATGGAACTCTACCTTGTTTAGGCGGAGCACCGCTGTGTCTTGGTGGAGACGACCGGCTGCGGCAAGCGAGCAACTTCTTCTGCGATGCAATAATGCGATTGAAGAATATTGCCGCAACCGTGAGGGAATGGTAATATATCCTCATGGTCCAGTCGCCGCCAAATGAGAGGCGCAGACATCGGGGGCTGCAAGGCGATTCTCAGCCACCGTGGGCGCGAGCTATTGGACGGCGAGCAATGGATAGTTTGCGGTGATGGAATAATCATAATTATGCCTCCAGCACTCGATTCCAAAGATATTATAAAGTAATATAAAGAAGAAAAAAAATACAAAGAAGGAAAGGAGCCTCTACTAGCTGATAATATTATTATAATATAGTGAAAAAGTGTGGTGTTACTTGTAGTAGGAATAGTACCTACATTTTGAAATAAATAGAGAATAATTGTCAATACGACTGAGGTGGAATTCGCCAGAGCCGCAGGTGTGGATGTTAGATCCAAGTGCTTCAGTGAGAAATCTCCATGTACATCAAACAAAGTTTTTCAATACACTTACAAAGAAATAAATTAACTGAAACTGCCTGACGACGTGGGGGTTACGCGGCGGCCAGCCTGCTACGATAAATACAATAAATTACACTTTTCCACACTAGTGTGGGAAACAGTAAATTGCGTGCCTAAAGCGGAAGGGATAAGAGCGAGTTTTCGAGAAGTTTATTGAAATCTAGTTATGTAAGCTAGTTAGATACAATCGGAAACTAATCGCACAAACCACTTCGTTTAATACTTAATCTTGTAAATAATAATACTGTCCTTTCCACGATTATTACAATAATCTAACACGTAAATCGTTCTAAGGGATGCATTAATAACGAACATAGCTGTTCCAAATACCAATATAGAAATTAATTTCCGTTCAGATACGACAAGCAATAGCTACTACATCATATTGCCAATTTATCTGCCACTTCCGACCGTGAAGCATTAGTACCGTTCGGGGACAAATACGAGACAAGCTGTAGGCATAAATACAGTCATCTACTGTTATTAATAACAGGTATATAGCTTGCTGTAAGAGTAATGTAGTAAATCCTATCCTACTTTCCTTATAAATATTATATATATCTTTATATAGGTATATAATTCTTCTGTATGTGTGTTTGACATCTAACTGTCATAAAAAGCTTGACTAAATTGGATGAAATTTTGTGTTTATTTCAGTAGGTCTCTGGATGGTTTGAAAATACAATGGGAAATAGGTGGCGCTGCAATCGGGTTCTTAATTTTATTTCTGTCAAATAACCAGCTTTCGGGTAGAACAACGTATGCTGGGACTGCAAGTCATATATATTATAAAACAAAGTCCCCATCGCGTCAGTCTGTCTGTTCACTATAAATTATTATCAACATCCGATTTTTTCAGCCGAAAGACATTCACTGGACCTAAGCCTCCCCTAAACATCGGAATAACGACTGGTCCTGTGCATCTCGCATCTATCGGATTTTCGCGACCCTCACCAAATCATTGGTCCACCTTATACAAGTCCTTCCAACGCTGCGTCTTCCGTTACGCGGACGCTATTCTAGAACCTTACGGCCCCATCGACCATCTGTTTTGCGAGCAGTGTGCCCTGCCCCCCTAACTAAGTTACGATCGTTTCGTTCGCGTCGAACGCCTCGAGTAGGCCACGCCTCCGATCCGAAAAGCCGAGAATTGCAAAAATTTGTAACACCCGTGCGAAGCTTGGAAGGTTCGCTGAAACGATGATTAAAATTGAAAATGTCTAGATGTACCCATGTTGAGATAGACCAGTCCGACGCGCCAATGCGACGATTTGACGATGTTTTCACAGTTATTTTTTATTTTTTGGAGTTTGGAAATCATTCAATGACTTCTCATGCTCTACTTTTACTGACTAAAACCACACCCGTGTCTTTGCATGCTAGGACCACAGGATCCGTTTTCCGAAATTCCCCGTAAACAGAAATAATTCTAAAACATCTATGTTCACAGATATCCATCTACCTTTACGAAAAATCATCGCCACATAGTTGTCGTGCTGTTGCATCGCTTCTGTCTGTGCCTTTAATCAATCGCAGCGTAATGACTGTACCGGCCTAGATGAAATTAGACACACGAATGGACTATATCCCATATTAAGACAAAATAAATCATCATCATCATCTTCCTGCCCTTGTCCCATCTTATTTGGGGTCGGCGCAACACGTGTTTTTCTTCCATTCTATCTTGTCAACCGTCATACTATCACTGACTTCCTTTTCTTTCATATCACTGTTCACACAATCCATCCATCTTTTCTTTGGCCTCCCCCCATCCACATGTATACAAAATAAATACTTAAATAATTTCCGAGTTCCACGTAAACGAACCTGCGGCCAAAAACAAGTCTTGCAATACGCAATAGGTACCAGGCACACAGGTTACAAAAGGAGTTCTATAGTAACGTAATTCATAAAGAGGACAGATCTATGATGTTTGCGTGGGATGATTGGGTATGATGTTACACTTAATTTAATGTTAGGAATGTAAGTAGTGGTCGGGTTAGCTACTGTTTATGTTTATAACTATGTTTTCATTGTTGATGGCTCTTGGTTGGAGAATGCAGGTTGTCATTTGTGAATCTTTGATCGTCGGGACGGATTGACAGCTGTCAGGAATTCTAACAAATGACTAGTCAAGAGGTATCGCATTGAGATATGATTAAGTAATTTTATGAAAAAAATAGTTCACATTTTGACTACCTACTTGTAAGTAAATTTTTTTTTGTTTTTTTTTCTTAGGCGATTTTTTTGATATTTAAAGTGTTGAATTATGAAAAAAAAACTATTTTCACATACATTCTTTACATATTGTAACAAATTTCAAAGTTTATCAGCTTTAAATTAAAATAAAACGCGTTTTTGTACCATGACGATCACGAGGAATACTAAGTTTAAATGTAAGATTCGTTATAGACACCATGACGTAGCTACGCCACAATAATGGCGGTAAGTCGCCTCTTTGAGAAGTAGCTGAAGAAGCGTCAAGGCGACCTCACCATCCGCATGACGCACGTCGTCACCAGACATGGTAAGTTCAGTTGATTCCTTTTCCGAATTCAGGTGTAAGGAACGCCCGGGTGTAACCATCCTGTGTATTGCCCGGAGGACACGGTGGAGCATTCGGTGGAGGCGTGCTTTAAATGCTTTCTCACCTCTCAAAAAAAAAGAAGCCAACACGTAACGTGAGCCTCATCTGTGCTAATAGGAGCTAGGCGTGGGCGAAGTGGGCCCTCGCCTACGGTCTTACGCCCAAAGGGGCCTCGCGTGTGTTTTTTTAATTTATAGGCTCGTGTTTGATCACTATTTCACCTAATGGTAATCGAGGATGTGGTCAAACACTAGGTTGCGACAGTCGCTGTTCGTTTTCGAATTTATGAAAGCAAAAGGCCTCGCTACGTCTTGGCCCATGTCTAAATTAGTCCACACTACTCCTCTGCTATTCCATATACAAAAATAGCTTTCTCTCAATCGGTCCTTCCTAGAAATTAGATTACCAGGTCACTTACGGCACCAACCCGCAGGTCAATTCCAGAACGTTGCATAGTAATTGTGCCAGACCTGCACACGTATAAACAGGCGAATTGAATCGTGGAACGTCACGTGACGTCATAACATGGCGATGTTAATCTCCGGTCAATCATCAGCGCGGTTTATTATCAGAGATAGACACTGTATAGATTCTGAAAGGATGGATGTGTTTTTTTTGAGGTTGGAATTCATCTAATGACTTCTCGCGCCCTAGGGCGGAGTGGGTGCTCGTGACAGACTTTTACTGAGTAAAACCACACCTATGTTCTTTCTTTGTCGACTGCCTACTCGAGGTCCACAACCTACGTATTGGGATGGTCCTATTTAAGGGCCGGTTGTAGTCACTGAGTATTTTGTATGAACTTCGCTAAGTAGATTTGGCGGCCCCGTAACCGCAGTTTTAATTTAATTAAAAAAAAAAAAAAACAATAATTATTCAAGATTTTTTATTTTTTGTAAATTTCAAATATTTCCGTGACGTAATGTCGTAGACATACACGTTAGAAATCATAAGTTAGGGTCAGATTCGTGTTTTTTTTTATCGAGCCAACCAATTTATATCATGTTTTGATTTTTGCCCGGAGGTTGGTCATTTAGTCAATTTTAATAAAATAATTTTTCACGGTGTTCACTTTTATATTTGTGGATTTCCAGAAGTATAAAAAAGTTAAAAATGAGTAGAACCTGGACTTAAGAGTACTACAAAAGAAAGAAACGCGCAGACACAATACTTGCAAAATATGAAACATTTTAACGATTTACTAAAAACCTACAGATTTGATTATGAAATTAAAACACCTATAAAGGTCAAACGTTACTTATAGAATAAACTGACAAATAAATCAGAATGATTGCATGTATCGGGTTTTTAATCGAGTAAATATTTTTTAGAATTATCTTTATGATTTTTTTTCTACAGTATTAGATTAGCTGTATTATCTTTTGAACACACTATTTAACATTTATCCTAAAAATAACATATATTTTTCTGATTCTGTTTACTTTAGTGTATCATTTTTTTTTGCATTTTAAAACTCACGATTAGCTCCTGTACTCTTCTTAGGTTTTGTTATTTTCGTGATTTTTACATAATATTTGATGATGTAGCTACCGCTACTAACATTTGTTAGGTTTAATAGGCCACTTATCTACGTAACCTGCGGGATTGTTAGAAAAAAAGTTACTGTGGCCCTAGAACATAAAAGGCAACTGGAGAATCACAAGTGTATTTTAGTTCAATTATGGCGGTAAGTTTCCTTTTTGAGGACTGGATGGAAAGATAACATGGCGTCCTTACCTTCCGCATGACGCAGGTCTTCACCGGATATGGTAAGCTCGGGAGGTTCCTGCACCGGATTAGAGCGGAAAAAACGCCCGGGTGCCACCATAGTATGAACCGCCCAGAGAACACGGTGGAGCATACGGTAGAGGTATGCCCCGCCTGGGCAGAGCACCGCCGTGTCCTTGTGGGGACGATCGATCACTCGCGCCGGGCCTGGCCGGTACAGGCCACGGTCCGGAGCCAGGGGAGTGGCAAGTGGTCGCCTTCTGCGTAGCAGTAATGCTAGCAAAGGAGGAGGACCGCACGCGTGACATAACAAACATTTAAAACCGTAGGGGCCCAGCAAGGTCGAAGCGTGGTGGTTGGTGGTGGAGGTGTTTGTAAAAACCAATCCACATTTGTTTTCTCGTATGGCAGACAGATTCCCAAGAAATAGACGTGATGATAGCAAACTATGTGTACCTACGTCAAGAACTGCATTTATGCGCTAGAGTGTTTTTTACATGGCACCAATTATTTATAATAAATTGCCCAAAAGTTGGAAAGAACAAACTTCATCTAAACTTAAACAAACAATGAAATCGTTTTTGGTACTGAAAGCATATTACAGTATTACTGAATTTTTAAACGACTCTGTGAATATTGTAAATACCTAAATAAATAGCAGTGGAGGATTTTAAGATGTCTATATTAATAATTTTACTACAATTGTATACTTACTAAAATGATGCAAATCTTCATAGTGAAAATTATAATCTGTAATGCTTGACAAGGAAAATAATATAATTTGATAATGTAAATAATTGAATATCAGAAATTTGTTTAATTAACCAAAGTTTAATATAAATGTGACATTTTAAAAAGAATTAATTCATGGATACTATATATAATTTATTGAACCTCACATATTTGCACGTCATGAAAAATGGCAGGCATGACGTGACCTATTCTTATTTAAGATCTTGCATGCATGTATTGTTTTAATTCTGTATGCATACACATGTTTGAGCAAATAAAATTTCTTATTCTTAAGCCTACTGGGGCCATGGGTTGTGCGAAAGTGTACCCCGAGGCCCTGGAACGAGATTTTAGTCAGTAAAAGTCTGAGGCGCTCTCACGCCCCACCCAAGGGCGGGAGATGTCATTAGATCATCTAAACTACCAAAAAAAAAGTATATTTTAGTCAGTAAAAATCCAGAGCGATAGGAGTGATTTTAAGATTTCCCACGAAGACAAAAAATGGCTACTATCCTTCTGTAGCGACATGTAGAACGACATATAGGAACTAAAATTCAAAATCATGTATCGCGGTATTAGAATTCTCCGCGCGATTAGATCATTACAACAGTCTGAAATCAACTGACTGGCCTGTTGGTCTAGTGGTTAGTGGCACTGACTGCTATGCCGGAGGTCGTGCGTTCGATTCCCACCCAGAACAAATGTTTGTGTGATGAGCGCGATCATTTGTTCTGTGTCTGGGTATAATTTATCTATAATATGTATGTATTTAGAAATATTTAAGTATGTTTATCAGTTGTCTAGTAGTTCTCATAATACAAGCTCAGCTTAGCTTGGGACTAGACAGCGTTGTGTGAATGATGTGGAAAAAAGAAAAACAAACTATCGAGCGGTTGTCCAGACCAGACATCAGACCCGTCTGGTCCAGACGATCCTCCCTTTTCAAACCCACCATCTACAGACTTTCTTGATCAAGGAATTTTGGCCGAAAAGTGTCGTGCTCTTATCTTGACGTTTTTATTTGTATAATCCAGTGCTTGACTGCGATCCCACCTGATGGTAAGCAGAGATGCAATTATTGATGGTGAGGCGCACTAGTTTAGCATATCTAGTTATAGTTTATTATTTTTAGTATATCATCGTCATTCCAGCTGAAAGACGTCGGTCTAGCTTGTGGGAGGCCTTCCAACGTTGCATTTTCCGGTACGTGGTCGTCACTCCAGAACCTTTTGTCCACATCAACCATCTATTCTGCGAGCAATGTGCCCTGCCCACTGCCACTTAAGTTTTTAATTATGTATCAGTTTATTATTATTATTGAGCAGTGGTGGCCGAGTGGTAACGACCCCGACTTCTGAGTTGTAGGGGGTTCAAACCACGCCAGGCCCATTACATTAGTGCATTTATTTTCATCACTACTGCTCACAAAACGGTGAAGGAAAACATCGAGAGGAAACCGGCATGTCCTAGAACCAAAAATTCGAAGACATGTGACATCCATCAATCCGTAGAAGGCCCGCGTGGTGGATTACGGCCCATTCCCTCTAATAGAGAGGAGGCCTGAGTCCCAGCTGTGGGAACATTATAAGGCTGATTATACTATTATTATTATCAGTTTATTATTTGTACGATTTAATATTATGTATTATCTATGAGCCTCAGTTACCTGACAATAAAGAAATAATAATAAAAGAGGTTTTTTTTTTTCGGTGGGAAAATCATCTTATGACATCCCCCGCTCTTGGGCGGGGCGGGTGATAGTGTCAGACTTTTACTGACTAAAAACCACTCCCACTCCTGTTCCTTCGTTACCTTTCGTATCAGGGCCGAGTCTTCCTTTCAGAATCAGACCCTTGGCCCCAATAGGCTTCGACCCTGCTGGGCCCCTACAGTTGCTGACATCTTCTTGAAGCGCGCGTGGAACAGTATGCGCCGTCGACAACTTGAGCTCGGTCCGGACGGTTACCGGACGGTCGGACGGCGAGCCACCCATTGCTCGCCGTCCGCAAGCCCGCGCCTTCGGTGGCCGGAAATCGGGATCGGAATCCCGGCGGCGGTTGGGGCATGAGGACCGTTGCCTCACGCGATCGGCCGCCTCCAATAAAAGAGGTTTGCGGTACTTTACTCTATTCCACATACCTATCTCTAAACTTCAGTTGCACTATAGTATGGTACCTACATGATTACATCGTGATTAACTTAGCTGGAGGCGTTAACTGGAATTCCAATCTGATTATAGCGTAGTTCACTATTAGGTACTCAATGAGTTGATCAGCCGTAGATAATAAGTACCAATATGACTATGGTCATAATATATGAACAATATAGTACCTACTGTGCCTTTATTGTTCATATACTATGTTGAAATACCTTTGTTATGTAAAGGTCAACCTACAACCTGCCACTGTTAGAACAATAGTTAAATAAAAAGAAGTCAAACCATTATTTTTCCCAAAAACAACAATATAAAAAGCGGCCTTTTCGTCCGATTATAATTTAGATTATTCAAAAAAAAAAAAACATTGTTTCTTAATAAACAAGCGCGCTTCACCTTCAAAGATTGTATCATTGCCTATCGTCAAGTGTGATAGCTGTCAATTAAAAAAACAGGGCAAGTGCGAATCGGACTCACGCACTGAAGGTTCCGTAAAAACTTGCCTATGAAAACAGTTCGATTCCCGAATTGAGTTACGAAGATTTTTCCGAATTGTAAAAAAAGTTTTATTTTGTGACGTAACTAAAAATTTACAGTTTTCAGATTTACTCCTATATTATATCTATACTATGAAACCTTGGTGTATGCCAAATTTCAGGATTCTAGGTCAACGGGAAGTACCCTATGAATTTTGATTCCCTTGAGAGCGTCGAAATACACGTTTTTGCGACATCAACAACCGTATCCTTTTTTTTCGCTAACTCAGAAATTTGATTTCTTTACAGTTTCAAGGGACCACAGACCTGAGTATGTGGTTTTCATTTCAACTCGATACCTCCACGCGATCCAGAGATAAAGGGTCTTGACAGACAGACAGACAAACGGACAACAAAGTGATCCTATAAGGGTTCCGATTTTTCCTTTTAAGGTACAGAACCCTAAAAACAAGCGTCGACGCGCGATTCCTTATTTGCAAATTTATACCTTGATAATAAGTTAATAGAGATTAATATGCTATGGGCGACGTTTCGACTCGGCGAAAGTGTGAGTTGAGCTTTACAAAGAAATTCCATAGAGAAAATCTCGGTAACATTGCGCACAACCAAGGAAATGTAACCTATGTTAGAACTTGAGATCACTGTCACTATCTGTTCTAAGTTATTATAATTGCAAGTCATTTGAGAATCTCCTTTCACAAACACCGGGTGCGTGTCGTAATCGATTACGAAGATAAATGTATTCATTGTGGATCAATCTGTCTGTCAATTTATTGGCTAAATATGGTGACAAATACAAATTGATGCTAACTGTTTAGAATATTGCTCTTATTCCATATTTTATTTAATAGATCGTGATTAATTCATTGATGATAAAATGTATAATGTATTTTGGGGGGCCAAATCCGTCAAATCAAATCAAATCAAAACGTTTATTTGCCAGAAATACATTGTTTACAAGGAAAGATCTAATAACCTAAAACTTACTGTATTTTGCCTGCAAGCGAAGCGAGCAAATTATTTATTTGTATGTCATTCTTCATGTATATTCTTCGTTCGATATCGATGTTTTCATTCTATCATCAACATAATATTAGCGAAGGAGGCGGCCGCACGCGTGAGGAAACGGCCCTCACGCCCCAGCCACCGGGATCCCAATCCCGATTTCAAGCCACCATAGGCGTATGCTTGCGGACGGCGAGCAATGGGTAGCTCGCCGAAAATTTCCCTAAAAGATCCGAAGAGCCTTCAAGGCATTTATGATGTAAATCAAACGCCAAGCTCAGAAAGTTGATGGCACAGATTGATACGTACCATCTTCCTCTTCATCATGTGTGACGTGATTGCTTTTAGGGACAGATTTCAGATGAAGAAGAAAGTGGTGTCTCTTCTTACATATACGATAATTGGTTGAAAGACGACGAGACGCCGCCAATGGTTTGCTACTGAAAGGAAAACCCTGGTATGAAAGGCAACGAAGGTACAGGAGTGGATTTTTAGTCAAAAAACGTCTGACACACCCTACCGCTCCGCCCAAGAGTCGGAGATGACATTAGATGATATTCCCGACTAAAAAAAAAGTAAGTAATAAACTATCACAAGCTCTATTAAAATAAACAAATAAATAAAAAAAACCATTTCGAAAAAACACAATACTAATTTGTAGGCAAAAGTGGATGTGGCTGTGGAGCAGGAACCGGCATTTAGCCAAGCATTTTTATCAATAATCTTCCAGTTTATAATATACTTGTCTAGATAGCGTGCATTTAGTAAATGTTTTAAATTTGGACTTATTTAGTTACAGAATTTCAACTGGTATTTTATTATACAATTTTGCACAGTACCCCATAAAAGAACTATGTAGCCAATCTGAATCGAGGTTGATCTAATTTGTTCCAATTCCTTTTATTTTTTTATTGTACTTTTTTAATTATAGTGATTCATGTAAAATCACTATAATTAAAAAAGTACAATTAAAAAAATAAATTCAATAAAAACACTTAACTAATTAAAACTATGTATACATTGAAAGCAAAAACTACTAGCTAAAATATGGCGTCATAAAACTCTTCCGCATCGCTGTCGACTAGAAGTGTACCCAAAAGGCTGGCGGCATTGCTACGTTGTATGGCAATGCTTAATCTTTGACCGAGGTAAAAGCCAGCTCTTGGGTCACGCGAAGTGTCTACTAAGCGTTTGGATAATTCTTTGAAAAGTTTATGAGTACTCGGACCCCACGGCCCAAGAGTTTCAACCCCAAACGGCTAAAAAATACAACTGCCGACGAGGTTGTTATATTTCCGCCGCTTGAGGTTCTCCGCAGCCGCAGCGGCAGCACTAGCACAGCACGATGAGCTAGGAAGATGAAATGGCGCAAGAGTGTCGACACAGGTAGCGTCCCACACTAAAGGCCTACCCATCTTCCACGGAAATAAAGACATACCGTCCGGTCTCCATCGTCGCGTGCCAGGCCATAAGGTTCCAAAACTGCCGGAACTATTTTATTAATGACCTTTTTTATTTCCTATTCCTAGTATTAAAATTTTACCTGTCACTGATCTTAGTAAAAAGATGAACATTTTTCCGAACACTCCCTTTGGGTAACGAACCCTAAAAAGACTAAAAACTATTAAATGATTCCAACATTCCTAATCGTAACCGCTGTGGGTCCACACATACCCTATTTCGCAATCCGCTCGATAATTTCCCGGCCATACCTTAGCGAGCAATCATTCGCAAAGGGCAGTCGTGGCCAGATTCCTCTGTTTTCGGAATTACCTCCTCATTAAGAAATTGTCGCTGCGGACGAATTGACAGCATAATAGGCCCCCAACCTCAATTGCTACTCGATTTATACTTATTAGTTTTAACTAGTTAATACTGGTTATTGATTGTCGAGATTCAAGAGTTCCCTGTCATACTAGATACACTAGCTGTTGCGCGCAGTTTTACTTAGGTAAACCCTGGGGAAACTAGTAGTAGTTTCCCTATAATTCACCTAAGTTGAACTGAAAACTGAAATGCTTTTTATAATAATAGAATGTCTACACATTCTGGGGCAAAAAGCATCCAATATTTGAATCCAAATGATTTCTCTTTTCTAGGATGGAGCGCGAGGGCGTGTCAGACCTTTACTGACTGAAACCGCACATGTTTCCTTCAGTTGCCCTTTGCGTTTTAAGACTACGAGTTTGTTTTTCAGAAAATGCCCGCATAGTCCCTGCTGGGCCCCTACGGTTTGCTGACATCTCTTTGAGATGTCTTCTCTCTCCATCTCCCGTTTAATGCTTGGCAGAAGGAGGCGACCACCTGACATTCCCACTCGCTTCGGACCATAGCCTAAACTAGAACCGGGCGCGAGAGGTCGCCACCAATTTTAATCCAGATGATAGTCTATCTGTATGATGTATCTGTCTGTATACTGTATCTACCTATTTATAGAAAGAAAGTATTCCTTCCATCACTGTCATTTGGACTCGCCGGGAAATTGCTCAGGAGACTGACAACATTGTCACATTGAATGGCAATAATTTCTTTGGGTAAAGAACGAGCCAACCTGAATTACATATAGGATTTCCAAATTATTTCACTGATAAAAACTACAGTATCGTTGTTTGCCAGCTACTTTTATGAACTTTTATCTCGGGAACGCGTGGAAGCTCTTGGGCGGAGCGAGAGATAGTGTCAGACTTTTACTGACTAAAAACCCACTCCTGTTCCTTCGTTGCCTTCGTCCCAGGGCCCCGGGTTTCGCTTTCACACTACCCGTGGCCCCAGTAGGCTTCGACCCTGCTGGGCCCCTACGATTTGCTGACATCTCCTTGAGGCGCGCGTGGAACAGTACGCGCCGTCGACGACTTGGGTTCGGTCCGGACGGTTACCGGACGGTCGGACGGCGAGCCACCCATAGCTTCGTCCGGTATCCTCGCACCATCCGTATGGCCATGACCCTCTGGTACGCGTTCAACCGGGCCGCCGGCTGCTTCCGCAGCGCCGGCGCCCATACCGGTGCGCCATAAAGGGCCATGGACCGAAGGATTCCCGGTGGAAGCATCGAGTTGAAATTAAAACCTACTCTACTCAGGTCTGCGGTATCTTGAAGCTGTGAAAAATCAAACTTCTAAATTAACGAAAACAACATACCGCCATTTATGTCGTAAAAAACATATATTTCGACACTATCATGGGAATCAAAATTCATAGGGGTACTTCCTGTTGATCCAGAATCCTGAAATTTGGCATATAGCAAGTTCTTATAGCACAGGTATAGGAATAAATCTGAAAACAGTAAATTTGTTATTATGTCACAGAGAAAAATCTTCGAAATTCCATTCGGGAATTGAACTATTTACATAATAAGTCATTTTGTACGGACTCCTCAGATTGCGAGTCCGACTCGTACTTGCCCAGTTTTTTACTACTCTGACGTCATCTCAACACTCAGTCACGTGGTCAGAACAAAGGAATCGGAGGCGTAGCCTACTCGAGGCGTTCAACGCAAAAGAATCGAAACGAAACAGTCGTAACTTGGGTAGGGGACAGGTCAGGAGCAATACCTGTGTAGGGTAACATTTTATTATAGGGGGATCTAGGGGCTGGAGCAACCATCAGTAGACTAAACAATTTTTTTATTCCGTGCGGGAATCAAACCTGCGATACGCAGTGCAACAGACCATCGCTTAACTAGTGTAAAATACTAGTTAAATACTAAAAGGATAGATTACTAATATTAAGAGCGTCCTTTTTGCATAGTAATATACATCATACATACATTTTCATACAACCGCTCTTACGTGATTATGATGTTATTATTACACACATTTCTTTCTTATATTTTGGATAAACAGCTATCTTGTGGACATTATCTAGACTTCTATAGAAATAAAAACATAAATTTGTGTAAAACTAATCTAGTAAAGACCTCTGAAAATCGGCTTTTTTACGTGAACTTTGGCCCTCCATAATGTACTCATATATCAAAAATATAAAAAAGTACATCAATAGAAGCCTCGCACATTTAATCGAGATTTTGAATGACAATATTTTTTCTAAAATTTTTTAAGGGTTTCCACTGTACTACTCTGTCAAGAAAGTACCGGGAAAAGATCAATAATACACAAAATGTCTGTTATTCATCCAAATTTATTTTATCACCTTCAAAGTAAAACCCTCTACTTTAGAAACGATACACTTGCGCCAACGAATAATCCATTCATCAAAACATTTTTTAAATGCTGCTTCCGGAATTGAGTTCAGTTCTCGCCGCGAATTCTCCTTTATGTCTTCTATCGATTGAAAACGGGTGCCACGAAGTGGTAATTTGAGTTTAGGAAAAAGAAAAAAGTCAGCAGGAGCCATATCTGGTGAATATGGTGGTTGCTGGATGGTATTTGTTGAGTGTTTGGTCAAAAATTCGTTCACAATGATAGCCTTGTGCGAAGGCGCATTGTCGTGGTGCAAAATCCAAGAATTTTCTTTCCACAAATCTGGCCTTTTTCGTCGAATTCGCTCTCTTAAACGCCGCATAACGCTCAAATAATATTCTTTATTTACCGTTAGACCTTTCGGTAAGAATTCAGAGTGCACAACACCGCGATAGTCAAAGAAAACAGTCAACATGACTTTGACGTGGTTTTTTCGGTTTCGATCGACTTTGGCGTGGTTTTTTCGGTTTCGGTTTAGTTGGAAGGCGCCACTCCGAAGCTTGTTGACTAGTTTGCATGTCAAACTCGTAAACTCACGTCTCGTCACCAATAACAATGCGTTTCATGAATGTTGGGTCCGAACTGACTCGTTCTAGCATGTCCTCAGCGACTTTCATGCGATTGAGTTTTTGGAGAAAATTCAGATCTTTTGGGACTAGCCGAGCAGCAACATATTTCATACCCAAATGATTAGTTAAAATAGTACGGATCGACTCGTGAGATACAGAAAGTTCGGCGGCTATCTCTCTCAGAGTTGAATGGGGATTTTCAGTCAATATTTTCTTCACTTTTGCGATGTTAACTTCAGTTGCAGACGTTGACGGCCTACCAGAGCGAGGCAAATCTTCCATCACATCTCGACCGCTTTTGAACGCTTTGAACCACTCATAAGCACGAGTTTTTGATAAAGTCGATTCACCGTAAGACTTCTGTAACATTTTCAGTGACTTCGAACACGAAATTCCATTGGCGATGCAAAATTTAAGACAAACTCTTTGTTCGATATTTTTGTCCATTATGAAATTCGCAATACACACTATATATGATATTACTAAAACCAGCACTGTATTTAATATAAATAACAGATGCAACTCAAACTCCGCGCCAAAATGGAAAACAGTTGTGCCAATCTAACAACTACAAAAAAAACAAAAATTTGAATTTGGAACCATAAACAAATCATCCATTCCCGATACTTTTTTGACTGAATGTATACCGCCCGGAGGACACGTTGGAGGTGTGCCCCGCTTGGGCAGAGCAACGCCGTGTCCTCGGGTAGTGTGAAAGCGAAACCCGGGATCCTGGGACTAAGGCAAAGAAGGAACGGGAGTGGGTTTTTAGTCAGTAAAAGTATGACACTATCTCCCGCTCCGCCCAAGAGCGTCATAATATGATTTTCCCACTCAATAAAAAAATAAAAATAAAAAAAGGGTTTAAAAAAAACACGTATTTCCTGGAACAAGTTTCGTGAAATATTCAAGTAAATCACGGAACTACCGAATGCCAACAGAGTTTTCAGGCGTTCTCTCTCTTTTTTTGCATTGCCTCTTCATCAAACATCACGTTGGATTGCATTAAATGAAGCAACAAGCTTTTAAATCATGCTCGATGTTGACGATAGGCGAGTGAAAAAGGACCCTCTTAAGAAGTTATTTGGTGTTCATGAAACCATTTAGAATTGTGTACAAATTGATGTGTCCGTTTGTTAACTAATAGATGTATAAAATATCGCCTAGTTTAGTCTAGAAGTTTATTAATCTGAATCTATGTATAGTATTGAGTTTTTGATTTACTAATAGGCTCACAAACAGTGATATTTGTTTATAATGGAAAGGATTTGAGCTGTAATTTGACTTCCTTACATATCATAAAACAAAGTTCCCCCACCGCATCACCGTCAGTCTGTATGAATGCGATAAACTCAAAAACTACTTAACGGATTTTCATGCAGTTTTCACCAATAAGACTAAAGTGATTCATGAGGAGGTAAACCCTCCTCATGAATCACTTTAGTGCACACATATACACACATACACATACATATACATGCATATTTCAGATTTCAAAGTTTTCTAACACCCATGCAAAGCTGGGGCGGGTTACTAGTGCGATACGTAGAAGCATCTTTGTTATATCCAGCCTGTACTAACTACTGCTGCGCAAACGCATCCCTCTATTCCTACCACTGTCTTAGCTCTGGGCCGCTTATGACTAACTCCAAGTCTTTTACCTTTTTTTTTTCGAGTTGAGAAATCATCATGTTTCTCCTTCCGCTCTAGGTGGAGCGATAGCCCATTTTTGTCCTTCCTTGCCCGTTGTGTTCCAGGATCACGATAACACTTTTAAACGTTACCGCAGTCCTATCGGGCGTCGGTCCCACTGAGCCCTTTCGGTTTTATTAACATCTCTTTGAGGCGCGCATGGTGCACTCGTCACCTCGGGCTCAAGCACGCCGGACGGCCAATGTATTATGTACATTACCATGCAAACTTCCACCAAAAGTTGGTTTCAACAAGATCTAGTAAGTAGTTTTTTTTTTAATACATCATAAATCCTAAAACGCAATTTACCTTTCAAGTTAGTACGGAACCCTCAGTGCGCGAGTCCGACTCGCACTTGCCCAGTTTTTATTTCCTATTGAGGTACGGAACCCTAAAAAACAACAGTCTTTACCTCTTTATAATATAAGTGTAGATTATCCATGCACCCTCAAAAAAAGAAGGCAATCCAAACTCCGATCTAATAACAAAATTAACATTCAAGATAGTAATCATCAACACTATATCTGTACTCTGTACCTACAATGTAAAGGCCCCCATACACGTGCCTGTATATTGTACAGACGTCTGCAAGTAACTTGCATGCTATAGTGAAATCCACTGCCGTAACTAGGACGGTGCCAGCGCTGCCCAGCTATTTGGCGCTCCATCAACCCTGATGGGGCAAAATGATCAAACCAAGATTAACTTTTGTATCATTCATTTCATCAAAAGGTTACTGTTTCTCGTTCTCTCTCGCTCCGTTCCATGGCCTAAACCAGGGACAGACTCTCAGGTCACTACCATCGATCGCCTTTACGAGGACACGGTGAGGCTCTGACAAAGCGGGGCCAAATTCCACCATTTGCTTCACCATGAACAGTACACCACGAACTACCTGCGTATATTTTTTTCTCCTTCTCTGTCAAATCCAAAGGTTGTCTGTAAAAAATCGCTTTAAGCGATAAGACCGCCCATTGTGACACCCTATTGATGTTAATTTCCTAATGTAAATTGTATTTTTGGTGTACAATAAAGAATATCTATCTATCTATGATGTGCTCCGGGCGTTCGGCACAATGGTGACCCGAGCGTTTCTTCCCTCCAGATGCGAAACAGGTATCTTGCGCAACACTCATGTCCGGAGAGGATTTTTTTTACGGCACTGGTGACATCCACCACTTGACTTGTTATAACAAGCAAGATACTTGCTTAATTTTGTACCAGTTACAGAACTTACAAGTATGTGTAGCGCCACCTTGGCCACTCGGTGTGATCGGTAATCACACCGAGTGTTAAGGTGTCCATAAGGCATGAGTTTTCCATTGTCCATTTGTGTCGACTAGGCGTGTGTAACTCTTTACTGAACCAACTCACTGTTCCGAAACATTTTTGTGTTCCGAAAGATCGGAACAGCAGTAATGTTTTAAATGCATCATTTGGAACTATTGGACACTCTTTACTTTAAGTGACCTGCAGTCTTTTTAAAATTCAAATTAAAACATACATAGTGTAAATTTTAATGAACTGAACTAAAACCATTTGCTTTAAATTATTCTCAAATAAAAATTCAATTAAATAAAACTGTTGGTGTATATGGCGCAACGTAACAGATCACGATTCATAACAATCAGTGTCTGTGTTTGTATCTTTTGAGCCGTTGTTTAAAATTTTCCGTTTGTATCTTGTGAGCCGATGTTACAAATGTTCCGTTTGAATTTTTTGAGCCGATATCCCAAATGTTCCGTTTGTATCTTTTGAGCCGATGTTTCAAATGTTCCGTTTGTATCCTGTGAGCCGATGTTTCAAATGTTCCGTTTGTAACTTTTGAACGACGTTCCAAATGTTCCAAATGGTACTTATCACCTTTTCGGAACATTTCAGTGATTCAGATCCAAATGTTCCAATCGCAAAGATGACTTACTTTGCCCACGCCTAGTGTCGACGTCAAATGTATGCAGCCGCTGGTCGTGTGTCACAGGTAGAAATCCCGGTATTGTGTACGTCTACTATTATGCTGTTCTCAATGGGCCTACGTAGATTACAGTGAGTGAACATCGTTTCTTATTTTCTTTTAGAGTTCCGTACCTCAAAAGGAAAAAATGGAACACGATCACTTTGTTGTCCGTCCGTCTGTCTGTCTGCCAAGACCCTTTATCTTGGGAACGCGTGGAGATATTGAGTTGAAATTAAAACCATATACTCAGGTCTGCGGTCCCTTGAAGCTGTGAAAAAACTCAAACTTCAAAGTTAACGAAAAAAGACGTGTATTTCGACACTCTCAAGGAAATCAAAATTCAAAGGGTACTTCGCCCATGGTCCGGAGCGAGGAGGAGTGGCAGGCGGTCGCCTCCTTCTGCGAAGCAGTAATGCTAGCAAAGGAGGCGGCCGATCGCGTGAGGCAACGGTCCTTACGCCCTGTCCGCCGCCGGGATTCCGATCCCGATTTCCGGCCACCGTAGGCGCGGGCTTGCGGACGGCGAGCAATGGGTGGTTCGCCGTCCGATCGTCCGGTAATCGGACCGAGCCCAAGTCGTCGACGGCGCGTACTGTTCCACGCGCGCCTCAAAGAGATGTCAGCAAATCGTAGGGGCCCAGCAGGGTCGAAGCCTACTGGGGCCACGGGTAGTGTGAAAGCGGAACCCGGGGCCCTGGGACGAAGGCAACGAAGGAACACGAGTGGGTTTTTAGTCAGTAAAAGTCTGACACTATCTCTCGCTCCGCCCAAGAGCGGAATATGTCATAAGATGATTTTCCCACCCAATAAAAAGAAAAAAAAAAAAGGGTACTTCCCGTTGACCTAGAATCCTGAAATTTCACATGTAGCAAGGTCTCATAGCACAAGTATAGAAAGAAATCTGAAAACTGTAAATTTGTAGTTACGTCACAAAAAAAAATGCGATTCAGTAAAAGTATGTATCACATCGTTCTGTTTCATTCCTTTACCTTTGTGTTTTTCTTTTTGTTCCTAATGTAATTTATACTTTTAGTGTACAATAAAGAATATCTATCTATGCATCTATCTTTACACGACATTGACGTAAGTTGCTTAAGTTCTAAGGGTCTTCTACATCGTGGATCGCTGAGTAACCTACATGCTACCAACATCAGCCTTTTTAATTGATCTGACCAACTTGTCAAAATGCCTACCAGAAATACTTAACCCTATCCCAGTGGCGGTAAGTCCCCTCTTTGAGGCGTGGTTGGAAAGACCTCACGGCGTCCTCACATTCCGCATGACGCAGGTCCTCACCGGACACGGTAAGTTCGGGAGGTTCCTGCACCGGATTCGTGCGGAAACGACGCCCGGGTGTCGCCACTGTGTGGCCCACCCGGAGGACACGGTGGAGCACACGGTGGAGGTGTGCCCCGCTTGGGCAGAGCAACGCCGTGACCTCGTGAGGGCAATCGGCGGCGGTGATCTCTCGCGCCGGGCCTTGGTTCAGGCCATGCTCCGGAGCGAGGAGGAGTGGCAGGCGGTCGCCTCTTTCTGCGAAGCAGTAATGCTAGCTAAGGAGGCGGCCGATCGCGTGAGGCAACGGTCCTTACGCTCCAACCGCCGCCGGGATTCCGATCCCGATTTCCGGCCACCGTAGGCGCGGGCTTGCAGACGGCGAGCAATGGGTGGCTCGCCGTCTGATCGTCCGGTAACCGTCCGGACCGAGCCCAAGTCGTCGACGGCGCGTTTTGTTCCACGCGCGCCTCAAGGAGATGTCAGCAAATCGTAGGGGCCCAGCAGGGTCGAAGCCTACTGGGGCCACGGGTAGTGTGAAAGCGGAACCCGGGGCCCTGGGACGAAGGCAACGAAGGAACAGGAGTGGGTTTTTAGTCAGTAAGAGTCTGACACTATCTCCCGCTCCGCCCAAGAGCGGGGATGTCATTAGGATGATTTTCCCACCCAATAAAAAAAAAATAAAAAAAAAAAAAAAAACCTATCCCAGTAAGTAACTTATATAATACTAGCTATTGCCCGCGGCTTCAATAAATGTCACTCAGGAATGCATCAGCTTTCTATCGGTGAAAAAAATTTAGCAATCGGACCAGAATTCAGAGAAAACCTCCTACAAACAAAAAAACAAACTTTACCTCTTTATTACATCACAAGTGTAAAAATGTAGATAATATAATCAGCCGAATATTGGTCCCACTGCTAGAACTCCTCTCTAGGACATGGAATGGGCCGTAATCTACCACGTCGGCCCAGTCATCATCATCATCATCATTTCAGCCGGTAGACGTCCACTGTTGGACATAGGCCTCCCCCAAATGTCGCTACAATGACCGGTCCTGTGCGTCCCGCATCCATTGAATTCCCGCGACCCTCACCAGGTCATCGGTCCACCTTGTGGGAGGCCTTCCAACGCTGCGTCTTCCGGTACGTGGTCGCCACTCCAGAACCTTTCGTCCCCATCGAGCATCTGTTCTGCGAGCAATGTGCCCTGCCCACTGCCACTTAAGCATGGCGATTCTTCGCGGGCCCAGTGCGGGTTGGTAAATGTCACATGTCTTCGAATTTTTGGTTCTAGGACAGGCCGGTTTCCTCACGATGTTTTCCTTCACCATTTTTTAAGAGTAGCGGTGATGAAATATATTACACAAAGTAATGCGCCTGGCTGGGTTTGAACTTAAACCCGCGCCCTACAACTCGTAAGTCGGGGCCATTACCACCCGGATAACATATTCACAATGACATATTTAACTATAATTCACTCCAACCATACCCCAGTTTAACTTCGACCGGCCAATCCACGTATTGCCCGTTCGCCGTAGTAAATGAGCGCCGTCCATTATCTACATACACCGGTGAATTCGGTAATCCGCGGTCGGTTTGTTAAATTGTATAAATCATGCGTGCGACCGCTGTAATCTTTCGCGACATTAATCCCAGTATACGACGGCTATTCTGAACAATGGACGGGGGTATTGCGAGTGGTTTTAGTAAAACGTAGTCAGAACTGAAGTTCAATTTTTGAGTGATATTGTTAAGTTTTTTTTTTTCTTTTTATTTTATGAAATAAATCCGGTGAAGTGCGAGTCGGACTCGCGGACGAAGGGTTCTGTACTGAAAAGAGGTATTGGACAATGTGTCATAACCTTTGTTATCTACATTGTCTCTTTCTACATATAAGTGAATTTTATAATGGTAATGCTCCGTCCAATCCTCTATGTCTATGCTTTAGCATGGTTAGGCTAGGCTAGCATTTTCCATAAGGTCACGTTGCAATAATGCTCATTATTTCGAGATTGTCTCTCCCTTTAGTAAAATAATTGCAAGTTATTTGTAGTAACCTTTAAATGCGGTGGCAACCAATCATAACAATATTATAAAGGCAAAGGTTTGTATGTATGTATGCTAGTGATGCAAAGGAAGTGTCGTAACCGAAGCAGAAACGGAAACAGATGTCAAAAGTAAATCTTAACGGAAGCGGAAGTGTTAATACTATGAAGAAAAATACAATTTTATTTTTTAATATTATTTTCATATATTAAACCAGCTCCGCTAAATAATTGCTCAATGGCTACACTGCTGGCGGGCTGATAAGGTTTGACAAACTACTGGTAACAGAAGAACAAAACAAACATAAGAAAAAATAACAGACGATTACGCTGAACTTGACGAGGCGCAGTGATGCGCTGAATGAACCAAAAAATCCTTCCCTCCACGCCTTTTCCGTTGTGTCCAGGAATCAACTACGGGCTCCCCACTGTTAAGAGTTCTGTTATAAAGTTTGCGGAACCAGAAAAGGAAACAGAAGTGAAAAAGCTGAACTTCTGCAGAAACGGAGGTGGAAGCAGAGTTCTGTTGAAACACTAATGTATATTACTCTTACGCTCAAACGGCTGAGAGAATTTGAATACAACTTGGAACACTGGTAAACGATATTTTATGTATTTATTCGATTCTTATCTTGATGAAAAATAAAGTATATTAATAGTCTTAGAATGTCTAAATTATATCGAGTGATTTTGATAATAGGAGTATCACTCTCAAATTGTCGTCCGCAAATCCATCGATCATTCTGGATTCCGCTAAAGCTAAGTATTGTTTCATGCTAAACTCAAACATCATTCTTGTATTCATTAATATAATTTTAATGATTTACCTTTAATAATAAATAACAAAACATTTAAAACAACCTTTGCTTTTTAGGGTTCCGTACCCAAAGAGTAAAAAGGACACCCTATTGCTAAGACTTCTTCTTCGTCGGCCACATCATCGCTTTCCATCAGGTGAGACCGTGGTCAAACGCGAGCCACAATAAAAGAAAACTTCGCTGGCCTTTCACAGATGATGTATTTTTGTTGTCACTATAACAACAAATACTAGAAATATAATAAAATAAATATCTAAGTGGGGCTCCCATACAACAATCGTGATTTTTTGCCGTTTTTTGCTACGGACACTACGGAACCCTTTGTACTCGAGTGTGACGTGCGAGTCGGACTCACGCCCTACTTTGAAATTGACCGGTTTCTTCTAAAAATATGGCTATAGGTAATGATTGAAAACTAGCTTTTGCCCGCAGCTTCGCCCGCGTACATAAAAGCAGCTTTCATCAAAATCATCCAAGGAAGGGAACATAATAATTGCCAGAATTATAAGTATCCTATATCCAATTCTAAGACATAGTCTACCTGTGTACCTGTGTGAAGTCAACCCATGGCTCCAGTAGGCTTAGGCCTTGGGACCCTGCGGTTTAGCTCACATCTCTTTGAGATGCGCGTGGAACACTACGCGCCATCGACGACTTAGGCTCGACTCGGATGGTTACTGGAAAGCCGGACGGCGAGTTACCTATTGCTCGTCGTCTACAAGCCCACGTCTACGGTGGCTGAAAATCGGGGTCGGGATCTCGACGGCTGGGACGTAAGGATGTCCGTTTACTCACGCGTCCTGCCGCCTCGAACTTCGCCCGGAACGTACATAACACACATCTGCTCGGAGGATCCTGTCTTTTTAAAGGAGGTTTGCGTGGTTCCGCATAACTCTAAAATATCAAATTAAGACGTTTTTGCTCTTATCTTATAAGTATAGTAATAGTTTAAACAAAAGAAGTCGTTTCTATTCATTTATTAACTTCATTATTTGCCTTTATTGAATATTAATTAGGTATGGTCATTATACAGGGTGCTTGGTGCATCGTGTGCCAAATTGAAATGGTCGACGGGAGGGGTCATCTGCTATCATTTCAGACCCCAGAATTAAAATTCAGAGTCTACGCCTTATACATTTATTTAAATTTGTATTTGAATGAAAAATTTAGCTCTTATTTTCAAAAAAAAATAAAAAGTCGATGAAAAAAATCCACAGGGCATGAGAAGTGTTTAGGGGTCTGAAAGGATAGCAGATGATTCCTCCCGTCGACCATTTCAATTTGGCACACGATGCACCAAACACCCTGTATAACTACAAAATATTGTTATTGCTGTCATAAATTACTCATGTTTAATGTTAAACCTAAGTTAAATTTATTGTGAAACTGTTCAAATTCATAAATTCTTAGTTGAATGCGCAATATTCACAAGTTACTTTAAGTAAATTTATATAAATGTTAATTATTTATCATAGGCCGTCTATGATAATTAACATTTATGCACTTTGCATGAAAAATAAAAACTTGTATGCAGAATTGCATATGGGCAATTTTCCTATTTATGGTCGAAAGTACGTTGGCGTTGTGGTCCTCCTGCGACTCATAAAGCTGCCCCCCTAGCCAAGTTACGACCGTTTCGTTTCGATTCTCTTGCATCGAACACCTCGAGTAGTACACGCCTCCGATTTCTTTGTTCTGACCACGTGACTGAGCGTTGAGAAGACGTCAGAACAAAGGAATCGGAAGCGTGGCCGACTCGAGGCGTTCAACACAAGAGAATAGAAACGAAACGGTCGTAACTTGGATAGGGGGGCTGATAGCGAATTTGATAGGACCGTAAGGGCCAATACCTACCAGACTTACGCGATTGCTCCAAAGAGTTACATCGACCTAGGAACACAAAGGGCAACTGAAGAAACACAGATGGGCTTTAATCAGTAAAAGTCTGGTTCTCCCTCTCGCTTCACCCAAAACAGCAGTAGTCACTTGAAGATTTTCTACCAGAAAAAGGTTATTTCTATAGATAGGTAATTGTCATAGTGAAATAGTACTAAAGCTATTTCATAAATCTAGACGGTCATTGGAATCTTATTTTGATTTCAAAAAACAGTTATTTTTTATAAGTCTAAAAAAAATCTCAATTCCAGCACAACGTTTCTAAAACAAAATGGCTGCCAGTTCGTAAACTCGTGTTAGCACGCTAGCGCCGCGGCGCGGGATAATCCGAGGTAAGGCGTTCCACACAAGTTCGCGAGTCGCGCCGGCCAGGTAATAGCTTTTGTTACTAGTCGCCACTGGGGACTATGAATTCGAGATTATGTCGGACTTACCTTTGATTTTTTTGGGATTTCTGCTGAAAATTGGTGTTAGTACTGAAACTTTCTGTTTAAATAGGTACCTATCTAAGGGTTTTGCAGGATTTGAGTAAGTATATTTTGAGATGTATTTCAGTCTCCTGAAACTGAAAGGAATTAGCCGACAATGAATGAGACGAAGTTAGATTTAAGCAGATTATTTATTGTTTTATTAAAATTGTAATTAATGTATATTTTCAAAGATTGGAAAATGCTGATAATGACTGACTTAACTGATTGTATTTTACCACGACATTAGCTGCTACTCTCTTGTACCATCCTTTACTTAGGGACTCGAAAGCAGTACCAGATAGATACTTTGTAGTATCGAGTATTTTCGATACTAATAGGTACTTTTATACTCGATATTTTAACTCAACGAATTGGTACTTTTTGACTGGTATCGCATCAAACAATCCTACAGTTGCCTTTTACGTCCCAAGTCTGTGATAACTCTTTTGAATAATCAACAACCCTCGCAGTCATCGTTCCTCGCCGTCTACAACCTCCGCCGTCCTTGCCTACAGTGGTACAGTACAGACGAGCTCTTAACGCGATTCATTTGACAACCTAAACTGAACTGTTAAAGGGATGTAGCTATATAGGGTGTATAGCTCGATCCCTCTTTCTCACTCACACGACTGACATTTTAACAGGTCATGATAAGGCCCCAGGACTTTCGAATTTGTTACCATCAGTAGCGTCCATCAATTCCTGTATCATACAGACGATATCTCTTATATGTACAATATTATTTTTAGTTTATGCGAAACCTGAATCACACCTTTAATCCTATACCGTCACCAAAAGAAATTCTTCAAAAAACTGTTTTCAACGACATCTGTTTTCTGAGCGCTAACTTTACAGATTGCGTTAAAAACAGTTTTTTGAAAAATTTCGTTCAGTGACGGTATTGGTTTAAAGGTGCTCAATATAGTTTACTGTTCAGAATCAGTACCTAACTGAATTTATTCCAATAGTTAACAACCCTCATTATGTTATATTTTTTCTCAAAAAATATTTAAAAAGGTCACAAGTTTGACACCAGCAACACTAAGTACAACACTGGTCATGGCAGGTCTTAGCGGGTATTAGGTGCCAGCAAGCAGCTGGGTGCAAGTGCAAAACAACCCTTCAGTCGCCTGGATGGCCCGGTGACTATATATTTTCGCTGACATAACAAGCTTATAACTTTGCGATTTTTCATGATACAGCTTAGAAATTTTATACATAGATTCTTTACATAAATATTCTAGACACATGTTTCGGGTTTCGCATATACTTAAACTAATGTTGTAGTTGCAGGTGATAAGAGGTAAGAAAAAAAATACCCTGAATTTCTCATTATCCTAAATATTCCACAATCATGGTCACCACACCGCGGCGGTTGTCGAAGCAGTTACGCGACGCAATGGTCGATTTGCAGCCGCCAACTCTGCTGCAGTTTAGCGCCTCCAGACTTTGCCTGCAACCTTGCAGACGCGAGACGGTGGAGTAAAGACACTTATTTATGCATAACCTTCCCGTTGCCTGTCAATAACAAAAGATTTCGTTTAACGAAGAAAGAAGGAGGGGTTCGGAAAGTGGTTTTGAATTTATACGCTTTGTTGTTTTTTTTTTTTCAGGTGGTGATCTATGGTAAAGGATTATTGGTTGCAAAATCTACACTTAAATACTTTTTTTTATGTGGGAAATCATCTAATGACATTCTCGCTCAAGGGTGGGGCGAGAGGGCATGTCAAACTTTTATTGACTAAAACCACATCTGTGTCCTTCAGTTGCCCTTTGCGTTCTAGGACCACCGATTTCCTTTTTGGAAATCCCCCGTGGCCTTAGCGGATATTGGCCCTAATGGGCCCCTTGGATCACTACGCGCTTTCCACCTCTGGGCTCGGTCATTCCAGGACGGGCAGACGGTGAGATACCCGTCCAATCCCGCTTCTACGGTGATCGGGTATCATCGGTGGCCGGGGCGTGAGAATGCTCGTTTCTTCACGTTTGCAGCTATCACCTTCACTACAATTACTACTTCGCGTAAAAACCACTTTAATAAAATAGATATTTGTCATATACGATTTCAGGCTAAGACATTTCAGTCATTATTTTTTCCAGCGTGACAATAATAAGTAAATTACATCAACTAAACCTAAGCTTAGTCGACACAGCTTTTACAACCAAGTTTTTAAAGGCTTCTCAACACAATAAAAAAAATCGCGATGTCGTCATCAAGAAGAACCTCGAAACCGCGATAGTTTTTTTTTTACTTTTATTTATTTCTCTGCCGTCCGTAACACTTTTCCAACTAATAAGTAACATAAAATTAATAATTTAAAGACGTAGCGTAATATTGCCACTTTATACGTAATTAGATAATTATATTTCCTCTGTATTTATTTATTATTGATAAATAACAATACCATTTATGACTTTGTTCTAAAATTTATTTTTATTTATTTTACTCAAATCTATTGGTACCTACACAATACCGTTGCCGACGTCTGTTAGTTGTTAACGTCACTTGCCCACGCTGAAAACCAAGACCTCAAGTCTGCTATTACAATAGTGTCAGAAGGGTCTATCATTGATTTCATAATGTTGATTTTGACAAGTTTGGTAATCTACTAATATAATGGCGTCATAATGACTTTCCAATGGCCAACCACTGACACTCCATTGAATGAAATGGCATAGAATGGTAATCTTGTACATATTGACAAATTAATATCTAACGTATACAATAATCTGCTATGATTTTGACAGTTCCAGAGACTGATCAGTGACCTACCATTAGGACGTCATTGTGCAGTCAGGTTTTAATATGCTCGATATTGTCATTCTACCAATGATCGATCATTATGAATTAGCAGATTACGAACTTTTAGCAAAATGTCAATGGGATCGTGTTGGAATGATGAATTTATAAGAATAGCAGACTTGGGCCCCAGCGGTGTAGACTCATCGACGTGGCGCATATATTTTATTTTTTTGTCATGGAAAATGTTTGCAATATGTTAGTCTTAAGTTTGCGCTTTTTCCATCAAATAACAAGTTTTTCTTTCTTTCTTCATTCATAAAAAATCTGCAATGCCAGATATCAAAGTGTTTTTTTAAATCTTGTAAGTAATTTTTCGTTTTTGTTGAAATGTGGTGTAGAAAGGAAATAAGAAAGTCCCAAAGTGTGTAACTCAACAACTCTCCCTTCAATAAAACAAGACAACTCAACTACAACATTTTTTATTTCCGCAACTTCTATACTTTATGAATAAGGGCATTACATTTTTATGGCTCATCTCGCGTTGCAATAAAACTGAAGGGTTTGGCCCTGGTCCCCTGGAGTGCGAGCCACAGATCTATATACAAATGAAGAAATTAGACCAACTGTACTGACAGTTACGTTCGAAAAAAAACTACCTATAATTTTGCAAGCAGGCGAACACTATTTTTTTGTTTAATCACGAAATATCCCCTTCCGCTCTGGGTGGAGCGAGATAGACTTTCAGCTTTTACTGACTAAAACCCACCTGTGTTCTTTTACTCACCTTTGGCACCCACGGTGGCGTCATAAATCCATATTTTTTTATTATTGGTAGGCTCGCGCTTGACCACTACCATACCTGTTGGTAAGCGATGATGTTGTCGACTATGGAGCACGATTGCCTAGAAATAGCCTATTCTCTCTTGACTTAAAAACCCACAGGTTGTAGCTACCAGGAAACACAGACTCCAGCAAGAAATTGCACTCCTTATTTATCATTATTTATTTATTTAGCAGTTCTCAGATAACTCAAGCTTAGGTACATTGCATAAGTAATAATGTTTATATCAGACTTACTCTCTTCGAAGTCTACCTAATTAGTTAAATAAGGCATCAGTTTGACAATTCCTGAATCAGTAACGTGATCTATGTAACGATTAACTTAGCAGGTGATTATATTTTTGTTATGACATGTTTTGTCCCTGTACCTGTACCTATGCGGTCACAAGTTGTTACTCCATGCCTACTCTCCTCTGTGGTGTTGACCTACTTTGGATCCTAATTCCAACAAAAAAAATCCTTGAAGAAGGATTTCCGGATGCAGTTGGTCGTTGGAAATAAGGGGTTTAGAACCCACCTATAAGTTTCTCCAGTTATGTTACATTTTCATGGTGAAAATTATTGGGGCAATCCAACTGACATTAACCTATGATGATGCCTGCTCATGTCCATAATCTCACCTGATGGCAAGCAAAGTGTGAGGAGTAACAAAGAAAGAGCGAGTCTAAATGACTTTTGCTTGAAAGTCTTTGAGACTGGCAGAGAGTTCCATTCATTGACTGAGTGCTGTGTTCCCACCAGGAATATCTGGCCGAAATCTAAGTCTATGTCCCAGCTCTCAGGCAGATATTCCTGATGCAATTTTAGCAGGTACATTATGCAATTCCAATACATTTGCGTTGAATACATTTCTAGTTCACTTGGTATGTAGAAAATTTAATGAATACCGAAGCCATACGCAGGATTTTGTTGACGCCATAATTTTAGATTATTTTAGGTAAGAGTTTTTGTTTTGAGTTTATGTCACTGGATAAAAAAACATCTTAAGTTTGTAATTAAAAGAACTAGAGACACCTGGGTAGGTATCTTACTGTTGCACGAAGGCCAGTTTGATGGTGGATGTGTGTGTATGTGCATTTAAAGCTATTTTCTATGACACCATGCTCTGCGAATTTGCGCATCAATCGAAAACAAATCGAAACGAATCTACACACCCTTTCAAGGCCAACTCGACTTGGTGAGATAGAACAACTACAACGCGGTACCACTTGGCAAGACATTGATCATACCTTCTGATATATAATGGACTTATACACTTTGCATATCATAACAGAACCAATAACTTGACGTGCTTTCCGAAGCACGGAGGACTCACAGTATAAGATGATCCGGTCACCCACCCACAGATGGACGTATCAATCCAGCCAAAACGTCCCTAAACCGTTCCATTAAAGTTCCTTAAAACTAGATCTTGGATGTAATAGAATCCACATTAGTTCAACTGCACAGGTCCCAGTCGTCAGTCGCCATTTTGAAAGTTTAGCGTTCCACATTCAAATTTAAAGTTTCCACCGACACTGGCTGACTCGAACACGAACATCTTGTGTTCGGAATTTGAATTTCCGCGGGACGATAGTTGCTCGTGCTTGATTGTCACAGATTTAGGCAACATAAAGATAAAATTATGTCAGGTGTGAGTGTAGGTAGCCTTCCTCCTTTTAGAATATACATAAATTATGCAGAAAATTCTTCTTCAATGGTTAGGCTGCTCGTTGACTTTTCCCAGCCTATTTACTACTAAATTGAGTTTAGCTGAAAGTCTAACCAGATGCAGCAGTAACGATCTGCAAACGCCAGCCAGACGTGCTTTTCGAAGCGCAAATGAGTCTCGGTATCGGGAGGTTCCTGCACCGGATTTGGGCGAAAGAACCATGTGTCCTCATGAAGGCGATTGGAAGCGGCTACCACTGGCCGGACCTTGGTTCAGGCCATGGTTCGGAGCGAGAGGGAATGGGCGGCGTTCGCCTCTTTCTACGAAGTAGTAATGCTACCGAGGAAGATGGCCGCAAGAAACGGAACGGAGATCCTCACGCCTCAGTCATCGTGACCCTGACTCCGACTAGCGATCACGGTCGAGCCAAGGCTAAGTCGTCGTCGGCCTGTAGAATTCCACACGCACCTCAAAGATATGTCGTCAAAACCGTAAGGGTTCAGGAGAGCCGATACCAGCTAGGGCCATGGGGAATTTCTGAATAGGAAGCCCGTGGTCCTAGAACGCCTGTAAAAGCCTGACACGCCGTCCTGCCCTACCCTAGAGCAGGAGAAGTCGTTGGACGATTTCCTACCTCAAAAAATGATGATTTTATATGAAATGAACCATAAATCTATACATTTTATCCATACATTTCAACGAAAATCTTAATCAAAATAAAAAAAATCTTTCACCGTTTTACTTGTATTATAACAATAATTTTCCCAGCACTATGAGTTTCATCTGGAAGATGTTAACAAACCGCAAAGTTTTAGAACTTAAATATGTACCTACATAAGTGTGAAACTATACTCCTCTAGTTACATGAAGACATCAGCGAAACTGGGACAGAACTTCATAAAATTGTAGAGATATCATTTTAGTAATTCTCATTTTAGGGTACTTTTCAACTAGAAATGTGCGAGGTAGCTAGGCTGTACTTACATGAGGAATAAATCTACCAATAAGATTTTAAATTTTCTTATCTTAACTTAATTCGGCTTCGAAAATGAGGGCAACGTAAGGAACTCGCTCTCATTCCATCCAGAGCGAGAGTTATTCATAATATCTTAACTCAAAAAAAAAAATTCGCAGCCTGTAGAAAAAGGCTAGCGGAGCTGAAGATTTGTATTATAAAGCGAGAGATGTGTGCCAGGGAAGATGCGTATGAGGAATATGTGTGAGAGAATCGACCGAGGAATGGAGGAATGTGTGCACGCACAATTGAAAAGCATTTACATACTCTACATCCTCACACAGCACAGCTTTGGTAGATACAGACACACGTTTTCACATAACCCTCGCTCCGCTCAGCTACCTGGCACATCTCAGGTCGAAAAGCAACCTAATTCTGGTAATTCTAGTTTCAGTCTAGATTTAATCTGGTAATTAGCAATTAAGGTGTGCTTGCGCGAAAATAAAAGGCCACCTGAGGCGTTCTCTTGAGCGTAGTTACAGGCAACTCGGGACGGTTTCATGATGTTGCATCACAGCTTTTGTGCCCTACTTCCTAAAAGTAAGTGCAAGTTTTACTAATACCAACAGTTTTTTTACGATTATTACCATAGATATCCGTAATTATTACCTATATTATTTATTTATTTGTAAGTACTTATACAACATTACGGAGAAGATCCAAGTAATTGTACAATGGAAACTCATACAATAAAAAACTGGGCAAGTGAGAATCGGACTCGCGCTCTGAGGGTTCCGTACAAACTTGAAAGGTAAATTGTGGCAAACCAATTTTCGGTGAAAGTTTGCAAGGTAATGTACATCATATATATTTTTTAGTTTTATCATTGTCTTATTTTAGAAGTTACAGGGGGAGGACACATTTTACCACTTTGGAAGTGTCTCTCACGCAAACTATTCAGCTTAGGAAAAAATGATGTTAGAAACCTCGATATCATTTTTGAAGACCTATCCACAGATACCCCACACGTATAGGTTCGATAATTTTTTTTTTTTAATTTTTAGGTCTAAGTATGGGGAGCCCCCAAAATTTATTGTTTTTTTTCTATTTTTGTGTGAAAATCTTAATGCGGTTCCCAAAATACATCTACTTACCAAGTTTTAACAGTATAGTTCTTATATAGCTTCGGAAAAAAGTGGCTGTGACGAATCCATAAGGGTTCCTTTTTTTGCCTTTTGGCTACGGAACCCTAATACCATAAGCATAAACCGGGCAAGTGCGGGTCGGACTCGCGCACTAAGGGTTCTGTATAAACTTACCTACGAAAATAGTTCAATTCCTGCATTGAGTTACGAAGATTTTTCTGAATCGCAAAAAAGTTTTTTTTTTAAGACTTAACTACAAATTACAGCTTTTAGATTTTTTACTATACTTGTGCTATGAGACTTTGCTTCATGCCAAATTTCAGGATTCTAGGTCAACAGGAAGTACCCTATTAATTTTGATTCACTTGAGAGTGTCGAAATATACGTTTTTTGCGACATAAACGGTCGTATCTTTTTTTTTCTTTAACTCAGAAGTTTGATTTTTTCACAGCTTCAAAGGACCGCAAACCTGAGTATTTGGTTTTAATTTCAACTCGGTACCTCCACGTGTTCCCGATATAATGGTTCTTGACAGACAGACGTACAACTAAATGATCCTATAAGGGTTCCGTTATTTTCTTTTGAGGTACAAAACCCTAATAAACCATAACATAGAATTAACAAATAAAAAAAATATACATTTACATTTCTACTAAAACAATACATCACACAAAACAACTAAAACAATGTTAAAACTAATCTTTCATTCACACACGACACACAGATCCATCTCCTAGCAAACAAGTTACACTCCGGTACTAGAATTTATACATTACTTGCTTCTGACAACGGCTTCGCCCGCGTTACAATAAGTTTCTCCATACAATCTAGACACCCATTTCATCCCCTTAGGGGCTGAATTTAGAAAAATCCTTTGTTAGTGCTCGCCTACTACATAAAAGGAACCGTTATGCAAAATTTCACGCTACTAGTCCCAATAGTTTCGACTGTGCGTTGAAATGTCAGTCAGTAAGTTTCTCCTTTTATATATATACGAGTAGATGACTAAAATCCCGGTATAAAAATTATGCTATGTGCTATAATGGCTAATAAAAAAAGAAAACTCATATTGTTTGTTAAGTCATCTAACAAATTATAATCATATACAAAACAACTTACATTATTTACATATTATATTATGAATTGTTCCACAACACATCTGAAACCTCTTCAAGAAAACTCATTCACGTACTTTGTATTCGAAAACCAATTATTCCTCAAGTAGGCAGCCCAGTTTAATATATAGGCAATCCAGAGAAACTCGCTGAACTTTACTCTCAATGGCTTGTGTTTCGCTCGATTTTAGGGTCCCGTACCTAAAATTGGTTATCAAAAACGTAACCCATATAGGGTTGGGCACGCCACAATTATGGCGGTAAGTCCCCTCTTTGAGGCGTGGTTGGAAAGACCTCACGGCGTCCTCACATTCCGCATGACGCAGGTCCTCACCGGACACGGTAAGTTCGGGAGGTTCCTGCACCGGATTCGTGCGGAAACGACGCCCGGGTGTCGCCACTGTGTGGCCCACCCGGAGGACACGGTGGAGCACACGGTGGAGGTGTGCCCCGCTTGGGCAGAGCAACGCCGTGACCTCGTGAGGGCAATCGGCGGCGGTGATCTCTCGCGCCGGGCCTTGGTTCAGGCCATGCTCCGGAGCGAGGAGGAGTGGCAGGCGGTCGCCTCCTTCTGCGAAGCAGTAATGCTAGCTAAGGAGGCGGCCGATCGCGTGAGGCAACGGTCCTTACGCTCCAACCGCCGCCGGGATTCCGATCCCGATTTCCGGCCACCGTAGGCGCGGGCTTGCAGACGGCGAGCAATGGGTGGCTCGCCGTCTGACCGTCCGGTAACCGTCCGGACCGAGCCCAAGTCGTCGACGGCGCGTTTTGTTCCACGCGCGCCTCAAAGAGATGTCAGCAAATCGTAGGGGCCCAGCAGGGTCGAAGCCTACGGGGGCCACGGGTAGTGTAAAAGCGAAACCCGGGGCCCTGGGACGAAGGCAACGATGGAACAGGAGTGGGTTTTTAGTCAGTAAAAGTCTGACACTATCTCCCGCTCCGCCCAAGAGCGGGTTTGGTCATAAGATGATTTTCCCACCCAAAAAAAAAAACCCACATAGGGTTTCTTTTTCTATCAGGGATGTGTGGAGGTATTGAGCTGAAAATATCGAATACTCAGGTATGCTACCCAGGTCAGTGAAAAAATCAAACTTCGTAATCTAAAGATCACAACACACACCACACATCACGCTTCACGTCACGCGTAAATTAATTTAGCATTGTTATAAGAAGTGCGGAGCCTCCTAACACAGGCATTATTTGCCTGAAAGGAGGCTTCACATACAAATTTGTAATATTACGCGGATTTTGACAACAATAAACTAATTTTTTTTTAAGATAAGTGTATTTATGCTCCATTTAAGCGCATATTTTGATTTGACACTCGTAAGGAATCAACCCGCACACCGGCTCGTTGACTTAGAATCCTGAAATTTGGTGAGAATGAGGGTCTTATAGCACAATTATAGGGAAAAGTCTGGAAACTGTAAACTTTTAGGTACTTTCATAAAAAAATACACCAAAAATCACCTACCATATTGTCTCTTCACCACCCTAGGTTGACTGATAGAGAATGCCTAACGGGGTTACCATGACGTACAAAGTAAGATTGTTTCATTCTTATTTCAGTGTGGGTAAGAGACAGAGCTATACAGGTTGTCTAGCGCCATCTCTTAAGCACACTGGAAATAAGAATGAAACAATCTTACTTTACACGTCATGGTACAGGTCTAAGTCATTAAGTCCGCTTTTTTACCTTTGTGTTGCATGAAGATTAAACAGATTAACTAAAATACATAGTTACTTTTTTGCGATTCCGAAAAATCATGGGAACCGAACTATTTACATAGATAAGTTTGTACGGAACCCTCGGTGCTGGAGTCCTACTCGTACTTGACCGGTTTTTATGATAGTAATGACGCTAAAACAGACTCGGTTCCCTCAGAAACTTGTTATAAGTTAAATAAAATATAACTGTCAACCGTAAAGTGTGAGAATCAGAGTTATGTGGAAAGTTCTAGATATTCTAGAACTTTCCACATAACTGAGCAGTGGTGGCCGAGTGGTAACGGCCCCGACTTACAAGTTGTAGGTCACGGGTTCAAACCCAGTCAGGCGCATTACTTTGTGTAATTTATTTCATCACCACTGCTCTCAAAACGGTGAAGGAAAACATCGTGAGGAAACCGGCATGTCCTAGAACCAAAAATTCGAAGACATGTGACATCCACCAACCCGCACTGGGCCCGCGTGGTGGATTACGGCCCATTCCCTCTCCTAGAGAGGAGGCCTGAGTCCCAACAGTGGGAATATTATAAGGCCGACTATGCTATGCTATTCTAGAACAGGCATCGCGAACCTTCAGAAGGGTAGAGCCGTGCCATAAAATGTTGGGCTTAGAATTGCTTTCTATTCTATGTGAATTCAATCTTTCATCATCATCATCATCATTTCAGCCGAAAGACGTCCACTGCTGGACATAGGCCTCCCCCAAGTGTCACCACAATGAACGGTCCTGTGCGTCTCGCATCCGTCGTACTCCCGCAACCGTTACCAGGTCATCGGTCCACCTTGCAGGAGGCCTTCCAACGCTACGTCTTCCGGTACGTGGTCGCCATTCCAGAACCTTTCGGCCCCAACGGCCATCCGTTCTGCGAGCAATGTGCCCTGCCCGTTGCCACTTAAGTTTGGCGATTCTTCGTGCCATGTCGGTGACCTTGGTTCTCCTGCGGATATCCTCATTCCTGATTCGATCACGCAAGGAAACTCCGAGCATAGCCCTTTCCATTGCCCTTTGGGTGACTTTGAGTTTTCTGATGAGGCCCATTGTAAGCGACCACGTTTCAGATCCATATGTCATATCAATCAATCAATCTCAATATGTCAATCAATCTTTACCAACACATAATGTAATGATACTTCATTCTGACAGGTCTGTTGGTCTAGTTGTCAGTGGCCCTGACTGCTATGCCGGAGATCGTGGGTTTGATTCCCACTCAGGACAAATGTTTGTGTGATGAGCACGATCATTTGTTCTGTGTCTGAGTGTAATTTATCTACACTAATATTATAAAGAGGAAAACTTTGTTTGTTTGTAATGAATAGGCTCAAAAACTACTGGACCGATTTTAAAAATTCTTTCACCATTCGAAAGCTACATTATGCACGAGTAACATAGGCTATATTTTATTTTGGAAAAAAATAGGGTTCCGTAAGATATCTGAGTTTTTCGGACACAAGGTATAAAAAGTCAACCAGAAAAGTTACTTATTTTGCGTACGCTGCCTAAACTATAAAAGATATAATCATAAAATGTTCTAATAAATTGTAGATCTTATAAATATCTACCAAAGTTTGTTAGGAGAAACCTACTTTCACGCGGGCGAAGCCACCGGCAGAAGCTAGTCTGTAATATGTATGTATTTAGAAATACTCTATATAAGTATGTTTATCAGTTGTCTAGTACTCATATTACAAGCTCTGCTTAGTTTGGGACTACATGGCGTTATGTAAAAGTTGTGGAATATTATTATTATTCTGTTTAAAATATCTATTATTTAATTATTGTACACACCTACCACAATGTTGTTTTTTTAAACCAAAGATTGACGGGTAGGGAAGCCTTGTAGGATTAAGTCCGCCTATGTACGACTACTGTACACGAAGTTTAAATAAATAAAAAGTGGGAATGTCAGACTTTTTCTGACCAAAACCCGCTTGTGTTCCTTTAATTGCCCTTAATCACTGGACCATCACGAGACTGTTGCCAGTAAATTAATTACTTAACTATAATTTGCACACACAAACACTTTTAGTGTTTTTTACACGTTCAATGCAGAACGAGGTGTAATACGCCTCGCACATGTCTTCCTTACGCTGCCGTATGGAGACCGTAACTTCAATTTGGTTTAATTTAGAAAAGAGATGAATGACCTAAGAAGCTATTAAAACAGAATACAGTGGTGTATCTACTATAATACGGGGTCACTTTGTCCTCGTACCGCTAAAATGCTTTTAGTTTCCTAAAGTTACGGGGCCTAATAAGCCCTTTACCATTATAATGATAGTTTACAAACGAGGTTTTAAACGCCCCGTACCGCAGGATTGAAAATAATACATTCGAGGGCCTGGAACATTTGCCTGCTGCGATCTTCCCGTCTAATTATAATTTAGGTGTCTTCAAGGCTAGAGTGAATAGGCTCTTAATAAACTAGTGCGCCTCACCATCAACGATTGCATCACTACTTACCATCAGGTGGGATCGCAGTCAAGCACTAGTTTATATCAATTAAAAAAATTAAGCAAATGCGACTCGGACTCGCGCCCTGAGAGTTCAGTTCAAACTTACCTATGTAAATAGTTAAAATCCGGAATGGAGTCTCGGAAGATTTATTCGAATCGCAAAAAAAAAGTTGTAACGTAACAACAAATGTACAGTTTTCAGATTTATTCCTATTATACTTGTGTTATAAGACCTTGCTTTATGCCAAATTTCAAGATTCTGGGTCAACTCTATGAATTTTGATTTCCTCGAGAGTGTCGAAATGTACACGTATTTTGCCACATAAACTGAAGTATCTTTTTTTCTCGTTAACTTAAAAGTTTGATTTCTTACAGCTTCATGAGTTCGCGATACCTCCACGCGTTCCCGAGATAAAGGGTTTTGACAGACGGACGGACAACAAAGTGATCCTATAAGGGATCCGTTTTTTCCTATTGAGTTACGGAACCCTAAAAAAATAATACAAAAATGAGTGCTTCTGTCAATATGTTATGCAAAAAGATTCCCCATCCCTGTTCTAGTGTATTCCAGAAACACCACACATTGTTATACACTATGGCTAGACAGCTCCTAATTGAAGTCTGACATGAGAAACATTGCTATTACTCGTAAGTCGTAACTATGTTTTTTATATTTCATGTAGACTAATGTGTAAGGAAAATAATATGTACGAGTACCTAGTAAAAGACCTCAGAATCAGAATCATTTATTCGTAAACATAGGTGATAATTATATACAAGATGTTAAATAATTAGGTAGTGCGCTATGTTTTGCCAATTGACATACAAATTATTAAGAAAAAAAAATTATACTATTTAATTAAAATATAAATTCGTCATAATACAATTTCATTTCACGTCAAAATTTATAACTAATACAGAAGATTATTATTAAATGAGTGTATTAGGGGAAGTTTGAAAGTGGCGCCAGTGACTGAAAAGTTGAAAGGGAATCGTTTGTCTTGGTATGGTCATGTGAAGAGGAGGGATGAAACGCATGTTACTAAAAGAGTTATGAGTTTACATGTGGATGGATGGAGAGGGAAAGGGAGACCAAAGAAAAGATGGATGGATTGTGTGAAGAGTGATATGAAAGAAAAGGTAGTTAGTAATAGCATAACGAGTGACAGGGCAGAGTGGAAGAAAAAAACGTGTTGCACCGACAAATAACACGGGACAAGGGCAGGAGAATGATGATGATGACAGAAGATTAATTTAAAAATAAAATAAGTAAAAAAATATATTAAAAATGTCAAGTATAAGTAAAAAAATATATTAAAAATGTCAAGTATAAGTAAAAATGTCAATATTATAAAATTACAGAGATTTGTCATTAAGGAAATTCAGCTAGAGTATAATAACATTTTTCAAGTGGAAACCCATTAAGCGTTTTTTTAAACTTCTGCACTACCTACCTATTTTATCTACATCTATATATAAAAGGAGAAACTGGCTAACTGACATATCAACGCACAACCGAAACTACTGAGACTAAGAGCGTGAAATTTTGCATAAGGTTTCCTTTTATGACGCAAGTAATTACGAAGAAGGCAAAATAGGAGTCCGAAGTTTGTTTCACGCGGACGTAGCCGCTGGAAGAAACTATTTAAAAAAAATAAAACGTTTCATACGCGTGAGAGTTTGTTATTTCACTCTCATGTCAAGTCATGTAAAATGAAGTCGAGTCTTTTTTAAAGACCTTAAACAACTGAGTCTCTTGCATCACTAATTGTATCTGAGGCGTTATATGGAGTAGTACCTATTGGTCGAAAGGGTTACCGTGGTCCTGGAACGTAAAGGGCAACTGAAGGAACACAGGTGGGGCTTGAATCAGCAAAAGTCTGAAACTCCATCTCACTCCACCCAGAAGAGAAGTTATTAGATGATTTCCACCCCAAAAAACCACATTATTTGAAACTGAGAGTCACTGAGACTCACTAGCTGCAATGCCACTTTGCCCACATATATATACTGTATACTTTCGTGTCTATTTTGCTAGTGTCGTATATTTACGACCAAATACTTCATCTCGTTTAACGCTTCAATTAACTTGTAAAGAAAGAAAGAAAGAAATCACGTTAATTTGGCACACAGGTACACACAATGAGATAACAATTATATTATAGAAACTTAAATACTAAAACTTAAATATACATCAACGTTGTGTTTCTCACGTCATTGTGTTGTACGTTGGAGAAGAGCTGACGAGATGATATTTTGTCGTGAATATACGACTGGTTTTCCGCAGGATCGGATACGAAAATATTTGTCGGAGTAATCCGACATATATTTTCGTATCCGGCTTAAGGATAAAAAACCACAATATCTTTAAAACATAGTCCTAGTCATAGTACTGTATTGGTAAGGGATTCTTACAAGTCACATACAGAATGTTAAATTATATTTAGTCAACAAATTAATGATTACTTACATAACAATGTCAAATAATAAAAAATGTCAAGCGAATAAAAGAAAATACAAGAAAAACACATAAATCGAAGTCAAATCACAAATTAAAATCAAAACAATCATATTAAAAGTCAACAATAATTTTGCAGATATAACTTTATTTTTATTATTTTAAATTTACTCATAAAATATTTTAAAAGCCTTGTAAATAATGCAGCTTAAGCAAATCAAACAAATTAAAACATAAGTTAATCTCGAAAAGGCGATATCTGACACGGCTTACGGAGTCAACCTCATTAAAATTAGCTAATATTTCATATAATTCTCATAATTCGCCATGTTGGCGTCTTAAGCCATCAATAATTTACACATCTATACTAATATGAATACTAATCAGTCTATCCGTCTGTTCGTCATTTTTTTTCTTTAGATTTTTTTTTAACTTTACCCTGCACAGGGTGCCGCCGGGATTCCGCTCCTGATTTCCGGGCACCGTAGGCGCGGGCTTGCAGACGGCGAGCAATGGGTGGCTCGCCGTCCGACCGTCCGGTAACCGTCCGGACCGAGCCCAAGTTGTCGACGGCGCGTACTGTTCCACGCGCGCCTCAAGGAGATGTCAGCAAATCGTAGGGGCCCAGCAGGATCGAAGCCTACTGGGGCCACAGGTAGTGTGAAAGCGGAACCCGGGGCCCTGGGACGAAGGCAACGAAGGAACAGGAGTGGGTTTTTAGTCAGTAAGAGTCTGACACTATCTCCCGTTCCGCCCAAGACCGGGGATGTCATAAGATGATTTTCCCACACAATAAAAAAAAAAAAACCCTGCACAGGGTTTTTTTCAAAAAAAAACATTATCCACGCTATGAATTACTTCTGTGTTGTAAGCGCGTTCACAAACACGTAAACTCACGTACACAAAACCCGAAACGCCTATGTGTAAGCCATACAAATATTAGTTCCGTTCGGAAATCGAACCAGTGACTGCGCCGACCGCATCGTCTATTTCCAGAGCTGAAATGTAATTAACTAAAGTGCGTTAGGTTATCGGTATACTAAAACTGTAAAACTGTCTTATGATTATACCGAATCATTACTAACAATTATTGCATAACTATTCCCCTATACGTCTATATAAAGACTATCTTAATAGTACCTAACATCATATTTTTGATCATCTCCAAGGAGGAACTGGTTACTAGTTTAGGAGTCAAATGTTCATTTTATTTCCATTGATCAGTGTTTGTACAACAAGAAAAGATGGATGGATTGTGTGAACAGTGATATGAGAGAAAAGGAAGTTAGTGATAGTATGACGATTGACAGGATAGAATGGAAGAAAAAAACGTGTTGCGCCGACCCCAAATAAGATGGGACAAGGACGGGAAGATGATGATGAGTGTTTGTACAACTATTGTATCTGTTCATGTCATTACATACTGTTACTGTGTGTGAAACGTACAAAATAAAGATTATTATTATACTTAAGCTAATGCTTAATAACTAAATAAGCTCAATTAACGAAAAGAATTAGGAGGATTTTCAAACAATAATTTGACTGAGTTCAATAAAGTGGAATGTCCAATTTTTAGCAAATAATCCTCCCGAACGAATTCCGATCATAGTAACAAATCTCATCTGAGGTTAGCCAAGTAGGCAGGAGATAATATAGATAATATAGTGCCAACACAGTTGCACTCTCTGTTCCTTTAATCTCATAGTAAGCCAATTGACACGATCGGAGAGAGATTAGGTGCAGGACCACCAGCTTTAAAATGCGTTCCAAATAAGAATACGATCGATTTTTACGCCATGTTGTGATGTCATAGCTGTCAAATCGAAAAATGCGGTAGGATGAGCAAAACAAGACATTTTTTAAATAATATTTATTTACTAATCATTAACGAAAAAAATAATAATTAGAATTCAGTTCTTTAATTTTGCTTATCTCTCCGTCACTGCGTGAAATGTCTGAGTAGTAGCAAATGGAAGAAGAAAGCGAATTGTTCCTAACAATGAAAATAAGAAAGAAAGTAGTTTCTTTTTTTAAACTTATTACGATTTAGATTGAACAATACCGTTTTCACTTCACCTAAACTTGACTAAGACTCAGTAATACAAAGCAAAAAAGAAACCGTTATAAATACGCAAATAAGTTTTCTTTGCAAACCGTACTTTTCAATCAACATTTGACAGATCGAGGATATTGACTTTCCTATTCTTATTTTGAACGCATATTACATGCTTTCGACATTTTTGTGTTTTAAACACTTAAACTAAAAACAAAATAGACTGAAAATATATTGACTTTAGCGCTGTCTAGCGACCAAAATAGACCCGCTGGTTCCCGTTTCTTCCACATTAAGAGGGCCCTTCCCTACTCGTCTATCGTCAACCTGAGTATGGTTCAAAAGCTTGCCGGTTCATCCAACACAATCCATTGCAATGTTTAACAAAAAAGGCGAAATGCGAAAACTGAAAGCTCTGCTGGCACTCGGTAATACATCATTTACTCGAATATTTCACAAAACTAGTTCAGGGAAATACGTGTTTTTTTTAAACCCTTAAAAGTTTTTGAAAAAAATTTTCGTCATTCAAAATCTTGATTAAATTTGGAAGGATTCTATTGTTATATTTCTTGAATTTTTAAATTTTTGGTAACATTATGAAGGGTCAAAGTTCATGCCAAACAGCAGATTTTCAGAGGACCTTGCTGAATTAGTTTTACACAAATATCACATACATAATATCCACAAGATATCTGTTTCCAAAATATCTAATGAATTTTTTTTAAGGTGGGAAATCATCCAATGACTTCTCCTGCCCTAGGGCGGAGCGCGAAGGCGTGACAAAATTTTACTGATTAAAACCACATCTAATTTCCTTCTTTGCCTAGCGTTCCAGGACCCCGGGGTTTCTCTGTCGAACTTCCCATGAGGGAGATGACGATGATTTTTTTATTTTTCTCCAGAGATGAATTCTTTTTTCTACATAGACGAAGTCGCGGGCTGAAGCTAGTTTTACAATAATAATGACACCCACGACGGGTAAGATTATGATTAATGGCACTGCTTTTAATAGAACTATAATTATGTTAATTGATTAACTATTAGGGTTCGGTGACCGAGTTGCGAAATTACCATTTTATGGCAAGCCTTATCAGAACCGAAACAGAGTGTTAAGTCCCGCGCATCTCCTTTGAAAAGGAAAGATCCTGTGACCAGACGGATGTTATATCTGATCCGGGCATCTGCCCGATAGATGATTCCGGGCTGATATTGGCTACCCGGGAATCTTTAAGTCAAGAGTGAATAGGTTACTTCTAGGTAAGCGCGTTCCATCGTCGACCGCATCGTCGCTTTCCATCAGGTGAGATAGCGGTCAAGCGCGAACCTATTAAGAAAAAAAATTATGCTCAAATCGCACGGAGAACTCTCATTGCGCGATGTTTTAAATTTTTTAGTTTCTTTGTGGTGCCATAGGTGTCGCCACCACAGCAAGCTCTATGAACTGAACCTTAACTTTTTCTAATTAAACACGTTTTTCCAGCCAGCATTCGAGGGCAAAAGCCTAGCTAATAGTCCTGCAGCGACAGCGGACGGACTGCACATAATTTAATTTACCATATTCCACTAATAATAAAACCTACAGGTACCTATATAGCGACCTGCTAGTGTTTCCATAAGAATTGGTTTTGGTGGGACATTACTAAATTTGATTACAAAATCGTAAAACCTTTTCTTTTTTAGAAGTGTCAGACTTGTACTAGCTTATTTTTTACTTTAACTTACTCCACCCAGAACGGGAGCAGTAATTTGATGAATTCCTACTAAAAAAAAATATGATGTAAAAACTTGAAGGGTAGAACAAAATATCATACTCTCGTGGTTCTAGAACGCAAAAGGCTACTGATAGAACATTGTCGTCGTTTTGGTCAGTTCAAAAGTTTGACACCCCTTCTCGCTCCAACCTAGAACGCGAGAAGTCACTAGATGATTTACCACCTTAAAAAAAGAGTAGTAAAAGACCACAGGAATAGGACAGACTTTGTGAAAAAAGATTATGGCATAAAAGTAGGTGATTTAGTACCTGCATTTATTGGTTAAAGGCACGAGGACGATGATGACCACTCCCGCTCTGATTGAAGCGAGACAGAGTGTCGGAACTTAACTGACTAAACCTCAACTATGTCCCTTCAGTTACCCTTTGTATTTTAGGGCCGCGGTGACTCTTTCAGGCCTCCCACAAGGTGGACCGATGACCTGGTGAGGATCGCGGGAATCCAATGAAAGCGAGACGCACAGGACCGGTCGTTATAGCGACACTTGGTAAAGGCGTATGTCCAACAGAACTTCTTTCGGCTGAAATGATGTCGACGGTGATAATGATGAAGAACCCTTTAAAGAAATACCTGATTGTATTATACCAACCTGAGAATTAAATATCCCATACATAAATCTATTCTAAGGAAGATTTTAAAATGCGTAATCCGTAATGATACCCCGCTCAATACAGCCTTACATAAATTGCCACTAAAAGATCCAAGGTGTCTCACTCAACAAGTTTAGGAGAGCAGGAGGTATGAGTTTGTCCAAATCTTCCAATCAATTGTATGAATTAACTTCAATGTTATATACTCTATCCTCTTTTTTTGTAATGATTCATTTTTCTGTTATTTTGACTAAAAAACAGAAAAATGAATCATACTATTTTTATTTTTATAATTGTATGTTTTTTTTCCATTTTGTGTGTTAAATTTTTGTGGTAATAATCTTTTTATCTCTAATGTCATACATAACATTTTTTTTTTTTAGGTGGGAAAATCATCTAATGACAAATCCCGCCCTTGGGCGAAGCGGGAGATAGTGTCAGACTTTTACAGACTAAAAACCCACTCCTGTTCCTTCTTTGCCTTCATCCCGGGGCCCCGGGCTTCGCTTTCACACTACCCGTGGGTCATACGTAACATGGTGTAAGCTGCGTATACCTATAATAAGCATGCATACCAGTGACTAAATTTTAATATTATTTTTCACAAAAAATTGTGTATGTAATGCTGTTGGTGTGCCAATAAATAAATAAATAAGATCCCATTTTAAAACAACTCATAGCCACCCTACAGTACTTCGGAGGTCTACAGAGGTCCCTTATACGTCCGAACGGCCATTCCAGACCCGTTACCTTTGCAAATGGAACCATTTACTCGAATATTATGGCGATTGCTACGAACAACAATATTATTTCTTAGCACAGCTGTGATTGCAATCAGGTTGTTCAAAGTTAATGTGCAGGTATTTTACATACTCGTTTATGCGATAATTGTTATTTGTTGGATGATGTTTTTGTTAGTTCTTGGGTTATTTAATCGTGGGCTAGTGGTGGTGTGTTCTTTAAGCGGTTGTGTTGAAGAATGGCACATCGATTGGTGATTTGTTCACACTATTAGGCCGCGTTCCTATTGTGTCGTGACGACACATAATCATGTTGTTTTAAGTGTCATGGCTTATATATATAAAAGGAGGTGTTCTCATTATTATCATCGTTATCATCATTTCAACCGATAGACGTTCACTGTTGGACTTAGGCCACCCCCAAGCGTCGCCACAATGAACGGTGTTCACATGTAGTACGATGCAATTAACTGCCGTCTACGACTTTTTTACGGTGACAACAGACTGTCATGATAGTGGGAACGATTAGCACGACAATTGTTAAACGATAAAAAATAGTCAAGACTAAACCGTGACGCTAAATCATGTGTCGTTGTTACAACTATCATTCGTGGTCACGACAAAGATTTGTATTTATGGGAACAGCTAGAGACGATAGTCGTTCGACGATAAATTAATCGTTACGATATAGTGGGAACGCGGCCTTATAAGATGATGATCACACCAATATTATAAGCTTTTAGGCTTGCGCACACTTGAGACAAGACTGTCTTAGACCGAATTGTCTACGACGTCGCAGACTTGTCTACGACGTCACAGAGTTGTCTACGACGTCGCAGACTTGTCTACGACGTCACAGAGTTGTCTACGACGTCGCAGACTTGTCTACGACGTCACAGAGTTGTCTACGACGTCGCAGACTTGTCTACGACGTCACAGAGTTGTCTACGACGTCGCAGACTTGTCTACGACGTCACAGAGTTGTCTACGACGTCGCAGACTTGTCTACGACGTCACAGAGTTGTCTACGACGTCGCAGACTTGTCTGCGACAAGACTGTTTTGAGATGTCCAGTGTCACTAACTTACCACTAGAGTCAACTTTTAAAACCACCAGAAAACCACTAACAAAAAATTATCCCACGCACTAAATCGCTAATTTCCTACTAAAAAATGTATGTTGTACGAAATAAAATAAGTGGGCATATAAGTTATTAGTTTCCTTTAATAGTAATTGATAAAAATTAACAATCATTTGATCAAAATAGCATTTGTGGGTAAATCAACATTAGTAGATAAATAAATCAACATACAAATTATTCAATAACAACTTTGTATTAGGTAATTCGTCTTCAGACGAATCATTTTTGTTTGCAGCATCATCGTCGGTATTAGATTGATAATTATGGATCTCTTTATTTGTGTTATGTTATCTATGTTGCTGATTTACATCCGAGTGATCGCATTTTTAGTAAGAAATTGAATTTTACTAAAGCACTAGAAAAATCCACTAGCCACTAAAACCAATATTTCGCAATTAAATCGGGGTTAAAACCACCGTTTTAGTGGAAAATCTACTAAATTGGCAACACTGGCCGTACGCCGCTAGTCTTGATAGTGTGCACCGTGACGTAGACAAAACAGTCTGGTCGCAGACGTCGTAGACAATTTTGTCTAAGACAGTTTTGTATCAAGTGTGCGCAGGCCGTAAAGGCGAAAGTTTGTGATTGTGTTTATGTAAGTTTGTTACTTCTTCACTCACAAAATTTGGCACACGGTTAGACCATGACCTAATACAACATCGGATATTTTTTTAAAACACGTAGTGTCATGGCTAAAGGTAGGTACTGTTCCTAACTTCTACAGAAAAACAGTTAATAAAAAAACTGTAAGAAATAGTAAGTACGAAAGGCTAGACAAAAACGCGTTGTTATATTATGAGAGTTATTCATATGACGAGGGTGGCTTACAAAAAATGATTTATAGCACGCAACGTCACTTTCATAACTGGTATACTAGTTTTCCTGTACTTTTAACATTTTTCTTATAAAGTAATAGTTACCTATTTATAAGTTTAATGCTTCTTGTTCTTCCACCTTTTCACACTAAACGTGAAAGTTTGTAGTTGTGTATGTTTTTTTACTACTGCATGCAGGGGCGACGATTCCATGGGTACTCAGAACACAGTGGGTGCCAAGCACTCCTGAGAACAGACATCAAGAAACAGCCCCCCTAACCAAGTTACAATCGTATCGTTCGCGCCGAACGCCTCGAGTAGGCCACGCCTCCGATTCCTTTGTTCTGACGTCATCTCAACGCTCATTCACGTGACAGAACAAAGGAATCGGAGGCGTGGCCTACTCGAGACGTTCGGCGCGAACAATACGATTGTAACTTGGCTAGGGGGGCAGATCAGTAACAACAGACGCACACGCACAGGCGACACTTCACGGCTTGTTTTTTAGTAGGTTCACTTGATTTTTTTAATATTTTAATGTTTAGTGTAGATAATAGCCACTTATATTTGGTTTTAAGTTAAAACATCGATAAACTTATAAACACTGTACTTGCACACTGGATAACACTTTGTGGACGGAAATATTTTTTGCTGAATTTTCTGAATAAAGTATTGTTCGTTTAAGCGACTTCGTTTTATTTATAACATCACTAAGGTGAACATCACTAAGGTGTTCATCATCATAAGGTGTACTGATCAACTTGACATCCATGACGTCATTCAATGGGCGGATGGGCGTTTTTTCAATACCCGAGTACCCGTTTAGCGCAGTGGTTTATAGCACCGGTTGAGACACAAGGGTCGCGGGTTCGATTCCCGCACCAACAGAAATGTTTGTTGATGACACAGATATTTCAGATAAGAAAAGGAAGTTAGTGATAGCATGACGAGTGACAGGGCAGAGTGGAAGAAAAAAACGTGTTGCGCCGACCCCAAATAACACGGGACAAGGGCAGAAAGATGATGATGATGATGAAATAACTAAATACATATTATCAAAATCTGAATGCATTTGTAAGAAATTCAAAGTCTATTTCATGTTTGAAAAATTCGTCTACTTCTACAATAACTCTTATTTTATTTTATTATTTCTGATAGGAAATCATCAAATATCTTCTCCCACTCTCTTCTCTCACTCAGGGTGGAGCGCGAAGGAGTGTCAGATTTTTGCTGACTAAAACCAACTCTCTCAAAACAGTGGCGGATTAGCCCCGTAGCAAGAGTGGCTATGGGCCCGCGCATTGGGGGCCCCGCATGGACTTAAAAAACATGTCAAGAAACCTGTGTCATATGAATTCTAACCAGTTCCAAATTTTAAATAAAGCTAATATCTATGACCCATCGCTACCTAAGAGCTGCGGGGCCTGTTTGAAAATAAAGTTTTCAGGGTTCATATTTTCCAGGGTTCTCTTTCGTACAACCCATGGTTCCAGTAGGCTTCGATCCTGCTGGACCCCTATAACGGTTTGCTGACATTTCTTTCAAGCGTGCGTGGAATACTACGTGCCGTCGACGACTCGAACTCGGTCCGGACGGTTACCGGACGGTGAGTTACCCATTGCTCGCCGTCCGCAATCCTACGTTTACGATGGCTGGAAGTCGGGATCGGGATGCAGGCGGCTGGGGCGTGAGGGCCGTTCCTACACGCTTAATGCTGCTTCCTTCGCTAGCGTTACTGCTTCACAGAAGGAGACGACCGTCTGCCATTACTCTTCGCTCCTGACCATGACCTGTACAAGGGCTCGACGCGAAGGATCGTTACCGCCGCTCGCTCCCACGAGGACACGGCGCAGCGGTGCTTAGCCCAAGCGGGGCACACCTCTAACGTATGCTTCACAGTGTCCTGCGGTCCATACAATGGTCACACCTGGGTGTTTCTATTGCACAAATCCGGTGCAGAAACTTATCGAACATACCATGTCTGGTGAGGACCTGCGTCATGCGGAAGGTGAAGACGCCTTAACGGCTTTCCAGCCACTCCTCAAGGAGGGGACTTATCACCATAATATTGGCGTGACTATCGATCAATATCTTAGGAAACACTAGTTAGCCGACTGGATCAAAGGGTTGGTTCTGAAAGCGGTACTGCTGTTCGTACAGTTAGGAGGTTCCTTACTATTGGAGCCCTGGCTAAGCGTAACTTGGACCCTGTTCCCGATACCATTGGGCTACTATTTTTTTAATTGACTTTCAATAAAGAAGGATCCCTCAGTCGTGTAATTTTTTTTCTTTATATTATTTCTAACGTTTTTTTAGAAATATTTTAAAATGTAGTAAATAACTAAGAATAATAAATAAACGACATAATCTTCGTTTATTGATTGATTTGCATCCAGTTAAGACCTCAAGTTTAAAAAAAAAACTGAATTAATTGAAGTCGATTTTATCGATATCGATGCTTTTGTTGCAAACTGACCTGTTCATCACTATGTTTGCTGACATTGTTGCATCAGCCAATCACAACCGCTGCATTTTCGTCGCTTAGTCCGGACCGTTGAAGTTTCAACAACGTAAGGGTGGATACACGCCGTACGTCGGGTTGTCCGATGATAGAAAGAGATGGCGGAATCAATTCGCGCGCACACTCTATAAAATGCAACCTGTAAAATACTGATAGGCTAGCTACCCTGCGCTTGTGCTCGAGACTTTGATCTGGATCCCCAATTAGCCACTTCGCACGCCTTTCCACTGAGTCCAAACCTGCTAGATGCCATTTTGCAGCACCGGCCCATATGTGACCTAAAATTATGTTCAGCTAACATTTATTTATGAAACAGCAAAAACCATAGGGCAATTGGCCCAGCAGGGCCAATTACTGCTAGGGCCATAGAGAATTTCTGAAAGGGATACCGTGGTCCTAGAAGGCAAAGGGCAATTGAAGGACACAGGTACGTTTTAGTCTGACACGCCTTCGCGCTCCACCCTAGGTGAAGTTACTGGATGATTTCCCACTTCAAAACAAAAGTGCTATGCAGTATCAAACGACATTTAACAGGTAAGTATCGATTATTTATTTATTTAAACGTCATGTACAGTAGTGGTACATAGGCAGACTTAATGCAACAAGGCATTCTCTACCAGTCAACCTTTGGGTTAAAAAGACTGTGGTAGGCTTGCACAATAAACAAATAAAAGATAATTCAAAAAGAAAAAGTAAAATAAAAATTAGTTATTTATAATAATAAAATACATATACTTATATGTTAAAATTATAAACTAATAAATACCATGAAAAATATCAAATTATAAGAGAACTTAATAATAATTCTGACGAAGACCAAACTAAAGTTGAGAGGACTTCAAGTAGTAGTTAGTAGATTATCAAAAAGTTTCTACATTACCAAGTAAAATAACGCGTTTTTATACACTAAAATTACGGCTAAAGTAAACAATAAACAAACGTACACCTAATAGGTACATATACACAGGTATAAAGCTGTTAATATCCTTAGAACGAGCAGTTTTATAAGCTTTTAAACCAAGTTATATAAACTGGTGACGCAACCAGAATACGTAAAACGTAGGGCTTAGAGAATATTGCTAAAATCCAAGGTTAGGTATTAAGATGACTTGATAAGGCAATGGAAAGGGCTATGCTCGGAGTTTCCTTGCGTGATCGAATCAGAAATGAAGATATCCGCAGGAGAACCAAGGTTGCCAACATAGTACGAAGAATCGCCAAACTTAAGTGGCAATGGACAGGGCACATTGCTTGCAGAACGGATAACCGTTGGGGCCAAAAGGTTCTGGAGTGGCGACCGTGTACCGGAAGACGCAGTATTGGAAGGCCCCTACAAGGTGGACCGATGACCTGGTGAAGGTTGCGGGAACTCGATGGATGCGAGACGCGCAGGACCGTTCTTTGTGGCGACATTTGGGGGAGGCCTATGTCCAGCAGTGGACGTCTATCGGATGAAATGATGATGATGATGATGATGATGATAAGGGAATCAGGAACTATAAAAGATGATAATGTACGCTAGCATTGGTCTAGTGGTTCGTGGCTCTGACTGCTATGCTTAAGGTCGTGGGTTCGATTCCCACTCAGGACAAATGCTTGTGTGATGAGCACGATCATTTGTTCTGTATCTGGGTGTAATTTATCTATAATATGTATGCATTTAGAAATATATAAGTATGTTTATCAGTTGTCTAGTATTCACAACACAAGCTCTGCTTAGCTTAGGGCCAGACGGCGTTGTGTGATTGTTGTGGAATATCATTATTATTATTTAACCATACCTACTGGTATTCAGAAGCATTCGATTAGCCTGCAACATATTTTTGTGTGTTATAACATTTTGTATGGTTTTAAGGTTCCGTACCTCCGTCGGCAAAAACAGAACCCTTGTTGTTCGATTGTTCGTCGATCAAAACGGTTTTTCTCATGAATGTCTGGAGGTATTTTTTTTTCCGGGTGGGAAATCATCTAATGACATCTCCGCTCTTGGGCGGAGCGGGGGATAGTGTCAGACTTTTACTGACTAAAAACCGGAGGTATTAAGAGCGCTTTCAAGGTATTTTTATACAATCGCTCTTACGTGATTATGATGTTATTACACATCTTTCATAAATTTTTGTAAAAGTAATCTAGTAAAACCTCTGAAAATCTGCTATTTTACGTGAACTTTGGCACTCCATAATGTACTCATATATTAAAAATATAAGAAAGTACATCAATAGATTTAATCGAAATTCTGAATGACCACATCTTTTTTAAATGTTTAAAATGAACACGTATTTCCTGGAACAAGTTTTATGAAATATTCGAGTAAATCACGGAATTACCGAATGCCGAAAAAGAGTTTTCAGGCGTTATCTCTCTTTTTTACATTGCTTCTTCATCAAACATCACGTTGCATTGCATTAGATTAAGCAACAAGCTTTTAAATCATGCTCAAAATAGACGATAGGCGAGTGGAAAAGGACCCTTTTAAGCTATTTATATCAAATACTCTCAGGCCTACTACCCCTTGGATCAGTGATAAAACCAAACGTCTAAGTTAACGCAATCATCGAAGGACTGGAACAATTTGCCTGCTGCGGTCGTCCCGTCCAACTAAAAAAAACTAAAGATAAGTATATACTCGCAAGGAAATCGAAATCTATAGGATACTTCCCGATGACCTAAAATACCAAAATCTGGCAAGAAACATGGTTTTATAGCACGAGTACCTCAGAAAACAATTAACTAAGTACTTACTTTTTTTCGATTAAAAAAAATCTTCGAGGCTCGATTCGGGAATGGAACATTTTTTTTATTATTTAGGTACCATTTTTATCTTAGACGAAAGAGGCTTCACAATAACTCCTTTTTTAGTACTAGAACCTGAATTCCGTAAGGTAATTAATTAGAAATTATAAATATCCTCTGAAAAGATCCCCCATTACAAATATTCCATGCTCATCTTTCTATTTTTTTTTCTTGATAGGTTCGCGCTTGACCGCTATCTCACTTGATGGAAGGCGACGAAGCTGTCGACGATGGAGCGCGCTTGCCTAGAAGTAACCTATTCACTCTTGACTTATAGATTCCCGGGTTGTAGTCATCAGGAAAACATTGAAACACAGATTCCGGCAAGAAATTCCACTCCTGCGTATATGGAAGGGTTTATATATATAAAAACACAGAAACTAACTAGCCTGTCTGCCTGACCTTTTTTCAACTATGTTACATAACCCACAACCCAGTAATTTGTTATATATTATAAGGCTATAAGAATTATAAGGCTCCTACACAAAACTGCGATGCGACGTCGCATCGTAAAAATCTGCAAGCTTGTACGACGCATCGCAAGAACTTGTGAATTCATTCGCTTCGCACACTGCAGTCACCAGGGTCCCAAGTCTACTATTTTTATAAATTCGTCATTCCAACACGATTCCATTTTCATTTGGCTAAAGTTCGTAATCAGCTAATTACAATGATCGATCATTGATTGATCAATAGTCTCGTACTAGAGTTGTGGTAGAATGACAATATCGACCTTATTAAAACCAAAGACTGCACAATGATTTCTCTAATAGTAGCTCACTGATCAAAGGAACTGTCAAAATTTTAGCAGATTACCGCATACGTCAGACATTCATTTGTATCAATATATACGAGATTACCATTCTATGACATTTCTTTCAATGGAGTGTCAGTAGTTGTTCATTGGAAAGTCATAATGACACCATTGTATTAGTAGATTACCAAACTTGTCAAAATCAACAATTATGAAATCAATGACAGATCATTCTGACATATTGTGATAGCAGACTTGAGGCCCTGAGGAATAGATGCCTTGCCGCACGAAATCACATCGCACTTTTGTGTAGGAGCCTTGTAATTTAAAAAGAAACCATAACAATTTTCTAACGATCGTCGTGAAAGGCCATTTTCATTTTTCCTTTAACGTTTAATTAAGACGTCAACGGTCACATAATATGTCAATAAATCATTTCGAGGTTCAATCGCCTTTGTCGACGCTTTGTTTTTACAGCGTGTGGAATTTTAGAATGAATATAATATCGTGACGACAGATGATCGTGTAGTTCTAAGTGTCGTGGCTTATAAATTTAAATGGAAGTGTACATATAGGACGACACGAGTAACTGTCGTCTACGACATTTTTGTCGTGACAACAGATTGTCATGATACTCATGGCAGTTGGAACGGCTAGCACGACAGTCGTAAAACGATAAAACAATTGTCAAGACTAAACCGTGACGGTAGGTAAATCATGTGTCGTTGTTGCGGCTATCAGCTCCCCTAACCAAGTTGCGATCGTTTCGTTTGCGTCGAACGCCTCGAGGCCACGCCTCCGATTCCTTTGTTCTGACCACGTGACTGAGGGTTGAGATGACGTCGTTGAACGATCGTAACTTGGCTAGGGGGGCTGTCGTTGCCACGAAAAACAGTAGTTATAATGGGAACAGCTAGCGACGATAGTCGTTCGACGATAGACATAATTGAAACGCGGCCTAACCGTTACACAATAACCTTCTTCTTTTCTTTCTCTTTTTCTTCTTACTATTATTGATATACCACTTACAGTGCCAGCAGCTTCGCCCGCGTGATAGTAGAAAGTTATCCGAAGGGAATATATAGTTACTCTCAGTATAAAAAGTAGGTATCCTATCCTATCCCACCCGTGTGTCAAACTAAATCCAAATACGTTCAGCTGTTTAAGCGTGAAGGAGTAACAAAGTGGCAAAAATACGTTTTTTTCTTCACCATTTCGTTTTTAAGGCAAATTTTTGTTGTTGCTTAATATCCTTTTCATTTAGGTAGAGCGTTGCATTTGAAAAATTATCTTATCTTTTCATTTTTTTTTTAATGAGCGACAGATCTTATATTTTAAGGTCAACACTAAAAGCTGAATATTGAATAATGCCACTAACAAATTAACAAAGATTCAGTTTGTACATAATTAAGTTTGCGATATTTTGGTGAAAAAAAAAAAACACTAAAATCCAGTACTTTTTCAGCCAGCAAACAGGGGAAGATTTAATCAATGTCTGACAAGACAATAGGTACTTATTCGTTTTTATTTTTTAGTAGGTACCTAGACATGGATGGGTGGAGAGGGAGAGGGCGGCCAAAGAAAAGATGGATGGATTGTGTGAACAGTGATATGACAGAAAAGGAAGTTAGTGATAGCATGACGTTTGACAGGTTAGAATGGAAGAAAAAAACGTGTTGCGCCGACCCCAAATAAGATGAAACAAGGGCAGGAATATGATGAGTAAGTACCTAAACACCTGAGTTGGCCATCTACTCTGCCTAAACCTTTGGGCAATACAGCCATAATGGCGTGTTTAGGAAATGTTCTATTTCGTCAGACGTTCTAAATATCAACTTAATCATCGCAATCAGGTTAAAGTTATGGCGGAATTATCTAACGCCTACGACACGGCTAGTTAAATCCTTTCTAACTAGTGGGTATTACATACCACGCAAGAAGGAACTTCTATTTGTAAGATAGACATATTTTTTTTTTTAAATTTATATAAACCTGTGCTTGATTGCGATCCCACCTGATGGTAAGCGGAGATGCAATCATTGATGGTCAGGCGCACTAGTTTATTAAGAGCCTATTCACTCTAGCCTTGAAGACACATAAATTATAGTTGGACGGGAAGACCGCAGCAGGCAAATTGTTCCAGTCCTTCGATGTACGCGGTATAAACGACGAAGCGAAACGCTTAGTCCGGACCGTTGAAGTTTCAACAACGTAAGGGTTGTCCGATGGTAGAAAAGAGATGGCGGAATCAAGTCATGCAGTTCCCGCGCACACTCTCCAAAATATAACCTGTAAAATACCGATAGGCTAGCTACCCTGCGCCTGTGCTCGAGGCTTTGTAGGTTGGACTTAACCAAATCTGGATCCCCGATTAGCCTCTTCGCACGCCTTTCCACTGAGTCCAAAGCTGCTAGCTGACATTTTGCAGCACCAGCCCATATGGGCCCATAAATTGCCAACTTATTGTTTGTCAAAATGATCGGAATGTAGACCGAAAAAACTCATTGATTTATAGATTTATTTGGTCGCTCAGATGAGTGGTTAAATAGAATTAATTTGATTCTTTTATCTCGAAAATAGTCTTTGAGGCGTGGTGGAAAGACCTCACGGCGTCCTCACCTACCGCATTACGCAGGTTCTCACCGAACACGGAAAGCTCGGGAAGTTCCTGCACCGGATTCGTGCGGAAGCGACGCTCGGGTGTCGCCACTGTGTGGACTGCCCGGAGGATACGGTAGAAGTTTGCCCCGCTTGGGCAGAGCATCACCGCGTCCTCGTGGGGACGATCGGCGGCGGCCGCGAATCTCTCACGCCGAGCCTTGGTACAGGCTATGGTCCGAAGCGAGGAAGAGTGGCAGGCGGTCGCCTCCTTCTGCGAACCAGTAATGCTAACAAAGGAGGAGGCCGATCGCGTGAGGGAACTGACATCTGAAGATGAGGTAGACCCCTGTCGGAGCTGCGAAATTATTCGAAAGAGTTACCACGGCCCTGAAACGCAAAAGGCAACTTAAGGAACACCGGTAGGTTTTAGTCAGTAAAAGTCGGACAGAAGACATTTGATGATTGCCAACAAAAAAGGACATTGCATCCTGAAGACGACATTCAAACAACAAATTAAAAACTCGTCTTCTCTCAAAGGAAACTAGTCGTCTCTCAGACAACCCGTATCGCAGTCGTGTCGTACACTGTAAAAGGCTATGATTGCAGTGTAGAGGTGTAATTGTAACGTGTCTAATAGTCGACAAGGCCTCCATTACTAATAATGGCTGCGCTGTGACCCGCAGATCTTGATCGGGTCTGGCGAAATAGCTGGGCAGCGTAAATATCAGGAAATGTAGGGTTTTGTGTAAGCCAGGGCTTCGTGTTCTTCGACAGAGTTAGTTACCCTGGAGCGTAAAGGACAAATGTAGGTACATAGGTAGGTCAGTAATAGACTGACCTCTCGCTCCACCACAAGTGGGAGACGTAATTTAAATACCGTCTACTAATACTGCTCATAAGATATGCTACTAGGTTATAACCTAACCTAGTAGTATATCTTCATAACCGCCCGGAGGACACGAGGGAACATATAGCAGTCGTGTTTCCAGCTTGGGTGGAGCATCACCAGCCTCCCTAGCCAAGTTACAATCGCCTCCGATTCCTTTGTTCTGACGTCATTTCTACGCTGAGTCACGTAGTCAGAACAAAGAAATCGGAGGCGTGGCCTACTCGAGGCGTTCGGCGCGAACGATATGATTGTAACTTGGCTAGGGGGGCAGGTCCTTTTGGGAGCGATCGGCGGCCGCGACCTCTCGCGCCGGGCCCTGTTACAGGCCATGGTCCGGAGCGAGGAGGAAAGGCAGGCGGTCGGCTCCTTCTGCGACGCAGTAATACTAGCGAAAGAGCTGGCTGCACGCGTGAGGGAACTGACATCCTCACGCCCCAGCCGTCGGGATCCTGACCCCGATTTTCAGCCATCGTAAGCGTGTACTTGCTGACGACGAGCAATGGATACGGATGAACATTGCGGACGCTGTCCGGCCGTCCGGTACCTAATCGTCTGAACGAGCCCAAGTCGTCGACGGCGCGTAGTATTTATTCCAAACGCACCTCAAAGAGATGTCAGCAAAACCAGGGGCTCAGAAGAACCAAAGCCTACTGGGGCCACGGGTTGACTTCTGAAAGAGAAACCCGAGGTTCTGGAACGCTAGGCAAAGAAGGAACATATGTGTGGTTTTAGTCACTAAAAGTTTAACAGCCCTCTCGCCCCGCCAAAGAGCGTCAAAAGTCATTGGAAGCTGTTACACCTTAAAAAAAAATCTTCAATACTTTCTCTTACTTCACCAAACAAGTACACTCCATTCATTTCTGCATTAGAAAAAAGAGGTTTTTAGAAGCAGGGGTGCACAACATTTATATTTCGAGATAAATCAAACAATTTTAATAAATAATGGTTTCAATATAAAATCTTAACATTACCGACTTAGATAAATTTAATTATTGAAAGTACTAAACACTTAGATATTTCAATAATTATTTTTTTTGTTATTTACATATTATACAACAACAACAGACAACAAGACAGGCAACAAGATAATTATTTAACATTCATACAAATAGAAATAACTAATATTATGTAGTATAATGAAAAACGTTCCAGGTGATGACAACCCTCTTTTAGGTTTTTAACATGGACACTAGTAGTATAACTAAGAACTAAATAATTTATTTAATTAAAAGCCTCATAAATTCAGAAGATGGATAGTTCAAATGAATTCATTTAACTATAACAGTTGGTATATAAGTTGATTATAATAAATTCAGCATCAATGTTAACCGTACTAAACCACAATATACAAAATTATATTGTAATTACCTTTATCACAAAGTGTACCCAAAAACATCCTTTTTTAACTTTTATCTAACGCGAATAGAGTATAGGTACCTAAGCATAAAATCTGATGAAGTTATAAAACCAATTATAGGTAAGTAGCAGCTATTTTTCAACTAAATCAAAAAAAAAATATAGAAATAAAATAACTCAATCGGACAATCACGAAACACTAGTATAAATCACGCAGCAACCTAACATTACGGCCAAATATTCCGTAAACATTTCACAATCTAGATTACGAAAACATAATACCTAGACTATACACTATCATAACTTAAGCTTAGGATACACTTGTAACACGCCACGCTAGTCTATGGTTTTCGTGAAAGTAGCAAGCAAGTTCGTAATGTGACCTACAATCACGCGTGCGGTAGCGTCGGGTGCTACAAGTGTAGTTGGGCCTTTAAGTTGAGCAGGGATTGCGAACTATGGTGTACCACGCATGCCATTGTAACCAATTTAAGTAAAAAATCGATCATATAATTCTTCAGAAAACGTAATGTGATGAATTCTCGCCTCGCATATTGTATGTTCTTACGTTCGTCTACGATTCTTCGTCTGCGTTCTTCTCCATAGAGATCTACGCTTTGAAATTAGTTTCACCTTTGTCGCTGACCGACTCCTTGACAACTCAAAATACTTGAACAACTAAATTTGGAAGTATAATATAATAGTATAATCAGCCTTTTTTAATATTCCCACTACTGGGACTCAGGCGTCCTCTCTCTAGAAAAGGGAATGGGCCGTAATCCACCACGCGGGCCCAGTGCGAATTGGTGGATGTCACATGTCTTTGAATTTTTGGTTCTAGGACTTGCCGGTTTCCTCCCGATGTTTTCCTTCACCGTTTTGAGAGCAGTGGTGATGAAATAAATTACACAAAGTAATGCGCCTCGCTGGGTTTCAACCTACAACCTACAACTCGTAGTACAAAAAAAAATTGGTAACAGAATAGTTTATATTCTACTTTAACTTAAAGTCTTTAGAGGTATGCAGCACAGAGTGTAAAGTCCTTAGACTAGACGGGTGTTTTGTCTGGTCCAGTCAACTGACTGACAAATAGTTGATTTCGGCCCGGGCTGTGGAACCTATATTTTAATTGTGCTAAGAACCATATTAGCGATGCAGGACTTTGTAGTTTAGTTCATATGTGGGGCCATAGATGTCACACATCACTCCCCTCCGGAGATCGGAAATCGATGTTTTTTTATACATCAGTGAGTCGGAACTGGAAGCCACAGAGTTCTGGGTGAGTTGGATCTGTCTGCGGTGATGCCCCAGTGAGTGGGGGTGGTGCCCTAGTGAGTCGGGGTGATGATGTAGGCTCCAGTGGGTCGGAGCGGCACGTAGCGACGTAGTGGCTTGACTGATGGCATCGACCTGAAGAGATTCTTAATGGCTTTTCATGTGACTGCCGAAAGTGCAGTGTGCTTAGCTAAGGTCGCTGATGAGGCTGAGGTTGATGACCAGGTAGGCATGGTGGTAAGGTTAACCTTTTAAAGCCGTGGCTGCTAACTGTATGGCTCGCTGCTCGAAAGCTTGAAGAAATGAGCTTAAACGATGTAGTAACTGCACGAAAGAGGCGCTTATGTTCATAGCGTCGAGGGTCACCAGTTTAGAGGTATGTGTGGCGAATCTACGGGTGGTAACTAATAGGTACGTAATATAGTATTAAGAATGTTACTTACCTACGCTTAATATTTGTCAAACTTCGATGGCATTTGGCCAATTATAATTTATTTATTGGTCATATTAAATTATTAGATGCGTTTTAAAATATTACTTTTAAAACAATGAAAAAAACATCTTAAAACATAAAAATAATATTCCACCGTTATCAGGAACAGGGTTCAAGCTCTGTCAGGGCTCCAGAGAAAAGAACCTCCTAACTATACGAGCCGTGTCCAGAACTACCGCTTTCTGAATCAAGCCCTTGATCCAATCGCCTAACGAGAGAATTCTAAGGATTGGCCCACGGGTAAAGTGAAACCCGGGGCCCTGGGACGAAGGCAAGAGCGGGATTTGTCATAAGATGATTTTCCTACCTAAAAAAAAAAATGATTTGTAGAGGCTCCTGGCTATTAAGCCCTTGCCAGACACGAGTATCGGTACAATGCTCGCCGAGCCCACATCCCAAATTTCGTCAAAAAGAAAATATAATACAGAACAAATGTTTACAAAAATAAGTGTACAATGGGCGGTCTTATCGCGCAGGCCAATTTTATTAATTTTTTTATTTTATTATTTATGTACACACCTACAAATATAGGTACAGAAGAAGATATCTTAAAATAAAAAAATGTACAAGGTACTGCTTATTTCAAAAAGAAATTTCTTCCAGCAGGCCTGCGAAAGGAAAAGAAGTTAGAAGAGATGTAAATAAAAATAAATACATAATATATATACATAAATGATTATCACACAAGAGAGGAAAGATAGCGCTCTTTTACTTGAGTCTTAAAGAGTGAAATAGTTTTCAAATCACGAATGATTTTTCTTCTGTTTTTTTACAATTTGCCTGCTGCGGTCTTCCCGTCCAAGTATAATTTAAGTATCTTCAATGCTATAGTGAATAGGCTCTTAATAAACTATTGTGCCTCGCCATCAATGATTCGGTAATCGGACCGAGCCCAAGTCGCCGACGGCGCGTACTGTTCCTCGCGCGCCTCAAAGAGATGTCAGCAAATCGTAGGGGCCCAGCAGGGTCGAAGCCTACTGGGGCCACGGGTAGTGTGAAAGCGAAACCCGGGGTCCTGGGACGAAGGCAACGATGGTACAGGAGTGGGTTTTTAGTCAGTAAAAGTCTGACACTATCTCGCGCTCCGCCCAAGAGCGTGTTTTGTCTTAAGATGATTTTCCCACCCAATAAAAAAAAAACCATCAATGATTGCATCTCTGCTTACCATCAGGTGGGATCGCAGTCAAGCACTGGTTTATATCAATAAATAAAAAAAAAGAATAGTTTATCGTATTCATAGAGAAAGAAACGGTGGGGGTTCATTTTTTATTATGTTGGTAGGATGGCACGCACTTTTTAAAAGGTTCTCCACCCCAGTACCAAGCATATTATTATAAAATTACACGATCCACGATCTTAACAACACGTTTCTCGTGTTAAATCACTACATTTAGAAACTACAGCCATCGTTTATCCCTTTTAATGAATTTAACTAGTATTTAGAACGGTAATCTCATGTATTGGCGTGATTTAAGGTCTGAGTAATGTGTTTAACTGTTTACGAATAAATTATCCGACGCAACTCGTGAAGGGGTTAATGAGTAGTGTATGTATGTTAATTTATTCAGCACTTAGTTGAGTTACAAACACAATATTTAACTTAAATAGCGATCAAGATAAGCCGCGTTTGGCACTGTTGATTTACAAGAAAAAAATATCAACTTAGCAAGTTTTTAACCATCAATTTAAATCTTTGTGCTTAACTATAATTTAGTCATAAGTATGTATATAATTTTGCCAAGTTAAGAATTTGTGTAGCAATGAAAATATTTTTTCAATACACTTACTCGAAAACCCACTCATATCTCTACCGCTTTTAGGTATCTATGCGATTTACTGTCTTCCGCAATAGTGCGGAAAAATGCGCAAGCTCGCCCCGCCACAATTGATTGTATTTATCGTTTCTAGCTGGGTGATAAGTGACCTTCACGAGGCAAGGTCAACCCCCTTTTATTTATTTCTTCGTAAGTATAAAAACTTCGTTTGATACACGTGGAAAGTCACTGCAGCCCTCGGCTACATAATACACTCGCCTGCGGCTCGGATGAATTCCACCTCGGTCCCAATGACAAACTTCCTCCACTTTTATCAAAATCTAATATTTTCCTGCAAAATAACTGAAAAACGACGATCATAATAACAGCCCCCCTAGCCAAGTTACAACCGTTTCGTTTCGATTCTCTTTTCGTTGATCGCCTCGAGTCGGCCTCCTATTCCTTTGTTCTGACCACGTATCTGAGCGTTGATGTGACGTCAGAATAAATTAATCGGAGGCGTGGCCTACTCGAGGCGATTGCCGAAAAGAAAATCTCGAAACGATACGGTTATAACTTGGCTAGGGGGGCAGGCATAGCGAAACTTCGAAAGAACTAGGTATACATTAGATCTGACATATTTTATAAGAAAAACCATTACAGAGAACTCGGCATGTTTTAACATATATGTTTTAAGTGGGATATCGTTACTTTTTGTCAAGCATACTTTTTTTTTAGATGGGAAAATCATCTAATGACAAATCTCGCTCTTGGGCGGAGCGAAAAATAGTCTCAGACTTTTACTGACTAAAAACCCACTCCTGTTCTTTCTTTGCCTTCGTCCCAGGGCCCCGGGTTTCACGCTACCCATGGCTTTAGTAGGCATCGACCCTGCTGGGCCCCTACAGTTGCTGACACCTCCCTGAAGCGCGCGTGGAACAGTACGCGCCGTCGACGACTTGGGCTCGGTCCGGACGGTTTCCGGAGGTTGAACAGCGAGCTACCCGTTGTTCGCGGAAATCGGGATCGGAATCCCGGCAGCGATTGGGGCGTGAGGAACGTTGCCTCACGCGATCGTCCGCCTTGTTTGCTAGCAATACTGCTTCGCAGAAGGAAGCGACCGCCTGCCCCTACTCGCTCCGGACCATGGCCTTTATCAAGGCCGTGAGAGATCGTCGCCGTCGATCGCCCCCACGAAGACACGGTGTTGCTCTGCCCAAGCGGGGCACACCTCCACCGTGTGGTCCATCGTATCCTCCGGGGCCAAGCATAATTCTTGTTTTTGAGTAGTCTGCCTTTAGGTCTAACTACAAAGTCATCTTATTAATCTGTTTCATACATAATGTTTAAAAGTGGCCGAATTAATTCTTTAAATCCCAAGCGAACGTCAGCGTTCGCTCTCTCATTATCTTTCTGCCCCCCTAGCCAAGTTACGATCGTTTCATTTGCGTCGAACGCCTCGAGTAGGCCACGCTTTCGATTCCTTTGTTCTGACCACGTGACTGAGCGTTGATGTGATGTCCCGTCGCGGACAACCGCTTTACGCAGTTTCGGCTATTAGTTCCAGAGGTGATCGACGTAGACCTGGCAGTACGAAGGCTCTAAACCAATATCCCTGGACTCACCGGCTTACGATGAAATGCGTGGGTCTCGGGGGCTGTCGGGCTTCAACTAAGGGGGTTCTTAAGCTCCTCTCCAAGCATAGGGAGAAGAGGCAATTCCCATTCCGCTGGAAGATGGGAAAACTAGTCCTCATTTAGAAGCCAAACACCTGTGTACTCTCCGTCTCTGTTGGCATACCGACCTGTCGATTGGCTCAAAGAAGTGGGCAAGCTGTTTGAAAAAGTAATTGCAGACCGCCTAATCGGCGTCGGGTGCCTAGTGCGAGAGGGGTCGAATCTGGCGGAGAGCCAATTTGATTTCAGCAGGGAATGCTCCATGGTGGACGCCATTATACACCTCCAAGCCCCACAAGATGCTCCGGATGCATCCCTGTGTATCTTGAGCATGCTGTCGTTGGTCAGTGGGGTCGTCTTGGTGTGTGCAATCCTGTATCACCGAATGCTCTTATGCCAGCCACACACGATTCAGTTTACCGTCAAGTGTGCAGCCGACTAACGTCATGCATACTTGACGCTCGTACGCACGGTAAACTTGTCATGCATACTGGTAGCCACACACCGTTAAGTTTACCACACGCCACTTCAAGCCCACTGCAAGATTGTAAACTTGGGGCCATGGACAGGACTTCCGAAAGGAAAACCTTCGGTCCTGGAACGCTCAGCAAAGAAGAATCATAGGTGTAGTTTTATTCAGTAAAAGTCTGACACGCCCTTTCGCTCTGCCCTAGAGCGCAAAAAGTCATTGGATGATTTCCCACCATAAAAAAAGAAGAGGGTAAACTGAATCGTTTTTGACTGGCATTACATAGAGTAGACTAACGTATAACGTAAAAGGAAGTAACATTAGATTAGTCAATATTGGCGAGATAGCTCTGACGACTATGTGGAAAACAAGGATTTTAGGAAAAATTAATTTAGTAGCGACATCTAACGTAACACACTAAAACTAGTTAATATTCGCTTAGTGACTGCTTACCCTTATTCATTAGGTGAAAATACGGGCCAGTGCGTGGCCAAGCTCTCGCTAGATGACGCTAAACGATTTTTTTTTTAATTTAAGTTCAGGCGTGTGTAATTCTTTACACTAAAGTTTCCAAACAGTGAGTCGGTTGACTCACTGTTTGGAAACTTTAGTTTTCCGAAAGATTGGAACATCAGTAATGTTTTAAATGCATAATTTAGAACAATTGGTAAACTGAAACACTCTTTACTTTAGGTGACCAGCAAGCGTTACTTACTTCAGAAATTAAATATTCGCATCACCTCCACGACGGTAGCGAAACGGCGAAGCCATACATTTTTACTGATATGTAGAATTTGTGAAGTTAGGTTCGGTAGAGTTAGGCCGTGTAGATTCAGAAGCTTGGCTCTACATGAGATCTGATTCTTTTCACAGGGCAATTCTATGTGGTCGTCTTGGCAACATTTTACATAAAACATTTTTGGTGGGATTTCTCTGTATTGAAAGACTTACTCTGCAGTAGTCCTAATAATAGACAATTTTTTTTTCTATGAGATAAAGTAGTTATAACTATACTATATAAGACTGTGTAAATGTACAGTCGAGTATCGAAACTCGAATCGGAGGGTAGCTCAACTCCACGCCGCCGCAGCTTCGCTCCACTTCAGCCAGCTCCGCTTCAATGGACGCACCCCTGAGGGCCTGTACACAGCACGTTTTATAAACGCGCCGTTGAAACGCGTTTGTAGCGATACGCACGCGAGTCAGACGCAGCCTGTAGACCTAGAATAAAAGCGCGCCGTCGACGCATGTTTTCAAAACGCGCGTTAACGTCGCGTTTAAAAAACGTGGTGGGCACAGGCCTTAATTCATCAAAAGTCTGTCACTGCTCACTCTAACCACAGCTGGAGGAGACATTTGATGATTTCCCACCCAAAAAATAAAAAAGGTATGGAAATAAAAGTCGCATAATTATTTAAATGTATGTAAGTGTATTAGCAACATTGGTACATGAGATTACTGAATAATACTGATGTGGAATATTGTAATACCGCGAGTCCGCAGAACAACCCACATTATTAACAAATAGTGTTTATTATAATAAGTAAAAAAAGACATTTTATTTTATCACCGATAACCGTGCACGCACCTAAAATGCAACTTACGATAATTCATTACAATTTCGTTTATTAATGCGTCTATCACACCTATAAATTCAATAACTGTTTTTTTTTTTCAATACGTTAAGGTCACTACTGATAAATATAAAATGTGAGCATTCATACAGATAGGAGACTTTTCTTAATATTATCGAAAGCCTATGCTCCAATCTGGTTGTCCATAGACAATTTAGGAATGGCCTATTCAGGAACTCCAGAAATAAAACGATTCGTGAATAGCCCGCTTTAGTCTTTGCAGGACAACCAGATCAAGTTTCGACTTTACATGAATTTATATTCACTTCATAACTTTTAATTCGTCGGTCGTTTCAAACATTGTACGTTTCGACAGAATCAGTACAAATAACAATTGAAATAAAACAATTCTACTATTTATTTTGCTACATGACCTAATACCCAGTTATCGTCACTCGGTAAAAAATATTCTAATTTAACTAGAAAATTGTGAGTTAACTACAATGACAACAAAACAAAGTTGGAAGCCATGATTTAAATTATTCCCTAACAGCTGTAAATCCTGTTGTAAATGCTTACAAAATGTTTTTAATTCCATTACAAAGTCTCGTACAGTGGTACACAAATCCATACTCTACGCGCTTAGCAATAAAGTCCATTTTAATAAACAGAGCCTACTCGTAACTATATGATGAGCTACCCATTCCTTCGCACTCCATAGGCCATAACACTCGAATTAACTATTACTTGTAATTGTTCTGAAAAAAATAAAATATAAAGGAAAAATAAGGAACCAAAAAAGAAAAAACCAAAAATAAAAAAATCATTCATTTAATTCTCTTTGATAATATAATTTGTTTAATGATAAGGTATCTTTATGTAAGAGAATAATGCTCTATTAAACTACATACAACGTGACATAAGACAAACTATCATTATATTTATCTACTAAACTGTCGCAACGACAAACGCAGACGATCTCGTTAAATATTAATTATTTTCTCAATATAATTTTTTTTTAAATAAAATATAAATAATCGAGTATTACTGTTCCAACAACTATAACCTATGGTTGACCATAGACGTTAATATATTTTACTTGTGGTTTAACACTAAGTCCTGCTGTTTACTGGCATGTGACGTCATACAGACATCAGTTGTCTGTAATATGTGTGTTTTATGTGACGATTACAATGAAGGGCTGCACTGATGAATGAGTGACGTCACAAGTCAGTAAACTACAGCGCTAAGACGCTCGTCATCATGGTGAAACTATACGTCTTAAAAATAAAATTTGGAAACATCTAGAGATCTTTTACTGTGAAGTGGAAGTACATAAACAATACAAGACAGCTCCATAAAGTAAAATTCATACAACTATACAAAGCCTAAGGATGATTCCTATCAAATTTAATATAGACATTAATATTAATAGATATATAATATAAACAATATATCTAATAATGCCTACAATTTACTAACGATTCCCGTCTAAAAACACGATAAATAAAATTATAAAATGATGCGTAAATAATATACTTACATCTAGAAAAACTCGAACACAATGAAAGTAAGCTTTTTATGCGGATATATATTAAAAAAAATGTTCGCTTCATAGAAGCAACGACGCCTTGGCAAGCGACAAATATTGTATGAAAACATTCTTGTACATTGGCTTACATTTTTATAATAAAAAATATGATACAAAAACTTACATACGTGGGTACTTAAATCAATACAATGCACTGAATGAGGTTAGTTTTGTACCAGGTTAGTCAGTCAACTTTATCCCGCTGCGGACGTATCAAAATGCATTATTGTGCATAAAATATATTCCCAAAAAAAAACTTTCTGTCTTCTCACAAAAACCCTTATTTATTATTATACCTACAAATACAATCTTACGAGATACAATGTAAAATAAATAGTTACGCTAATAGTTTAACTAATAAACGGAGGGAAATGAACCGAAAAATTAATATTTTAAAGCTGCCGTCGTTCACAATTTTCGTGGTCATGGATACGGTCGCTGCACCGTAACTTACGTGATAACTGCCTTTATTACTATACATATGGAGTCTATAATTGTATAAATTATTTTCTTGGTAGCTAAGGTCGTTTGCAACATTTGAGGATTTAAATAGCAGTCCTCTTTTTAATAACTGGCATTATTTAAAGGAATTGCAACGAAGTAATAAATCATCTACAAATGATTGTAACTTCTTCATTATAAACTTGTCAGTTTGCCATCTATTTGCAAACTGTGAGTGGCAAACTTTATAATTGTCACTCTACGGACCAAGATAACCATAGACAACCGAGTCAATATTGGCCAGTGACCCATAGAAAAGATGATTATGTCATTCTATATTTTTTTGAATATTTTGACATCCATAAAGGTCATTTATAAAGGCGCCAACTCACCAACCCGATAAATAATTTAAAACAAACGCGAATGTCTCACGATTATGCATCTTAACGCTAAATATAAGACGGATATTACTTAACATACGTTAGAGGACAATAGACGCCTATATTACATTACCATAGAGGGCTTGGAATGGATACAAAATATTACAAAACTTCTATAATTACCTTTATTAAATACTATAAGATCTTACTGCGAAATCATTAAGATGAAGGTTACGGCCTCGAGTCTGATCATATTCTCGGTAGATGGCGCTAAAAAAAATATTTTTAGTTTATTTTGTTGTCAGTGTATTATTATGTCAAGAAAATGGTATTTGCGAAAATCCGACATTCCCCTTTATTGCCTCAATATTCATTTAATTCTGACTTAATAATGCTCCTATACACTAAAAACAAAATGAACTAATAATGTTGAATTCAGTGCCATTTAGCAAGAACATGTCCACGATCGAACCAGTATCTTTCACCTCAATACGAAAAAACACAGGCCTGCCAACTTGTAAAAAAATATGCATGTTTTCAGTCACAACATATCCTTCGATCGATTAATGTCATGACTCAAAATACTTGCAGATATTCATGCAAGTTACACGAACGTGTATTTTAACTCGGTTTAGTTAGAAAATTCTCCGATTTCGACTTAAAAAGATCGTGTGTCTAAACTAATCATTATAAATTATAACAATTATGTTTCAAATCCCGAATTATTTGAAATGTATGTAAAACGTTAGTTGACGTCTTTAGTGTAAATGGTTATATTAGGATATCATAATGGATTTGTTTTGTCGAACAGCGTTACGATGAAAACATTTGTCATTTTCTAGCTTTCGAGAAGTTACTATCGTAAAATTTAACTGAGAGGTGAAATTTAGTTTTCCGTCATAATAACACTTTTATTTATCAATTTATCATCCATCAGAAGATTTTTTAGCAATTCTCGAGAGCCAAACAGCAGTTTCCATTCCAAAATGTCCCAAAACCATTGTTCGACAAACAAAATCATTTCTCAATTACGGTGAGCCTCAACTTTTAAATAGAAAATACACAACACACCTACAGGAAACCCCTTTTTTAAGATTTATTTTTATTATAAATACAGAAATGGCACGACTATTTACAAAGGGAATTGACATGATATCTTTACAAATCAAAATGGCAATAATATAATTGTATAAAACGTACATCCAAATGCGATGATTAAATTTTAGGCCTCAGGGCTAATTAATTTTAATGTACAGTCAATCACAACGAGGTAACGAAATAATAAAAATATTGCTTATTTAAATGTAGGCAGTACAAATATATCTGTAAAAAGACATTTTTTTTTGTATTTATTATACTAATAAACATGGTATGTAATATTGTTCCTTTAACTTTTGGTTTCATATGAAATTCAGTAATGGTTTCAGCATTAAACCTTCAATGACATATACAGTCAATCATTCCGTATGTAATATGAAGTCGAATTTAAAACTCAAAAGTTTATTAAAAAGAACAATTACATGCCATAATGTCTGTTTACATGGTACCAGAGAATTCATATAACTTTAAGAGGAGTTAATATTAGTATTAACAAAAACTTCGATTTAACAAGGTGCAAAAGTCCATACTATAACAGTGATTTTGTTGATGACTGTACAAAATGTACGTTGAAACAGCGTATACCACATTCAACGAGCGATCACTACAATTTAATGATTATTTAACATAAATGCTTGTGCATATTACCTCTCATACCATAATAAATATATCATTCAGTACTTGATCGACTTTGTGAGAACTTCAATTTACAAAAAAAAAACAGTCATCTTTAGTCTCATCAGTTTAAAAAAAAAGTTTTATTTTCAAATGCTACAATAACGATAATACTGTTTTTTTATAGCTTATACAGAATGTAACACAACCGAAAAATATGGCAGTGTAAAAGTTTTTTTTTTTTAATAATATTGCCATGTAGAAATTCTCACGAAGCCAATCTTCCTAGCACAGTAGATAGATAAGATATACAATATCATCATGTGTTTATTATGCTGCGTTTACACTCGATTTTAGTACACAAGTACGTTTATCAAGTTATTCTCTAATAGCCTATCGTCATTGATTAGTGTAAACGCAGCATAGTACTTGTTGATCCTTGATTTCTTTGATTGATTCTATCAAGTTGGCTGTTTTATCTCTTGCCGATTAAAATTAAATAAATACTGATTCAGTATTGCTATCCTTTTCTATCACGTTACGTCTTCGTTAAATGCTTTGTCAACCCGTTTCTGATCAGTTTTGATTAGTAGTAAAACCAAATTAGTAACTATCAATTATTTCCACAAATAAAAGACTTGACTACAAATCTAATTTAAAAGACTTTCAATACGCAAGACAAATTCTGTCCATATTGGAAAAAAACCACACACAATGCAAAGTAAATACAGCAGGTTTCGTTCAAAAGAATCACCCTCTCTTTCCTATATTCAATAAAATCTTGAAAAAGGAAAAAAAAAACTCACATAATACCTCTTTTACTCGAAAAGCAAATTTTTTTTTCTTGTTTTGTCAATTATAACCTCTTGGTTAGGGAATCATGATAGCCCTTTAAAAAACTAACTATGGTACTCATCAAGAAAAGGACAGCCATCTAAACCAGTATTTGATCAAATTCACTGTCAAATCTAGTTTCTTGGCCGCGCTAACGACTGCTGGGCGGCATGGGCATCTGCGCCTGCACCCCTTGTAGGTTCATCGGCCTGCCATTGGGGTTGCCCATACCCAGACCATCGTGGTAGTTGTTCACCTCCATCGCTGGTATGTCATCGTTCTGTGGGGGATAGAGGATGTGTAGTATAGAGAGAATGGTGGTAATGACCGGTGTACACCAAAGTGGAGAGATGAGTGGAACAATGAATACGTTTTTGTAATTTTCACATCTCACAGATTCAATGCTTTGCAATAAGCTATTGGTTGTTTACGAAACATTTCTACACTTTGATGAAAATTCTAATTTAAAATTGAGGTCAGGTTGATTTCATTTTGACAGTAAATTATGTGATAAAAGATTATTGAGCGTTTTTTTTTTTTTTTTGTAATATCATCATTATATACAACTCAAGTTCGACCACAGCCGGGCATAAGACTCATTTTTCTTGTGTCAATCCCTCGTTCCGGTAGCACAGGATCTCATCCAGGTTCTACTTGAAATGGCGACAACGTTAACGTTTTTACCCATCTTGCCGCCATTATTACATTGCCGTATTATTCTCTGGCCACGTTTCTGTCACATGAACAGTGGTATAAATGATTCTGGTACAATTCAAAATATAATAAAATTCTCGTGCAAATAAGAAAATTAAAAAAAAAAACGGTTAAAATGGCAGTAATTTGGAAAAGTTTAGTGCCTTGAGTTGTTAAAGAGATAGTGCATTAAAATGTACAAGCAAACAAAAAGAAATTGCACTACGTATTGTGTAAATGAAGCTGTACAGTCAAAATCATAATTCATGTTTTATTTTGTAATCAATTGTCTCTTGATGCTGACTATACAGTGAACACAAAAAAAAGTAAAAAAGAAAAGCTGTGATTTGTTTTAACAGTGCATTTGTGGCTGAAAATGACACCCTAAATGGCACGGCTAGAGCGAATTTTGTGCTTATTTTTAAGGACATTAAAGTTATGACTTTTTTACTTCAATCTCTAGTGTGATTGCAAATAATTATAAAGCAGCAGTTAAATAGTAGTTATAACGCTAATAGTAGTTTTGAACACAAGTATTGTTGGGCAGTCGAGTCCTCCAAAGTCAAAATTATTTTTAAAGTTAAAATAAAACTATTATTGTGCATGCGAAGTTAGAATAATTATAATTATTATACTTGAGTTCAAAACTGCATTTTGTTTAACAAAGAAGTTGACTATTTAGCTATTCATAATTCATAAATGTTAATCATTATTTTCTCTACATTATGATTATTGCAGTTTCTCTTCTATAATTAATTATTATAAGAGATTTTTTTTAATGGTTATTTAAAAGCACATTATTAAAGATTAATCAAATCATCATTTCATTCAATCAAAATAGTCAACTTCCTTTTACCAAAAGCCAAGGGTCTGTGTCAGTCTCCAGGAAATCCATTATCAACCAGATTGTTCAAACCTTCTTGACAGTTGAACAAAAATGGAATAGAATCTGTGAAGGCTAAAATATTCCGTCAGATATATGGTGGTGAAACAGACCCTTAAAATATATACCTAGGGCTGATTTTTCAATAGTCAGATAAGTTAGACTGAAGGATAAATATGGCTGTATGACAAACATATTTTCTATACAAAGGCTGGACATATCTATTAGTTTTATTTCTTACGGATCGTTCATCAAACACGTGAGACTCGAAAGAGGGGGAGGGGTTTGAATAAAATCATGGAATACCATATACAAGGGGGAGAAGAGGCTGTAGTGAGCTATCAAACTAATAAATCTCATAAGCGCGCGATTTTTTTATCGAAAAGAAACGAGTGATTTTAACCCGCCTTTTGCCAGGTAATGATTTCCCCCTATGGATAATTTATTCTTTAAAATTGTAAGATACTTTGTATGTGCCAAAAATGATTCATGCTTTTACAGGGAGGCGACCCTTAAATAAAATTTTTCTGACTGTTGAAAAATCGTCCCTTCAAACAAGTACATTAAAGTGCATTGCGTCATTAGCGGTGCATTACCTCCCGATGCCTGCGGATGGTCCTGTCTTCATAGCGGGTGCCGCCCGTGCTGGCCATGGGCCGGCTCAGCGTGCTGTTGGCGTTGCTGGGCGAGTGCGGCGCCCCGGCGCCCGAGGACGGCGTGCCCTGACCTACGCGACCAGCCCACACCGTAAGCGATTTGTTGGAAGATGGAATCTCGACGCTAACGTTTTAACTTTTAACTATTATATTTTAACATTTTGGTAATTTTAGCTTTGTTTTTTTTTTCTTTTTAAACTGAAGAATTGAGATAAATTAATGAATGATTTGATGAGAGGTTTTTAACCTTTTACCCGCCTACGTTGGATATATCCGACCAACCCTCTCGCGTTTATTCCGCTAGGGTCGCACATCCACGACCAAATACTATATCTCTATCTCTCTACTATAGATGAAGTACCCAGTAGCAAACACGAGACCCCGGCGAATAGGACACGAAAATATTCATCGGACTAAAAGGTAAAAGGGGTTAAACCATGACGTTTCTTGTTGGTAATCCTTGAATTAATATAAATTACTGAATGATTTGACGAAAGGTTTTTTAAAACTTTTTTTCCAATATTATTTTTCTATGTACACGAATCTTATTGACCGTTGTCGAATTCTATTTTTTGGTACTTAAGTTTAAAACTATCTGAATCGAGAATATAATTTGAGGAATCACGGAACACAATACTTTATTTATTTATTTAGTATTCGTGTAAATAAAGGCACAAAGGGGGATTTAATATCTTAGGCATTCTCTGCCAGGCAACCTAAGGACTACTACTACTTAGTTTTTTGTTTTGTAATTTGCACTTTTGCAACGCACCTTTTTTACTGTACGTTCAATCGATTTTAACTTCTATTCCGTAGAAATAAGGATGACATTAAAAGCAAAAAAAGTGGTTACAATACCAACTATTTACTGCAGCCGCAATTTATCATGTCACCAACGCAATAAAGGTCAAAATCGGTTAAACGGACAGTAAAAAAGGTTTGTTGATGTCTGGTCTTAATGTGAATGGAGTATAGACATTAATTATTTCTAAAATCGCTGTTTTTAATATCCTTATCCACGTCACGCCGCGAAGAATCTAAATTGCTAGTTATTAAAGCGTGACAACATGTATCTAATACGATATTTAACATTAATTATGTGTCTATTAGTTCTCTATTAGTTGTTATACTTGGGCTACACTTTTAGGACTCATCGAAACCAGTAATTTTTTTTTGTGTACGAAATCGTCTCATGACTTTTTCTGCTCTAGGCCGAACCAAAATGGCGTGTCAGATCACAACTACGTTCCTTTGCATTATAGGAAGGAGCACGGGTAACCTTTTCAACTGTCGACCAAAGGCCCTAGTAACCAAGGCTGCAGATGTTCGAAAGAGTTACCGTGGCTCTTGTAAAGGCTCGCTCCATTCAGGGCAGGAGTAGTCATTTGACGATGGTATTTTTATTTTTTCTAATGCTGATAGTATAGCCCAAGCATTGTTAGCGTGAGATTCACATAGCGTTATGAGTGATAATGATACACAGTACATACGACTGTACACATAATTATACACATAATATACACAGTTTATATATTTACAAAGTTATAGAAATTCGGGCGTGAGGAAGTTGGCTTCACGCTAACCGTGCTTGCCTTGCGCAGCTCCGCATGTAATATTATCTAACATAATGAGTACAGGTAGATCCAAATCTAGCGGTGGTTGGCAAGTCGCTGCGCAGTAGCAAATTCACGTGACAGCGGGGTACTGCGCAGCTAAAAGCGAACTTTAGAGCCGCCATTAGCTTTGAATCGACTTGTACAATGATCCCCATTTTAATTTTTTCATTGTTTCTGTTACACGTTATGTAATTAGTTCAGTAGTTAGTACGTACCGCTAGCAGTAGAGGGCGCGCGCGGCTGCGCGGCGCGGGCGGGCGTGAGGAAGTCGGCCTCGCGCCAGCCGTGCTTGCGGTACACCTCGCGCAGCTCCGCGTGCGACCACATCGTCATCAGTTAGTACGTACCGCTAGCAGTAGAGGGCGCGCGCGGCTGCGCGGCGCGGGCGGGCGTGAGGAAGTCGGCCTCGCGCCAGCCGTGCTTGCGGTACACCTCGCGCAGCTCCGCGTGCGACCACATCGTCATCAGTTAGTACGTACCGCTAGCAGTAGAGGGCGCGCGCGGCTGCGCGGCGCGGGCGGGCGTGAGGAAGTCGGCCTCGCGCCAGCCGTGCTTGCGGTACACCTCGCGCAGCTCCGCGTGCGACCACATCGTCATCAGTTAGTACGTACCGCTAGCAGTAGAGGGCGCGCGCGGCTGCGCGGCGCGGGCGGGCGTGAGGAAGTCGGCCTCGCGCCAGCCGTGCTTGCGGTACACCTCGCGCAGCTCCGCGTGCGACCACATCGTCATCAGTTAGTACGTACCGCTAGCAGTAGAGGGCGCGCGCGGCTGCGCGGCGCGGGCGGGCGTGAGGAAGTCGGCCTCGCGCCAGCCGTGCTTGCGGTACACCTCGCGCAGCTCCGCGTGCGACCACATCGTCATCAGTTAGTACGTACCGCTAGCAGTAGAGGGCGCGCGCGGCTGCGCGGCGCGGGCGGGCGTGAGGAAGTCGGCCTCGCGCCAGCCGTGCTTGCGGTACACCTCGCGCAGCTCCGCGTGCGACCACATCGTCATCAGTTAGTACGTACCGCTAGCAGTAGAGGGCGCGCGCGGCTGCGCGGCGCGGGCGGGCGTGAGGAAGTCGGCCTCGCGCCAGCCGTGCTTGCGGTACACCTCGCGCAGCTCCGCGTGCGACCACATCGTCATCAGTTAGTACGTACCGCTAGCAGTAGAGGGCGCGCGCGGCTGCGCGGCGCGGGCGGGCGTGAGGAAGTCGGCCTCGCGCCAGCCGTGCTTGCGGTACACCTCGCGCAGCTCCGCGTGCGACCACATCGTCATCAGTTAGTACGTACCGCTAGCAGTAGAGGGCGCGCGCGGCTGCGCGGCGCGGGCGGGCGTGAGGAAGTCGGCCTCGCGCCAGCCGTGCTTGCGGTACACCTCGCGCAGCTCCGCGTGCGACCACATCGTCATCAGTTAGTACGTACCGCTAGCAGTAGAGGGCGCGCGCGGCTGCGCGGCGCGGGCGGGCGTGAGGAAGTCGGCCTCGCGCCAGCCGTGCTTGCGGTACACCTCGCGCAGCTCCGCGTGCGACCACATCGTCATCAGTTAGTACGTACCGCTAGCAGTAGAGGGCGCGCGCGGCTGCGCGGCGCGGGCGGGCGTGAGGAAGTCGGCCTCGCGCCAGCCGTGCTTGCGGTACACCTCGCGCAGCTCCGCGTGCGACCACATCGTCATCAGTTAGTACGTACCGCTAGCAGTAGAGGGCGCGCGCGGCTGCGCGGCGCGGGCGGGCGTGAGGAAGTCGGCCTCGCGCCAGCCGTGCTTGCGGTACACCTCGCGCAGCTCCGCGTGCGACCACATCGTCATCAGTTAGTACGTACCGCTAGCAGTAGAGGGCGCGCGCGGCTGCGCGGCGCGGGCGGGCGTGAGGAAGTCGGCCTCGCGCCAGCCGTGCTTGCGGTACACCTCGCGCAGCTCCGCGTGCGACCACATCGTCATCAGTTAGTACGTACCGCTAGCAGTAGAGGGCGCGCGCGGCTGCGCGGCGCGGGCGGGCGTGAGGAAGTCGGCCTCGCGCCAGCCGTGCTTGCGGTACACCTCGCGCAGCTCCGCGTGCGACCACATCGTCATCAGTTAGTACGTACCGCTAGCAGTAGAGGGCGCGCGCGGCTGCGCGGCGCGGGCGGGCGTGAGGAAGTCGGCCTCGCGCCAGCCGTGCTTGCGGTACACCTCGCGCAGCTCCGCGTGCGACCACATCGTCATCAGTTAGTACGTACCGCTAGCAGTAGAGGGCGCGCGCGGCTGCGCGGCGCGGGCGGGCGTGAGGAAGTCGGCCTCGCGCCAGCCGTGCTTGCGGTACACCTCGCGCAGCTCCGCGTGTGACCACATCGTCATCAGCACTTGACCTGTACAAATAACAATGTTGTTAGATTCTTCAAAAGCGAGCGACTATCTCGCGGCGATATTTGCCTCTCAAGCTATGTTACAGTACGGCCGATTTAATTTGGCGAGCCTGAACTTTGCGCAGAAGGCTGCGCACGAACTTTTTTAGGAACAAAATGGTGGCGTGAGGCGACGTGCGCAGGGCGGATGTGTAAGCTTGAGATTGACTCTATGTAAACACAATAGACCCTTTATTCAATCAAAACTCGCAATCGATTTTTATCGATTTGGAATTTATTAATTTTTGTTTATATGAGATATAGAACGAAATAGATTTACAAACATAGTGAATGTTATTGTTAGTAAACGATATTTTGACTTTAATGAAAAAAAAAACTAATAAAATTTTATTTTCTTGTTTGAAAGACATGATTTAGTTAAATACCAGTTATTTATTATATATATTTTAAATATTTTTTTTTTATTTTTTATTATATATTTTAAACGACAACTAAAATAACGACTGTTTGAGAATATTTTAAACCTTTATAGAATATTAAATATAAATATATTTTTATAACTCAATTTCAATCGATTTGAAAAAAATCGATTAAACAGTCACGCGTATTGGACATCTCTCTTCGGTAACTTCGTAAAGCTTCGTACTTATTCGGCAATGTTCGGTACGCAGTCATATGTCTCACTCACACGTTAGCTTTGGTGTTGTTTTCGTGTCGCTGTCGTCTCTGTCTTGGGCACAGGCGGTGACAAAAGTTTTCGATGGTTTTTATTAATACATTATTACGTTTTTTGTGTAGTGTTAGGTTTGTTTCTTTAATTCATAAGTTATTTTTGTAGCTTTCTGTCTCAAAGTGTTTTAATATTTATTTTATTTGTACTTGGTCCCTGTATTAGTAAATTTTTATTCGTATTTAGGTTTTAAAAAATAACGTCAAAAACAGTTTTTTTTACGACTGTACATGCGCTAAAGTTCGCAGAGCCTATGTTCACGCTCGCCAAGTTAGAACGGCCGTGTTGTAGAACTCCTGTAATTGAAGGAGTGCACTAACTTAAAACTTAAATGTATTATTCATTTACTTGTGTGTACATCCTTTGTTGGAAGTCCTTAATAAATAAATAAATTGTATAAAAACTCAATAAACGTATCTCCAAGCAGCTATATTATTGAGGAGAAGTGTCGAATGTAATATTTTTGTGAACTTTAAGATTGTAATACAAAAGAATCAAACATTTTTAGCCGAACTAGGCAAAAGCACGTATTTTGGCTATCAGCTCCAACTCTTAGAGAACTCGCCGCTCTTCTTAATGACTTCGTTGAAGGTCGCTAACACCGCGGCTTTCTTGTTGTCTGATGTGCCCTGGGGGAGTCACATTTACCTGCGAATTTGAGCACCCTGGGAGTGTGCCGGTGGCGCTGCTTGGTGAGGTTGAGCAAACGCTCCACGCCTCCGGCCTCGAGCAGCGAGCGGGAGAACTCGCCACTCTTCTTTATGACTTCGTTGAGGGTCGCTAGCACCGCGGCTATCGTGTCGTCTGATGTACCCTGGGGAATCATATGCACTTTATGACATTGAATTTTAACAGCTAAGATTAAATGAAGAAATTCAAGCTAATTTTTATCAAAAATTAAATACGGAGAAGAAAATGCTTACTATTAAAGTAAATTCGTTATTGACTATAAGCGAAATACCAATCAGGAGGTTCTTACACCCAAGATGATAAATTTTACGTCGATTTTACACTGTTCTATATCGATCTAGCTGTATGAATATATTAATGATCAGTTGATCCATCAAAACATGCATCATTTCAGCCGAAAGACGTGCAAAGCCACTGTGCCTCCCCTAAGTGCGACGGCCATTCCTGTGAGTCTTGCATACATCGTATTCCCGCAACCCTCACCAGGGTCATCTTTCACTTTATAGGAGGACTACAAACGCTACGTCTTCCGGTACGCGATCGCCACTCCAGAATCTTTCGAACCCATCGACCATCAGAACATTTAGTTTTGTTTAATTGAACTAGAGCTATTTTTAATGTCGATCAAGTCATTAATTGAATGCGGTCTAGATCATGTGGCTGTAAGAAGAACACTAGCAAATCCACTGTGAGTTCATCAATCATTACATTCGGCATTCAAACCCTAGCACTAACCTGGTCATGTTGATGGTTTCCACTAGGAAGCTTCTGCACCAGATCCCTCATAGCATACTTCCCAATCAGCTCCTTATTCCTCTGATCAATCGCCAGGTTCCTCAAGGCAGTAGCCACGGCACAAACCACTCGATCCACCTCCATCCGAAGCAGTTCCACGAGTATGGGGAGGCCTGAAAATGCTGGTTATGTTAGCGTTGTTCACTGTCGGTTACTGGTCCTGGCGTTTCTAGCGCAACTACTGAAGTTGAAGAAGGCCCGCTACCGTATAGAGCATGCTTTTAGCGAATAGTAAGGTTTAAGGCTTAGGATATAAGTCACGTTTTGAGTTAGCAACTGAACAACAAAGAATTGTGTGTGTTTGACCGGCGGGTGTCTCCACCTTTACGTCACAAAATAGATAGGTACAGAAGTCAATCTACATACAAAGCGCGCTCAGGCAACGCACACATAGACATCGCTCACGGACAGGATATCTCGACTCAATTCAGCTCAATGCAAGCTCGGGTGCTATCCGTTTGAGACGCGTCTGTGAACTTTTTTTGGAAAAATGGACCAACAAAAAAACCTTATTCTAACTGTTCAGTGGACGGTTGTTTAAATTCAACATTAAACAGTGAATTGAAGTTTTTTAGGCTACCATTCGTTTCAGAGAGGCGAGTAGATATTTGCTTGTATTTTGATGGTCTGTTTTAACGTAACACAGAACAGGCCCCGCGCCGAGAAGTAGAATATCATTTTTACAATTCAGATTAGGTAGGCATTTATCACCGCGCCCGGTCGCACTCGGACAGTTCGGAGCCACGCGCTGACCCTGGCGCGATCGCCGAGCGTAGGTATGAAAAGTGAAGTACAATTACATACATGAGATTGACTTCTTTACCAGACCTCTTCTGTGATTGAATATTACAATTTAAAACATTTTGTATGACATGATTATTTTATTTTGAAGGCTATATAAATATTGGAAGAAGCCATACACTAAAAATGCAAGCTTATACTAATATAATAATTATGGCATTTATTCATAAACCTTATCTCCCGAACAATAAAGCACAGAATAGTTTACCTTACCTTCATTTAATTTTTTGGATTTTTTTTCTAGTCTATATTTTGGCCCACTGTTGGGCAAAGAAATCTTACCATTCAACATAGTCAAACAAAAAAAAATCTTGACAATGTCATTAATCCTGAACACTATAACCTATTCGCGATAAGAAAATAGTGACGACATCATTTTCAGTCAGCTAAGCTACGCCCCCTGACCAATCAAATAATAGTAAATTAGAAAGCTGTGTTCACAATTGACAAGTTAAAGTAGCCCTTCAGAGAGTACGTAAAAGTAAAAATTCTGACAATTATGATTATATTAAAAAAAAAAAACATTGTTTGTGGTTACTCAAATAAGCGGGTGAACGAAGAAATGATAAGCGTTTTGAAATTTTAAGTGAAGATTCAACGATGGGAAAGTAGTACCGAGTTTTAAAAGAAATATATGATTCGCGAAGACATTAAAGTTATACAGACAAGTACTAGAAGACTGAGAATTAGAAAAGTAAGTTTATTTATGCGAAACGTAATTAGCGCGGTTTATTAAATTTGATCGTGCATTCGCCGTCGGAGTAGGTTCACGACTGGCCGCCGCAAGCGAGCATTAGCGATTTTGAATCATTAGTCCGCGGGGGCAGGCGCCAAGGTACGCCCCTCACGCGACCGATAAAGGCGTCGTAACTCATACGTGGTTACACGTGGATACATAATTATATTTGAAAGTTCTATGTAGTAAAAAGTTTGCTTTAAGTAGTAATACTTTGCCGGTACACTGATGAGTCACTATTTTCTTAACGAGAATAGACTATAGATTACAAAGTAACTAAACAACAAACTCCCAACCTTACACCCCTCAAAATAAGGTTCATTTATCACCTTTCTCTTTCCTGACGGCAGCTCTAATATCGATAGATGGCTGCCAGTAGCACGCGGCGAGGTTCTGTAGGGCGCCTGCTGCGGCCTCCAGGGTCTCGGGGTTGGAACAGGTCTGCAGTAGTGCCATGTAGAGGGGTACCACCTAGAGGAAGAAATATATTTTTGTACATTACCTCGCGTGTTACTAAAAAGTGTTCAAGTCACAAATTGATATACTTTTTTTGAATAAAAGTACAGCTTGCGCAAAATGTTGCTGGATACATTTTGCTTTGGCATGTATATGTAGTGGCTAGATCTTGGATTTTATCACTTTATGAAAAAACTAGCCAGATTGGTTAAACGTTAACAATTGATGATATGTCAATCCTCGTTTGGCCATATCATTGAAGTGGGATTTCAATGACAATAAAAGGTCTAAAAGAAGTAGGCCAAACGAAGATTGAAATATCATGAAACTTTAGCGTTTAGAACGATCTGGACAGTTTTACTTGGTCATATCATGAAGTGATCAATTTCTAAGATCTGGCCACGACATATACATGACTGTACCCCACGGTCGCGGCTACATGACCGATTTAAGGATGAAATCGTAGCTTGCGAGAACAAACTTTATTCAAACTTTATGGATCAATTTGTTTCTTGGTATATTAGGATATTAGACATATATATTATTATTATTTACAATTCTAATTCAATACTTAGTTTTTTTTTTAGGTGGGAAATCATCGAATTACTTCTCACGCCCTAGGACGGAGCGTGTGCGTGTGCGTGTGTCAGACTTTTACTGGCTAAAACCCACTCATATGTTTCTTCTTTGCCTTGCATTTCAGGAGTCCAAGTTTCCATTTCGGTAGCGAACCCATGGCCTCAGTAAACTTCAGCCCTGTAGGACCCAACACAGTTTTGCTGACATCTCTTTGAGGCACGCGTGTAACACTGCGCGCCGTCGACGACTTGGGCTCGGTCCAGATGGTTACTTATAATAATTGTACTGAAGAGTTGCGCAAGCAGTTAGGGACAAGAGTAACGCTAAAATTTATTTTCGTACCTCTGGTGACCACAGCATCTCCGTACCCTTGGGCACAGAGTATCCGAGCTGCGTGGTACCGGTTTCACCTAACGGTTGCGTCTCTGGCTCACTCTTGCCAAGAGGACTGGTGGAGTTCGAAGATGACGAGCCTTCCTTCTTCTTTTTACTGCCGCCGAAACAGCCAAGGTTTTCGCCTGAAAATATTCCACAAGTTTCACACAACGCCATCTAGTCCCAAACTAAGCAGAGCTTGTGCTATGAGTACTAGATAACTGATAAACATACTTATATATTTCTAGATACATACATATTTTAAATAAATTACACCCAGACACAGAGCAAATGATCTATCTTGCTGATCACACACACAATTTGTTTTGGGCGGAAATCAAACCCACGACCTCCGGTATAACAGCCAGGGCCACTAACCACTAGGTCAAACAGACCAGTCCAAAAAAAATGAAAAGAGTATGTTACTATCTGAGACACTTACAAGACGATATATAAACTTTTACAATTAAGCGGAACAGGGAGTAAAGTCCCGCAAACCTTTGTTTAAATGGATCTTCCGACCAGACTGGTGATGTGTCTGGTCTGGCCAGCTGCCCTATAGATTGATTTCAGCCTGTTATATAATGTTCTAATCGCGCAGAAAACCCTAAAACCGTGATGCAGGGTTTTTTAGTTCGTATTTGGCGTCATAGATGCGATTATATTTTTTTTCAGCGAATGATGAGGCATCTCTCTCGCATCTCCACACTGGCACTTATACAAGACATGCGTCACCTGCTATGCTGTTCATCCAGCATAACCACCTGCAGTTTTCAGGATCTATACGAGGTCAATAACAGAGCTGTACACTACTGTACACTGCGTTCCAAATAAGAATAAAATCGATTAACACGTTGTGACGTTACGTCATACTGTCAAATCGAAGAATTATTATGGTGAGCAAAACAAGATTTTTTTTAAATTTAATTTATTTACGAACTGTGAACGAAAAAAGTTTAATCAGAATCCAATTCTTCAATTTTGCCCAATTTCTTGCGATTTGACAGTATGACGTGACGTCACAACATGGCAATCGATCCTATTCTTATTTGGCATTGTACAGTGTACAGGTTGCCAAATACTGGTCAGAAAAAAATTTGTTTGAATACATCGACACGAAAAGAAGATGAAGAAAGCATTGTAACAACTAGATAATATGAGAATATTAGTCAAAATCAACATTTGACTAATATTTTCATATTATATTTGTTTACCTTTAGATGCACTGGCTGCTATCCTCGCTTGCCCGGATGACTGTGTGGGCGGCGCTCTCGTGTCATAAAGCGGGTCTTCGATCTCTTGACACCTGCACAAATACAAAAAAAAATCAAACAATCCTTACATATTGTAAAATCAGTCTCCTACCACGTCTTTCTGTCATAAACTCAAAAACTTCTGAACAGATTTTAATGTGCCTGTACCAATAGATGAAATTATTTATTAGGAAAACACATAAGGTTGACATAATAATATGTATATTATTATAGTACGGGGTTGTTTGTAGTTTAAGGGTTCCTTGATCGAATCGGATATTATTTACTGAAATAAGTAAACTATCTACATTATTTATTTTTATTAATCAAGTTATTTGCACTGACCACAGGGGTAATACGATGAAGTGTTAAAATGTCAAGCTAGCAAGGGATGGACCTATACATATTATATAGCTTCATCCCTTTAACAGCTCAGTTTAGGTCGTCAAATGGATCGCGTTAAGAGCTCGTAAATCCCTACGCCGTAAATATCTTGTTTGGTGATTGAAATCTCCTCCTAATTTATATAATAATTGGTCGTGCACCTGTAGGAGAGATTCCTGAGCACGCAGACGCAGTTCTCGACGATCTTGGTGCCGATGGCGTTGGCTTGCAGCGCGGCGCGCACGGCGTGCAGCAGCGCCTCGGTGAGGCCGGCCAGGCAGCGCAGGCGCCGCCGCGCGTACTCGCCCGCCGACGACGCGTTGCGCAGCACGCCCGACGCGTTGCGGAACACTGACACACATACCACATACTATACGCTTACTGAACACGGACGCGTAGCTTTTTAGACGGGTAGCTTCTTAGACGCGTATTCGCCATTACACGCTTGGTGTACGCTTGCGAAAGACACGACGGCATGATTTTGCTGCTGTGTCGACAAAGTTACAATACAACGAGCTAAATCACACTTGTGACCCTGATTTACAAAATCCTGATAATGTGAAAAAACTTAGCAAACTTCTATAAAAATTTGATCCTAAATCAGTCAGGGATGTCATAGACAAAAGTATATTTTTATGTGTCTGTTGCAATACTTTGTTTTCGTTATTATTTTTGTTTCAACCTTAAGCCTGACTACCATTTTTACCAAAATGTATCGAGTTATCAACCCAAACACAAGACTGGATTAGGAAGATCAGACTGGTAGTCGCTTCATGAAACATACTACTTAATTAGAAAAAAGCTAGACAGATGATAATGGTGATTTTTACCACGCTAATGTGAGTCGAAAAAAAATTTTTTTTTGTCAGTTCGATGGTTCTCTTCACGGCGCTACCGTCACAACATGACGCACGCAGAATAGTCGACACTGCCACAGTTGTCAGAGAAGAAAAAAAAAACAATTTGACACTGGTAACTATATATTTATTTTTTAATTATCTCTTGTTTGACCACAATCTCACCTGATGGTAAGCATTGTACACGCTTGCCTAAAAGGAACCTATTTACTCTTGACTTAAAGACCCCTACGTTGTAGCTATCAGAAAGAATAGACTCCGGCAATACTACTTCTTAGCAGTACTCACAATGAATGTGTTCTCAAAACGCTTTATGCTTGTGTAAAAAAATAATTTAGAATCGATAGATTCTAAATTATTTTCATCAATTACATAATCAATTTTTAAAAAAATTATATGTTTTTCACCATAGTCCGCTACTAAAATCACAAAGTGTTGAATAAATGCAGTTAAACAATAGGTTATTGAACTTTATTGCACACGTACTTACCTCATAATTTGGCAACTCACACAAACAAACACGCAAGCAACAAACAGGGAGGGGTGCGTAGTACACCCCTCCCTCACACGTCGCTCCCCGCCAGCCCCCGGCCGGCCATGTGCGCCGGCGCCTTTTTTTAGTTGACCGTGACCAAGATACGTGCGAAAGGTGTGCCATTTTTTTTGGACTTTCGCTGCATTTTCTTCTTTTCAATGAAAAATATTCCTTTAGTTTAGCCTTATAAATACTTTTTCCTTTCTCACCTGTAGACCAGTAAGTGTCTCCAGGGTTGGTGGGATGCCATCCGGAATGCGGGATGATGACTTTGTTGACGATGACCTGCGCTGCGTCGTCTATGATCGACTGCTTCAGGTCTTCGCATGATGACATGTTCCAGATTACGCCTGTTACTAACTCCTTTACCTGTGGAAATGAAACATTTAGTTTGGATGGATTTGGATAAAAAGTTTATTGCAGAAATAGGTGGCGTTACAAGTTGTATTCCAACTAACTTCTGCCAGTGGCATCGCCGACGTGAAAGTAAGAAGTCAAGTTTCTTTTTCTTTAATTTGATTTAAACCAGTGCTTGACTGGTATCCCACCTGATGATACGCAGTGATGCAATCGTTGCACCCGCAACAAACAAGGTTATAACATTAATTCAGTCATTTTTCAAAATGAACCTAAAAGTGATAGAGCCATGTTTGAATTTTGCTTGTACTGTAATCCGAGATACTGCCTTGTTCGATGCGGGTTTCGATTATGGGTTACACAATTAAGAAAAACTTATAACCTATGTTAGTAACCTATTTATTATTACAATCTATTACTTCTTTATGCTAGAAATAAAAAACGGAAACGTAAACTTCTAACGACATTACAGGACATTCTGGCTGTATGACCGGCTGAGGGATTATTCGAAAGAGTAACCGTGGCCCTGAAACGCAAAGGGCAACTGAAGAAAAACACGAGTTTTAGGGTCAATAAAAGTCTGAAACTCCTTGCTCCACCCAGAGAAGTCATTTGATGATATCTCACAAAATAAAACCTTTTAAGACGGGACCAGCATGACACTTAAAGATGATATTGCTCCATATTAGTCAGTGTCGTGTCGAGTGGAAACAGGAGGGAGGCGGAGGCCTTTGACCTGTCAGTAGGACAAATAGGCCGAGTTATTAACAAATTTTATCGATCTACCGTACCGCTATAACGGTATCACAACATAAAAGTGCACTGAGTGCACGAAAGCTGCCTTCATCGCGAATGTCATGAAGTTGGCCAGAGTCGTTAGACGCACAAAAGTTATCGAGCGTGACGCGGGGAACGAGGCACCATAGTTCTGTCGCCATCGTGTCTACGCTCCGTTTGCTCCCGATTACACATGCGTGCAGTAGTTGTACCCTATGGTTTCGTTGAGTTAAAGAGTTTTTATTAACAAATTGTATTAAGCTTACATACCTCCATATCAGTAGCACGACATAAAAGTGCCATAAGTGCAGGAATGCCGCCCGCGTCGCGAATGGCACGTTTGTTCTCGTCGTTTTGTCGCCCGTACGACAAGTTGCGTAGTGCCCCGCAGGCATTGCGGCACACTTCTGGGTTCTCGTGAGAAACTAGGCGTACTAGTGGTGGGATGCCGCCTGTAATAAGAGAATATTATTATATACAATCGATTAAATTGTAATAGGGTATTCTACTCTATATAAGAAAAAATCTAAAAATATATTATTAAGATAGCTTAGGTAAAATGCAGTCGTTAAGTGTTCATAAAATAACAAAATAAATTTTAAAATTCAATTAAAAGTTTTCTGTTTTTATTATCTGTTCTTTATCACCTTGAAATAGTAGCCAACATGTTATTACGTCATTCGGCCGTGTAAAATAAAGTGACAGCTGTCAACTGTTTGGCCATACTGAGCGCATTTGTTTACACAGCCAACTGACGTCACGACCGCAAAGTAAATATGGCGTCCACTGCTTTCTACATTTTCGTCAAATACGCGCGAAAGTTGAAAATTTAAATCTTAAATGCATTTTTAGAGTACTTAGCGACTGAATAAAAAATTTGTTTTTTTTTTATTTAGTGCTTTTTAACACTATAGAATCTTATTGAGACACTTTTCAAAAATGTGTATAATACCCTATTGCGGTGTTTAAAAGCCCTAAATTCTAGTCATGGGGTTTGTGGCTTTCCGAAGACAACTTTTTACCCTAAAATTTTATTGGTACAGACATTGGTTGACCTCATAAAATTATTTTACTGAGTAGGAAGTTCTGCCTGCCTAGCCTTTTCTCGGCATGTTAGGGTCGGCTTCTAGTCTATCCGGATGAAGCTGGATACTTTAAATGAAGCGACTGCCTCTCTGACCTCCACAACCCAGTAAGTAGTAGTAAGTCAGATTTCCTGGCTTCTTCTCCTAGTTGTTATCCATTACAACTAGGATGTTAACTGACATTCTAAAATTATCTAACTTCTTATAAATAAAATTAAACCTTACTGCATTAAACTTAAGGAGTAAATTACCTAAACTTCTAGTCTTCTGTTTATTCGGGTCATCCATATACGTCAGATGCTGTAAATACGCCGCTGCATTAGCTTTGACCACATCGGAAGGTGAGTTCAGGAATCCTATGACTTCGGGTAAGTTCGGGTCCCGCCATTGTAGGCCCACGGTCTCTTCACGACCACCGACGCTGCCATGGACTGTGAATGGAGGATTTGAAATTAGAATGTGTGTTAATTGGTAGGTTTTGATGGAAGAAGAAGATGCGAAGATAGATGGAATATAAAATTCTCTACACTAAAATTGTAACACAACTCGATGATTTTAAAGATTTTATAGTTTTATAAAAAAAAATGTGTTTCAGAAGATGTTGCAGTCGTCCCATTAGCTTAGTAAGTACTAAAGAGATGAGTATAACGAAGGATATTGAATAATAAATCTTTAACTTAGTAACTTAAAGTGCAAAACTGTGTAAGTGCGCTGGAAGACACCCAAGGAGTCATTAGATGTCTGAAACAGCTTTCATACTTATAGAAAAATCCAGTTCATAATTGTGTAAAGTAGAATATTCTTTTTTAGTATTATATTAGGCAGAGGTATTTTTCTATAAAATAAATACTCATAAAACCTGGGTTCATCTCAAATAATATCCTTATGTAAAATTTTGTATAGCCATTAATTATTCGAAAGTATAATACATACCATCCCTTAGCTAACAACACCGCATAAGTCATTTTTACCAACTTTACAGGAAACGAAAAAAACTGTGCGGTGTTGAGAGGCAAGCTGACTTGCACGCTGTCACTATTTTTCGAATTATGGGTTCTGATTGGCTGAAATCTATATCATGTGACGAATGGTTAGACGCGCATTGAGCTGCTTCTCTAAAGGCATTCAAATGTGAAAACCGCCAATTTTCGACTTGAGCGGTGTTGTAAGCTTAAGGGACGATACATAACTCTATAAAACAATAAAATAAGCAAAACAGTTATTTAGTGATGTCGATGTAAGTACCTATCTCACCTAGTGCCATATTCGCCATCTGTTTCTGTAACTCTTCTTCGTCACCATACATTGACTGACCGCCGGCGCTGCCCAGACTTAGTCCATTTTGTGAATCCTGAAGACAAAGTAACAATATATTTATCTCATATAAAAATAAATGTTATTTTTCCTTACAAATTCTACACATTGCAATTACGAACGTCCGTTAGTTATCTGTGTTCTTTAATCCTGATAAAATAATATATCAAATTCCCCCATCGCGTCTGTCTGTTCGCGATAAACTCGAAAATTACTGAACGGATTTTCATGCGGTTTTCACCAATAAATACGAATAATTCACTGAGGGAGGTTCAGATATTATTATAATACATGCATAGTAGAGAAAAACCGCGAATTTCAAAGATTCGTAAGGAGCTATTATTTCGTGTTGTCATGAAGTAAACCGAAATACATCCAAGTTAGAATATATAAGAAGAATTGTCAAACTTAAGTAGCAGTGACCACGGCACATTGTTAGCAGAACAGATGGTCGATGGGGACGGAAAGGTTCTGGAGTGGTGAGTGTGGCGACCGTGTACTTATATATGCTATAAGACGCAGCTTTGTAAAGTCTCCCACAAGGAGGCCCGATGACCTGGTGAGGATCGCGGGAATCCGACGCATACGAGACGCACAGGACCGGTCGTTATGGCGACATTTGGGAGGGAGGCTAAGTCCAATAGTGAACGTCTTTCGGCCGAAATAATGATGATAACGTCACAGAAATTGCCGCTCACTGCCTGCGAATTCCCACGATCATCACCAGGTCGTCTACCTTGCCTGAGGGTAATTTAATATGAATGAACACAAAGTTACCTTGAATGGAGGTGGTTGGTGCGGAGGTTCGTAGGCTGTGGGGTAGTGTTGATAACCGTACGCGTCGGGCGCGTATTCGCCGCGCGGTGACGTCACGCAGTAGTGCCGCCCTAGCTGCTCCAGAGACGCTGAATCGTACCTGCGATACGGGCAATAATTAAAAGTGTGAAAAAGTACATTTGAAACAAACAAATTGATTATAGAAAGTTTAGTCATTGCGACCGAGGCGGAATTCCCCCGAGCCGTAGGTGAGGGTGTTATGGAGGCGAGTGCTGCAGTGACCAATTTCCACATGTACCAAACGATGTCTTTTAATACACTTACGAAAAAATAAATGAACGGGGCCTGTTTGGCGACCAGCCTGATACGATAAATGTAATAAATTGTGGCGGGGTTGAGCTCTCGCACTTTTCCGTACTAGTGCAAAAAACAGTAAATTGCGTACTTAAAAGTGGTAAAGATAAGAGCGGGTTTTCGAGTAAGAGGACTGCAAAATGCTTCCCCCTAAGTCAAGGTCGAGTCGTACGTCGTAGGTTCGAAATAAGGTACGCGAGAATTTATGAATGGTTTATTCAATCTTACATCATACCCTGCCATTGCAAGGTATAGAAAAGGATCTTCCTACCAGACGGTGGTTGTGTCTGGTCTGGTCAACTGCCTGATAGTTGATTTCGAACTGCTGTGTAATAATGTGTTATTATCACGCAAAGAACTCTGATACCACGTTGCAGGATAGTTCTTGTATGGTGACATAGAAATCAACAAACATCAACGTTATTCCATACCGATACCACACATTTTGGGTATTGCGCCCTTTGAGCCAAGAAATATCGACATATCGGATTATTCGAAACAGTTACTGTGGCAATGAAGCGCAAAGATCACCTGCGACACAGGTAGGCTTTAGTCAGTAAAAATCTGACACTCCCTCCTCGCCACGCCAACAAAAAAAAACGACAGACACACACTCGACTTTTACACAGATCTGCAGCAGAGGTTGAAATAGGATTTGTTAACTAGACCACACCAAGTGAAATTCACGATCCAACTATCTAAAATAAAAGAGGTTGAAAAGAACTTATGAATGGTTTTTTAAATCTTACATCATACGCTGCCATTGAAAGATTATTATCTCATCCATTGTCACGCTTTTTAATTATGGTTATACAAAACAAATCGAGTTGAATGTAGAGTACGCCTACACATTTACAATCACTCATGTTGAGTAAAAGAATTGTAAATAATTATGTAAAAGTAACTGCTGATAGCGACTTCGGCCACGTGACATGGAAAAATTTCCCAAGGGAACTAACTCCTAGGATAAAATATCTTTTAAAGTACAAATAATTGTTCATTTAGCAATCGAACCTGCAACCTCAACCTCTTTACGAACCGTCCAGTCATAAAATGACTACGTATGTACGTAAAATCTTTTGTGCGAACACAAGCAACATGGAATGAAACTGGGCACGCCATAATTATGGCGGTAAGTTCCTCTTTCATGAGTGGCTGGAAAGACGACACGACGTCTTTACCTTCCGCATGACCCAGGTTCTTACCGAACATGATCAGTTCGGGAAGTTCCTGCATTGGATTCGTGCGGAAGTAACGCCCAGGTGTCATCACTTTGTGGACCGCCCGGAGGACACGGTGGAGCACACGGTAGAGGTGTGCCCCGCTTGGGCAGAGCACCGTCGTGTCATCATGGGGAGCACGGCGGCAGCGATCTCTCACGCCGGGCCTTGATACAGGCCATAGTCCGAAGCGAGGAGTGGCAGGCGGTCGCCTCCTTATGCAAAGCAGTATTGTTAGAAAAGGAGGAGGCCGCACGTGCACGTGCGAGGGCGCGGCCCTCACGCCCTAGCCGCCGGGATCGGAGCAAGGTCGAAGCCTACTGGGCCCAAGGGTCTGCTTCTGAAAGGAAGACTCGGCCCTGGTATGAAAGGCAACGAAGGAACAGGAGTGGGTTTTTAGTCAGTTAAAGACTGAAACACCCTCTTGCTCCGCCCAAGAGAGACCGATGTCATAGGATGATTTTTCCACCGAAAAAAAAAACATGTGACTTAAATATATAAAATTCGTTAAATTTTTGGCTATTCCAGTTTATTTTGATGCAAATCATCGATTCTGCCTTCTAATAGAGGTGTATATAATGACTAAATTGTGATAGATGAACAAACCTTTGTTGTAAGTGTAGATTGTGTTGTGGCAGAGCACCCGGGGACGCGCTCCGGGGCGAAGCACTGCCACCGCCTTCGACGTATTCCTGAGAACGACCATATTTTTAATTAAATGTTGCCTCACAAGTATCAACCTTAAAGTTAAACATATAAGGTTCAAATCTATTCTACTCGAAGTTAAATTGACATCACGAAAGTAAGCCTACTTCCAGTAAAATATTAAGACAGAAACCAACAGATTTTAGATATTACTACCAACTTGCTTAGACTTCGAATTATATGCACTCCACCATTTACAACTGCGTTATTACGGTAAACTAGTGCCAAACGATTACCAAGTTTATTATTAAGAAGGCTGCACTCAAGTCGCCTCCACCATGTAAGCTGTCTGGTTGGTACGCAACGGTACCATGGGCAGTATGGTACCGTTGCGTACCAACCAGACAGCAACAAAGAACACTACTGCTAGAAAATAATCAACTCTATGTCTAACAAAATAAGGCACAAACCTGTCCCATATACTGCGGCACTTGTGTCGTCTCCACCATGTAAGCTGTCTGGGGTTGGTAAGCCGCAGTACCGTAGTGCCCGTAAGTACCATAGTGACCCGCGCCCCCTGCTCCCGCGTAGCTGCCTCCCCCGCTTACTGAGACTGAGTCCATTACCTGGATAACAGAAGAGGATATAACTATTGTAGAATTTTTTTTCAACCTATATTTAAAAACTTTTGTTAAAATCATGTACAGGCAGAATTAAGTGGATTTTAAGGCAATAATTTAACTAAGTTGAACAAAGTGAAGTGTAAGATTTCCGCAGATACGCTATTTCATTAAAATAATAATAACCCCATGGTCTAAACACAAATTAAACTAAAAAATTGAGTTCAACGCCATCTAGTGAGAACACGGTCAAGCTTGGGTCCATAGCTTTCACCTAAAGCTCTTCTACTTTTCTCAGAACAATAACTGATGACTAAAAAACTTGCACTAGACAAGTGAATTACCTAAGCATGTAGGATTTCCTCTGTAATCACCACATCCCAACCAAACACACAGAACGATTTGAGAACAAATTCATTATGCGTAGAACTAAGGTGTGGAATTCACTGCAGGAGTCAGTGTTTCCTGATAGCTACAACCTAAGGGTCTTTAAGTCAACAGTAAATAGGTTACTTCTAGGCAAGCGTGCTCCACCGTTGACCACATCACCATTTACCATCAGGTGAGATAGCGATCAAGCCTATCGGCAATATTAAAATTTCAGTTGATCTTTAATAAGTGTCCAAACTTCGCTATGGGAGTTTCAAACGTTTTCAAAATTTGACTTACGTGCGGGTACTTCTGCGAAGGCGCCATGGTGAGATGTCCCATGTGATTATAGTGCGCTGCGGGGGACGAAACATACTGTCCATAGTCAGGCTCTACGCCTGCACCTACTACCGGGTATTCACCAGCCTGTTGGAAAACAATCGATAATATTAAAAAGAGGCAAAAATTGTATTTTTATTTGTAATGAATAAACTCAAAAACTACTAAACCGATTTTAAAAATTCTTTTACCGGTAGAATCCTACTTTATCACTCATTGACATAGGCTAACGATATTTTACTACTTTCTTTCTTTTCAGAAGCCAGTCAAATAAGAAATGTAAGCAATCCTGTGGCAAACAAACGAAGAGGAAGGATTTTGAAAACGATTTTTATTACACCCCTAGTATTACAAAAACTAGTCTATTTTCATGATGATTCATCTCGAGAGTTTTCAGCTAAGAAACCATGGCCTCGTCTAGTTTTGACGAAAAATGTTGATGTGTAAAAGTATTATTTTAGACCTACCAAATAAATTGATTTTCTGGCCAGATAATAACAGTAAGTGTTCGGCCAGACTGGAAGAGCGGGTGCGGGGCGAGCGCGGCGCGGCAATCTCAACCATAAGAACTTCATTTGAGTGCCCATAGTGTGCAAGCGGGCGCAGGAAGCGGCGGGTTACTTAACGCTGGACGCACGTGGACAACTCACGCCATAGCTCGTACAAACAAATGGCCACAGTGAGTGCCGCTCTCCGCACCGCGCTGCCAGTCTAGCCAAGCAACACGCGCGCGTTTCTGCACCGCGCCGCTCCTCGCACCACGCTGCCAGTCTGGCCGAGCTAATACTGAGTTTTCAAAGATCTACTAGTGCTGCATAAATATTCGAAAGAGTTACCGCGGCCCTGGAACACAAATTGTAACTGAAAGAACACATGGTTCTAGTCCGTTAGAGTCTGATACGTTCTGTCGCTCCACCCAGAGCGGGAAAAATTATTAGGTAATATCCCACCTCAAAAACAAAATAGTTTAGGCATCATTTGATGTTATGCTGTTTGGAGTTCAGGTTCGCACATATAATAAAAACAAACAATATAAAAATAGTTTGCAGAGTTCTAAGAATCAACCGGCGAATTGACCTTTACACCCAATAGATATAATGAGATCACCATCAAGATAATAAGATTACAACGTAATTGGTCCAATTTTAGCCAGAATTGTGTGGTTTGCGGTCTTTGGGTTGGAACGGGAAAAAAAGCATTTTGTGAGAGTTTTGGGTGGTCTCAACAAAGCTGGTAAAAAGTCGGTATTATAAACAATACCGACTTTTCCTCATAGATAAGTAGATTACATTTTTAAGTTCAAATAAGAGCCGTTTTCTTTATGTTGCTCCAATAGGTTGCATTTTGGACAGTGTGCGTGGGAATTGCATGACTTGATTCCGCGATCTCATTTCTACCATTGGACAGCCGACGTACGGTGAGTATCCACCCTTACGTTGTTGGAACCTCTACGGTCCGGACTAAGCGTTTCGCCTTGTTGTTTATACCGCGTTAATCGAAGGACTGGAACAATTTGCCTGCTGAGGTCTTCCCATCCGATTATAATTTGGGTGTCTTCAAGGCTAGAGTGAGATCAATAGGCTCTTAATCAAACGATCAAATCAACGATTGAATCACTGCTTACCATCAGGTGGGATCACAGTCAAGCGCTAGTTTATATGAAATAAAAATATATATTTTTTAATGTTTAGATTTATATCCAAATAAGACTAGAAACGTGGTTTACAGAGAAATTTTATAAGAAAAGTAAATTTTAGGTTTATGATTTATCCGCAAAAACAAATAGTTTTAGAAATTTACTGTGTATTTGCGGACGAAGTCGCGGGCAACAGCTAGTATCCAAATAAATAACATACCTAATTATAATTATTTAGGTACACAATTACATTTGGATGACTCGATAACTAACTTCAAAACAACAAATCTAGTAATCAGCGTTTGTAAGACTTTTTTTACGTGGGAAATTATCAAACCTAAATAAATAAATTTATTTTCTTTTTCTAAAACCCACACTGTTCATTCAGTAGCCCTTTTTGCGTGGGCTACGGTAATTCCTTCGATCAATCCGTAACCCTGGCAAACGTCGCCCCTAACTGGCCCCGTCAATTTTGCTGACATCTCTTTGAGGCAAGCTTAGTACAACACTACGCGCCGTCGGCCCGGGGTGTATTGTAAGACTGCCAACCTTTGGCTGTGGTATGCGCGCGGCCCGAGCACAATATATCGCCCGCGCTGCGCCACCGAGAATCGGAATATGGCGCACTACAATCGCCGCAAACGTTCTAGGACTCGCTTCCAGATGATGAGAAATTGCCCATTATGTGATCGTACCATGTAACTGACCTGCATAGCTAGGTGATGCTGGTGGGCCAGTGCGGCCGACAGCTCGGCGTCCTCGGTGGAGGCGTCGGACCGCGACACAGGGCTGTGTTGCGGACCATACGCGTTCTCCACAGGCCCGTTGCTGTAACAAGAAAATGTGTAACGTTAATGATATGTTGCAGAGAAATGGTAGACCCAAGTCATTTAGCTGGTACGGAGGAAGACGACGATCCATAAAGGGGTTATTGCAGTAAGTTGATAATAAAAACCTTATAATGGGTCCTTCCTAAAATATACCACGTCTGTCTTTATTGCAGAGATGAGTAACACGCTGATCTGCTATCATAACCGTTCTGAAGTAGTTTGAAGTAAGCCTTAGGTATTTATCTCACCAGGACTCCAGTGGAAGACCATCAACAAAATGTATTCAGCTGTACGGAAAAACCTCACCTGGTACCCACCTGTTTGTATAACAAGCGGGTACGGTGGGCAGAGCTCCGCTGTGTCATTGTGGAAGTGATCGGCGGTAACCATCTCTCGCGCCGGGCCTTGATACAGGCCATAGTCCGGATCCCGGCGGCTGCGGCGCGAGGCAATGGTCCTCGCGCCCCAGGCGCCGGGAATTGGGATCGGAATGATCCCAATTTCCGGCCACAGTAGGCGCGGGCTTGCGGTCGTCCGGAAACCGTCCGGACCGAGCCCAAGTCGTCAACGACGCGTAGTGTTCTACGCGCGCCTCAAGATGTCAGCAACCGTAGGGGCCCAGCAGGATCGAAGCCTACTGGGACCAAGGGTCTAATTCTGAAAAGAATACTCAGCTCTGGTATGAAAGGCAAAGAAGGAACAGGACTGGGTTTTTAGTCAGTAAAAATCCGGCACTATCTCCCCGCCCAAGAGCGGGGGATGACATTAAATGTTTTTTTTTTTTTTTAAACCTATGTTCCTTCAGTTACCTTTCGTGTTCCGGAGCCGCGGTAGCTCTTTCGAACATTCATTCCCGCAGCCCAGATAAATAGGTCTTAAAGCTACTATGGTAAGCTATAGACTAGATTAGAGAACCACTCAAACATTGAGCTCTATAATTAGAAAAGCCCTCTTGAGACTGTAGACTTCTAAGAGTCTGTAATAATCAAATAGATTGAAGCAAATTTCATTATATAAGATCTAAATTCTAACCTGTACGTCTGAATGGTGGAAGACTGATATATACAGAACCGCCTTCGATCATACTGGCGAACAGGCCACGCGTAGCCACCACGAATAACCAACATTGATACACTCAAATGAATTTAAACCACAAAATAAAACATAACACTTCCTTGGAACACCGATACAACGTTCAAGCTCACACATCCATTTCAGCAAGACTCACACTTACTATTCTAGACGTTGAACAATTAATATTGGACAATATATTTCAATAGATTTCAATGATGTTCCCTTTATGTATGACATCGTTATTTATACGTGTATACGTAATTATTTCGCAGGAACAAAGACGTGTCAATGGAATTATCGATTCGATTTACAAATATTACAGAAATTGTGTAATTTATAATAATATAAGCAAGACTGTGTGTAAATATCGTATAATAATGACTGTTAACTTTAAGTTATTTCATGGTGAAAGCGACTCCTCAGACTCCCATGAACATCTGCAATATCAAAGCTACCATCCATAGGTTGCGGAATTTTTCGAAAGAGTTAGTCAGTTTCTCTTTGCGGCCCTGGAATGTGAAGAGAAACTGACGGAACACCGGTGCTATTTAGTCAGTAAAAGACTGACACTGCCTCTCGCTCCACTCAGAGCGAGAGGAGTTCCACGTTTCCAAAGGAGACCATCTCAGAGACTAATCAGAAATGTCTCCTGTGTCTATACTAAATACACAAAACGGAACAAAGAAATTCTGTTTGGCGAAAAACATTAAGACGGTGGTAGTTACTTCCCGGGACAAGCTCCTTCTCAAAGAGTACCTACTAATATTAGCATAGCATAGCGTAGTCGGCCTTATAATGTTCCCACTGTAATGTTCACATGACTCTCTAGGAGAGGGAATGGGCCGTAATCCACCACGCGGGCCCAGTGCGGGTTGGTGGATGTCACATGTCTTCGAATTTTTGGGTCTAGGACATGCCGGTTTCCTCACGATGTTTTCCTTCACCGTTTTGAGAGCAGTGGTGCTGAAATAAATTACACAAAGTAATGCGCCTAGCTGGGTTTGAACCCGCAACCTACAACTCGTAAGTCGGGGCCGTTACAACTCGGCCACCACTGCTCACTAATATTACTTAAATGGAATTGGGGGAATTTCGCATTCTCGTAGGTCATAAATGACAAAGATATTAATGATGACTTTTATCGTTGCTTACTCGATCCAGATACGCAACTACTTTCGAAGTCATGATCATGAATCATTCATCAGTAAAACAGGAATTGAGTAGGTAATCCCGCAACATCCATATCAACATAACCGCAAATTGAAATTACTATTGCTATTCTACGAAGTCATGTCACCATAACAACTGTATTATTAGAAAGATTACATTAAATATAACAGACGCTAATATGTTTATTAATTGATCGGTTCATCAGACTTCTATTAATCAAGGAATCTATAGTATTTGTTAAGTTACAAATAAACTTGGCCAAATGAACAGGGAAGTTTCTTTGAGTGATCGCATCAGGAATGAAGATATCCGCAGGAGCACAAGGTTACCGACATAGCCCGAAAAATCGGTAGAGGACATTGCTCGCAGAACAGGTGGTCGATAGAACCGAGAGGTTTTAGAGCGGCAACTACCTACCAGAAGACGCAACTTTGGAAAGCCTCCCACCTGGTTAGGGTCGCGGGCTTCCGACGGATACGAGACACACCGGACTGATCGGTATGGCGACGCTTGGGGAGGTCTATGTCCAACAATGTAAGTCTTTCGGCTGAAATTATGATGATGAATGAATAGGGGACCGGAAAGCATAGCAGAATGTGATGATGATTATATGAGAGCGAACAGCTCAAGGCATAGCCTAAAAATTGCCATACTAAAGTGACAGTGGACCGGTCACATCACAGAATGGAAGACCGATAAGGCCGAAAGATTATGCAAGTGGCAAAGGCATACTTGAAGACGTAGAATGCAACAAACACAGGACCGTAAATAAGGCATGTCCACAGCCATAATTTTTAAAGAAAACCTCAAAGTAACAATACAATGTGGACAATAGCATATCTACTTATGCATTACGTCTTAGAAACGGCTTTAGTGACAAGATAAGACACGCTTCTATTCATGCCTAGATCAAGTTGGCACTATTTTATGTGACACGGAAGAATGGTTCCACATAAAACTAGGCAGGCGAAAAGTGCGTACTCGTAAAACCAAAGAAAAACATTGTATAGGACGCTGGTATGTGAATTGTGGGAAAACAAGAAGGAACGATCTTTCAAGTTTTAAATATCAGCATACAGCAACCAGTTTCATCTTTTTGACTGTCAAGACAACCTATGTACATAATATAGAATGCAATAAAGTATTGAGTATTGAAGACTCATTGACAGTTCAAAAGTTCGAAAATAATGTATACTAACTTCTACCAGCTGTTTCGCCTGCATGAAAGTAGAAAATAAATAGCCTATGTTATTCAGTGAAGATGTAATGTGTCTTTCTTAATGGTGAAAGAATTTTTGAAATTGGTGAAGTACCTAGTCTTTGTTAAATCGTAACTTAGAAACAAACAAAAAAACCGAGTAAGTGCGAGTCGGACTCGCGCACTGAAGGCTTTGTACAAACTTAACTTTGAAAACAGTTTAATTCCCGAATCAAGTTACGAAGATTTTTCCGAATCGTAAAAAACGTTTCTTTTTTTGTGACGTAACTGCAAATTTACAGTTTTCAGATTTTTCTATATTCGTGCTATGAGACCTTGCTTCATGCCAAATTTTAGGATACTTCCCGTTGACTCTAGGTTAAAAAGTACCCTATGAATTTTGATTCCCTTGAGAGTGTCGAAATGCACGTTTTTTGCTTCATAAACGGCCTATCTTTTTTTTCGTTAACTTAGAAGCTTGATTTTTTCACAACTTCAAGGGACCGCAAACCTGAGTATATGATTTAAATTTTTTCACTCGATACCTTCACGCGTTCCCGAGATAAAGGGTCTTGACAGACAGACAGACCAACAGACAGACAGACAGACAACAAAGTGATCCTATATGGGTTCCGTTTTTTCTTTTGAGGTACGGAACCCAAAAAAATCTATCGTCTTTATAATACTAGTTCAGTTAAATAACCTCTAGATAGAGAAAATATATCAATCAATAACATTACTTACGATTAAATAAAATATCTCAAGAATTTAGTATAATAAGTGGCATTTAAAAAATACACAATATTGTTTCGTATGTAATAAATAGAAGATATTCATAATTAGAAAGGGATATGAAATTTATATTAATTAGAAAGTTTTTATAATTAGTAATTATATATTAGTATTCATTTATTGTTAAGCCAGATACGTATTACTGTTAAACGTACTTATATTTTACTAATATTTGTTTGTATACCACTTACTGTGGCAGAACACAAAGATACTTATAATATATTTTTTTACCGAGTTCTGCAACACTTAAATTGTATTTATATGCACAAATACAGTTATTTGATTTGAAAAATACCCCTAAATGGTTGAAATAACTAGCTTTAAGCTGTGAAACGTCGGAACGAAATTACCCTCTTTTTATTTCGGTAAATCGCAAAAATAAAATATTTTATAAGCTAGCCAATCGTAAGCTGGGCTGTGGGAATGTTCGCGAAAGTAATAGTGGCACTGAAACGCAAAAGACAACTAAAGGAACACGGGTAAAGTCTGCCATGCCCGACACCCAGAGCGGAAGAAATAATTCGATGACTTTCCACCTCCAAAAAAAAAAAAGATGCTATCGTTGCCATCCATAGAAAGGGTCACTTGGTTGCTACACAGCTTAGATAGACCCTTATCATCCGACATCGACCACAACACCTCAGGCTCTTCGCCTTTTGTTCCATTTACCCCAAATGTCCCTAAGTTTTCTAATATCGCAACCGTAATGACAACGCCAGACTTAAAATCTCTCGCCGGAGCATTTCAGACACAAGATTACGAAACTGTACAAGTTATTATAAATCAATAATTTAACCCAAACCCAATCTCAACGCGAATCTACTGTTCTATAAACATTATATTTACGACAGCCGGAGCTTTGTCAGATGTCTGCGTGACCTTAGGTACGTATTTAAACAATATCTTATAGTAATTAATCTCGTTGAAATTACTCTGAAATATCCCTTGAGAGAATTAAAGAAGATACACAGATTGTTATCTTAAGACGGGACGGTAAAGAGGGAAACATCAAAAGGGAATCTCGTATGTCAGAGGACTGAGAATACTGAGACGGTGGAGGGTTTAATTTCAGGTCGTCGTCGTACTTGTATGTATATTTGAGGATCTAAATTATTGTTGTAAGTAGAGTGTGGTTCTCTACAAAGAAAGATTCACTTTATCACGTAAATATCACTATGATAATGTTTTTTTTAGGTGGGAAATCATCCAATGACCTCTCGCTCTTGGGCGGGGCAAGAGGGCTCGTCAGACTTTTTTTTTTGACAAAAATCCATTCCTATGTTCTTTCTTTTCCTTGCGTTCCAGGGTTTTCCTTTCAGAAGCAAACCCATGGCCCCAGTAGGTTTCGATCCTGCTGCGGGCACCTACGGTTTTGCTGACATCTTCTTCAAGGCGCGCGTGAGACACTAAGCGCCGTCGATGACTTGGACTCGGTCTGGACGGTTACCGGACCGCTGGACGGCGAGCTACCATTGCTACCGTCCGCAAGCACATGCCTAGTGGCAATCGGGGTCAGGATGCCGGCGGCTGGGGCGTGAGGGCCATTCCCTCGCGCGAACAGCCACAATGGAAACTGAATCTCGTGACCATGAAACTCGTGACAACATGTCGATGGCCCCACCGAATAAACGTGCAAGAGTTCTTACACGTTTTTTTTTTTTTTTCATTTTTCGTTTCTTTTGCATATCTTGCACCTACTCAATTTTTTTTATGAATTTTAGACCCAAAACACGCCTATTATATATACGTCATGCGAATTTCACAAGAGTAAAAATATTAAGTAGTTTTTCATGAATTTCTTAAAATTCGTTGATATTTTCAAAGAAGTAAATATACAAGTCTATAGATTATTTTTTTACCTTTAATTCGATTATACATTATTTATACCTATTTATAATGAAATAAGCGTTATAGAAGTTTAAACGTTTTTATTTTTTGCTGGAAAGTTGTCACTTTTCTCTTACACGTTTATTCGGTGGGGCCATCGATGTATTCTCGGGACGCGCCCGGCTTCAAACGGGTGCAAATCATACATACAAACCTTCCTGCCTTGTTGTTCTTTCTATAAGTGAAAGCCGCATCAAAATCTGTTGCGTGGTTTAGGAGTCATTAATTTATCCGCAAATAAACAGACAGACACGAATAGCGAATTTGTTTTATATACAATAGGAAAATGTTAAGATAACTAACTCCCTTAATTGCAAAAGGTCACGATTAAAACGCTTTTGCCTCGTTTTAATACGTCGTTGATAAGGCACGTCTCACTTTACAGTCAAAATTCGATAGTTTAATTGCTAAACTAATTGTATTTTATTTATAAACAATTTCACTAAACAAGATAACCTTTACAATCGTCAGCTCAAAGTTAAATACAAGCGTATTTTTAAAACCTGCCTTAGGAAACTCTTAGGCCATGATGAAAGTCTGTCACTTACTTGTCAGATATAAACTATCATATTAATCATTATCGGTTTCTTATAAAGACGTAAACATCTAAATTTCCGTCTGGGATAAACCAGATTCCGCTAAGGCCCTATTTATGATAGGGCCTTAACTGTCAATAGGCAATATTAATCTCGTCCTGCGTAAAGATGCTTTAAAAAAATAAATGTGATTTTTCCTCACAAGCTAAAAACAGCCGTCAGCATTACATTTACATTCTTTAATTAATAATAATGTAATTAATTACTGGAACGAGCGTTAATGAAGCGTTTTACCATAATAATATAATGCTTTATATTTATATCGATTTGCGTCACTAATGTGTCAATTACATTGTCCATCAAGTTTGTGACGTCACAAGGCTTGTTGGAGACCTATACCTAACTGCATGGTTTATTAATTCGCTTTTCTTCTAAAAATAAACCAATCAATAAACACATTATAGACAACAAGACGTACTAGGAGTTCAGCGACTCGAGAAATAAATTGAATTTGAACGCATATAAAATAGTGCACCACCCCGTATACTTGGTCTGCACTGATTTAATTAAGATTGCGGCAGAAATTGTGATGGGCGATCTTATGTGGGGAACTGTGATAAGGCCTTAGGACTTAGGATTTATCTCGCAATTCAGTGCAAGACTTGTGAGTCTTATGATAGATAGACAGACGAAAATAACAGATTTATCGTTCGAGACTAAGAAAACTAAAACCCAGCTTGAATTAATGTTCAAAGCCAATAATAACAACTCTGATTGTTTTCATAGCAATTACACTAACAAACTTAGGACATGAATTCAGGGAGCTACTTGAAGAAATTGCGTTAGAAATCAACATTTACATTCCACTTCTAATTCGTCCTTTACAAAGATCAACAGGGAAGCCGGTGTTTAAGAACGGAATACGGAACTGATTACGTAACAGTATATTGAAGACATTTAATAAGTAGGTAGCTACAATAATACCGATAATCCGTGTTTCGTAAACAATTTAAGTGGCTTAACGAGGGAGATATCAAATGTAGCGTGGTATCGATCGGTTGCTGCATATTGTCCTGGCACAAATGGGACCAAAGCATTATGATAGTTCGCTCATACTTCCTGCAGAACTAACGTTGTTATAGTTCAATGCATTACTATGATTGAGTTTAGAACGCTCGCGACAGTTTACACTCCATCGAAGCTCGATTAAAACGCCAACGAGCCGTTCGCGTAATTAATGTGAATCCTTATAACAACACCACAGTAGAATCAAATGATTGATTTTATAATTAAAATGTGTTAGTGGGAAATTCTAGATGAAAATGTTCCGCATCAAAAAGGACATTTGGGCGAAGTAATTGGAATTCAACGTTGGGGAGATCGATGCATTCATTTGGGTCTAGCTCTGGTTATGTGCAGTGAGTTTCAACCTTAAATTAGACAATTCCTGACGTTTACGTGAACAATTTTAATTACAATTAAAGTCATGACGACATGCTGTTATTATCTCGACTGTTAATAGCTGTGGAATAACGTACAGTTATATTAAATAATGTTAACCATTTAGCTTCATGTGCGAGGAAGTTAGAAAACGACAATTACTCGTATTTTGTTGCAATTTATAACCGTTACTCAATCATCAGATTCTAGCAAACCCTTACATTTTATAAAACATAGTCCCTCATTGCGTCTGTCTGTTCGCGATGAACTCGAAAACTACTGAACGGATTTTCATGCGGTTTTCGCCAATAAATACCGTGATTCATGAGGAAGGTTTAAGTGTAAAATACATGCATAAATATAAGTATATTTTTGGTTTTGACTTTTGAGTTAAGTGTAGTGTATAAGTGTGTATAATAAAGAATTAAGAATTAGGATGTTAGGATGCATATACATTCATCATCATTATCATCTTCCTGCCCTTATCCCGTATTATTTGGGGTCGGCGCAACACGTTTTTTTCGGATGCATATACATTATAGTAAAGAAAAGCCGAGAATTTCAAAGATTTTTAACATCGGTGCGATGCTGGGACAATTAATTATTAAGTACCTACTCGGTAGTTAATAATTAATTGTCCTATATCTACACTAGCTTTGCTACTTAATGATACATCTACATTATATATTTTCGTATATATAATGTTATGTATATATAATGTTATGTTAGCTAAGGCTCAGTTCAGTGTAAAATACCAGTACTCAGATACCTAAACTGGAAGGATTAATTTGCGCAGAGAGTTTAGGATTTCAATGCAATAATAATTGACGTCAATCATAAGCACCTAAATTATGCAGGATACGCACGTTGAAACAGTCCATCATAGACTGAAACCAAACTCCAAAGATAAGATAGACAGAAGACTAACTTTGCGTCGATTGAATATATTCCATTTACAACTGTAGTCAAAGAGGAAGAAGAACTCTTTTTCTTCTGGATGGACAGAAGACCTCTGTTTATGCCAATTCCATTCCGTTGTCCTGTTACTCATACTTGCAACGTCTTCTTTTGAAAAGTCGATGCAAACTATTGGTATGATTTATTTTTTTCTTTTCGCCAGAAACGAAACCTAGGTTATGTGTTAAAGGCCAATACGAGGAATCAATAGCAGAAAGAACCAGGTCTTTAAATCGTAACCGAACGAAGATACGTATAGAAGCATTTTTGTTAGTTGTTACCTAATTTCGTTATATTATAATGAAATGGAAATATAATACATAATATTCTGAGGTTTCCATAGATAAAATAGATTAAGTTGGTTATTATTGTTATATTTTTTTCACAATCGCAGTTTTTTATCACTTAAATTAGCAAAAAAAAAAAGTGATAAACGAATCAAAAAGATACGCGTTAGTGTTGGGATAGTAATTGGGACTATTTAATGCGTACTCACCATAAAAACCGAAACTAAAACTATATTTAACAATGGGAAACTTAAAATATCAAACATACAGTATTTTTATTTAATAAAAAAAAACGCTCAATAACAAACTATAGCAATATACTAAATAGTCTCTCACTTCGTTTGGTTACAGTTGATAAACATAATTCTTTTTGCTTTTGATTTCTCATACAGTCCTTTAAGATATGGCGTAGGTATCACTTTTGGCTAAAACAAAAAAAAATACATGCTAGCAATGTATGAGAACAGTTTCATTCTCCTTTGTCTTCATCACTGTAAGGTTATCAAGGCTGCCAATGAGAATCCATTGGCTACCTTTTGAAGCTAAAATTCTCGAACTCCAAGAGACGCAATAATCATAGCCTGTTTATAGCTGCACTTACCAAAGTACGGTACTATTAAGCCTCATATTAGCCGTCTCACATGCATGACGGACTCTAATTGTGACTTACGCGATAATTTAGGTTCAACGGGTAATAGACAATAACCGCTATGCCGACAGTCACGGAAATGGAACGCTTTGTAAAATTATCTGAGTGATTATTGACGTGATGGTTGGTAGATTTCATTTTTGTTAGTGGATTTGGATTTGTATAGAGCTCCTAACTAAACAATAATAGTCATACGGTTTGATTTTCAAGGTTTAGAAAAGCTGGCCTTCCATCAGACCATAGAGCCTGGCCATATCACTACGGTGCGGTCGTGATGATATGGCCAGGATCTATTATGTCTATGTCTAAGGTTAATTAAGGCTCTATGGCCAGATCTACGTCATTAACGTGATAAAGCGATGCGTCGCCTGGCGTGATGTTATCTCGAAAATGGGTGTTAACAAAAAAACAGGCATGCGATTGCAGTAATTTCGAAATAATTTATTGAAGTGTTCCATGGTCTATCTGTGAAGCTCTTCTCCGAATCTTGAGCAACTTTTAATGGGACCATATGGCAGACACAAGAATTATCAAAATCCGTTCACATTTGGTGAAGACAATCGCCAAAGTAAAAAATGGACAAGCCTGTTGGTCTAGCGGTTAGTGGTCCTGACTGCTATGCCGGAGGTTGTGGGTTCGATTCCCACCCAGGACAAATTTTTGTGTGATGAGCACATGACACGATGAGTCTGGGTGTAATTTTTCTAATATGTATGTATTTAGAAATATTTAAGTATGTTTATCAGTTGTCTAGTACTCATAACACAAGCTCTGCTTACCTTGGGACTAGACGGCGTCGTCTGATAGTTGTGTGAATATTATTATTATTATATTTAGTGAAGACATGGCCAAAGTACAAAAAAAAAACAGATGACTTGCGAACCTCCTTCTTTATTGGAAGTCGCTTAAAAACAAGACGGAGATGTGTTACAATAACAAGATATTTGGATAACTAAGTTAAGCTAACCAACAGTGCGTTTAATCAGTTTCACGATACACTTGTCTTGTTCTTTAATTTGTGCTTCCCTAAAGTCAAGATCAAAATCAATCTAGTTAAAAAATATGCAAAATGGATTTCCAAAGGTATTAAAAAATCAACTAAAACCAAAAGGAACTTGCGTTTTAAATACTACTTCTCATCAGATAAAGAAAATAAATTAAAATACTTAAATTATAACAAATTACTTAAAAAATGTATACAAAAAGCACAAAAAATTCATAATTCTAATTATATAACTAGAGCTAAAAATAAATGCAAGGCGTCATGGGATTTAATAAAACATTATTCCAACAATAATCAAATTCAGGAGTCAAATATTAAGGAGTTAGAAACTGAAACCGGATCACTAACAAACCCCATAGACATTGCCAATTATGTAAATGACTATTATATCAATATGACGAATAATGATTTTGACATTAATGCTAATAATTATGACATTGATCCTATTAATTCTAGTATGTTTTTAATGCCCACCAATGATGACGAAATACAAAAAGTAATAAAATCACTCCGGGATACAAACTCAACAGGTTATGATGAAGTACCTACAATAATTATAAAATATATAAGTCCTATTATTTGTCCGGTACTAGTACATTTAATAAACTTGTCATTATTCACGGGAGTGTTTCCTGAGAAATTGAAAATGACAGTTATTAAACCAATACATAAAAAAGGTAATAAAAAACTTGTTGATAATTACAGACCAATAGCTTTATTGCCTATATTAGCGAAAATCTATGAAAAGGTCATGCATACGAGATTAATAAATTTTATTGATAAGTTCCAAATTTTGAAACATGAACAATATGGATTCCAAAAAAAGAAATCGACAACCACAGCGGCATTTAACTTAATTAACCTAGTTACTAAAAATATTGACCAGAAAATCCCGACCACTGTTGTATTTTTTGACATGTCAAAAGCCTTTGACTTTGTATCGCATGAGCTTCTACTAAAAAAATGTGACAAATATGGAATACGCGGTAAAGCAAATGCTTGGTTAAAAAGTTACCTTACAAACAGATCGCAATTTGTAGAAATGACTATGGATGAACCAAATCAAAACGGTGAAATAAAATTTAAATCCGAATTGGGTTACAATTGTACAGGTGTTCCACAGGGCAGTATTTTAGGTCCCCCACTCTTTCTGTTATATATTAATGACCTGACAGAAGTAACTGACTATCCTTGCATACTCTTTGCGGACGATGTGTCCTTAATTATCCCTAAAACTAAAGAAAACTATAATGAAGAAATAAATAGCACCGTAAGAAAAATAATAACTTGGATGGAAAAGAATAATCTTAAACCTAACATAGATAAAACCAAATATGTACAATTTCTTAACAAAAACTGGAATAAAATTAATTTAAACATAACGTATAATGATAAACAAATACAGCAATCAGATAGTATGACTTTTCTTGGGATAGTTCTAGATGAGAGGTGCTCCTGGATTGGTCATATTGATATGATATGTGGAAAACTCAGTAAGTTTGCTTATGTCCTATGGCGTTTATCTAACCTAACAAGTAGACAAGCCACATTACAGGCTTATCATGCTTATGTTGGTTCAATACTGCGTTATGGTATACTGGTATGGGGAAACTCGGTGCATCTCGGAAGAGCCTTCATCGCACAAAAGAGGTGTATACGTGCGATTTGTAACGTAGACCCACTCACATCCTGTAAACCATTGTTTAAGAAACTTAGAATACTGACATTAACTGGTATCTATATTGAGGAAATATGTAAATTTACTAAATCTCATCCTGAGATGTTTGAAAAACTGGGAGATAAATGCTCGTTCAGAACTAGATTTCCTAATAGGTTGATTAATCCTAAAATGAAAACGGACCTATATAGGAGAAGTTGCTACCCAATGTGCATTAAAATTTATAATAAGGTTCCAGACCGATTTAAGGAACTTCCAATGGTCCGCTTCAAAAGAGCTTTACGCAGTTGGTTGATTGAGAATCCCTTTTATACTATAAAAGAATTCCTTCAGTTCAAATTTAATTAATAATAATTTGTTTATTTTTACTACAACTGAAATAATATTTAATTAATTACCTGTAACAAATTTTTGCATGTCATTATGTTATGATTAAATATGTTAAGCTACTATTATAACCATTGTAAGAACTTTTATAACCATATTTATCTGCAAATAAATCTTTGACTTTGACTTTGACTAAGATGACTTTCCTATGAATTGTTAAGACGAAGCACACTATTTACTACAAATGAAAGGAATTGAGGGAAGGCAATAGCCAAAGGCACATTTCCCCAGCAGTGAGACAGCCTGATAATAAAATGAATAATGAGAGCGACAAAGAAATAACGTCTTGTAGAAGTCAGTACTTCCAAGAAAACGCTTCTCAGAAAATATCTCACAATACCTTTTGTACTTCTTATTTTACAAAGACTTTTATGGATCGAAGGAAATTTTCTGAAACCACTGAAAATTTTGTTTTTATAACTCGAGTTTTTCTCAAATTGTTTATTAGCTTAATATCAATCAACCGTTTGGTTTGGTTTTATTAATTTCAATATCTTGAATTTTATTTCTTTGAAGTTTTCTCGGTGATCCTGACCCGCAAAGGGTGCCCCCCTGTCCCGCCCGGCTGTGGGCGGAGAATAATTAGTTTGTGTCGTACTACAGGCTTTATGAGACATTTACTTGTTTTATGTAACCCTCATTTTATTCAATTATCACTTTGGATTTTTACAAGAATTTAGAGAGACGAGCATTTCTCGTTGCCAGAGATTGTTATTTTTTAAGGCAATAGGTACAATATGCGTATACTCGTGAAGTACTTATTATCATAGTAGGTACTTAGACATAAATATGTACAGTCAGGAGTCAAAAGTGCAGTTGCAACCTAAGTACCAATGCTAAAGTGTCAAATTTTTTTTTTGTATTAGACGTTTCATAGTCCACAACTAGTTTAATCAATACTATAGATTCTATGCTACAAATCAGGCATGAACCATTGACCCTCTTCTACAAAGACATTTTAGGCTCTTTAGCATTGATGGAGCGCTACTACACTTTTGACCCCTGACTGTACATGCCTATTATATCAGTGAGGAGAAATAATCAAATAACTCCTCCCGCTTACGGAGGAGCGCAAGGGAGTGTAAGATATTTACTGACTGAAACCCTTAGTTCCTCCAGCGTTCCTTCAGCTGCCCTTTGTGTTCTAGGACTACAGTGACTCTTTTGAACAATTCCGCAAAGACAATGCTCCGCCACTCACTCATACAGCTGCTACAAAACACTCGACCGAATATTGTCTCATTCTAGCGTAGGGTTATCATACACTTAACGTCATTCAAAACGTTTATAACTAACATAACTATCTCCGAAGCACCGCCATCTTGTGCTTTTCGCACCTAATTGATTTACGAGGCCTTCATCAGGTCAGTCATCGAATCTCTTACATGACGTTTGTCAGATCACCGTCTCTCACTTCAATAAGTCTTGCACAAAACATCAATAGTACATTTTTTTTTTTAAACTGGGTAAGTGCGAGTCGGATTCGCGCACAGAGGGTCCCGTACAAACTTACCTAAGTAAATAGTTCAATTACCGAAAGTCTCGATTATTTATCCAAATCGCAATTTCTTTTTTGACGTTATTTACTATTTTCAGATTTACCTCTATACCTGTGCTATAAGACCTTGCTTCATGCCAAAATATGAAGCAAGGTCTTATAGCATGCCCTATGAATTTTGATTCCCTTGAGTGTGTCGAAATATACGTTTTGCGACATAAACGGACGTATGTTTTTTTTGATCACTTAGAAGTTTGATTTTTCACAGCTTCAAGGGACCGTAGATTTGAGTGTATGGTTTTAATTTCAACTCGATACCTCCACGCGTTCCCGAGATAAGGGGTCTTAACAGACAGACAGACGGACAACAAAGTAAGGGATCCGTTTTTTTTTCTTTTTCAGGTACGAAACCCAAAAAAATTAATGACGTAGTTTTTTTTTATTTAAAAAAATTATAGTTATCAAAAAAATGTTGTATTTGTAATTTGTGGGAGATCTGGAGTCCAAACTAGGCTTAAGCCTGTATCTTAAAACTCCTCTACCCATACCCCCGACCTATTCTGATGGCTGAAGTCGATAAATTCTATTAAAAAACACGTTATTAAGCATACACTATTACCTGCTTCATTGATAAAGGACAGAACTACTGGAACGGATTATTATGAACCGGAACAGGTAGGATTCTATGAACCGTAAAACTCGTAAATCGGTAATTGAGTCGCGATCCGAACAATCATAACTATTTCCGATTTGGGGCTTCTAAAAAAGGACAATATGACCGGTGACGTCATGAGGTCGTATCGATGCTGTACAACATTGCAATCTGCGGACGCATTCCTGACTTGTGACGTCAGACTTGATCCGGCGCATCGACCGAGCGTTACTTTGCTTTTAATTGTTTTTTATTGGTGCGTCCGTTGTTAATTTAATAATCCCCACACTATAATTTATTCATGTGCTATTCAGTTGTGAACTTGTCGAACAGGATACGACTATAATGATGATTCGACTCATTGGAGAGTTTTTCACTAGTACATACATAAGTCTTTATCAGTTAAACACGTTTACCGAACGAGACAAAGGATTTCTAACGCCTTAGGCATCAGCTTTGCATAAAATATTGCTGCATCCACGTAAACTGGAAGGCGATTTCAAAAGAAAGATAAGATGATTTTAATTAGAGGATAAGTCAGAACTGATTGAGCCTGGATTATGTAAGCGAGCGACTAACGGAGGTACTAAATATTTGAAGTTAGATATGTGATGAAATAAATTACATAAAGTAATGCGCCTGGTTGGGTTTGAACCCGAGACCTACAACTCGTAAGTCGGGGCCGTTACCACTCGGCCACCACTGCTCTCAAAACGGTGAAAGAAAACATCGTGAGGAAACCGGCATGTCCTAGAACCAAAAATTTGAAGACATGTGACGTCCACCAATCCGCACTGGGCCCGCATGGTGGATTATGGCCCATTCCCTCTCCTAGAGAGGAGGCCTGAGTCCCAACAGTGGGAACATTATAAGGCCGACTATGCTATGCTATACTATGCTATCAAAATATGTAGTAGAAAAAATAACTTTATGGTATTTTCTAAACATCAAACATCTCTATTGAGGCCATCTCCATTGGGTTCTAGACGCTTACTGGATTATGTCTGGCAACTGGAAAATAAGAGTTGGGAGCAATGGAAAGACTTAACATCATATGCCTGGACGGAGTGAGAAGTGCAGCCAGGGGCGCCGACTCCGTGGGTGCCCGGGGGCTCGAGCACCCATTTTTTTTTTTTTTTTGGTAGGAAAATCATAAGAAATAAACAGTGGGTGCCGAGCACCCCTGAGAATAGACATCAAGAAACAGATCAGTAATCGCCTTTTTGGTTACGTATAAATTATAATATTTCTTGATAATAAAAACTAGTTTACTTTTTATATAATGGTTTCATTTTATATTTGTATCAAATTTGTATGTAAGTAGGTCATTTATTTATCTGTCGGTCGATCAGTGTGCATTTCTCTTTTCACACTTCGCCACTTTTTCGAGTACATCAAAATTAAATGAGAATGAGCACCCATGAGGTTTTCTAAAAGCCGGCGCCCCTGATAGCAGCATACACATATTTCGCAAGCTATTATTAAGCTCAGTAACAAGAAGGAGTCTCATGCTATTTGTCTGCGAACAAATTCAGATTTCAGGAGTCAGGACTGCTTCTAAAATACCTACACGCTATTCGCGCAGGAAAATGTTGCCTAAATGATTTTGTATGTGTTTTGAATCAAATCATGAAGTTTTGATATCAATCGAACAACACATCTATTAAGTTTATTGTAGACAGTGATTTTAACCTTTTGAGTAGCGTAATTAGAGACACAATAGAAAGACAATGACCGAGCGAACGCCGGCGTTCAGTCGGGGTTTAATGAACTAAATAAAAATACTGTTTTTAGAACAAAACAATGGATTTTTATTTCAATTATTTGTTTATTTTCTAAAACTTTATGCACTAGTAAAAATATACTATAGAAGGGTGGACTTAAAATGCCTTAGGCATTTACTACAAGTCGACCTTACGGTGGTGCAGAAGCATAACATGACAGATCCAACTTCATAGAAAGACAAAACGAAAAGAAATGAGTACAATAATAAATATATATTACGAATCTTGAAAACAGCAAATAGGACCATCATAATCATTTCAGCCGCCGAAAGACACCACTGCTGGACATAGGCCTCTCCCAAGAGTCTCCACAACGAACGGTCCTGTGCATCTCGCATCCATCGCATTCCCGCGACTCTCACCAATACATCGGTCCACCTTGTGAAAGGCCAAATAGGATGCCTTTAATAAAATGCTTAATAAATCCAAACAAACAAACCAAACTCCAAGGATTCCATACCAGGACTCCTGCAGCCTTCCCCTGTGTACCAGGTAGATAGATGGCAAGAAATATGATGCGTATCATTTATTTGGTAAGTGAACGGACATGCAATACATCACAATATTGATAGTAGAGCAAGCCAAGTAAACAGCCAGTTTTGGTCTTGAACCAACATCACATAAATTATGATCGGCATTGCACTGATAACGCAACGGCACCAATATCAGTGTCAGTATATTGATATTGTGATAAGGCATTTGATAAACAGGTTTGCAAAACATTAAGCCGGTTTAGCTATCAAGTGGAGCAAAAGGGAGTGTCAGAGTTTTACTGACTAAAACTGACCCGTGTTCATTCAGTTGCCCTTAGCGTTCCAGGGCCGCGGTGACTCTTCCGAACAAATCCGCAGCCCTGAATAGCCTTTGCCCTTTATCGAAAGCCAAAGGATTAAGGAAGTAATCCGTGCTATTTCTACATAGCCATAAACGTGAACAAAACAAATATAAAGAACAGATTCATTCTCTTTAATTGTTTAATTATTCAAACAATAAATGTAATGTTAGACCTTTATGCCAGCCGCGCCCAGTGAACACACGAAACACAATACAAAATAAAATTACGTATAAAATAAATAATTACCTTTCGTTTCAGTTAATGACACGTAAATTATCAGGATTCGGCCCGTTTGCAAAATCCTTTTGATTTTACGTAAAACTTTAATTTTTTCTTCGCAACCCCAAAAAGGTTTTCCACGAAGTTTTCACAAGCTTTGTGTCCGTTTTCTCATTATGGCCGTCGTAAAAAATCGAGTAAATATTCACTGCCATCAGTCGGATCGATGGGATCAAGCGGCGAACTTTAGACACCTCTGCTCAGATTGCACAATCACATTTCTTAATCTCCTACCCCCACAGGAAACTTTTAAAACCATTCCAACTTCTGTATTATACCTACTCACATTTGCTTTTGAATTCAGACAATTTTTATGTCTATACCCTAGAGTTCTGCGGACATATTAAGTGGGGAGAAATTATTTCTGCTCCTGTGATAAAAGAAATATATAGAATGTGTTGCTTGTTATCAACTCGCAAAAGTCGTAAAAGTTGAACGGAAGAAACGGTTATTGAACTAGAAGATAGAGCTTGGGTTACCAACCTGTCATGATATTATACCTAACCGTGATACTTTCAAAAAACCTGTAAAATGAACTGTTTTTGAAGAATATTTGCATAACTAACACGCTGGAGAAGTGGGTGCCTCGCTATCAACGAAAAAATCTTTATAACCAAGAAAATTTTCAACATTTCGTGTCCTCCCGAAATTGAAAAGGTCGTACTTGTACGATCTCCTAATTAAGGTCTGTCCACATTCAGCTAGAGGGGACATCGCAGGCATTGCGAGTCAACGACCTATATAGCCTTTTCAAAACCGAAAGAAATTTCGCTAGTCTTCTTTAAAATCTAGAATGTATTTCGCAAGACTGGCTTCTAAAATAAAGGCTATATTTAGAGTATTATTACACGAAGTGAAAGTTGAATTTTTAATGGAATCCTTTGAGCTGCGAGTTAGCCACTACAGTTTGACCTTTTGCTTCGTCAATAATCCTTTTCTTTACACCCCGAGCCCATACTTAACAAGCAAAATGGTTTTTAAAAAGAATGAGTTTTATTTTTAGTTTAGAATCAATTCTCCATTGTTTGTTCGATACACACACACATAGTAACTTATATAAAATGAGAAACTGGCTGACTGACATATCAACGCACAGCCGAAACTACTGGGACTAGCAGCGTGAAATTTTGCACAAGGTTTCCTTTTATGATCTAAGCGAGCACTAAGGCAGGATTTTCCAAAATTCACCCCCTATGGGGACGAGACGAGGTTCCAAAGTTTTTAGAAACCTTCTTTCGCGCGGGGGAAGCTATTTGACATACAAAAAACGTAACATAGTACACAGTAGGCTTGCGGACGGCGAGCAATGGGTGGCTCGCCGTCCGATAACCGTCCTGACCGAGCCCAAGTCGTCGACGGCGCATACTGTCCCACGTGCGCCTCAAGGAGATGTCAGCAAATCGTAGGGGCCCAGCAGGGTCGAAGCCTACTGGGGCCACGGGTAGTGTGAAATCGAAACCCGGGGCCCCGGGACGAAGGCAACGAAGGAACAGGAGTGGGTTTTTAGTTAGTAAAAGTCTGACACTATCTCCCGCTCCGCCCAAGAGCGGGATTTGTCATAAGATGATTTTCCCACCCAATAAAAAAAAAAATAGTACACAGTGATTCGGTAATTCATATACAAAGACGAGCTTAACTCAGCAATGAGTTTTCCCCCTAGTAATAAAGAATCTCTTCTACAAGTTAAACGACGGAGTAACTTTTGTTGAAAATGCATTTATCGATTTCTCGCGATATATTAGTGAGCTGAAAAACCGCATAATATAACTCACGGAGGGTTGACATCAGTCGATTCTCAAAGTCTTTTCTAAAATTGAAGGAGTATTTTCCACTAGATCAGCATGCAGCGTTAGATTTCGTTAAAAGTCTATAGTTTTTTTTTTGCTTTTCTAGACAGCCTGCATAATTTATTTTTCTTCCTGCAGAAGATATTCCGTTCCCCAACTTAAGTGAACGGTGAAAATTGTCGAATGGTCTCACTATAGAATTATTTTAATCTTCAGAAACGTGCAGTCCTTCATCTGTGTCAGAGAGCAGGGATTCTGAAAGTGAGGTACGCGAACCCTTAGGCGTTCATCATTTCATGATAAGATTTTCGTAAAGGCTGCTGGATGGTTGGCTGTCAAGCGCGTACGGCACGCATTAATATTGTTCCACATTTATATTAACCTATAAAATTGTAAATCTACAATTTATCGTTTTCTTTTTTAGAATAAGTTCTAAGGGCGGCTCAAGATTCGCAAACGTTTCAAGAAAACTTTAGAAGGGGTACGTGGCGCCATAAGTTTGAGAAACCCTGGCGTTGAGTATATACTTTTAGATTCTACCCAATCACAGCGCCTGAAACTTTGTAATCATACTCTTTTTCAATTTGAAGGATACCTTCGATGAGTCCTTGTAACTTAAAACCCAGTAAAACACCTTCCTAGCACCCGGACCATACATTAATGTACGAGTATGTAGGTGCGATAACATGAGCCACATATTGCGTATTATAATGAGATGTAGATAACCCTCGCTTTAATTTAAATATTGAGTTTAGTTTCTTGCGCTATGTGTAGTGTACACAAGAATTTGAATACGTAGGTTATTTGAGAAAACAATTTTGTATAAGTATGTTTTTTAGTAGGTTTCTATAAGCTGGTGCAGAATTTTGTATGAGGGAATATATAAGTGGTCGGATCTGTGGTTACTTTGTGCTTGGCTTGCTTGATGATGCATACATTAACTACTTATATAAAGCGAGGGCTTCCCTCTCTCCTCGTCGCATGTTTAGACTAAAAATATGCGACTGAATATGAAAATTCTGATTCTAATCAGGTTTCTTGCGCGCCTAGTGATGTCAGAAAAACCTTAGGGGTCAACCATAGCCGATACCCTGAAAAGGAACCCCAGGCAATTAAAAGACACAGGTGTGTAAAAGTCTGACACACCCTCTCGCTCCACCCTAAAGCAGGGGGAAGACATTGGATTATATCCCACATCGAAAAAGAAAAATTAGGATCACGTTTCTCCGTAAAAATCAGGTTACTAATATCCCACTATTTCAGAGACGTAGATACTACCAGCAAAACAACCAGAGGTAATTAGTCAGAAATGTTACAACAAAGGAGGAATTGGGAAGAAGTGGCAACTGACAGGATACCCTTGCTTTGTGCATCTAAACGTCAGACGACTACAATGGTGACTACACAGACGGGACACCTGTATCAACAAGGGTATATTTAAATAAAGGAACAGTAGTAACAGAAGACAAACCTTTTGTAAAGGAAAAAGCAGACAATTTGGCGAAAATTGCTGATACGAAAATCTGAAAAAAAAAGGACGAAGGGCAATGATACTTAAGAGAGCCCTTCCCGATCCGCCTATCGTCAACGTGAGCATGGTTTAAAAGCTTCTTGTTTCTTCCAGTGCAATGCAACGTAATGTTTGATAAAGACACAACGCGAACGAAGAGAGATAACGCCTGAACGCTTCCCTGTTAGCATTCGGTAATGTCTCTTACTCACTTGAATATTTCACAAAATTTGTTTCATGAAATACATGTTTTCTTTTAAAACCTTGTATTTTACGCAAAATTGCCGATTTTCAGAGATCTTACTGGATTAGTTTTACACACACTATGTACACTTCAATTTCAATTTCAACAGAAACCTAGATAATATCCACAAGATATCTGTTTTCTAAATATCTAGAGAAAGACGTGTATCGCCATAATCACTTATAAGTGGTTGTATGTAAATAAATCTTGGGTTGGACGCCCTTAACAAGTCTTATCAAGCTACAAGCAAGAAATTTCGCAAAATGAAAATATCAATATCGAGGTGCGAAATCGCATTTTTATCTTATCGTGTCATAAAAATATCAATGCAATATCACTTTTATCGTACAAAAGTAATACCGATGAAGACACGTCGGATAGAGAAATGCAGTTTACGTAAGACCTATAAAATATACCGGTAAACGAGGTACTAATTAATCTGCTACCAGTAGCAAGAAATAGTGGGGTATTCAGGTATCGATTGCATTCCCTCCTGCCACTTGCCAATGCGGCTCCCGTTCCGAGATTCCTATTCTATACATGCTGATTTACATCTTAACTCAATCGGTAATCCATTTAGCGTGGAACTTAGTGTATCTCTATTTCAGACTCAATCAAATGAAAATGGATTACAAGTGAGATTTATCTAAGTTGAGACGAGGTTTGTGTGTGTGATTCTCAATTAAAATTAACAGGAGTATACAGGGTTGTTGGGAATCTGCCAGGGCTATGTGATTGTTCGAAAGAGTTACCTTTTGCAACACAACGGTCAATTTCCTACGTGTAAAAAAGCAAAGGTTCACTGTTAACTCGACGTATGTATTCCCGGTAGGATGTGATAGTGTGCCCTATTCAAAGTCAAAAGTTTTTATTTTACATAGGCCTACATGGGCACTTATAAAACGTCAGAAGCTAGTGAAAGGTTCCAAATTGGTCGTTTAATATGGAGAAGAACCGGCAAGAAACTCCATGGTTACTCTTTTAAGCGATAATTAGATACTACTACTAACTACTGCGGTGGATGCGAGACGCACAGGACCGGTCGTTGTGGCGTCGCCTGGGGGAGGCTTATGTCCAGCAGTGGACTTCTTTCGGCTGAAATGATGATGATGATGACTAACTACTACTTCATTTAGTTTTTTTTTTTAATGACGGATTTGAAAAATTGTTTCTGTTTGCGATTTTAGATAAAGTTATTATCTAAAATCGCAAACAGAAACAATTTTTCAAATCCGTTCAATATTAAATAAGTTATAAAAACCTTTCAAATCTGGTGGAAGGGGAAATTGGCAAGTAGCAGAAAAAGGATGCAGAAACTACAATGTGACGTCACCGCTATTAGGTTACAAGCGTAGAAAAGAGAGCGAAATGTTCCTACCACGCGCCCACTCTTTCTTAGTCAAATATTTGAAATGCTAATTGCTGCTTAATTTTATTATCTATTTTGATGCAGTTTTCAGAAAAAGATTTATTTTTAGTAATATTTGTTCTTTTGTACAAAATATTGTACAAAAATAAACACAGACATGTACCCAAATTATTACTTCTCTCAGATCCTAATTTCTACTAATATGACCTGGCTAGAATATGTCGAGTTATCAGTATATTGGTTCAGAATACTAGACAGAAGAGTATGGTGGCAAGGACAAGACTTTGACGTTGTCATGAAGGTTAAAGGTGTTTGCACTGGCTCAAATAACATTAAGTAGTGATGCCAGATTATTTGGTAGTATAGTAAATACAAAGAATATTAAATTCCATTGTAGTTTCCTACAGAATTCAAATAAGTAACAGCTAAAATTGTACTTTTTAGTACAATATTGACCAGTCTACACTGTCTTTACATAAATATCTACATATGCTGTAATATGGAAATATTGTAAGAACAACTTTTTTTAAAAAAAAGAGTAACCATGGAGTTTCTTGCCGGTTCTTCTCCGTCGGAAACGACCAATTTGGAACCGTGCAGTAGCTTCTGACGTTTTATAAGTGCCTATGTAGGCCTATGTGAAATAAAAAACTTTTGACTTTGACTAAAATCCTCATAGCCCAGATGTAGATACAACACATCAAAAATATCGTTCAACCGTTAAATTTCGTAGATTACCTAAATACGTCCGGAAATCTCGAGAGCACACACGCATCAATACGATATTCTATTACGAGTTTGAGAAAAAGAGAATTTATGTGACGTCTACGTAAACACCCACAAGCAAAAGGGTACGCCCATCAACCAGAATAGAAATATCGTGTGAGAAATTTAAAAAGGTTAGGAATGTGTTTTCCACGAGAAACGTTGTTGTACTAAAAACCAAGAGATATACCAGCACATCTTTTTAATCCCTTTGTCTTGTGAACCACAAAACCTTGACGGTTGTGATGGAAACACAAAGCCACGTTGCCAACACACGTTAGACGGAATTCGTAGAAGCAGAATAATTTATTTATTTACAAGCACTTGTACAACGTTACAGTCATGTCCAAGGCGTTGTACAGTAGAAACTTACAAACTAAAAAAATACATTTAATAAAAACAGTAATAACCTAATAACAAATCCATACACATTGAAGAAGAAAAAAACTAACTAATAAACAAATAATTTAGAAATAAAAAGAAAAAACATATACTTTATCCCTTAAAACAAATGAAACAATGTTAACTTATTTTTAACCTATTATATAATACTAGCTTCTGCCAGCGGTTTCGCCCGCGTGAAAGTAGGTTTCTCCTAACAAACTTTGGTAGATATTTATAAGATCTACAATTAATTAGAACATTTTATGGTTCTATCTTTTATAATTTAGGCAGCGTACGCAAAATAAGTAACTTTTCTGGTTGACTTTTTACACCTTGTGTCCGAAAAACTCAAATATTTTACGGAACCCTATCTTTTTCCAAAATAAAATATAGCGTATGTTACTCGTGGATAATGTAGCTTTCGAATGGTGAAAGAATTTTTAAAATCGGTCCAGTAGTTTTTGAGCCTATTCATTACAAACAAACAAACAAAGTTTTCCTGTTTATAATATTAGTGTAGTTATATAATATAACATGATATCTGGAAAGGCAATGCCCGAAATCTGAACTACATTCTAAACTTAGATACAGTAACGCAGTAACAGAATTACTAAAACTATTCCAAGTTACCTAATCCTTATCTTTATTCAATATTCAAAGTCTATTGAAATTTATTTCTAGTTTTATGAATCCTGATTCTGAATCGATAATATATTTGAGACCGCATCGCGACGCTTTATTAAAATTCAGATAGAATACGCAGGGCCTTCAATATTTTAGTAAACAAAGCCTTGCCGTAATGCTAGCCTAAATAATACCAACAACATTAAGTATGCAAACCTACTATAAATATATATCAATATTTGGACCGATTTGCAGCCACAGAAATAAAAATATGCCAACATTTCTAATTTCGTCGCACAATCTACTGGGCCGCCATGATTATCACCAATAAAATTTATGAAAACAACACCAAACGTAAGGAAATGTTAAAAGTAATGCGAAACTTCCGTGTTCACAACTTTAGCGTTAGTCCCCCAGTTTTTTGCGATTCGGATATTATTTTGGAGCGCTGCTTTCGAGCCAAGACATTGGGTACGGGATCTGATTACATAATAACCACAAATGGGCAAACTGAAGCGAAGGCACGAACTTGGTCCGACCAAACGCACTCGTTGTTCCTTTAATTGTATTCGGATTACGACAGTGTTCCGTTCTTTTGAAAGAGGATGTCCCCGATGACCGTCTGTGCCTCGGATTTAACCGTATTCCGAGTACAGAGATGGCAACTTTAAATTGAAGCAGTAGTTTACACTGAAAAAAGCACAGTCGTGGGACCGCAATCGCCGTACGAGGAATAGAATAAGTCAGTTATGCCGACTGACACACGAGCGACAAAGGCAAAATAAAAAAAAGCAGAAATAGGCACATTTCGCACGTTAGGTGTGCCGCCGCCGCCACTTGGGGTTTCATCTGTATACAACTGGGTTATTTTTAATCTTCTTGATTTCTTCATTCGTATCGCCCACCGCGAAATCACGAACAGTTCCGAACCGTAGTTCTTTAAAGATCGATGTAGTAATTTTTAGATTGTTGATGTATTCTTGCATAAACATTTTAGAAGTATCGATTGTAATTAACACCTAATTTCGTCGGATAACGAGAAGCACGACAACAGTACTTAAACAACGAAAACTAAAGAATAAAATCGTGATTCTACGATTACAAATTCGTGTAACATCCTCCGTTTCTGTGAAATAAATCCCTGTAAGGACGCTACGAATTTGGAGTGGTTAACCTTGTACTGTGGAAATGATACGATACGAAAACAAACGCGATTCTGTTACTTATTGTAGACATATACCGTTTTTTGTGACCCCCGAGACATATCAATTACTTAGCTTGGAAATAAAAAATAAGGCGTCGAGACACAAACGGGTAGAGAACCAGAAAATTGGTCGGCTGAACCTATCCCGAGGAATCCGGCGGCACTTCCTTGTATTACGTCCCAGGCACAAAGGTGATAAGAATACTAAATAGGCGTCGAAAAAACGGAGCTACAAATGTACCATTTACGGAGGAAAATACGGATCACTCGGAGAAAGTAATCTACCATAATTACGATTACAAATTGTTGTGTCAAGTGCAGAGGGTATTGTTACGAGTACACTGAGCCAATACGAGTGTCGGCCTAAATGGCACCGTGTTGTTCATAAAATGATCTCACTACACGAGATGGCATGGAAATGGAACACCGCCTATCTGTGCGGTCAGTTATTGTTTTTACATCCACAGTGCAGACAATATATGGTTTCCACAATAGACTATTGTGGTTTGTCCTGCGAATCAATGCGAGCCTCTATTTTTGATAGCCAGTGAAAATACGTTATGGACAGAGCTCTTGAGTAAACTCAATAGGCGTTTTGTCCCATGGGTTTGAAGGATTTTCGGTAAAAGCTTATTGTTGAATGTTAGTCCTATTTCTGTGGAATATTCGGACGAACTGACTACTGAAGGCTCTGCTGGGAATGAATATATAATCGAATAACGGTTTGTAAATGTCAGAAAGCCTATCTTCCTAGAAATTGCTTCAGTGATTTACAGAAATGTTCAAAGCAACATATTTTGGAATGGTAATTAAAAATGCATCAGTAGCTAGCTACCTTTCAAAAGTTTCGTAAATCCGCTAGACCATTGAGACATCCATAAAAAAAGACAGCCAACGATTTCGGATCCGATTTCCAATAACTAACTGTCTTTGTTTCTGACAGTTTGTGAACAGCATTGATTGCGAAAAACAGTTTCGTTTAATTTTATGAAGTAATCTTTGTTGCAGTACGATAAAGACACCTTGAGTTTGCAGTTTTTCCTTATAGTCGATGAATATATCGTGTGGGTCTGCGGTATTAGCATTACTAATCGATTCTGTGTCACCCAAGTTATCGAGACCGGAAATTCGCAATGATAAAATCTTACCTAACTGCGGTCGAATCGAACTATGGAAATCAGATCGTACATACCTGCTTTGTATCAATTCCATAATTAAACCGGGATCGAAAACGAGACAATTGCACGGTGGGTTACTCAACAGAATGAGATTAAGGACAAAATTCTGCAAGCTCAATAACTTGCCAACTTGTTCTGAAATTCTCGAACATAACGACTTTAAAATGAAGGAGGTCCTGAGCGAATTCTTTAGATTCCCCTAGCAGTAAGATACGACAACATTAATGATACTACCGGACGCGGAGCAGTAGATACAACTATACTAAATTCCAGTCGAAACAGCCAAAGTTTGTTCCTAATTAAAAGTAGGTTTTAATGAACATAAACAACTGTTATTTAGTTATCAACTAGAGCCTAGAACTGTAGTATCAAGTCAATGTTCAGCTTCCGGCTAGACATGCAGAAACTTGTGACAATGGAGGTGTATACCCTCTGTCTATTGAAACGCGACAGCTTCCAGCGGTTACTGTATAATTCAGGTACAACTGTATAGTTCCCAGTTATGCCATTAATATGTATTTGCGTTAATACGGAGCCAGATACCAGACTGATGGAATTTTGACAATGTTTCGCAGTTATGTGTTGACAAAGGGAAGATTTAATAGGGTTATAGTCATAGTCATAGTAATTTATTGGTAATGGATTCTTACAAGTCATATACAGAATGTTACATTATACTTAGTCAACAAATGATTACATAACAATGTCTAATAATAAAAAATGTCAAACAAATAAATCGAAGTCAAATTACAAATAAAAATAATCCTATTAAAAGTCACAATAATTTACGGTTCAAATTAATATTCGCGTCAAAGTTAAATTAAATTAAATCATAAATTCGTCAAAAGAATAAAAGGCTTGCCCGCTAAGCCATTTTTTCTCAAACGAGCTTTGAAGCTTTTCTTTTAATATTAAAGGCAATGCGTGTACAAAAGATACTTTGAAGCCTAACCTCTTTAAGCTTAAATTTTAATTTAATTTAACTTTGACGCGAATATTAATTTGGACTAAAAGATATTGTGAATTTTAATAGGATTATTTTTATTTGTGATTTGACTCAGATTTATTTGTTTGACATTTTTTATTATTTGACATTGTTATGTAATCATTTGTTGATTAACTTGATACAAGCCCTATTCTAAATACTACTCGTAAAAATCAAGAAAAAATACAAAACAAGTCAAATGTTTCGTTCATATTCTCACTACCTGGAATCAGGAAAAATACAAGAAGCGTAGCTTTTTTTCACTGGATCTAACACATTTAGTTGATCACCAATTTAATCCTTAAAATGAGTTTGCCTTCGTTGAAACCTAAGTAAATCGTCTTATCGTGCCCGAACGTGGTTCACTTGACGACGTTGTGTCTACAATATCAAAGTTAGTGGAATGAGAAAGGCTTTTTTTATTAATTTAGTGTATAGAGGAAGAAAGAATGACAGTGAAGAATTAAGTTTTGGATTCGACTGACATAAAATGAAGACAAGAGTAATGGCACAGAATTAAAAATAGAAGCTAAAGTTTTCATCATATAAAGGAGGAACTGACTGACTGACTTATCAACACACAGCCGTAACTACTGGGACTAGGAGCGTGAAATTTTGCACAAGGTTTCCTTTTATGATGTTAAGCACACAATAAGAGAGGATTTTCTAAAATACAAGCCTTAAGGAAATAATACGGGAGTCCAAAGATTGTATGGAAAAACCTACTTTCACGCGGGGGAAGCCGCTGGCAGAACCTAGTAGGGTAAAATAATAATATCCTTGTTATGACAAATCCCGCTCTTGGGCGGAGCGAGAGATAGTGTCAGACTTTTACTGATTAAAAACCCACTCCTGTTCCTTCTTTGCCTTCATCCCAGGGCCCCGGGTTTCACTTTCACACTACCCGTGGCCCCAGTAGGCTTCGTACCCGCTGGGCCCCCACGGCTCGCTGACATTTCCCTGAGGCGCGCGTGTAACCACGCGCCGTCGACAACTTGGATTCGGTTCGGATGGTTACCGGACGGTCGGACGGCGAGCTACCCATTGTTCGCCGTCCGCAAGCCCGCGCCTACGGTGGCCAGAAATCGGGATCGGAATCCCGGCGGCGGTTGGGGCGTGAGGACTGTTGCCTCACGCGATCGGCCGCCTCTTTTGCTAGCATTACTGCTTCGCAGAAGGATGCGACCGCCTGCCACTCTTCCTCACTCCATAATAATAACATATAGGATAAAATACCCTCTCCTAGAGAGGAGGCCTGAGTCCCAACAGTGGGAACATTATAAGGCCGACTATGCTATGCTATAGGGTAAAATAATTTTCGTCTTAAGAATGTACCATGACCAGAATTTCTTTATAGCAGAAATCTTGTAAGCTTTACATTCTAACTAAATAAGAAACCGAAAAAGCCGTTACCGCCATTCAATGAGAAACTTATAAGGAAAGATGGTATCTCAGGTTTCGATCCTTTTCAGAAAGAAATGGAAACTCGAGCTGTTTTGGCATTTTACGTGTGCCTTATCCTTGAAATATTGCCAAACCGAGAAAGGGTTTGAAGGTTGGAAAAAAAAAACGAAACCATTATAAAAATGTTGTGTCCTTTAATTAAAAGTAAGCTTGGAAAGAAATGACTGACTGTGTGAAAGATAATATGGCTAAGATAGGCGCCGATCCTAAATAATTTGAGATACGAAAAAAGCCTTACACATCCCGTTCCCTTCAAAATGGTTGAGCTGAGTGGTGCTAATATTAGCGTCATGTTCGTGAACGGGCGCTGTCAGTTGAGACTGGTTATCTCTTAGTTGCCAGTTGCTATTTTAATATCTATATTTAATTTTTATTTTTACTTTATTTAAGAAACGTGTAACAGAGATATTTGTAATTACAAAACATGATTGAAAAGAGTGTCCATAGAGTTTCTTACACATTCTTCTCCATAGAGATCTACGCTTTGGAATGTGCAATTAGCATCATTTTTTCTGACTGACTGACTTCTTGATATTTCAAAAGTACCTGTAAATGGTTTATTTGAAATAAAATAAAATGAATCTTTGACATCATAAGACAAAATCCTCCAACGCGTCTGTCCGTCTGTTTGCGCCAAACTCAAAAACTACTGCTGGATTTTGATGCGATTTTCACCAATATACAGAGTTATTTATGAGAAAGGTTTAGATGTACACCCGTGTGAAACTGGAACGGGTCACTATTTATGAATTAAGAGAAACTTTGGTATTTCTCATTCCTATGTCGAATTCCTGAAGGATCCGTCCATCAATTACTGTTCACAAAGGACCTGGGATTCCAATTAATCATCAGCAAGGATCCTCTTTTCAGATTTCATTTAAGATTATCAGCTATTGCCCTTTTGTCATGTTCCTCTAGATATATGGGACTGGTCAAACTTAATTTAATAATCATGTTGTAGCGCAAAATCGAACTCCTCCACAACCCTCACCTATATGTAAACGCTTCTAAACAACGAAGCTGTGACGACTGCCAAGTGGCACGATGACCTTCTAATCTAGGACCTTAGTCTAGACCGGTAACAAGGCTATTATATCATTCGATTTAGCAGACACAAGGCTAATTGTAAGCAGCCTTGTGTCTATAATAAACTTCCCAAATATAAATAGAGTAATCAATATTACTTTACAAATGAACAGGGAAGTTTCCTTGCGTGATCGCAACAGGAATGAAGATATCTGCAGGAGAACCAAGGTTATCAACATAGCCCGAAGAATCGCCAAACTTAAGTGCAAGTAGGGCAAGACATTGCTTACAGAACAGATAGTCGTTGGGGTACCCGAAGTCGCAGCGTTGGAAGGCCTTCCACAAGGTGACCTAGTGAAGGTCGCGGGAATCCGAGGGATGCCGGACGCACAGGACCGTTCGTTGTGGTGATACTCAGGGGAGGCCTATGTCCAACAGAGGACGTCTTTCAGCTGAAATTACTGAATGGTGATAAAACCACCCAACCGAATCTCGATCATGGTGGCCAATCTCCACAGAGTTTATCCAAGTACGGAGGAGATATTATAGTGTACAAATGTGTGCAAAAACACAGGTGCAATCTCTGTACCTTTACTCTCAAAGTCCGATAGTATGGCAATCCGACACGACCGGAAAAGATCCGGCGCAGAACCGGCTTTACAGGCTTTCCTTAATACGTAATAATTCTTATTAGAAAACCCCTAACCCCCCATGGACCCCCTAGAACCGCATGCTCAACAGTAGCGCTTGTGACCACGAGGCCAACAAGATAGTTCCTAGAATATTTACTGAAAAGACAGTAAAAAAAAAAGAATACACACAGAAAAAGTTTTGAATAACATCAATAAAATATCCACTTACCGGTACAGTGTTCCAGAATGTATTTTCTTCACGCCGTCCATGTCTGCTGCGGTCTTCTTATCATTTCTAAACTCGACAGCTGATACCCTAATGGCAACTTAATGTATTACAAAGTAATGTCATTATGAGTTGCTCTTGGTATTACTCTTGATGTTGATTCAATTCACCTGTAACAAAAAAATATTATGATCAAAACTAAAGTTGAAAACTGAAAACTAGGTCTTGCCATTTAGCACGGCCATTTTGAGCGAATAAAAATGTAATAACTTAAAAAAGTTGGAATGTACGGGGAAACTTTGCTGTTTTCGGTAATGAAGAAATGTATGCTGCTCCGAAATGTCACATCGTGTCTTTTAATTTCTTGCCAGGTGTTTGTTGGGCAACTTTTCGAGTTTCACGTGACGATGACGATGACGGATTATGTTTTATGTAAGTGGGTTCAATGTTTGTATATAATACTACTAGCTGACCCGGCAAACGTTGTTTTGCTATGTATATATTTTTTTTCTAAAATTGGGGATAAAAAATAGATGTTGTCCGATTCTCAGACCTACCCAATATGCACACAAAATTTCATGAGAATCGGTCAAGCTGTTTCGGAGGAGTATGGCAACGAAAACTGTGACACGAGAATTTTATATATTAGATAAGTAATCGAGACTCGGCTTGACTGTCAAAAAGGTGAGAAAAAAAAATTTTTTTTTTTTAATCATATAATATTGATCTAGTGCTTGACTGAGATTTCACCATGGTAAGCAATGATGCAATCGTTGATGGTGAAGCACACTAGTTAATTAAAAGCCTATACACTCTAGCCATCTAATTCACACCTTATAATCGGACGGGAAGACTGCAGCAAGCTTGCTCATAAAAACGTTCTTGTGTTAAAATTATTCCAACTAAATCATATAAAATTGGTATAGAATACAATCATGTCACTTGCAAGCAACCAGGCGCTGACGTAGCTGGTGATGGTGACCAACTAATTCTTAGTTTATTCCTTCAAAAGGATTGTGGTTGTCTATTTATTCATAGCTATACATACTAACATTATAAACACGAAAGTTTGTGTTTGTGACGTTTCATGCCTAAATCGCTGAACCAATTTCGATCAATTTTGATGTAGATATAGTTTGGAAATTGGAAAATTACGTTGGACTTTTTATCCCGAGTGTAAGTTCCTTTGGAATAGTATTCGACGTACATGCGGGCGATGCTACTGCCAGAAGCTAATAAAATCATAATTCATTGTTCTGTAGTTGCATTGTAAATGGTATGCATACCGCTTTGCGGTTAGTGTGATATAAAGTATTATTCATAATTATGTAGGTAAGTATTGTGTCATTCAATAATAACAATAGGCCGATTAAACTTATATGTATTCAACATGTGATACAAGAACAATAATTTCTCGTCTATATTCTTTGATCACAATTACAAGGAACGGTTCTTTTAGAGTACATAAATTATTTACATACTAAAGAGAAATAAGGACAATGTCGAGTATTTATCTTTATTTTAAACTAGCTTTTGCCCGCGGCTTCGCTCCCGTCTATATTCTACTACTCTACCTTACTCTACCCAACTCTACCCTACTCTACCCTACTCTACCCTACTCTACCCTACTCTACCCTACTCTACCCTATTCTACTCTACCCTAATCTACCCTACTCGATAAAATGTATCCTATGTCCGTCCGTCGGTTCTGAACTACCTCCCCACCAATTTTTAGCAAAATCGGTTGAGCAGTTCTTGAGTTATAAATAGTGTAACTAACACGACTTTCTTTTATATATATAGACAAGGTTCCAAAACTCAGATGTTGATAAAACACAAGTTCTATTCATAATGTGGTCATCAAAAGTCAAACTAAAATAATGATCAGGGGAAATTAGCACGAACACTGACCCCCACGGCCCTCATAATTAAGAATAATGAACGGCGCAATAAAGACGAAAATTGCCTGTATACGACTTGACGTTCTTTGTATGCAGAATAAAATTATCAAGAGATTAACATTGCAAATCTGGCAAACTTTCATTGGCAGCAAAAAGTGATAGTTATTTAATTGCATTCTAAAGCTTGAAACGACTAAAAACTTTAAAAGGACTCAAGCTACGTATACTTTGCTTAATCTTTAGTAGCATTTTAACTTTAACTTGTGCCCCATCCCGGCTTTGCTCGGGTGCAAATTATACACACAAACCTTCCTCGTTTATTGTTGTTTCTGTTAGTGCAAGCTGCATCAAAATCTGTTGCGTGTTTTTGGAGGATTTTGCTGATAAACAGACAAACGCGGACAGCAACTTTGTTTTTTAAGTTTATATAGGTACTACTAGCGGACCCGCAAATGTAGTTCTACCATATAAATTATCAAAGAAAATGGATTGGGGTTGGGAAGTTAAAAAATAGCCTACGATCTATTCACAGACCTACCAAACATATACTAAAAATATCATAAAAATCGGTCAAACCGTTTCGAAGAGTTCTATAACAAAGACTGTGATTAGAAGACTAGATGTAGAGAAGTAGGTCTCTTTTTTGATAAAAAAAAACAGTAGTTTCAGTATTGACAGGTCATTTTTGAGGCTGACTGAAGCTTAGAATTCGATTTTCTGAATCGATAACATTGCGTCTCCTACTCATTTACATATTCCTCGGGCATAAGTTAGGCTATCGTGGTAAGATAAAAAAACGGGTCAAGTGCGAGTCGTTCTTGCGCACCGAGGGTTCCATGCAAACTTATCTATAGTGTAAATATTTCGATTCTCAAAGATTTTTCCGTATCGCAAAAAAGTGGATAACTATTTTGTTGACAGTTTTCAGACTTTTTACTATACTTTTTTTTTAAATTGATATTAACCAGTCCTTGACTGCGATCCCACCTGATGATATGCAGTGATGCAATCATTGATGGTGAGGCGCACTAGTTTATTAACTTGTGCTATGAGACTACTTCCTACCAATTTTCAGGATTCTAGATCAACGGGAGGTCCCTTTAGGTTAAGATTTCCTTGCGAGTGGAAAAATATGCGTCTAAACGGAAAATAAACGGTAAAATCTTTAGATTGTGTTGGCTTAGAAGTTATTTTTTTTACTGCTCTAAGGGCTAGCGGACCGGAGTATTTGGTATTAATTTTAGTTTAATACCTCCACACATTCCTGAGAAAAAGTGTCTTGACAGACGGACAACAAAGTGATCCTGCAAAGGCCCCGTTTTTGCCGACTGACGTATGGAACCCTAAAAATAAGCCAAGTTCTAGAAAAAATCGGAACAGTAATTATGTTATGTCTCAATAATTAATTAATGTTAATAAATTAGACAGAAATAATCAAAGTTTAATTTAAGTTTCAAGTAAAGAAATTAGGACGAAGTTCGAGCCACGCAATATTTTCACGACTTTCTTTGATACATAATCATATACAATTGTTATCTATACTATGCTTACCCTTACTTAACCCTCCTTTCCTTACTTAATTTAAAACAAATCCCCATAGTGTATGTCTGTCTGTATGATCGCGATTAACTCAAAAAAATCTCAACAGATTTTTTTGCAGTTATTTTTTCCGATTCGACTAGTATTTCCAGAGATATAGAAATAGTAATAACCTGGAATAATTTAAGCTACATAACATCACGCTATGAGCCATGGAAGTGGAGCAGTAACCAAGGACGCGGGCGAAAGCTTCAGTTTATTTACAGGCAAATACAAATATTGGTCTCGGTTCACATTGGTAAATATTTAACCGAAGTTAAGGGTAGTTCGAAATTAGGAAATCTGACAGCAGTCTTGCCCAGACCTGCGTTCAAAAATGAGGTTAGAGTTAACTCGATTGACGTCATCAGGTTAGATACTCTACGTTCGCATTTTTGTTCAACTGTCAATGCCAAGCAACTATCATTCCTGCCGCTTACACCAACCACCCTGCTCGGAGTCAGAGTTAGTTGGGTTAACTCTAGGGTAGCCATTCGAGTTATAAAAGAACGACCCTGGGTTGCAACTCGAGCATTTTTGAACGGTTAGAGTAAAGACCCTACTCTACTCTGGTTATTTTTGAACGCAGGGATGGGGTATTGTGTTAACCAGTTAGTGGGATGTGAAGAAATAGGCACTTTCTAAATACAGATAATCAGTAACATTCCGTTGAACATTGGTTCTAGGTAGATACAGAAGTAATTAGAGTCGCCTATGAGCGGATGATAATAATTAAGCCATACCAATTAAACCAGGAGTTCTGTAAACTAATTACGATTTAGGTCCATCTCGTTGATGATCCTAAATCAATATTGATGACTGATAATTGCATAACACGTGTTAATTGGACAACGTAATTTAGGTCACCGATTGAAATTTAAAAAAAGAACCGGTCAAGTGAGTGTCGGAGGGCAGTGGTGGCACAGTTGTAACGGCCCCGACTTACTGGTTGTAGGTTGCGGGTTAGAACCCAGCCAGGCGCATTTGCATCACTACTGGTCTCAAAACGGGAAAGGAAAAGGAACCAAAAATTCTAAGACATGTGACATTCACCAATCCGCACTAGGCCCGCGTGGTTGGAGCCTCGGGTAGTGTGAAAGTGAAACCCGGGATCCTGGGACGAAGGCAATGAAGGAGCAGGGGTGGGTTTTAAGTCAGTAAAAGTCTGACACTATCTCCCGCCCCGCCCAAGAGCAGAGGATGCCATTGGATGATTTTCATACCGCAAAAAAAAAAACTAGGCTTGCGTGGTGGTTTACGGCCCATTCCCTTTCCTAGAGGAGGCTTGGTTAGGTCACAACAATGGGACATTATAAGGCTGATAATGCTATTCTTGTTGGTTCCGAAGGTTCTGTACAAACTAAGCTTATAACCGCAAAAAAGTAATTAAGTACTCCGTGATGTAACTACAAATTTAGGAATTATCCGACGGTGGTAAGCTACAGGTGCACAAAATTCGTCACTCACTGGACACCTGAGGGAGGTCGACATCGACCACAGCGAAGGTGATGTGACGATATCATCATGCTCGCGGGGCATACTTAGCCAGCGAACGCTCAAGACAGAGATATTTGGAAGGAAAAGTGAGACACCATATAGGCTAAATATACTTTTTTTTATGGTAAGCGACGATGGATGCGGTGGATGCGAGACACACAGGATCGGTCGTTGTGGCGACGCTTGGTGGAGGCCTATGTCCAACAGTGGACATCTTTCGGCTGAAATGATGATGAAGCGACGATGTGTGCCTCCATGCGTTAGAAGAAAACTCGGGACAAATCATTATGCCCCGTTTACACGTGGACCTAGCCTCGGCCACTCGCCTTCCCTAGCCATTATATAAACGGGAAACCCCGTTTAAACAATAGCGATTGACCGAGTCTGGGTACACGTGTAAACGCACCATTAAATGATATCCCACCTTAAAAAATACCCGACAAGTGCGAGTCGGACTTGCGCACGAAAGGTTCCGCGGTTGGTTCTGTTTTTTTATTTGTTGTTGTAGTGGCAACAGAAATACATCATCTGTGAAAAATTTATCTGTCTAACTATCACGGTTGATACAGTCTGGTGACGGACGGACGGACAGACAGCGATGTCTTAATAATAGGGTCCCGTTTGACTCTGCGTACGGAACCCTTAAAAACGATAATGTGCTTTATTTATTCATACTTTAGGACGTTTAGACTACGTGATATGAATATTCTCATTTCTCAGTTCATAGACTGCTCATATTTCCGCACAAACCGTTGTACACTAAGGGAAAACGTCTACTATCGCTCATAACAATACAACGGAGAAAGGCACGTGAGATTATGAGATAACTTCACGAATACATCATTATATTTTGGCCACAACATTCTAGTATAAGTACAAAGAACACTGTGCGAAGCTTTGAATAGGGATGTTAAGCGTGTAAAAAAGTATCGATATATTTTAAAGTACTATTTACTTTAACGTACCTTTTCGATAATTTCTAAAATAATATCGATAAATTAGAAAAAATATGAAGGAAAATTAAGAAGTCTCGTTTCGATGCTATTTTATTGGTTCATACCAACCCTTTTTGGAAAGGACATCGTATGTGAAAGTTTGCATTTTCTGCACGAATGGGTTTTCTCTTCCTTATTTAAAAAGTATTTATGATAATAAAATTCTAAACAAAACACAACTTAAGATTCATATACTACTAATAGTTGCTATTTAAATATTTACATAGAAACTCATCAATCATCATTATCTTCGTGCCCTTGTCCCATGTTATTTAGGGTCCGTTTTTTTCTTCCATTCTGTCCTGTGATCCTGTCAACAATCACGCTATCACTAACTCCCTTTTGTCACATAATAAATCCATATTTTCTTTGGCCTCCCTCTCCCTTTCCATCTCCACAAATACATCCATCTAAATATAACATCACCAAATAACATCGATACATCGAACGAAAAATATCGACACTCGACACGCCTAGTTTTAAAAGGCAAGCAAACAGAAGTGGTTTCTTGTTTTCTGATACATTATAGTTACTTAAAAGGTCAAACATTTACTTTAATAAACGGCTTTATGGGGGACGTGTGATGTTTGTTTTGGATAATTTGTTATCCCTACATCTTTGGTAGTTTGTACTTTGTAGTGCATTTAGTCGAGGCACGACCCTTTCCCTAAACCCGCATAAACCCTGTAATCTTGTTAGCGTTGGTTTCAAACATTGTATGAATCTTTATTAGAAAATATAATATTGTCAAAAATATTATAGGTACATACATGTCGACAATAAAAAAAAAATTGTCGAAAATATCGTCGCTTACCATCAGTCCCCCTAGTCAAGTTACGATCGTTTCATTTGCGTCGAACGCCTCGAGAAGGCCACGTCTCCGATTCCTTCGTTCTGACCACGTGACTTAGCACGGCGATAACGTCAAAACAAAGGAATCGGAGGCGCGGACTACTCGAGGCGTTCGACGCAAACGAAACGATCGTAACTTGGCTAGGGGGGCTGGTGAGATAGTGTATAGTGTATTTGTAGGTAAGGAGTAATCTTTGAAACTATTAATGAAAATTCTTTCTTTAATAAGTAAGCTACACTATCCCTAAGTGATATCACACTAATTATAAAGAAAAAAGTTTGTGACTGTGTGTGCATGTTTGTCACTTCTTTACGCTCGAACTGCTGAGCAAATTTTGATGAAACTTGGTACACGGGTAGACCATACATCTGGAATAGCACATAAAAAATTTGTTATCCTGGGAGTATGTTCCCTTGGGAAAATTTTCTATTATCACGCGGTCGAAGCCGCTGGCAGCAGCTATATTTTATTAAAAAACAAAGACCCAACGCAATATCTATTTTCGTAACCTTTCTAATAACAACAACGATAATTATGTTAAGATTTCTTCTACAATAACTGAAACTTTCAATCCACTTTGGTTAAAACTCGTCGACTTTTCAATGAACAATACCATCGTGGGAAGTTTGTTGGACAAAAAATTGCGCTGGAATGAATTAACGTCAATTTATCAAAGAAACTAGTGACCCGGCCCGGCCTCTCTCGAATGCAAATTATATACATAAACCTTCTTTGTTTATTATTATTATTTCTATTAGTGAAAACCGTTGCGTGGTTTAAGAGAGCCCTTCCAGACCCGTCTAACCTCAACGTGAGCATGGTTAAAAGCTTGATGTTTCATTCAACGCAATGTTCGATAAAGAAGCAATACGAAAAACGTGTTGGCATTCTGTAATTCCGTCACTTATTCGAATATTTCACAAAACTTGTTCCAGAAAATATGTTTTCTTTTTTTTAAACTTAAGTTTTTGGAAAAAAATCGTTATTTAGAATCTCGATTAACCTTTCGAATACCGTTAGAGACAAAATAGTTGCGAGAATCCGATGGATGCGAGACACACTGTCCAGGAGATGAATGTCTATCGGCTGAAATGATGATGATGAATTAGAGACATAATAGAAAGCTTGGGGTTTAATGAATTGAATGTGCAAGGTTTAGTTTCCTAAGATATTGTTTTTTAATATTTTTAATTTATAAAGGGTCAAAGTTCACGCAAAATAGTAGATTTTCAGGACTTTTCTGAATTACTTTTACACGAATTAATGTTCTAATTTCAATAAAAATGTAGATAAACACAAAAAAGGTATTTGTATTTGCAAAATATTTAGATGCGTAATAACGTCTACTTGGTATGCAATAAAGTATAAATAAATAAATAACGTCATAATCACCTAAGAGCGGTTGTATGGAAATGTATCTCAGGTTGGGCACTCTTAAGCGGAGCAAGCAGACAGACACGGATAACGACTTTGTTAAATTTTTATACTATGTCAGAGAAATGATTATACTGTAGTAATAAAAGAAACCTCAATGGGCCATTGTTAATCTGGTGAAGACATAGTCGCCGTTTGGTGCATTCGTAGTACACTTAGCTCATAACGTAACGGGGTTAATTGTCCAGGCAATTAGCAGAGTACGGAGGCAGCTCAAAATATTTATGATGGGACTTCCGATGCAGTGCGGAATGGAACGACGACAGTCGTTTCTGCGTTTTGAATATTTGTAAAAATTTTAGTTTTCCTTTTTTGTGGGAAATCATAACTGCTCTCGCTCTGGGTGGAAGTGTTATGACTTTTACTGACTCATCTATGTTCGTTCCGGAGCTACAAGAACTCTTTCGAATAATCCCGTATCCCTAGCAGGCATCATCTCCCATTTTTTGCCTAATGTAAAGGTTTCATTTCATGCAAATATGAAAAGATTGCCAGTTTGATTGCAACTTGCAACTGATCCAATAAAAGAGTGTCAGGAGAGTGTGAAAATAGCATGAAAGTCCGTTAAGTCATTTTTGAGTTCTTCACGAACATACAGCCAAACTTGGTGGGGTTTTTTTGTAATATGTAAGTATAGTTAATAATGAATACGTAACGATTTGTTCTCGGAATATTTCTAACATCTTTCGCTAGTGGCTAAGACAAACAATAGATAGCTACGTTTTCAAGTTATGAGCCTGAAGACATTACAATTAGGCTATTATTTCAGATTTACTAAACCATTAAACCAGATTCCATTTCACGAGAGTAATAGACGCAATTTAGGTAGAATTACAAATTAATTATATTAAATTAGACTGGAAAGATCTATTTAGAATTAGAAACACTTTTCTCGTGAAATAAAACGAAAAATATAAGTTAATTAATGAGCGAAGAAAATGTCGTTTTAATACTTTTACTTGTCACACTTTATTTTTTGCAGTCTTTAAAAAAACTCTTTACGACGAGATAAAAATGTAGGTCGTGCCTAAAATGGCGGGATCATCTTTTAAGTCTTTGGTTGAGAACGACGACAAACAACCACGGTATGAATTGGACAGATGCCTATGCTCAGCAAAAGGGTTGAAAAGGTCAAATATTATCGAATCTTGGGTTACCTAAAGTGATGGCTGTAGGAATGGCCTCTTTTTAGGAATTTCTTACACGTGTGCGAACACTTAGCATTCTAGGATTTTATTATTGGGCAAATATTTGTGCCTGGAAGTTTTCGGTATGTTATCTTCTAATATATAAAAATCTCGTGTCACAGTTTTATCAAACTCCTCCGAAAAGGCTTGTCCTGATTTTAATGACATTTTTTGTGTATATTTGATAGGTCGTAGGTTATTTTTTAACCTCCTACCCCACCCCCTTTCTTTCTTTGTCAATAATTTATATGGCAGAATAAGGTTTACCGGGTCAGCTAGTACCCAAATCAATAACAGTCAAACTTGGTATTTGGCGGGTCCTTGATGCTATACCAAAAATACTATGGGACAAAAAGGAATATGCAGCGTTGGAAGGCCTCCCCCAAGATGGACCAATGACTGGGCTGCGGGAGATCGCTAAATGCGAGAAGCATAGGACCTGTAAATGTGGCGACGCGTGGGGGCCTATGTTCAGCAGTGGATTTCTTTCGGCTAACCACTGCTCCAAGGTTTTGACTGACTAGGTAGGCTGTCGCCAATTGTTCATGGTTCGATTTAATTATGATATGATGTTATGAATCTTTAGAAGGTTGGCGGCAAAACTGGACGGAGTAAGCGTGGGTCCGACAATTATGGGGAGAGTGGAGGGAGACCTTTGTACAGAAGTGGGACAGAAAATACTAACAAAAAAAATTGTCCTAATAACAACAATGGACTGTTGCTATGAATTACTTAGTCAAAGGGTTCAAAAAACGCTAAATTAGGCCCTGCGCCCATTATCGGCATCGTCAAGGAAAAGGATCCTTCGGCATTACTACATGTAAGCGCACACTGTCGGAAACTATGCCTTGGCCTGCATGTAGGGATGCCGCAGGATCCTTTTCCTTGCCGATGCCGATAATGAACGCCGGGCCTTACTTAGAGAAAAGAACCAAGTGTCTGCCAAGTGATTTTGACTGATGTCTCTTTATATTCGCCCCTGTAACAAGGGTCACCTTTATCAGCCACATGACAACACTCAGGCAATTGTTTTTGTTTAATCCAAGGTAATGTAAAACACATTAGGCCTACCAATTACAATAACAAACCTAGACTTGGGTTCTTGTTTATATATACCCACTTGAGTTCAAGTAAATACATATTTGAGCATAGACAAACATGATAAAGTATTACTTTCTACAACTTGTATAGAATGACTAAACAAAATGTTCAAAGAAACCAGTGAAAGTATACACACACACAATAGTTTTGTATGTGAATAACTTATGCCAAGTTTTGTTAATGGTAATTTCATCAAACAATAAGAAACTTAAGTGTTTGGGAACTTTTTAAGTATTGTCAAAATTACTGTTAAACTTAGTGGTAACAAGTTCTGAGAAAAAAAAAAGTAATTAATTCTTAAACCACTGGCGTTTAATTCCGACGAGTGTTTTCGTGTCCTATTTATTCACCAGGGTCGTGTGTTTGCGACTGGGTACTCCATCTCGTTTAGATCTTCAATCCTAAGTGACAGAATAGCTGACGAGATGGCGTATTTGATCTTGGATGTGCTACCCTGGCGGGATAAACGCGAGAGTGTTTGTCGGATATATATCGGTAGGCAGATAAAAGGTTAAAAAAACAATAGCACATACATGATGCTCAAATCAATCAATGGAATAAAAGTGCATTAAGGAACTAAGTGCTAATAAGGAAGTGACATTCAATGAGTATTTGTATTGTGTTTGTAATATTACAAAAACACTTTAGTTACAGCACTAATTGAATAAATTTCTTCAAGGAAGAGAAGTTTAAAAGAGAAACTAACTCATCAAAGTGACATTATTTTAATGTATATTCATACTTTACATACTTGCAGTAAGTTTGTTTGCTGTACTTTTTTTCAAATTATTATTGATAGGCTCACATTTCACTCACTAGTCTCACCTGATTTGTAGGCAATGATTTATTTATTTTATTTTAATAAGTACAGTGACAGACTACATGCTGTGATGCTGAAGCATGCTTGCCTAGAAGTATTGTATTATCACAAAACCTGATGTTTTTATTAATTTTTTGTTGCAATTTCAATTAGTTTTTTTTTTTTAGTATGATGGATAATCTTCTTTTCATGTTGATGTACTCAAACTTAATTTTCTTTGATCAGTATTTGGCAACCTGTACAGCTTTGTTATTGTCACAAACTCAATGGATAATAAAAGATGTTTAGAAAAAAAGCCCTATAACCTGGAAACATTTTAATTTACAATTAGAGCAGAAGATGATATTCTTATTTAAAAATGTAGGAGACACAATTCTTTGAGTAAAATAGCAGGAATTTAATCAGTTTAATTCAAAATCAGAGTGAACATAGTAGAGTATTTTAGCATACTCTATTGCAGTCTTAGATTATAATGTATTCCCCTGCAAAATAGAGCAGACAACTCATATACTGTGATACAAAGACATATAATTACTCACACCTAACTTAATCATGAGCACCAAGAACGTCTAAACTAAGCTTAGTTTAGACGTTCTTGTAGCTACATGAATGAAATCAAACCTGATAACAATAAAAGGCTAGGCTAGGACATCCTACAATTTTATTGTTCACTCACAAATTGATTAGTCACACAGCACTAACAATCACAATAGGTTTACAACGTAACTGTAAAGGTGTGTGTATAATGTACTAGAACATTATGTGTGTGAGTAGGTTGTATGCTGGAACTTACTCCAGTATGACAGTACTCGCAAGTTTCGGTAGGCAAACGCTGATAAACGTGATAATAAACCGTCATTTTATTTCAGTAAAGAAGACTATTAAGATGAAGACATTAGACATGAATGGAGGAAGACATTGACCTTATACCACTAACTTCATTCGTAGTTTATTATTGTTAGTATAATAGTAACTAAGGAGATTTTTCCCTTCTTCTTCATAGGAAGCAACCATTTAGAACTGTGTACTAGCTTCTGGCATTGTGTAAGTGCTGTGTAGGCCTGTGTGAAATAAAATAATTTGAATATGCTGTGCCAAATAATTTGGCTGGAAGGTAGATGTCATCCACCATGGTACCACCTTCTTCACAGTGATACTTTAAGGTCAAGAGTGAATAGGTTACTCCCAGGCAAGCATGCTCCACCATTGACCACACTTACTTTCAGGTAAGATAGTGGACAACTGTGAGCCTACCTAACTAAAAAAAAAACCTCCAATCCATTGCACTGTGACCATATTTCACAAATAGGTTTACAACTCATTTCTATAGCTATGTATGCATTGTAATAGGACATTAATTGTGTGTAGGTGTACCCATGAACCATTATGTTTACTATTGTGTGATGTCCCAAATGTAAATAAATGGTAATTGAGTGTGAATTGTCACACACTTTTGTGAGATAGTGGTCAAGCATGAGCCAATGAACAATGTTTTAAAAAATATGTTACATTTTACCAGATCAAAGGCATACCAAATTTTTGTGACAAATTTAGAAAATGGTCAAGTGCGAATTGACCATTCCCTGAGCTGGTGTCAAGTCACATTTCTGTTCCGTTCCACACCACTTGAAGCGGCAGTTTTTTTTTTTAATAAATGTACAGTATCAAAACAATTAACACAAATGTTGAGAGGCAAAAACCAGTGAGCCCAAATGAGTTATCAACATTTCAGATTTATTTTAGCTGTTTATTTTAAGATTTAGAACACAGATAAATGTTAATTTGTTGGTAATAGCAAATTATTGTGTAAATAAACATATATCTTTTAAGATTTAAGTATCTGAATAATTAATTTTTATGTCCAATGACTTGTGAGTGCTGTAACACACTTTAATATTCCACTCACAATATATTCTCAACTTTTTCTCATAAAAGACTAACAATCTACATGTAGTATGCACTTCTTATCACAAGCTGGCCAATGTAGGTTAAAGAAAAACATTAGTGGAAGTGCTTATACTTATTAGCTAGTCATTTTTAGCTACAGTATCCTTTTGGCAAATGGATAAGTTAAAATTTCGTAACAGGAAGACCAGAACATTTTCTTCAACAACTTGACACACTTTGCAGACATGTTTACGATGTCCCCAACATAATAAGTAAGAAAACATGATAAAATTTCAGAGTAGGCCACATCAATGAATAAGACTTCTAAGAATCTCAACATTTCGACACAATTATGACATACATCTTAGAGCCACAGCTATCAAAGCTCACAAATCACGATATTCGCGTTCAATCTTCACGTAAAACACATTATCGTCGGCATCGACACGTAAATAGTGAAATGTATGAAGACTCACCGAAAATGGCTACAAACTTTACAAATGCACCAACACGGCAAACGCCTCATAAATAGAACGTGAGATAGTTTCATACACCATCAGTTTCCCGTACGATTGCACTTTCCAACAGCTTTTACTATTACGGCCCCCTACTAAAGCAAGTAGTACAAACAGGCACGAAAAATACTTGACGACTGACGTACTATTCTACGCCTAGGGAGCGGTCAGAATGTAATCTATTCCGACGGACGAGTAAACGAATATGTGTTAAATACGCACTTACACACAATTAAAGCACCAAACAAAGTCACTTATTTCAATCCACATACGAAGATCTTATCACAAATCACCATAAAATTATAATTTGGGCGACAACGAAGCGAAATCGTCCCTCCTCCCTTCACCGTAAATGAATCATAGACAATTATATTTTTTTATAGGTTTGACTTTGTTCTGGCAACAACAATTGAGTTCAGCCTAGTGAAGAAAATGTTTTCTTCAAAATCTGAATTTGGATTAAATAATTTTATTTTATTTTTACTATGAACACGCTTAAATCGATAAATTAAAAATAATTTTAACTTTTATAAAACTTGAATTTAATACACTTGTGCTACAAGTTCTAACAATAGAGAGCAGGAGAATAGTCACAATAACAAAAGATTGATTAGTGATGCAAAACCTCGTGTAGAACTTTAAAAACTAAATGAAATTGTAAAAAAGCACTTCACGTTTCTTATTAATAGTTTTTGTCTCTTTCTAAAACACTGAATTGAAAAAGGAAAGAAACAGCAAAGCAATAAATTATCTGTAAATTACCTTTGGTACATGTATCCGATTTTTTCTATTTGTACTCAATAGTGAAGTCCAGTTTTACGAAATTAGTATATTTCAATTCAGTCATACTAATAATGCATCGATTAAAAATAAAGTCTTTTGTTTCAATAAAGCTGTTATAGTGATTATATGATGGAATTTATAATGTTTTTTCTCAAAACATCTTGACTAATGTTTGCCGATATACAGATTTTAGAGAAGGATCTTTGTATAAAGTAGTTCTAAAAATTTTAATCAGTAAATTGTCAAAAATTATTAGAACAACAAGGTTATTGAATCTTTTAACTCGAAGGTAAACTGTGTTGATTGTATTCTTTAGTTTATTATCATATAACTTCTATATTCTTGGCCAAGGTACAGAAAAAAGAGATTTTCTGTTCCATGTTCTTGGCAGTCGAGTAAAATGTCTCACATCATCAAAATTTTTCTTTTACCATCCCGTGTAAATACTGAGCTTACTGTATTAACCAACATTATTTTGCTTTTTCTATCAAAATATAATTAATCATTTTCGTTTCTTACGTAAAATATATATATAATAATAGACAGTAAAATAATTAAGATTTTCTTCCATATTAATCGATTTAATCCATTAACGAAGTAGTCGACTATTCAATTTCAATAATGATTATGATAATCGGCTCATCGCACTAGTGTTGTGCACATATATGTATGTTGTGTTGTGTGTGCGTGGTGATTTGTGTTAATGCTGATAGAAAGAAATTAAATAAAATCAGGTATATTTTGACGATGAAACTTACATAAATGTGAAGAAACACAGTGTTTTGTGTTATCAAGTGATAGTGAATCCGTCGGGAGGCGGTAATCGTGTACGTTCTTTCGCTATTTGTGGATTCTGGATCTCGTCGATGTACCATAAACAAAAATGTCAGCGATCCCGATTTTTTGTTTCTTGCTGCATACCCATCGTTATAACTTAATTAGATCACACGAATGATATAAAATAATGTTAGACGCTTTCTCCCGTGATATCATCTCGTTCAAGCAGCGTTCCCGAGGCAATAAATCGGCCATAGTAAACGTGCGTTTCGTGTGCTCGCGCCCGTCTACACCCGACCTATCTCATTGTTTATGTATGGAGAATAAGCCAGGAATTTTTATGGGGATTCGCGATGTATTCTTGTTATAATTGAATATCTGGAAACGATCAGGGTTTCTCGGCGCCTGGTAGCGACGGCGGGGTCAGCCCGCGCCATCGGCGTCCCCCCGACCGCCAAGGTTTTTCATGATCTCTATTTATAATAATCTCTCGATCATTTGGTGCAGCATAATGACATTCTTGTAATGAATTGCCGTTCTGTGGATTTGTGGGACATGTGCCAATTATTGTGCCCGTGACGAAACGCGTCGCGTATTAGTTTTGTATGTATACAAATGCACAACAGTACTGTTTGACTTAGATGGGATCACATGGAATTATATCACAGTGTAGACCCATGGTCATGCACTGTATGAAACAGTGACCGTGTCTGGATGTGGTAAACTCCTGTAAATGTGTTATTTATCACACTAGTGGACAGAAGAGGTACATTCATAGATTATTTTTTTATTATTTACTATCAAAACAACATTCATAGTAGCATTTATTATCATTGTTTGTCTTCTGGTTGCAGAAACATGTTATTATAAATAACATTGCTTAATATTTGGTTGATTATAATAATTTATTCATGACTGGTATCATGTTTAATGTATAGCACCAAGGTCTTGTTTATTACTTCATAGTTATCAAATTTTATTTCAATATTGGACGTTGAAATTTTCGAAACTATGTTTTGAATCCTAAGTGACATGATTGCAGTTCCAAAAGGTCATCAGTATAATATTTATTCAGCCTACAGGCAGGATTGGATCCATATTGTAAGGCTATAATACTAATTATACAAAATGTGACTTAATTTCTAATATCTAACAACTTGTATTTGATTTAGAAAGATGCAGATCCAATTCATCTAAGATTGAATATTAGTAAAAATCATACAAAAGTCATTAGGTCTAATTTATTTATTGTAATACATTAAAGAGTATTTAATCCAAAATAAAACTTTCCTGGCACACAGCCTGGTTGTCGGTTCATATAGGCCATGAAAAATATAGGGCATATAAAAAAAATATTGTTCATATGAAGACACAAGACAACTTTTGAATTCAATATTAATTTTTTCAAATAATGAACCCACTTCTTGATGACCTTCCCGTTATAATAATGCAGAGGAGGAAAATGTATTAAATTACATTCACAGATACAAATGTAGGAAATAAAGTATCAAATGGATAAGTAAGAACAGCTAAAAAATAATAACAATTAAATAAATAAATAAAATATTTCTATGAGAATTAATGCCACTTGTAGACGTTTTAGTATAATGCTAAATTGAAAATGTGTGTACAATTTACTGTTGTGCCGATTTTATATTTGACTAGAAAAGTGGAATATAAAATGAAAAACTTTCAAAACTATTCACACAGACAATCAAAATTATATTTCTTTGCAATTTTAATATAAAGGCTAGTTTTACTGCAACATCAAATTTATAAAACTAAATACCTTTGTAAAAGTTTTTTTTAATTATTTGTTTTACAATTGTTGGATCACATTGTGTAAATAAAATAAGTACCTACTAAATGCTAACAATAAACATTTATTATCAGGTACCAAGAACCATAGTGCTAGTAAAAATTTACAATAACAGATGTACAGAATCTAACCTATTCTATCTTCTATGATTTACTATTTCACATTTGACATTTCAGCATTGTAATAAATACTGTGTGACTACTGAGTATGAGGTCCTAGGTTCAACCCCGAAATAAAACAGTGTTATTGGACTTTTCCACACTGAATTTCTCAGTAGCAGCTTCGAGTTTTGTTCCCGATGGCAATGCTCTTCACATAAGAAACTAAATCATAATTGGTGAAATAATAATTGGTGTACACTCCTGGCTACCCCTTCAGGGAATTTATAGGTGAGATGTAATGTTATTCTAATAAATAGAAACTTGTACATAATGCTAGAAATGTTGTGTGTACAGTCAAGTTGGCGAAGGCACGCAGGGGTATGATCAAGGAGAAGGAGAAGGGCGGAGGCGCCCGCCTCAAGGACGAGCCCAGCGATCCTGCTGAGCCCGGTAAGATACCATTGATTTACTTTAATATTTAATTATAACCAAACAAACTATCTATATCTAAAATTTAAACTAAAAATGTACATTTAATAAAACAATAATAATTATAACCTAAGACCTAACATAAAAAAAAAATATTACTAAAATTAAAAGGTTAAACATTTTCAAGGATCCACATTACCAGCTGCATAACTAGTAATATAGCAAATTAGAATTAAAAATTTCTAAATAAATTATTATTTTTTATTTTAAAATAAAAACTTAATAATACACCCATTCATAATTAATACTGTATTATAATATAATATAACTTAAATACATAATATATGCGAAACCTAATACCACATCACTGTCATCTGAGTATATTTAAGGGCCTATTACACTACGCGTTATTCAGACAGTCTTAGTATATGTAGCGTGACACAAGAAAAAGAGCAACTTACGTTAATGTTGTGTAAAGGAATGAAACAGAATGAGGAGATTCATAGAAATACATAGACTTAGACTGTCTGAATAACGCGTAGTGTACAGATACCGGCACGGATCTTGAGCGCTCACTTTTGCATTCAGTCACATACACAAATATTCCGTGCGGGAATCAAACCCGCGACACACAGCGTAGCAGCCAATCGCTCAATCGTGCCGTCAAAATTATATCGCCTGCTTGTAGCGACATCTATGGCGTCACATAACAACGAATCCTGCATCGCGCAATTATAGCTCTCCGCGCGATTAGAACATAGGACAGCCCGAAATCATCTATCAGCCAGTTGCCCACCAGACATAACAGCCTGCCTGGTCGGAGGATCCTTCCTTCTCAAAGAAGGTTTGCGGGACTTTACACTCTGTTCCACATACCTCCAAATCCATATCGTGTTTTAAATGATAATAATATTCCACAACTTTCACACAACGCCATCTAGTCCCAAACTAAGCAGAGCTTGTGATATAAGTACTAGACAACTGATAAACATACTTATATATTTTTAAATCCATACATATTATAGATAAATTACACCCAGATACAGAACAAATGATCGTGCTTATCACATAAACATTTGTTCTGGGTAGGATCGAACCCACGACCAACGGCATAGCTGTCAGAGACACTGACCACTTTACCAACAGGCCTGTTCAATATCCGTACAATAAAAACAGAAAACTAGGGTGAAAGCTACAGAAGTATGCACAGTTATGCATGTAATTGATTCATCTCATTTATAATCCCACTCAGCTCTTTGTTTATCTTCCACAAACATAATTAGCAATCTAGATAAATATACTATAAAATCATAAATCGCCACTTTTCACAGATAATGCATTCATTAAAGTGCCGTATCGCGTTTGTCGCAGAAAACTACGTAATTTTTACAAATTAATTCGATTATTTAACATAGTTAACTGTTATTTATTGAGCACAGATATAATTAGTATTCAATTAATGTAACTGGTAAAAGACAGATTTTCAAATATAAATTAATCTTTTGTTCAGATTTTACTCGAATAGCACGTAAAATAATATTTAAACCACAGAAATATAAACGGCATTTTAATATTAATAATTTATGGTTTTTCACATACATACTTGTTTTCGGGATTACCCATGAGAATCCAGGGTAAACCGGAAAACTATCCATAAGTTTTATTACAACATTCAAATGATAGTATTCTGTCGTGAATCAGGACATGGGTCGCGCCCGCCGTCAGCGTCGCTTCCGACTCCGGCGGCGTTGAAGAAGGAACCAGACGAGCCCCCACACAGAGTCAAGTTGGAACCCCACAGCCAATCAGGTGGTGAAGATTCTACAGCCGATCTTGGAGTTGACGGCATCAAGACTGAGATTGACGGCCTTATGGACAGTGACGGTGAGGCTTTCTTGCATTTTTGAGGACTAATCTAGCTGCTTTTTTTTAAATGTTTTATTTATCAAACCAAGTGTCAGTTTCTGGTGTTCTTAATCTGTAACTGGAGGATTCTGTAAATTCTTTTTGCACTTAATTTTTTTTTGTGAAGACTTTATAATAGATGCATTTTATGAGCGCTATTATATGACAATTTAAATCTTGCGTCAACGATTTAAATGTCACATGGCGCGCACTGAGGTAGCCAGGAAATTTGATTTACAATTGTAGCATAAATTGAATAAACAATTTATTAAATTAAACTTATATCACACATTTGGATTCAGAGACCGCGGTATCAGTGCCCTACAGTGCAAATATACCACATGGAAATTATAAATGATGTAAAAAAAAACTATTGAATAAATTGCTAACTTAATTCTGATTCAGGTGACCCCACAAAATCTCCTTCCTGCGAACTGGGTGGGCCGGGCTCTCTAAAGTCCGAACGACTTTCTTCAGACTCAAATGATATATTGGATCCACAAACAGGTCTCAGAGGCCCAACAAGTAATCTTCAGGTAAGAATGCAGGTAATGAAAAATAAAGGTTATATTATACACTATTATTTTCTTAAGCACACATTTAAAAAAGTATTTTATTTTTTCTCAAGTTCAGAATAACGTAAATGCAAGTTGTCCGACATCATTTTGACTCGAAAGTGGATCAATTTAACTTTGACCTTTTAAATAATTAGATTTCCATTTCACTGTAATATTCAAAACGTTACATTTCTTTTTCTATGTCTATAGGATCAAAATCAAAACTGTCGCAACCCTAACGGAGGTCCAGAAAACATGGGTTCCTGTCGCATGGGAGGTGGTGGAGGTCCCATGGGCCCCGGGGGCCCGATGGGTTCCATGACGGCGAGTGAAGCGCAAACACTGCCCTCTAACGTCATAAGCAAGCAAGCTGGCAGTATGGAGGTAACAACATAGCTTAATAAAATTTTAAATTGCTGAATTAAAAAAAAAAATACTTGAAAAATTCTTAAATGATTCGCCGTTTTAAGAAATATTACTTTTCTAAAATATGGACTCGAGCGCTTTTTCTTTATCTGTGTCAAACAAAAAATATATTAAATACTGGATGTTTTCCCAGCAGCAAAGTCAAATCTTCGTGTTCTCAACACTATTGGCTAACAAAGGTGCAGAATCCGTCATATCAGGACAACACCATTCTATAATAGCATACCACTGCGCACAACCAGGCACCAAGAAATATCTGGAGGTATTGTTTCTATTCCAAAAAATATTATTTTCTAGATAAAATAAAGTATTAATTCAATTTTAATTGTTTGTTTTTACAGAAACACCCTTTAAAAATGGGACAATTCAACAAACAAAGCCCAGCACAATGGCTAAACAATCTCGCTATGGCTAAAACAAGGGGTGGAATGCGAGGCGGGCCTAACATGATGGGCGGGCCTAACCCAATGGGACACATGATGGGCGGACCCATGGGTCCCAACATGGGTCCGATGGGTCACGGCGGCATGGGACACATGGGGCCTAATATGATGGGTCCTAACAGAATGGGAGGGCCGGGCGGTCAAATGATGATGATGAAGGGCGGCCCGGGTCAGATGGGTCAGATGGGGCCCGGAATGGGGCCTATGGATGGGTTTCCAGGGGGCACCCCGTCCTGTGGTGTCATGGACGGCCTCGGTGCTGATGGTGAAATGCCCTGGGACACCGTAAGTGCACTCTTATTACTAAAAAAAGATATACTAACACCCAGTTTTTAAAAGACAATACGAATGTTCCTAAAAGACTTCCAAAAATTTGTTATCTGCTGTGATTGCTGGGAATTTTGGTCTATAATTTAATTTTATAATTATTAGGTCTTTATCTATGAAGTTGCAGTTTTTTGATACTGCACACTTTGAACTTTTTTTTATCTTGGAATTATGAGCTGTTTAAGTTTAAATAAACTTTATAATTAAGGCTACAGTTATTCGTTTATCCATCTGAAGTTTTATAATTTAGGCAACTTTAAAGTGAAACTCTAACATAAGATGCCTTTACAAAACGAGTGTGTTACTAATGATCATATTTATTACCATTTTCATTTATCAAACTAATCAATACTCTTGTATCCTTACAGAAAAACCCCTCTGTAATGTCAAATGGTATGTCGAATGGTCCGGGATCTATGCCCGCTTGTTCCGAGGCCGGGCCTACGCCCCAAGACGCGCCCACAAGCCAGGCCAACTCTGACTCAGGCCCTGATCAGCCTTGCCAGACTGGACCTAAAGGTAACGTTATTCACACAAATATTATAAAGGTGAAAGGTGGTGTGTGTGTCTGTTTGTTTGTGTATGTCAAACGGCTGAACGAATTTAGATGAAATTTGGCGTATGGGTAGACCATGGCTTGAAATAGTAATAGAATATGTTCTCTTGGGATATATTTTACCTTGATGCGGGCGAACTTGCTGCCAGACGCTAGTAATTACATAGCATTACATAATACGCTGACACTTACGGCTAAACATGACTGGACTCAAATAATAAATTTCTATCTTGCATGCTATTGTATGTATACAACGTTTACAAAAAAAAAATACAAACCCGAAAAAAATACACCTCGTCATCCCAAGTCTACTAAAAATTAAAAAAAAAATGAGTTAGCTTGCATTATTATTTATTAACTAATAAAGAGAAGATGGAATCTTAACCTAGATACAACAGATTTTACTCTTAGATACATTTCAAAATATGAAATACCTGCTTAAAAACATATAGGTACTATTTAAATTTCAGTTAAAAATTTTAATAATACCCAATTGTGTCAACACATTTTATGCATTTTTTATTACAACAATGATACTCTGACATCTTTCTATACTCATGCGCGCGTCATTCATCTGATGCATGCAGTGACGTTAATACTTACATCTAAGAAAATTAAAAAAATAACCTTTGTGCAGGTGTAAAAATACCAGACGAGAACCTAACTCCGCAACAACGTGCACATCGCGAGGAACAACTGGCCACAATACGCAAAATGCAACAGATGTTGTTCCCTGAAAGTGGGGGCAACAACCCTAACCAAGGTCCCAATGATGGCTCACAGGCCCCTAACGACATTAACCCACCTAACTCCAGTGCTAACATGAACATGTCCCCATTCCCTCCTATGTCTATGGGTCCAAACGGCCCCATGGGATCTGGGCCCAACGGTCCAATGGTTTCTATGTCAAACAGCATGAACTCTGGCCCTAGCTGCACAATGTCCGGCCCTATGGGACCCAACGGTCCTATGGGAGGGCCAATGGGCCCTGGTGGTCCGATGGGTCCAAACGGTCCTATGGGTGGGCCAATGGGAGGTATGGGTGGGCCGGGAATGGGGATGGGTGGGCACGGGGGTATGGGGCCTAATGGTATGATGGGTCCGAATGGTCCGATGATGTCAAGTATGGGCCCTAACGGGCCTATGGGTCCAATGGGACCTTGTGGGATGAAAGGCATCAGAGGTCCGTGTGGTGGTCCAGATATGAAGACTGGGATGTGTACGGATATGCATATGGGGAGAGGATGTGGTGGACCGATGGGGGTAAGAAAAAACAAAGATATTTACATAGTTTTATTTTTTATCAATGTAGAGAGTAATTGAAATTTAAGTAACTGACCATTATTCTTCTTTATTCTAGCGGATGCCAAACCCCATGGGAGGTATGGGAGGGCCTAAACCCTGTATGATGGGCGGACCACACATGGGACCTAGAATGATGCCAGGACCTAATCTCAATGCTATGAACGGTAAGAAACTTTCAGTTGTGTGCTGTGATGGTGAAACGGTTTTGGTTTACATAATACTATGAATACTCTGTGTGGAATACACAAGGAATTTTAGAAATAAATTTATTCATGCTATTTTTTGCTTCAATACTTCTAACAATTTTTACTTACCAAGAGTTGCATTACTTGATAACTGTAAAAATACTCATGTATCTGAAATAATGCATGTTTTTTATTATTATTGTAAAGGCTCGCACTTCACCACTATCTCACCTGATGATAAGCGGTGATGTGGTCGACGATAGAGCATGCTTGCCTAGAAGTAAACTGCATGTAACCATTTAACAGAGTTTGTTTGCTCTTCCTATTTGAAAACGTTCTTGAATCTTCTTATTTACTGAGATGTATATAATTTATCGAAGTGTACCTTTAAAACCTTACAATTGGCGAGAGATAGGTAAATAAAAAATCGCTTGCTAAGCCCTTGTATGACTTTTTCGCATGAACTAAAATTTGTTGGATCTAATATCAACCCTATTGATCTAACATACCAATTTGATGGATTGAGTCATATGTGTTTTACCTTTTTTTGTTTTTAACACAAAAACGAAAGTTCGTAATAATTACTTTTTATTATGATTATTTTTATTGTACTTTTTAGTACAATATTGACCAGTCTACACTTTTCTTACATAATATCTACTTATGCTGTAATATGGAAATATTGTAACCATGGAGTTTCTTGCCGGTTCTTCTCCATAGGAAACGACCAATTTGGAACCGTGCACTAGCTTCTGACGTTTTATAAGTGCCCATGTAGGCCTATGTGAAATAAAAAACTTTTGACTTTGACTTTGAAAAAATGCATGCAAAACTTACGTATTCAAAAGTACATAAGTAATATGATTTTCTGCATCCCTTTAAATACGCACAACCAGCGCCCAATACCTTATCTGTTTATATATCCTGTTGGATGGTACAAAGTGCCGCGTCTTCCAGGAGGAATCATGATGGACGGCAGTATGATGGGAGGCATGGTGCCTCATGGTGACTGCGGTCCGGACCACCACGGTATGCCGGTCAACGGGCCCATGTGCGATGAGTATGGGCGTGGGAGAAACGTGAGTTGAATTTTGAGTTATTTGTGTGATTGTGAGTCCTAAAACTATATCTTGAATCGAAAATTACTAAAACTATATCTTGAATAAAAAAAAATTTGATCAGGGGTCTTTCTGTGACGTATTAATATGTCAAGCGTGCGCGCGAAAAAAAGGGATGGCACTATACACCCTATATTGCTCCATCACTTTAACAGTTCAGTTTAGGTCGTCAAATGGATCGCGTTAAGAGCTCGTGGTAGGGCCTCAGGCTATAGACAAGTGCCTAAACTTTTTTTACTGTTTAGGACACATGGTATAATGAGAGTCATCAATAAGAACATGCCACAGATTCCATAACTCACAGTTTTAATATGGAGTCTTAACAAGTAAAAAAATATTTTTGTTTAACCATAATTTACTCGTCAAATTTTTAAAGTAAAATGTATATAGAATTCTAGCTGAAGAATGCTCTGTAATATATATAATATGACGACATGATTTTCTGTCAATCAACCATAATATTTCTTCTAAACAATATTTTGAGGTTAACTGAATATATATTTTAAGGCCTACCTATCTCTCACGAGAACACCGATAGTGGTGCAACTAGTCACGTTACTGAGTCAGTCGAGAAAGTTTAGTAACGTTACTGATAGTCAGACGAGCAAGTTTAGTCACGTTACTGATAGACAGTCGAGAAAGTTTAGTCACGTAACTGATAGACAGTCGAGAAAGTTTAGTCAAGTTACTGATAGTCAGACGAGCAAGTTTAGTCACGTTACTGATAGTCAGACGAGAAAGTTTAGTCACGTTACTGATAGTCAGACGAGCAAGTTTAGTCACGTTACTGATAGACAGTCGAGAAAGTTTAGTCACGTTACTGATAGTCAGACGAGAAAGTTTAGTCACATTACTGATAGTCAGACGAGAAAGTTTAGTCACGTTACTGATAGACAGTCGAGAAAGTTTAGTCACGTTACTGATAGACAGTCGAGAAAGTTTAGTCAAGTTACTGATAGTCAGACGAGCAAGTTTAGTCACGTTACTGATAGTCAGACGAGCAAGTTTAGTCACGTTACTGATAGTCAGACGAGCAAGTTTAGTCACGTTACTGATAAACAGTCGAGAAAGTTTAGTCACGTTACTGATAGTCAGTCGAGCAAGTTTAGTCATGTTACTGATAGTCAGTCGAGAAAGTTTAGTCACGTTACTGATAGACAGTCGAGAAAGTTTAGTCACGTTACTGATAGACAGTCGAGAAAGTTTAGTCACGTTACTGATAGACAGTCGAGAAAGTTTAGTCACGTTACTGATAGTCAGTCGAGCAAGTTTAGTCATGTTACTGATAGTCAGTGGAGAAAGTTTAGTCACGTTACTGATAGACAGTCGAGAAAGTTTAGTCACGTTACTGATAGTCAGTCGAGCAAGTTTAGTCATGTTACTGATAGTCAGTGGAGAAAGTTTAGTCACGTTACTGATAGACAGTCGAGAAAGTTTAGTCACGTTACTGATATTGAGCCGCGAAAGTTTGACATTGCGACCAAGCCAGAATTAGAATGAGCCGTAGGCGAGGGTGTTATGGAGCCGAGTGCTACAGTGACAAATTTCCACATGTATCAAACGACGTTTTTCAATACACTCAGGAAGATATAAATAACGGGGGTTGACGCGCGACTCGTGGGGGTCGCTTAATGCCCAGGTTTATACAATAAATGGAATAAATCTTGGCGGGGACGAGGGCGCGTACTTTTCCGCACTAGTGCGAAAAACAGTAAATTGCGTGCTTAAAAGCGGTAGGGATACGTGCGAGTTTTCGATTAAGTGTATTAAAAAATGTTTAACTGTATCATTTAAAGTCGAAGGTCTATTTTTGCATATTACAGATTCGACTATATTATTTTAGTTTTTAGTTGTACTAGAGTGATTCTACAACAATAACAGTATTATGTCCGCATGCAGATGGGTCCGGGCGACCCGGGCGGGTTAGGTCCGGGCGGCAGGGCTCCCGGACCGGGGCTGCGGAGCCCCAAGTCACCCGCCTCCGCAGACATCGATTGGCAGAAGATACACCACCAGTTCTTCGACGACCCCAAGTCCATGGATAATGATATGAGTAAGTCATCATTTGTCTAGACTTTTTCAAATTTTCGATTCTGATCAGATGCAGTTCAATTGAGACCAGGGTTGTGTTATGAATTATTTATGTACATCACTAGCTGTTCCCCGCGGTTACACCCGCGTCTTTGGTTACTGCTCCAATCCCTTGTGTTAGCGTGTTTTATAGCCTTCCTCGATAAATGGGCTATCAATAAACAAAGATTAGATAATAAAAAACTACGATGTAAACGTGCCGTGTGCGTTCAATCTCACGCGTGGCGGCCCATGTCGTTCACGATGCACGTAGCTTAAAGTGACTGAAGCGAAAACTGATGGACATGTCAATGGACTGGATCAATTTGCCTGCTGCGGTCTTCCCGTCCATCTATAATTTAGGTGTCTTCAAGGCTAGAGTGAAAAAAAAAAGCTCTTAATAAACTAGTGCGCCTCACCATCAATAATTGCATCTCTGCTTACCATCAGGTGGGGTCGCAGTCAAGCACTGGTTTATATAAATTAAAAAAAAAAGTGTATTCTCCCAATGTTGACTTATGGTACCCAGACTTGGTCTTTGACTAACATTCAAAAGTACAAACTGAAAGTTTGCCAACGTGCTATGGAGCGCAACATACTATGCGTTAATTTAACAGACCACGTTCGAAACACATCGTTGATGTGGGTCATAAAACTGCCCAAGTTACTACTACATAAATAGGACTGGGCAGGACATATCTGCCGCATTTTTAACGAGCTGTAGGCCAGTACAACACAAGATTGGTGTCCCGACACAGCGACACGGGGCGCACCAACACGGAGATGGCGGGACGACCTGCATGACTTCCTTAAGAATTAGAAAGAGCGAGGAACTGTGGTCGTTAGAAAGAATGGAGGGAGGCATTTGCCCAGCAGCAATACGGGCTAGCTATAATAATACCTTTATATGTTGGACAAGCTAGGTTTTAATCTTCATGAAGAGTTCTGATCAAAAACTGGGAATGTACTTATATTTGCAGGCACACAAGTAAAGTCACCTTGCTCTGAACGGGGCGGGTGCCTGCCTCCACCACCTTACGGGACCTCACCCTTACATCGTTCCGCCTCTGTGCCTATAGGTAAGTTATCATAATATACTTATTATATGTGTCACCGTCGTCAATGAAGCAGTAGGGTTTCCTCTAGATAACGACTGGTCATTTTTTTCTTAAACCTGTGAAACTGTTAAAGACTGTAAAATTATTATTTATATTGTTAAGTTACATTGAGTCTGTTTCAATGAGCTTCTATTAGAGATATCGGCACTAATTTTGAGCGTTGACTTGCACTTGCGCAGAAGTGAAATATCGGGTCTCTTTAGTGGTACGAAGTGAGATGCGGGGACGGGGAGTGCTATCATTGTACAGTGATTAGCTCGCCGATACGCGAAGTGATCTCCGCTCTTTGGCCGAGCGCTCAAGATTCGTGCCGCTGTCTGTACTAAGTTTAAAAGTGATACCTGAGCATAAACTTGCTACGTTATATTTATTATTATGGATCTTTTGCTTAGCTACTTATATCTTGTTTAGATGATCGTTATTCACGATCCGCAGCAACGCAATCACCAGGCCACGGTTCAGTTCAAATGCCGATGTCGGCCGAAGCCTCTCGGGCGGGCTCGGGACTCAATAGTCCTGCGCATTGCAAACCTGGCCCCAAGAACGACGCACCAGGTCGGTACCAATGCTTGCACATTTATTTTATTTTTTTATAATGTTGATGTTTAGGAGAGTGAATTCAAAGGACTTAGTGTATGATAATGCAGGAGTATTGGTCAGAAAAAGAGCAAAGACGGGATTGAAGTTAGCTCTTCTTCTGTGTCTCATTCTTCAGTTGCACTCCTGCACTCTCGTAGCAGAGTGATAGGTTGTAATATTACAGAATAAATTACTACATTACGAGGCTCCCTAACATGGCTCATAGAGTTTATGAAAAAGTACGACTGTTAGTGCAAAAATGCTCCTCTGTCAATTAAGTGTACCTTTTTCTAAAACTCAACGTGCCATTTAAAAGACCGGATTCTGTACAAGGTTAAGTTTTGAATTCTCACAATAGATAGAGGATCCCATGTCCTTTTAATTCATAATTAAATATTAACAAATATGGTAAGTTAACAAATGTCGCATGAAAAGTTATACATGAAATCAAGCCATAGCAGTAGTAGAGCATGCTCATATATTTTATCTGTGTTAGACATTTTCCCAACCACAATAGAGTTTTTTATAAATTCGATATGTTTCATCCACATTGGCATGGAACGCAATTTTTTGTTTTTTTTTTTCGTTTTTTTTTCTGTAGTTGTAATGCGTATTTTTTTGTTTTCCTTCCCCTCCCCCCGCAAAACGCTTGATGCTTGAAATCCCACCGTGTGATGAATAACAACGAATAACATAAAAATCCTTCAAAAAATATGGAATACCCTAACATATGTGGCCATACCAAACTGGACCAAACAATTGGATCAAATATTTGCCACAAAAGAAATACTAGAGAAGCTAGACGAGGGGATGTTTGTCCGTACTCTCCAATGTTTGGCGGCGCAACAGCAGAAGAATCAACAGGGTAGCTCGCACGGCAAGGAACCAAGTTTGATGCCCGTGCCGTCGCCGCAGCAAATATCGTATCTCAACCAGTTCGAAGGTAACTTGATTGGATGCCAACAGAAATAATCAACAACTCGGGGTCACACTTGTACTGTTTTTGTACGAAATTATTAATGTATTAGTCTAGGCTAGAAACAAACTATCAGACGGGATCTGTCGATGCTGACAATCTGCTCTTTGAATTCTAAGCTCTCAAGGTCACCACCGCATTTTACAACCATCAGTTTATCCGTGTATGAGCAGTATTCATATTGCTCATGCACGTAATATAAGCAAAAGGAGTATAAATTATATAAGATACTTACTGCCTACATACGGTTTAGATAGTCGTATGCTTCAGGGTAGTCCACAAAATCCAAATTTTCTTAAGTTTTTATTACATTTTGCATGTAAGTATCAGCTTCTATGTTCATTAAAATATGATTTGCGACCGTAACAAATAACGTTTTACTGAGTTATAATCATTAACATGCAAGCCTCAATACAATCCGCTCAGATCAGTTAAACCTATTGATTGACTTTTTTATGACAGGGCATATGACATAGGGGGAGCATTCAATAGGGTTAGACGTACTGCCCTGCGTTCAAATGTGAGGTTAGAGTTAACTCTAATGACGTCATGAGGGTAGATACCTTACGCTCGCATTTTTGAACGCGAACGTAGAGTTTAACTGTCAATGCCAAGCCAGTGTCACTTACACCAAACTATCCTGCTCGGAGTTAGAGTTAGTTGGGTTAACTCTAGAGTAGCTACACGAGTTATAAAAGACTAGAGTAGCTACACGAGTTATAAAAGAACGACCCTGGGTTGCAACTCGAAGCATTTTTGAACGTTAGAGTAACAACCCTACTCTACTCTGGTCATTTTCGAACGCAGGGCTGAGAGGGTTGTATTGATAACTTTTTTTTACTTGGCACTGACCTGCAAAATGCAAAAGCTTGAAAACTTGAATTTCGTTTGCTAACCCTTCAGCTTCCCCCATTAGAAAAAAAAAAAGTTCTTCGTTTTAACGAATATCCAATGCTTCTTTCAAAATAGTCTAATGTTGATTATTATAATTTATTATTGTTGTTACAACTTCACTGATGTTATGTGTGCATGTAGTTTGTCAGTTTCGATTATTGAAGCTGACCAGATAAAGTATGAATCAGTACTGTCAATTGAGATTATAATTTAAATCTTATGGTTTGTTTCTAGCTTAAATGATTAAACCTTTAAAAATCATTTAGGTCACTTCCAAAACTTTAATGATAACCAATTGAAGTGTCACCCCAGGCTTATTATACGACTACTTTTCAGTTATTTCTGCTTGAGACTCTAATTGAGAATGCATTTTTATTACGCTTTTAAATGTTTTCTCCGTAAATAACGTTTGCAAGATAACCGAATTCCTTTAAAACTACTTCGGTCACCTTGCAATTTTTTCTCATATTTGAGGGTAGCTACACATTCCATCGCACAGACAATGTGTAACTACCCTATCACTAAATGTTTGGATCGTATCATTTGTTTCATAGTAGCATTTGTGTGTTTTTCTATATTTTTATATGTTTTCATTTTGGTGGTGGTTGGTGAAAATGTGCTAACATAATGTACTTTCATACTCTATGGCTAATTCGTTCTATCATTCTACATTGTTCGTCCAACAACATCCTGTCTTTTGTATGGCGATTTATTTAATAATTTGTTATTAAACTATGGCAGGTCAAGAGTTAACGATACAGAAACAGCCCAACACGTCACTAAAAGACAACGGGCCGCCTTCAAACAATGGAGGGCAAACGCCACAATCTAATTCTAATCAGAAATCACCTGCCGGGTATGTATTCTGTGTTATAACAGTATGTGTTTATTTTGTAGTCATAGGTTTTATAATTTTCCCTACATAAATCTATTAAACGTTGCTCCGTAGATAAAACAAAAACCTAAGTTAGATAAAAGGTGTGTTCAGATAATGTGACGTAGTAGAAAATTCCACCAAAATCGGTTAAATTAATTTAGACACGTCTGATGTAAAGCCTCAGTCTCAAATTTAATACACCTAAGATTTAATTGAGTGAGTAAGTGTTTCAAATATGAGTAACAGTCCTCATTGGGTCACTTAAACAATTCTTTCTAGCAGTTTCCAATTAGGTCAATTAGATGTCCAGGTTATATACATTTAAAAAAATCCTATGTTATTTAACTTCAAACTTTGCTTCCAGATAGTTGTATATAAAGAATTGAAATTGTGTCCATTAAAATTAGACTAAAATACCTCAAAATAATACAGTTTCAAAAGCCGTAATATCCTAAACTTATGACCTTTTTTATCCATAGCATGATGCCGGGCACCCCCGAACCCCACGGGTCGTTGTCAGAAGCAAGATCAGGACGCTTCTCCCTCGAGCAGAGCCCTGGCTTCAACAACCCACAGACACCCACCTCTGCTGCCAACACTAAGTGCCAGGGTAAGTAATTAGCAACATTATTAAGGCTAAGTCCTGTTGTAGTATAGAATAGAATAAACTTTATTGTACAATAAAATAACAACATAACTTTAACACCAACTTAAATCTATAGGTATAATGGCGGTCTTATCGCTGACGGTGAATTCTACCAGACAACCTTTGTTTGGACTGTAAGAGCTTAAACACAAGAGAGGGTAGACTGCGGTGTACTGCTACCAATTTAATAAAAATAAAAAAAATAGAAACACTTTAAAAATATGCTATACATAGATTAAGAGATATAAAGTTATATAAAAGGCTACAAGCTTACAAATACAGAAGCAATATATAATTTCTAAGTACATAATTATTGATAGTTGGGCAGCGTTCGGAAATGCGCAGTATCTTCTCGTCCAATATAGATAATGATAAAATCAGAAGACTTAAAGTCAATCAAAAGAGCAATTTAGTGGGCTATGCTCGCTGTTTCCTTGTGATGTGATCACATCAGAAATGAAGATATCCGCAGGAGAATCAAGGTTACCGACATAGCTCTAAGAATCGCCAAACTTAAGCGGTAGATGGCAGGGCACATTGCTTGCAGAACAGATGGTCGATGAGCACGAAAGGTTCTGGAGTGGTGACCACGTACCGGAAAACGCAGCGTTTGAAGGCCTCCCACAAGGTGGACGGATGACCTAGTGATGGCCGCAGGAATCCGTTGGATGCGAGACGCACAGGACCGGTCCTTATGGCGACACTTGGGGAGGCCTATGTCCAACAGTGGATGTCTTTCGGCTAAAATGATTACGATGATGACGACATAATTATGCTACACAGTTTCATAGCTAGAAAAAAAAGAAAAGAATAATAGTGGGTGAGAAGAAATGAGATTAGGTAGAACCAAAATAGAATTACAAAGGAAATCGTCTTCGACTAAATTTTTAAATACGTAACATGAGGGGAGAAAAGCATCTGTAGCTGACTAAGGGGGCCCTGCTTAGTAATGAAACAGTAACGTAGACGTGGATGTTGAATATTTCTGGCTGCTACTATTAGGATACTTCGTTGCTTATATATACTATGATTGCCCATTGGCGTGCCAGATACCTTTATAGGGGGCAAGCCAAGGAACCTTGACTTATCTACAGTACTACTCACTTATATAATATTCCAAATAAAAAAAAACTCGCGCTTTTTACCGCCGTCACGTATAATCAGTGCAAAGTATATTTGCTGCAATGCTGATTTTAATTGCTACATTTTCATTTGTTAATAATAAGATAGAAATTGTGCAAACATCATGCCTGTATCATAAATGACGAAAACTATACAAGAGCCATCTATTGATATTTGGGAGATCGCGTATCATTTTTACGTATAACGTGCAGACAATGTTGCATAGTGGCGTCAGCGTGTCGTATCTATTAATGAATCTTCAATTACGCGCAAAGTTTAAAGATTAGGTTTTTATTTTATTTTATTCGTTCGACATGTTCCATGATTTAGATGTTAGGTGTTATGTATTTTCACATAAAAGTAAGCCGGGCTTATTTGCTTGTATTGCTCGCACGTCCCTGATTAGTACAGTATAACTTACTAAGTTAATAAGTATAAAGACTTGTTGCAGGCGGTAATTTTTTAAGGTTAGTTTGTAATAATATGACGTAGAGCAGTGGTGGCCGAGTGGTAACGGCCCCGACTTACGAGTTGAAGGTTGCGGGTTCAAACCCAGCCAGGCGCATTACTTTGTGTAATTTATTTCATCACCACTGCTCTCAAAACGGTGAAGGAAAACATCGTAAAGAAACCGGCATGTCCTAAAACCAAAAATTCGAAGACATGTGACATCCACCTACCTGCACTGGGCCTGCGTGGTAGATTACGGCCTATTCCCTCTCCTAGAGAGAAGGCCTGAGTCCCAACAGTGGGAACATTATAAGGCCGACTATGCTATGCTAATATGACGTGTTTCTTCATTTGATTTCGCCTTTTCTGTGGTCAAATCAATCAGCCAAGTTAATTATTTTTCTAACCTTATAAATATTCAGAAATATTATACACTAGCTTTTGCCCGCGACTTCGTCCGCGTAGAAGTCGAAAATGGTTTTATTAGGTTTTTTGAGATACGAAAATATGAAATATTATTTATTATCTTCGTCGTGTGTGATAGTCCATTGAATTGTATGGCGAGCGATATTGTATCTTAAGATAAAATATTATAGTATCTTAGCTGTGTGAAGCGTGTAGTGAACTCCACTGCGGATGACGTAACCTGCGACAAACTTATTATTTGCGGTTGGTACAGTATTCGGGTCTAGGGATCGAACCGCAAAATTTTTTTTTTTTTTTATATAGTTTTCCGGGATAAAAAGTACCCAGTGTGGTGCCCAGGATATTAAAGAATAATTATACCAAGTTTCATCGTAATCGAACCGGTAGTTTTTGCGTAATGCCTGAACAAACAGACAGACAAAAAAATTTTTAATCACATGTCGGTTGTGGTGTCGGTCTAGTAACACCCCCTGCCATTTATTTTTTTGATATTTTCAATGTACAGAATTTTCACTTCTACAGATTTATTATAAGTATAGATAGATAGTGCATTATTTTTTATTTATTACTTTCAATTTCGTCAATCTAGGAGATCTACGACAAAAATCATTCCAAGACAGTAATATCATAATTAGAGTAACTTCAAAACCTGAAATATGATGAACTAACTCGTTATAATCTGTGCAGATGAAAAATCCCGCCCCAGTCCGCAATCAAACCGGTCGAGTCAAGACAGCGCATCAAAAACGCCACAACGAGACACGCCCAACCTGAACCAAGGCCCCTACGCACCTGCATCATCAGCGTCGTCGTGTTCTGGTAGCGTCAAGAGTAGCTGCAGCGTCGCTAACAGTGGAGCTGTTACTACTGCCAGCGGGTCCATGGACGATTCTATGGCGGGAAATAATGAAGTAAGTTGGCTTCAAAAATACGGGTAGAGTACACTAATGTAGTGGCAAGGAAGTTTTTTTCGTTTGGCTCCATAGATTCAGGAAAAAATATCGTTTATATATTTTTTTTTTAATAAATTTTGTAAAAAAGTACATCTTTGAAGTTCTGATCCGCAACACCTGCAGGGAAACATTGTAACTCAGTTTAGAGGCGATTTTGAATTACAAACATATTCTTACTGTGCAAATTGCCTAAAAATGAGTTACAATGTTATTCCTTGCTGGGATCGCGAAAATTCTTTGACTGGTAGAAAACTACACTATAGCTGAGCGTCATCGACTTCTACCCTGAATATGCACATTTGCTATGGCATAGACAGCGAGAGCAAAGGCACGAACAAAACTAGTTTCAAATAAAAATTCGAGTGCTGTGTCTGTCCCCACTACAACCAACGCATGTCTGTAGGTGTTGCAGGTGTATTCGATCACCACACTTTTTGACACCTTCTGAATTATTTAAATTATAAGACGTTGAAAAGGGGCTTCTTTGCAAATTGTAATGTCATCAAGTAGATTTCAACTCTGTGGTGACTCCAATACGATGGTTAATAAATATCTTATTCTTCAACAGACGACACTATCTGGCGGTCCAAACAGCACGAGTCTTCCGGGTCCCTTCCCCGGTCCCTGCAGTATGAACAGGCCAGACAACATACCCATCAACCCAAACCAGGGTCCCAACGGCCCCATGACCTCCACGTCTTCCTTCGACCCTATCTCCTCGCTCGCACAAATGTCGCAACAGCTCACTAATACGGTGGGCGGTGGCGGCCCGGGCCCTGGGGGCCCCATGGGACCCAATGGCGGCAATATGGGCCCCTTCGGGTCTGGACCACACCATATGCAGCACCATCACTCAATGCATCCGCATGGACATCCACATATGATGATGAATGAACTAGGTAAGTGGGTTGCTTCATTTGGAATCTTACGAGTCTTCTAAAACTCAAATGTTATAGTTATAATTCTGTAATCAAGAAAAAAACTAACAATATTCTATTTGTTCTCAGGATGCCATATGGACAACATGGGAGGCCCAGGAATGGGTGGACCCATGGAAGGAATGATGGGCGGCGGTGACTTCCCACCAGACATGAATCTTAGTCCGAAAATGGGTGGAGGTCCTATGGGCGGGCCTATGGGACCGATGGGACCTGACGCGGCTATGATGGGACCTAGGATGGGCGGCCCTGGCAAGATGCCACCCTTCAACGGTGCCAACGTACAAGTGAAAGCAAGTGCTCCCAACACGATACAGTACCTGCCTACGAGGCCGCAGATGCCGTGCAATTCAGGGCCGCGAGGTCCCCCCAGCCTGGACTTCCTGCAGCGAGTGACGAACCCTCAGATGCAGATGGAGGGCGGCAAGGGAGGCGTGGCGTACTTCCCGGGCGCGCGCGGCCTGGACATGGAGCCCGGCATGCGCGGCGTCATGCGCGCGCCCGGGATGCTGCGCATGCCGCACCACTACCCCGCCGGGTTCAACTCGCCGCCCAAGATGCCCGACCCCTTCGGCGGCCCGGGGCCCAACCCTATGTGCGGGCCCAACTTCCGCGGCGTGAAGGGCGGCATGGGCCCCGGCAACGTGCGCATGGGCTCCGCGCAGCCGCTGCCGCCGTCCATGGGCGGGCCGGGCCCGGGCTTCAAGGGCCAGGGCTTCGCCGTGCCGTCCACGGCGGACCCCACGTACGCGGCGCAGTTCCACAACTTCCAGCAGCAGCTGTACGCCACCGGGTCGCGCGCAGCCCAGCCGCACCAGGCCTACCCGCCGTACCAGCCGTCCAAGTGATGATCGGCGCCGGCAGCGGTGTAGCGCACACACGAGCTGTTCAGTTTTAGCGACGTTCGTTCTTTTGTATTGCAGACTGATCGGTGGTAGTTTGTGTTTCCCGTCGGCGAGAAACGCGACCGTACTTAATAAATTGTACACCAGTGAAATGAGAGATCAAATATTTTGTTAGTGATTTTCGTTAGTCCGCGTATTATTGTGAGATTTTTCGATGTTGTGAAGTTTTTCAAACTAATTTTATTATGTTTATTGTAGCGTATCAGTTTCGTTTTAGGTCATTATTCTAGGTTTCTTGACTGAGCATGAATTTTATGTTAGTGAATGCAGATGCGTTTGTACAAATTGTACAAAATCTAGACGTGTTATTGTGTACTCTACATAATTTAAAGTACAGTTTTTAGACATAATTTTTTGCTTATGGCAATAAATTAGTTTTAGATGGTTTTTTACACAGACATGCCAGAATTTCAGTGTATCGGTTCCTTTACTTAGCTATTTTTTATATATGATTCCTATGCACACAGATATCTAGTCAATTTTGAAATTAATGGAGCCCGACCCTGTGTTAAAACGTAATCTTAAACGATTGAATCCGCACTTTGGTTACTTTAATAACACAGAAGTACATAATTTTATATGTTTTGTCCATTTTAGTTTTATATTAATTAATATAATTAGTGAAATTGGTTTATTATAATTATTTGGCTTAACGGTCAGTATAAATTGAAAATTAATGTATGCAGTTTTTTAACTGTTTCATTTGATCTGAATAGCAATGTTTTTTCTGTCTTCCAATACCTTTACTAGGCTCTTAATATTACAATACCGCTAGTGTTGAGTATATCATTATCATTTTATACTCTACTTAAAGCTAAAACTTGCGTTAAGCGAGTGCTAGTAGTCTTTACTTTTAATGATTAAAAGTACTTAAAATCTGATGCCATATTATTTGCCACATGAATTTAATTTCGTGATATTTTAACCGTCTTATTTAATTTATTATCGTCTGTAATTCTGTATGAACAATGCCAAGATTATCTGATCGCAACAGTTTTTGTTTTAATCATAGTACATAGGGCATATTAATATGCTAGGCTAGTAGTCGCACATTGTGGTTTACACAGTGGCCTTGGTTAAGTAATGCCTTGTTTAAAAAGCAATGAACCCCGGCGGATGCGGAGCGAGGATGAGCCATCACACAGCGGACCTGCGTGCAGACTGCACTACCCTAAACATACTTCATTATACAAACGCACGAAACTCAACATAAACAAATCCCTATATCCTACGTATTTCTAAACGTGGCCAGCTAATTTGTGTAGCACAAACGATAACCCAAATTAGCTAAACGTTTAAAATAGTATCTTTTAACTAGTTAAATAAATAAAAAGACGTGTTATTTCTATTACCGGCATCGAAATCGGTGAAAGTATTTGACAAATCGCGCAAATATGATCTCTATTTTTAATTGAATAAGGTCATGAATTGTGTCAAATGGTCTATGGCACCGATTTAAAACGCTTCGAAGATAATTAATTATTATTGGTATTAGGGGCGTGGCGCGTGATGAATAAGTGTCCAACGTAAGGTCTAAGCTAAATTTGAGCATCATAACGATACTAGTCCAGTACTCCCGTGATCTCATTTGCTGCTTTGTGCCAATTGCCAAGTATCGTTGGTGACGTAACACGTCGAATAAATAGTCTCGGACACGAAACGCGTTCCAACGAAATTATTATAAAGATTTATGCACCGCCGTGCTAGCTCAACGTAGAACAGTCTGCACTCAGCTCTAGATCTCGAGATTACAAAGGGCATGGAGTAATTGTGAGGAAACAGCACAACAGTCCAGTAAGAAACACCCGCTAGCAATTAGATAGTCTTAATTTAACTGTAATTATAATATAAGGTAAAGAATGGTTCTTGTTTTAGTAATAAGCGAAGAGCAATGATATAAAATAGTTTGTGTAATATTGATAAGAGATGAAATTAAGATGCAAACTATTGGTTGTGATTCTGACACAATTTGTTAAGTTGTTCGTAGATTTGTCACACGGAGAATTGTGGAAACTTTACTGATTCACGATAAGGCCCTTTTTAATTTAATTTTTTGTTTTTGGATATTTTTTACTTGTCGTTCTCGTTTGTACATCGCTAACAATAATTGTACAGAGTACTTTTGGACTTAATTTAAGGCAATAAATGTATTTATTTTATAACTCGTGATGTAAGAATTTATTCTTAATTATTATAAAAAAAATATATAATATGCTTGTAAGACTCATGTTTTATTTCTCATCTTTTCTTTAGATAACTAACTGCAAAACCCGAATATAAAACATAATCGTCGATCGTCCGGTAACCGTCCGGACCGAGCCCAAATCGTCGACGGCGCGTACTGTTCCACGCGCGCCTCAAGGAGATGTCATCAAACCGTAGGGGCCCAACAGGGTCGAAGCCTACAAGGGCCAAGGGTCTGCTTCTGAAAGGAAGATTCGGGCCGGTATAAAAGGCAACGAAGGAACAGGAGTGGGTTTTTAGTAAAGGTCTGACTGTACTAACTCTATTTCTATTTTCTGATTATAAAACAAAACTTCACCATCACTATTCTCTTGCCCTTGTCCCATATTACCTATTTGGGGTCGACACCACATACCTTTAAGGTGTGTAGTCCCTTGAAAACCTGGCCGTACATCGTTCGAGAGCAGTGGTGGCCAAGTGAAAGCAGTGGTGGCCGAGTAGTAACGGCCCCGACTTACGAGTGTAGGTTGCCAGTTCAAACCGTTCCAGGCGCATTACTTTGTGTAATTTATTTCATCACCACTGCTCTCAAAACGGTGAAGGAAAACATCGTGAGGAAACCGGCATGTCCTAGAAACAAATATTCGAAGACATGTGACATTTACCAACCCCCACTGGGCCCGCGTGGTGGATTATGGGCCATTCCTTCTCTAAGAGAGGAGGCCTGAGTCCCAGCAGTGGGAAAATTATTATATGATTATGCTTATGTTATATTCGTACTGCCGCCCAGGCGGCAGTATGAGTCTGTGAGACTTCTGAATCCATTTTCTTTGCAAAATACTGATTGATTTACATATGCTATGTACATTCTTAAGAATACTTAATTAACATTTTTTGTGTAAACATATTTCTAAAGATCAAAGCCGTTTGAAAGGAGTAGGGAAAACAAGCGAAAAAATATCATGTTAAATTTTTTGTTTGGCAAAAGTATTAGCCCTACGAAAAAAACATATGTTAGTAATGTTTTACATGAATCTATAATAAACATATAATTTTTTTTCAAACCTATGGACCCAGAGGCGGATCGTGAAATTGTTGGACTCTGGGCTAACACTACTTGGGGGCCCACCTAAGTAATCAAATTAATTGGCATTTTGTTAAAAAGAAGTTTGTATTTTTCCTACAGTGTACCTTTTCGACAACAACCGATCACTGTAGAAATGTCGTCCTAGTGGAACAAGAGATCACGAGTTACTATAGCTAACTTGAAAGTCTAAATGTACTTCGTCTTGTGGTTTTCTGTAAGAGATTGCCCTGTGCGAGAAGACCGCCGACTGAACACTTAGTTTTTGTAAATGTGTATGATTGTAGATTGTTTTTAATGAGATCTGGGGGCCCCTTATATCCCTGGGGCCCTGGGCTGCAGCCCATTTAGCCATTAAGTAGATTCGGCCATGTATGGACCTAGCCGTTACTGAAGAGTAGGCTTCGAAAGTCACTGTTTTATGCACAATGGCACTGCTCGGGAGTTAGGGCCTTAACACAAAAATACCCATCTGGGTTTTGTACCTGCAGCTTCGAAATATAGGGCTGAACACTATCCTACCTGTAGGATTAAGTAAGTATCGACACAAATTTGCAGTAATCTTCAAATAATAAATAAAATAAAGTAGATTTATGTTTCTATAAATCATGAAACAAATATTGTCTTTTTAAATAATGTATTCATGGTCACCCTTCAAATCAATTTCATAGGAAATTAAAGAATAGCTAATAACTTCGTAAATATGTACTTTTTTAAGGTGGAATTATACCTACATTTAGTAGAAATTTATACAAAATATAGGTGTTTTTGGTTTCGAATTTTGTCACAAGAATAAGTAGATTAGAGGACAATCTATTTACCAAAGCATCTCAATTGAGGAGCCACATTAAATGTGCTATATCTCCCAATCCACACATTACTGATATCCGGTTCTTGTCCTACAAATCTAATATACTTACTACTAAATGATGAAGAAATTGAGTATTAATTGAACTAATGCTTCTTTGAAAAATGGCGGGTAATGTGTATGGTCTGAGGAGCCATATATAATGTATGGTAGCTTTTTTAATTTTAACACTACAGAGCTCAAATTTTGTCTACTAACTACTCTAAAATGCTACTAAATCGTACTAAATTATGATAAATATTCATCCATGATGTTCCTCGTTTTGACGTGACTACTCAATTCAAACATTTAGATTGAGGTGCCACCTTCATGTTCATGTAACTTTTGAAGTATTATACTACAAAATCGAGGATCGAACCTACAAAAATTTTAAACTTACTACTAAATAAGTACTTAATTTCATTAAAATACGACATGTGGCACCTCAATCCTTACGGACATTGAAAATCGTGTAGTTGGAGCCGCGCCATAATACTAATATCAAGTGGTTTGTGGTGTGGGTGCCGATTCACCGTTTGGACACCTTTCTCAAAGGAGAGTTTTGACCGGAGGGTGTCGACGATTTCGTGGAAGGGTACGGGTACCGCCTCGCAGCGGGACACGACGCCCGCTATCACTTCGTATAAAATAGTTTATAGTTTTAATAATTTTTTAAAATTTCTTTTTTAGGTATTAGTTTATTTTGTAAGATTATTTGTGTATTTTATCTATGGGCCTTAGTTGCCTGATAATAAAGCTATTAAAGATTATTATTATACCTACTTTTACTAACTAAAACCCATCTATGTTCCTTCATTTGCTCTTTATGTTCTAGGGTCACAGTAACTCTTTCAAACGTTCCCGCAGTGCTAGCCATATTCTTTGATGCTAGCAGGCATCGGGCCTACTAGGCCCTTTCGTGTAGAGTATAGCTTACAGTTTAAGCCATAAGTCCGTATCTGTCCAGTCATTCAGTTTTACGCCTTCATTTTTTTTTTTGGCCGTTTTTAGGTTTTAACTGCAACTAAAGCAATAATTTTACATCGTCAAACATGGTCGACATTTAACTTCGTCTAAAATTAACTTTGTTTTTCCCGCAATTTTATCGTAACCCACTGGTAACAGAAAGAGGAAGCTTGTACCAGAAACATAGAGTGGCACAGATATAAAAATCATGGTTTATGTTATTTTGTTGCAAATACAATTTTTATAATATTTTTTTTTGTGACTTTATGGTGGAAATATTTTGAATGCAATAAAATAAGCAACCAATCGAAAATGAAACAATGTGTTATGATAGTTCATAGATGGTTAATTCTAATTAGCAGGATCGCAACGTCAACGACATATTTGTACGGTGTGATTGGTTCAAAATTCAATATTGTCGATGGTTTACATTTTCAACCAATCAAAAATGTTGTTCATCGCAATGGCACTTGCATCGTTTTGAAATGTTGCTTAATGGTCCTTTGTTCATCTGGAAAGTTTTTTTTTATGATTCATTTAGTTTTTATGTTTCTCACACGTTTTAATTAGGCGTAGTTTTAAATAAAATATTTATTTTAAAATATTTAGCTAGAGAGAAAGTAGCATCCTTGACTAAAGTGGAAAATTACTCATTCATTATTCGAAATTAAAAAGTACATGAATTTGTCTATGGAAATACAGAACGGAATCTTGTAAAAGATTAGGCCATTTCATAAAACAAATGTATAGTAACTCGCAGAAAATATCTTCGGGACAGTTGTATTTATTTCAGCTTTGCATTTTATTTTAAATTGATTCGTGAACCGCATTGTAGGTCCGTTGGAAAGGATTCATCGTCGACTCTAGCGGAAGGGTTAGCAGTCTCGTTCTGCAATAGAAAAGATTTGCATTGAGAAGAGACGTAAGGTAAACATCGATTTTAATTTTTTTCTCCTAAAATGGAATCGTGTAATGAAAGTAAAGATTGCATATTACTACGCTTAAGTGGCTGTATATTGAGTGTTTATAATGTATTTTTAGTGTATCCTTGTACGAAATGAAAGTTTGACTTTTGCCACATATTCTTTTGAATGGCAGCTGACCGACGTACATCTAGTTACGAGAGTAGGTACATAATATGCAACGTAAACTGTGTAGTGAGCTTGTAAACGTATTATTTTCAAAAATATGTTGGTGATTGAGTGTTCAAAGTGATTACAAGACGCTTACGAAAGCAGGATATTGAATTGTTTTTCTTAGGTAAAATGTCAAATTGTGAACTTGTCAACTGGGTTGAGTCATTGTTGCGATCCATTTATCGCCCCAACTTATTGTTGAATACGTATTTTCACTGTTTACCTGAATAAAACATTATTTATAGAATCAAGACTGATTGTAGATAGTATTTTTTCTAGTGCCTATTCAGTTGTTTTCATTCAGGTTTTGTGTAGATCTAGGCTGTTCTCTTGTAATTCTTTAAATGTACAACTCTTTTGTTCAATTCCTATAAAAAAATATGAATCACTTAATGAACAACAAAAGGCTTTATTATAAACATAATCTTGTTGTGAGATACAGGGTCACATAAACTGGATAATTTATAAGTAACTGTTCTTTACTTATCTTTTTCTAGTTTTGTAGTACAATCTCACAGTTAACTTCTAAGTGGGTTTATTATAATGTATTGCCTATTTACACAATCTTACCAAATAGGTCATTGGTACACAAAGTAGTTGGTGTAAGTTTTTTTTAAATCTTTACTGTTTAATTTAGGAATCTTTGTCAGAATAATACAATTTATTATAAACTATTCGGATGGTAGTTGAATGGTATGTTAAACATAGTAGAATCATAGTTTAAAGCCAGCCATATGGATAGCTAATTGAAATAACTTCTTAAAATTAGGAAGTGTCTCGTAAATATAGACTACAAAGTTATGGCATTCTTAAATCTTCTTTTTAGTATTTTGATTAAAAATGCAAAAGCTGTTTTAGAATAATCCTATTGGGTTGATGTGGTGGCTTTATCAGAAACTACTCATTACATTCCATTACAATCTTATTGATTGCTATTCAATCCACTTAAAAGTAAAGCATTGAAACAAGTTCTTTGTTTTTATATTCAAAACAAATCAATTTCATTTATATACATACAAAACTTACAAACTAAACATGGGACAGACTTGTAACCATACACTCGTCAAATATTGGTATCCTAAGATGCAAAGTAGGTAAACACAATATTCTGAACTTAATGTTGTAATCAATAACAAATAAAATTGTCACTAACAGGACAATATAAAATGTCCCAATAGCTTATCATAGTTTTGCAATATGGTTACCAATATAATAAACTATTGGTATTATATTACGGGGTGAACCTCTTTCACTAACTTATGAAATTTAGAATTTTATGAAACAGTGCATGTAACAACGCCGAAAAAAATATGATTCAACTGAGAACAGTTTTTTTAGAACTATCCCAATAAAGGTTTAAATTATATAAATTGTTTAGTTTAAACTTAAACTATAATCATACAAAAATTGTTTTAAGTAATCCAACAGGAAATCCTGCAAATTAAAACAAACAAACTGATAGGTGCAGTCTTTTTGAGGAAATATCTTTATTTACCTACAATTGTGCCAATATTGTTTTGTATTCTACTTACTGACATTTTCATCTACATGAAACTATGAAAACAACTAAGGAATAAGTTGTTTTAAAAAACTATTAACTGAATGTCATAAGTAATCGGTTCAATAATAATTACTAATTTTCTAATTCCAGAGATATTAATTTTGAGTACAGAAGCAATCAATGCTTGTCAGTTTCCTAAGTATTTAAACTCAATTTTATTGCCTTATTGAGGTTCTCCATACTTTTATTAATTATGTAGTTTAAAATTACAAATAATTGTTATCTCCAAAACATGAATGTACTTTTGTCACAGACGCTATCAAAAAATCTATATTTGGATATGTAAATAAAAGACTAAAATAGTAATTGTTTTCAAAAGGCAAGACAAAGTTAATCAAAATGGGGACTTAATTAATTGAGCTAAAATACAATATGATAATCTCCACTCTTGTCATGCTCTGTGTACAACAACATTAAATTTTGTGTTAAATGCATTTAATTTGAATCATTGATACATACAACAAAGAAGATTATATAGTCTGTCTTATTTGTTCAGCAGGTTCAACAATAACACATGCTCCAAAAAATAAGTTAAACTACAGCTTGTTATACAGTATTGAAAATATTTTATTCATTCAATATTGACTAGATCTAAAATACTCCACAATTTACTATGGTAATTGATTTTTACTGGTCTTGATTAAGGTCTTTTGACCTTAATCTGGTCATTTAATCCACTGGCCATTTTTGTTGAATCTCTGAATAATGGTTGAAGGCAAACTGCCTCCAAATGTAGACCAAAACTAAAAACTGTTTTCTGCTTCGAATTTGATTTCTAATAAGAAAAAAAGCATGCATTGCTAGTAATGCATAGACTAGACTGACTTTAAATAAAGAGTTTAATGTGTTATGGCATTCATCGTTCTCTTATCCTCATACCGATTAATTAGGTTGGCACATTTGTGTTCTTATTCCATACTTTTGTATTAATTGCCCAAAGAGTTTTTTTTTTCTTTGGCAACTGAGCTGGTGTCGACTATTCTGTCAGTTTCATGTGGCGACGGTACTGCTGTGAGGTGATCCATCAAACTTTGCACTTAGTGGTGGATCTAAAATGTCTTGGTTGTAAGGTTACTTCTTTATTAACTGTCATTTTAGTAGTCGCCAGCCTTTGGGCTGCGGGATTGTTGGAAAGTTTTTTTTCTTTGGCAACTGAGCCCATGTAGACTATTCTGCCAGTGTCAGGTGGTGATGGTACTGCTTTGAGGTGAACCATCAAACTTTGCACGTAGTGGTGCATCTAAAATGTGGTACTGCCGTGAGGTTAATTGTCGATCTTGGCATTTTGTGGTGGATCTAAAATGTCAGTGGCTGTAAGGTTACTTCTGTATTAATTATCATTTTAGTGGTCACCACTCTTTGGGCTGCAGGATTGTTTGAAAGAGAGAGAGAGAGGGTGGTGGTAAAGGAACACAGGTGGGTTTCAGTCAGTAAAATTCTTACTCAGAGCAGGAAAGAGTTGTTTGATGACATCACATCCAAAAAAAGGATGTTGTTTGGGCTGCTTTGATTTTGCAGAGCATTATTTAAAAAAAGTAGTCACTCCATTTCAAGAAACATCATATTATTATTTTTGGTTTTCCTCTATGTATTAATTATGGCAATATTTACTATATTGCCTCCTTGGGTATACCAAATCAAGTGAACGATTTTTCACTGTTGGATTCACATTATATTAACATGAATACAGAACAATATCATTTAGTCACTATGTGCATTGCTGGGGGGCCTGGTTGAGTGTAAATTAGATAAGTAATATAATAATTGGTTACAAATTAATTTAATAATATTGTACTTAGGTTGACAAGTAATAGACTTCCACAAATAAGCACTTTTGTAGTTAGATATCTTATACAAATATTAATGTATTATTTAATAGGTCAACATTGACAAATATGGCCCACTACAATTAATTTGGTGGACAAGAGGCAAGCTCACAGATATTAAATAATAATAAACTTGTACTCACGGTATATAATTTTATCATTTCTTAATTTGGGCGCGCGCCTTATCGACATATCTCGCTCGTATCAGCTACGATTTGCGATAAATCGGGTTTGCATAATATGGGAGATGTTTATGATTTTTTATAAACGTTTAATTAGTTGATAACTCTTTGTTATAAGGATATCTTATATGTTGTTGTTTAATTGACCAGGAATTTGCTCGGGCAAATGTTAGATATCTTTGAAATTCTCAGCTTTTTTCTACTATAATATGCATGTGTTTACATCTAAAGCTTCCTCACGAATCAATCTCTATTGGTGATAACCGCATGAAACTCAGTTTCAGTAGTTTTTGATTTTATCGCGAACAGACACACAGACAGATGCGGTGGGGGACTTTTTATACACGGTGTCTTTGACATCGACGCAAAAACGAATACCACGGATCCAGTACATGATTCTGGATTCCCCAGTGGTGGAAATTTTCGTCACTTTTTCCTAACTTTTAAAAATCGTTATTCTAACCAATCCCAATGATATTTTTAGTAAAATAAAAAAAAATAATCAAATAGTCATCGGGGTAGATAAAATTGTTATTCTAATCAACCCCTATGACATTTTTAATGTTAAAAGTATGTAATTAATTAATTTTTTCTCACAAAAAATGTTAGAATAACGATTTTATACAGTTTAAATTAAAAACGTATAGATTTTTTTTTAAATTGGAAAAAGCCGACGAAAAATTTCCACCACTGAGAGGTCCAGAATCATGTACTGGATCCATGGTATTCGTTTGTGCGTCGATGTCAAACACACCCTGTATGTTAAGGATAACGATGGTTTAATTATATCAGTAGTCACTACCATGTAGTTAGTTTTTAGGTTAAATTAAGTGCTTTTTAGGTCATCAACTAATCTAACACTATTTTTAGAGTCTACATGCTTACGACGTATTTTTTATGTCCAGTAAATTATATTACATCATTGTTTTATATACTTAATGTTATTTAGTTGGACATTAGACTGATGTTCTATGGCAATGATTAATTTATTGAGTACTAAAATGAGAAAGAAATTATTTATGACTCATTAGAACCTATAGATATTTTGTGTGCTGTATTTAGTATGTCAATTATACTTCAGTTACTGAGAAGTTTTTCATTTCTATCGACAATAACTCAGAACAAAAACGTGTGACGGAGGCATATTTAGTCCACTGTGCGGTGTGCCACGCAATTAAAAAAAAAGCCGGGCAAGTACGAGTCGGACTCGCGCACTGAGGGTTCCGTACAAACTTACCTATGTGTAGTTCAATTCCCGAATGAATTCTATCGCAAAAAAAATTACTCTTTTCAGATTTATTCCTATACCTGTGCAATAAGATCTTGCTTTATGCCAAATTTCAGGATTTGGGGTCAACGGGAAGTACCCTATGAATGTTGATTCCCTTAAGAATGTTGAAATATACGTTTTTGCTACATAAACGGCCGTATCTTTGGTTTTCGTTAACTAAGAAATTTGATTTTTCAAATTTCAAGACCTGCGTATATGGTTTTAATTTCAAATCGATACCTCCACGCGTTTCCGAGATAAAAGATCTTGACAGACAGACAGACGGACAACAAAGTGATCCTATAAGGGTTCCGTTTTTCCTTTTGAGGTACGGAACCCTAAAAAGACCCTTGAAAGAAAGAAATTTAAAACCATTGAATAGTAGTACGTATTACATTTTCTATACAAAATAATAATAAATATGAAGTGTCTGTTTGTGATATAAAAAAAAAACATTTTTTTACATACCTTACTTATAACAAAATGCAATTTTTAAAGTTTTCGTTGGTCTGTTTGTTTCGGCTAATCTCTGAAACGGCTGTACCGACTTTGAGGAGACTTTCGGTAAATAGCTGATGTTATAAACAAAGAATTAGGGTTCCGCGTAAGAAAACAAACTTCTTGTAATTGTGATCAAATGGAATTGTGTTGTTTTACAAGTCTGACAGACTACTCAGCTAGTTTAAAACTTAAAATAAAAAATATTTGATAAACTTAAAAATATCAAGTGTGAATACTATATTTAAATTACGACGGAATAAGCGAATGTCGATAGAAAACAAGAACGTCCCTATTACATTAATAAACAAACGACATCAGAAGATTACAATTTGTTATCAAAAACGCTTATAAAAATATAAATTACGGCTTACGCAAGGTGAGAGTAAACGATGAGAATCTATGGTGGTCATAAAAGATGGACTAGTCACCTTTCACTAAATCAGTTTTGTAATCCATAAAGTGTAAACTGGCCGCGTGTCTCTAGTGGCGTTGGCGCATCACTGATAGACTATATAACTCAAGGACCGCGAAAATATGTATGCAAATGATTTTCCAATTCCGGTGGAATATAAATGTTACAGTTTCTTTACGCTAATTTCGCAGGCTTGTTATAATCTATTGTTTTAACTAGTATTATAAATCGACGGTTTCTGAATTAGGTATTAAAGTATTTTGACAAATGTCTTAGCCTGGAAACCTATCTAAGTTTGTTGTCATTTTTTTTTTTTGAGGTGGGATATCCTCAAGATGAGTCTTCGCTAGAGGATTCGAGCACACCTTTAAGAGGCAGATATATGATTTTTGGGGATTTTGAATCCAACATTACGTCTAGACGGCTAGTCTGAATTGTTTAAAAAAAAAATATGTTAAACTAGACTTTTTGCCTAATAATTTGATCACAAATATTTTCATTTTTTTTTTGTCATAAAACTTGGTATGATTAATTTTCAAAGAAGATTAAACAAAAACCATTGGGTGTATTTTTATAAAACTTTCACAAACTAAAAGGTAATTTAATTACCAATATTTTGATATAGGGTTTTATTCATAATTGTGTTTAATAAATTAAGGAAAATAATAATTATTATTCGAATAATCTTGATTCGCGGAGAGTGACGCTAGCCCATCTTGTTCGCTCAAGGTCGCTGGCCTTTAGTGTCGCCTTAAATAACTTCTCCCATTCTGGGTGGAGCGAGAGGGCATTTCATACTTTTACTGATTAAAACCCACCTGTGTTCCTTCATTTGCGTTTTGCGTTCCATGGCCACGGTAACTCGTTCGAAAAATTCTGCAGCCCATCACACTTTGGCATTCTTCTTCTTAGCGTATCGATGGCAAAACTAGTCAAATTCCTTGTAAGGCCCAATATTCGGCCACGGCAGTGCCGTCCGCTGATGCTGTCATTAGGTCCCTACGTGAACAGGTAACAGGGCACGTAATTTTTAATGCCAAACTTAAACTTTGGCATTAAAGTAGCGTTTTACTGCACATTCTCAATTAAAGCGGGCCAAGAAGCTACAAACGTAAATATTATCTTTATAGTATGTAAATACAATGGTCGTCATAAGAAAAAAAAAGACAAACGTCTTGACCTCAGTGTGAATCTGCCTTTCTAATACAAGCTTGCATAAGGCTCATCATCACATTCGATGAGTTACTGACGATTCGGACACAGTGTCTGAATCAACACATTTTTGTTTAAATATTTTTTCACTGATGATTCGGACACTACCAAATTTATTGAAGCTAGAAAGAAATTTATTGCCCGAATTAGCCGCCTCAAATCCAGCCTAAAATAGTTTTCGTAACGCTTTTTTTTCCCATATATTATGTTTTAAAACTTTTTATCTGACTGTACTAAACAGTGTGTCTGAATCGTCAGTGAAACAAAAGTGTAGATCTGCCTTTCTAATACAAGCTTGCATAAGGCTCACCATCACATTCGATGAATTACTGACGATTCGGACACAGTGTCTGAATCAACACATTTTAGCTTAAATATTTTTTCACTGATGATTCGGACACTACCAAATTTATTGAAGCTAGGAAGAAATTTATTACCCGAAGTTGCCGCTTTTAATCCAGCCTAAAATAGTTTTCATAACGCTTTTTTTCCCCATATATTATGTTTAAAAACTTTTTATCTGATGGTACTAAACAGTGTGTCTGAATCGTCAGTGAAAAAAATATTAGTCAATTCAGACACTGTGTCCGAATCGTCAGTAAGTCCATTCGATTACTGCTTGACTCTTATCAACTGCGTTCTGCGTTTAATAAGGCATTATGAATTTTACCGTCAACACAATATTATTTTTATTATCTGTGTAAACTTGTTTTTCTTTTTACGGTTTTTTTTTGTAACATCTACGGCATTCATCGTTTCGCAATGCAAAATAGGTTCGTTTTGATGATCGGTGTGGCGTGTCATTATGCCTACTCATTTAACAATATTATAAATGTAAATAACACTACGCATAAATTTTTATTTTGACTATTTAAAAGTAGTGGCTACAAAAATGTCTAACTCTAGATTTGTCAAATTTGTTGGTTGATGGAACGAAAGGCGCAGGATTGGAACGGTTCTCACTAGGTGAACCGATCTCCTGATGAGGGTCGCGGGAATCCAATCGATGTGTGTGTGTGTGTGATTAGTATGTATTATTTTATGACATTATTTAGTAGGTATTTTTGTGATATTTATTTTACTATGTGTTAGTATATAATTATAATAGTATATCTTTTATTGCATGTTATATTATTTCATTGTTAACTATGTATTTTGTGTGTACCAATTTTCCCTTCTACACACAGTATCTACATCTCTATTTTCTCCAACTCTCCTTTCGCAGGTTGATAGCTGGAAGATATTTCTTTAGAAATAAGCATCACCTTTGTACTAATCTTCTGTTTCCTTCTTCTTTTCTTTTATTATTGTGGGTACATAAATTGTTTAAAAAAAAAAACAGTTCGTTGTGACGACACTTGTCTTCCCTCTAAGTCCAGCAGTGGACGTCTTTCCTGTAAAATGACGATTTGCCAAATTTTACTTCGACTGAAAATTTTCACATTACAGTAGGGTTCAACAAGTTCTCAAAACTGTATATTCAATTCAAAACCGACCGAAACTGCAAACATAATCTGCATTTTATCGTAATCTATTCAATACAAGATGATATTCGATAAACTGTTTTTATACAATCGACAACAAGGACGCGAGGTTGCCAGAATCACACTATCACACTATAAAAACTATCACTATTATAAAGACGAAAGGTTGTATGTACGTTTGTTACTCCTTCACGGTAAAACGGTTGAACTGATTTGAATGAAATTTGGCACACAGGCAGTCTATGTCCTTTAAGTTCTCTTGGGCTAGTATTTATATAATTTCGGGAGTAAAAATATGGCAAAAAAAAAATTCGTAATTTTCTATTTTATAATGATCATAAAATTTGAATGTTATAATCCTATGTTTGTTAAGTAGTAATTATGTAGTGGATTGAGCATTCATTAATTTGACTTCATCAAAACATACAGTTTATTCACTGTGGCTTTTCTACCATTATGGACGAAAGATTTTCTCAGTATATAATGTAACTGTAGTTTCCGCCCGCGCAGCAGTAGGAAATTATCCCAAGGGAATATACTCACGGGATAAAAAGTATCCTATGTACTATACCAAGACGAAACTTAGTATACGAGTAAACCTTATCTACTCGTGTACCGATTTTCGTCGAAATCTGTTCAGCCGTTCAGCCGTGTAGAAGCAACAAACACACACACTCACAAACTGAAATAAAGGATAGCATAGTCGGCCTTATAATGTTTCCACTGTTGGGACTCAGGCCTCCTCTCTAGGAGGGGGAATGGGCCGTAATCCACCACGCGGGCCCAGTGCGGGTTGGTGAATATCACATGTCTTCGAATTTTTGGTTCTAGAACATGCCGGTTTGCTCACGATGTTTTCCTTCACCGTTTTGAGAGCAGTGGTGATGAAATAAATTACACAAAGTAATGCGCCTGGCTGGGTTTGAACCCGCGACCTACAACTCGTAAGTCGGGGTCGATACCACTTGGCCACCACTGCTCTCATATATATTATATAATATTAGCGTGATGTATTAGTAACTTTTTATTTCTGTTGCTCTTGTCAAGACAAGGGCATAACTCTTGACAAAACGGTACAGTCCACAGTATGATTTTAAATTATAATTATATTTGCATCTAGACTTTATAGCCTTCAAATTATCTTTGCAAATACATACAGATCAAAAGAGAATTGACTTTATTAGCACAATGTTAAAGAAAAACGAACAACACTGAAAAATATATTCACCCAGTCCATTTTTAGGGTTCCATGCTTCAAAAGGAAAAAACGTAACCCTTAAAGGATCACTTGGTTGTCCATCCGTCTGTCAAGACCCTTATCTCGAGAACGCGTGGAGGTATCGAGTTGAAATTAAAACCATATACTCTGGTCTGCTGTCCCTGGAAAGGTGCTGCTGTTAGGAAAAAAACTGAAAACTGTAAATTTGTAGTTCGACACAAAAAAAACTTTTTTGTTATTCGGAAAAATCTTCGTAACTCAATTCGGGAATTGTACTGTTTTCTTAAGTAAGTTTGTACGGAACTCTTAGTTTGCGAGTCCGACTTGCACTTGCCCAGGTTTTTTTAATTGATCACTAGTGCTGGACTGCTATCCCACCTGATAGTAAGCAGTGATGCAATCGTTGATGGTGAGGCGCACTAGTTTATTAAGAGCCTATTCACTCTAGCCTTGAAGACACCTAATTCCTCATAATTCTTCTCTTTGTTTTCAGGTTGGAGTAGAGTATTTTCTAGTGTGAACTGAAGATCGCTCGCCACTTACAGGAGGGTGTAGAACCATTGGCTCGTGGGGCTAGAATGTCAGTGCTGAACCAGAGTGGAGAAGAGCAGGTTAATCCTTTAAAATATTACTGTATGACATGCGGGTGATCTATTACTTACTGACGGCATCGTTGGGGCAGTGGTTGAACGGTTGACTGCTGCGCTGTTTGTAGCGGGTTCGATTCCCGCACTGAAAAAATACTTGTATTTGTATGGCCTACAGATGATATATGTGTTTACATGTTTGTGAACGCACCTAAACAGAAGTAATTCCTAGTGTAAATTAAACTTTTTTAACCGACTTCAAAAAAAGAAGGAGTTTACCAAAATAAGGTACCTCAGGTACTTCTGCCTAACTCTTTCGGGAATACAAGCTTGATATCATTTATATTATTCAAGATTTAAAGCATTTTATTTCAAATAAACCATTTACAGGCACTTTTGAAATGTCAAGAAGTAAGTCAGTCAGAAAAATGAACAATGAATTTATTTAGAGTAAATAGTTCAATTTAAGCTGTGTCTCGGCTGCGGGATCTTTCGATAAAGTTACCGTGGCCCTTCAACCCAAAGGACAATTGAAGGAACACAAGTGGGTTTTAGCCAGTAAAAGTCTGAATGTGACTCTGTCCACCCAGAGCGGCTCTAAACTAGTCATAGAGACTGACTCGACTTTAAAGTGGAATTCTAACTTCACTAGTTCTTAATGAGCGCAGTTAGGGCCGACGCCTGGTCCAGGGCTGAGGATTGTTCGAAGGACTTACCGCAGCCTTCGCAATAAAGGGATAGGTACTACCGGAGGTCGTGGGTTCGATTCCCACCCAGGAAAAATGTTAGTGTGATGAGCACGATCTTTTGTTTTGTGTCTGGGTGTATGCCAAGTCCGAAAATCAGTCCTTTCATTTGGAAGGTTGTAGAAAATTATAAAAAAAAAAACACATCAGCCGAACATAGAACCTCCTCCTTTTTGAAGTCTGTTAAAAAACAACTTTGTAACATAATTTTTTGAAAAAAATTCATTGTTCTTCATTGGTTCATTGAACTTCTTTGAGACTTTTCTTATCAAGAGAAATAAAAATACCAAATTTTCAAGTTTATTGACATTATTTGCAAATACCTAGAAAAGTCTGATAGAGTAAAGAAATTATGTGTGAAAAGCGAAATGATATAATCTTGGTCGTTATTTAATTACTATTCCAGTAATAAACACATGCAATTAATTAGTGAAGTGCTTGCGGGACTTTACACTCTGTTCCGCCTACCTCCAAACTGGTGACCCCGACGTGATGATGACGTCACGAAGTAGTGGCTGCACGAAGGCTGCGCTGACGTTTATTGTCGAGGGTTACCAGTTTGGAGGTAGGCGGAACAGAGTGTAAAGTCCCACAAACCTCCGTTGAAAAGGGAGGATTCTCCGACCAGACGAGTGTAATATTTGGTGGGCAAAAATTAAAGAATAAATACTTATGAATGTTTGACATAATTCTGTGCAAAAGCTTTCAAACGCCCATTTTTATTTCTCAAATAAAAGTTATCTAACCGGGGGAAAAAACGCCTTTTTGGGTAGTAAATCCTCAAATAGGTTCTCCCGCTCTAGGTGGAGCGAGAAAGAATGTCAGATTTATACTGATTAAAACTCACATGTGTGAGGAACACAGGGACAAGGGCCCTGAATTGTTGTTTATACATGAAGGAATCTGTATTTATCATAGAACCTTTTGTTTTCAGGTGGAATGTCCCCTGTGTATGGAACCCTTGGAGGTGGACGACCTCCACTTCTACCCGTGCACATGTGGATATCAAGTATGTACTTTTTTTCAAATAATAATAATATCCTTATCTTTATACATATTATAAAACAAAGTACTCCATCGCGTCTGTATGTTCGCGATAACGCAAAAACTACTGAACGGACTTTTATGCAGTTTTTACCAATAGATAGAGTGATTCATGAAGAAGGTTTTGGTGTATTATGGTGTTTACATGTATATTATGGTAGAGAAAAGCCGAGAAATTAAATTATTTGTGATACCCACACGAAGCTGGGGTGAGTCGCTAGTAGTGACGCAATGGAAGTGTTTATATCGGAAGCGCAAACTGAAACAGATGTCAAAAGTAAATCTTTGTGGATGCGGATGCGGAAGCGGAAACGGAAGCGGAAGTGTTTATACTATGAAGAAAAAGCACATTTTTTTTTTGACAACAAAAAATGTTACGTCGTAATCACGTCGCGAGGCGCGATGATGCGCAGAATGAACAAAAAAAATATAATACTTATAATATTAAAAACGAAAATGCGTTGCGACACGTTTGTGTACCGGCCCCGCGCTTCTTCCGATGTGTCCAGTCGTCCACACGCCCCTCACCTCCGCGCTCCTCGCTGTATTCTTCCGTTTAGAGTTCTGTTATAAATTTTGCGGAAACAAAAGCGGAAATGGAAGTGAAAAAGCTTGCGAAACTTCTGCAGAAGCGGAAGCAGAGTTCTGTTGCAACACCAGTCGCTAGTAATATGTACAAATCATATGTATGATTGGTCTATTTTAGCATAGAATCGGCACTGAAACAGAAAACAGTTTCTTCATACAACGACATATTTTTCATCTGATTTGGTCAATAGTTTCTTGTCAAAATGTTTTTAATAGACCCTGACCTTGACCTATTAACGATAGTGTCTCTAAAATTTATAGTTACTGGGATAATACTGGAATATTACTAACATTAGTTATTACATTAACATTAATTATTTAAAACAAAGAATATAAGCGATATTCTGAAAAATGTGAAAGTTCGTTTGTTTATTTAAATGTGTATAAATCAATCACAAAGCACACGGGTAAATCATATCCACCATTCCATAATTCCGGTATCACGACCCCTTAGGATAATTTGCGACTTTTACGTAGGCGAACACACTGAGCAATGTGTAAAAAATAATGCAATGTGTAGTAATATGTAAAAAAATAATCCTTTGCTCTTTTGCCTACTGTTTCCTCTTAGTTTTAAAGATAAAGTGACCTTCGTCAAAAGATGCAGTCATCGCTATATTAAAAATTGCATATAATATATACATAATTATGCATTTATTTATAAGGGTCAGTTCACAACGAGACCCGACGCGACGCTGCGCGATGAGCGACTCAATATATAAATTTATTTATTTAGACCGAGATGCCACGCGGTGTAGCGCTCCGTGGTGCAGCGTATTCTGAGTTCTCACAATTAAATGTGTATCTTTTCGTGTAGTAAATAAAGTTGTATTTTGAGTCGCTCTTCGCGCAGCTTCGCGTCGTGTCTCAGTGTGAACTGACCCTAAAGCGTTTTTGTTACAAGATCTTGAGTTTTTCGACCTACACCAGGATTGTTATTCTAACAATAAACCAGTATTTTACGTTGCACAAAAATCTGCTAATTAATGCGTAGAAAAAAAAGTTTGTTTTGGTATCAATCTACTTTTTGATATTTAATGTCATACATAAGTTGATTAAAATGAAGTGCATGCTTATCGAATAGATAAAACGGTGTAAATAAACATTAAGAGGATAATTTACAACAAAACAAAAGTAATAATTATACATTTTATGTCTACAATGTAATATGATGGATCTATGTAAATTGTAACGTACTATTTTTATTCATTTGTTCGAAGTTACATTTTTTTAATTTGTTTACGGTTAAAATAAGCTCGCATAGCGCAGATTGTATTTTCAAACAAATTCGTCAATGTTGAAATAACCAAACTAAAATAAATAACATCACGGTTAATTCCCATTTAATTCAGGACTAACCTTGTATTTATTTAATTGTATTTACTTAAGGAATGGAATTCCTTGCCGAAATCTGTGTTTCCCGATGACTGAAACCCGGGAATCTTTAAGTCAAGAGTGAATAGGTTACTAGCGCGCTCTATCGTCGACCGCATCGTCGCTTTCCATCAGGTGAGCTATCTCACCTGATGTCAAGCGCGAACCTATCAAGAATAAAAAAAGAAACCTTACCATATCATCATCTTCCCGCCCTTCTCCCATATTATTTAGGGTCGGTACAACACGTTTTTTCTTCCATACTGTCCTGTCAACAGTCAGGCTATCGCTATCTCACTTTTCTTTCATATTACTCCTCACACAATCCATCCGTCTTTATATGGTGGGTTTTACCTGTGTGAAATGTAATCAATATTACATTTTCCATTAAGACTGGAAACAACTACCTATAAACCCATCGCTACATAGTCTTAACTGCAACTGTTTGAAAAAGTTCTAATTTGTTAGTTATCATTTAAAAAAAATTAGTGGGTAGAATTTGCAGGTCCCAAGCTGGCTTAATTTTTATTTTAAATTAATGATAGGGTCGCGTTTGACCACCATCTCACCTGATGGTAAGCGATGATGTGGTCGACGATGGAGTACGCTTGCCTAGAAGTAACCTATTCACTCTTGACTTAAAGACCAACACAAGACATTTAACACAGACTCCGGCAAGGAATTCCACTCCTTGGCTGTACGCATAATAAATGTGTTCTCAAAACGCTTTGTGTGTATGGGTGGGAATTCGGCACTGGGAATAGGGTGCATTTTATTCACTAAAAGTCTTGACACTTCCTATCGCTCTATCCAGAACATTTTAATTGTAATTACCCAATTACATGAACTGATTTTTATATTCTCACAGTTGCGCCAATCCATGTCGTTAAAACAACAACCATTGGACATTTTGACCTTTTCCATGGAAACGACATTTAAAATATTTCTCACTCGCAATTGAAAAACTTCCTGTCCATTTATCTTTGTGATAAGGTGATAGCGATAACGTTAAATAAACAAAGGTAGACACCAACTATTGGGTAAATAGAAAGTCCCTAGCAAGTATTTGCGATTCGCTATACAGCATGAGATACCGGGTTCAATTCCGAGTCAAGCAAAGATTTATTGAGTATTTTTTTATCTGAAACTAGCTTTTGTCTGCAGCTTCACTCGCTTATTTCTTTCTATGAAAAAATTTTTGCAATCTGACCAGTACTTTCAGATATTGCCTCCTCCAAACAAAAAAAACTTTATCTCTTTATAATATTAGTGTAGATTTCTCAGTAGTAACACAGAGTCTAGATTTGTGCCCAGCTGTTGTCAATAGGCTCTCTTCATAGTCCATGAGACTAACCGTAACTACGGAAATGGGTGAAATTGTATAACTTAATTCTGCCAAGTCCGTTTCACCATCGGACCACCTTACGCCCGGCGATACGCCACCGTACATTGTAGGCATCCTACCCATGGGCACACATTTATTGTGCGTACAGCTAAGGAGTTTCTTTTTTTGGGTGAGAAAATCATCTTATGACAAATCCCGCTCTTGGGCGGGGTGAGAGATAGTGTCAGACTTTTACTGACTAAAAACACACTCCTGTTCCTTCTTTGCCTTCGTCTCAGGGCCCCGGGTTTCATTTTCACACTACCCGTGGCCCCAGTAGGCTTCGACCCTGCTGGGCCCCTACGATTTGCTGACATCTCCTTGAGGCGCGCGTGGAACAGTACGCGAAGTCGACGACTTGGGCTCGGACGGCAAGCCACCCATTGCTCGCCGTCCGCAAGCCCGCACCTACGGTGGTACAGCTAAGGAGTGGAATTCCCTGCTGTAGTCGTTAAGTCAAGAGTGAATAGGTAACTTCTAGGTAAGCGTGCACTATCGTCGCTTACCATCGGGTGAGGTAGTGGTCAAGCGCAAGCCTGTCAATAATAATAATAATTATCGCCGAACTTACCTTTTTTAATGCAAACCATATCAGCCTCTTCACATGAGCTAGATCGGAAGGTCATATCCATTGATAAAGCTGGGGAAGTGAGGCAGCCACGTGCAATAATGGCTTAGTTCCTTTAAAACTATTTTACGTTGCAGATTAATGTTGATCTAACTTTATTATCTACAAAAATAGTAAAAAATATATATCTATAAATGATATATTGGCGGTCTTATCGCTGACAGCGATATTTATTAGACAAGCTTTTAAAGGACTGAAATAAATTAATAGCGTTAACTACCCTCTTACGCGCTATTTGGCTCAAAAAACTATGATTTGCAAACCATTAAAGACTTGTAAAAACATGTTATTTACTAATTAAATTAGGAAATATTCTTGTATAAATAGACAGGATTTTATTTATATTAATAGCAGGTTTGTGAATTATAATTAGATATGTAACGAGATTTGCCGATTTTGCTTTCAAAGTCTATTTCGAAGCTTGAGACCATCTAAAATACTAATAGAATTAATAAACGAAAAATATAAACCAATAGCTAAGATCCTTAACAAAATAGTTATCGAAAATGATTCAATGAAAAAATGTATATTTGCCCAATAATATAATTTTTTACTATAATAATATTTTGATGTACCTATGTTATGTTTTTATAAACAGAGAGGGTTTTTTTAGTGACATTCCGGTACTACATTTTAAGTTGGTTGGTTCAGACAGAATTGTTGACTCAGTGATTGAGCGAATGGCTGCTGACCAACGATTTACGGGTTCGATTCCCGCACTGTCTGGATGTCTCGTGTATGTGAGTGGACATGTTTGTAAATGCACTCACGATGCTTAAAAAAGTAGTTATAAGGCCGCAATGCATCTTCTCAAACAAAACTATGATTAACATAAGGAGTTTGACTCTATATTGTGTTTAAAAGAAATTATTTGCCATTACAGATATGCCGGTTTTGCTGGAATCGAATTCGGGAAGGCGAGAACGGCCTATGTCCGGCTTGTCGGAAGGCCTACCCGGAGAACCCGGCAGACTTCACTCCGCTCAGTCAAGAGCAGGTAAATACTGTTGAACTAATCAGTTTAATTATGAAAAAATTGACACCCCGTTTGGCGCAGTGGTTGAGCAAGTTAATGCAGGGCGTTCCTGTTCTGGGTATCTTGTGTAAGTGAGTTTACATGTTAGTGAACGCACGGTACAGGAGACATTCGTAGTGCGGGGCAACGCTTATTCTTAAAAAAGTATCGTTTCTGGTTTGTCTAAGAACTGGTATTTCAAACTAGTTCGAGCTAACTGCGCGCGTTGTTATGATGACTCGGATAAATCAACTGGTTGGAGACCCATGGGTAGTATGAAAGCCCATGGATAGTGTGAAAGACCCGGGGCCCTGGGACGAAGGCAAAGATCCTCCTGTTCCTACAGGAGTGGGTTTTTAGTCAGTAAAAGTCTGACACTATTTCTCGCTCCGCTTAAGAGCGTGATTTGTCATAACATGAATTACGAACCTAAAAAAAAAACTGGTTGAAGATTTTTTTTTGCGCAAGGTCAATTGATTGATTATTGAACTACCTTTTGCCAGCGGCTCTGCCCGCAAAAGTAGCTGTTTCCCGACACAAATTGTGGACCTTCGTTTCATCCCCTTATGGGGTGAATTTTGGAAAATCCTCTCTTAGGTGCGCGTCTATGTCATAAAAGAAAACCTTGTCCAAAATTTCACGTTCCAAGGCCCTGTAGTTTTGGCTATGCGCTGATAAGTCAGTCAGTCGGCTTCTCTTTTTATTTAAATAGATTAGAGTAACATAATTATTATTGTCGTGTAGGTGGCAGCAATAAAGACGGAGAAGAAGGCGCGCGAGCAGAAACGGCGGAACAAGACGCTCGAGTCTCGGCGCGCGCTAGCCAACGTGCGCGTCGTGCAGAACAACCTCGTGTTCGTGGTCGGCCTGCCCGTGCGCCTCGCCGACCCAGAGGTAAGTGCCTGCTTCCTACATAACTATACTTCCAAAAGGTCTAGAATAACTTGACCTCTTATTCTACTGAAACTTCATACTAAACCGGGTCAAAGTCAAAGTGTTACTACTGTAGTAAGTAGTCACATGATCACATCCAGGTAATAACTTGTCACTGTATTGATATCTGCCGTAAAACAGTGTTGTGTGGGGTACATGCTCATGTCACTTAGCGAATTCTGTATGATGGCAACACCTCTAGGTGCCTTTTCACATGTTATGGTCATGTGAAAAGCCGTCGCGAGGATATTTAACATCAGCTGGAAGAAAATCGCACGACTATATTTATTCTTATTAGATGACAAGACCTTGTCACTTTTGATTGGTTTTCACCTCTCTTTCTTCCAAACACCCTCCCTTTCTTATTTTCAATAAATGACGTTTGTAATGTGTGTATTCTAAAAACAAGTGAACCATTATATATTTAAAATTACATTGTAATCTATCACTAAACAATTGGTGCATTACTATAAAGAATAAGCATCACTACATGCTAAAAAAAAAAGAAATAACCTTGTGTTTCTCTTACTGTTACAGATCCTCAAACGGCAAGAGTACTTTGGCAAATATGGCAAAATTCACAAAGTAGTTATAAACCAGAGTACCACGTATGCAGGGTCACAGGTGAGAAATGTTAAGACATACTAACTGCTCAAAATCGCCTTTCCGGCAATGAGAAGGCCTGTAAACGATGCCTAGACGTGGCGAGAGAGGTTCTGAAGTAAGTATCTAAAATAACAGTCGAATATATAATACTGCATGACTGTCTTCAGAAGAAACAATATAGTGGCGGCCCCTTTAATCACTATCTACATAAACGTACTTTTTTCGAACAAGTACAAAACGAAAACTTATAAAGTTTCACAACCTTGTTAATAATGCTGCCTCTCAGCAAAATGTCAGTATTTTTTGTACTTTTAATCAAACGGATTCCAATCTAATTGAGGCATAGAATTTATAAATGGTCTAAATGCATCATCGAAGTAATGATATATTTAGTAAAAAAAAAAGGATTTTCTTATAAAACATTTTTTTTTATTTTTTTTTTATCTTCACTACTAACTAAAACTAAAAACTACGGAACGGATTTTCATGCAGTTTACTAGATGAACTAAACCGTCGTTGTCTGCTCCTCCAGGGTCCGTCAGCGTCAGCGTACGTGACATACGTGTCGCCGGCGGACGCGCTGCGAGCCATCCAGGGCGTCAACAACGTGACGCTGGACGGACGGGTCCTCAAGGGATCGCTGGGCACCACCAAGTACTGCGCCAACTTTATGAAGAACCAGCCCTGTCCCAAGCCAGAATGCATGTATCTGCACGAGCTAGGTAACTTGAATTACACATTGTTATTTATTAGCAAAAGAAGACACAACAAACTCAATGCATACAAAAGCAATAGACAAACAAACACACACACACACAAAATCACTAACAATATGTGACTTTATGTAGTTTTTTTTTAGGGATGAGACGCATGTTACTAAAAGAGTTATGAATTTACATGTGGATGGATGGAGAGGGAGACCAAAGAAAAGATGGATGGATTGTGTGAAGAGTGATATGAAAGAAAAGGAAGTTAGTGATAGCATGACGAGTGACAGGGCAAAGTGGAAGAAAAAAACGTGTTGCGCCGACCTCAAATAACACGGGAAAAGGGCAGGAAGATGATGATGATGATGTAGTTTTTTTTTGTTGTGGCCATGTTGGTACGCCTATGAAATTTCTATCGACTAAATAGTTAAATACGCATTTCCACCGACCCGATATTCTGAGTTTCTAAGATTTCATAGTTTATTTCACACTAGTATTACTTTAGTATGAACTTGGCCAAATTTTACCTTGCATTACAGTTACGCAGTCGGTTAAAAAAAAGAAATCAATTCTGCAATTTTATACTCAAATGAAGAGTCCATTCAAATAGTGATGATATGCAGGTATATCCTAAGTACTAGATTGTATTGAAATGGTGTATATTTCCAGGTGATCCGAGAGCATCGTTCACGAAGGAGGAGATGCACGCGGGCCTGCACCAGGTGTACGAGCGGAAGCTTCACAACCAGCTGTTGCAAGCGCAGCGAGACAAACCAGACGACAAACACAATAGTTCAGGTAAGTGCCTCTCTCTTACTTGCCGTAACATAGCAAGGAATATGAGATATAACAATTTTAAACAAATATATGTCTTTGTCGCCAAGACGCCGTTTTCTATGGTGGTCGTACGGGCGTGATGGACTATGACGTCAACGTTCATGTTGGAGTTTCTCTTTTTTTTGTTAGTAGCTTTGAAACTATTTATAAGTTTGTTGTTAATGAAGATATTTTGCAAATTCTTTCATATTTGTTTACTAAAGCTAAAAAATTATTTCATTTAGCAAATAATAAAATTGTATGCATATTTCCCTATAATTATATTTGAGCGTACTGTTTGATATAAATGTGACAAGTGTCGCATCTAACAAGTTAACCCATTAAACGCCAAACGTAATAGTGTTTAGCAGGGTCGAAGCCTACTGTGGCCATGGGTGATGCAAAAGAGAACCCATGGGCCCTGGAACGAAGGCAAAGAATGAACAGGAGTGGGTTTTAGTCAGTAAAAGTCTGACAGGCCCTCCAGCCCCGCCCAAGGGCGGGAGATGTCATTAGATGATTTCCCAACAAAAAAAAAAACGTAACAGTGTTTTCTTTCCGAAATACTTGTTTTCCTGTCATAATCACATCAAACAAAAAAAAAGAGGGGCAATAAGCCCACGCCCGTCGTAAGAGCGCTGTACTCTTTTATTTGAGGAGCGGACGGATAGACGGATGGTAGCATTTTTTGTTACTGCTAAGTTAAATTGCCCATCATTAACTTAGCAGGGTTTAGTTTTTTTGGGTTATTTAACTTAGCAGTAACAAATAAATTCAAAATTGAAGACATTCCTTCAATTTGAATTTATGTACCTACATTTTAGTTATTAATTTATTGACTAATAATCCCCTGATAACAGAAGCGGTAAACAAATAACAAAGCCTGTATAGATTTTTTAAACATCCTCAATTATTTTAAAAATAAATAAATAAAATAAATTTATTTCCGACTAATTTCAGTGTCAAACTTAAAACTACGTTGGTATAGTGCTGCTAACGGTTGAGTACGGCGGTGTTAAATTGGTTAATGCTTTATAAAGGCATTGAGTCAAGGTCGGTTTTGACATGAACCGACCTTGAAGCGATGCCGTATTGATGTGCAAATCAAGCGTATTCTGTCACCACTTAGCCAAATTATTTTTAAGTAAACAGACTCAGGGCATTCTTTTTTTTAATGATATAAACTAGTGCTTGACTGAGATCCCACCTGACGATAAGCAGTGATGTAATCGTTGATGGTGAAGCACATTAGTTCATTAAGAGCCTATTTACTCTAGCCTTGAAGATACCTCAATTATAATCGGATGGGAAGACCGCAGCAGGCAAATTGTTACAGTCCTTCGATGTACGCGGTATAAACGACGAGGCGAAACGCTTAGTCCGGACCGTAGAGGTGTTAACAATGTAAGGGTGGACACTCGACGTACGTCAGATTTTCCGATGGGAGAAAGGCGATGGCGGAAGTCATGTAATTCCCGCACACACTCTCCAAAATGCATCCTGTCCGATTTTATGCTACTTTATCACTGAGTGACATAGGCTATATGTTTAGTTAGTCTATCCATACTAAAAATTAAATGCTCTAGGTCTATGTATATTTCTTTCTATTTCATTGTTCTCATATGAGAATAGCGACAAGACACCTGTAACAGATATTTGTAATACATAACATGATTGAAGAGAGTGTCCATGGGGTTTCTTGCGTTTTCTTCTCCATAGAGATCTACACTTTGGAATGTGCAATTAGCATCATTTTTTTCTGACTGATTGACTTCTTGACATTTCAAAAGTGTAAATGGTTTATTAAAATAAAATGCTTTGGACCTTTGAATCTTTCGAATTCGCCAGCATATTCTTTTCTGCATTTTGACTGAAAGATCGGTGTGTCTGATCGGATGTCATAAAATCGGTGGCTTTTCTTGTTATATTAAAGAAGATGCTGGTTTGATTACGGGGCAAATTCAATTTAATGCATTTTTCAAATAAACCTTTATGATTTGTCAAGAACTGCCAGTCAGAAGAATGATGCTAATTGCACGCATAGATAGATCTTTATGGAGAAGAAGGCTGTGTAAGTAACTCCATGAACTTCTTTTCAATCATGATATGTATTACAAATATCTCGGATAAAAGTTTCTTGTCGGTACTATTATGTGAGGAGTAAAACAAATAAAAACAAAATAAATAGAACATGCCTTTACAGTCTGATATTTTTAATAATGTCTTACATCATTAAGTACTTTATACTACTTACATTTTATAACGCGTACCCTGACCTCAAGGTATGTGTGCGCATTGTACGCGAAACCGCAGCTTACATTTTATGCCAAAACTGACCTTTAAAAATGAAGTTAATTGACATTTAGCCACACAAGTGCCAAACAACTTTCGTTTAAAACTCGTAGGTGGACTAATATACAAAATAAACGTTGTCGCATGACGTCATAATAGGTCAAATCTAAAACCATAACAGAAAACCAGTTACCATGACATGTTTACCATAATTCTACCGTTTCAAACTAAAATACCGTATTTAAAAACTTGCTAAATTGAATTTGTTAGCATAATTTAACATAAAAAACCTTAAACTTTTAACTAAACGCAAATAAAAACTTTAACTTACAGGTAATTCTAGTACGAATGCAGAAAAAAGCAGTTCAAAAGATGGTACGTATTATAATTTCTCTCATAAAAATTATACTTTAGCAGGTCCCAGAAAATTCTAATATATATTTTTGAAAATTTCAGGTAATCAATCGAACTATATACCAACTACAGTGGTCACTTCGTCTCATATAAATGTAGTCAATTCTTCTAAGTGAGTACCGTTTAGTGAAAGGTTTAACGGGCGTATACAGCTGAAAAAGTAGTATTAATTACATGTTGTAGTTTGATTTCAGGAGTCCTTAAATATCACTGTACCTTGTCAATCATTATCACGCACTCTTCCACTACACTTATATACACTAGCTGTATTCGTCCTTAGGGGTTTGATCTGGTTGTATTGAGTGGTTCGCATTGGACGATTAAATATTATGTTGGTTCTACAATTAGTTTTCAGGCTATGGATATTGGGAAAATATTAATGATAAGACGTTCGCTTTTATTTCATCAAAGGTTTAAGAAATGATTGAACTCCTCCTGGGCTAGATACCCAGTTCAGATAGACTATGTCCTTAGGTACTTAAGAATCGTTTGTGATTGTGAACATTCAGGAGTTATTTCTCAAGTTTCCTTACACACCTCAAAGTTCCCCATCGCGTCTGTCTATTCGCGAAAAACTCAAAAACTATTGAACCGATTTTCATGCGGTTTTCACCTATAGACAAGAGTGATTCAAGAAGGTTTAAATGCTGATAAAAGCCGAGAATATCAAAGATTTATAACACCCGTGCGAAACTGGGTCCGGTCGTTAGTAAAAGAAAAGAAACCTCATTCTATCTGTTTGTTCATTTTAACGTAATATGTATAGACAACATTAAAAGACTAAAGGGCAGACGGTTGCAAACTAGCGTTCCAACCAAGGTGATCTTCGTTTGTTTCTGGTTTGTTTCGGCTACATAGATGTAAACCATGCGCCAACACGTTCGGTGGTTGGGAAAATGCATCTCCCAACCAAGAGCGTTGAAGGTCATGGATTACAACTGCTGTCTACACGGATTGAAACTAGCAAGGTTGGTTGAGACATTGGTTTGCAACCATCTGGTCACCCCTTTAAGATTCTTTACAAATTGAACAAACAACCACATAACAAAAATAGAAAGTGAAATATGGGACAAAGCATCATTAAACCATTTAGCATGCAATCTACTTTTACATGCCATTTCTGCTAAACTAGCATTGTTATGTTAATTGGGAAATACTAATGTTTGCACAATAGACAGATCTACAGATTCTATTCATGATTTAAAAATGTTTTTAAATTTTTAATTGTAATCTATGGAAACCAATATAGAAATGTCTAGAAAAATAAATAAAAAACACACACAGGAGAGTCTAAATCGGTGGCGTAGAGGGGGCATGATGGTACAAGAGAATCATACCGTTTACCGTCACGCCATACAACTCTGTTATACTGCCAAGGCGCCAGTACATCAAAGAATACACTGTTTCTGTCGCTAGGAAGATAAACAGTACATTTTTCTTTAGCATAAGCATAATGTTCCCACTGCTGGGACTCAGGCCTCCTCTCTAGGAGATGGAATGGGCCGTTATCCACCACGCGTGCCCAGTGCGGGTTGGTAAATGTCACATGTCTTCGATTTTTTTGGATCTAGGACATGCCGGTTTCCTCACGATGTTTTCTTTATTACATTCGAATCGTCTGTTTTAGGATTAACTGAATCTTTACTATGAACTTCTCTGGTTTATGATGTCTTTTAGGTCAGCTAGTTTCTCTAAAAAATATAATCTATAACATTGAAAGTATCTCAGTACTATCGAATATCGTTCCAAAGCCAGCCACTCCACAAAGATCGCCCTTAGCGTTAAACCTACACTCGTATGTCAATAGTTGAATACATAATATCGCTTGCAGATCTAATAAAAAAGAATCTATAAACGGCAACAGTGGTTCGAGCAGTGCGGGCAGCAGCAACGGGGTTGGCAGTAATGGTAGCGGCAAGGAAGCCTGGCCCAGTCTCGGATCGTCGCCTCCCTCAGATAGCCCCGCCAGAAAACAGTCCAGTCCCAAACCACAACAGTCTACGGGTACGTACAATTATAAATAAAATGAAATTCATTTATTTCAGGTAAATACCCATATTAGAAATCATCCATATTAAATAATTCTGCCCTGATTATTACAAATGCAGAATGGCGCGGTTCGGAGATAAACGCGTTAAACACGTTTTTTGATATCTAAACAACAAGTCAAGTTACATAATTTTAAAAGCGTACCAAAAGAATAAGAAAATAATATTTTTATGTATACTTTAATTAGCCCCTTGAGATGTAATTTTTGCAAAAAAAGAGAAAATCCCAAAAATCTCGATTACTGCATTTACTGCATTTTAATTGGCAGGGCAGAATTATCTTAATTAGCTTAAATTATGTGTTCATATATTCCTTATAACCTATGAAGTATGATAGCCACTGTTATTTTTTGCTTACTTCTACTAAACCACGTGAAAATCGTATCAAAATATGTTGTTTTGCTACGACAAACCTTTTTCTGTTCTTCACTAACAGAAAGAGGTTTGTGTATTGGAAATTCTTTTCTTTTTATGATATTTGTCCCCTTCAAAAATAATGTAAATATCGTATTTACGCTTAAATTTCGTAAGTTTCTCAATTTTCTGTTAATTTTAAGTTTATTAGTAAAATCATCATCTTCCTGCCCTTGTCCCGTTTTATTTGGGGTCGGCGCAACACGTTTTTTTTCTTCCATTCTGTCCTGTCACCCGTCACGTTATTACTGATTCCCTTTTCTTTCATATTTCTTCTCACACAATGCATCTATCTTTTCTCTGGCCTCCCTCTCCCTCTCCATCCATCCACATGTGTACTCATAACTCTCAAACTCTCAACTGCCCTAATTCTTAAACACCTTTTTAGCGGTCATCCCAGTATTTTGATTATCATATTTTTTCATGTGTCATATTCTTCATTTCTCCCAAAATAAATTATCAATATGAATTTGCGGTTTACTTCGCGCTGTAAAGGCAAGCTAGGAATGTATCAAACATGACAATAAACATGCCACGGAATTCTCTGCCCTCTTGAACGTTTCACTCGCATATAACGGTCATCATACGAGGCGTTTCACCATCTGACCGCACCCGGGATGGCATGCATAGATTTTTGCCAATACGCTCCGTGCTTGCTGCGCGTCGGTGTTAGTGGGCGATAGAATGGTCTTGTGCGTGGTTACTTCATACTTTTTAATAGTAAGATTGTTTTTTTCTGCAAAACGCAAAAAAAAAATTGAGGAAATGCAAATTTTGCGGGTTTCTCTAGTGCATTCATTCACCTCAGGGAATTTAAATAACATCAAATCACCAGTGACGTTAGGTCATTTTGACGATCAAAAGTGCTGGCTCTAATTTGAATAAATGCCATTTGATTTTTGATTATATTCTTTTCAGTTAAGTCACAAGAAAACGGCACATCAGAATCTTCCAGTCCCACACAACAGGTACAACTACAGGCTCAAACGAAACAGAGTAAAGACACACACACAGACAGCACCAGCAAAAGAAGCAAGGAATCAAATAGCACAAATGGCCAAAGTAGCAAGAAAAGTAAAACCGACAAATCTAAACAAAAGTCTAGCAATAGTATTAATAATGATAATAATAACGATACCGAAATATTAGATACCAATCAATTTAGTAGCACACAGACGAATCACGCGTCCGTGTTTGACAACGACTCGCAGAGCTTCCTGTCCAGCGAGCTAGACGAATTGGAGTCAGAAAGACACTCGCTGCTAGAAAAACATTCTCTTCTAGACAGTTCTTCCCACTCCTTACTAGATGACGAACAACACAGCTTACTGGAACAGGAGCACAATCCACGCCGCTTGCTCCCAGGCCTACATCAGATCCACAAGAGCCCCATGCTCAACGGCTACGGCCTTCTAGACAGAGATCCCCTCACATATTTAACCAATGACAGACAAATTAGCCAAATTAACCAAGGCCTCATGGATCAAAAGGAGCTCTTGCTAAGGGAACGCAGCCAAAGTGAAATGCTTATGAGACAAAATGAATTACTGGCGAGGCAACACAATGTTATGGTCGAGCCGAAACACTATTTGCAATCTAGTATAGGACTTGAGTCAGCTAGTGAAATATTAGGTAAGGTTCTATACATGGTTTCTTTTTGATCTTTGGTGAAACTTCACATACAGAGAAAGTTGTTTACTTGTTTTTTTTTGTTTTATCGTGATATTCAAGGTAACTTATGTGAGGTTTCGCCAAATAAAAAAAAAACCTATGTCAATCTTTTCACGATGTTTCACTTTTATTTGTTGGTTGTGGGGTGTAACAGCTAAAATCTTTGTCCAGGTGCTAATTTTCATCAAAATCCCAATATGCTTCCACCGTTCGGTATGCGCGTAGACAATTCCATGGGCGGCAGTTCAATGTCGGCGAGCTCTCTGGCGGGCAACACAATGGGCAGTTCGTTGGGCAACACAATGGGAAGTTCGATGGGCAACACAATGGGAAGTTCAATGGGCAACACAATGGGAAGTTCAATGGGCAACACAATGGGAAGTTCGATGGGCAACACAATCAGTTCGATGGGCAACACAATCAGTTCGATGGGCAACACAATGGGCAGTTCGATGGGCAACGCAATGGGCAATTCGATGAGCAACGCAATGGGCAATTCGATGAGCAACGCAATGGGCAATTCGATGGCCAACACAATGAGCAATACGATGGGCAACACAATGGGCAATTCGATGGGCAACTCCATGGGTAGTTTCATGATGCACAATCAGCAGTTGCTACAACAGAATCAGCAACAAATGCAACAGACTGGCCTTGTCAATGGATTCGATGCACCACAGTCGGCGGTAAGTACTTACACTGTATCATATCTTTATTAAAGCTATTTTATTTCTAATCTCCTTTGTTCAGGGTAGATTTTTCAATCTTCCAGTAACTTTTAATTAAAGAATTAAGTTGGTTTGACAGCTTTTGTATGCTATAGGGACGTTGTTGGCATAGTAAATAATGCCAACTTTAAAAAAATGTCCCCGTGATATGCAAAGTTAATTAATAAATGATCTAAAAATATAAAATACAAAGTCCATTATTGACTTTGAAACCATCCAACCAATGTGCCTCAAATCGGTTTAATACGAAGATGGTTAGAACCTTCCATAAATTTAAAACATCACATTAAAAAAAAAACTGTCATATTCCTTTTTTCCGACAAATAAAGAAAATGTATTTCTTTTTTGGCGTAGCAGCACACGCTAGGTATCCGATACTAAAATTATAAATTTGGAGGGCACTATTTTTTTTCTATTCTAATTTCGTAAAATCAGTTAATATCGAAGTATAGTCTCAAATAAGAGCTTGTAAATTACCAGGGATCGGAATAGAGAGAGTACATTTATTGAATTTGGAATGCGGAAGCTAAATAGAGTGGATAATACTTCTTCTGGAATATGACGTGATATCCTGGTATTTGAAAATCACGATACTTTTTTTGTCTTTTACTTCCATGCTCCAAGTTTAGGTAAATATACTGTACCTATTTTGGTCTTTATTTGTTACACAGCAATTTGATTATTTTTTTTAAGAATTGCAAGAAGTGGCTCAGAGCCGGGGACAATGGATGGAATGGAGGGAGGCTTTTACCCAGCTGTGGGACAGTGTGAGCTAGATATAATGATAATATATAATGTCACGCTAGGCGAGTGTAACTCTTTACTGAACCGACTCACTGTTCCGAAACATTTTAGTGTTTCGAAAGATTGGAACATCAGTAATGTTTTAAATGGATCATTTGGAACAATTGGATTCAGTGTTTCAATTGTCACACACTCTTTACACTATTTACATTAAATTTAAATTCAATGAAACAAAACTGTTAGTGTACCCATATGACGCGAAGTAACAGATCACGCCCGCGTTCCAAATGTTCCGTTGAGCCGCTGATCCAAATGTTCCGTTGAGCCGCTGATCCAAATGTTCCGTTGAGCCGCTGTTCCAAATGTTCCGTTGAGTCGTTGTTCCAAATGATACATGACGCGACGTAACAGATCACGATTCATTACAGTCATTGTCTGTGTTTGTATCTTTTGAGCCGATATTCCTAATATTCTAAATGATACATATAAGTGTTCCAGAACATTTCAGTAATTCAGATGAAAATGTTCCAATAGAAAAAATGACACACTTTGCGCGCACCTAAATCACTCGCATACTTTATTACCCTTAAATTGGTTTTAGTTCTAAAATTTTTGTTACAATCTAAACAGAACGAAGTGCGGTATTTGGCCGAAAACATGGACAAGTTCTTCACGGACTTCCACAAGGCGCAACAGATGAGGCTACAACTGCAGAGGGGCACAGACGACAGACGTTTAGATCACGCACACTACCCACAGAATATGCTCAGCGCGGAAAGTCTGGAGATGCAACACAAACAAAGGTACAAACTTCTTGTTTTTCCTGATCTTGCAGAATATTGGAAACAAACAAAAATCAGTTTTGCTAAAGTCTGACAAGCTGGAACAATTTGCCTGCTGCGGTCTTCCCGTCCGATTATAATTTAGGTGTCTTCAAGGCTAGAGTGAATAGGCTCTTAATAAACTAGCGTGCTTCACCATCAACGATTGCATCACTGCTTACCATCAGGTGGGATCGCAGTCAAGCACTAATTAATATCAATTAAAAAAATAAATTGGAATGAAATCAAAATCAGTTTGCTAAAATCTGACAAGTTGCTGTCAGAATTTAAGGCTTAAAAGACATATTGCTACCTCAGCCTAACTGTGTTATAAATGGAAAAAAATTGATCCATAAATAAAGTTATATACGAAAACCAATCTCGGATGCTGGTTATTGAAAGAAAGTAAGAAAGAAAAACTATTTACGCGAAATGACGCAATCTTAAGATCATAATCATTGTATAGAAAACATGCGTCACTTTCTCTCAGCATAAAGACCCATGCGTATTGGTGTTATAGTACTCGAAATGAGTGTAACTAATGATTATATTTTTCTAGGCTAAACGTGACAAAATCTTATTATTCCAATAGGTTTGAATCAATGTGTCCCGTAAATAACTTAGGAGTCTTTAAAGTCAAAAGTAAATAGGTTACTTCTAGGCAAGCGTGCTCCGTCGTCAACCACATCACCGTTTACCATCAGGTGAGATAGTGGTCAAGCGCGAGCGTATCTCATTACTATATATATTTGGCGGTAGGCGGAGTAGAGTGTAAAGTTCCGCAAACCTCCGTTGATAAGGGAGGATCTTCCGACCAGACGGGTGTTGTGTCTGGTGGGCAACTGCCCGGTAGAAGATTTCGGGCGGGCGGGAGATGTTCTATATGTTCTAATCGCGTGGAGAACTTTGATTGCGTGATGCAGGATTAGTTCTTATGGGACGCCATAGATGTCGCTACATATATAAGGTCCCATTAAAATAGTGGGACAAATTTTAACACAGCGTTCAGTACGTCTAACCAAAGATATTCAAGAGAAAAAAATAGTGATTAAAGTATTTTTATTTTGACCTATATAGGTCCCATTAAAATAGATGAACAAACTTTTAGAAATCATTCAGACCACCAAAATAAAGACAATCGTAAAAAAAAAATAAACTACATACTTACAATGAAAAAAAAAACAGCTAACGAAAATTTACTAAAAATGTTGGTTTCCCGATGCATAAACACATCTCATAATACTACAAAATACCTACGCGACGTCACCGGCCGCCGCGTTCATTGATCAATTCGTGCCTTCTCAGTCTAACATAGCCTTTCGCAGGCGCCCGCGTCGCGCGCTTGCCGTAAATGACAATGATGACGCAATTTCAGTTTTCGTCGTGCTACCGAGACGGTAACATGTTTCGCGAACGTCGAATGTAAGTGTGTGAGTGTTATTACGTACCTAGATAGTTATCACAATCGACAACAATGCCTTATTACGCGTACACCAATCAAGAATACTTGGAAATAGCATAAGACAAGCCCAAATCCTTTACCATGAAAGATTTGGAAGGCGGCCGAGCCTTGAGACAATCCTGGGAGCAGTACAGCGCCATCGTGATTAAAACACCTTCATGCCACCAGCGGTTGAGGCAGGAAGACCGCGCTATGCAGTGCATCTTGAAGAAGACATTTTAGACTTTAGACGACACCCCACGGCGAGCACGGCCGATGCTGGTAGTGTATTCAATGTCAGTGATTTTTACGTGTGGAAACTCCTTCGTGATGAAGGCCTCCACCCGTATCATTACACTCGTGTGCTATCATTACACTCGTGTGCAGGAACTAAAAGTGAAGACACTCTTTTAAAAGTGAAAAGACACATAATCAAACGCGCCCGCAAGTGCATTGAACAAAAGAGTAGGCATGTTCAACAATTAATCTAAACCTACCGGCGTAGAGTAAGTAGTATTTCAATTAATTACTGTAAATAGGGCTGATTCTGATTTTTAAACACGCCTGAATCAGTGTTTAACTGTTATCGAACTTTAAAATAATCAAAAATGATTCATATCAGTACATTGTTTCCACTGCGCGCTTGTTTATTTACAACTTACATACTGCAATAGCTTTGATACCTTGATAACAGTTCAGCACGCAATTAGACAGTCCAAAGCCTGGTAAAGTGTGTTGGGAAATTAGAATCTTTTCTTAGGCACCTAGAGGCACCGGTTCATAATCATGTGTGTTCGAGGAAAGTTTATACACACTCGATGGTAGCCTGTTCTTGAGTTGCGCGTACTTACTATCTTCTACTTACCCAGACTAGCAACACTATCCTAAAAATGCGGTGTGTAGACAACTGAAAGTAACTATTACGATTGAGTAGCGTAGGTAATTAGACGTTCGCTCGGGGTTCATTGAACTAAGCGCGCGACGCGCGGTGCGAGGCGCGAGTTTAAGTACCTACCCTTATTGGATGTGTTTATTCTTGAGTGCCATTTATTATTTTATATAGGTCAAAATAAAAATACTTTAATCACTGATTTTTTTTCTTAAATATGTTTGGTTAGACGTACTGAACGCTGTGTTAAAATTTGTCCCACTATTTTAATCGGACCTTATATTATAAAAAAAAATACTAACTCCAATATAATTTTTTAACAGTAGATCTGCAAGTAAGCGAGTGTTTATGTTTAGTGTTACTGTTTCAGAATGAACAATATACGCGGTAATGAAGGCAATGGCGGTCGCGCAGCTGGAGACGGCGACGATGACCTAGACTTCGACCCCTTCAAGGAAACACAGAAGGCGTTCGCAGAACTTATGGAGACAGAAATGATGCAAAACACAGTTTCTAGCGGGTAAGGCTCCACAGGCATAAAACATTGCACATACTGAAACAACTTACACATACAGAAACAAATTACATATACTCAAACAAATTAAACATATAAAATAATAATATAATATAAACATTTATTTTTGTATTAGGCTACATTATGTCCTATTACTGGCCAAAGGCTTCCCCATTCTAGTATCAACCCTCTGTCCTGGGCGATGTTAGGTCAAGTTTGCCCCTCGAACGTGATCAGATCTTTACCACTTGCGCCACAGTCGACCTCGACAATGTCGTCCGGAACTAGGGCGTCCAGTAAGTGACGATTGTTGCACATCTGGCATTCGCGCGATTTGGCTACCCCACTTCAGCCTAGCTGCCTTCTCTGATATCTGCTACTTGAATTATATACGTCGTAACCACTAAAAGTACTGATTTGATTTCAAAAACTCTTTCATTGTTAAAAATTTACACCGATGCCAAATTCTTACCGCTCTGGGTGGAGCGAAAGGGAATGTCAGACTTTTACTGGTTAAAATCCACCAGTGTTCTTTCAATTCCCCTTTGTGTTCGAGGGACGCGATGACTCGAGCAATCCCGCATGATTTTACGGCCTTGATTTCTATTTCGGTCACCTAGCAGAGTTGCAAACCGTATTAGAGAATCTCTAAGTTAAAACTACTCCAATCTGTATCCCATGAGCTACTAATATCATTCAGTCGAAGAACGTAACATCGACTGTACTCTCCGAAGTTTATGCAGAGGTGTGTGACCTTGAGTATACTCAGTCCTCCGGCCTTGTCTAAGTTTGAGGAGTCTGGTTTCCGTCTGGGACCATTGTGCGTGGGCCATGGCGGTCCTCTCTTCAAAAACTGATTAGGCCTCTCCGGGTTTTTAGGGCTTCTGTGAAGGAATTCAGAGATTCTAAGGTTCGATTGCGTGTATCAGTGACACCTGTGCAGTCAAGGATCACATGCGCAATTGTCTCCTCCTCTTCCGAGCATGCTCTGCACAGCGAACTGTCTGTGATGCCTATTGCAGTGATGCCTAGTGTGCAGTGTCCTGTGATGGTCCCCGCCACCAGGCGCAGGCAACCTCTGTCTAGTCGCATGAGGTTTTTGGTAAGGTCTTTGTTCAGGTTGGGCATGGTTTCCTTGGTCTGCCTGCATCCTGGTGTCGAGGATCACCAGCGCTCTGCTTGTATAGAGATGTGTAATAATATATTTCTCTTCTTGTTTCCAGTGACAATATGGACCGCGTGCGCCGCTCACGCCTGGCACCGCCCGGCTTCAGTCATATGAACGCATTCGGCCTAGGACAGCCCCGCCCACAGCAGACACACCATCAAAGTAATTATCATTTTCCTACTTGAGCCACCTCTATGAGCAAGTGACTTGCCGTTTGAGTTGACGTTTAGCTCGTCAATGTCACTCGTTGAACACGGACATAACGTCGTTAAAGAACGAAGTGACAGGACGATTATATCGACCTGTTTTAATAAGAACATCGTAAGCGACAGTCTACTTGTTTTGCAGGAATGGTTTTCTCTCTCCCATATAAAGAAAGTATTTATGATAACATCATTCTAAAAAATACTTAGCTATCAATCAACGCACAGCGGAAACTACAGGGACTAGGTTGTTGCATAAGGCTTCCTTTTATGACGTAGGTGGGCACCAAGAGAGGATTTTCAAAAATTCACCACCTGAAGGAATTAAATGGGACTCAAACGTTTCTATTTTTGTGTTTGAAGCCTACTTTTACGCGGGCAAAGCCACTGGCAGAAGCTAGTTTTTCATATAACTACTGATCTAATGGAATAGTATTAACATATTTTCGTAAATACTCTTTAATTATGTAAGAAAAAACCCATTCCTGCAAATTATCGCTTACAATGGTCTTCCTGAAATGGCTAGATATTGCTGCGAAACACTGTCGTGAAATTGACGCGTCTGCAGAGCTATTGTGAATCACGAGCGGGCGTTTTACGATTCTAAACCACATTGCTACATAACAATACGCTTTTATGCTTCCATATAATTAGGGACTAACCTACAGAGGGCTGCTACAGACTGCTGCCAACCCGGAAATCAAACCAAGTGCTACCGCACTTGCTATCTCTTGATGAGCAGACCAACGACATTGTAATAAGGCACACAATATACATTGAAATGATTGACGCGCGCTTGTGAAATGCAATATTTCTGTCTGACGTAAATATGACACATTTAGATTTAGAAAGATTTCACACATGTATGAGTTTTATTTGCGACTGTGTACTAACTCTAATAGTTGATACTTTAAAAATGTAATTATTAATATAATATGTTGTTGGGACCTTGGGACTGTGGGCGATCACACTACATTTAGTAGCATGATCGCAATGTTGCTATCTCTGTAGATATGCAGCTGCTCCATTTATTTTAATTCATTTTGTTGCTCATACTTATCTCATTATGTTGTTACCACCTAAATGTTACCTGTTTTGACATAATCCTTACCCCCACGAGCCACAATGCTCGACGATGACTTAGCTAGAAACTGGTCAGGACATTTCTGTTATAACCAATGAACAGTTGTCCTTACGTCGCATTGTGTCCTTTTCAGGTTATAACTCAAATAGCGCCATGTTCTCAGACTGGACTCAGATGGACCCCGCGATAATGTCGACTTCGGTGAACTTCGGGAAGAACGTGGGCGTGAGCAGTGCCAGCAACAGCAACAGCAACGCGTCGCTCAGCCAGCAGCAGCAGGAGCTGTTCGCGCGCTTCAACCAGCTCAGCGTGCAGCCCAACGGCGTGAAGCTGCACGGCGGCGCGGGCGTGGGCGTGGGGCTGGGCGGGCTGGGCGGCGCGGGCGGCGCGGGCTGGGGCCAGAAGCTGGGCTGGGGCGTGGGCTACGCCGGCATCCCGCTGCCGCCCGGCTTCGCGCCCGCCAAGCCCTCGCAGCACCCCGCAGAGTGCATCGACGCCAAGTAGACCCACTGCAAGTGCAATTCGACTGCTCCTCAACGGCGGATATTATATTTTCTATTCAGTAATATTATTGTTTCTTTCCGTTGGTGATGTGATCGAAAAATCTTTGTATTAAGAAAGAGCATATTTTAACGAGAGAAATATGATAACAAAGGAATTTGTAAAATAAATTAACCTATTTGTTTTATTTAAAAAAGTTTGATTTATTTATTTTCGTTCGGTCTAGATTCGCTCCCCTGTGATGATTTATCATACTTCTTATATGTATATTCGTTATATATTTACTAGAATCATATCCCTGTTATGACAGATTATATTTTCTATATTAAAATGAGATGCCAATAATTCGCTGTTCCATTTGTACCTTATTGAGCCATTAACCATGAGAAAGATCATTAAAATTAAAGCAAGAAATTATACATTCACTCTTTTAATGACATACCTTATCACTAAAACTAAACATGATTGATTATACGAAGAGTTGTATCGAAGACGAAAATAGTTGATACATACATTCAACAGGTGTTTGAAGAAAAAAAAAAACACACTTCGATTATCACCATTTTTTCGGTACTTGTTTCTAATCGAATACCATAAAACTGGGTGAATAGAAATAAAACTAGTTTTGTTTTTCACTTTGATAGGTACCATATTTTTATTTATTCGAACAAAGCATCGGCTTTTTAGAATAACAATATTGTCGATGTTAAATGTTGCAAAAAATATTCAAATATCATGACCTTGAAGTTTTGTTTCTATTCATCCCAGAGTTTCTATTCACCCCATTTGACTGTAAGTCACAAGATTGTATTTATTTAAAAAGATTATAAGTAAAACGTGAAGTTGTAAACATAAATAGTAGTACAGATAGCAGCACGAATCTTGAGCGTTTGGCGAAAGAGCGGGGATCGCTTTGCGCATCGTACACATCGGCGAGCCAATCACTGTATAAGGATTGCTCTCCCCGCCCCCGCATCTCTTTTTATACCACTCTCGAGTCTTACTCGATATTTCACTTCTCACTGTAGAAGTCGGCGCTCAAGATCCGTGCCGGAATCTGCATGAATGTATCTGAATGAATACGGTGATGCATCATAGATGTTTCCAGTTAGTCGGTTTTTTTTTTTAGTAATTTTGAACTAATGATGCTTGGAGATTACTTGTTATATTCTGGGGCCTTAAGACGAGTCAAAATGTCAAGCGTGCGAGCGAGAAAAGGAGAGCTATATATCCTATGTAGCTCCATCCCTTTAACACTTCAGTTTAGGTCGTCAAATGGATCGCGTTAAGGGCATCCAACTCGACATACATTTTCAGTTATTCATACAACCGCTCTTAAGCGATTATAACGATATTACACATTTCTCATTAAATATTTTGGAAACACAGTATCTTGTGGATATTATCTAGGCTTCTATTGCAATAAATTTATAAATTTGTGTAAAACTAATCCAGTAAAGACCTCTGAAAATCTGCTATTTTGCATTAACGTTGACACTTCATAATTTACTCAAAAATTAATAAAGTCAAAAAAGTATAACAATAGATGCCTTGCAAATTTAGTCAAGATTCTGAATGACTACAATTTTTTTCAAAAACTTTTTAGGGTTTAAAAAAAAAAACACGTATTTCCTGGATCAAATTTTGTGAAATATTCGAGTAAATCACGAAATAACCGAATACTAACAGAGATTTCAGGTGTTATCTCTTTTTTCGCGTTGCCTTTTCATCAAACTTCGCGTTGGATTGCGTTAGATGATGTAACAAGCTTGTAAACTATACTCGATGTAAATGATAGGCGAGTGAAAAAGGACCCGTAGAGCTTCTGGGGTCGTCTTAAGTTTTGCCTACCTTTTCAACTTCTGAAACCGTATAGGAGTGGATAATTTCGTCTATGGTATTGGCGAGGGCATTTTATAGTTAATTTATTCTTTCCTCCCATCGATCCACACCCGGGGATCGGGTCCATCCCACGGCACCTCTTTTCCATTATGCCACACATATAGACCTTTGCCCCAAGGTTCCAGGACTAGTTTCACCGGCAAGGTCGCAGCGTCTTCTGGGGTCACCGACCCACCACCGCGGGTCATGTCTGACATCACATAGCCTGGGTGTACGCAGTTTACTGTTATACCTGAAATTAGAGTATTCAAAATCACATTACTTCTATTTTTGACTTAAGTAGTTAGGTAAATAATTAGCTTATGTTTAATAGGAAGTAAATTAGGACAGGTGTGCAGATATTAAGCTACGAACTTTGCTAAAAGAAGAACGATCTTACGTTCTATATGCACAAAATCTTTTTAACTGTCTTTCGCGGTTACACCCGCGTCTTTGTTTACTACTCCGCCACCGTGGGTTGTACAATGATATTATGTAGCCTATATAATATTCGTCATGATCTTGGCGTTTCTATAAAGAAAGATTTGTTCAAAAAACTTTTGCTTTATTATTGGTACTTAGGGCCGAAACTGCGTTAAGCTGGCGCCGCAGGTGACGTCGCGAGTGTGTCGTGAGCGTCAGTCCCCGTCGCGGAAACCGGATTATTATCTGCGCAGTGTCGCTAGTTCCAACTTAACGGTGTGCATGTAGTCGTGTCGTTGGAGAAATTAATGTTTACTACGTAGCAAAAAGGGGGCGCGGTGCGGCTCCTGGCGACGGATGCTCGCGCGAGTCTCCGCAATGGAGAACTTTTATATGGGATCGCGCGGCGCGGGTATCCGCGTTACGTAGTTTCGGCCCATATAAATTTTCTTTTTATTCTTAAATGGTACATCACTATTGTGACGTCATCTTTTCGCACAGGACCGGTGTTTCTGGCGACCCTTGGGGGAGGCCTATGTCCAACAGTAGACGTCTTTCGACGGCTGAAATGACGATGATTTTAGTAATTTTTTTAGTTACCTTTCGGCGACAATCTTCGGTGCAAAATAAACGTATAAGCGTTGACTGCAACCTTCGAAACGACATACGGCGAATCACCCCATCCTTTACTAATTTCTCGGTCCTGCTTCACGTCTTCAACATATTCATTGGCCAAACTCTTCAACTCGTCTAGGGTCAGGATTTCCGAATTGAATTTCTTTCTTAAATTTTCTGAGGGTATTCTGGACAAATGGGCTGAAGAACTTGTGATGTTTAAGATTTTCCCGCCGTTTTTCACCAATGGCAAGATCGCTTCAGTAAAATCAACCAATGCCGTGAAGTTTACTGCGATAGTCTGTTCCGCTTGAGTGATTTTTGGTTCTGGCGTGTCTTTTAAAAATAGAATTCCAGCGTTGTTGATGAGAATGTCCACGTCTTCATTTTCATCACGAATGTGTTTCACAAAGTTTTGTACACTTTTTTCATCAGTAACATCAAGCTGATGAAAAATGGGATGGAGTCCTAACCTTTTCAAGTCTTTACAAGCTTCTATTCCTCTATTTTCGTCTCGCGATGTCAAATATACTTTCCCATCATATTTTTCACAAAGATTTTTTACTATTGAGAATCCAAGTCCCTTATTTGATCCAGTAACCACAGCTACTTTCTTCTGTGGCATGTTTGAAGCAACTATAAAATAAAACCATTATCTAGTTATCAGCCGTGATGATGCAATAGAGTTCAAGGGTTTTAGCAGTTATCATAAACAAATATTTGAAAAACTACTTGAAGTATTTGTACTGTTAACGTACTGCGCCCTTGCAAGGAATCTTTATCTTAGAGGAAGACAGGAAACTCTAATGGGAGTTGGGGTCTGGTCGAATGATCCTCTTGACGACATGAGAAGGCAGCAAAGAAGTCTAAGGAAAAGAACTTTAGGGAAAACTTCACACACGTAAGCTTCATTTGTTCATACTTTTTCTTAAACCAGCGAATTAGCAATAGTAATTCAAATAATCTGCAACTAATTTACTAATTTTTCTGCCTAATATAAGGAGATAAAAAACTGTATTCTTTTGTTGAAAGATAATATTGTGGCACGTGAGATGTTAGACAGATTCTGATGCAAAACAAAAACATAACCAAAAAGTAATGCATTATTAGAAACCTGAATGAACTTTACGCAAGTATCATATTTGCTACAACACCTGTGTACATCGACAGTTGTTGTGGGTAGTCGTGACAAATAAATACAAATAGAATTATTGCAAAATTACATAATTTGAACCTACTTACTTGTATTTTAGACTAATTACACTGATCGGAAGAAAAAAGTTATAAACAAGCTGGATAGACAGATCATTTTTTTGAAAGCGACATCTGGGTTTAATGTCTAACAACTAAGTAACATAACAGATTACAGTACAGTACAGTCGATAATGAAAGTGGGTTAGGTTAGTAGAGCAACTTAACTGCCCTATTTACGGTAATCTGTAGTTATTGTTACAAGCCTTGTTTTTCACACAATTCAAATAATTACATGTCAGAAAAATTCAATTAGCACTTCAGCACTGACCAGGAGTCATTATATTTAATGAAGCGGAAATTATATTTTGTACATAATTAGTGTTAATATTAAGAAGATCTACCATTCATCATGCGTGACCCTGATAAAACTTCAAAAAGCTACTGCCTCTAAACGATAAAAAAAACTGTGGCGTTTGCTTCGCTACTCAATTGAATATAAGCTGAGAATGAGTCAAGTGGCTTAAGTTTGCTTAACTTGGTTTTTTTTTGGAAACTTTTAGGTTAAGTTTAGTTTTCGCGCCTAAAATCACGATCTTAACGGTAAAAGAACGCTGAAGCAACAAATGCTTGATAAAGTTACACAAAGCGCCATCTATATGTACCGTTTACAAACTAACTAACAAAACAGGTTTTTTAGTGACAATCGGGGAGTAGGTTGACCCTCGCGTGAACGTAACGTATTGAATGGAGTGTTAAATTCATGATAATTCTAGAATAAATCAACGTGATGCTGCAGCTACCAACATTAATCACACCGCCGATATTTGGAGACGACACGTTATTAAAATCAATAGATTGGTTAGAAGGTTTTCCTTGGAAGCAAGAAAACGTTGTGAAAAAGGAAGATGACAGGTATGAAATATGTATTCACGTGAAGGACTATGCCCCTGAAGAAATATCAGTGAAGACAGCTGACGGGTTTATCGTTATTGAGGGAAAACATGAAGAGAAACAAGACGATTATGGTTTCATTGCGCGACAGTTTATGAGGAGGTTCCAAGTTCCTGAGGGTTGTCGTATTGAAGAGGTTCAGTCAAGGCTGACTGGTGATGGCTTGCTGATTATCTCGGTTCCAAGGGTGCCAATTGTTAAAAAGGACACTGTGATTCCCGTTAAACATGAGGTGACATCGAAAAGTAAACTGTGATTTGTGTGTACGTATTTGTACAAACATACGTGGTGACTAGTATTCTTTTATGTTAATTTATGTATATCCCAATCAACTTAATTGTTTGGCCTGTTGATTATTTTTCAAAGGTAATCGGTGATATGTGTACCTAAATAAATATTTTTGTTTTATTATGTTTCGTGTGTATTTTGTTTAGAAGTAGTATATTCACCGTGTGATATTAAATTTATTTTATTCATTGTCAAGATGTGAATTTATTTTCTTACCATAAACCCCTTATCTTTACTGATATGTGATGATATTATTGGTATTTTAGATAGTGTTAAATTGATAAATAATAAGCTGAGATTGCTACCTAAAGAACGAGTGCGTTCCTAATGGTTAGAAATTAGCTCGTCACCATCGTCGAAAAATTCTCCGGCTATCCTCCAATCCTATCTAATGTATTTTATATAATATAACCACGGATATCGATTAGGATGGTTGCCGGTTGTATAGTCATTGGTTGCCGGGCATGTCTCCCCCACATTGGTCGGTCGCTGGGCAGCCCTGCGAAAATCGACCTTGTTGCTCCGATGATAGATCGCGAACTATTTTTCACGATAATTTATTACTCAATAGAAATACTGATACTATTGCGTACTTATGTTTTTTTTTTTTCGAATAAGGGTGTTGAAAAACGTATCGCGTCGTTTGATACACGGGGGCATTTGTCTTTGCTGTCTTTAGGCTCTATAGCGGTCTCACCTTTGGCTCGGGTTTTTATTCCGCCTCGACTGAAGTGATAAAGTTTGCCCATTTGTATCAAAATGAGGGTTGAGCTACATGTCACCTGGTTGCATCGAATCGCACATTCATATGCTTCTATTCTAAGATTCTACATTGCCAACCGCTTCGTCGGTTCCAACTCGTTCGATTATACATCCGGTCTCTTTCTTGCTCTAGTAAATGGCTCCCTCTGCCATTTAGTGAGATTCGGCGCGTCCAAATGTAGCAGAACTCCTATTGTTCTCGTATACGTTTTGAAGTAGCTAATAAGTATACGGTCTAGAGGCTCAGTTGGACCACTGGGACTTGCCATCAGTTTATGGGAAGTGTGCACACGCCTACCACTCCGCGATCCACGGTGAGATGATATTAGCCACTCCGACGCGAACTACAGTGGCTTATATGGAAAGCAATCAATAGACTGAAAATTCAAGTGAGCCGTTGCAAACACAACCTGGCAAAACGGGGGATTTTAGACCCTCTGACACCCAGTGAGAGTGCGGTGCTCTTGATCAGACGATTGCCCACTTGCTAGAGTGCCCGAAGTGTCTCTACATCTGCACTTTGGAGGACCTTAAAGTAGCCACTGACGACGCCATAAATCTGCCCACCTATTATATTAAGCTCAAATACTTTGAGGGAAAGAAAATGATCGATTCGAGAAAAAGCAGAACCTTAAAAAGAGCTCTCCTTTCCTAGAGCTTTTCTGCCCTCATCTTTGTCAAGCTGAAATATCTTATAATTTGGTTGCAATACGCAACTCTTCGAACCGAAGCCGGATGCTATTAAAAGGCAAGAATAGCCTGGTTTTTTAAAAAATTTTTTACCAGACCAGATGTTTCTGGAAGAACCCTTCTTCAAAAGCTTTTAAAAATATCTCTACCAGGTATTAGAAGTACAATTAATAACAAAACGCCCCCTAGAAGTTGGTAGGGTAGATCATTAATATTGTGGCTATTAACTGCTGCATCTAAGAAGAAGATTATTGGAGATTAGAAGATTAGGATTATTTATTTTGGAATTTTTATTATTATTATTGGATTTAGAGGCTAATTGATGATCCAGATCTGGTTAAGTCCAATCTACAAAGCCTTGAGCACAGGCGTAGGGTAGTCAGCCTTAAGGTGTTTTACAGGAGGCATTTTGGAGAGTGTGCGTAGGAATTTCATGACTTGATTCCACCATCTCATTTCTACCATCGGACAAACAGACGAACGGCGAGTATCCACCCTTACGTTTCGCCTCGTCGTGTATACTGCGTACATCGAGGGACTGGAACAATTTGCCTGCTGAGGTCTTCCCGTTCGATTATAATTAAGGTGTCTTCAAGGCTGGAGTGAATAGGCTCTCAATAAATTAGTGCGTCTCACCATTAACGATTGAATTACTACTTACCATCAGTTGGGATCGCAGTCAAGCACATGTTTATGTCAATAAAAAAAAAACTTCGTTTTAATATATGTATAATTTTTTTTTTCTAACATTACTTTTGCAATATTTTTTATATTATTTAGATCTCAACCACGACCACCATAAATTCGCTAATTTATTTTTGTTAACTTCTCATTTAGTGGTAGTTGTAATTATTTAATTCTTCTTGCTTTTTTAGGGTTCCGTACCTCAAAAGGAATAAACGGAGCCCTTATAGGATCACTTTTCACCCTTTACCTCGGGAACGCATGGAGATATCGAGTTGAAATTAAAACTATATACTCAAATCTGGGGTCCGTTGATGCTGTAAAAATATAACTTTTAAGTTAACAAAAAAAAAGATACGGCCGTTTATGTCGCAAAAAACTTATATTTCGACACATTCAAGCGAATGAATTAAATTATAAATAAAATAAAAATTGAATTATTCATAAGGTACTTCCCGTTGATCCAGAATCCTGAAATTTGGCACAAAGCAAGGTCTTATAGCACAGGTATAGGAATAAATCTGACAACAGTAATTTTTTTTCGGAAAAATGTCGAGGCTTCATTCAGGAATTGAACTGATTACATAAGTAAGTTGCTCGGAACCCTCAGTGCGCGAGCCCGACTCGCACTTGCCCGGTATTTTTTACCTGAGAAATCATCAACCTCTTCTTTTATAATGTGAATGTAAGAACACTAGACTCCGAATTCTTAGATTACTTCTTATTACGACCTACTTTTTTATTATGCGTTTGGGTACAATATTGACTGGTCTACACTGTCCTTACATAATATCTATTAATACTGTAATATGGAAATAAATATTGTAACATCAACCCTTACGGAGTTTCTTGCCGGCTCTTCTCCATAGGAAACGGCCAATTTGGAACCGTGTAGGTACTGGCTTCGGAAGTTCTAATGTTTTTTATGTGCCTGTGTAGGCATATGTGAAATAAAAATATTTGAATTTTGAATTTTGAAATCCATTGTCAAATAATAACTATAATTTTATTGCAATTTTTTTAAGGAAGAATGAAATAAGGATAAAATTTTCTCTACAATAAAATTTTATTGAGAATTCAGTGCAGCATGCACTTAGGCGGTACGTGTCTGTCTTAAATTTTTTTTTCGTAAGCAATGAATAGTAATGATGACTGTACACATGTATGTACATACCATTATTAATAGGTACGTCTACTACATTTTATGAGGCTTGACAACAATTATGTACCATTTACTTTTAACCGGATTAATGTATCATTATAAAAGATAAAAAAAACACTATCGTCCATCGATAAATTTTGATGTAGCTGCGGATTTCAAATAAAGTTTATGTTCCATCCAATGATATGATGGACATAATTTAAATTCCAGCAGCTATTTGTGTTATTTCCTTGTTGTAAGGAAATAAGGTTCATTTTTGCTTGTGATAGAATTGGCTTGATGTCGTACTGCTGTTAATATCTTTACATTCTGTACCTTTGACATCAGTTTGCCGGCAGAGCTGGCGTGATGCAGACTCCGCGTTGTGATAAGAAATAATTAATTAATTTAAAGGTGTGTGAGAATGTTTATTTTTAAATTGCAAGTGATTTAGATTTATGAGAACAGTTTTTTATAAAGCATTTGTGGTAGACTGTATTTGGTTCAAGGAGAGTTTCATTTATAAATCCCTTTTTTGGGGTATATACGTAACCAGGTACTAGATTGTAGTAGGCAAACAGTTGCGAATATGCGTAGATATTTGAGAAATACTGCTTAAAATTCTCTGGTTACTAACGTCGTGAATCGTGGCATTTGTATTGCTTCATAAAGCAATTATAAACCAGTTTAGACAAAAAGTTTTATTTATGTCTATCAGATCTAGCTCTGGTTTTGCGCTGCTAACGCTACTAGATTTTCCGTTTTTTGTCTCTTAATTGTATTGAGCTGACATTGTCAGTTAGCGTGGGAAATCACTACTTGAATATTAATTAGGTTGTAAAAATTATTATTAATATTACTAGCTGACTCGACGAAATTCGTACCGCCTAATAATGTGATAAATGAAGAACCGCTCGACCGATTTTGTGCAAACTTCACATAAACCATCTACTAAATAGTCCGAACAAAGCCTAAACATTTGGTTTGGATAGGTGAGCCCGTTTTTGAGTTATAAAATTACAACGAAAAATGGCATTGATTTTTATATATTAACTAGCTGACCCGGCAAACGTTTTGCTATGTATATTTTTTTTAGGAAACCATTTAGGGGGATAAAAAATAGATGTTGTCCGATTCTCAGACCTACCCAATATGCACACAAAATTTCATGAGAATCGGGAAAGCCGTTTCGGAGGAGTTTAACCACAAACACCGCGACACGAGAATTGTATATATTAGATATTATTTTTAATTATTTATTATTCAGATATTTATAAAGAAATACTACATGTTTCTATTGTGTGGAAGATTTTAATGAACTTCTGATAATAAACAAAAGTTTCTTAAAAAAAAAAACTGTAAAATTTGCTCACTGTTCGATTGGCCACTCAAGCACTAGCTAGGGCTGGCGGAGCATAGGCGTCTTCTTTCCCGATCAGTAGGTAATTACAGGGATATCTTAGAGTGTGGCTCTAGCTCACATAAGCCAATCAGATTATAGGCTAGTAGTGAGTGAGCTGCTAAGTGACAGTCAGATATACAACATAGTTCAGCTACTGTGAGCTTGCACCATATATGTAGGTAAGAAAAATATCTGTACAGTTAATTTGAGTTTCGAGTGACTTCAGCTCCCCTAGCCAAGTTACGACCGTTTCGACGCAAGAGAATCGAAACGAATCGGTCATAACTTGGTTATGGGGGCAGATGTCAGGCCAGGCAGCAGGTATACTACGGGAATGTTCGAATTAGTTACCGTGGTCCTGGAACTCAAAGGACAATTGAAGGAGCACACATGGGTCTTAGTAAAAGTCTGATAGTCCTTCTCGCTCCTCGCGGAGCGTGAGGAGTTATTCGATGGTTTTCCACTGAAAAAGGGGGTGGGTGCATAAGGTAGGGTCAGCACATATATTATTAAGATGCTCGAGTAATTTGTCATCATCATTAAAGCCGAAAGACGTACACCGCTTTTTTTTTTTAGGTGGGAAAATCATCTAATGACAAATCCCGCTCTTGGGCGGAGCAGGAGATAGTGTCAGACTTTTACTGACTAAAAACCTACTCCTGTTCCTTCGTTGCCTTCGTTCCAGGGCCTCGGGTTTCGTTTTCACACTACCCATGACCCCAGTATGCTTCGACCCTGCTGGGCCCCTGCGATTTGCTGACATCTCCCTGAGGCGCGCGTGGAACAATACGCGCCGTCGACGACTGGGTTCGGTCCGGAAGGTCGGACGGCGGGCTACCCATTGCTCGCCGTCCGCAAACTCAACTACGCAACTACGGTGGCTGGAAATCGGGATCGGAATCCCGGCAGCGGTTTGGGCGTGAGGGCCGTTCCCTCACGCGATCGGCCGCCTCCTTTGCGAGCATTACTGATTCGCAGAAGGAGGCGAGCCATTCCTCGCTCCGGACTATGGACTATACCAAGGCCCACCGCGAGAGATCGCTGCCGTTGATCGCCCTCTCGAGGACACGGCGTTGTTCTGCCCAAGCAGGGCAAACCTCCACCGTGTGCTCCACCGTGTGCTCCACCGTGTCTTCCGGTTGGTCCATACAGTGGTGACACCCGGGCGTCACTTCTGCACGAATCCGGTGCAGGAACTTCCCGAACTTACCGTGTTCGGTGAGAACCTGCGTCACGCGGAAGGTGATGACGCCGTGAGGTTTTTCCAACCACGCCTCAAAGAGGGGACTTATCGCCATAATTGTGGCGTGCCCAGCACTGGGTCGCGACAGTTGCTGTCGCCATTTCTCCATGAGAACCCGCCGGAGCTCTGTCCGCCATGCTGCGACTTGTCGCGGCAGCGGAGTTTCGCCCCGGCGTTGCATCTCCATGCGCAGATCGTACATGTGTGCAAGGACTGTTGCCTCCAGATCCCATGGTGATTGACCAGCAAGGAGGCTCGCTGCTTCGCGGGAAATCGTCCGGTATCCTCGCACCATCCGTATGGCCATGACCCTCTGGCATGCGTTCAACCGGGCCGCCGGAAGACGTCCACCGCTGGATAAAATAGGCCTTTCTTAAGTGTCGCTACAAAGACTGGTCCTGGGGGTTTTCGCATCTATCGACTTCCCATGACTCTCACCCGGTCATTGATTCACCTTATGGGAGGCCTTCCAACACTGCGTCTGACGGTAAGCTCGCTACTCCAGAACCTTTCGGTCCCACAGACCTAATCTGTGAGCAACGTGCCCTACCAGTTGCCACTTCAGTTTGGCGATTATTCCAGTTATCTTGGTTCTCCTACGGATATCATGAATATGAAGAATAACAAGTGCGCAACCGAAAAGATTGTTTAAGTTGACTTTAAAGACCTCGTTGATTAAACCTAAACAAAACCTGTTAAAAGCGCGAATAAATTAAAACTAATTTATGTATATGAATATGATACAAGGCGCGTATAAACGTAAAATAGATGGTGCATAACTTGCCAAGCAATCGTGGACTTAAAAAAAAAGTTAAAGTAAATTAAATAATATATTTTTTATGAATTAAAGGTACAGATAGATAGAATATTCATATTCTTTGTTGTATTGTCATCGAAAATGTAAAAGTTTATTACGAAATAACTATAATACCAGGATCGGGAAATGTCTATTCAGAATGGCTTTTCAGAATTACGGAATTCCAGAAAAAAAGTCTATTTTTTTAAGACTATTTGGCATATTTTGCCTCTCGTCTTAAAAAAATAGACTCCTAAGTGTCCTAAGTGTCATAGTGTCCTAAGTGGCAACTTAGGACACTGCTCTATCCTCTAGTCACATAATCAACTATTATTTGTATTACTGCACAATAAAGAATCTCATCAACTATCCACCTGTAGGTACTACGTATTAAGTAATTATATCCTGCAAAGATAACGTAATAAACACCTGCAGCATAAATTGATATTATCGTCACGCTGTTATCTTATACCATACGTCTTTTGGCTTAAATGACCGATAAATTGTATCGGTCAGTCAAATTCGTCACTGATTAAGTACATTATCTATAGCCTGTTTGATGTTTCATAACCTTTGGGTAATGAGGTTAATTTGATCGGTTGTATTTTCATGGTATAATTCACATTTCCAGCAGAGTAGAGCCGTGGTGGCCGATAGGTAAAGGCCCCGACTTATTTGTTGTAGGTCGTAGGTACAAACCCAGCCAGGCGCTATACTTTGTGTAATTTATTTCATCACCACTGCTCTCAAAACGGTGAAAGATAACAGAGGAAACCGGTATGTCCTAGAACTAAAAGTTCGAAGACATGTGACATCCACCATCCCGCACTGGACCCGCGTGGTGGATTACGTCACATTCCTTCTCCTAGAGAGAAGGCCTGATTCCCAGCAGTGAGATCATAATATTATATGGCTGATTATGCTTTATGCTATTACACGATCTGTCCGTTTTCTCATTGTGGTTGATATCGTAATTTATCATCATCATCATTTCAGCCGAAAGAAGTCCACTGCTGGACATAGGCCTCCCCCAAGCGACGCCACAACGACCGATCCTGTGCGTCTCGCATCCACCGCACTCCCGCGACTCTCACCAGGTCGTCGGTCCACCTTGTGGGAGGCCTTCCAACGCTGCGTTTTCTGGTGCGTGGTCGCCATTCTAGAACCTTTCGGCCCCATCGATCGTCCGTTCTACGAGCAATGTGCCCTGCCCACTGTCACTTCAGTTTGGCGATTCTTCGGGCTATGTCGGCGATCTTGGCCTTGGTTGGCTTGATCGTAATCTATGCTATGAATATATCCATGCTGTCGTTCATTATTTAACTGCCTCGTCGGTGTCGTGGGCGCAAGCGCGACTGTTTAGCGTGGGGTCCAATTCCTGGGTCGGGCAAAAAGTGCTACATAATGGGATTTTCTACCAGCAGTCTAAACGGACTACGACAGTAAAGAAACTGTTTGCGTGCCGTGTCGGATTGCCATCCCAACGGACTATGAGAGTAAGCACACTTATAGCAACTTACGGCTTCGCCCGCGTGTTAGTCGGTTTCTACATACAAACTTTGGCCTTTTATCCACTTAGGGGGTGAATTTTGGAAAATCCGTTCTTAGCGGATGTCTACACCCTATAAGGATCCTACCTGCCAAATAAATTTGTAGGTGTTATAGTTTCTGAGATTTCGTGATTCATTTGTTAGTGGTATTTCGTTTTTATATACTTAGGTATATAGATATCTCATGGGTACTTGGCTACTCTCTATTGAGATGTGATCGAAATTCGTACGGAAGGATTATACATTCGAGTTTATTCATTATCATCATCATCATTACAGCTGAAAGTTGTCTACTGCTACACACTTAAGCGTTACAGGAAAAATACATAAGCATAGCAGACACACAAAAAGCATCATTGTCTTGAAGTAGGTTTGTAATGGGTACTAGTTCAAGTGAATGTTTATATTTTTCAGGGTCTTCTGAAATCCTCAAAATGACGACGATACAAACAGAGTCGTTTGCGGAGTATATCCTGGTGGAGCACCGCTGGATAGTGGTGATGGTGGCCTTGCTCCCTATATCCGCGCTCTGGAAGCTCTGGTCTACCTTAAGGAACTATGTGGTCTTCAAGATGAACAGCGCGCCCAAGATGCACGATAGGAAGGTCAAGGATGTTCAGAAGCAGGTGGGTTTTAGGGTACTGGTGATTATGGGTTAAACTTCCGTACAAATATGAATAGGTTCAGTAATAAATTGACGTAATTATAGGTAAGTCTTAGGCGTCCATTACACGGTCATGCAAGCGTCAATCAAAACCATCAATCATGAATGATGTTTGAATGACGGTATGTTATCGCCATTTTGTTTTCGTCATGCAAACGTCAGTAATCGCATTAGATGGTAGGTTTTTCGTCAATCAAAATATTTGTCTATGGCAAAACTGACAGCAAAATCTATCACGTAATGGACGCCTTAGGTTAGGTTTAATTTGGGACTAGAGGGCTTACCATGACGTGTCAAAACGTCAGTCGTTCGGGGATGGAACTATATACCCTATACAGCTTCATCCCTTTTCATGTTGTGGTAAGTCCTGGTGTTTTGGTGACCTGTGTTAATAGTAACACTTGTAATACAGGTCACCAGAGGACTAAATTTTAAATTTGAAAGGAAATTTTTGGTTGTGGATCGCTGGTGCCTATGATAGGCACAACCAAAAATTTTCAGCTAATGGTTCTGTGTGTAATATCGTCTGTATTGTTTTGGGTTGTGGTGAGAAATTAACGTTATTATTATTATTATCAGAGAAAAAGGTCAAGCCACACATTTATTTATTGGCTACGTGATCAACTTCTCTAAAATTGTATAGTCTCTAAAAAAATCATTCATCTTTTTTACAACGCCAACTAAATATCCTATAAAGCGCTTCAATTCTGAACGCGCTTTTTTTTTTTTTTTTTTTTTTTTTTTATTCACGATAGGTTCGCGCTTGACCGCCATCGCTTCCCTGAGTTCAGAATTGTAGGCACTCCGACGCGGATAGGTTAGGTTAAAAGGCTAAGGCAGGGTAAAGCCGAGCTCCCACCTTAGCCTTCGTGGTTATTTTTTTCTATATAGCCATCTAGATAGTGGCTTACATAGAAGATATCAAAGGGGTATAGTATCATTCAAGCGCTCGCAAATTGTGGCTGACTTTGTAATTGAGAAGGTAATGTAGATTTGAGGCAAGTAATGCTTTTAAAAAGAAGTCTGTTTAATTATTATTAATGAATTAATAAGCGATATTTTGAACATACATAGCTTCACTTATACCTAAGATCCCACATGCTGCCTCATAACTAACTAACGTCTCATTTATCCTGTTTCAGGTAAAAGCCTGGCTAACAGGAGACCGAAGCACCCGCCTCTGCACCGCGCGGCCCGCCTGGCAGGCCATGTCGTTTCGCCAGGGTATCTACAAGAAGACCTTCACCAACATCAAGGTCGATCTCGTCGATGTGCTCGAGGTTGATACGGAGAATATGGTGAGAAGGTTTTATAAGTTTGTCTTTTTTAATATTTTAGTTGGTATAATTAAGTAATTTTATTTATTTATTTAAACTTCATGTAAAGTAGTGGTACATAGGCGGACTTTGGGTTAAAAAGAAAACACTGTGGTAGGCTTGCACAATAAACAAATAACAGATAATTCAAACAGAAAAAATAAAATAAAAATAAGGTATTTATAATTTTCATATTAAGGCTGGTAATTTACCACCATGTGAAATTTAAAGTCAGGTTCTATATGTTCATTAAAAGGTGATTTGCGATCGTAACACGAATTTATTTACGGGATTAAGGTCATGGCACATTAGAGCCACTTTACACCCGACCGGCACCACCTCGCCTCGAGCGGTTAGTATTCTTTGCAAGGAGTACTATGGATATACGCTCACTACATCCAGTACATCCACTCCGGAACGCCTCGCCAGCAGGCTGACCACGCGCCGACAGCGAGTAGACTACTCAGTGGTCACCCGTTGCTCGCTCGCTTGCCTTGGGTTGCACATGCGTTAGTTAGTCCCGAAAGGATCGTGCGCTGTGTGCGAGTGGTCCACGCGTGATACATTGGCGATACACCGCACCCTTTCCTTTCCCGTCATTCTTCGATAAACTACTCATCTGTTGGCTGCCAACACAATGTCCACTCGTTGGCTACGTGACTTTCACTGGCTAACAAGATGGCGTCGAACCGTGGTCTCCTTGACGTTTACTGGTTGACACGCGGCGTCCAACCGTGGACCACCTGTCGCCAACAACTGATCAACGATCAATGAGCCCCCCTAGCCAAGTTACAACCGTTTCATTTCGAATCTCTTTTCGTTGATCGCCTCGAGTCGTCCACGACCACGTGACTGAGCGTTGAGATGACGTCAGAACAAAGGAATCGGAGGCGTGGCCTATTTGAGGCGTTCGACGCAACAGAATCGAAATTAAACGGTCGTAAATTGGCAAGGGGGGCAGGTGATGGTGGTCGGATGTCGGGTGGGTCTAATGACCTTTATAATCATTAAAATCAACAATAAAACTCTCTCAGTTCAGCCATTCCAGTTTCAGCATCTTGAAGGAAGTAATCAAGAACTACTTTATTTACCACTATTTTAGTAGTTATTACTCGCTGTTGTTATTTAGGTACTAATAGCCGTAAATCAATGTTGCAACAGAACTCTGCTTCCGCTTCGGCTTCTACAGAAGTTCCGCTAGCTTTTTTACTTCCGTTTCTGCAAAATTTATAACAGAACTCGAAACGAAAGAATACAGCGAGAAACGCAGGGGTGGGGGGCGCATGGCCAACTGGACTCATCGGAAGAAGCGCGGGGGGGGGGGGGGCTTTACTCAAACGTGTCGCAACGAGATTTTTTATTATTATATTTTTTTTTGGTACATTCTGCACATCACTACGCCTCGTGACGTGATTATGACGTAAACCTTCTGTTGTTTAAAAAAAATAAAAATGTGCTTTTTCTTCACTTCCGTTTCCGCTTCCACTTCCGCAAAGATTTACTTTTGACATCTGTTTCCGTTTCTGCTACCGTTAAGACATTTCAGTTGCATCACTAGTATTTATTCGCATTATCAAATCAGAGCCAGAGAAAATCTAAATCCCAATATGATTTCAAGAAATGCCCATAACATTTTTTACCGTTACCGAAGCAATAAAAATACAAAACAATATACCTACGTCAATTCAAATCGTTTGGGATTCTGAATAAAACAACAATAAATGATAAGGAACTGGATGAAATATATGACCGAACAATGTCTTGGAGATTATTTACATAGCATAGCATAGCATAGTCGGCCTTATAATGTTCCCACTGCTGGGACGCAGGCCTCCTCTCTAGGAGAGGGAATGGGCCGTAATCCACCACGCGGGCCCAGTGCGGGTTGGTGGATGTCACATGTCTTCGAATTTTTGGTTCTAGGACATGCCGGTTTCCCCACGATGTTTTCCTTCACCGTTTTAAGAGCAGTGGTGATGAAATAAATTACACAAAATAATGCGCCTGGCTGGGTTTGAACCTACGACCTACAACTCGTAAGTCGAAGCCGTTACCACTCGGCCACCACTGCTCTCACCGCTGCTCTGCTCTGCTCTATTATTTACATACCAGTGTTTTATTCGTGGTTTTACTTAGGCCCGGCGCCCATTATCGGCATTGGCAAGGATAAGGATCCTTCGGCATCCCTATATTCAAGCGCACACTGTCGGAAACTATGGCTTGGCATGCATGTAGTAATGCCGAAATATCTTTTTCCTTGCCGATGCCGATAATGGGTGCCGGGCCTGAAGAGGTAGGAAATAGAATTGTGCCGATCCCAAATTACAAGTTACGATAATGGTAGAACTTGGACTGCGGGAAGTTCGAAGGAGTTATCGTGGTCATGGAACGCAGAGGGCAACTGAAGTAACACAGGTGGGTTATAATAGGTAAAAATCTGACACTCCCTCCGTTCTACCTTAGAGCGGCAGAAGCTATTTGTTGATTTTGCACTTCAAAATAAATCGTATACGTCTAAATACGTCGTATACTACTCTGTCAAGAAAGTACCGGGAAAAGATCAATAATACACAAAATGTCTGTTATTCATCCAAATTTATTTTATCACCTTCAAAGTATGCTCCTTTAGAAACGATACACTTCTGCCAACGAATAATCCATTCATCAAAACATTTTTTAAACGCTGCTTCCGGAATTGAGTTCAGTTCTCGCCGCGAATTCTCCTTTATGTCTTCTATCGATTGAAAACGGGTGCCACGAAGTGGTAATTTGAGTTTAGGAAAAAGAAAAAAGTCAGCAGGAGCCATTTCTGGTGAATATGGTGGTTGCTGGATGGTATTTGTTGAGTGTTTGGTCAAAAAATCGTTCACAATGATAGCCTTGTGCGAAGGCGCATTGTCGTGGTGCAAAATACAAGAATTTTCTTTCCACAAATCTGGCCTTTTTCGTCGAATTCGCTCTCTTAAACGCCGCATAACGCTCAAATAATATTCTTTATTTACCGTTAGACCTTCCGGTAAGAATTCAGAGTGCACAACACCGCGATAGTCAAAGAAAACAGTCAACATGACTTTGACTTTTGATCGACTTTGGCGTGGTTTTTTCGGTTTCGGTTCAGTTGGAAGGCGCCACTCCGAAGCTTGTTGACTAGTTTGCATGTCAAACTCGTAAACCCACGTCTCGTCACCAGTAACAATGCGTTTCATGAATGTTGGGTCCGAATTGACTCGTTCTAGCATGTCCTCAGCGTCTTTCATGCGATTGAGTTTTTGGAGAAAATTCAGATCTTTTGGGACTAGCCGAGCAGCAACATGTTTCATACCCAAATGATTAGTTAAAATGGTACGGATCGACTCGTGAGATACAGAAAGTTCGGCGGCTATCTCTCTCAGAGTTGAATGGGGATTTTCAGTCACTATTTTCTTCACTTTTGCGATGTTAACTTCAGTTGCAGACGTTGACGGCCTACCAGAGCGAGGCAAATCTTCCATCACATCTGGACCGCTTTTGAACGCTTTGAACCACTCATAAGCACGAGTTTTTGATAAAGTCGATTTACCGTAAGCCTTCTGTAACATTTTCAGTGACTCCGAACACGAAATTCCATTGGCGATGCAAAATTTAAGACAAACTCTTTGTTCGATATTTTTGTCCATTATGAAATTCGCAATACACACTATATATGATATTACTAAAACCAGCACTGTATTTAATATAAATAACAGATGCAACTCAAACTCCGCGCCAAAATGGAAAACAGTTGTGCCAATCTAACAACTACAAAAAACAAAAATTTGAATTTGGAACCATAAACAAATCATCCATTCCCGATACTTTTTTGAATGTATATATGCCTGTAACTTGCAAGAAAGTATGACATTATCTTGCCAGTGATTCTGCCATAAGTACATACAGTTTTGATCGGTGTCAGGGGCGCCGGCTTTTAGAAAACCTCATGGGTGCTCATGCTCATTTGATAACTCGAAAAACTAGTGGATGGTGAGAAGAGAAATGCACACTGATCGACATTTTAATAACGGATACAGTAACTGGCATCCATTGCCCGCATCTTTAATAAATAATAAATTGAGACAACATCACATATATTGTCCTGGTCCCAAAATAAAGTTTTCCCTTGTACTTTGGAAACCAAAAACAACGAAGGTATCACAAACACCCAGACCCAACACAAATATCTGTTTCATCAACAAACATTTGTTTTGGTGCGGGTATCAAACCCACGACTATTGCGTCTCAACCGGCGCTCTAAACCACTGCGCTAAACGGGTCGTCGGGTAATGAAAAAACGCCCATCCCTAAAAGACGATTACTGATCTGTTTCTTGATGTCTACTCTCAGGGGTGCTCGGCACCCACTGTTTATTGCTCATGGGTGCTCGAGCCCCCGAGCACCCACGGAGTCGGCGCCCCTGGTTGGTGTACATATTTCACTTTAGCACTTGTACTATTACCACGGCGAACCTAGAAATCAAAGACTGAAATCCTTATTGTCTTTTTTCAGACAGTCCGATGTGAGCCACTCGTCACAATGGGCCAGCTCTCCCGAACTCTAGAACCCTTAGGCCTAGCTCTAGCAGTGGTGCCAGAACTAGACCAGCTGACTGTGGGAGGGCTGGTCATGGGCACCGGCGTGGAGTCTTCTTCTCACATCTATGGCCTGTTCCAACACTTCTGTACCCAGTACGAGCTGGTGTTGGCTGATGGATCTGTTGTTACTTGTAGCAAGGTACGCTATTTCTTCAATCTTCTAAACAGACACGAGTTCGAGCGTGACTGTATTCTCGCTAGATGGCGCTGAACTCAATTTCTTTAGTTTATTTTTTATAAGCAGAGCTTGTGCTATGAGTACTAGATAACTAACATACATAATATAGATAAATTACTCCCAGACACAGAACAAGTGATAGTGCTCATCACACAAACATTTGTTCTAGGTGGGGATCAAACCCACAACCTCTGGCTTAACAGTCAGGGCCACTAACCACTAGACCAACAGGCCAGTCAAATGTATCTGAACATTACTAAGTAAAGGAAATGATATTTGCTAAAATCGGCCATTCCACTGTATTGAAATAAATAATTTGACTATGTTCAATAAATTGGAATGTTTGATTTAAGCAAATATCATTTGTTGTTTCTCTAGGACAACTGTCTAGCTTATCCATATTGACTTTGACAAAATCGGTTGATATGATGATAATAATATCAATTATTAATAACTATGCCTAACTATAACTTATGTTTATTTATGTTTTTAGTTTATTAAACCCAGAGCGAACGCCGGCGTTCGCTCGGTCATTGTCTTTCTATTGTGTCTCTAATAACGCTACTCAAAAAGTTAATTTGTAACATCTTCCAGGACGAGAACCCTGACCTGTTCTACGCAGTCCCCTGGTCTTATGGAACACTTGGATTTCTAACGTCGGCAGTCATTAAAGTTGTTCCAGCCAAAAAGTATGTATGACCTCTATTATAAATAATTTCCCCCAATTTTAGCTTAGAAAGAAAATAGCAGGTCCTGGCCTCTCTGGTTGTTGTGTGAAAGTTTTTTTTTTTCGGTACTGGCCTTTGATTATTGTGTGAAGTTATCAGTTTTTGGTGTCCATCATAGAATTTCAAACCTGTAGCCTAACATCCTAGGGTGGGCGTCAGACGGCTTGACCACATTGGGGTGGGCAGTGGGCACTGCCCGCTGGCCGAATAAAATGTGTCCTCGCCACACATTTATTTTACTTTTGGAGCGATTATTTCCGAAGATGTTAACATTATCAAAAACTGATTGAATACTTATCCAACGACAAAAACTTAGGGTTGATATGAGAAAAAAAAATCACTTCCTACTTTACGTGTAGGGGGGGGGGGGTACCCTAATAAAACATTTTTTTTGCACTTTTTATTTTACCACTTTTTCGGCGTGTATGATATACATATTGGTACCAAATTTCAGCTGATCCGCGGACGGATGGACAGACAGACAGAATTGGCGAAACTATAAGGGTTCCTAGTTGGCTACGGAACCCTAAAAAAAGATCATAAGCATGCTCCCTTTGCCTCGTAATTTCTCACTTAAAGTCCCGTATCTAATTTTTATTTTTGCTTCTCAGATACATCCGCCTCGAATACCACCCTTACAACAAACTATCAGAACTGTCACAGAAGTTCAGAGAAGAGTCACTGAAGGAGAAACCACATCAGTTCATCGAAGCCCTGCTGTACACTAAGGAGTCGGGGGTACTCATGACGGGCGATATGGCAGATGAAATTGGTGATGATGGCAAGGTATTTAAGTTTTCTTTCTATATTAACTGCAGGTCCGATTATGTGTGGAGTACTGCAGCCACATATAGGCTGGTGCTGGTGCCATCTAAAAACTTTGGACGTAGTGGAAAGACGTGCGAAGAAACAAATTGGTGATCCAGATTTGGTTAAGTCCAATCTATAAAGCCTTGGAGCACAGACGTAGGGTAGCCAGACTTTCTGTATTTTACAGGGTGAATTTTGGAGAGTGTATGCGGAAATTACATGATTTGATTCCGCCATCTCCTGTCATTATATTGTTAACACCTCTACGGTCCGATCCTTTATACAGCGAACATCGTAGGACTGGAACAATTTGCTTGCTGCGGTCTTCCCGTCCGATTATAATTTAGGTGTCTACAAGGCTAGAGTGAATAGGTTCTTAATAAACTAGTGCGATTTATCATCAACGATTCCATCACTGTTTAGCTTCAGATAGGATCGCTGTCAAGCACTAGTTTATATTTTATATCATAAAAAAACTGCAATCCAATGCCCGTGCCTCGGAAAGCAAGTAAAGCCGTTGGTCTCATAGTTACGATGACCAGACCAGACGATCAGGTAGTCTCACGCCAGAAAGACTGACCATCAGTCTATCCAAGGATTATCGTGTTGTCCAGTAGATAACTGGGTTGTAGAGTTCTGATAGGCAATTGCTCCATGTAAAACACCATCCACATGATGAATATTATCATTATTTTGCTCTTATTTTAATACTGACCAGTATTATCAGATTTTCTAGTTTCTTTTAGCATGTTCATTTGTTTCTCGCTCTTCAAACCCCTCGCAAAATTTGAAAACTATCAGTTTCGTATAATATTTTATTATTTATTTAAACTTCATGTCCAGTGGTGGTATATAGGCGGACTTATTGCAACAAGGCATTCTCTACAAGTCAACCTTTGGGTTAAAAATACAACACTGCGGTAGGTTTGCACAATAAACAAATAACAGGTAACTACTTCAAACAGAAAAAAAAAACAATTAAAAATAAGTTATTTATAATATTAAAATACATATATATGCTAAAATTAATTAATTCATTTATTATGTATTTCAGTACAACCCCATCGGCAAATGGTATTCAGAATGGTTCTTCAAGCAAGTACAGCGTCACTTGATCAAAAACCGCCCAGCAGTCGAGTACATACCGCTGAGAGACTACTACCACAGACATAGTAGGAGCTTATTCTGGGAGTTGCAGGTAAGGGTTTCATAGCTTTTAGTTAATATGATACGGGAAACGGAAAGTTTTTTACTCAAGTAGAGCGTCACTTGATCAACAACCGTTCAGCCCTGCGTTCAAAAATAACCAGAGTAGGGTATAGTCGCCACTCCACCCGTTCAAAAATGCTTCGAGTTGCAATTCAGGGTCGTTCTTTTATAACTCGAGTAGCTACCCTAGGTTGGTGTAAGCGGCCGTAAATGACACTTGCTTGACATTGACAGTTGAACTCTACGTTCGCATTCAAAAATGCGGATGTAGAGTATCTACTCCGATGACGTCATTAGAGTTAACTCCAACCTCAAATTTTAACGCAGGGCAGCAGTCGAGTACATACCGCTAAGAGAATACTACCACAGACATAGTAAGAGCTTATTCTGAGAGTTGCAGGTAAAGGTTTAATAGCTTTTAGTCCAACCTCCTCGGTTAATGGCACGCGGAACGGAAAGTTTTTCACTCAAGTAGAGCGACACTTGATCAACAACCGTTTAGCCCTGCGTTCAAAAATAAACAGAGTAGGGTAGAGTTGCTACTCCACCCGTTCAAAAATGCTTCGAGTTGCAAATCAAGGTTGTTCTTTTATAACTCGAGTAGCTACCCTAGAGTTAACCCAACTAACTCTAACTCCGAGCAGGGTAGGTGGGTGTAAGCGGCCATAAATGACACTTGCTTGACATTGACAGTTAAACTACGTTCGCGTTCAAAAATGCGAGCTTAGAGTATCTACTTAGCCCTGCGTTAAACAATAACCAGAGTAAGGTAGAGTCGCTACTCCACCCGTTCAAAAATGCTTCGAGTTGCAATTCAGGGTCGTTCTTTTATAACTCGAGTAGCTACCCTACAGTTAACCCAACTAACTCTAACTCCGAGCAGGGTAGGTTGGTGTAAGCGGCCATAAATGACACTTGCTTGATATTGACAGTTAAACTCTACGTTCTCGTTCAAAAATGCGAGCGTAGAGTATCTACTCTGATGACGTCATTAGAGTTAACTCCAACCTCAAATTCACATACATACCGCTAAGAGAATACTACCATAGACATAGTAAGAGCTCCTTTTGGGAGCTTCAGGTAAAGGGTAATTAGCTTTTAATTCTACCCCATTGGCTAATGGTAGTACGCGGAGGGGTTCTTTACTGAAGTAGAGCGTGACTTCTTTACAGCAGTCAAGTACATCTCGCTGAGAGACTACTACACTACCACAGACATAGTAGGAGATTCTTCTGGGAATTCATAGCTTTCAGTTCAACCTCACCGGCTAATGGTACGCAGATTGGTTTTTCACTCAACTAGAGCGTCACTTGATCAACAATCGCTCATACTGGACTACTATCACTGCTAGGGCTGCCGGATGGTTGGGTGGAATACGGGAAGGTTTTATTCAGTAAAAGTCTGATATTCCTTCTTGGTTCACCCAGAGCGAAAGAGAAAAAAATAGTTAGTTTGGCGTCAACATTTGTAATGTTCGGTCTTCAAGTCAATTTGAGTGTTTTTCTCGAATCCTATGGACTATCCTTTCTATTTTACTACCTCGAAATATTTATTAATTTCATTTCAAATGACCAATAATATAATCAAAAACCATTACACCGATATGATTCAAAGTTATAATCTAAACACGTCCGTCGCATTCCAGTTTCCAAACGAAAGTGACCGAGGCAAGTGCGCACACCGCTCATGGTTTTTTTTTTAGGTGTGAAAATCATCTAATGACAAATCTCGCTCTTGGGCGGAGCGAGAGATAGTGTCAGACTTTTATTGACTAAAAACCCACTCCTGTTCCTTCTTTGCCTTCATCCCGGGGCCCCGGGCCTCGCTTTCACACTACCCGTGGCCCCAGTAGGCTTCGACCCTACTGGGCCCCTATAGTTGCTGACATCTCCTTGAAGCGCGCGTGGAACAGTACGCGCCGTCGACGACTTGGGCTCGGTCCAGACGGTTACCGGACGGTCGGACGGCAAGCCACCCATTACTCGCCGTCCGCAAGCCCGCGCCTACGGTGGCCGGAAATCGGGATCGAAATCCCGGCGGCAGTTAGGGCGTCGGGACCGTTCCCTCACGCGATCGGCCGCCTCCTTTGCTAGCATTACTGCTTCGCAGAAGGAGGCGACCGCCTGCCACTCCTCCTCATTCCGGACCATGGCCTGGCGCGAGAGATCACTGCCGCCGATCGTCCCCACGAGGGCACGGCGGTACACCTCTCATAGTGTGTTCCCCTCTACTCCCTATGTCATCGTGATGTCATCGCCTTCTCGGCTGTCAAATCCTCTGAGAATATCATATAATTTTGTTTTTTAATTTCAGGATATAGTCCCATTCGGCAACCACCCGATATTCCGCTACCTCCTCGGCTGGCTGATGCCCCCCGAGGTCTCGCTGCTGAAGCTGACACAACCAGAAGCTGTCGCCAAGCTGTATGAGAAGGCACACGTGATTCAAGACATGCTAGTGCCTGTTGAACATCTGGAGAAGAGTATCGAGGTGTTCCATAAGGAGATAGAGGTATTTCAACTTTTATTTAGTTATAATTAGAATAAAGCAAGTAGTTGGTGTTGTGATGTCCCAGTGGTTAAGAGCGTCCTGCCCAAGGTATATTCTTTAGTTATTTACACAATCATCTTTCTCTAAATATTTTGTAAACACAGATTCTATATCTTTTTTTTTTAGTTACGAAAATCGCAACAGACAAATCTCGCCCTTGGGCGGAGCGGGAGATAGTGTCAGACTTTTACTGACTAAAATCATATTATGTCATGTTCATGACATACTGACACCCTGTGCCTCGGAAAGCACGTAAAGTCGTTGGTCTCGGTTGTTATTCGTATATATTTGATAGTCGTTACAGGTAGTCAGGCGACAGAAAGTCTTCTTGTTTATTTTTTTTGCGTTTGTTATGGTCCTCCACACATACATACGAACACGTACACGATCCTCGAAGAGCTACAGACAAAGAGTCTTTGTTTTTTTTCTCACATAATATACTTATAATTTATTAGTTCTAAATTTGCACCTTGTTCCGCCAAATAAAAGGATTTCTTTCTTTCTAAAGGCTGCTCTACCTATACTTAATCTACTCGTATATATATAAAAGGAGTAACTGACTGACTGTCATATCAACGCACAGCCGAAACTACTAGGACTAGAAACATGAAATTTTGCACAAAGCTTACTTTTGTGATGTAGGCGAGCACTAAGAGAGGATTTTCTAAAATTCACCCCCTAAGGGGATGAAACGGGGGTCCAAAGTTTGTACGGAGAAACCTACTTTCACGCGGGTGAAGCCATTGGCAGAAGCTAGTATTATATAACGCTGAAGACTTTGTTTGAACGCGCTAATCTCAAGAACTCCATAAAAAAATCTTCTAATGTTGAAGGCTAGAGACGCGGGTGAAACCGTTGGAGACAACTCTTTTTGATGATTATTAAAAATCATCACCATCTTGATTGGTTTGTTTCATTTGTTCAGGTATATCCGATCTGGCTGTGTCCTTTCAAAGTGTTCAACCACCCTGGTCAGCTGAAGATCAAGACTAAAGCCGACTGGCAAATGTTCGTCGATGTCGGCGTCTATGGGGTGCCGAAAGCTAAAGGATATGAAACTGTGAGTACCATAACATTTGACATTTTTTTTCTCGAGGTGATATAGAGACTTAACTCTCGCGCTCTGTGGTGGAGCGAGAGCACCTTGACCGTATGCTCTACCGTATCCTTCGAGCAGACAGCGCAATGGTGACACTCGGGCGATTCTCCCGCCTTAATCAGGTGCACGAACCTTCGGAATTTACCATGTCTGGTGAGGACCTGCGTCAGGCAGAAGGTGGAAGCCACCGTGACAACTGTTTGTGGTAGCCTATCCACCTGTCCACGATGCCGTCGTCAAAAAGTTTCGCATTTAGTCTTTATATAAAAGGTTTTGCAACGTAAATACACAAAGCAACGTTAAACAAATGAATTTTTTAACGACATAAGGGCCTATTACACTACGCGTTATTCAGACAGTCTAAATATATTATATTTATACCACCTATATGTACTATGGAATGCAATAAAGTATTGAGTATTGAGTATTGAGTATATGTATATCTATGTTTGGAGGTATGCGGAATAGAGAATAAACTCCCGCAAACCTACGTTGAAAAGGGTGGATCCTCCGACCAGACGGGTGTTATGTCTGGTGGGCAACTGCCCGATAGATGATTTCAGGCTGTATATGATACAAAAGACAATCAAAATATGATTCCGACGTCAAAGAAGTTGAACTTTTAGAAGCTAATCAATAATATTCCCATGTGAAATTATCAGATGGAGTAGCTTCTATAAATGTGCCTTTCTCTGTAAATGATGTCAAGAAGATGAAGTCCTCGTATCATACATATATGTGCAGAAATCAAACCAAGGTTCGTAAAATATCAAGGAACGCTTATAAAAGTGTATTTTGATGTCTTACTATTTTTGCGCATATCGCGATTTCGGGCTTGGCTCTAAGAGCTACGTTAGCATGGATCCCATTATTTGGCAGTGGTTAATAATAATAATAATTTAATAATAATAATTTATTTCATCACCATAAATAGTACACATTTTGTTTGTAATGGCGCCTCCTTTTAAGCAGATAATGCTTGTGTTAGGAGACGCCGCTCTTTCTAGTTACTTACATTTATGTTTATTTATGATAAGCTATAATTATGTGTTGGCATGTGAGATAGAAAAGGTGTGGTATGATGTGGTGTGGTGTGGTATGATGTGGTGTGTTGTGGTATGATGTGGTGTGGTGTGGTATGATGTGGTGTGTTGTGGTATGATGTGGTGTGGTGTGGTATGATGTGGTGTGGTGTGGTATGATGTGGTGTGGTGTGTTATGATGTGGTGTGGTGTTATGTGGTGTGGTGTGGTGTGATGTGATGTGATGTGATGATCTGTGGTGCAATGTGATGTAATAAGATGTGGATGATGTGAGGGTGACTGACATTAGTTCATGGGTTGAAGGAGTGACTCTGTGACTGTGTATGTAAATGGTTTTATCCAGTCTGTTAGTTTTTTTTTACATTCATGTAGTGCGTTAGGATAAATGAATATTTGTTTATTTACCCTGTTATAAAGTTGAGCAGATCGATGTTGATATTGCATGGCCGCAAATTTCGTTCTAGTTGTTGGAATTTGTGTAATCAAGTCTTTCCGCCTTTTTGACATTATTTTTGGATCATATGCAAGAGTTTTATGTTTTTTTAGAACAATGTAAACAATATACAATTTCCGAACTGAAAGTAGATCACTAATTTCGTATAACTTTTCAGTAGAATATCTGATCTTTTTAAAATACATTATTTTTAATAAGGATCGCTGTCCCCTTTCTAGAATGATAAATTTTGTTTTAGCCGCGCCTCCCCATACAGGTATACAGTAAACTATAACAGATTGCGCAATTGATATATAGATTTCATTTAGGAGATTTCTAGAAGATTCGCGTTTATGTTTTATATTTTTTGGAAGTATATGTCTTAGCGATTTAAAAATCCATCCCAGTTTCCTAAGTCTCGCAGTAATATGTTCAAGATGGGAATACCAGGATAGTGGTTGGCAGTACGATGTATGTGCCTGCAAACTCGTTCATGTGGTGTGGTGTTCGTAGCCGTGTACAGTAATGAACGGATTGAATGAAGCGTGTACGGTAGGACTTGCTCCCTGCTAACTGTTTTTTTTTTTGTATGTGGCCTCTGGCAGGTCAACCTAGGAGGTTGTCGGCTGCTTACGGACTTCCTGTAGCGGCCTCAATTATGAAATCAAAGCCTCCAGCCAGGGCTTAATTAACTAACTTAAAACTCCGTTTCGAAACCTTTGGTTTTTCAGTATGGCCTGATCGCCTTGCACAACGTGCCGTTCAGACGCTCTCTTAGCTGCCCGTGGCTTATTTCAATTTCTATTTTTTAATTACTTTTTTTTCCGTTATTTATCTACATTTTGCTCACATAATAGAAGCGACAAGAAAAATGTAACCAAGATTTATGTAACTCGAACGTGCTATTTAGCTTCAAGTTTTTTTTACTGACCGACATTTTGAAAATTCAAAAGTTTAAAGCGGGTTTGAAGTTTGAAGGCGATTCTGGACATAAGATCTCAATGCCACTAATATTTTTGGTGCTTTACCACTAGATGGGGCTAGACTTCTGGACTTGTGTCTATGTGACGTACCTAAAAAAAAAATAAAAAAAAAAAAGAAAAAAAAAAAAAAAAAAAGAAAAATCTAACCACTCTTTTTCCTCCAGGTATCGTCAACGCGTGCCCTCGAGGCTTTCGTATCCCAACACGACGGCTTCCAGATGTTATACGCAGACACGTACACGACCCATGAGGAGTTTCGACGCATGTTCGACCACACCTTGTACGACAGAGTGAGGGACACTCTCCCTCACTGCAAGGAAGCCTTCCCCGAGATTTACGGGAAGGTCAATAGGCAGGTCAGGAAATAAAACAACAAGAACAAGATACAACGACAAAAAGTGAAATATTTGATGATTTTATTTTTTTATAATTTTCAATAAAATATTATTCTAGTAAATGTTTTATTTTTATGAACCTGAAGATTGTCTTCAATCGCCAGTTTTTACAAAAACACTACCTACAGTTTAAAACGAATTAAGTAGCATAAATAGATGAGCAATAGACATGGAATAGGCAATTGATGGAAAAATGAATTTGTAATAGGTAGTGGATAGAAAAATAGTTGATAGATAGTGATATCCGCAGGAGAACCAAGGTCGCCGACATAGCCCGAAGAATCGCCAAACTAAAGTGGCAGTGGGCAGGGCACATTGCTTGTAGAACGGACGGTCGATGGGGCCGAAAGGTTCTAGAGTAGCGACCGTGCACCGGAAAACGCAGCGTTGGAAGGCCGCCCACAAGGTGGACCGACGACCTGGTGAGAGTCGCGGGAGTGCGGTGGATGCGAGATGCACAGGATCGGTCGTTGTGGCGTCGCTTGGGGGAGGCCTATGTCCAGCAGTGGACTTCTTTCGGCTGAAATGAAATGAAATGAAATGAAATGAAATGAAATGATGAAATGAAATGAAATGATGGTTTATTTGCAAGAATGTAGGTACAAAAATATGGTGTTAAGTAAAAGAAGGATCCAGTACATTCTACCGAAATGATGATGATGATGAGAATAATAGTTATAGGCAATGGAAAGAACAATAGAAATGCTCACTGGTTAATCACGAAATCTGAAAAATTTTAACACTTCACAAACTTGCCGGGATTCCAATCCCGATTTTCGGCTACCGTAGGCGCGGGCTTGCGGACGGCGAGTAATAGGTGACTCGCCGTCCGACCGTCCAGTAACCGTCCGGACCGAGCTCAAGTCGTCGACGGCGCGTGCTGTTCCACGCGCGCCTCAGGGGATGTCAGCAAGAGTAGGGGCCCATCAGGGTCGAAGCCTACTGGGGCCACGGGTAGTGTTAAAGTGAAACCCGGGGCCCTGGGACGAAGGCAAAGAAGGAATAGGAATGGGTTTTTAGTCAGTAAAAGTCTGACACTGCTTCACGCCCCGCCCAAGGCGAGATTTGTCATTAGATGCACACTAACACCTACAAACTTAAAATTTGGCATTTAGGTTTCTTATAGGGTGAAGACATCCGCTATGGCCGTATTTTACGAACTCAACCCCTAAGGAGGTAAAACGGGGGTTGGAAGTTTGTATGGGGAAGCCAACTTTTACGCGGATGAAACCGCTGGCAGAATAAGTTTTAGTGAGATAAATTACACTCAGACAAAGAACAAAATTAAATGATCGTGCTCATCACATAAACATTTGTCCTGGGTGGGAATCAAACTCCCGACCTCCGGCATAGCAGTCAGGGCCACTAACCACTAGACCAACAAGCCAGTCAAAATTGCACAATTGACAAGAATAAATGAACGTTGAATGTACTCTATTACCTGATTACTACAAATCTGCTTCACAAGGCGTTCTACATAAGTGGCGATAAAAGAAACCATAATTTAATCCGCTCAGCAGTTCAGTTTTCAAGATTAACCTGCACGCAAGTAAGTGTGCCGTGCTAAATGTTGAATGAAAAATAACGATATCTATACTTATAACAAATCTGTAGAAGTGAAAATTCTGTACATTGAAAATATCAAAAAAATAAATAGCAGGGGGTGTTAATAGACCGACACCAAACCCAAAAATGTGATTAAAAATTTTTTTTTCTGTCTTTGTGTCTGTTTTTCAGGCATCACGCAAAAACTACCGGTTCGATTACGATGAAACTTGGTATAATTATTCTTTAATATCCTGGGCACTTTTTATCCCGGAAAAGTATATACAATAAAAAACAAACTTAATTTTGCGGTTCGATCCCTACACCTGATTAATGTACCAATAAATAGCCACAGGTGTATCTTTTAAATCGACAGTTTTATTGTTTCGTGCAATGAGTATAACGTTCGTTCTAAATAATTGGAACCTCTGTGAGAAAACACAAGACAAAAGTGGGTCAAATGTCCTAGCCAACGAGACTAGAGAGAGAGAGAGCTATACAGGTTGTCTAGCGCCATCTCTTACCCACACTGGAAATAAGAATGAAACAATCTTACTTTGAACGTCATGGTACAAGTCCTGGTCTGTTAAATATCATCAGCTTTGGATTCGATCAAGGCTTGGGCTGCAGTCTCTCTAATGGTGCCAGATTGACTATCGGTACATCGAATTACTGAATTGTTTTTAGGCAAATGCCACCATGTCAGTCCAACTTAAGGACCAGACCTCGAAACCTATCCTTCTGCAGCGGAGTGTGAGACAGGGAGGCGTAATTTTTTCCAAAACTATACACGGCCGCAATGGAGGATGTCTTCGAGGTTCTGGACTTGGGAGGACTAAACATTATGTCAATGGCGAGTACATCACTCACCTTCGATTTGCTGACGACTTAGTAGTCGTGGCAGAGACTATGGAGGACCTCAGTAGTTCAGTACAATGCTCGATGACCAGTGGCGGATTTACAAATTTTCAAGGCATAGGCTATACAGTTTTTGCCGCCTTTGCATATAGAATTGTCATCTCCTGCATTATTTTTACGATCCAAAAATTGCGTTGAAATTACACGAAAAATAATTTTTAAAATGAACTCTCGGAATGTGCAATGACAAGTGAGAGAGGAAAGTCATCAGCAAAATTTGTTGCAGACTTCTATCTGTGAGACATCAGAAAACTGACATGCAAAAATCTTTTTGATTTCTATGAGGTAGCAAAAAAAAAATCCTTCCCCAAATTTGCCGCCGCAAAAATCTTCCGCCCTAGGTTTAAGCCTATTCAGCCTGCTAGTAAATCCGCCACTGTCGATGACCTCAGTAGAACTTCCGAAAGAATGGATCTTAAAATGAACAAAACCAAGGTCAAGGTATACTGCACATAGGCCTCCCTCAAGTGTCGCCACAACGGCCGGCCCTATGCGTCTCGTATCCATCGGGTTCCCACGACTTTCACCTGGTCATCGGTCTAACAAATGAGAGGTCATCACAGTCGCCAATCCAGAACCTTTCGGCTCCATCGACCATCTGTTCTTAGAGCAATGTGTCCTACCCACTGCCACTTGAAACACACAAAGTGCCAAAGATAATATAACAAACGTCTCTACAGTTTACCTGGCTAGTAATTTTATTTGCCCAGTGCAGATCCTCGAGTAGGTAGTCTAGGTAAGCAGGTAATAACAATTTACCCTACAAACGATTCTCTTGGCATTTCCTTTGCCAATGTAGTCACATTAACATTCAACAAACAGACATCATAACACGTTTACCGCCTATAATAATGAGCAGAGTATTCTGAAAGCCCCGGATATTTCACAGGCAAATGATTCTACTAATATTCTATTTTTAAATTTTTTTTTTTATATTTCACCAAGGCCTACATGGGCACTTATAAAACGTCAGAAGCTAGTGCACGGTTCCAAATTGGTCGTTTACTCTTTAAAAAAAAAATGTTTTTCTTAGAATATTTCCATATTACAGTAAAAGTAGATATTATGTAAGGACAGTGTAGACTGGTCAATATTGTACTAAAAAATAATCATAATAAAAAATAACCTAAGAATTCGCGGAGTCTACAGTGTTCTCACATTCTCATTATAAAAAAAGTGGCTATATCAATAAAAACAAGAAAAATAAATAGTTACAATTATTAATAAATGATACGTTAACAAAATAAATTACTAACGAATTTATTGTGGTTGGGGTCTAATAATAGGTATAAAAAATATTGAATTAAGAAAGGGAACAATATTTTTTCTCTCTTTTATTGCACCTACCACTGTTTTTCTCTGCATTACCCTAAAGCCTCGAAGGTTGACTGGTAGAAAACGACAAAGGCATTTAGTCCGCTACTGAATCTTTATGTGCTTAAAGTATTCGTATTACTCGACAATCCAAAGACGTAAAAGCTTTTTGTCGTGTAAAAAAAGAGTATTAAAACTAAAACTCAAACTGAGTTGAGTAGGACACAACAGGACATTCTTTTTTGAACAGACACTTCCAAAAGGTGCCTGAAATTTTGAGGAAAAGGCCAGAGAGTGTAGAGTTTTTTTTATGTTAATAGCACATGGAATGTGGGTCTCGTAAACTTTTAAAAGACCACCCCAGAAGTACTATCTACAACTACAACTTTAAACTCTGCACACCGCCGGTTAGGACACAACCCTGGGGAGACTGAAAAGGCCCTGAGCCTCACTATCCACGTGATTACTGTTCCACCGTCGGGGACACCTGTTAAGTTTCGGTGACTAAGACAAGTTACTCCGAGAACTGGATGTAGGTCATTTAGCGAGATTTGCAGACGATGTTGAACCTTTTGAGAAACGAGTATAGACCTAGAAGAGACTGGCGTAGGAATTTAGACTTAGACACTGGACCAACCAAAGAGAGGCAGCCTATTCAGTGTGACAAGTCAGACTGTGGATGCTAATGATGATTAGCTTTTACCACGCTTTTACCTATCTTACTGGCGAAAAGGTTTTATGTTTTCTTTTTTTTTTTATTTAAAGACAGCTTTTACCATGCTTTTACCTATCTTACTGGCGAAAAGGTTTTATGTTTTTTTTTTTTTATTTAAAGACAGGTTATGTATGTACTTCTGCGGGATTGCAGAAAACTGAAGAAATACTGGGCTTTAGTCAGTAAAAGTCTGACGTTTGCTCTCGAGTGGGAGAAGTCATTTGATAATTTACCACATAACAAAAAAGATTTAGGTTCTGGTATGATGACTCGGTTAGACTAGGTATCTATTTAGTAATGTGGTCAGTTCTTAAGAAGAATCTTTATTAATATTTATATACATCTTAACTATTAAATGATATTTAACCTTGCGAATACCGTAATTAGAGACACAATGAGAGAGGGAATGAGACGCGTTCGCTTGGGGTTTAATGAATTAAACAAACTGAAAATAATAATATGAACAAACGGGTAGAAAAAGAACCCATAGGGCATCAATAAATTCGTCCACATCGATGTCAATGGGAAAAGTGCCCAGAACGCTTGTGGTCAGTTCTTTGTATTGTTATGACTATTGTGAATCGTGGCCGGATTTACCTAATGGCTAAATGGGCTGCGGTCTAGGGCTCCCAGGATATAAAGGGCCCCCACACCTGATTGAAAATAATCTACAAGATAACTTAATCTATCAGAAAAAACTTAAAAAAATGGTGTACTACTGTTAAAATATGGAAGCCGTCATTGATATCGCTACTGATTTGCTGAAAACTTGGAGTTCAAGTTTTTTTTTTTTTTTTTAAATTGATATAAACCAGTGCTTGACTGCGGTCCCACCTGATGGTAAGCGGAGATGCAATCATTGCCAACTTCAGCCTGTGTTTAAAATAAATCATTCAAAGTCTTAGTAATTCATGATCAGTTGTAGATTTCCCGTTCCATTAGGACATTTCAGCGATGATCGACATTGTCAAAAAGGTACAATTCAGGAAAAATATAAAACTGATTTTTGATAAAATGCCAATTAGTTTGAATATTTAGGTTAGGTTAAGTAAGTGTTAGCCTAGAGCCCAATAATTTCACGATCCATCCTTGCAGTGAATGATGAACTTAGTACAGTTTTGTCTTTTTGTTAATTCCTGGAAGATCTGTTATTCTACTACTTGGTATTCCCGTTCGATATCGTGATTCAGATCTTATGTCCACATTTTCGGCGTAAAAGTCCATTAAGTGAGTGTGTAACGTTTTTGAGTCAGATCCCTTGCGGAAAAACTGTTTCACAGAGACTTAAGGTCAAGGCTGATGATTGATATTTTTAGTTTTGACTCATCGGATGTTTCTGTAAGCAAAAAATGCCGTTAGCGGCGGAATTGTTCCAAAGACTTACTGTCGTCCTAGAACGCGCAGGGAAACTGAAGAAACACAGGTGGGTTATAACACGTTGACAGCGGCACTCATTTTTGTATTATTTCCGTTCCTGCGGTACGGGGCGTTCAAGACCTCGTTTGAAAACTATCATTATGGCGGTAAGGGTTTATTAGACCCCGTACCGTTTAAGAAACTTAAAACTTTTTTTAGCTAAATTAAAATAAAACAACATTTTTTTCAGTGCGTTTCGCTGCACCGCAAGGAAAACATACGAGGCGTGTTAGATCTGGTTCCGCACTATGTAAATATTATATACTATTAATAATACTAATAACTAAATTATAACAATGTGATCTATCGAACCTAGATAACTCTTAGAAAACTATCTCTATCCGAGATCCATTGCAAAATGTATGACTAATACAAGTTGTGTATTTCCCGGATCTGCACATAGGTGAGACATTTTATTTATAATCTGTGACTATGCGAGTATATACAGTCAACCATGTTGGACATAATTATGATAAACTTATTGATCACGCAATCATATCGCGGTCTGAATAAGTAATCTATCGTTTTGCTCTTGAAGTGTTTACAAATGATCTGATCTAATAGTCACTGTCTAACAAAATCAATAACGAACTATGTGCCTATCTCTTGTTCGTGATATTTGAAGTGTAGGCAAAGGCCCAAAAAATCAGAATGACTGCTCCCAAAGTGGTAAACTAAACTTGTTTATTTACACGAATAATTTAAATATAATAAATACTTAACTAACAATAATTACAGTAAAATAATTATAAAAACTCTACGCTAATTACAACTAACTAAAATTAAAATAAATATGGCGTCAAAAAACTCTTCCACATCGCGTCCTTGTCGACTGGTAATATGTGCCTAAAAGACTGGCGGCATTGCCACGCTCTATGACAATGCTTATCCTCTGTCCGAGGTAAAAGCCGAAGTAACTAGACGTTTCGACAGATCTTCTCAACTTGTGAGCACTCAGAGCACACCATTTGAAAGTTCTAACCCCAAACGTTTCGACAATATAAGTTCCAAAAAGGTTATTATATTTCCGCCGCTTGAGGTTCTCCGCAGCCGCAGCGGCAGCACCACCATAACACGACGAGCAAGGAAAAAAGGAAGGAGCAAGAGTTGTAAACTGTTAAGAATTATATGGGACATGGTATAAGGTCATATTATACATATATATCCGCTCCATTGAAGAGTGAGGATCCTCCGACCAGACTATTGTGTCTGGTCTGGGCAACTGCCTGATAATTCATTACGGCTTGTTGTATGTGTTCTAATCGCGCAGGAAGTCTAAAACCACAATACAGGATTTTAAATCTGTGGGTCACGGTCACTAGCCCTAGCAGACATCGGTCTACTGGGCCCCGTTCAGTTTTACTAACATCCTTTTGAGGTGCTGACTCGGGCTTGGTCCTTAAGGGACGGCCGAACGGCGAGCTACCCATTGCTCGCTGGAAATCACCCTGAGACCCCCGACGACCGAAGTATAGATTTAATAGTTTGTATTTATTTGTAAATAAGTATTATGCGGTACCTTGGTAGACATTTAAATGGGATCTATGTAACGAGTACACAGTTGGGTAACTGCTTATCGCTCGCACTTGACCCATTGACCGTGCCCAATTTCCAGTCGGGCTAAGATGCGCTGGCGCACGTTTGTTACTTTATGTTGTGTAGTATCTACACATTTCACTAATAGCACATTTATCGAATTGGGGATATAAAAACTGGGTAGGTGCGAGTCGGACTCACGCACTGAGGGTTCCGTACATGCTTACCTTTGTAAAAATTATAGTTCAATTCCCGAATGTAGTCGCGAACATTTTTCCGAATCGCAATTTTTTTTTTGTGTGACGATACAATAAATTTACTGTTTTCAGATTTATTCCTATACCTGTGCTATAAGACATAGTTCTATGACCAATTTCAGTATTTTGAGTCAACGAGAAGTACCTACCCTATGAATTTTGATTCCCTTGAGGGTATCAAATTTGTTTTTGCGACATAAACTGCCGCATCATTTTTGTTTCATTGCCTTTGAAGTTTGATTTTTTCACAGCTTTAAGGGACCGCAGACCTGAGTATATAAGGTTTTAATTTAAACTCGATACCTCTACACGTTCCCGTTATAGAGGGTTTTGACGGACATACAGACAGCAAAGTGATCCTATAAGGGTACAGTTTTTTTGGCAAGACTGATGTCAGATTTCCCGTAAGTCGTAAGTCCTGAACGACTCTCAGTGTCTGATTCCTTTAGTCGTCTTACATAGTTTTCAACGAAAGCAGTGTTTTTTATTCTTATTATTGATTGGCTTGTGCTTGATCATTATCTGCGCTTACCATCATGGGTGATGGTAAGCGCAGATGCGGTCAACGATGGAGCACTCGTGCCAAGAAGAAATCTATTCTAACTATCAAGAAATATAGACTCCGGCAGGGAATTCTACTACGTAACTCCATAATTTATTGGAGCTTGTGAAATAGAGAAAACAAATATACCTATTGTTTGTATCTCAAATTAAAATCACTGAATTGGCTGACACTAAATTGTTTCTGTTTGATAACACAGGGTTAATGAACATAGTGATGTCAAATAATAAGTAATTTTAGCATTATGAAATGCTTTAGTGGCCAGTAATGTCAATATTTATTTAGTAAAGATTATTTTCAAGACTGGAGTAAGATTTTATTACTGAGGTAATTTAATTTAATTCGACTCAACAGAAAGAACAGGAAACAAATATAGGTGAAATGGATAACGATTGAAATTGAAAGGGAAGAATTGAAAAATTAACGAATAGTAAAAGCAAGGCGCTGAGTGTAGTGTATTGAAGAAGGAAGCTGGCTGCGATGACTCTAATTAATACAATATGGGTCGAAAGCATCAAGCCTATGGTGATAACTGTGGCTCAATCAAACACGTTATCTAAGCATTTTAGTTGCGTTGTATTATTGTTTGTTGTTGTTGCATTGTTTGTTTCGTTTAACCTGTTTTGTAAGTTATACCATCGCAGGGCTCGGGAGTTAATTATATAAATCCCTTACTGTTTTTGGGATTAAAACTTAGCAACTTTTGTTTCTCGTTCGGAATTCAACATACCGCCCGCGGTTTAAAGATTTTATCCCTTTTTTTGGTGGGAAATTATTAAATGACTTCTTCTGTACTGGGTGAAGAGTGAGATTCAGACTTTTACTGACTAAAACCCACCTCTATTCCATAAGTTACTCCTTGCGTTCCTAGGGCATAGTAACTCTTTCTAACAATCTCTCAGCCAGGAATAAGCCAAGCCTAATGTTTAAAAGTAGAAGATTGGCGCGCAAAGGTGGCCCAGTAGTAATGTAATGGCCTCGACTTACGAGTTGTAAGTCGCGGGTTCAAACCCAGCCAGGCGCATTACTTTTTGTAATTTATTTAATCACCACTGTTTCAAAAACGGTGAAGGAAAATATCGTGAGGAAACCGGCAAGTCTGCGGCGGCGGGCCCGCGTGGTGGATTACGGCCCTTTCCCTCTCCTAGACAAAAGGCCTGAGTCCCAACAGTGGGAACATTATAAGGTTGATTATACTATGCTGTGCTAATATTTAAAATTACATTAATTTAAATTAAAAAATAACAAGACTAATATTTAATTTTGGTTGACCCAAGATTTTGACCCTTCCGTCTGCTTAACAACAATTTAATTACTCAAGGGATTACACATTTGGACAGAGAGATTATGCGCAGCTTTAAAAAGCATTACAGTCCTCAAAAAATGGCCAAGTACGAGTCGGACTCGCACACGAAGGGTTCCGTACTACAATATTAAAATCGACCAAAAAAACGCCGATAAAATCCCCTTTAATGTTTAACTTTATTTTAATTTTATTATTTGTTGTTGGAGCAGCAATAGATATACCAATTTTGTGAAAATTTCAACTCTTTAACTCTTACGGATTAGGTATGATATAAAGCCCGCTGACAAACGGAGAGACAGACGGAGAGTGACAGAGAGAGGCTTAGTAATATGGTCCCGTGGGCACCTTTCGGGGTACGGAACCCTATAAAATTAAAGATTAACATGTGGGCAGAGCGTCCGTTTGTTTGGTACAGCTTCTCAAAAATAAACACAATTAAAACAACGCTTTCTCCTAACTGCGGTAAACTCATTACTTCTAATTAGTGCAGGCTGCGTTGCTTCTGTTCCAGGGTTGTGTACTTTTACAATGCATGCACGAGCGTGTCTGAGCACACGATGCTGCTCATTAGTAAGTAATTAGGTATACATTGTTCATACTATGTAACTGAGTAGGAATGTCAAGGATATGAAATTTCGAATCTGGAGACGGATATAGGGAGAATATTAAGTAAGTATACCGTTTTTTTAGACGAAAGTCTATGACTAATTGACCAGTGCGTGTTTCCAGTGATGACATATGGCTCCGAAACGTGGTCGCTTACAATGGGCCTCATCAGAAGGCTTAAAGTTACTCAAAGGGCAATGGAAAGGGCTATGCTCAGAGTTTCCTTGCGTGATCGCGGCAGAGATGAATATATCCGCAGGAGAACCAATTTTACAGACATAGCCCGAAGAATCGCCAAACTTAAGTGGCAGTGGGCAGGGCACATTGCTCGCAGAACAGATGGTCGATGAGGACGAAAGGTACTGGATTATGATTGTATAGATACCCGATAGCTTAGGTTACAACGAAACTGAGTTTAGGTAGGTAGGTACTCTCTCTTGTGGAAAGCAAGTAGGTATCCATTATGCCCCGTTTACATGTGGGCCCAGCCTCGGCCAATCGCCTTCTCTAGCCATTGTGTTAGCGGGGAAACGCCGCTTACACAATGATGATTGGCCGAGGCTGGGAACACATGTAAACGAGGCAATAGATTTAGATACGTATAATAGATATAAGGTAAGTAGATACACGGCTGGGTCGGCAGCATCGCATCTGCTTGCTTTTGCTACTTAAAAACTACGTACAGGACATGCTGTGTTACTTTATGAGCAGAGGTCGGAATTAAGTAGAGTGTATTCATGTACTTGCATTGAAATGTTGAGACCTATTGATATGAATCTTCCCGAGATTCCTAATGAAAAATCCCGTGTGGCCAACAATATTACAAATAAATAATAATAAAAACCTCAGAAATAGATAAGAACAATAAAACAAATATAATTAACATACAAATTTTATTAGCAGGTATTTTTCATCGAAAAAGATCTCTCTACGTCAACTGAGGTGAGGTTAACTTTATACACGTCTTCCTCCTCTTCATTAATGCAGACAGATTTTTTCCTGTTATATTTCTGTCAGTGTCATAAAAAGTTTCTGCTTTCTTTTTAAAATTAGTCTCGGCATTTGAGGTATATCCACTTTATTCTTTCGCTGTTTGAAATCGGTATAAGTACTTAAATAACTCTACCTAATTCCGAGCTCTGGTTATGAGGCTGTAGTTAAGAAGAACAAATAGTGTAATCTCTCTCAGCGTAAAATCTTTTAAGTAGTTCACATTATATAATATTTAGGAGAAGGAATATTCTGATTATTATTGGAATTAAAAAAAAGGGACAGGTGACATTGGTAATCATGAATATTCGCACATTTTTTTACGCAAGAAACATGCGAATGTTTGGCGCATATTTCTGACAAACCAAAAGGAAATAATATTGATTAAAAGGATATAGAATGACAATAAAACTGAAATGATTTTACAATTTTATATCTGCTTTAATATTTTTCGCGCGGCGCGGATATAATAAAAAATTAAAAATATATGTAAAACAGTCATTTCAAAAAAGAAATCCTACATCCAAACGCGTATTACCCTTTTTATTATCTACGATCATTACAGTACATAGATTAATTATTTATTGGTTACTTAACGTGACATTTTTAATTTATAAACGAAGTGTTCGATGTCTACTCAGACATTACAGAAGTAGTCTCGATTATAAATACCTAACTTGAATCATTTTACTTACCAATCAAGTTCTTACCCACTCCTTATTAGTTCACAAACATCCTGTTTAACTAATGACAAAAAAAATATTGTTTTCAAAAGTTTTCCCCGTTGAACTATAACCCCAGTCGCCGCGGTGTCATGCGCAGAAATCTTATCAGCTAGCTGACCCGACTGCTGCTATCATTACACAGTAAGGCAGTGCCAAAGTAACGCGGAATATCTGCTCCTCACAAAACGGACTAACCAATAACTATGACCGCTACAAACACTAAAAATATCAAAATAGTGAAAACGTTCTCTGTTTAAATCCAGTGTTTTTTTTTTTTAATTTCAAAATGAAGACTGTAATCGTGTTTAATTTAGTGCTGTGCTTATTTTCGGCCAGTTTTGTCAGAGGTAAGTCAAGTTTTTTTTTTCAAGAACATTTGTTTAAATATTTGTTCTGTCGCTTGTTATTCGCATTAATATTCACTTTAATATTAAAAACAATTTCTTGAAGTATTTTTTTTAAATTAGGTGTATCTATGTAGCTACTTAAAGTCGGTCACTAAAACTAAATTAAATATTTGACGTATTTTTATTTCCGAATCTTACATTTAAAACTTTTTGTAAACTTAACTATCTTTTTCGAATTAAGATCTAGTTTTTCCATAGTCAAATAACTTTTTTTAGAATAAAAATGGCAGTTTGACAGTTTTGATATAGGAAATATAAAACGCCAAACTGCCATATTTATTGTTCAGTTAAAAGTTATCAAGTTATTGAAAAATCAGTCCTAAGGATTCCACTTAGACGATGAATAAAAAAGTATCTAAGTATCAGTTTCCTAAAGATGCATAATTTAAGGTAATTTAGGGATCAATCAATAAACAATCAAGTAACTTGGAATACTAACTTGATTAGAAACTGTAGTCTTCATTTAGAAGCACCCCCATTCCCCCGTGAGCTCGATTTGGAGCATGGTTTGATGGCTCCTGATAACTTATGCATAACTTTAGTCTTGAGTTCGACTTTGTAACTTAAACTTAACTTGAAATTGTTCCTGCTTTGGATCTAGAAGTAACTTTGGAGTAACTATTATATTGTTTAGTTACTGAATAGTACAGTTCGGCAGTTTAGTTATTCAGTTTCGATTCGATCAGGTAGTTTGAAGATCCATAATCTATAGAGATATTCTCCAAACGAGGGTGACAGAAGGATAGGTTATTTTTCTCTTGATTTTTGTTTTGTCATAAAGTTTTGGAAAATAAAACTAAAAGTTGGGAAAATCGTAAAAACATATTGCATAATTTGCTTATGCGAATAGGCCAAGTTTCAAAGTTTCTTTTCAGTGACAATCAAGAATCAGAATAAAAACATGTAGTAAAAAAAACACATTTACATGCACTTTTACATTTTCAAGAAGACAATCAACCAGAAAAATGATGCTAATTGCACATTTCAAAGTACTACTCTGTCAAGAAAGTACCGGGAAAAGATCAATAATACACAAAATGTCTGTTATTCATCCAAATTTATTTTATCACCTTCAAAGTATGCTCCTTTAGAAACGATACACTTGCGCCAACGAATAATCCATTCATCAAAACATTTTTTAAACGCTGCTCCCGGAATTGAGTTCAGTTCTCGCCGCGAATTCTCCTTTATGTCTTCTATCGATTGAAAACGGGTGCCACGAAGTGGTAATTTGAGTTTAGGAAAGAGAAAAAAGTCAGCAGGAGCCATATCTGGTGAATATGGTGGTTGCTGGATGGTATTTGTTGAGTGTTTGGTCAAAAATTCGTTCACAATGATAGCCTTGTGCGAAGGCGCATTGTCGTGGTGCAAAATCCAAGAATTTTCTTTCCACAAATCTGGCCTTTTTCGTCGAATTCGCTCTCTTAAACGCCGCATAACGCTCAAATAATATTCTTCATTTACCGTCAGACCTTCCGGTAAGAATTCAGAGTGCACAACACCGCGATAGTCAAAGAAAACAGTCAACATGACTTTGACTTTTGATCGACTTTGGCGTGGTTTTTTCGGTTTCGGTTCAGTTGTAAGGCGCCACTCCGAAGCTTGTCGACTAGTTTGCATGTCAAACTCGTAAACCCACGTCTCGTCACCAGTAACAATGCGTTTCATGAATGTTGGGTCCGAACTGACTCGTTCTAGCATGTCCTCAGCGACTTTCATGCGATTGAGTTTTTGGAGAAAATTCAGATCTTTTGGGACTAGCCGAGCAGCAACATGTTTCATACCCAAATGATTAGTTAAAATGGTACGGATCGACTCGTGATATACAGAAAGTTCGGCGGCTATCTCTCTCAGAGTTGAATGGGGATTTTCAGTCACTATTTTCTTCACTTTTGCGATGTTAACTTCAGTTGCAGACGTTGACGGCCTACCAGAGCGAGGCAAATCTTCCATCACATCTCGACCGCTTTTGAACGCTCTGAACCACTCTTAAGCACGAGTTTTTGATAAAGTCGATTCACCGTAAGCCTTCTGTAACATTTTCAGTGACTCCGAACACGAAATTCCATTGGCGATGCAAAATTTAAGACAAACTCTTTGTTCGATATTTTTGTCCATTATGAAATTCGCAATACACACTATATATGATATTACTAAAACCAGCACTGTATTTAATATAAATAACAGATGCAACTCAAACTCCGCGCCAAAATGGAAAACAGTTGTGCCAATCTAAAAACTACAAAAAAACAAAAATTTGAATTTGGAACCATAAACAAATCATCCATTCCCGATACTTTTTTGACTGAATGTATATCATAATCTCTATGGAGAACAATGTGCAAAAACTCCATGGACACACTTATTTAACCTTTCGAATACCGTAATTAGAGACACAATAAAACGACAATGAGAGAGCGAACGCCAGCGAAAATTATGTATTCCAAGCATCTCAACACGAAACTAAACTATCATTGATTAATTCATAGACTGCTTTGTCCTATCCTGGAAAATGCAGTTCACATGATTCACGTGCGTGGCCTATCTTAAAAGGCTACGCAGGCGAGGCCGCAAGAAAAACCTAGTATAGTTATAATTCGTTTTCTCAGCGGCATCGCCCTTAAAATTAGAAATTTATCCCAAGGGAACATACTCCATTGATAAAAGTTCTACACTTATGCCAAATTTCATCCAAATCCGTTCAGCCGTTTGAGCGTGAAGGAGTAATAAACATACACACACACACATAAGAAGATTTTTTCTTTTCATTGTATGGGACTGTCTGATTTAAAGGGAAAAACAAACAAGCAAACAACAATTAAAAAAGTGACCATAATTTGCAAATGGATTAGTGGGTTACCATGACGTTCAAAGTAAGATTGTTTCATTCTTATTTCATTGTGAGTAAGAGACAGAGCTATACAGGTTGTCTAGCGCCATCTCTTACCTACACTGGAATAAGAATAAAACAATCTTACTTTAAACGTCATGGTAACCCGGTTAGTGCCGAGTAGGGACTCCTTTACAGAAAAAGGTAAGAGGTTATCGACTCGGTGGGTACTATAACTTACTACCACGACGGCCACTGCCGCACATAAAATAGGTAACACATCATAATTTTAGCCGAAAAGCGTCCACTGTTGTACATAGGCCTCTCCCAAGTGTAGCCACAACGAACGGTCCTGTGCATCTTGCATCCATCGGATTCCCGCGAGTCTTACTAAGTTATCCTCGTCGGTCCACCTTGTGGGAGGCCTTCCAACGCTGCGTCTTCCGATGCGCTCATACAGCAGGTTACCGACCTAACCCAAAGAATCACCAAACTTAAGTGGCAGTGGGCAGGGCACATTACTCGCAGAACATATGGTCGATGGGGCCAAAAGGTTCTGAAGTGGCGAAATACTAAACATCCTTACATGTTAACACCAATCTGCACTGGACCCGCGTGGTGGATTACGGCCCATTTCCTCTCTTAGAGAGGAGGCCTGAATCCCAGCAGTGGGAACATTACAGGCTGATTACGCTTATGCTTACATATTAACAAAGTCCCTGACCGCGTCTGTCTGTATGAACGCGGTAAACTTAAAAACTACTGAACGGATTCTCATATAGTTTACACCAATGGACAGAATGATTCATAAGGTTGGTCTAGGTGCATACATGCATATTACATATTTGGAGGCTATGTGGAACCGAGAGTAAAGTCCCGCAAACCTCCGTTGAAAAAAGGATCCACAGACCAGACGGGTGTAATGTCTGGTGGGCAACTGCCCGATAGATGATTTCGGGCTGTTCTATATGTTCTAAGTTCTTATGTGACGCTATAAATATCGCTACACATATATGCATATTCTAGTAGAGAAAAGCCGAGAATTCCAAAGATTTGTAGCACCCGTGCCAAGCCGGGGCGGGTGGCTAGTTATCAAATAATTTTAAGTAGGTATTGGCATCTAATCAGCGTTAACAAGAAACTTACGAAACTTTATCGCGTGACGTCACAGGTGGATAACCCGGCCACATGAACCCATAGTAGCTCGGATCGAGAGCGTGTCATATTTCCACTAATCTGGTGGGTAGCGCTTAAACAACAAATATTTATCTGCTAAGTACTTGTCTGCTTCTTAGAACGTGTTGAGAGTGGTCGTTAGTCACAAATGGCGGTTTAGTTATTGAAAAGAAAACACACAAGTACATAATGAGTAACTTAAATTACGTTATGTCAGTTTAGCGTGGAAAGAAAGAAGAAAGAAATGTATTTGCTTTGGCACACGTACACAGATACACATAATGTAGAAACAACATGTAAACACTTAAGTATAAAATATAAAATAACTAACAGTGCGTCTTGCGCCTACACCAAATAGGTCCAGTTCAACAAAAATGCCTGACAATGGCACTTATAATAGGCATTTTACGCATTTAAATTTATTGTCTATTAGCTACCAAAAGGGGCTCCGGCCACGTAAAAGGAGTAGTTCCCATCATTATACATTATAGTCTATGTGTTACTCCAGTATATAAGCTATCCTCGTACCAAATTTCGTCAAAATCCTTGCAGCCGTTTGGGTGTGGAGCATAGAAATAAAAAAACAGGTGTGAAGTAAACAACGTTTTCAAAAAGATACATAAAAACTTTTGCTTTTATAATATTAGTGTGATTTGGTCTTTTTTTGTACCTACTGTTGTCAATTTGTTTAAAATGTTGAATAGGTCAAGAATATTTATATCAATATCTTCAGACCAGAAGCGCGCATTGCGGGATTGTTCGAATGAGTTACCGTGACCCTGGAACGCAAAGGGCAACTGAAGGAATATACTGTAGGTTTTAGTCAAAGATTCAAAAATAAACACTAAATATAGATACTAAAATAGCAACCGGCAGCTAAGAGATGACCAGTCTCAACTAACAGCACCCGTTCACGGATATTACGCGAATATTAGCACCATTCAGCTCAACCATTTTGAAGGGAACCGTATGATCCAACACACGCGCCACCATCAGCGAGACAAAAAAAAGTCAGTAAAAGTCTCTCCCTCCTCAGATTTCCCAGGTAAAAAAAAAACCGAGCAAGTGTGATTCGGACTTGTGCACTAAGGGCTCCGTACAAACTTACTGAAAATAGTTCAATTCTCGAATTGAGTTCCGAAGATTTTACCAAAACGCATTTTTTTTTGTGACAATTTTAAATTAACAGTTTTCAGAGTTTTTCCTATACTTGTACTATGAGATCTTGCTTCATGCCAAATTTCAGGATTCTAGGTCAACGAGAAGTACCCTATGAATTTTGATTCCCTTGACAGTGTCGAATACGTGTTTTTTACGGTATAAACATCCGCATCTTTTCTTTTTTGTTAACTCAGGAGTTTGATTTTTACACCGCTTCAAGGGACCGCAGACTTGAGTATTATGGTTTTAATTTCAACTCAATACCTCCACGCGTTTCCGGGATAAAGGGTCTTGACAGACAGGCAGACCGATGGACACCAAAGTGATCCTATAAATGTTCCGTTTTTTCCTTTTGAGGTACGGAACCCTAAAAAGGTGACTTCGAAGAAGATGTTTGATTAGATTAGACAAATAAACTACCTATGTTTTTAAGGATTGTAGAAATTGACAAAAGGATTGAATTTAATTAAAAAAGTGTTAGATTCTTTTTATAGGTACTGTCACTTATTGACTTTAGGCGGGATTTTTTCGATTAAAGTTAGATAGTTAGTTTAGGCTCTTAATAAACTAGTGCGCCTCACTAATGATTGCATCACTGCTTACCATCAGGTGGGATCGCAGTCAAGCACTGGTTTATATCAATAAAAAAAAGAAGTCCAGTGGCTGTTTTAATTATTCGCAAATTGATTCATAGTGGTACTGGAGTTTTGTATCTCAAGTATATACACAACTGAACAATAATACGTGGAATCACTGAAATATGAGCTTTCTCGGTAAAAAGGAGCTGGGAAAGTTTCCGTAGTACCTATATTTGCACTACCTCAGCGAAGTTTGCCGAGAAGGCTGATTCAATATTTTTGCTGCCATACTGCAAAATCGGTATCCGTGTGAAAAACCATAAGATATGTTACATCCGCATTCTAATGGAACTTAATTCATTAAACCCCAAGTGAACCCGGCGTTTGCTCGCTCATTTTCTTTCTATTGTGTCTCTAATTACGGTACTCAAAATGTTAAAGAGACTGAAAACTAAATACTTTCTAAACTTGTCTAATTGTATATGTTGCAGTCAAAACTCTTAACCAGTCAAAAGTACTATTGACTAGCAAAATCAGTCAAAAGTACTTTTGACTGTATGATTTAGTCAATAATACTTTTGACTACAATAATAGTTATAAGTACTTTTGCCCAATAGAGCTGGTTAAAAGTACTTTTGACTAAGTGATTCCGTCAAAAGTGATTTTGACTGGTCGTATCAGTCAAAACTCTTAAAAAGTTAAAGTGGTCGATAAAAATAACGACAAACGCACATATAAACTTTTATATTACTCATTATTAGTGGAGAACGTGCTGATATTAGAACAAAAATAAGTAACTACGAAAAGAAAGAACGCTTTTTGCAAAGAATTTTAGCGATAGAAGATATGAAAGATAGTCATTTCAATGTGATGACAAAAGAAAATTTTTAATTTAATTTTTAAGTGTATGTTTTCTTTGTATTGATTGTAATGCCAAATTTTTCGTAATAAACGATTTCAAATTTAATAAATATCTTTTTTATTCACATCTAACGAGTTAATAGTGCTTTTGACTGATACTTTATTACAGTTAAAACTACTTTTGACGAAGAGCGTCAGTCAAAAGTACTTTTGACTGATTTTGCTAGTCAATAGTACTTTTGACTGGTTAAGAGTTTTGACTGCAACATATACACCGAGAGAAACAAAAAAAAAACAATTATTGAAATATCGTTCCCTACGTTTATCTTCACCAGCACCACATCCCAAAAACTCACGCCCCACGTCCAATCCAGAGAGCTTAGTCAAGTTGATAATTCTAAAATCGTTAACGCTAGTAGAAAACTTCAAACGTATGACATCATCTCAACGTTAAGTCACGTGGGCAGAACAAAGGAATCGGAGGCGTTACTGACTGTAGAAAGTAATTCGAAACGAAACGGTCGTAACTTGGCTAGGCCTGCCCCCCTAGCCAAGTTATGATCGTTTCGTTAGCGTCGAACGCCTTGGGTAGGCCACACCTCCGATTTCTTTGTTCTGACGTCATCTCAACACTCAGTCACGTGGTCAGAACAAAGGAATCGGAGGCGTGGCCTACTCGAGGCGTTCGATGTTCGGTCACCAAAAAATACAAAAAGCAGGTTAAGTACCTAATTCAATAAACTTATACTTAATTGATTCTCTCACCTTCTAACAAAATCAGTCATCAATGTTAATCCCTAGTTAATCCAATCAATTATAAATTGTACCGTTTTCAATTACCTAGCATAGCATAGTCGGCCTTATAATGTTCCCACTGTTCGGACGCAGGCCTCCTCTTTGTGAGAGGGCATGGGCCATAATCCACCACGCGGGCCCAGTGCGGGCTGGTGGATGTCACATGTCTTAAAATTTTTGCTTCTAGGACATGCCGGTTTCCTCACGATGTTTTCGTTCACCGTTTTGAGAGCAGAGGTGATGAAATAAATTACACAAAGTAATGCGCCTGGCTGGGTTTGAACCCGCGACCTACAACTCGTAAGTCGGAGCTGTTACCACTAGGCCACCAGTGCTTACTTTGAACTAATTACTGAGAAGTTGGAAGATTCTTCGTACGTTTGTAGCTGCTTTGTCACGGTCTAATTTTCAGTTTTTCTGGCTACATTTGTCGAAAATATTTAGGTACTTGATGACTTTTACGATAAGGCCACGTGGCGGATTTTTTTTTGGGTAGTAAATTATTATCAAGTAGCTTTTTGCGCTCTGGATGGAGCGAGATCCGCGTCAGACTTTTACTGACTAACCCCACCTGTGTTCCTTCGGTTGCCTTTTGTGTTTCAAGGCCGTGGTAACTTTTAAAAAACCCCGCAATAAACAGTCATTCTTTGCAAGCAAGTTTGCTTTGAGTGATTTTTATGGCATTTTGCATAATACTCCATTATCAGACACATCATACTAATAACAAAAAGGAGAAAGTTTGAATGTATGTAAGGTTGCCAGGTATTCAAACCGAAAAGCCGGACAGATCAGCAAATTTAACCTGACATTTGTTCGACAATTTTTATTAAAGTCAAACTCGACTTTTTTATTATTGACCATTATAAATATATTCTTTTTATTCTTATGAAACAGCAATAAAATTGGCTGCTATAATTGTTAGTCTGCTTCGCTTGCGCTAGCGATACAAGATAAAGTAGAAGATATGACAAACCTAAAAAAAAATCCGTTTGGACTCCGCCTAATTTGGCCGAACATGCAACTAAAAAGCCTGACTCGGTCCGGTTATATTCGGACGCCTACGCTACGCTTTATATATGTATACCTATTCGAGTGTGTTACTCCTTCACGCTCAAACGGCTGAACTGATTTGTATTACACTTGGCATACGGGTAGACCATGACCTGGATAAGTGGATAGGACATAGAATACTTAGAATAAAAACTTTTTATTCTACACAGACACATCGCAAGGCAACTGCAAACACATAGGACACTTTTTATTCCATTAGTAGAATGTTTAGTCAGGAAAATTCTTGGCTTTCACGAGAGCCGAGGATAATAAATCTGTAGAAGTTAAAATTCTGTACATGCGTATATATACAGAAAATATAAAAAAAATAAATGGCAGGGGGTTTTTCTAGACCGACACCAAACCCAAAAATGTAATTAAAAAAAAATTTGTCTGTCTGTCTGTTTGTTCAGGCATCACGCAAAAACTACCGCTTCGATTACGATGAAACTTGGTATAATTATTCTTTAATATCCTGGGCACCACACTGGGTAATTTTATCCCCGAAAAGCGTAAACAATAAATATCATACTTAATTTTGCGGTTCGATCCCTAGACCCGATTACTGTACCAACCGCAAATAATAAGTTTGTCGTAGGTTAGCGCCTCTTAGTGAACTCCACTGCGGGTGACCGCAGTGGAGTTCACTAAGAGGCGCTGCAAACGGCTAATATTAAATCTTAAGATACAATATCAATAAATAATATTTAATCTTAAGATACAATATCGCTCGCCATACAATTCAATGGACTATCACACACGAAAATATGAAATATTTTTTATCATCTTATAAAAAATATTTCATATTTTCGTATCTCAAAAAACCTAATAAAACCATTTTCGACTTCTACGCGGGCGAAGTCGCAGGCAAAAGCTTGTTGAAGAAGATATATTATAGCGAAGAACACCTAACAAAGATATTCAATAACCCATTTCATTGGAATCAATAAAAAAGGTCATAGAATATCTCTGTTTGTCCCAGATAGACTTCAAGCAAAACTTGGACGAAAAATAGAACTGTATTTGTTTTGTTTTACGATGATTGATGGAACAATATCCTGAGTGGACGGCTTACCCCGTTCCGGTAAAGTTTTGTTAACTTACTAGTTCTTGTATCGCTAGGAACACTTCAAAGTTACTCTATAACATATAGTACTTGGTGTTATTTTGACAAGGACAGTTAGGAATAGGGTTGCCAATTGTTTTTGAAGGAAAATAACGTATCACAATATTTAAATAAATAAAAAAGTATTTTTCAAAGTTTTATTTAGGTATTTATTTGTTTCTCCTCTTGATTATAATTTTTTATGTGCTTCTAACACACGCTAACAGTTTTTCAATAGATATCCTTTCATTTTTGGAAACGTTGGTATTCGCATTTCACGTATAGATACCGACACGAATCTTGAGCGCTCGGCGAAAAACTGGGGATCGCTTTGCGCATCGCATCGTACACATCGGCGACCCAATCACTGTACAAGGATTGCACTCTCCGCCCCCGCATCTCTTTTCATACCACTAAAGAGACCCGATATTTCACTTCTGCGTGCTTCTGCGCAAGTAGAACTGTAGAGGTCAGCGCTCAAGATCCGTGCCGGTACCTATAAGAGCATCGATAATAGTTCAGTAATTATTTGTATAAGTGTTTCATTTTACGCATCACAGTATTGGAAATAGATTATTCTTTTATACTTTAGTTTTTATGCAAAGTATATTTACCAAAAATAAAGTAAGTAAGTGAGACACGTTAGTATAAAGTATGGTTAGCAACCTTCGTTAGAAAATAAAAAATATGCCTTAATTTCCTAAACAACATCCACTGCTAGCCAAAAAGGTCCCCCTAAAATTGCTTTCTGGCTCCATTTTGCCATTTCGGGCTAAAGTCATCACTATAAATATTTTTTATTATTTTCGTTTAGCGTAGATGGCGACTAGAATTGAAAATTATGACCATTCATTTTACCGAAAGACACAATACGATGAAATTCAACTTTTTACCGGAATATTCCTAACTAAAGCAGGAAAATGGCGCCATTTTGACGTAAACTAGCGGCTTGGCGGGAATTATTTAACTTTGTAGTGAAGCTTAGAGAAGGCAAGTTGGGAATTATTAAATATTTAATTAAACGCCGCGTCGTCGGCTGCCTGCCGCGGATTCACAACGAAATGGGATAAGGTAAACCAACGTGCTCTATATTAATAAGATTTTTATAACTATGTTTGAATCAGGTTTTGTAAGCCAGACTAACATTTCTGTCCTCCAAAGCACCTTTGTTTGAGGTTATAATTTAGTATTATTCTTGTTTATTTTTGTACAAAATTTTATACAACAAAAAACAAGAAATCTTTTTTCAAAGAAAACATCAAACTTGTGTAGCAGTATTTAATTAGCACTTCAAATATTAGAGGAAGAGTGGACCCTCGCGAGCTCGGTTGTCGTGGGAATATCTCGCTATCTCTTTTGTACACATGTAACCCAATAGCGATGACGTCACATTTCAGTGCCTGCATCCTTATTCTATTACTTAACAGTTTCCCCCTTCCATTAGATTTGAAAGGTTTCTCACTTAATATTTAATTAATAATTATAAAATAAGTTTAAAAACGAGTTTAAAAATTTTATTTACGATTTTGAATAGTTACAATTTGTTACAAATAATGAAAAAAATTGAGTCAACGATCCTAATTGTAACTATCCTTTTGGGCCTTTATATAATAACATCGCAGCTAATTATTTACTTATATAGATATTTGAAATCATTCTCTCTGATTCTTAAAATAACCTGCGTTTACTTATATTACAGCGAGATATTTACTTTATGTTTTCTCCGGTTGTAAGTATTCCAATTACAAATTTCTGCACCAAACGGGGCCAAAATTATTTGATAGACACATGCAATCACATTGCAATGTTTTGAGAATAACCAACTGTAACGAATGGGCCGGGATGGAGACACTATTAATTAGGGTTCTATTAACTAAACCTTATCAAACAAGTCACGGAAAGGAAATCTTAATGAGTTGCACGCTATTGTAATCGAGTAGTTAAGTTATGAGAATCATGTGATAATAACCGATCTTAATGTCAAAATATAAATCAAAGCAATATGGCGGGCTACATTTTTTAACGGTCGGGTTAGGAATAGTTGGAGTTAATAACTTTTTTTAGGTGGGAAGTCATCAAATGACTTCTCCCGCTCTGGGTGAAAAGAGAGGGCGTGTCTGACTGTTGCTGACTAAAATCCTCCTGTGTCCATTAGTTGTTAATTTATTTAACTTGTCAAATCTACTTTTGTGGCAAAAAAGGTTTTTTTATCAAAATTGAGTTTGACGTTTTGGCGGTATAGTCGAAACCGGCTATGCGAGCCGGTTTGTTCATAAAAATTAAACCTAGAGTAACTAAGTCAAATATAATACCTACCCAACTATAATTTAATAATAGGACTGTTTACTAAATTCTATGTTTGAGGTTATTAATGAGTGAAACCCTGCCATTAACCATGGAGTTTCTTGACGGTTCTTCTCTATAGGAAACGAGCAATTGGAACCGTGCGCTAGATTCTGATACGCCTATGTGAAATAAATAATTTTGAGTTTGAGTTTGATTAAACCAAAGTTTGACAGCTTTTCAGAAGAAAATAGAGACTGATAAATACTGAACTTGTAATTTCTTAGGAACATAACAATACATCAAGTTTGTTTTCTTCGAAAGATTATTCAAAGGTTCTATGGGCTGCGGGATTGTTACAAAGTTTTTAATATAATAATGACTCTCTGCACGTGTTGCTTTCGATCATAAATAAATTAATAAATAAAGAATCACCGCGGTCTTGGAACGCAAAGGGCAACTGAAGGAATAGATGTGGGGTTTAGTCAATAAAAGTCTGACACTGTGGCTACACGCAGAGTGGGAAAAGTTGATTGATGATTTACCGTATTCAAAAACGGAACTTTTTATTATTTCCAAAATACCTTATTTACCTACTCGTATATTACAATATTGTGTGAATGAATCTAATCTAATTTCATCATCATCATTATTTCAGCCGAAAGATGTCCACTGTTGGACATAGGCCTCTCCAAATGTCGCTATTATGATCCGTCCTGTCCGTCTCGCATCCATCGGATTCCCGCGACCCTCACCAGGTCATCGGTCCACCTTGTGGGAGGCCTTCCAATGCTGCGTCTTTCGGTACGTGGTCGCCATTCTAGAACCTTTCGTCCCCATCGACCATCTGTTCTGCGAGCAATGTGCCCTGCCCACTGCCACTTTATCGTTTAATCTAATTATCTAATTATCTCATCATCATCATCATCATTTCAGCCGAAAGAAGTCCACTGTTGGACATAGGCCTCCCCCAAGCGACGCCACAGCGACCGATCCTGTGCGTCTCGTATCCACCGCACTCCCGCGACTCTCACCAGGTCGTTGGTCCACCTTGTGGGAGGCCTTCCAACGCTGCGTTTTCCGGTGCGCGGTCGCCACTCTAGAACCCTTCGGCCCCATCGACCATCCGTTCTACGAGCAATGTGCCCTGCCCACTGCCACTTTAGTTTGGCGATTCTTCGGGCTATGTCGGCGACCTTGGTTCTCCTGCGGATATCTTCATTATTTATGCAATCACGCAAGGAAACTTCGAGCATAGCCCTTTCCATTGCCCTTTAGGTGACTGTAAGCCTTCTGATGAGGCCCATTGTAAGCGACCATGTTTCAGTACCATATGTCTTCACTGGCAACACGCACTGGTCATAGACTTTCGTCTTGAGACACTGTGGTATGTTGGACGAGAAGATACCGCGCAGCTTAATAGATTTATATATCTATTATGCTGTAATTATTTTATTTTATTTAAACTACTTAATAACGTTTCTTTAGGTTAATGTCTGAAATAAACGATAAATAATAATAATTTTTCAAACTAGTTTTACATAATGTTTGTAAGTCTTCTGGAAGTTTATTACTCATTAAAAAAAGGGGCCTTTTTATTATTTCCAAAATACCTTATTTACCTATATAACAATATTGTGTGATGGCGAGCCGTTCGTTTAATTATGAGCCAGTGATGTAATAAATAATAATAATGAACTGATAATTATACGGTAAACTTTTGTGTAAAGAAATGTTTTGATTTGTACTTATATGTATTATTAATCTTATTAACGTACCTTATTATAAATCAATAATTTATCTAATCTAATTTATTTCTTAAGCTGTAATAATTTGCTTTTGGATGAACCAATAACGTTTCTATGTTTTAATGTTTGAAATAAACGAATAACTTTTCGAACTAGTTTGACATATTGTTTGTAGGTCTTCTAGAAGTTTATTAAGAAATTTTAAAAAGGCTCTACTTAGGTTATTGAAATAAACCGACCATGATGTTCGACAAAACGGCCCGGGTGGGCATGGAAGCCCTTTCAAAAGTGTGTTAAGTTCACTCTGCTGGAAGTAGTTCAATCAAATGCTGTGCTCACATTGTAAAGGCATCATATTGTAAAGCGAAAGCGAAATTTTTAGGCAAGTGTTTGAATATAGTATTTTGAGTTAAGCACGGCCTACCTAAACCCTACAATCATAACATGATTTAAAAAAGTGTCCATGCAGTTTCTTCACGTTCTGCTCTATAGAGATCTACGCTTTGGACCGTGCAAATCAGCTTCACTTTTTTGACTGAACGACATTTTGATAATTCAAAAGCGCCTAGCATATAGCATAATCAGCCTTTTTTTAATGTTTCCACTACTGGGACTCAGGCCTCAGACAGAGTCCTGTATTTAAATAAATAAAAGGAATATTAATTATTATAAACATAGCTCCTAATCTTAATAAACAAACGGATACGCAAGTGATAAAGATTCTGGTTACATTAATTCGCTACCTAATTTTCCATGCAGATACAATCATCACTGACTATTCCAAACGAATTTAATTTCGCGTTTATCCAAACAGCTGATGTCTGTTTACTAATTATCACATTAGGATTAAGTCAGGACCAGTTTATGATGTACCTGTCTCATAAATATTAGTGAGGATGGGCCATCATCTGGCATAGACAAAATATTTATGATTGAGGCTCGTTAACATTGCGAGTGACGTAATTTTCTGAAGATTTAGCTCGTTGCAAGCCTTCCATGAGGTCTCAATGCGATCCTTAAAATATAAATTAAATCGGATTGGTTTTTATTTAATTGGATTTTTTATTAAATTAAATTGGATTGAAGTGGATTGAATCGGTTTAAACTGAATTGAATTGAATATGATATTTGTGTGTAAGGACAATTTTTGCAATATAAATAATTTAATAACACGGGAGCTACGTTTGCCTACAAACTGCTATGCAGTTTGGCAGAAGTATGGATTGTAAAATTGTCTAAAATACAAATAAAGCCTTTTATTATTATTTATTTGAAGACCTGAACTGTTAAAGAGATACACCCTTTAAAGATCTATCTCGCTCGCACGACTGACATTTTAATACGCCATGGTAAGGCCCTATCAAAACTGTTTTGAGCTCCTACAGACAAGTGTGAGGCATGTTTTAAGCTCCTATTTAATAGTTTTGGCCATTATTATCAATTAATTATCCTCTACAGATACGTTGAACAACTTCTATGTAAAATGATTGTACCATTGCTGTTTACCAACAGCAATGCGACTTTTTCTTTAAAAAAATACTTTGCTTTACATACATTAAGAATTACTCCTGTATCGTTGTGGCGTTCACAAACATATAAACAGAATCAGAACCACAAATATTTTTTATGTGCGGGAATTGAAGCTGCAACACGCAGCGCAACAACCAATCGCTCGACCACTGAGCCCGACTTTCTAGAGAAAAACAGGCGAGCCTTTATCACACGTGGTCTGGTGTCTGTTCATCATCATAGTTAGGGCATTGAGCATTGAACTACATTTTTTATACAAGTGGAGAAAGCTGCGACCGAGGAGGAATTTACCCGAGCCACAGGCGAGGGTTTTATAAGATAAGTTTTATTTGCCTTAAACATGGTATAATGGTGTTATTCTTATTTAAATACAATGCCCACATGTTTAGCTACACAGTTTATGTGTCAATTGCATGCAAAATTTTTAGGTCTAAAGAACAAGTAAGTCAAATAGATAGATAGATACAATATTATAATTTTATGTCAAAGAAATCATTAATATCATAGAAATTATGTCCATTCAGCCATTTATACATCTTCTTTTTAAATGAATTTGCATTAGTTATACATTGTAATTGTTTCGGGATTTTCTTGTAAATGCGTACACACTTCACAAGGCAGCTGTTATGGAGCCAAGTTTTTAAATACACTTTCGAAGACATAAATAAATGGGGGCTGATCAGCGACTAGTGGGGGCTGCGCGGTGACTAGCCTGATAGGATAAATACAATAAATATGGCGGAGGTGACAACTAAGTAAATTGCGTGCTCAAAACCGGTAGGGATAGGTAGATAGATAGATAGATATTCTTTATTATACACCAAAAATACAACTTACATTAGGAAATTAACATTAATAGGGTGTCACAATGGGCGGTCTTATCGCTAAAAGCGATTTTTTTACACACAACCTTTGGGTGGATTTGACAGAGAAGGAGAAAAAAGATACGCAGGTATAGGATCGGGTTTTCGAGTTTAGAAAAATATTTATAGAAATTATTTCTACTATGTCATTATTATCTGGCCGTTATCAATATAAAATGCCTATGTATTATATGTGAATGAGATTTCCGAGATCTTTTAAATCAACAAGATTGATGAAGCAAGATGTTAGGTACTTATACCAAGTAATTAAGGTCAAAAGCTTACCCTCATCAATCTTAGGATTCTCTTAGAACATTCTTCTAAATGGTTTCTATACTTAAGATTAGCTATCACGACTCTTAAAAAAACTATGTTATTTTACCACTTAGCTGCTTCGGTAAGTGGAACTGTTTATGAACCTAAAAAAAAGACAAGCAAAAAATAAGAAAGTTGAATAGAATAGAATATTGATTTATTTGCTCAGAATGCAGGTATTTACAATAAGGTGATAGAATAACATTAAAGAATCTTTATACATTCTACCATTTCGGCATGCAAACATTGATGTAAGTTCATCATCAAATATATAACACAGATACACAATTAAAATTTATCAGCAAGAAAATCCGATACGGAGTAGAAGCATCTGATTAATAGAAGTGCAGTCAGTTTCTTTTTGAAAATTGTTACTGGTTCCCTTTTTATAGAATTAGGAATGTGGTTAAAAATAGCCAATCTTCTGAAAGATAGGCATCTTTGAACACCATAGGTTCATAAACAGTAGGTTCAAAATATCATTTTTTTACCTGACTGCAAGAACAGTATTCTCAAATTAATAATGCGCATGCAGATCTTCGCTAATTGTCGTATTCCCGGAAACACCCGAATCATTTTTTTTTTAATATTCTTACAACTAGCACACAACGTCGTCCAGTCTCAAGCTAAGCAGAGCTTGTGTTATGAGTACTAGAAAACTGATAAACATACTTAAATATTTCTAAATACATACATATTATAGATAAATTACACCCAGACACAGAACAAATGATTGTGCTCATCACACAAAAATTTGTCCTGGGTGGGAATCGAACCCACGACTTCTGGCATAGCAGTCAGGGCCACTTACCACTAGACCAACAGGCCAGTCAATGTCATTGTCTGTCAAGTCTGAATTTGAATCGTAAGACCCCTAAACAATGCATGAATAAAATGCACTTAACCACTACATACATATCGTCTTCCGACGCTCGGGGAATACGAACGTTGCCGAACAGTGACGAAGATTTCTATGCGCATTTAGACTTTGGGAGACCTGTAGAGTTATATACTTGTTTGCGTTTGGTGTCAGGAGACAGGCGCTCGAGGGGTAGTTTCTAGGGCTGCAGGATAATTCAAAAGAGTTACCAAAGTCGTGGAATGCAAAGAGCAACTGAAGCAACACCTAGGTACTCGTAGGTTTCAATCAATAAAATTCTTGGAGTAGGAGTTAAACAGTAATTTCGCAAATCAAAATTAATAAAACTTTTTTACAAAAAAATACAACCGTTTTCGGTGTAAAAAAAAAACACTAAAACGTACAATAGTACATTTTGATACAAATGCAGAAAGCTTGTTATTGTGATCGAGGCGGAATTCGCACGAGCCGTAGGCGAGGGTGTTATGGTGCCGTGGGGTGCAGTGACAAATTTGCACGTGTTATGAAACTACTTTTTTCAATACACTTAGGAAGAAATGAATAAACGAGGGTTGACCGGCGACTCGAGGGGGACGACTCACGCTCAGTCTGATACGATACATGTAATAACATTGTGGCAGGGGCGAGCACGCGCACTTTTCTGCACTGGTGCGGAAAACAGTCTATTGCGGGCCTAAAAGCGGTTGGAAAAGAGCGGGTTTAGTAAGTGAATTGAAAAATAACTTTAATTCCGGAACTCAGTGTTTCTATAATAGTTTTGTCTCTTCGTTATCCGAAAATAAAGTTTTTTTGTACGTTCTAGTGTTTTTTTTTTTACATTGAAGTCGGTTGTATTTTTATTTAGTATTTTTTTTTGTTTTACACTTTTTGTTGTGGTGGTACCACAACTAAAAATCATCATCTTCAGATTAGCTCGATGGTACCTTATAGCCAGAGTGCATCTCATGACAATTGTAATAATCCCAAACACGGTTAGGTTACATTGATTTATTTCATAGTTCCGGTGTCTACCTGCCAATTTCATCATCAGATCAGTTCGATATATCCATTCCCCCCCTTCTTTCAGTCAGTCATTGACTACGCGTATAAACAAAGCCATTTTACTTGTTACGACAGTTCTGCTATGATCCTATGAGGAGTTCCGGTTCACATGTTCGAAGTTCCTCATCAGATCATAACAATATTTCCATGGGACCAACTCGAAAGCATAACCTTTCAATCAAGAAAATAATTTTCAAAATTGGTCCACAATTGACCGAGAAATCGGTGAACATACATTAAAAATACATTCAACCGAACATAGAACCTCCTTCTTTTTGAAGTCGGTTAAAAAATGGCTCCACATTAGTGGCCTGTGTTGGTGCGGAATCAGACGATTCATTTTTCGTTTATTTGCGTCTTTCATTCCAGCGGCATCTTTCATTCGAAATTAAGGAAAAGAAAAAAAAAAGATGGAATGAAAGAGAAATGCTGAATGAATTCATTAATGAATTGATCCAATAATGAATGTACGTTTTTGCCATTCAGCGTCATGCATTCACTCCCGCCTGAATGAAAGAAAAGTGAAGTTTGAACACAAGGAGAACGTTCACTTGGGTTCACCCATTTAATTTCAAATCCTGTAGCAGACGTCCAAGACCCACGACGTCATTCGGCGATTTAATGATTAATTATATAGTCCAACCCCCCTAGCTAAGTTACGATCGTTTCGTTTGCGTCGAACGCCTCGAGTAGGCCATCCACGTCATCTCAACGTTCAGTCTCGTGTCAGAACAAAGCAATCGGAGGCGTGGCCTACTTGAGTCGTTCGACGCAAACGAAACGATCGTAACTTGGCTAGGGGGGTAGTACCTGAGGCGTTAAAGTCATCAAAACCTAGGATTTTTTTACTGTGGATGAAATTTATAGAGAAAATATTATATGTGTAACCAATAATAAGTACAATAATTGTAATATCGATTTAAAAAAAAATATCTGATTAGATACAATAGTTCAACTAATATCTTAGGAACTACTAGTTCGAATTGAAAAGTCTATAATTTAAATAAAATTATGCTACGACCGCCACGAAATCCAAGGTAATAAACCCCCAGGCACTGTACTAAAAGAAAAGAGCAGGAGAATGTTCATTTCTGTGTCATTTAAAATACTGGACAAGTGCAAGTCGGACTCGCGCCCTGAGGGTTCCGTACAAACTCACCTTATGTAAATAGTTCAATTCTTGAATGCAGTCTCGAAAATTTTACCGAATCGATTTTTTTTTGTCACGTAACAACTATGCTTTATAACCTTGCTTTATACCAAATGTCAGGATTCTGGGTCAACGGGAAGTAGTACCCTATGAGAGTGTCGAAATATACGTTTTTTCCGACATAAACGGACGTATCTTTTTTTCGTTAACTTAGAAGTTTGATTTTTTCACAGCTTCAAAGGACCGCAGACCTGAGTATATAGTTTAAATTTCAACTCGATACCTCCGCTCGTTCCCGAGATAAAGTGTCTTGACAGACAGACAGACAGACGAAAGGACAACAAAGTGATTCTATAAGGGTTCCGTTTTTTTTCCTTTTGACGTATGATACCCCAAAAAGTTGGGGGAAGAGAAGGGGAAGAAGTTTATGTAAACGATCAATGGATTATGGGAAAAAGAAATGATTTGGCTAAAAAAAAAACACGCTGCGCTAATCAAACTAATATTATAAGTTTGTGAGAATAAGTGTGTATGTTTGCCGCTTCTTCATGCTCGTACTGAACGAATTTCAATTAAACATGGTATTCTAGTAGACCATATCCAGTAATAGCATATATATAGGATTTATTTTATTTCGGGAGTATGTTCTCTTGAGATAATATTTTACTATCACGCGGGTGAAGCCGCTGCAGCTGACAGCATTTAGACTTTATAAATTGGAACAAGGCTAAGACAATGAGTGTATTTGACGTAAATATTGGAAGATGAAGACATATTACGAACAGGAAGATGTTTAAGAAATCAGACTATTATTTCCTTAGTAATGATTCCTTAAATTTAATTAAGTAGGTACTCATTTACGACAAATTAAACTCCAATAAGTAAGTCTGAGAGCAGTGGTGGCCGAGTGGTAAAGTGGCTAATATATATATATACTACTCGATATTCAGACAGTATTAGTCGATGTCGCGTAGTGTAATAAGGGTTAGACCGGTCTTACTCGGAACAAAAAATAAGACAGTCTGAATATCGTGTGTAATAGGCCCTTAACGGCACCGACTTACGTGTTGTAGGTCACGGGTTCAAACGCAGCCAGGCACATTACTTTGTGTAATTTAATTCATCAACACTGCTCTTAAAACGGTGAAGGAAAACATCGTGATGAAACCGGCATGTCCTAGAACCAAAAATTCGAAGACATGTGACTTCCACCAACCCGCCCTGGGCGGCGTGGTGGATTACGGCCCAATCCCTCTCTTAAAGAGGAGGCTTGAGTCCCAGCAGTGGGAACATCATCATCATCATCATCATTTCAGCCGAAAGACGTCCACTGCTGGACATAGGCCTGTGGGAAAATTATAAAGCAGATTATGCTACGCTAAACCCCAGTACAGAAATCAATCTCGGCGCCTCTCAATCGTTATCACCACGCCTCAATGTTTATATTTCACGTTCAGCGATAATCCCGCTGACCTCATGCTGATCTTCGATGCAATGCCGGCGATGTTTGTAGGTACTTCTAAAACAGAGATTCTCAATCTGAGATCCGTGGGCCGCATGTGTCTTAAAGTCAAGCACAGTATTTATTGGTGCTTTATTTATTTATTACTGGCTGACCCGGCGAACTTCGTACCTACCGCATAAATATTCAATGAATATTGTGATACCTTTTTGCCAAACTTTCAAAGGATAACGCTATCTAGAGGCATTACCAGAACCAATATAATTCATTATAAAATGACATTTTATATCTATTTCTTTACCATTAAGCTGCACCTACCATGTTTTGTTTCTGCACCACCCTAAGGTCGACTGGGTCGAATTAGAAAATGCCTAAGGCATTAAGTCCGCTTTTGTACAGTGTTTATTACTTGTGCATAAAGTTTTAATAAATAAAATACATTTTAATTAGAGATGGCGAATTCGGTTTTCTTTTTTATAATTTTTTTCATAATTTCTCATCGTTTAAATGTTCCCTGAACTATCGCGAATATTTCAAAACCAAAATTAGCCAAATCGGTCTAGCCGTTCTCGAGCTTTAGCGAGACTAACGAACAGCTATTAATTTTTATATCTAAGAGCAGACTACCTTCTCCTAAAGTGGAAGATTATCCCAAAAGAACATACTCCAGAGGTAAAAAGTCCTATATCCTATTCCAGGTTATTGTCTAACCGTGTGCCAAATTCCAAATCAGATAACACACAAATATACACACTCACACTTTTGCCTGTATTTTATAATATTGTATATATAAATATACAATATACTGTTCAAATCTTGGCTTACTGATTTGCTTCTTGACAATAGATAAATACATGACAATAGTCTCAACTATTCATGCGCTAGCAAAACGCAAATTATTATGCCATAATAATGTAAAAAGGCAATTTAAACTTTATTTTTCACGACTTTAATAAATTTAATGTTCATATAGTCAAAGATATTATTAATACTGAACGCTGTTTCGGGCACATATGCGTTGATCCGTCCGGGAGGCGCGCCCCGCGCCTGTTTTACTACGTATTAACACATTAAAGTTCTCCATCGACAAGACTACATGCACACCGTTAAAGTTGGTAGCAGGTAATAATCCGGTAACCGTCGCACACGATATACGCGCGACGTCACGCAACGGGTGCTCCCGCTTAATGCAGCGGTGGCCCTAAATGTTGACTTTTATATTGCTTTAAAGGAATTGTGGCCCATCATGATATTAGGGCGGATTGTTGGAAATAGTAAGCCGCAGACCTTAGAAAGCAAAAGCAACTAAAGGAATACGGGTAGGTTATAGTCAGTAAAAGTCACACACGCCCTCTCGCTCCACTCAGAGTAGGAAAAGTTATTTAATGATTTTTCAACCCAAAAACATAAAATAGCTCTTCTTCTTCTTAGCGTATCGATGGCAAAACTAGTTAAATTCCTTGCTTGGCCCAGTATTCGGCCACGGCAGTGCCGTCTGCTGATGCTGTCATTAGGTCCCTACGTGAACAGGTAACAGGGCACGTGATGCAGGATCGAAGGTGGGATAGCTCTTGTGGCCCAAGGAGAGAAAAGGTTGAGAAAGACTGTTCTAAATGGTCTATAAAACGCGATGTGAGCTGCTATGATGATTTTATTACACCTGTACAGGCTTAATGAGTTGCTGATTGAAACAGCTTGTATTTAATATTTGTGTTTTGTTAAATTAGGTAGCCTTAGGTTGTGTCTTATTCAATTTTATGAAGGTAATTAATTGCTTGAACATAAATTAGTGTTTTATGAGCCCATGTTAATTATATACTTGTTGGTAATGTATTAACTTATTCAAATTATATGCCAATACAGTAAACAGTGGTCTCTTAATTATTTATTGTACACAAAAACTTAAAATAGTATCTGCACAGTGATTTGAAAAGTCAAGTGAAGGCAAAGGGTAACTGAACGAACACGGCAGGTTTTTTAGTCGGTTAAATCCTGACAATTCTTCTCGCTCCACCCAGAGCAGGACAAGTTACTTGATGATTTCCTAACCAAAAAATACTCTCAATAATGAGTTTTCCCCTAGCAAACTTTTGGGTGGTAGAGCGAGATCATAATCAAGAAACAGATCCATTGTATGATATAAATTTATATAAATAAGTTTAATATAAAATAATAGGATTAAAAATAAACTACCTTTAAAACAAAGGTTTTTGTATGATGCTTTGTGTTGTGTAGGTAGTATAGGTACGATTATGTGTGTGCTAAATACTATTGCCGCATTTGCTGTTGTTTTTATAGGATAACTTTTTTGTCCGTCCGTCTGTCTGTCCGTCAAGACCATTTATCTCGGGAACGCTCCCCGGTATGGAGTGGAAATTAAAACCATATACTCAGGTCTGCGGTTCCTTGAAGCTGTGAAAAAAAAAATTCTCCGTTTACTAAAAAAAAAGATACGGCCGTTCATATCGCAAAAAAACGTACATCGACACTTTCAAGGGAATCAAAATTCGTAGGGTACTTCCCGTTGACCTAGAATCCTGAAATTTGGCATGAAGCAAGGTCTCATACTGAGCCCGCGTAATGGATTGCGGCTCATTCCCTCTCCTAGAGAGGAGGCCGGAGTACCAACAGTGGGAACATTATAAGGCCGATAATGCTTTGCAATTCTAAGGACTTATAGCACAAGTATAGGAAAAAAAAAAACTTTTTTGCGATTCGGAAAAATCTTCGTAACTCAATTCGGGAATTGAACTGTTTTCATAGGTAAGTTTGTATGGAACCCTCAGTGCGCGAGTCTGACTTGCTCTTACCCGGTTTTTTTTAATGATTGCCTGACTGGAGTATTTCAGGCTAACTCCATAGTTGCTAAATATACAAACAACTTTTAAACTAGTGTTAGTACACATTAGTTAACGATTGTCGATCGCGATAGCGCGCATCCTCGCCCCCGCTTATATTTGCGCTGATTCCCGTGAATTGGATAATTTAGCTTACCTCCTGCAGACCGTATGACAGCACTTAAATAACCATTTGTTCATAACAAGCGAGCTACCATTGACCTGACAATGTCTTGTCTGAGAAGTGAGACGATAGGAGTTCTGAGCTTCATAATTAATAAGGTACTTCACTTAAAAGTTCCTAACTAAACAAGGTGCTGTAAAGCATACCTGTCTCCCTTTTTTGAAGGGAAATCATCAAATAACCCTTCCCGATTTGGGTAAAGCGAGAGTGAGTGTCAAACTTTTACTGACTAAAACCCACCTGCGTTTTTTCATTTGCCAGTTGTGTTTCAGGGCCACGGTGACTCTTTTGAACAATTCCACAGAACTTTTTAACCCCGCTACCACTTTTTTTGTTAGTATAAATGATAAAAAAAACCATTTGGAAGTACTCCCATATGTTGAGTAGCACTTAATGTAAATCCGGACTCTTTACCGTTAAATGAATCACTCAAACAGTTTTTATTTCTCTCCTTCTAATTCTGGAGTCTATGCAAACGAAGTCGCGGATACTAGCTACTAGTTAATAAAACAAATAAAGCTCATCAATAACTTTAGGGTCGTTAAATATAAATTTACCAACACCTTAATGAACTACTTGTCTACGGACAAATATACATAGCGTCTGCGAGCTCTACGTTGTATCTACGAGCGGTTACGTTACGATTTGTCTACGAGCACTGCGTTGTGTCTACAAGCTGCTACGATGCGTCTACGAGCACTATGTTGTGTCTACGAGCGACTACGATCCATCTACGAGCACTGCGTTGTGTCTACGAGCGGCTACGATGCGTCTACGAGCACTACGTTGTGTCTACGAGCGGTTACGATGCGTCTACGAGCACTGCGTTGTGTCTACGACCGGCTACGATGCGTCTACGAGCACTACGTTGTGTCTACGAGCGGTTACGATGCGTCTACAAGCACTGCGTTGTGTCTACGAGCTGCTACGATGCGTCTACGAGCACTGCGTTGAATCTACGAGCGGCTACGATACATCTACGAGCACTGCGTTGTGTCTACGAGCGGCTACGATGCGTCTAAGAGCACTACGTTGTATCTAGAAGCGGCTATGATACATCTACGAGCACTGCGTTGTGTCTACAACTGGCTACGATGCTTCTACGAGCACAACAGCGGCTACATGTGCATCTACGAGTACTATGTTTTGTCTACGAGCGGTTACGACTGTGTAGAAGCCTAAGCTAGACAAATCTAGAATGCCTACGGTCAGGCGGGCTGCATCGTTCTTTTTTATGCTTATGCGGCTGTAATGAGCCCTTAGATTTCATGTTTCACGATTTATTTACTTAGTTCTGACTCCTACATATACATTCAATTGATTCTTCCCACAGCCTTAACATCGTCCGAAGAGACAGAAGTAACAGACACATGCTGCGCACACGGCGAAGGCGCGGCGTTGACGGCGGCGTCATGCGCGGCTGTGGCTCCCCCGGACGACATCGAGCTGGAGCAGATGGACGTGTGCCTGGCAGCCGTGGCCAGCTGCTGTGAAGAGCAGATGAAGTAAGGAAGACTCTAATAAGGAAGGATTCAGTTTCAGCTTTGAATGATTTGAATGTTTCATAGTTCCAACTCCACTGCAGAAGAAAGTAGGAACCCTAATTTTCTTTCCATATTCGAATTCTTGAATTAATTCTTAGTTCCTTCTACAAAAAGTACCTAGAATAATGCACACCCTTAAACACCCCACTTAGAAAATTAAATTAAGTTGAAATTTTACTTAAATGCACTTAGGTAGTTTTGTTGCAAAAATATGGCATCGACGCACATTAGTAGCATACAGGATTGGTTAGAAATTTATCAAAATAAGTTAGTTTTTTTAAAGTTGACCTAACTTTTTGTTATCCTAAGATTAAATATTACTTATTTTAAAAATAGCCGAGGCCGCCCTAAGTATAAGTGGCGGGATGATCTGGACGCGGACCACGAGGACTGGTTTAAGATGGAGTGAGAAGAGAAAGTCTGGAAGAACTTGGGGGAGGCCTTGCCCAGCCGTTTTATCCGTTTAGTATACAACCGCCTCACAAGTTATTGTTTGTGATTCCAGACAGAAAGATTCATGTGCCGTGGGAGTGAAGTTAGCCGCTGCGAAGAAATGTAGCACTGCTGATTCAGAAATAGGAACGGTAACGGAAAATTTCATACTTCCTCCATGTAATTTGAATTGCTAGACTATAGCAGTGGTCCTAAAGCAGTGGCAACAGCTAAAATAAGCTTCACGAAAGGTTTTTTTTTAACTGAAAATCATTTTTATAAAAGGATTTTTAACCGGAAATATTGTGTTTTCTATGTTAATGATGTTTAATTTACCACGTACCGGAAGACGTAGCGTTGGAAGGCCTACAAGGTGGACCGATAACCGGGTAAGGGTTACGGGAATCTGATGGATGCGAAACGCACAGGGCCAGTCGTTATGGTGATACTTAGGGGAGGCCTATTTTCAACTTTTAAATGATGATGATGATGACTTATGATTTATAAGTTTTTTTAGATCATAATTTTAGCCAAAAGACGTCCATTGCTGGACATAGGCCTCCCCCAAGCGTCGCCAGAATGACCGGACCTGAGTGTCTCGCATCCATCGGATTCCCGCGACCCTCACTAGGTCACTGGTCTACCTTGTGGACTGATTTTTGTGGTGCATCTTAACGCTGCGTCATTCGCTACGCGGTCACCACTCCAGAACCTTTCGGCCCCATCGGCCATCTGTTCTGCGAGTAATATGTGCTCTGCCCACTACCACTGTTTTAGATAAACATAGTTAGATTTTCTTCTGGGTGTCTGGTTGCTGCTAACAACAAGAATCCAACGTGATCTCAGGGTAAAAAAAGGTTGGGAATCTCTGTTCTAAAAGATGGTTCTATATTACAGACGTGCTGTGAAGAATGTTCTTTTGGAAGATGGACGGGAGAATCACAAGGCAAGGGAGCATGTGGCGAAGCGCCGTCTCCGGAAGGCGTCAGCCCTCTCACCGCGCTCAGGAAGGGCGCCTTCCACAGTTGTTGTGTGGTAAAATAGTCTATGATCCAATTTAGCTTATAACTAAATTTTAATTTTTAATAACTATCTTGTTAAATACCAGAGGGACTGGCCTGCAATGGCCGAAGTCAGACTTGTGTGGAAAAGGGAAAGGGAGGCCTTCGCTCAGCAGTGGGACATAAATGGCTATAAATAATAATAATAATAACTATCTGACCCATTTTTTTATACTTTTAATGTTTGCATAATACGATCATGACCTTTCAGCTCCCATAACTTTTAAACAGTTAAACCGATTTTTATTTATCACACAGTTTTGGAAGATTTTGTAATGAACATGTTATTTATCCCTTTTATTTTGGTCATATCTGCAAACATTCGGTTATTTATTCCCACTTTCATTCCTGAATCGATTTTGAAACATGTCTAAAAACACACACACACATTTCACTTGTTTTGTTAGTTTTTAGACATGTTGGCATGGCATGTCATTGGCTTCGCTTAGCTTGGGCTGGACTCATATTGTAGTATTACACAACAGTCACCACCTTTAGTAGTCATCATCTTATAGTCGTTCTTTTTCTAGTTATATTATCATGCATGTATCCCGGTAAATTCATTTATTTATGCCAAGCAAACTTTATTATGTTAATAAATTCAAAATGGGACTTCAAATTTTACTAGAAAGAAAGAAACAATGAAAACACGTTTATTTGGCACACAGGTATACACAATGAAATAACAATTACAATATAGAAACTTAAATACTAAAACTTAAAAAATACATTAACATTGTTACTAGGTACTAGGGACCCCCTCAGCTTCGTACGGGTCTCGAAAATCTTGAAATTCTCGATATTTTTTTTACAATAAAATACTTACACTTAAACCTTCCTCATGAATCACTCTGTCGAATGCTGCAAACCGCATGAAAATTCCATTTAATAACCGTTCCGTTCCGTTTTTGAGACTATCCGTTCAGTAGTTTCAGAGTTTATCGCGAACAGATAGACAGACGCAGCGGGGGAATTTGTTTTGTAACCTTTTAACCGTCTACGTCGGATATATCCGACAAACACTCTCGCGTTTATTTCGCCAGGGTCGCACATCGACGACCAAATACTCCATCTCGTCAGCTCTTCTGGGGATTGAAGAGCTATACGAGATTGAGTACAAAGTCGTAAATACACGACCTTGGCGCATGGAACGCGAAAATACTCTCCGGACTAATCCGATACAAGCGGTTAAAGTAAAATACTTAATGGATCCTCTTATGACATTCTAGGAAGCAGCAGAAACTCCAGAAACGACTACAACGGATAAACCAACAACCACAACAGAGAAACCAACAACCACAACAGAGAAACCAACCACCACAACAGAGAAGATAGAGACGACAACAGAGAAGAAAGTGGAGAAGCAGAAGTGTGAGAAGGACTCCTGTGAGCATGAGTGTAAAGATGAGGATGGAGTCGTGAGGTGCTCCTGTCGAGAGGGGTACAGGCTGCAGGGAGACAAGAAATCTTGTAAAGGTAAGGGTGCTTAGGAATTAAGTTAGTTTAAATAAAGTAATAATATAGAGTTGATACATTATCTATATATATAAAATGAGAAACTGACTGACTGACATATCAACGCACAGCCAAAACTACTGGAACTAGGAGCGTGAAATTTCGCACAAGGTTTCCTTTCATGACGTAGGCGAGCACTAAGAGAGGATTTTCCAAAATTCACCCTCTAAGTGCAAGAAACGGAGGCTCTCAGGACTTTCACGCGTGTGAAACCGCGGGCAGAAATAATAATCTTGTCCTTCTGGGATCCAGAGTATCTATTAAATATTTTAATATTTGCTGCAAGGACATATATGTGTTAGATATGCTATATATACTGGTGGTCTTCCTGTGGGCACTTTTTGTTATGTTACTTGAATTTAAGCTGCCAAAGATTTATCTTTTTATTTTCTCTGTTTCTGTTGCTGTATTTGTTATTTATTTTTGTCATATTTATTTATTGTACCTGAATTCTACGATCAAAATCTTTTCTGTGCTTGGTGTCAATTTTGCCTGGAGTTTATTTTTATATCTTAGCATGAATGTAATATATATTTTCAATACATAAATATTGGTTAGTATATTTGTGTGTGTGTGTGTGTGTGTGAATGGGCATATAAGTATATGAGTGTGTGTTGTGTGTGTGTTCATTACGTTTGAAATATTAAACCAAAAGTAGCAAATAGTTTCTCGGTGTCGTCATAATTTAGTGCTAGTAAAATATATATAGCTAATATTTATTTCTTATACATATTTATGTATATATTTATTATCGCATATCTATCATATTTAGATATAAATGAGTGCGCAGAAGCAACGGATGATTTGTGTACAGCGGAAGACACAGTGTGCCACAACACCCCGGGCGCGTTCAAGTGTGTCTCTCTCAAGAAGAGGGATGTGGGGGGACTCAGCTGCCCGCCTGGCTTCAAAAGGAACATTGTCAACCAGGTTTGCGATGGTGAGTTGAATATTACTTTTTGTTTCATTCTTTAGTTCATCATAATTTCTAAAAAATATTAAACTCAAAAGATACCAATACGCAAGTTGTTCAGCATATAAAACAATTTTTTTATATTTTTTCGAATTCATAGTATTTGCCCAGTATCTGTGTGTGGGAAATACTGTGTATTAGATATTGTAATCCTTCAGCCATATTGAATGGAAACTATAAATAAATTTAATTATAAAGTAATACACCCAGTAGACCGCATAGCCGGTCGTCGTGGTGACTGGGGAAGGTGGAAATGATAATAACACACAACAGAGTAAGTATTGTCGCGAATGTTTAAGGGCATTTGACAAGTTTTTGAAAGCGAGCCAATAGTTTCCTATTGAAAATTAATCATTATATTCACAGACATCAATGAATGCCAGTTACCCCGCCCTCCCTGCCCAAAGTACCTGTGCGAGAACACAATAGGTGGCTACAAATGTGCCGGTAAGGCTGGCAAGCCATTCACCGAAGCATTGCCTGGAGCAATTACTGAGGCCACTGTCAGTACAACTGCATCTCCTAAGAATGATATCTGTCCCCCTGGGTTTAGAGCTGGACCTGATGATGAATGTATTGGTAAGCACGATGGCTAATATAGCCTTGTTTTCTTATTTTATTGTTGAAAAATATCATTTACAATTATTTTTTTTACCTTTTCTACCCTGTCTTAAATTTCCAACTTATCTACTATTAATAACTGTCTAGCACTCGGCAGCTTTTCTAATCCATTGGTTAGCATTGTTTTAAAAGGCAACAGTTTTAAATGTATCAATTTTCATTTCTCTTGTATGATGAGAATGTTAAGATGGATGTGTGGTGTGACGAGAATGGATAAAGTGAGAAATGAATATATTAGGGGAAGTTTGAAAGTGGCGCCAGTGACCGAAAAGTTGAAAGGGAATCGTTTGTCTTGGTATGATCATGTGAAGAGGAGGGATGAAACGCATGTTACTAAAAGAGTTATGAGTTTACATGTGGATGGATGGAGAGGGAGAGGGAGACCAAAGAAAAGATGGATGGATTGTGTGAAGAGTGATATAAAAGTAAAGGAATTTAGTGATAGCATGACGTGTGACAGGGCAGAATGGAAGAAAAAAACGTGTTGCGCCGACCCCATATAACACGAGACAAGGGCAGGAAGATGATAAATTTTCATTTCTCTCGTAATGTCTATTCAGAGACAATTTTCTCCGGTTGATGATCTTCTTGTATCATGGAGGTTTGCGTTGGTGGAATTGTAATGAGTCTTCCAGAAAATCCACCTTTTCTACATCAGGATAAACTTCAACTCTGTTATAAGACTACTATACTATCCTTTAAGTTTTCGTCTGTGCCTGTAAGTCACTAAAATTCCGAGTAATTTTCTTGCGATCCAGCTTTATCTTTATCAATAACGTTATCTCAGATATCGACGAGTGCAGCGAGACCCTGGACGACTGCCAGCATCTGTCGCAACACTGCATCAACACGCATGGCAGCTTCTTCTGCCAGGACCATGTCTCTAAGCGGTGCGCTCCTGGCTTCAAGGTCAACAGTCGCACTGGCATTTGTGAAGGTATAGTTACGTGATCTTAGAATTACTGAAACTTCAGTTATGATTATGAGGTGCAATGAGGAAAATTGCTGAATGTACAGAGGCCAGCTAAAGTGCTTGGATACCTTAACGCCTATTTTCCCTTGCACGTTAAAGTACAAGTTTTCGAAAATTTAACTAGATGGCGTTGGTTTCTTCACAGCTAAGTGGCGTCCAAAGGCAATCTCACAAAGTATAAACTTGACTTTTAGTCCGACAGAAAATAGACACATGCGTCATTATTGTCATGAACAACTGACTGTAGTTCATAATTTCATCTTTTAAATTAGATTCAAGTTGACCTAGTGGTTTAGCACGTGCAGATAGATGCGTAAATCAATAAGCCGTGAGTTCGAATCTCACGTAGTACTCACACTTTTTGTAAGTTATTAATAACAAACAAAAGAAATCGGTAGGAATATTATACCATTGTATAATATTCCTACCGATTTCTTTTAAGTTTGAAAACTGACACATAGATAATCAAATATTTATAAATTGATATTCAATTTTAAAATCTTCATCTCTTTAAAAGAAACTATAAATTATTTCAGTGTTTGAAGAAACTAAAAGAAATTATAAAAATAAACATTAATTAAGCATTAATCATTTGAAGCACAGCGACGCCATCTATTAACATTATAATGTAACGTTGTTGATAGCAACATTTCAATCTGGTTTTGCGCTAGATGGTGTCATTTCTCGCTTCACGCGATTTTTTTTCTGTACTATCCATGCACTTTTGCATGTCACTTTACCTAGTTTATGTAATCATCCAGCTCTTTGCATAGTTCAATTAACGAAAAGAGTCGACCTTGAAGTGCATACACATTTATTGTTTCTTCTGAAAGATTTCCTGTAACAAGAGACCATTAAGATGATGACGACAACAAGCGAGTAATACCGGCTTTTACGTCTGCTAAGAACTTGCTTGCCAATTCATAAAACACAGAAGATGCTGACAATCTTATTTAATCTTTACTTTTGTAAAAAATGTAATGTGGATGCATAAATTGTTACAGATATTGACGAATGTGAAGAGAGTTCCGAAGTAGTGTGCAAGCGCACTGAGGTGTGCATCAATCTGCCAGGAGCATACAACTGCAAGTCGAAAATAAGTACCCTGCCAAAGTAAGATCCAGAAATATATTAAAAATAAACAAAACTTATCTTATCGGACTGGCCTGTTGGTCTAGTGGTTAGTGACCCTGACTGCTATGCCGGAGGTCGTGGGTTCGATTCCCACCCAGGACAAATGTTTGTGTGATGAGCACGATCATTTGTTCTGTGTCTGGGTGTAGTTTATCTATAATATGTATTTATTTAGAAATATATAAGTAGGTATGTTTATCAGTTGTCTAGTACTCATAACACAAGCTTTGCTTAGCTTGAGACTAGATGGCGTTGTGTGATGGTTGTGGAATATTATTATTATTATTTCCTTTATTCATTAACATAACATATAAATTATATTTTTAAATATTCCAATAAAAAAAATTAAAAACATTTAAAAATATAAAAAATAGTAGCCCACCGGTATCGGGAACAGAGTCCAAGCTACCTATTATTATTATTATCTTACAGTAGATTTTACAAAATTTAGACCATAAAAGTAAAATTTTCTTTTCGTTACTAGACTGGCAACTAAAACATGTCAAGAAGGAACAAGATTTCGTCCTGGAGGGTCCATTTGCGAAGGTCAGTCATTAACTCATATTAATTTTGGTCCTATTATTTTCAAATTACGAAAGTCTATGACCAGTGCGTGTTGCCAGTGATGACATATGGTACTGAAACATGGTCGCTTACAATGGGCCTCATCAGAAGGCTTACAGTCACCCAAAGGGCAATGGAAAGGGCTATGTTCGGAGTTTCCTTGCGTGATCGCATAAAGAATGAAGATATCCGCAGGAGCGCCAAACTAAAGTGGCAGTGGGCAGGGCACATTGCTCGTAGAACGGACGGGCGATGGGGCCGAAAGGTTCTAGAAGGGCGACCGCGCACCGGAAAACGCAGCGTTGGCGCGGCCTCCCACAAGGTGGACCGACGACCTGGTGAGAGTCGCGGGAGTGCGGTGGATGCGAGACGCACAGGATCGGTCGTTGTGGCGTCGCTTTGGGAAGCCCTATGTCCAGCAGTGGACTTCTTTCGGCTGAAATGATAATGATGAAGATGACTTTTAAATTGGCGACAAATGACCTGAATCTTAAAAAAGGCGCTTTGTAAATTTGATATTATTTTCGGTTGTAGATATTGATGAGTGTCGCGAAGGTACACACCTTTGTGATCAGTTCCAAAACTGCATCAATACATTTGGTGGTCACGAGTGTCGCTGTAAGAATGGATTCGAGCTGGACTCCTCATCTGGATCCTGTGTAGGTTAGTACATTTAGAATACCGAGTGAAATTATCTTTTGAATGAATTTATTTTATTTTGAACACTAAAAAGATTTATAGTGTTAGTAGGTAACTTAATAAATAACTTAATATCTAGTGTTAATACCAATTTCCATTTTTCTTTTGGATATATTCCTTCATAAATATTACGCTTTTGGCAAGAAGACAAGAAAGTTGTTGTACGAGCACAGATCATGCCATCTGATACAATATCATTCATTTTTGTTAATTTTTCTTTTAACCAATATTTACTTGTTGTTTTTTCTACGCGCCTAAAGGCGTATAATCCCTTGAACATCTGGGCGGAATTAAATGCTGCTAATTAGGCGGTAGTACGAGTGCATTTAAATTCCGGCCAGCTGCGCCCGGATAGAGCCTCACTGACCTTTAAATCCATTTTCTTTGCGAAATATTGATTGATTTAGATGTACTTTATCTTTAAAACCATATTTTTTTTTGTGTAGACATATTTCTTAAGATTAAAGCCGTTTGAAAGGAGTAGGGAAAACAAGCGAAAAAATATCATGTTATTAAATTATTTTTTTTGCCAAAAGTATTAGTCTTACGAAAAAATCATATCTTCATAATGTTGTACATGAATCTATAAAATAAACATATATTTTTTTCAAACCTATTGACCTAGCCGTTACCGAGGAGTAGGCTTCAGATAGACAATGTCTTATGGCACTGCTCGGAAGCCAGGGCCTTAATTGACCAAAAATGTTGTATCACCAGATATTGACGAGTGTGCCCTGAAGCTGGACAACTGCGCGAACGGGCAACACTGCCTGAACGTCCTGGGCACGTTCACCTGCACCAGGAGAGCGGTCACCACCAGCAGCACCACTTCAACAACAACCTCGCCGCAATATGAGTACGAGTATTACGATTCTGAGTAAGTAAATCATACGTAACGTAAGCCTATGATTATGCCGGGCCTTGGTACAGGCCACAGTCCGGAGCGAGGAGGAGTGGCAGGCGGTCGCTTCCTTCTACGAAGCAGTAATGCTAGCAAAGGAGGCGGCCGATCGCGTGAGGCAAAGGTCCTCACGCCCCAACCGCCGTAGGCGCGGGATGATCGTCCGGTAACCGTCCGGACCGAGCCCAACTCGTCGACGGCGCGTACTGTTCCACGCGCGCCTCAAGGAGATGTCAGCAACCGTAGGGGCCCAGCAGGGTCGAAGCCTAATGGGGCCATGGGTGATGCGAAAGAGATCCCAAGGCCCTGGAAAAATGGCAATGAAGGAACAGGAGTGGGTTTTTAGTCAGTAAATGTCTGACACTATCTCCCGCTTCGCCCAAGAGCTAGAAAGAGGGGGATGTCATTAGATGGTTTTCCCAACCGAAAAAAAAGCTTATTATTGAGTTGAAATTTTGGTCCGTAAGATTACGAAGCGTTATGAGCAAGTTAATAAGAGTTATGAGCAGTTATAACCTGTTTTCCAGCTCGAATTTAAACTGACAATGTTCAGGAAGTAAATAATTAATTATTTATGAATCTATATACTTACCTATAAAAAATTAAAAGCATATAGAACGAAAACACAGAGATAGAAGAGCACAAAGGTGCTGCTTATTTCAAAACAGCAGAACTGCTACAACTACAAAATCTATAGTCACTCATTGTTATCCAAGAAGATTAATGAAAATCACAGTATATATGTCAACGGATCTATCTTGTAATCTGCTCGATTTTCATAAATTATTCAAAGTCCTACCCAGAAAAAAGATTTCATAATAAAAATTCACTTTTGATTTGCTTTTACAGTGAAGAAAACTCAACCACCGACGGCGGCTACCCAGCAACTGTGCCTACAGTCCCCACCACTTCGACCACTACTACCACTACCACCACACAAAAACCCACCACCACATCGACCACCACCACGACTACGACTACCACTCCCAAACCCACCACCACATCTACTGCTAAACCCAGGAATAACAACTATCCTTACCCCCCTTATTTCAATATAACCAATCCCACGAGGCGACCAGACTATTATCCGAGAAGACCCGAATACTATCCTCGCAGACCTGAATATCCAACTAGAAGACCAGCTCCATTACCTCCGTATAATCCAGGGAATTCAGTTGAACCCACTGAAACTACAGACAACAGAAGGCCTACGTTACCTCCATATAGACCAGACAATTCGAACAATAGGCCTGCAGCAAGGCCAGAGATTCCACCGCCGCCACCAGAGCTACCTAGTAAACCTACTCCAGCAACCTCAGATGATAGGAGCACGAATGAGATAGGAGGGGAGAGACCTGTTGATGGACGGCCTGATTTTGATATCAATAATCTGCATTGTTTAGATGGATATGAAAAGGATGCAGCTGGGAACTGTGTTGGTGAGTGAGATTTGAATTGTTGTAATTATAATTTCAATCCTCAAACATGTTTGCGGAAGCGCGCATCGACTGTTTGCACAGCACCATGCGCAAGCGATGCGCGTCCTTGGTGCGCAGGATACGGGCAGCTCCAATATAGTTCTGGCGATGATTGCTGGGAGATTTGATTGCCCTTAGATCGGAAATTGCGGTATTAGACATGTTGCTGGCTGTGTCCGATAGTATAAGTAAATATATTTATTTGTTTATGTGTACATTCTGTTTTTGGTACTGTGTGGATGCTATTGGTTGCTATTGTAATTAAAATAAATGCTTTTAATTGTAATTACAAGTGATAAAACCACCAGTAACCAACAGTGCGAAAAAAAAAATGATTTTATTAATCTTGTATTGCTTCATCTGCTTCACAAATTGAGATTGTCTCAATACGTGAAGTAGATGAAGCAATCATTCGCAAAGAAGATGTCACTAAAATCAACAGAAAAAATTATCCAACCAATGATTTTTCAATAGGCATTTTGATTCAGTGGGTTGCTGAGCAAAATCAATAAGTTTTCCTTTATTTTCCTCTCTACTAGACTCCAACGAGTGTGCCTTAGGCCAGCACGCTTGCAAGAACACGGAAATTTGCGTCAACAGGCCCGGTGGGTACATCTGCGAGTGTATGGCTGGGTTCCGCAGGGATCCATCAGGGTACTGCACCGTGATTACCACTCCGACCACCGGTAGGACTACTAGTACTAGTACAACGACTAGTACTACTACTACTACTGAAAGAGCAGGTGGGTTGACTTTAAGCAAAGACTTCAAATATTTCGCTATATTGAAAACACTACACAACATTTATGCTTCCATACTACCTCATAGCATAAATCCGAAAGTAACTATGACCTGTACCATGACGTTTAAAGTAAGATTGTTTCATTCTTATTTCCAGTGTGGGTAAGAGATGGCGCTAGACAACCTGTATAGCTCTGTCTCTTACCCACACTGAAATATAAATGAAACAATCGTACTTTGAACGTCATGGTAACCCCCTATGTCTGTGTGTTATATTTTTATGTTTAAACTGCGAAACCAATTTTTGGTATAGCGGTAGTGTGGACCTTGGAGAAGGATATTATAGGCATTAAGTCCGCCTTTGTATTTTTGCGTAACATGAAGTTTTAATTAATAAATATAGGACAATTTTTATTCTGGGAGTACGTTCTTTTGGGATAATTTCCGATGTACTCTCTAGCGAAGCCACTGTCAGAAGATAGTTAAGATATAACACTTCACTACTTCTTATTGCTACTGTATGATGTGCAATGGTGGTGGATCAGTGGTAACAATTTGACATTCACAACACCTTTATGCAGTACTAGTAGTTCGAATACGAATGGTTCTTATTCGTAGCGAAAGTGTTATCATAGAAGTGGGGTTGTATGTACTTTCTAACTTCTGCCAGTGACTTCGCCCCGCGTAAAAGTATATTTCTCCACTCCATACAAACTTTAGACTCCCGTATCATCGAAGATAAAATATTTCAGTAAAAATAAAAAATTTAAAGGCGAGAAAATAATTTAAAAAAAAACTGAAAAAAAATAAGTGCATTCCAGTAGCATAGAAACCAATTTAATCAAAAACAAAACTGCAACAGTCAGGACCCATATTATATGGAATGATTTTAGTCCAGATTATTTTAATGGGTCCCGACTGTTGCAGTTTTGTTTTGATTAAATTGGTTTGGTAGATTTATTACTGGTCAAAACTGTAAGTCTGTTGGTCTACCCATATCCGTGACATGAAGGGTTTATATTTATTTCCATCCAGTATATAAGTACTTCTTCATTTATCTGGTAACGTAAAGCAGTTCTACACATCTAAATTAACAACTTGAAATGTTATTGCAGTGGTGACTCCTGAATGGGCGTACACTCCTGTCCGACCAGGTCGCAGGTATCCGCCAATAGCATGCGAGCTGGGGTACAGTTACAACGCTTCTGTCGGGAAATGTGTTGGTAAGACAAACAGAATTGAATTAATTACTTTCAAGTAACACAAATCGTGGTTCCGAGGAGCCAACTACCCACAGTGAAAGTTTTCGTCATCATTTCGACAGAAATGATGATGATACGGCATTGGGATAATAAATCACTTATTTTAGGTAATTTATAGAGAAAGACCAAGTCGATGCTGCTTTTTGCCAAATGTATCAGATATTAGAATTTAGAGCAAGATACTGCCTTGAATACCTCGTGATTATCCTCATATCCCCCCACACGGTCGTTCACTCGCTATGTAGGTGAAGGCTTTGGCAATCCGTTGGAAACGGTAAGCACAGAATCAACCACCCTAAACCCTGACTTATGTACAGCGATGGAAATCTTTTGGCCAATTGATGATGATGGTAATAAAATATTAGGTTTAACATATGCGTGTGTAACTATTTTTTCCAGATATAGACGAATGCGCAACGAACAAGGCGACATGCTCAGCGCGTGAGGACTGTGTCAATGTAGAAGGCGGTTATCGCTGTGAATGCGGCAGAAGGTGTAGAGAAGAAATCGACAACAAGCCTACATACAGTAAGTTTAAGATCAATATCTGTGAGAAACTATATAGGTATTACAACGCCGAGAGCAATCTAAGTTAGCTAAAAAACTTACTCGAGTCATTAGAGCCAGCCAAACAAGTGTATTGAAATGCAACAGCCTATTTCTAAAAAAGATAAATAATCTAGTTAGTAACTTTGGTTTTGGTATTTTTCGACTAGCTAGCGCACTTCAAATCGTAGTTCGAGACTGTTACAATTTTTTTTTTTAAATCATAATGTTCCTTATAGGTACACACAAAGTAAGGTTCAGTTGACAATACAACAAAGCATTATACTAAACTGGAACTGGGATCAGGTGGGATCGCAGTCAAGCACTGGTTTATATCAACTTACTAAACTATTTGGCGCATCCGTGAGACACACAAAGTCAAGTTTCTACAAATTTTATATGTGTCTTTGTGCCAAATAAACATATTTTCTTTTTCTTTCTTTCTTTATTTCCATAGCAACAATTCTTTCCAAGAAACCTTCATTTTATTCTACTTAAAATCTTAACTTATCTTTACCTTTGCAGCCCCAGTTTCTACAAACACAACACCTCGTCCAACGACTCCAGTAGTCCCGACTTCGAACGAGGGTCGCAACGTGATTACAGTGGGGGCTCAATATGGACAGCGGGGACCGTATTCCCCAAGACCTACCTACACCAGGGTTCCTGATGTGGGCGCCTTGATAGCTTCATGTCCGTGGGGATACAAGCTGACGCCTGACAAGAGATGCTACGGTAAGAACTGAAATACTGAAAACCACTGAAGCTAAGCTGAGATAGGGGTGTTTTTGTAAGTTTGAATTTTTTGTTGATCTGATCTTCAGTGTATATACCCTTACAAATTTAGGTGAAATAAGAGCAATCGGCCTAAAGGCTGTTCAAATTTAAGTTGCAATCTCTATAAATCAGAAACTTGCCAAAAAGTAAAACTATTGGCTACAAATCTTCTTTGAAATATAACACTAATTGTGCACTGAATCCTACCCTCGAATATGTTCTCTCTCTATAATTCAAAGGTTTGCTGGAAGAAAACTCATTGCTGAGTTAAGCTCGCCTTTGTACATGAACTGTCTGTTTCTCCATATATTATGTTTTGTTTTTGTGTACAATTAAGAATTAAAGACCCTTTTTTTAATTGTCTTCTGATAAACAAGAAAAGTGCTTAATCAAGTTAGCATTCTTTTCTCCGTTCTTGATCATGCTCTCAGCTATATGAGGACTATAAGCATAGACAGCAGCAACTTTTTTATCCATTAAAGTTTTATGGTTTAGTCAACCTTTCAACCTTTTCATTTCTAATTTTTATATATTTTTATTTTTGCTTGGCTGTTTGTGATCTATTCTAACAATTTTTTTTTGAGCGTTTTCATCGAATAACTTCTCCCGTTCGTACTTAGTGAAGCAAGAGGGAGTCTCAGACTTTTATTGACTAAAACACGGGGGTTTCCTGCAGTTGCCTCTTCAAACAATGCCTCAATCCTGGATTCTAATCTCATCTGATCATCCATCTTTTACTTCATAGACATAGACGAGTGCGCACGTAACGTTTCGGAGTGTGGCCCCGACCAGCGCTGCGAGAACTTCTACGGGGGGTACTCGTGCCAGTGTCCGGCCGGACACCGCCTCGTCGGACAGAACCAGTGTGAGGACATCAACGAGTGCATGCATGGCAATGTAAGTCAAGTGTTCTGTGTACAAAGAGTTTGGTATTGGTGTATTCGTCCCGCTGTCGTAAAAAAGCGTGTGTAACTCTTTACTGACTCACTGTTCCGAAAGATTGGAACATCAGTAATGATTTAAATGCATCATTTGGAACAATGGAACGTTCACTGTTTACTTTAAGTGACCTGCAGTCAATTTTTAAAATTATAATTATAACGTATATAGTGTAAATATTTTAATGACCTGAACTAAAAATAAATTATTATTAAATAAAAATTCAATGAGCGTCTGTGTTTGACGTGTCTGTATCTTTTGAGCCGATGTTCCAAATGATACATATCAGTGTTCCGGAACATTTCAGTGATTCAGATGCAAATGTTCCAATCGCAAAGATTTCACACTTTGTCCATGACGCCTAGGAATACTCGTATTATCAAATCAATATTCATTTACAAACCAATATAGCTCTCAAAACGGTGAAGAAAAATATTGGAAACCGACACGTCCTAGAACCAAAAAATTGAAGACATGCACACAACACGGGATGACTCCCGCATTGAGTCCGCGCGGTGGATTACGGCCCATTACCTTTCTTTGAAAGGAGGCCAGAGTCCCAGCACTGGAAAAATTATTATTTTGCTTATGTGTACTTGGGATTGGTCTTTTTCTCCTCAGATCACTGACCTAGAAACGAATTCGAACCGTGTATATGGATTCTTTATGTTCTTAATTGTAACCAATTATTATATTGCGTAAAAATATGGACTTTTTTACCTTCCAGCCTTGCGCATACAACGCCGAATGCCTGAATACCTGGGGTTCATACCGGTGCGCGTGCCGCGAAGGGTTCCGCAACGCCCCTTCAAATGATAAGGTGTGTGTGGACGTGGACGAGTGCTCCGAGAGAGCTGGCGTCTGCAGCCAGGGCTGCTCCAACACCTGGGGCAGCTACAGGTGCTATTGCAAGAGGGGGTATCGGCTTGATGATGATAACAAGTAAGTTGTTCAGCCATATTGTTTAGGCGCAATAAAAGCAGGTTGAAATCGCGGGTCTAGAGATTATAGGATTTAAAATTCCAATTCATTTAGTTCCTTTGATCATGATGCTTTGTTCCAAATAGTATTTCGCCGTGTTCTAATAAACAGCGCTTGAGCACCAAAAAATGTTAATGTTTATATCCACGGCTCAATCCTTTTAACAAAGAATAGATCTGTGGGCCAGCAATGATGCCAGAATACTTAAACATTCCAAAACAGTAGCTTGCCTTTATTGGCTGGCCGTAGTGAACACTTACGAGGAACAGAGGTCTCACCTCTCTCTTGTCTTTATTGGCTGGCTTGAGTGTAGATTCGCAAGAGCAAACGTGCCCTGGAGAAGGATGTATAATCCACTAAGGTAGGTACTGTTACCTATTAACAGTACCTACCTATATTTGAAACAATAAGTATTTTTCGACGACGCTTTTTGCCCACTATAAAATAACCTTTTTAAAACAATTTTTCTCCAGGACATGCATAGACGTTAACGAATGTGAAGAGTTCTCATCGTCACGCCTTCGCGGAAAATTATGTGGAGGAGACTGTGTCAATGAGCCTGGCAGCTACCGGTGCTCATGTCCAGCTGGATACAGACTGTCAGAAGACAGCAGGAGTTGTATTGGTAAGTACTAAGCACCAGAGACGAGATTAGAGCATACCACATTAGGACCTAGTATGGTATGTTCTTTAAGGACTGCGGCAGCTACGGGAGGTTTTGTGGAGCTGAGCACATGCTGTAGGAAGATAGCAGGAGTTGTGTGGGTAACTACCAGAGAGATCCTGGTATCTATGTGGAGGAGAGGTCGTCAACGAACCTGGCAGCTAACGGGGTTCTTGTCGAACTAGGTACAGGCTGTCGGAAAATAGCAGGAGTGGTGTGGGTAAGTACTAAATGCCTGAGAGATCCATATCTATGTGGAGGAGAAGGCGTCAACGAACCTGTCAGCTATCAGGATTCTTGTCTTGATGGGTACAGGCTGTCGGAGCCCTCTCAAATTTGAGATACTTTAGAAAAAGGGTAACCAGTTAATGACGCTGTGCCTACAGGGAAATAATAGGTCCAAAAATTATTCTCCAGACTACAAATTCCTAGTTCAGGCTCTTTTTTTAGTTGGTTAAACATCCAATGACATCTCGAGCACTTGGGGGGAGTGGGAGCGCGTTTCAGACTTTTATTAACTAAAATCCACCCCTGTTTCTTCTTTACCTTCGTCCCAGGGCCCCGGGGTTCACTTTCGCACAACCCATGGCCCTAGTAGGCTTCGACCCTGCTGGGCCCGTACGGTTTGCTGACATTTCCTTGTGGCGCGCGTGGAACACTATGCGCCGTTGACGTCTTGGGCTCGGTCCAGACGGTTACCGGACGGTCGGACGGCGAGCTACCCATTGCTCGCAAGCCCGCTCCTAGCATAATAAGCATAATCAGCCTTTTATAGTTCCCACTGCTGGGACTTAGGCCTCCTCTCTCTAGGAGAGGAAATGGGCCGTAATCCACTACGTGGGATTATTAGACAAATCTTCAGGGAGAGATCTAGCACAAGACTAATGATATTTCAATCTTCCAGACATAGACGAGTGTGAGACGGGCGAGGCTCACTGCGCACTCGGCAGCGACGCGGGCTACGTGTGCCAGAACACGCGCGGCAGCTACCACTGCCACCACATCGACTGCCCTCCAGGGTACAGGCTCGAGTCTAAACAGTGAGTTATTTACTTATCAAACCCTACATTCAACCATACAAGGATATTCCAAGTTAGGGCGGTCCCCCACATACAATTAAAATGCTGTCTATAATGTTTTTCTGACTGGCTGTGTCCTATACTACAGGACCCCTACATTTTCCGGAATAAAAAGTATCTTGTAACGCTTAGAATTAGTGTGGTTTTATCGAAATTATCGTTACCGTGTAATTTCGAAGACCTTCTATATCCAATTTTAGACCATCAGACAAAACATGCCGAAACTTTGAGATTTCTGTACTTTATCTAAGTTCCAGAAAATAGGTCTAAATGATGGTGAAAAAACGTTGGAGCTCGTAAAGCGCAACAGCACGTCGACGGCCATTGTCTGCCTTGAAAAAGTAACGCTTGAACCAAATGCCATGTCATTAATTCCTTGACTGTTTCTGACCTCATAGGCACGCATACCTACACTTTGTTCTTCATACTGACCTGTTTTTATAATTGAATAGCTTCTGCCAACGGCTTCGCCCGCCTGAAAGTAGGTTTCTCCATACAAACTTGGGACCCTCGTTTCATCCCTTTAAGAAGTGAATTTTGGAAAATCCTCTCTTAGTGCTCGCCTACGTCATAAAAGGAAGCCTTGTGCAAAATTTCACGTTCCTAGTCCCAGTGGTTTCGGCTGTGCGTTGATATGTCAGTCAGTCAGTTTCTCCTTTTATACATATAGAAGACACATAAATGGCTAACAGTGTCATTTACAATTTTTGAGTCTGCTTTGTGCAGCAGAGTAAATAAAGAATTCTTAACTTCCAGCCGCTGCACCCGCGTACAGCGCTCATGCCAGGTCGGAGACTGGACGTGTCTGCAGCAGCCCAGCACCTACAGTTACAACTTTATCACCTTCGTCGCTAATATCTATCTACCTTCGGGCAGTGTAAGTAATACACAACACAGATGTTATGGTTTTTTACAATGGTCAAAGATTCTATTGGTCGTCTTCGGTAACGTCGATTTTGCTCTCTCCGTGTAGGTCACGGAACGTGAACGTGAATGTAGGTCAAGGAAGCTACTTTCCATGACCTACAGTCAAACGCACTTTTACTCCTCTAATGCTATTTCGATGAGAAAATCACAAGTAAGACGTCCAAGGACGCGTAGCTTCAAAGACGCGTATTGGCCATTATACGCTTGGTATACGCCTGGGTAAAGTTTACATACAAAACTATGAACTCTATCGACGAAGCCGACGAAGTGTCGCGTCTATTAAGCTACGCGTCCGTGGACAGTAGGCTTAATTTATTACAATGCGTGGAAATTCCTCCTGAGTCGACGGCGCGTTACGATCCACGCGCTCCTCTAAGAGACGTCACAAAGAGCCGATGAATGCCAGCCCCCCTAGCCAAGTTACAACCGTTTCGTTTCGACTCTCTTTTCGTTAATCGCCTTGAGTCGGGCACGTATCCTAGTCCTTTGTTCTGACGTCATCAAAAAATTAGGAGGCGTGGCCGACTCGAGGCAATCAACGAAAAGAGAATCGAAACGAAACGGTCGTAACTTGTCTAGGGGGGCAGGGATGCGGGACTGTTCGAGAGAGTAACCGCGGCCCTGGAACACAGGGCAGCGGTTACTGGGCGACTGAACCCAGTAACAAAAGGGGCAACTGAACCAACACGGTTGGGTTTGAGTTAGTAAAAGTCTGACACCCCCTCTCGCTCCACGTAGAGCGGGAGGAGTTATTTGATGATTTCCCAACCTTTAAAAGGGGGTGACAGTTTTTTAATACCTCGCAATGGAGAACAGTAGGTTTCTACGCTACTATTTAGCCTGATTGCAGACAACCACCGCGACGCACTTACAGTAAGAGCGCCGCGGTTATGGTTGTCTCAGTATTTGAGTTCAAAGAGCGTTTGGAGGTACACACGCTAATGAAACTCGTAGGTATCGGAAAATGGGGTCTATTCATAATTATTTGTAATAAACACATGTAAAATTAAAATGACAAACGGAGCTCACGCTAGCTCGAATGGTAGGAGCAGTCTCCCTTTTGCAATATGGCGGCAGACTCTAGTCTGGCGCCGGAAACATTTAGTGTTGCAACCAAAATATTATAAACGGTGTTGCGACATAATACGCCACAAGCGCTACGCTTACAGTGGCTTAGTTATACGTTATATCAACCTACCTGGAAGTTAGTATACCTGAATGTTACTAATTCATCATTAGTAGATATTACTTATTATCTGGCATATTTGCATATTTCAGGTGGATTTATTCACGATGCATGGCCCCGCGTGGCGAGAGTCTATCGTGAGCTTCGAGATGCGTATGGTTGCTGTGGAAGCGTCACCAGGTGTAAGGCCAGCAGACCTTAGGTGTTTCGAGTAAGTACCAGTAAAACCACAACCAGGACCTGTTCCATGACGTTTAAAGTAAGATTGTTTCATTCTTATTTCCAGTGTGGGTAAGAGATGGCGCTAGACAACCTGTATAGCTCTGTCTTTTACCCACACTGAAATAAGAATGAAACAATCTTACTTTGAACGTCATGGTAACACCGCAGAATCTTAAGCAGATTCTGTTTGTGTTCCCCTTTTTCTTTCAAAGATCCTTGTGGTCTTGGACGAATGTCGATTGCAATTTTAAAAGTAGTGACAGTAAATATAGCACACTAAATGAGACATCTTCAATTAGAATTTCACGTTTCCTATTAGCGTTCCAAGTGGCTGTCCGCCTTGCCACTTATGGCAAGATATTTTTCAGGATCGTAAAATAAAGAAAAATGCTTTTTTTCATTTTATGATCCTCTCCAAAAACAGAGAACATTTTTCTTTTTTAATAATTGACAGGTCTCTCCAAAACAGGGAACATTTTTCTTTTTTAATAATTGACAGGTCTCTCCAATAAAGGGAACATTTTTCTTTTTTAATAATTGACAGGTCTCTCCAACACAGGGAACATTTTTCTTTTTTAATAATTGACAGGTCTCTCCAAAACAGGGAACATTTTTCTTTTTTAATAATTGACAGGTCTCTCCAAAACAGGGAAAATTTTTCTTTTTTTTGTAATTGACAGGTCTCTCCAAAACAGGGCACATTTTTCTTTTTTAATAATTGACAGGTCTCTCCAAAACAGAGAACATATTTCTTTTTTTTCTTGCAGACTATTGATAGGTGATTTGTTTTAGTCATTTGTTCTATACATCTAACCACGTCGAACTACGGGATCACCTAAAAATGTTGGGTCCTAAGGTCTTTGGGAACACTGTGAGTCGTTATGGGTAGCAAGATTCTCAAAAGTCTGACCAAGACACAACACGCCTACATTTGGTTACGCTTGGTGTGAAGATCAGTTAGACAGTTACACCATATTAGCGGCTATTTAACTCGATCTATAAGTTGGTAAACGTTTGATGCTAACCGTTTGATGATTCTGTTTTCTTTTTTCCAGCATGCGTCCCTCAGGCAACATCTGCGTGATCTCCCTCCTGTGCTCGCTTGAGGGACCTCAGGTGGTGGAATTGGAACTGACAATGTCTTTGTATCAGCGCACCATGTTCGCTGGCAGTGCAGTGGCCAGGCTGGTCGTGATTGTGTCCCAGTATGAGTTCTAATTGTAAGGACTTTTCGAAGTGTGTAGCTTAGTTCTGTACCCCTGGCATGAAGTTCTGGGAAAATAGCTATCGACGAATAATCTCGCTTTCTGGATTTGAAGTTGAGTATTTGTCGAGCTCTACTGTAGCCTGAAAAAGTTTATTAAATATTTTTACCTCGAAACACTTCGTTCAGATACCGGCCCTAACCCTTACAAACTTTTATATTTATGACTAGCTAATACCAGCGACTTCGTCAGCATGAGCCTCGTTAAACAGCACAATTGTATTTGATCACAATTCGAGGAAATTTTCTTTTTATGCCCCACAAAAAAATACTTCTTGACCCAAATTCTTTTTCTAAAATAAAAATAACAAAAATGAGAAATAAAGTTACTCCTTATATCACCAGCCGTCTACCATAGAAAGTCCCGTCAAAATCAGTCCAGCCGTTTCGGAGATTAGCGAGAACATACAGACAAAAATTTGAAAAATTGTATTTCTATTATTCGTATCCGAATATACTTTCATATGTATTTGGTAAAAATATTTTTTTTCATATTACAGACACTTCGGCTTTATTATTAAGTGTATGTACCTATGTATAGATTATAGATGGTTGACGAACCCAATGGGCCCGTGAGAATGGTGTAGCGAGATGGCACTGAACTCAACATTATTAAGTCAAGGAAATGGTATTTCCTAAAATCGGACATTCCACTTTATTGAATGAACTCAGTAAAATTATTGCCTCAAAATCCACTTATCTAATTCTGAATGTTCGTGATTCTAATTACTATAGTGTTATATTTGCCAAAAGTTCTACGAAACAACCTTTTCTTGTTACGAGGTACAGGATCCAAATCAGAGGAACAAGCTGTCGAGTTAGTGCCGGCGCGTAGCTTCCTTTACTGCTGAATGAATATCTACCAATTTTTTCGTAGTTGAAATAAAGTTCAAAACAAACTTGTTAGTAAGAGTGCGCATCGAAAGATGCTCGTTTCATTTTCAACTTTATTTTTGGCAATGTACAGTTGATATTTGTTTAACTTTATGGACACCGCTCATAATGAGACTCGTAGCCTGCTCTTCCGATATTTTAAAGCTAATAAGAAAATAAATGGCTTTTAGTGGCAAGTCTGCTCGATTTGAGAACGTTGATTTGTTTTAAGATGAACTATTTGCTTGTAAAAATATCGTTTTGTAAGCCATAATTGTTTTGTTACAATTTTACCGATGTACGTAAAATATAGTGACTACTTAATATTTATGTATCTGGTATTAAATACCTTTAAATTAGGATACTCCGCCTTCGCCATAATGTACCCTTCCACCTTCTGTTGAAGACATTGTAAATAAAACAACAAAATAAATTGGAATATATGTTTTTAATTTTTATTAAGCACAAGCATTTGTACACCATGAAATGTTGGTGTTAACCTCGGTTATATACATATATACCTACAGGTAATAGTGCATTACATTAGTAACTGATTAGATCTCTTGATCACAACATAATTGATATTTTAAACTATATCTAGACAACAGATGCAAACAATATGATTGTATTACTACAACGCTCTGGTCCCTTGATCCTTTCCACTCCTGCGCACCAACATATCGATATAAAAATATTCTTAATAATAAAAATACAACTCTTACAAATTATAATATTTCGCATATTTGATGAAAAACATGGATTAATAGCCATCTTGAATTTATTGTTGCAATATGTAAAAAATAAACTTAAGACCTCATTCTGTTATTACTGTCTTTATATAATTAAAATAATATTTTTGCGACTATTAGTCCAAATTTACTTACTGCCTTTAATTGTGATTTCAAAATAACAACGATTGCTAAAAACAAATTGCCGTGCACCATAGCACTATTTTCTGTCATAAGGTCACAAAATTCACAATTTATTGTTAGTAATATAGTTACTACTAGTTAAGTAGTAATAGCTAAGTAGTAGGTTTATAGAATGAGCTGCGAGAATGATCGAAAAAGTTCACCGAGCCCTAGAACGTAACGACAACTGAAGGACACAGGTGGGTTTTAGCCAGTAAAAGTCTGACACACCCTCTCGCTCAATTGATAACTTTTCAAACTCAATAAAAAGAGAAGAAAAAAGATTAAATGTAAATCAGCTAAAGTAGATGATAAGTTTCTTCATTAAGACAACCCGTTCTGATAGCTGCAAATATGCTTTTCCTTAAACATCTGGGTTTGGATCTGCCAGAATAAAGCTGCATCATATAAGGAAAATGCCTCATTGTTTGAGAATAAGGTCAAAAGAGGTACAGATGATTTACACGATAAAGAAAATACGCAAAATAAAACGTACAGCAAGGTCAAGTTAGAATGTTAAAAACTGATCTCGACGCCATTTTGGACCTTATGACATCAATAAATTTCGATTTATAAAATTAATATAAAATAAAACTTTCAAATATACTACAAAAACGATACAACTAATATAGAGCAATGAAAAATAAAATCATATTTACAAATTATTTAACATAGATAGTATTTTAACATAATAATTACGGTTCATTTATTATTAAAAGTCACCTTTCTTAGCTGCCGCACCACAAAAGCGTATTCATATTTAACTGTACACTGTACTTACAATTTAATTGCAATATTTATAATTTTATTAAAATTAATGGCACAAAAAAAGCCACAAAATTTATTAAATAAAAATAGTAACTGGGTAGTTAAAATGTTTAAAAAAAGACAAGTTAACAATAAAGCAAATATGTATATAGGAATCCAACTGTAAGTACAGATTTATTAAATAATACTTTTTTTTTACGATAAATGGCATAGACAAGAGTCTTCACAACATTCAACAGTAATGAATTATACTATTAACACGTAATGTCTACAAATCGATTAACTGGATTACGATTTTATATCTGTCGTTTTCGAGGTTAAATTGATCAATTAATCGATTTAAATCGACTAAACAAAATATAAATTCAACAATCATATTTGGACAACCTATTTGTCATGAGTCCGAAAGAAATGGACTATACAAGTATCAAATAAAATTCGAACAATTGACTAACCCCTGTTTTTCGAACGAAAACGATCGCAAAATTAATATTTAGTTCATTAAACCCCGAGCGAATGCCGGCGTTCGCTTGGTCATTGTCTTTCTATTGTGTCTCTAATTACATACGCTACTCAAAAGGTAAAAAAAATCAATCACGCATAATCTACTGTTATTGAGAGATGTTCAATTAACTGTCAACAACTAATCACAGTCATTTACGCGCGTTAAATTTTTCCCATTCATTTTGCGATCATTTTCGTTCGATACACTGGGGACAAGTTATAATCGATTTGTAAGCACTAAGGGTTGAGGTACATGTGTCAGCACCGAATCGAACTTTCTTATGCTTCTATCCTCTTCTGTCACCTAAAACCGTTATTTACTAGGGCGAGAAAGATTGCGTCTTGTCAACCGCCTCGTCGATTTCACCGGGTGCTAATAACCATTCTCTTTCTTGCTCTAGCATAAGATGATTCTAAGTGATAGAAGCATAGGATAGTGCAATTCGTTGTTGACAGCTGTAGTTCAACCCTAAAGTGTCATAAAAGCAGCTTACTGGTTCGAGCACAACACACAAGCATGTACAAATCTGATATGATACTGTAAATTCGTACAGTTTCACGGAACTTCTGATAGGCTTAGTTATGGTACAGTTGCGATTAAAATACTATATAAAAATACTAATAAATCGGAATAACAAAATGTTCTGAATTAATAAAAACAGTAACAGACAATATATAACAAGTAGTAAATAAATATACCTTTATTAGGCTCACTTGCGTTACTGAATCGATAAATGCTTTAGTGCTATGCCAATTTAAATAATTGTTTAATTTCAGTCGTTCGAAGGTGCACGTCGTACTCGATTAGCGATTCAAGCTTAGTGCGGTTGCGAAGCTATGCGGTTCACGCAAATTCAACGGGTGGCTGCTGCGTACGTGCGTGCGAAATCGCTGCTTTGACCGCCATTTATATAAAACATGTCACCGCACCGCAAGAGTGCGCGAAAATATCAACCCAACTGTCCCCGACCGCTTCGCTTTATGCTTCGCCACACCGACCACCGCACCCACGCAATAGAGTATCAATATTATTTGTTCCAATCGTACCGCTTCGCTTCACCGCATCAGTTCCAAAGATACCAATATAAATAAATATTATAAAGGGAACTTTTCGTTCAAAATGTAACAAGTTTCGAGTAACAAAAAAGCAACAAATGTTTTTGTGATTCTCACCGCAACATTTACTACAGCAAAGGTAGGGTGAAAGATATAATATATTTTTACCGCAACTGCACATATTTGTGACTAAACAAACGCTATAATATAATAGTTAGTTTCACCTAAAAACGTATAAACATTTTACACTTCTACAACTATCATAACATGTCAATGTTAACATGAAGCTACCGTCTTTGTGACAAGTTTCAAACATAACCTCCATATAGCTTACTCAATGCACACTAAGAAGATATAGTCGGTGCATTTCAATAGCTCGCGTTATGACTTATGTCAGTGTGACGTCTGTCAAACTCAAATATATGTAAAGAGTTGCTATAGGTGTATGTAGGTAAATTGTACTCGTTTGACAGACGGATACATGCGAACGTACATATAAATACTCAAAATGCAGCTAAGGTACAAATTGCTCCCTAGAAAGTAAAGGGCACTCTTGCTCCATTCAAAGTAGGAGGAATGATTTGATTTCCCAATTAAAAAAAAAAATTGCAATGCTAGGTACGCGTTCGTAAAATGCAACGACTATATTAGGCTGTATAAAACTATATAAATTGTATACATATATATAGATACTGTTTCAATATACTATTTCAATAAAAACTATCAATTGTATACCTAAGGACTTGTCGCGGTTTAAGTAGTAAGTAAATAGATCCAAGGCAATATCAGGTCATATTTATGTCTACTAGTTCAATTTATAAAATTATTTAATATTGCACAAACAAAGTCTCAGTGTACATCAAGCGTTAATATAATCAAATTGTGAGTCGTTTAATATCTGAACATGACTATGAAAAACATAACTACATTATAATAAAATGTATTATACAAGTTGATTTTGAATTCTATGGCAATCTCTCAGAAGCCAAAAGTAGTAATAAACATGAATACTTTGACTTTAGACCCGACTCTGAAATGCTTGAAAAACAACTGATACTTCATACAAACGTTTAACCTCTCAAACGCCTGCATCCTTTAAGTTTAAGTTATTTTGAACTTCTCTTACCTATCTATCTAAGCAGTACCATGCAATATTTGAAGGGTAAAAATGTATGAATAAGGGCTGATTTTTCACTCGGCGGATGTTTACATGAAGAATAAATATACCTATCTGGCATATATTCCATACAAAAGTTGTCGAACCGCCATATTTATTCATCAAAAAACCGTATCTAGCTATTAAAAAATCAGTTCTTACATAGTAATTCTTATAAAGTTATTTTATTCATGAATACATTCACCCCCTTCAATATTGCCCACGATTTCAAAGTCACCCTGTATAAACTAATAATGATCACTCGCTAATAACAAAATGTAACACATTCAACCGATTGAATGAATCTAAACAAACAATTTGCTCAATAAAAGCTAAAGAAAATGGCATTTATAATCACTTATTAACTTCAACTACAAAAATATTTCTTCTTACATCTACGCCGATCAACTGATTGTCTATACATTCAAGCTTATATATAAATCTGTATGTCGTTGTAACACTCCAACAATTACAGTACATAACACAGGCATATTATTTGACTTTTTAACCGCGTACGTCGGATATATCCGACAAACACTCTCGCGTTTATTCTGCCAGGGTCGCACATTCACGACCAAACACTCCATCTCGTCAGCTCTTCTGTCACCTATGGGGATAGTGGAGCTAAACGAGATGGAGTACCCAGTCGCAGACACGCGACCCTGGTGAATAGGACAACTCCGACGCAAGCAGTTATATATATAACGTGATTTTTATCACAATCCAAAAAGAAAAAATAATTTAGCTATATAGGGACAGCTGATTTATAATTTTTTTTATATTTGGATTGTGGTAAAAAATCTTCCAGTGTATAGTCAACAAAGATTGATATATGTAGATAAAGTTATATATATATTTAACTATTATTAGAGAACATATTTCACTGAACACTATTTTCACATACAGAGCATATGTATGCCATAAACAGAAATATAACACAAGTATATCGATAAATATGTAAATATATATCAACGGCCACATCACTAGTCAATCAATCGACACCAGCTAACTGCACTATCGTAGTTAGTAGTAATGAGATTACAGTAGGCTCGCTTGCCGCGGGGTCGCGTTACACAACTAACTATACATCAAAAACATTGACAAATTTGTTTAGACATAGTGTCTTTTATAGCAGATTATTTTAAACTTGATATGAGTTTAATAAAAAAGTTCAGTCGATTGTTAAAAAATTGTTAGGAAGCATCTAAACAAATTCATCAAAAGTAAAAATTACATACATTACAACATCGTCGTGTGCTACGCACATTGTTAGAAACACTATACTACACACAAACTACTCGCTAGTTGTCGGGGTTATTCACAGAGATCATTTCTTCTTGACGGTCGAGCTACTGGCGCAACTACTCGACCGTGTTTGGACGCCGTCCTTCTTCAGCAAACTGACCCCAAACGCGGGGCATTTCTTCCTCAACGCTTTAATCTTATACAACTTATTGCCTTGAGAGTTATTGGTTTCCTCGAAATTATCTGGAGTCACATCAGCTGTGATAACGGAGTTGGTGATACAATCCATAGGCTCTGGACTGTTCGACTTGTCCCTTTTCCGTCTGAACCTAAATGGGGCTTCGAGAGAGTCCGCGGAGATATTAGTGACGTTAGTATCACTGGAAGACAGATCGTGTGTGGATTCGAGACTAGTTTTAGGCAAATTACTTTTAGGAAGCTTCTTTCGAGAACTCGAATTAGATCTGACTATGAGTTTCTTTCGCGTAGTCAAGTTTGTATTGGTAGGTTTGGTCGCAACGACCGATTTGAGATTTGGCTCAGACGGGAGACGGTTCTTGCCATTCAAATGGCAGTTTTCTGTAAGCGCCGATAGAGTTGAGGTTACATTGTTGAGAGTGGTGACGACTGCGCTGTCGTTGTTGCCAATTTTGCTGACACTGACAGTTTTCCTCGTGAATGTTTTAAGGGGGCTTGCGCCGTGAGTGTAACCTAAGGTTGGCCGGGCGAGGTTGGCTCGTTGGCCATGAAAGCTGCTTTTGCCAGTAAAAGGTTTGACACCAGCTGCTAACTTGTTGGCTTGAGAGTTGGCACTTCTAGTTGGGGGGAAAGTGGAAGTTTTTGACGCGTAGTGAGATTTTAAAGTAGAATTGATGATTCGTGGGGGTTGTTTCAAGTTGGTGTTGTTGGCATTGCGTATGTTGTTGGTGGGCATCATGTAGTTCAATTTGGGCGCGAATACTGTCTTAGTGGGGAGCATGGGTGTGGGGGTTGTCTTGTACTTGCCGATCACAGAGGTCACATTGTTCTCTGAATCGGTCTCGTTTGCGTTTAACACGTGGGCATTGTCCAGCTGAAAAAATATGTAATTCGTTATATGCTAAAACGGTCGGTCGTTATTTTTTTATTATTATTGTTAGTATGAACAATAAATCTTTTTTAAATCCGTTAGTTCAATGTTAAGTTAGAAACCTTTCAAATCTGCTGGAAGAGGAAACTGTCCAGTAACAGAAGGATGCACATACTGACATGTGACGTCACCGTCATTAAATTATGCGAGTGTAAAAGAGATGCCGAGATATTCCGAACACACCCTCTTTCTTTCTCATACCAATATTTGAAATGCTAATTGCTATTTGTCGCAGGAATCCGATGTATGAAAGACGCACAAAACCGGTCGTTGGGGGAGGCCTATGGGCTATCAGTGGATGTCTTTCGGCTGAAATGATGATTACCTTGTTATTAGCAATTTTGCTAGTGTGTAGTATGGTCTGCAAGGAGACGGGCTTGTTGTCTAGGGGCGCGTCTGTGGTGTCGTTGGGTTCAGGCAGGTCGGCGTAGATTCCTCGCTCGAACACCGGGAGGCTGGTGATGTTGTGACGGCGCCGGTACGACTCGCCCTCTGCGTGCATTCGGGGTTGGACGCTGCAAGAATTAAGATGGATATGTGAGTGACTCACATATATTTACACACTACACGTAAACAATGAATACACAAAACACCTACAACTATTTATATATGTTCACATATACATATAATTTATTTCCAAGTTATCAAGACTAACACTAAACACTACATATATTATAACGTGACGCATTGGACACGCGCATTGTCGATGACGCGTCAGTGACAGATATCCTTCTACCGCCGCCTTGTTGCATTTGTTTCTCACCTGCCCCCCTAGCCACGTGACTTGACCACGTGACTGAGCGTTGAGATAACGTCAGAACAAAGGAATCGGAGGCGGGTCATACTCGAGGCATTCGACGCAAACGAAACGATCGTAACTTGGCTAGGGGGGAGGAGCAGTCACAATCTACGCTAACTGCTATACATGCGCCCACACCGATAGAAATTGTAAGAGTACCCGCGTTAATTTACCGCTATACTTGAAAAGACTTTATCTTATTGCTGCTATAATATACCAGCTTGTGCTGACCTTATTTACGCCTTCTAAATATACTGTGTTGTAGTGTTGTTGTGTGTGAAGAAACACACCTGGAGATACGACGAAGAACTTTTTATTTATTCTTTTATAGCTTAAGGAAGTGACGATGACGTCATAAAGTAGTGGCGGCACGAAAGCTGCGCTGACGTTCTTTGTCGAGGGTCACCAGTTTGGACGTATGCTGAACAGGAAGTAAAGTCCCGCAAACCTCCGTTGAAAAGGGAGGATCCTCCGACCAGACGGGTGTTATGTCTGGTGTTCAAATCGCGGGGAGAACTTTAATTGCGCGATGCAGGATTTATTCTTATGTGACGCCATAGAAAGAAAGCACAGCAATATAAAATTCATACAATCTTTCTTATCTCTCTTTGCTTCGAGAACGTGATAAGTCCCACAATAATATTATTGAACTGTTGTCGAAGCAAAGACGCGATTTGCAGTCCTTAGCGCAGAAAATTTTTCAGAGAAAATCACACTACCATTATGAAGTCGCAGTTTAAATGTATGTATGTATGTGTATGTTATTCCTTCATGCTTAATCGGTTGAAAGGATTTGAACAAAATTAAGTACACAGGTAGATCATGTCTTCCCGTGAATTATAACAACTCACTTCTCAAGAAACCACTGCTGGTGTCCAATGACAGAGCCAGGCCGACAGATGCGAAGCCACGCGATCGACTCCCGCGCAGTGAACGCGTGGTGTTTCATTAGGTAGCAGGCGATTAGTGTGCCGGTACGACCAAGGCCCGCTGGAAATAAAAATTAGATATTTTGTTAACACCTTTAGACCTTTAGGTAAACAAAAGGGTTGACTAATATACTGATAAATTATGTATCACTGACCTATGCATAATTAGCCTCGTAATGTTTTTATTACTAAGACTTAGGCCTCCTCTCTAAGAAAGGCAATAGGCCCCACTATCGGTATAGTATATAGTGTCCGCCCTCCAACATCCAATACCTATACAACAATGGTGTTTTAACGTGTCCACACTGTGCACGAACGTTTACAGCAAAGATAGGCTTTTTAGTCACATCAGAGCACATGATCCTAACCCATAGTTGCACTATTCAGAATCCAGTCAGTATATCTATACTAATATTATAAAGAAGAAAACTTTGTTTGTTTGTTTGTAATGAATAGGCTCAAAAACTACTGGACCAATTTTAAAAATTCTTTCACCATTCGTAAGCTACATTATCCACGAGTAACGTAGGCTATATTTTATTTTGGAAAAAAATAGGGTTCCGTAAGATATTCGAGTTTTACAGACACAAGGTGTAAAAAGTCAACCAGAAAAGTTACTTATTTTGCGTACGCTGCCTAAACTATAAAAGCTAGAAACATAATTTTTTTTAATTAATTGTAGATCTTATAAATATCTACCAAATTTTGTTAGGAGAAACCTACTTTCACGCGGGCGATGCCGCTGGCAGAAGCTAGTATAGTATATAGGGAGTTGGGAGTATAGATAGATATATAGTATATAGTAACATATTTAGCCGGCGATCGAGTCGCATTACTTGGTGTAAATTAAATAGTGCAGTTATAGTGTAAATAAGTGAGTATTAAGACTTCTTTGTGCCTCATAATTTAATACTCTGTTCTTTATGTATATTAACAATAGTTACCAATAATGTCAATGTGAAATGTTTGGAAAGGTAAGTTAACCTATAAACTAGTTACATTTAAGGTTGTAAACAATTAGAATAAGATCTTATTGTATGCAATTCACAAAATATTATGAAAATAAAGGCCTTCAAAAATAAATAAAAAATAGGCTCCGCTACGCGCTCAGTGCAAGTTGGTGGATGTCACGTGTCTTGAATTTTTTGGTGTACGACATGCCAGATACCTCACGGTGTTTACCTTTATCATTTTGAGAGCAGTGGTGATGAAATAAATTACATATAGTATAGTGCTGTCACCACTGGACCACCACTACTCTATACCACTGACATGATAGTAGATTATTTCTACTAGGAAAACGAGATGAATGGTTTGCAATTGGAGAGGCCTGTGCCCAACTGTGGACGTTACCGTGTTACGTGTGGCGGATGATGATTCCTATAAAATTAAATAATTATTTAATTATTTAAAGATCTCGCATGTTTTCAACCAATCGTAGTAGATCACACTAATATTGTAAAAGCGAAACTTTGTGAGTGTGTGTGTTTGTTATCTACTTCTTCACGCTGGAACAGCTGAATGGATTTAGATGGAATTTGGCACATGTCCTAGAATAGCACATGGATACTTTTTAGGGTTCCGTACTTCAAATGGAAAAAATGGAACCCTTAGAGGATCACTTTGTTTTCCGTCTCTCAAGACCTTTTATCTCAAGAACGCGTGGTGGTATCGAGTTGAATTTGCACATTGAACCATGTACTCAGATTAGCGGACCCTTGAAGCTGTGATCAAACTTCTGAGTTAACGAAAAAAAAAGATACGGATGTTTATATCGCAAAAAAACGTGTATTTTGACACTCCCAAGGGAATCAAAATTCATAGGAGTATCCTATGAATTTTGATTCCCTTGGGAGTGTCAAAATACACGTTTTTTTCCCGTTGACCTAGAATCCTTAAATTTGGCATGAAGCAAGTCTCATAGCACAGATATAGGAAAAAGTCTGAAACTGTAAATTTGTAGTTACGTCACAAAAAAAAACTTTTTTGCGATTCGGAAAAATCTTCGTTACTCAATTCGGGAATCGAACTGTTTTCATAGGTAAGTTTGTACGGAACCCTCAGTGCACGAGCCCGACTCGCACTTGCCCAGTTTTTTTTTTATCTCGGGTTTATATTCCCTTGGGAGAATTTTGTACTTTCACGCGACCGAAGCCAGTGGCAGCAGCTAGTTAAATAAATAATAATAATAAATCTCACCTTTACAATGAACAGCAACAGCTCCTTTGGCCGCTTCAGTGATCCTTATAAACCGGTTCACAATCAGGTCCGAAGGCACGGAACCATCCACGAAGAACAGCTCCCGATGTTCGAAGCCATGCGACGTGAACTGTCGGGCATCGTACGACTTCTTGTTCAGTCGTACGATAGTCGTGACGTGATGTTTTCGGAAATAGTCGTGGTAGTGTTCGGGACTGTGGAGGGGGTAGCCGCGGTCTAGACGCGAGCGATGGTGGGGGCCGGAGAAGGCCAGCATTTTTCCTGGGATTATCCAGTTCAGGTCGCCGTTTTCGACTTTCTGGAAAGAGAATAATTCAATTAAATTCAAATATTTATTTCAGATAAACATCCATGTGTACCACTAGGTACCTAGTACAACTTAGCGTAATGTTAGTATTAAATTAAATTATAATAATAAACAACCAATGAACTATTGTACGAACAGTTCAACGGTTCATTAAATTATTTGGATAAGTGTGTCTGGACAGTTATCCACCTTTGTAAGAGGGGAGAGTCCCAGCTATCTGAAAACAGATTCAGGATGTCATTGGAGGAGGAACGCAGGCGCGCCAACATGGAAGCGCATCGCTTCCGCATGATCGCGGCGAACTCGTCAACATATGCGTCCGCGAACATCCCTGACGCGATACATCGCCACGGTCACCCCAAAAGCACAAAAATATGGGTTTGTTATATGGGAAACATACAGTCTGCCAAAAACATGCCAGTCCTTCGATATTTATGCTATTAATTTTAACTCCAATAAAGCAATTGATCTTGAAGTAATATAATTAGAATTAGCTGCATTCTGGCTGCTGAACGAAACCAAAAACGAAAATGTTACCATTAGAAAATATCCTTAAAGGATCAAATCACGTTTTCTAAAAAAAAAATACAGACTGCCAAAAAGATACAAGTCCTTCAATATCGATGCTTAAAATAAATAAGTAAGACTAGCTTCATTCAAACATTTAAAAAGTCGCTTGCGTAACCTAGCCATTGAACAAAAAAGAAACCATTCGAAACTACCCATAAAGGTACATATTAACGATCAAATCTCTTTAATAAATATGACTTCATGTATTGAAAGAATATCATAAAAGTGTTTTTCCAATCTTTTTGTTGACTGTACAAAAGACATTGTTGCAGTAAACAAATGAGTATAATTTTTATTACTCGTGTAGGATGTCCGAATCGTGTCGCGGATATGCAGCCCACTCGGTGTGAGAAAGGTCGACGACATTCTCGTGAACTGTGCCATAATTTCGCCAAGGTTCAACACAGTAATGTTTTAAACTGAAAATTCTACTGTTCCCAAACAAGATCCCATCAAAAACACAGTTTACATAAGTTATTGAATTGTGGTGTTAGCATAGCATAGTCGGCCTAATGTTCCCACTGTTGGGACTCAGGCCTCTTCTCTAGGAGAGGGAATGGGCCATAATCCAACAACGCGGGCCCAGTGTGGGTTGGTGGACGTGACATGTCTTCGAATTTTTGGTTCTAGGACATGTCGGTTTCCTCACTATGTTTTCCATCACCTTTTTGAGAGCGGTGGTGATGAAATAAATTACACAAAGTAATGCGCCTGGCTGGTTTTGAAACCGCGATCTACAACCCGTAAGTCGGGGCCGTTACCACTCAGCCACCAATACTCTCAAAAAGGTGTTAACTAGCAAATAAATAATTCTAAACGAGTAATGAGAGTTTGAAATTAATAAATACGAGTATATACCTACTTGATTGACAGTTGAATTAGAATTAGAGTGTTTTAAGTTCGTAAATAAATTTATCTTCAATTAAAACCTACGTTCAGAGAAATAGTAGAATTTTTAATCAAAGGTGCCAACCTTTGTCTACTTAACCCTCAAATTTTAAAGTTGATCTAAACCAACACTAGTACGGGACAGAAGTCACACTGCAGCCGCAGCTCCCAGTACAATTGTACGAGAGAACACAGGGGCGGTTTTAGTCAATAAGAGTCTGACAGACCCCTCCACCCACCCCTGGGTTGGACTAATTACGGCGGTAAGTCCCCTCTTTGAGGATTGGTTGAAGCTGCAACACGGCGTTCTCACCGGACATGGCAAGTTCAGGAGGTTCCTGCATCGGATTCAGACGGTTCCTGCATCGGATTCAGGCGGAAGAAATGCCCGGGTGTCACCATTGTGTGAACCGCCCGGAGGACACGGTAAGAGGTGTGCCCCGCTTAGGCGGAGCACCGCCATGTCCTCATGGTGGCAATCGGCGGCAGCGACCTTTCGCGTTGTGTCCTGGTTCGGGCTACGGTCCGGAGCGAGGAGGAATGGCAGGCAGTTGCCTCCTTCTGCGAAGCAGTAATGCTAGCGAAGGAGGAGGCTGCATGCGTATCCTCACGCCCCAGCCGCCGTAATTCCAAACCCGACTACCCGCCACGGTAGATGCGGGCTTGCGGACGTCTTAACTAACTACGAACGAAACGAAACTAAATTGCATCCGTGTGGAGACGGGTAGATAGCTAGTTTCCCATAAACATCTTAATACCAAATCACCGTAATACCAACACACAATAGCGATCGTCATAAGGGAAATGTCAAAGACAGGACGTCCTCTCGAAGCGTTGCGGGGGCTCAGCAGTGACCACCCTGAACCATCCAGCAGTGATAATTTCTCAATCGCCCAACAGTAACCTTTCTGAACCGTAGAACCTACTCACCTCATAAAACAGATACTGCTCCGCATCGCAGTTATCGAAGCCAAAGAAGCGAGCATCATGAGCTACCTTGAGACCATGCAGCACGTCCAGAAAGGTGGAAGTTCATATGTCAGAAAGTGGAAGTCCCCCTGAAGCGTCGCGGAAATTCAGCAGGAACATTCGAAATCGACCAGCAGTAACCATTCTAAACTGAAAACCACCAGCCATTCTGAGCTATCTAACAGTGACTATTCTAAACCAGTTAGCAGTGCCCATCTTAAGCCGTATTACAGCGTCCATTCGGCATCGTCCAGTAGTGACCATTCTAAAGCGTCCAGCAGGGACCACTTCGAACGGTCTAGCAGTGACTAGTCTGATCTGAACCGTTACACATTGTCCATCACACAAACCATCCAGCGGTTACCAGAAGTGAATGTCAACTGAAAACCGCCTTAACATTCACACAAACTCACCTCATAAAACAGATACTGCTCCGCATCGAAGTTATCGAAGTCAAAGAAGCGAGCGTCATGAGCCACCTTCACGCCATGCAACACGTCCAGGAGGGAGATGTCGAAGAGTGGAGGTCCTCCCGAAGCGTCGCGGAAGTTCAGGAGGGACCACTCTGAACCATCTGTTAGCTGCTTGTAGACTGCTGCCGGACTGGAGTCTAGGTAGATTATCTGGGAATAAACATAATAGTATATTTTAATACAAGTGGGCAAACGTTATCATTGCAGACGACGCGAAATATTCGCCTGATCCGAAGGCGAGGTCGTAATTGCGGACGAAAAGTAGCCTAAATACATCTTTGGAGTTAAAGCTTGCTCCGTTCCAATTTTCATCAAAATCGGTTCAGTAGTTTAACCGACAAAGCGTAACAGACAGACAGAGTTACTTTCACATTTATAATACATATTATAAAGATTTAGATATGTGAGAATTACGTAAAAAGTTAAATGCGTTCAGAGTACCAGTACCATATCAACCGAAACGGCTACACACCTGTAGTTCAAATACCAAAAATATCTTACATATGTAAGCCAAACCTCACATGAATGATTAATAAACCTTTATATAAGCCATAAAAAAATGACAACCCAACTCCAACCCATTTGTAACCTAACGATACTGTCAATCTTTTTTACTGCTCCCATACAGAATGTTGGCGAAAACGGAAACGACCTTCATAAAGTTTACGTCCCTCGTGGGATAAGACAACATGCTCAATCATGTATGAATATGAGGGTATTCATGTGGAATTAATTTGCGACCGAGTTGACAGGTAGCGTATGGAAGTAACTATAGTATTACTTGATGGCGTTGAAGGCCATGCAGTGACCTTTATCGCTCGGGTGGGTTTTTTTTTAGGTGAGAAAATCATCTAATGACAAATCTCACTCTTGGACGGAGCGGGAGATAATGTCAGACTTTTACTGACAAAAACCCACTCCTGTTCCTTCTTTTCCTTCGTCCCAGGGTCCCGGGTTTCATTTTCACACTACCCGTGGCCCCAGTAGGCTTCGAACTTGCTGGGCCCCTACGATTTGCTGACATCTCCCTGAGGCGCGCGTGGAATAGTACACGCCGTCGACGACTTGGGCTCGGTCCGGACGGTTACCGGACGGTCCGAGACGGCGAGCCACCCATTGCTTGCGGTCCGCAAGCCAGCGCCTACAGTGGCCGGTAATCGGGATCAAAATCCCGGCGGCTGGGGCGAGAGGGCCGTTGCCTCACGCGCTCAGCGTCCTCCTTTGCTAGCATTACTGCTACGCAGAAGGCGACTGCCCGCCACGCCTCGCTCCGAACCATGGCCTGTAGCAAGGCCCTGTGCGAGAGATTGCCGCCGTCGATCGCCCCCACGAGGACACGGCGGTGCTCTGCCCAAGCGGGGCACACCTCTAGCGTGTGCTCCACCGTGTCCTCCAGGCGGTCCACACAGTGGCGACACCCGGGCGTCGCTTCCGCACGAATCCGGTGCAGGAACTTACCGTGTTCGGTGAGAACCTGCGTCATATCGCTCTGGTGGTCAGTATTTTTTTGGAGGATCAAAACCTGGCAGACACTATACTTTCTATCCTTTATATGAAAGCTTTCTGTGGCTCCTGTAATTTTTCTAGGGTGGGTAAACAACAAATAAGTTATCCCTCTCTGGGTGAAGCAAGATGGGAGTGTCACTATGTTCCTTCAGAAATCCTGTGCGTTCTAGGGCCACGAAGAATCACGCACCAGCTCTGCCTATCGTCAGATCGAATTCATCATGAAAAAGCCTACTGAAAAGTCTGACACAATTACCGAAGTAAGACCATCCACACCTTCTGCTTGTCATTTCCCATTTATAAGTAGAAACTTTTTTATTGCAGTGAATTCAGACTCTGATTTTCCTAATATAAAAAGGCTTGCCACAAAAGTTTCCAATGTAATACTGAAATATTTTTTATATATCGACAATCGCAACGAACAAGGTTGTAACATTAATTAAGTCATTTTTTAAAATGAACCAAAAAGTGATAGTGCTATGTTTGAATTTTGTTTGGACTGTAATCCGAGATACTGCCTTGTTCGATGCGGGTATCGATATATGCTTTACATGTTTCCATGCTTACTAAGATTGCGCCAGGGTAGCCCTCGAAATTCAAATTTTCGTAAATTTCTTGCATTTTGCAGGTCAGAGTGAAGTTGTGTGATAAATTAGCAAGTACTTCATACGAAGTCTTTGAATGTTGGAGAGATAAGAGAACTGTTACATGTCTTTTACTTGTTGAAAGTGAACAGTAAGTACTAGATGTTCATTAAAGAACGTGTGTACTAAAAAGGTATTCTTCATGGATATCTTGTACGACAGACGAAAGTAAAACCACATTTTTGTTAGAGAAATTTTATCCTGAATAATAATCCTATCGAATAATACCTATTTTTAATTTTAGTTGGTTCAAGTCCAAGGCGAGGCAAGCGAGTTTTAGAAAATCTTTGAATGCAGTTTTTTTTTCTTTTTAAAAATAAAGAAATGTCTCCTTTATGTAAAATGAGTCAATTTAAAGATTTTAGGTGGTTTCCCTCCAAGGACCGACTTATTTTTCGACACTGTACAATTGGCGTCTTCGTCTTACTCGTGGTCTATGAACGCATAGGGGAACTAATGGACACAGGTGTGGTTTTAGTCAGTATAAGTCTAACACAGGGCGTGTTAGACTTTTACTGACCCACTCCATCTAGAGCCGGAAAAATTATTTAACGATTTCGCACCTTAAAAAAAAAAACTTTTAAAAGGCTATCTCATGAAAAAAACAAAAAATATGGTAAAACGAACTGAGAAGGTTGTATCCAAAATTGTAACGATTATAATTTGTAAATAAATACGTATTGCAGCAAATCATATTTTAATTAACTTACCTCTGACTTTCAAAATGCAAAAAAACTGAAGACCATTTTAATTTTGAGAGCTACCTTGGAGGGTCCCCCGTAAGATATCCCACTACTACTCGTCAAAGAAGCATAGCATAGCATAGTCGGCCTTATAATGTTCACACTGTTGGAAGTCAGGCCTCCTCTCTAGGAGAATGAACGGGCCGTAATCCACCACGCGGGCCTAGTGCGGGTTGGTGGATGTCACATGTCTTCGAATTTTTGGTTCTAAGACATGCCGACATCACGATATTTTCCTTTACCGTTTTGAGAGCAGTGGTGATGAAATAAATTGCACAAAGTAATGCGCCTAGCTGGGTTTGAACCCGCGTCCTACAATTCGTAAGTTGGGGCCGTTACCACTCGGCCACCACTGATCTCGTCAAAGAAGGCCACTACATAATCAAATCAGGATGAACCAGATCCTGCACTTAAATCCTGCAATCTACATCTGTGAGAATGGCCTTAAGAGCCACAGTATATCCCGCAGACAATTTCCACCAGCCGTAACATAAATATACGTCCATCATTGAATAATTGGAGTAGCGCGTGGGAATGGTCCAGTTACCCCTAATTACGTGGCGGGTTTCGTTTCCATTGAGGATTGCGTATACCATGTATTTTTAACTGATTAAATGGTGGTTGTGTAAGTGTCGTAGGCGAAGTATTTATGTTACCGTTACGTAAGTTATCCGTCAGTCTTGTAATCCTGTACGGCTGGTTTAAATTTCTGTACGTACTCCTACTGTTTATTAATAGCTGTAGAAGCTGAATTATATGTGGATGGGTGGAGAGGGAGAAAGAGGCTAAAGAAAAGATGGATGGATTGTGTGAACAGTGATATGAAAGAAAAGGAAGTTAGTGATAGCATGACGGTTGACAGGATAGAATGGAAGAAAAAAGCGTGTTGCGCCGACCCCAAATAATATGGGACAAGGTCAGGAAGAAGATGATGATGAAACTGAATTATGAGGTCCTATGTTTAAGGAGATTGGCAGAACGACAACCGTAAAGAGACTGCCGTTTTTGGTCATTTTATCAATCAGAGAATGCAATTGAGAGCAGACTGGATTGCGCTAAAATTACTTCCATACACACACACAATACACACACAACTGACTTTCAATGACTCCTGGAAACTAGATCACTTATCACACAGCACAGCCCATCAGATCAAAAATCACCAAAAGCCTAGTTTTCGTCAATCGAAATGGACATAAAGAAAGCCTTCTTTGAAAAGACTGACAGTAACACGTGCTAATTAGGTATTAACCACTACAACAGGTATACGTGTGTTCTACCCACACCGCCTAGTTATGCAACCGAGAACCTTGAATTTCTAAGTCTTCCTGATATTACAAGACGGATGTAGATATTTTCCGCGAATAACTGTAATCGTATCGGGACTTAATATGGCGTATGATTTCGGGTCTCCGTATCGTATCGTCCTCAGATTCGCCCAAGGGATCGTATTTTTCCGGAAGGATGAACAGCGAAATTTGTCTCAATATTTAAACATTTTGGGATGGGGCAAGAACGTATTTCATAAGCTACTGAATTTCGAGCATAAAGATTTGTAAAAACACAAAGTAATTTATGTCCGAGTTAAGTGGAATTGGCGAATCCTAAGTACCTCTACTTGTTCCTTTCTTAGAGATTACATCTTTCAGACAAGTAAACCGACGATTTTTGTCCAACTTGAAAGATACCCTTTTTATCACGCCAAGGTATACCAAAATGAACAGAGAAAGATGGATGGTCTGTGTAAAAGATGATAAGCCAACCACCGAGATGGTGACTAATAAAAGTGAGGAAGAAGTCATGAGGTGTCTATCCCATAAAAACTGGAAAGATAAGAGCAAAATATAGATGAATGATGATATCAACGAATAGCAGAAGACACAATACCTGATAACTCCCAATAAGATAGGCCGCATTGAGTCGAAGAGTTTCATTATTGCTGGTGTAGAAAACAATCTTTTTCTTCGGATTCTTCTCCAGTTCCTCATTGAGCTTGTTGCAGAACTGGTACAGGTGACAGAGGTGGTAGGGCCCGAAGTCGAAATAGAAGTTTTCGTAGACGATCTCATCTTCTATGTGGAAATACTTGCTGTTTCGAGTTGGTTTCGGCTTGTAACCAGTTTTCAGAGTTGCGAAGTACAATCTGTCTGGAAGAATTAGATCTGGTTAATAATATTCTTAGATGAATAAATAAATAATAATGGAGGATCGTGGCATAACATGTGACATGTGAGCCAAGTTTGCCGTAGAACAATATATGGTTTTAGTCAGTAAGAATTTGACAGACTACTCCATGCTCCAGGGTATAGGGCAACCTGCAGTAACAGCAGACATCATTACTGCTGTCTGTCCATCTGTGTGTGTACTGTTAAGAACAGTATAAGCAGATGTATTTAATAGAGTATTGAATTGTGAGCATAAGAACTTGTAAAAACACAAAGTAATGCAAGCCCCAGTTATGAATAATTTGCGAACCGCTAATACCCTTAGCCTTACTTACGCCGTACTTCGCGGAAATTATGATGCATTTTTTATCATCGCACTGAAACTAGCTGGGGAGTTAAATAATTTGAGAACTATGCAGCTTAGTGGCTGAAATGGTCTTTTGAGGAAAGAACCACACAGATTTCAGTGGACCTGTCCAGTCAGTGCAAGCATTTCTCAGTATTCGTCCTGTAAGAGACTTGGCTTGGCTCTGAATAATCCAGCAGTGGGAATAAAGGCTGACTTTGTTTATAAACGATTTCCCAACAGTTCAATGTTGATTTCGCCCGGTTAACTTCTGCATTGCATGCAAACTGTTGGCATGGATAAATTGTTAAATATCTGTAGCAACGACTTTGCTGCATTGGCTGTTGCTAAATGCGCTACTTCTCTTTCTCTTTTTCCAGGACTACGATCCTGAATCCTATTCGTACACTTATTAGTGTAGAATTTTTCGACCTAAGGTTGACTGGTAGAAAACGCCTTGCGGCAGTATGTTGACTTATTTTTTATTCTTTGTACAACATGTATTTTTATCCAAAATAGCAAATAAAGTGTTTCTTCAAATTCGTTCAAAATTAAGTAAGTTAGAAACGTTTTGAATCTGGTAAAAGGGGAAACTGTCTGAAAGTAACAGAAAAAGGATGCACAAACTACAATGTCACGTTTAGAGCCATTATGTTACACGCGTAGAAAAGAGACAGCGAGATGTTTCAATCATGCGTCCACTCATCTTACAAATATTTGAAATGGTAATTGGGTGATTCTTTGAAACCGAAAAAAGGTTTCATTCATCTGGCCAAGTTTTTTCTTTACAATTTGATATTTTTATTTGCATATTAGTTTTTCTCGACCACTAAATGTACCTTACACACTCATTTGCACCCAGTGGCTTACGACACAGATGTATAGGTACGAAAACTAAAGCCAGATGGATGAGATATTGTCTCGGTTTCAAAGAATCACCCAATTACTGCTTTATTTTATAATCAATTTTGAAGCGGTTTTTTTTTTTAATTCTTGATAGGTTCGCGCTTTACCGTTATCTCATCACCTGATAGAAAGCGACGATGCGGTCGACGATGGAACGCGCTTACCTAGAAGTAACCTATTCACTCTTGACTTAAAGGTTCACGGGTCCAATTTATTAAATAGTCCGTTATGTTTTTACTAAGCATTTGTTAGTAGAAGCTTTTGCCGATACGTAAGTCCAACTTCAATTTAAATACGATTCAAGTTTCTTTTTATGTTTTTCCTTTGAATAAATAGTAATAAAAGAAATGGTAGACAGGCAGATTAAATCGATAGACTCGATGGCTAGACATATATTTTATGGAAATAAATTCTACAGAACTAGAATAGGGAGACATTATACCTAATTTATTATGCAGTTTTTGTATAAAACTAATAAATATAGAGTTTGCGTGATTGGAAACTTAATTTCATGTGACTAAGGAAACTTTATTTTGTAGTTCAATCGGTACAATAATAATATTGATTGGAAAAAATTGATACTGTCTTAGGGAATAGTGAAACTTTGTACTGGGGCTTTAGCATGACGTGTTCAAATGTCAGGTGTGAGTTCAGTTTAGGTCGTCAAATTAATAGCGTAACGAGCTCTTGGTAGTGCCTCAGGTTGTCTGATTGGAGGGCTTTTGCCTATCCATTGCAGATGTAGCGTATTTACATTCTGTACATGGCCAAAACGCAAAGGTGTGAAATTAGTCGCGTATAGATTGGAAATCACTTTATAATCAAGGTCTTCCAATATACACAAGAGTAGTACGCAAATACTCGCGTATACTTCGTAGTGACCTAACTAGCTAACCTTATTCCATAACATAGAGTGCCAGTACGAATATGGACTAATCGTGCGTAGATCGGAATGATCGCGCCTGGATTAGGTCAGGTTAGAATAGTGACCATTAGAACACAATGGCGAGTGAAAGAAGCGATGATGTGGGTTAGGTTAGGTTGGAACAGTGACCATTAAAGAGCAAAGGCAAGCGAACGATGCGAGCGTGCCGCGGCAGCGGCCGCCGAGCGCCAGATCCCTTTTCTAATGTTTGTGAATTATTTGGGTTAGGTTAAGTTAAAAGTCATTATTATTTATCTATATATATAAAAGGACAAACTGACTGACTGACATATCAACGCACAGCCGAAACTGAAGCGTGAAATTTTTCACAACGGTTCTTTTTATGACGTAGGCGAGCACTAAGAGAAGATTTTCCAAAATTCACCCCCTAAGGGGATGAAATGGGGGTCCAAAGTTTGCATGGAGAAATCAACTTTCAAATTCTATTATATGAATAAATTATTTTATATGTATCTCAGATTTTGTTACGCGTAAGTGATGTTAATTGTAGTATAGTTTGGTTCTCGGTTCCTGGATCTTGTAACATGTACGTTACAAACTATACAAGACCAGTACGCAAAATTCGTGTATACATTGTAATTGCAAATTTAAAAATAGCTATACAAAGTATACGCGAGCAGTTTCCTATGGCTGCGTTCAGGTCATGTATAGAATATAAATACGCGCCAATGCACTGAGGAGTTTAGGTACCTAATGTATGATCAAACCAGCCAGACTGACAACATCGCAAAGGGTTAACACTGACAGTTTACTATTACAGGCACAAGTAAAGCAAAGTAATTTTTGCGTTATGGGCAGGGACCGTACAACCCCGAATATAAGTTAATTCTTTCAAAAGGGTTACAGATTGTATGCCTACAGTAACGGAAAATGTTACCTCTTCGTAGTGTTAGCCCTTTCATAACACTAACGTTAGGGTAACCCTATCAATAAGTTAACTAGTTCAAGATGTTACCGGTTCCAATTGAAGCAGATAACCCTTTGAAAGGGTTTGTCGGGGTTATCAAAGGGTTTTAAATAAAATCATTTTAAATTACGTTGGAGTGGAAGAATAGATTTTGATCTTCCCTTCGGGCACTAAATGATGAGTGAGACGATCGAATGACATTTATGATTCCGTAAAAAAGACAAGATTATACATGAAACAATCCCGACTATTCCAGAAAAAAAAATACTTTTATGTTTAAAATCACTGCAATAATAACCATAAAATAATCGAATGTGTATGGACTGTGGAGTCGCTAGATCCTAGATGGCGTGTTGCGACTTGACGCGTACCTGCCGAATGCATACAGTTTAGTACTTTAAAGCAAGGCACGAGAGATAAAATTACAATATTTGTAGTCCGAATGGGTAACTCTGTTACAGTCGTTGAAGGGGTAACCCGTTCAAAACGTGTTACCGTTAAAAAGTATAAACCACCAAGAATGGGTTTTTGAATATACAGGTAAACAAATCGAAAGGGTTTGGAAGAGGTTATCCATTGATGAGGGTTTTCGTAAATAAGTGTAACCAATATGAAATGGGTTTTAAAACAACACTTTGTCAAAACCCTATCAAAAAACCCCTTCAATGGGTAACCAAAATGGTCCCTGGTTATGGGTCATGCTTAATTTGACCTGGTGGTAAAGCGCGTCTGGCGCGTTTTCAGAGAACTGTGTTAACGATTTTTATTTTGCTGTGATGAGAAGGCTTAGGGCCTCATTTCAAGCGAGCTTGAAGTAGTGGAAAAAAAGTTATGATCACGATTTTCCGAACACTGATTTTCATATTTTTTAAATGGCCTGTTGGTCTAGTGGTTAGTGGCCTTGACTGCTATGCTGGAGGTTGCGGGGTCGATTCCCACCCAGGAAAAATGTTTATGTTATCACAAACATTTTTCCTGCACGATCATTTGTTCTGTGTCGGGGTGTAATTTAACTATAAATGTATGTATTTAGAAATATATAAGTATGTTTATCAGTTGTCTAGTATCCATATCACAAGCTCTGCTTACCTTGGGACTAGATGGCGTTGTGTGATAGTTGTGGAATATTATATTATATGTCATGTTAATATAATGGTTCAAATTGAATGTTGTTGTTCATTATTTTAATTTTTTTTTTTTTTATAATTTAAATGAATACATAAATATTTTAATTAACATTAATTTTATAACATTCAAAATGTAAAATGAAATGTAAGTAAGTAAAACTCTTTAGAATTAAACATTCTACCAACAATATAAGTAGCTGTTTCGTAATCATTAAGCGTGCTTCTATAAGTGCTGAAAGAAAGTAAAGAAATCCTAAGTCCTTTTTATGTTGTCAAAGTTTAGACGATTACCGACTTTCGTAACCAAACAAGACGTCACAAAGCAATTTAATAACATATTACACAACTCTGGAAATGTTTTGATAACTTCAACAACTTTCTTGGGGGTTTAAATTGTGGGATCTTCACTCCAACTCTTGAAAAAGATATGACAAAGAAAATTATTACAAACGTCCTTAACTCGACATACATTTTCACTGTTTTTCATACAACTGCTCTTACGCGATTATGACATTATTACACATTTTTCATTAGATATTTTGGAAACAGTATTTTTTTTTTTTTTTTTTTTTTTTTTTTTTTTTTTTTTTTTTTTTTTTTTTTAGTATGTTGTGGATATTATTAACTAGGCTTCTATTGAAATCAAATTATAAATTTGTGTAAAACTAATCCAGTAAAGACCTCTGAAAATCTGCTATTTTGCACGAACTTTGACACATCATAATTTACTCAAAAATTAAAACAGTCAAAAAAGTATAACAATAGAAGCCTTGCAAATTTAATCAAGTTTCAAAATGACGACAATTTTTTCAAAATTTTTTAAGGTTTTAAAAAAAAAACACGTCCTTTCCTGGAACAAGTTTTGTAAAATATTCGAGTAAATCACGGAATTACCGAATGCCAACAGTGTTTTCAGGCGTTTTCTCTCTGTTTCGCGTTGCCTTTGCGTCAAACATCGCGTTGGATTGCGTTAGATGAAGTAACCAGTTCTAAATCATGCTCGATGTTGACGATAGGCGAGTGAAAAAGGACCCTCATAAAGGGCAACTGTAGGATCGGACGACGAGCAATGGGTGGCTCGCCATCAGGCCGTCCGGCAAGGACCAAGCCTGAGTCGACGGGTCGTTGTAAGCCATGCGTGCCTCAACGAGACTGAAGAGGGGCTCCATTGGAAAGAGTTACCTTGGCCCTGGAGTGCAAAGGGCAACCGAAGGAACAGGCGATTTTGTCAGTAAAAATTTAAAACGTCTACGCGTCGCCCTACGATAGAACTGTAGAAGTTTTTGATGACTTTCCACTTCAAAAAAAATAAAAGTTGCCGTCAGTATATGAATCAGAGCCCAAGCCAACTATGAGAAGTTTCGAGCTCGTCGTGTCTATTTGTATTACGAACTTCCTCGCTCAAGCATAAAACCCTTTACAAAGTTCAAGTGAAAAATGAATAGTAGAACATCGTGAGAATGGAAATTAAATTTCCTACAAGCTAGGGTGACAGAGGGGTTCGTTGCATGTTAAGGGGCAGTTTTAATATAACTAAACTCACCAAACCGGCGTGGCAGCCATGTTTTTTCATCAACGACAATTTTAAGTTTAGTGTAAAACTATTTTCTTTATGTATGTTACTCGTACGGTCGATTGTTTCATGTGATCGGCTTCGGCCATTATTTTATTTTGGAATAAAAACGTTTTTTTTTTGTTTGAGGTGGGAAATCATCAAATAACTTCTTTCGCTCTAAGGCGAAGAGATAAAGAGAAACTTTTACTGACTGAAATCTGCCTATGTTCCTTCATATGTCTAAGTGTCAGGGCGACAGTCAAAATGTTCTCGCAGTCCTCGCAGGCTTTGCGCCTTCGGTTTTGTAGAAATTTCTTTGAGGCGCGCATGGAAAACTATGCTACGCTATGGTCGATTCAGACTCGGTCCTTACCAAGCAGCCGTTAAGCGAGCTACCCATTGCTCGTCGTCCGTAAGCTCGCGCTAACGGTGGCCGGGAAGCGCCCTGCTGCTTCCGAAACCCTGAGCGTCTCCTGTAGAAGCGGTTAGAGCGTGAGGATGTCCGTTGAAATAAAAAAACTGACGATGATATTTAAATTATTTGTCTGGTTCAGTTTATCGATAAATGCTTAGCGTCAGACAATAGACTGAGGTAGATGGCCAACCTAATAGGGGCGGAAATATGCTTTTTTAGTTTTGCAAGCAGGTTGTTTTAGCATCATTGCCGACAGAAACATGTTTTCACAGAAAAGAAAACGTTTTAAAAATAGGATTGAGATGTTAATTTCAAAATAGAAAAGTCAATGACAAAGAGAAAAGCAATATCGTTCGGGAATAAGCTAGAAAAACATTGTTATTTATATCCGAAGCCCTCAAAGGACCCCACACAAGTTGACAAGCTAATTCAGTACCTATCTACATAATATCATACATATATGACACAGTTACGTAGGTATTCAGTTTGTCAATATCAGTAAAGTTACAGGAACTGGCGGTCCTTTGAGAGATATTATAGTGACAGTCACACGAAGCCTGTTATGACATATAATCAACATTATTATGTTGCTGCACTTTTAGGGCCCGTGCACACCACGTGTTATAAACGCGCCATTGACGCGCGTTTTAGAAACGTAGGTCGACGGCACGCTTTTATCCTAAGGTCTGCGTATGACTCCCGTGCGTATCGCGTCTGTATGGCGATACAGACGCGATAAATGCGCGTCAATGGCGTGTTTAAAAACGTGGTGTCCACAGGCCTTTACAAGTCAGTATAGCAAACATGTAATGGTGGGCTTGCGGACGGCGAGCAATGGGTAGCTGGCCGCTCGACCGTCCGGTAATCGTCCGGACCGAGCCCAAGTCATCGACGTCGCGTACTGTTCCACGCGTGCCTCAAGATGTCAGCAAACCGTAGGGGCCCAGCAAGGTCGAAGCCTACTGCCAATGGCCTGCTTCAGAAAGGAAGACTCGGCCCTGGTAAGAAAGGCAACGAAGGAACAGGAGTGGGTTTTTAGTCAGTAAAAGTCTGACACACCCTCGCGCTCCGCCCAAGAGCGAGGGATTTAATTGGATGATTATCCCACCGAAAAAAAAAACCATGTCATGGTCAAATTATCAAAATTATTAAATATCTATGATGAGAACCATGCAGATTAGTGTCTTACAAAGAGACCTTCTTAAATTCTTGAATTAAATAGTGAAACTCACTAAATAGAATATCACAAACATCACTAATAGAATCAATAGCGATAAAAAAAAAAAACTTCAATTGCACCAATATTCTAAAACGTACTTGATCCCTAAACATTTTTGATATGTGTATTTAATAAATACAAAAAACTATAAATAACACATTCTAAATACCATAAACATCGACTTTGACATTTAGTTTTTCCAAGGCAACAGAATCCACAAATTATTCCCTCGGGTACTAATAACATTTATTGTAAATGTTTCAGCCAAAGGCGAATTAAACAGTCTATTTTATAGAGGCAGACAGAAAAAGAGAATTTTGTGTTTTAATTTATTAAAGGCGCAGACTTTAGGGTTTCGCGCTAAAACACTCAAAGCGTCATTTTATGAACTTAGCTAAGGCTTTAAGTGCTTTGGTGCGACCTCTCTTCACCTTGAAAATTGTAACGTCGAAGGGAATCCAATAATATTTTTCAACACATTTGCTCAGAAAGTGACTCTCATTGCTCTGTACTTAGGTATATAATGGCACTAGTTACCTATCTGTGAAATTTTGATTACCATTATGCACTAGCTATAATGTAGTTAAAACTTTTTTGTTCAAACTCTTTGTTCGCAAAACAAATTTTGAATTCCCATTAAGTTATTGCGTTCAGTAGTATATAAATTAGTGTCTTACTTACTTATTTCATCCAATTTATTTAATAAAAAACATTTAGTAAATAGATCGTACATTCAAATTTCATTTTTTTTTGTGGTCTATGGCCGCCATTGCAAGATGCGCGCGGTTTTTGGCGAGATTTTTTTTCGTGATTCCATTATGGTTCAGTGGCTGTATTAATTAAATAAAATTAAATACTACAAAATCATTAGAAAATGTTATATCCGTATTCTATTGTCACTACGAGACATTATCGTAAAAGCTTTTAACGCAAGAAAATATGAACGTAACACTAGGCAATATGATCAAAATACCTTAGCCTTCCTCTAGGGGTAAATAATAAAAATGATGCGCGCGCTTACGAAAACAAATTTTTACCGCCATGTCACAGAAAATTTTACTAGTTTTACTGTTGTTTTCTTTACAAGTGTATTGAAAAACGTCGTATAACACAGGTGAATAATTAATGATTACCGTTCTTGACTCTCTTAAGACCCTCACCACGGCTCGGGTCTAAATACCGTCTCGACAGTAATCACTAACATTACACACTGATATCAATAAGTACTATTACAGACTTTGGCTAAATTAGTTAGTTCATTATTAGGTTTAGGGAATCCAATCCCGCATCAAAATCGCGATCTCGCAAGCCAACGGGATTGAAGTTTCGTCTTTCAGATTTAGGAAGATAGAGTAGGTACTTTAACTGATATTGATTACGTTTCTGTCCCCTTCCGATTTAGGACTCGCACAACACAAAATAAGAATTCAAAATTTATTTAGCTGTAGGCAAGATGAAAAATTGAAAACGTAATCAATGTTAGTTGAAATATGAAATAAGTTTTCCTGATGTACAAATTCTACAAAAAAGTGTCGACTTTTATGGAAAGTTGTTAAATCACTTGTTGATGACGCTATGCTGGGTCTAATAAATACGTAATTAGAACAAACGTCATCTAAACCCATTTTTCTTAGCAAAAAATTCAATCCCGCAAGCGTGCGGAATCCCATTTTTCTTAGCAAAAAATTCAATCCCGCAGGCGTGCGGGATCCCATTTTTCTTAGCAAAAAATTCAATCCCGAAAGCGTGCGGGATCCCGCATGAGTGATCCCGCAATTGCGGGATCCCGCGCTTGCGGGATTTGATTACCTAATTAGGTTTAAAGAGTCTGCCAATTGCACCGTATCATACCATTAACGTGCTAGGCACGTATCGAGCATGAAAGGAAGACGATAAAGTCTACTGTACCCACTAGAACGTATCAACGTTTCACGAGTTAAGAAAAGCGAGTTAATATTGAGAAAATTACTTTCTATTCACAATTGATAACTATTGGATTTTCCAATAGTTGTCGTAACCACCAATATTAACCATGAGAAAATAAGCGAAACCCGGGGCCCTGGGACGAAGGCAACGAAGGAACAGGAGTGGGTTTTTAGTCAGTAAAAGTCTGACACTATCTCTTGCTCCGCCCAAAAGCGAGTTTTGTCATAAGATGATTTTCCCAACCAATAAAAAAAAAACCATGAGAAAATTAGATTGAACTGGCTTCAGATTCTCCGTTTTTGTTTCACTTTGCCCCTTACTAGGAGTAACTACTGTATCGTGGGTGCGTTCACAAACATGTAAACTAACATACACAAGACACTCAAAACCGGAACACTTATCTGTAGGCCATACAAATATTTATTGGACCCCCGTTTCATCCCCTTAAGGAGTGAATTTTGGAAATTCAACCTTGTGAAAAGGGGGAATTTCGTTTGTAAGCAAAATCTCATTCCATATAACAATATACTAGGAAGTTAACACAAATAGTATTCTAAATAAATAATAAAGATTGTGATTAATTGTTTTCAGAACTACCCCAATAGCACAAATTAGGTGGTCTTAAAGATTATATTACAACGTAAAAAATTAAAAGGCTTTTTATTTTTATTTATATATTTAAAAATTGTAAGGAGTATTTTTATTTGTTGTATAAATAGACTTTAAACTGAACACAAATACTAATCAATGTGAATAAAACAAAAATAACCCTCAAAATACGGTTTAAGAGGTGTTAAAGATTTTAAGGAAACATTCTTGCGAACAGAGACGCTAGCAAACTGCTAGTTCATACTATGAAATAGAACGACTTGTCTACAATTTTCCAGTTATAATAACTTATGAGGACGTTGAAGTAGATCCTTTTCAAACCCGAGGAAAGTTTGATTAAGCACATAAATCTGGCGAAAGATCTCGTCCTTGTCATGTGGGCCGCTGGGAAGTCGTAAAGCTTTTGTCCGCTTTTGTTAACGAAAATGAGACTTGGATTTTCTCATATGAACAGATAATTCAATATCGACATCAGCAGTATCCTTGATAAGTAAATCCTAAGTTGTGTTTAAAGATGCCGATTAGGTTTTGTCTAAGCGGCTAATAATATCCCATCAAGGGATGTCATGAGCCATCCGATAACCCTTCGGACCGAGCCCGAATGTTCGACGGCGCGTAGTGTTTTACGCGCACCTCAAGGAGATGTCAGCATGAGCCCGCCATAATTATACCGGTAAGTCCTCTCTATGAGTGGGAGAAAAGACCTTATGTCGTCCTCACCTTCCGCATGACGCAGGTTCTCACCGGACATGGAAAGTTCGGGAGGTTCCTGCACCGGGTTCGTGCAGAAGAATCACCTGGGTGTCACCACTGTTTGGACCGCCCGGAAGCCACGGGAGATGTCAGCAAACCGTAGGAGCCCAGCAGGGTCGAAGCCCACTGGGGCATGGGTTCGCTTCTGAAAGGAAAACCCGGCCCTGAAATGCAAGGTAACAAAGGAACTACGAGTGGGTTTTTGTCCGTAAAAGTCTGACACGCCATCGCGTTTCGCCCAAGGGCGGGAGATGCCATTGCATGATTTCCCACCTAAAAAAAAGGTGTTAGCAAAACCGTAGGGGGCCCAGGGTCGAAGCCTACTGGGGCTATGGGTTGTGCGAAAGAGATCGCCCTTGAACGAAGGTAAAGAAGGAACATAGGAGTGAGTCAGTAAAATTCTGACACGCTCTCGCGCCCCAACCAAGAGCGAAAGAAGTTAGATTATTACCTACCTAAAAAAAAAGATATCATGAAAGGTGAAACAAACTAGAGATTGGTAACATTTTCTACATCGAAACTCATAATCATAACAGTACCGCTAACCTTCCTTCGAAATGCCATTGTCTGTTGTGCAAAAAAAAAAAAAAAGTGAATAACTGAAAATTGAGAAAGCAGTCCTTAGAACCTTATCTAAGAATTCGTCTGAAAAATGAATAAATAAAAAGACTGGACGATCCAGAAGGCAATTCTAAAGATATTATAATTGTATACAGTAAGCGAAGCAAAGGAACGGAAACAGAAAAGACTGAAGCCTCGGGCCGTTGTAAAAATACTTTCCAAGGAAGACGCCTCCAATTAAAACAATCTAATCTCTTGCAATTTACAGCGAGCCTTCGCGCTGTAAAACATTACTTTCAGGAAACGGACAAGCGTGTCTTAAGAGCGTCCTACCCGAGGTACAACATTTCATACAACCGCTCATACGTGATTATGACGTACACAATACACATCTTTCCGCAAATATTTTGGAAATACAGATATCTTGTGGATATTATCTAGGTTTCTATAGAGATCAAATCCTAAATTTATGTAAGACTAATCCAGTGAAGAGCCCTGAAAATCTGCTATTTTGCAAGAACTTTGGGCCTTCATAATATACTCATATATTAGAAAAATAAAGAAAATAGAACCTTGCAACAAATGAAACCTTGCACATTCGTTCAAGATTTTTCAAAAACTTTTAGGGTTTTTAAAAAAAACAGCGTATTTCTTGGAACAAGTTTTCTGAAATATTCGAGTGAATGGCGGAATTACCGAATGCAACCAGAGTTTTTATGCGTTTTTTCCGCGTTGCCAATTTATCAGACATTGCTTTGGATTGCGTTGAATGAAATAACATGCTTTAAAACCAAGCTGACGTTGACGATTGACTAGTGGGGAAGGCCCCTCTTAAGGCGATGACGCACGGTGCCCTCTCGGTAATACCGTGTTGATAGACGCAGTGTTACAAAGGGCGGCAAAAACCAAATTTTTTAAGTTGAAGCAAGGCTTTAGTTAAAGGAATCTAATAAATGAAGGTTTTTATTTATTTTTTTCTTAACCGGTCTAACCCTTATTACACTACTCGATATTCAAACAGTCTTAGTCGATGTCGCGTAGTGTAATAAGGGTTAGACCGGTCTTACTCGGAACAAAAAATAAGACAGTCTGAATATCGTGTGTTGAATATCGCGTAGTGTAATAGGGGCCTATTAACCTTTTATGAATCCAACTCATAGTATGTATATATCTATCTGATAGATTGTACGTGTGATTGATTGTATCCGAATGCTCTAATAGAATTACAATGCTGTAAGTGGATTTGGATGAAATTTTAAAGTTTGGAACCTGAAATAAAAAAAAAAAAAAAAAAAATTGGCTACTTTTTATTTTTTTATTCAGTATAAAGCGAGTAAAGCCGTGGGACACAGCTAGTGCATGGTAAATTATGGTTATTATGTTAAATACATATATTTTCTAAACAACACTGATGATTAGTAGTAAATTCACATCATAAATCATTTTAAAGCGCCAACACTGTTCGACGTCATTGTGCAAAAATTTTAAACTTAAGTTATTTATTTATTAAAACTTCATGCAACACAAAGGTACAAAGGCTTAATGGCTTAGGCATTCTCTACCAGTCAACCAAGGGTAGTGAAGAGAAAATATGGCAGGCAGGTGTATAAAAACGAAAAAGTATTAAGAACACATGTACAATGTGCGTGTACTCTATTTCATTTCGAAAATCCTCAAATGTAATTTGCTTCACAAAACGTTTCAAAATATAAAATAACACACTATTACATTTCATCTTTCACTCAAATTTTAAAAAAGGGAATAAATAAAGTTTAGGTTTAGTTACTCAGTTTTTAAGTTCTCGTAAATATTTTGCTCGAAGGACATTCTCGAGAACATATCCGCAAAGTTCTCGCTAAGAGAATGTCCTCGGGAATTTCCCATCACTAGCGCAGGTGCATAAGAAAGAAAAAGTATTAGGAACACAAGGGTATAAATGTACAATGTGCGTGTGTGAATAATGTATGGTAATTATGTTTTTCATTTATTGATCAAAATGTCCTATTGTTGTGTTGAGCAGTGCTGACTCAGAGGTAACGGCCCGAATTGTTGTAGTTCGAACCCAGCCAGGTGTATTACTTAGGTGTATTACTTTGTGTACTTTATTTTTTCACCACTGCTCTCAAAACCGGTGAAGGAAAACATCGTGAGGAAATCAGCATGTCCTAGAAACAAAACTTCGAAGACATGTGACATCCTCCAATCTGCACTGTGCCCTCGTGATGAATTGTGGCGAATTCCCTCTCCTAGAGAGGACGCCTGATTCTCAGCCAATCATTATAAGACTATACCCTATTCATCTTCCTCATGTCAGCAACTGTAGGGGCCCAGCAGGGTCGAAGCCTACTGGGGCCAAGGGTCTGATTCTGAAAGGAAGACTCGGCCCCGGTACGAAAGGCAACGAAGGAACAGGAGTGGGTTTTTAGTCAGTAAAAGTCTGACACTATATCCCGCCTCGCCCAAGTGCGGGGAATATCATAAGATGATTTTCCAACCAAAACAAAAAATACCCTATTCATCTTTCGACTTGAGGCAAAATGTAAACAAAAAAAAAACCTTCGACCAAAATTTTTAGACATGTTTGAATACATTAATAATACTCTCCTTTTCTGTTGAATGCATTGGCGTTTTCTTTGCACGCTTTTTCTTCGGCGAATAACAAGAACTCAACGAAAATATCTCGTATCAACAAGTTGATCGATACTGAAAAAGATGGCGGCATTTAACCCGCCCGATGACAAAATATCACATTTTTATGTAAAATGTTTGCAGTATCGGTGGTCTGTAATTTAGAAGTAGTATAAAAGGTCTGTTTACCTTTTATCTCACGGCTCCCTGAATAGGTTATAATTATTATTTATTGACGACTAGCTTCTGCCAGCGGCTTCGTCCGCGTGAAAGTAGGTTTTCCTATAGGTATACAAACTTTGGACCCCCTTTTCAACCCCTTTGTACATAAAATCATCATCATCATAAAAGAAACCTCTGTACAGAATTTCAGTATTCTAGATCTTGGATTCTTGGTTTGGAATGAGCGTTGATGAGTTAGTGAATCCGGAATTTGCTTTTTATACACCACAAATTTTTAATTAGTGCAAATACTTAAAGGGCTTACTAGAAAAAGTCTTGTTATTATTTATGTAAAGTCTCAATGAATAATATTCATAAACAGCAAAGTTATTAGCGTTTATTTATATCCCAAAATGTCACTCAATTTATGGAAATATCGTACAGGCTGATTATGAATGAATAAATGGCGTATAGAATGGAAAAATACTGCGCGTAGTATTTTCTAGTAGCAATTGTTATAAAAGATTAATTCAATTAGGGATTTACCAATTATGACCAATTTTCGTGGACAATTTTGGGATTTCGGTTTTTTTACTTTTGACTACACAAATATGATCAGTAACGGGTACGACTAGAGCCCCATTTTTTTGTACTAATTAAAAAATAGTGGTGTATAAAGATTTGGTTTGATGCTGCAGAAAAATATAAGATGAAGTGTATAGGGGAAATACATGCAGTATTACTAAGGCTATGAACTGAGACATTGTTAAATTAATATTTTCACAAAAATATATATATTATTGATTTGGTTTTATAGTAAAAAAAAAAACTTCTTGCTTGATATTTATTAAGTTTGCAGAAGAAACATAACCCTTCTTGCAGTCGGGTAAAAACAAGATTAACTAGAACTAGACTTTAACTATGTATAAAAGGAGAAACTGGCTGATTGACATATCAAAACACAGCGGAAACTACAGGCCCTAGGAGTGTGAAATTTTGCACAAGGCTTCTTTTTATGACTTAGGCGAGCACTAAGAGAGGATTTTTTTTTAAATTCACCCTCTAAGGGGATGAAACGGGGTTTCAAAGTTTGGAGAAATCTACCTTCTCGTGAGCAAAGCCGCTGGCAAAAGAAAGTTTTTTTTATTTTTATAAATTTATTGTTTCCAGAACTCGTTGAGCTTAACTCATTTGAGTTATTTTACTCATATGCATCATATTTTGCGATAAATTGCATGCACTGTGTTATCGGCAAAGGTCGGAATTAGGTAGAGTTAAACATGTACTTACACCGATTTCATACAGCGAAAGAATAAAGTGGATATGCCTCAATTCCCTTGATTAATTATAAAGAGCAATCAGAAAGGGATCGCACTTTTAATCATGACAAGGTCTATTTTTAATCGGAATATCAACAAATAAGTTTTCTCTCTTTAGGTGTGTCAGACTTTTATCGATCAAAACACACAGCCTAACTAAGTATAGGAAAAAAGCATCATTATCATTTCAGCTGAAAGATGTCCACTGTTGGACATATCCCTCCCGCGACCCCTACCAGGTCATCAGTCCACCTAGTAGGAGGCCTTCCGACGGTACGTCTTCCAGTACGCGGTCGCCACACCAGAATCTTTCGGCCCCATCGACTATTTGTTCTGCGAGCAATATGCCCTGTCCACTGCTACTTAAGCATAATGATTCTTTAGGCTACGTCAGTATAAAACAAGGATAAATTAAAAAAATAACCTTTGTTTTATTTCTGCAGCGCTTTAAAACATCGAAAGACGGTCACGTGAAGTGTTTGTAATTGCTTCAAGCGCCAAGTTTTTACAGCCCAAGACACAGGAAGTTGTGGGTCCGATTCCGTTCCATGCAATGATTCCTAATGGTGATCTGGCCCTGACCATCCGTATAGCTATAAACAGTTTTGATGTCATCAGCCATAGAGTACGGTATCACCACAATTGCAGTATTTAGAGATGGTGGTACTTATAATATTTGTGACGTTGAGAAGACCGAGTAGAATGGAAAGCTTTGTCGAAGGACAAGCTAAACCGGGTGTCCGATAAATAAATAAGTAAAAATAAAACGTTAGGAAATAAAACCTTTAATTATAATCCAGTTTTAAGGCATGTAAATAATCATTGTATTAGGAAAAGAAAAGCAATAAAGGCTATTTTTATTTTATTTATTATTTATCTCTGAGGTTTTTATTATTATTTATTTGTTGTTAATATTGTTGACCACATGGGATTTTTTATTAGAAATCCCGGAAAGATCCATATTAATATCAACATTTCGATGCAAGTACATGAATAACTCTTACCTAACTCCGACCTCTGATTATAACAAATAACAATAAAAAAATAATTTCTATAAAATCATCATTAAAATTTGTTTATTTATCCCATATTACTTCGGGTCAGCCAACGACCTTAAGGTCGTTGGGGTCGGCGCAACACGTTTTTTTCATCCATTCTGTCCCGTCAGCCGTCACGCTATCACTAACTCCCTTTTCTATTATAACACTAATCTATCCATCTTTTCTTTGGCCTCCCTCTCCATCCATCCACAAGTATACTCATAACGGTTGTTTAGTATTAGAAATTGACAAAAATAAACACCTAATTGGTGGTCTACACTATATTATTGTCGTAGTACGAGTATACGTTGAAACGCTTGATTTATACGGACCTTGTTGATAAAGCCGCTTCAACAGCGCCCACAGTGTAGTCTACGAGCTCTGTGTCATTAGCCAATCAATTTGTATGAAAATTGTTCCGTGTCCAAGGTTGTCTAATATTGACATTGTCCGTTCCTTGTCCACATTGCACAATGACATTATTTAGTTCTTACTATGAATAATGTAGCACGTGATTATGTAAACTTGGACGTCAGCTGTATTTACTAAAACCCACATGGATTAATCTTTTATTACTGACTGTGGATTAAAGTTATACCAAACTAGAAAAATAGATGGTAATTCAGACGTTTCTTATAGTAGTAACTTTATCCTTTCTTTTGAGATGGGAAATCATCAAATAACTCCTCACGCTCTGGCTGGAGGGCGAGGTAGTACCAGACTTTTACTGGGTTTAACCAACCCAAGCCCCCATTTGAGATGGGAAAATCATCTAAAGACATCCCCCGCTCTTGGGCGGAGCGAGAGGGCGTGTTTTTGGTTTATCCGGCAAGAACCAATCGTGACCTGAGATATATGACATTGAGTCAAACAATTTTGGTAATAAGAGGAGCACATCCAGATCTATTTTATCAAATATTCAGGTTGCATAGATAGCATAATATTCAGGTTGCATAGATTCCCACTGCTGGGACTCAGACCTACTCTCTAGGAGAGGGAATGGGCCGTAATCTACCACGCGCGCGCTCAGTGCGGGTTGGTAGATTTCGCATGTATTAAATTTTGTTTTTATACTAGGGCAAATGGTTCCCCTCATGATATATTCCTTGCAAAAAAATAAATGCTCCAAGCCTTACAACTCGAGTCCCTCTATAACCTCTGGGCCACCACTTGTCTGCTCTTTAAGGAACCTAATCAAACAAATCTGGGGATCCAGGACATCCACCCATCTCATACACAATACCAGTTTGTAGTGGCCTGCTATGCTGCCCGTCCTGCATAGCTATATTATACGAGGTCAAAACGAGCTGTACAGGTTGTCAATTACTAGAACAGAAAAAAAAAATCCTGTCCATCGACACGAAAAGAAGAAGAATGAAACAAAAATGATGGACTATGACGTCGTATCAACGTCATATCTTCAATAGTCCAATACGCCAAACATCTCCGTCAACCGGAAAACAACAAACAAAATGGATCCATTGACAAGCCAACGCCTACAAAAACCATAAATACGTCGATGCTAATGAAAGGAATCGCGCACGCTTGCCCTTGGGGCACACCCCAAGTTTGCATACACTTACGTAACGCACCAAGGTCAGGCTGACACTGGTGCCACACCTTTATTGCATGTGTAGCACTTGAAAGGAAATTACAGCTATTTCAGCAGTCTAGCCTGCATGGGCACTACGTAGTTGGCCACTTGAAACTGAACGATGAGCGACCTTGGAACTTCACCGTGCTAATGCGTCAAACTGTCGGTTTGCTCGAGCAAAAAAGTAATGGAAGTTACTACTTTTAATGGGTTTTGAAACACGGAATTTGAAATCGTAATAAAACGGTTGTTTTACCTTTTATTAGGCTTAGCAGCTTGATTTGATGATAATTGCCAAAAGTAGCAGTAAAGTTGTTAGCGTTTTTATGTCGCATATGTGTTTGATTGATTGTGAAGTAATCCTCCAAGATGGCAAATTAAGTTTATACAAGCGTAAAGTTAAGAGGATTAATAAATTAGAACCAATATAAGCAAAAATGGTAATAAAATACCTCGCTAAAAAGACAGGATTATGCAAAGACCTTCTGTCGTAACTTCCGAGGATTAGACGACGATAAAGTGAAAATTTATTGGTTTAATCAAGCAAGGTTGCGTTCAGTTGGCGTTTCAATAAAATAGACCTGTTAGGTCTTAAAGTACTTTCTAAATTGACAGGGAACGCGTTAAGTAAAACCTAAGGACCAGGTAGAGGACAATGGGCACTTTTGTATAGACTCCGTAGTCAGGGTTGTATCAAGTTATGGCATTATTATGCTATTTGAAAGGTCGTAGTAACATGTTCAGATGTTTTTGAAACGGTAACTGCATTACTCTGCTTAACCTAAAGGCCTTTTCATTTCTGATTCAATCATGCCTTATCTATAAGTGGGTTTAGTGATTTCAAACCTCTTCATCTTTAACAAAATGAAGCTATTGAAGCTCCGAGTCCAAAATACCCATTCTCTTTTATGCTGAAGGTGGTCAAACTGATAGTGGTTTTGACAGTGGAAATGAAAGATCTTTTAAACGTAGCTATACAGTTCGGTAACTTTTTTTACTATTAACGAAAACACCAAAGAGAGGATGGTGGGACACAGTAGGACATTGCCGCAAGAATTGACGAGATGAAGAAAGACAGAGAGCTAAATTAAACGGATGAGGGGAGGCCTTTGTCCAGAAATGTGATAGACTTAGGCGAAGTTCCTCTCTTCCTTCAACTGGAGAACAAACGAAGTAATCACAACCTCCCAAACCTATTTTCTTCTAGCATCCAGCAGCATTTTTTTTAATCATTTTGGTATTCGCACGTTTAGACCCAAAACCATAAAAAAGGACAGTAAGTACCCTCAACGAAGTCACCACAAAATTGCATTACGTACCTTGACAAATAGATTGTATAACATTCAAAAAGCAACAAAACATTTAACGAACCACCTAATTCACGCGCAAGGCCGAAATAATCAACAATGCTGTAACAAAATACTGAAGTGCTATGAAATTTATTGGTTTTCAAGGAATCCTGTGAAGTGTCCCGGTTTATAGCGAAGTGAGACGTGGACGTAAATCATCTTGTTACGACTTCAGCGATTATTACGACCGTCACCATTGTTTTATGTCACTGGTTTAGTTTCAGGAAGTAATATTAACCCAACTGTGATAAGATATCTATTTCTGTATTTGCAAACACAAATGCTAAGACATTAACATAAGCATCTGAAGAGTTTACCATCGATTCGAAAAGAAGATGTCTGTGTATATTCGAACTCAGCCCATATTTGGTTTTCTTTTCTGTTGTCGGGACTGCAATTTGAATTTAAGGTTAAATTTGCTTCACCGCAGTAACACTATATGAAGGTGCAGAAGTAGAATTTTTGAACTTTGAATGGGTAATCTAGAGCAAATCGAAAATGATATAGCAATAGAATGAATCCATACCTATACAGAAGAAAAGACCAGAAAACACTATGAAAAAGCCTGAAGCCATTAGAAAAAAATACGATAAAATCATTTTTGCAGCACATAACAATGAACTCACGTGAATACATAAATAAGCAGCACTTACAGAGGGTTGAAAATGCACGTTAAACACATATTAATATTCTAAGTCGACCGGCAAGCGTGCAGAACAACGTTACAATTCATGCAAATGTTGAAGTATGCAGATTTTGCTTAACGCATTCATGTAGACCAGAACGACAGTTGAAGCAAGATTGATATAATATGTTTCATATCGCGTTGCTGTGACAATATTTTCATATTGTAAGAACGCTACGATATTGCTTTGTATATTTTTCATGTAATACCACTCTCGTTGCAGATGGATTTTTGATGAGGATACCCTTTGTCGAGTGAAAAATTATATTGTAATATTTTTTCTCGAAGGATTGCCTTACAAGAGGCTTTGCAAGTCATTGTTTTCTTTTACTGCGATACTCCGAATTTCCTCGCTGATATGAATCGTCGCTTTAAGTAGAAAGGGAGATTCTGACATTTCGCCTTTATCATAGTTTCTGTTTTTAGAAAAGACCTTGTCTTGGGTCAACAGTCCGGAAACTATTTTAATCAATATAAAACCTTTTGCATACCAATGGATTTGTCAATTTACCAAGATACTTTTCCTCGCGGATATGGATCGTCGCTTTAAGTAGCAAGGCAGATTCTGACATTTCGCCTTTATTCTAGTTTCTGTTTTCAGAAAGGACCTTGTCGTGGGTCAACAGTTCCAAAACTATTTTAATCAATATAAAACCTGAATACCAATGGACTTGTCAATTTACCGAGATACTTTCAGCTCTATCTTTACGCTCATTTCTCAAATAAATATATATCTCTGAAAATTTTGGATAGCGTTCAACTGGGCATCCAAACCCAACTATTAATGGTTCGTTTTATAGTCAATCTGTCCATATAGAAAGTCAAACCTATATTTCATGTGCTCCAAAAATGGATTGTCATAAATCAGCAAATCCTATGGAATCGTTTAAATTTATGTTTATGAGTAGGTACATTGGCTGAAAAACTTCTGATTATAATCAAAAGCGAAGGTTATCGAAGACATACTCGTACACCAATATTCGTAATCAATGCAAGTGAGCTTATATTTCAAGAAAACAAATTTGCGTGATTTTGGCTGATAGTATAGTGGTTATTTATGGGTATGCAAGTTAGGTGTCGTTCCACAAGGACGAAGGTAAGGTCGACGTTCTAAAACCTAATGGAATATCACAATGTTAGTGACGCGAACTTCAGTGAAACTTTTGACGTGACCGTATGTTTTTTTAGAGTAATTCTAATCTTGCAAATTAATTTTGAAACAGTTTTCCCTAATCGAATGATCTGAAATTTGGCACACCTATGTAATTTGGCTGATGCTGAAAGCTGGTCTGATGATAGAGTCTGGCCATGAAAACTACTTGGTGCAACAAGATAACCCCATCGCGTTTGGGATCTTTGGAATGATCTTCATGAATATTTATTTGGAGGTATGCGGAACAAAGAGTAAAGTCCCGCAAACCTCCGTTGAAAAGGGAGGATCCTCCGACCAGACCGGTGTTATGTCTGATGGGCAACTGCCCGTTAGATGATTTCGGGCTATCGTATATATTAGGCGTTTGACCACTATCTCACATGATGGTAAGCGATGATGTGGCCGACGATGGAGCACGCTTGCCTAGAAGTAACCTATTCACTCTTGACTTAAAGACCCCTAGGTTGTAGCTATCAGGAAACAGACTCCGGCAGGGAATTCTACTCCTTAGCTGTACGCATTATGAATGTGTTCCCAAAACGCTTTGTACGTATGGGTGGAATGTCCACCATGTACCCGATGGTGCAATGCTTATTTTCTAAAAAAGTATTTTTCATAGTAAACTTAAATAATTTCTTTTTAGCTGGTTTATTTGTAATTAAGATTACAGAACGAGAGTTTTCTAAGAGTATACCTATCAACTTTTTAGGTTTTTGATTATACAAGTTCACGAAAAAGTTTTTTTCAGACTTTCTCTCAGGGGACGTCCGTCTGGCCCAAATGTAACTTCGTTAGAGTAACGTAATTTCGATGGTAATAGGCAACGATCCTACTTGACCTTTGAAATTCCTGACCTTTGATCATGCAAATCCAAATTCTAATATGTCTTGTCTCCAATTTGGGATCAGATCGTCTTTGTTTGATGACCCAGATTAGGGATGTCGCTAAGGTGGTATTAGGGTTGAAATATCAATCCTCGAGACGAAGATATCACCCAGATCTATTTTGTAATTAGATATTTACAAACTTGTTTTTAGTCAAGTCCTTTGAGTAAAAGGTTTATGCCTCGTGATTAAGAATTATATATCACCACACCCCACACATCTATTGGCTCGCCGTCCGATCGTCTGGTAACCGTCCGAACCGAGCCCAAGTCGTCGACGGCTTGTACTGTTACACGCGCGCCTTAAGGAGATGGCAGCAAATCGTAGGGGCCCAGCTGGGTGGAAGTCTACTGGGGCCACGGGTAGTGTGAAAGCGGGGCCCGGGGCCCTGGAACGAAGGCAACGAAGAAACAGGAGTGGGTTTTTAGTCAGTAAAAGTCTGACACTATTTCGCGCCCCGCCCAAGAGCGGGATTTGTCATAAGATGATTTTCCCACCCAATAAAAAAAACCCACACACCCATAAGCATATTAATACACACATGCATATCTGCTGTCTTTCACACTCTTTGTGTAACTTGGGACTGGTTTTTATTATATTTTTTTTTTTTGTTACAATTGTTAGTATAAATGACACTGTCTTCACTTGTTTTTGGTTGTGAATATTAACATAATAATCCATCTGGCTGAACCCTATTTTTTAAGATACAGGCTAGTCCTAGTTTAAAAGGTAGAGTCAACTATTGCATTATAATGTAAATATTATTTTCAAACAATGTAGGTACCTTTATATAATCGGATTTTTACTCGATAATTAGGCAAACCTTTTTTTTTACACTGTGGCCGAAAACTAGCTCACACTCGGACGAAAACCAAATTTTTTGGATGAAAACTAGCGAAAACCCTACTTTTTCAAAAAATATTTTTTATAAAAAAAGCCGTGAATGTGATAAATTGTCCTGTGATGTTAACAAAAAGGAAATCAAATAAAAAAAGAAGACTATATAAGCAATAAAAACAAATACGATACATTTTTGTAAAGGTACTTCAAGATATTTATTTCACATCACAAATCTGGCAACTCCGATTATTGGACGAAAACCAGCGCAATCACCCTATGCAGTGCAAAGTGCTATGTTTTTGTGAAATAAATACTTATTAATTATTATTACCACATTAAGACCATGTCCTGGAATAGGATACTTTTATCCCCAGAATATGTAAATATTCCCTTGAGATAATTTTCTACTTTCACGCGGGCGAAGCCACTGGCAGAAGCTAGTGAATTCATATTATTGTTACATGTCACAAACATGTTTTGAAAGAGCGACCACCACAACAGCAAGCTTTTCCAATGACACCAATAACACATTTCTCATAGAAGTAAATGACAGCCAGACGAAGTCCATATAAGGAGCGCTAAATCAAGCCATATTTGGAGTCTACCGTAAGATGTTAAACAGCGATTATAAAAGAGTAATTTGAGAATTTTATGTCAAAAAATACTCAGTTACGACTCCGGATTGGCAATACGACAGTTAAATGGCGAAAGGCAATATTGGAAAACCATTATCAAGCGTAATGTAGGTAATGCCAATCGTCTGTTAAGTTTTTACTACTAGGTTTAAAACTGTGATCTTTAAACGCAATCTCGCAATCCTGTTTTTCCTTTTACGAACTTTAAACGGCAAATGCACTTAGCTGAGCGTAAACAGAAAGTAGACAAATATGAACCGGACAACAGACGAAATTGATTCAGTGAGGCCCACTTACATTACATAGTTTGACCTAAGGATCGAATTAAAAAGTTTCTTCAGTCTCTACTAATTGATAAATAGTACATTAAGAAGGAAGTGACTGGTGATTACCGGTAAGGCGGTAATCAAACCTGAGCCGAAGGAGAGGGTCTTAAGAGAGCGGAGGGCCTTATTTATAACCAATGTTTAACAAATAAAAGATTCTGATTCACTATCCGAGACCAGAGGCCTTACCACGATCCATTTTACGACCTAAACTGAACTGTTCAAGGGACGGCGCTATATAGGGTGTATAGCTCCATCCCTCTTTCTCGCTCGCACGGTTGACATGTTAATACGTCATTGTAAGAGCCCCAGAACCAAAAAAAAAAAAAAAAAATCAGGACTTACTATCCCAGTATGAATTACTAAAGACATGACCAACGCGCAAATGGGTCACCTACTAAAGACAACGACCAATAATTTCATAGAAACACCTGAGATATCTCGCTATCTAGACACATAGCTACCGGTAATGGCAACACCGTACGTGTTTAGAGTGTTCAGACCAAACGTATTGTTGGTCGCTGACTGTAAGGGCGCCTTTCGCAGTTTATCGCTTTTCAATATTATATTAACTTTTCGCTCACACCGAACCGACTATACGCTATTACGCAGATCGTTGTTGGGTTATGGGGCAAAGTGGATTTCAAAGTAAAAGGATTACATCGAATTGAACGTAGAATTTTATATTTCGACAGTCTTACAGAGAAACACGGGAACAGTATGCGTCGGACACACAGACAGTGACAGTAATTACTCTATAGCACATACATCAAGACAACCAAGTATGGAATTAGTTTGTTCAATCTCCAACACGTTGTCGCTGCCTCTCGAAGGCCGATTATTGTACTACGCGTAGCAAACCAAAGTAGGTTTGCTTCACACAAGTAACGCATACGTTATAGCGTATTGTCCGTATGGTGAGAATGCATACTGCAGACTGAGTTCACGTTTACACTGAGGCTGACAGTGAGCATACTCACAGTCGGCGGCAGACAATACGTTTAGTGTGAACGATGCCTTAATAGCTTACTATAAAGACCTCCGGTGTGCAATACGCATCCATAACGGAAAGTTGGTACATCACGCCCCCGCTTCTGAACAGCCATTTCTACCCCACGCTTAGCAAATATGGCTGATACATTTTTCTTGTGCCTAAACAGGTTATAATGTCGTATTATTTTGTCAGGTTAATGTCCTTATTTGAGTAGGTGTGATGTATAGGAAGAGTCACATGTTTTGGCGGGATAAAGGGACCTTGTTTTAGGTTACTGAAAGATGATATTTGGGTTAAGTACTGTGACAATTTTATTGGGTGATGTTAAATTCGTGTTGCTTTTTATTTCATTGGTGTTCGTTTGAGTGTCTTCAAAAGATACAAATAAAATTGAAGTGTCTATTTGCAATATCAACATATGACAGACTGAAAGTATTTTCAATACCTACTCATCTATATCAAAAAAGGCATTTTTTTTTTCTTTTTTTTCTGTCTGTCAGACCGACAGACAGACCGTCTGTGTTTGTCCCGGCTAAACTCCAAAGTGGCTGGACTGATTTTAACGGAACTTTGTAGATTTTGATTTTTTAAAGAGTAACTTAGGCTACAAATCCGAGAAAAAAAAACTTCTTTAAATTGTAAAGAAATGGCATTATACTATTTTATGAGTCTAACGCGGGCAAAGTCGCGGTCACCATTTAGTCTAAAATAAAATTTACTTATTTTGCAAATAAACATATACCTACTTAATAAGAATATTATATTATACATATATTATATTAATTACTTACAATCATTCCAATACATATTTGTGTTATCTCTCAACAAAACGTCTTACGAATTCCAGTGTATAAATTCATACAACACATTAGTTTAACTCACACACACTAAACGATTTAGAGGCTCAAGCGAAAATGAGAACCAGTAGCCTTTGCAGAGGCAGCTCACGGAATAATACAGTAAAATAAATATTTCGTGCGAATATTCCATAAGGTATATAATCACCCTACTAACGCCGGGTACATAAGGGTCGCCGCACACGGACCACACGTGACAGCCACAAACGCCGCCACGAGAAGTTAGAAGCGGCCACAAAGGTAGCTGAAGCGCGCGACAGCCGCTTTTGGCCGGTGGCTGCTACTTTTTTTAACCCATAAGCGCAGTAATCAGTCAATCACAGTATCATAATGGACTCTGAGGAAGAAGGTTTAAATGCACGATTGGCGTGTTACGGCGTTTTGTATCTATCGGCTTTAGTGGCCCGTGCGAACCACAAGAACACACACACACACACAGCGGTGACTGACCTGTTGGTGTAGTGGTTAGTGGCCCTGACTGCTAAGCCGGAGGTCGTGGGTTCGATTCCCACTCAGGACAAATGTTTGTGTGATGAGCACGATCATTTTTTTCTGTGTCTGGGTGTAATTTATCTATATATGTATGTATTTAGAAATGTATTAGTATGTTTATCAGTTGTCTAGTAACCATAACACAAGCTCTGCTTAACTTGGGACTAGACAGCGTTGTGTGACAGTTGTGGAATATTATATTATTATATTATATTATTATTTGTAGCGTGTGGCGGCTACCGGCATCAACCGTGAGCGGCGAATCCATATAAAATGTATGAGAACTATAGGAAATATGCCGGTGGCGGCATTTAGTGGTTGTGGCAGGTGGCCCGTGTGCGGCGACCCTAACTCCCTTTGAGGGGTGTTGAAGGGGCTAACCTCGCATTTCTTTCACTTTCCATCGAAGGGTTCAGTTTAATGGCATTTCAATGGCGCTAGCTTGGAGGCTTATGGTCATGCTTGGAATAGCTTTGACGGTTTCTTAATTACGAGGTATTGATGAATGACTGAGGTAAGGAATTTGAAGGGCATTGAAATGAGAGGGGAACTATTCGAATATAATTTTAACCTTTACTTATTTGAGGGTTTATTTATTTATTTAAAACTTTATGCACTAATGAAACATTGTACAAAAACGGACTTAATGCCTTAGGCATTTTCTACCGGTCGACCTTAGGGTGGTGCAGATATAACATGGCAGGTGCAGCTTAAAAGAAGACTGACAGAGAGGAAATAAGAACAATAATAAATATATACTTAGATACATACAAACAAATAAAGAATGAAATTGAGAGAAAAACGAATACAACAAATCAAGAGTGTGATGAATCTACCAACTTCTTGCGAAAATGTTCTCGTGCTTCACTTTAAAGGACAACCGACTGGTTGCCGTCCTGATGTTCAGAGAGAGCGCATTCCAAAGGGAGATCGTCTGAACAAAGGAAGAGGAATGGACAAACCCAGAGCGGTGCGTCGGACTTCGTAGAAGACGATTATTTGTAGATCGAAGATTTTTATTGTGCGCGGAGCAAAGGAATTGAATTTCTGAAGTCAGATAAGAAGAAGAAGGGTTATCTAAAAAATAAAACAGGAAACAAAGAAACACTAGATTTAAAACGCTAGCTGTTGCCAGCGGCTTCGCCCGCGTGATAATATAGAATATATATATTTTTTTTTAATTGATATAAACCAGTGCTTGACTGCGATCCCACCTGATGGTAAGCGGAGATGCAATCATTTTCCCAAGGAAACATATTCCTGAGATAAAAAAATCTCTTATGTGCTTTCCAAGCGATGGTCTACCCGTTTAACAAGTTTCAGAAATCAGTTCGGCCGTTTGAGCGTAAAGAAGATAAGTTCTACATAATAATTATTATCTATCTATTACGGTTACAACTTAAAAAAACAAACATAACCTTTATACTGTTAGAAAAGATTCCGCAAATTTGAGATAAGTTAGGAATTTTCATACACAATGAATGTTACAAACGAATAGTACCGTATCTGGACTAGGAAATAAGTGGGTTATCGCAGACTTGAGCCATTCTTAGTTTCCGAGCCTGATAGCCATTTTATCAGATCTGTTTGGCGAAAAACTCGCAGTTTCTTTGTTCATTTGTAAGAGATTTTGAAAACGTGTCTTTAGGAAATACAATAGTAAGCTAGTTGAGGAAAAGCTAAGCTCGCCACAGGATTCTCAATCAATATTATTCTATTGACTAGCCTGTTGGTCTAGTGGTTAGTGGCCCTGACTGCTATGCCAGAGGTCGTGGGTTCGATTCCCACCCAGGATAAATATTTGTGTGATGAGCACAATTATTTGTTCTGTGTCTGGGTGTAATTTATCTATAATATGTATGTATTTAGAAATATTTAAGTATGTTTATCAGTTGTCTAATACTCATAACACAAGGTCTGCTTAGTTGAGTTTAGACTGCATTGTGTGATAGTTGTGTGAATATTATTATTATATTATTTTTTGGGTGGGATACCATCGAAAACTCCCCCGTTCTGAGTAGAGCACGAGTGCCAGACTTGTTCCTCCAGTTGCTCTTTTCGTTCGAGGGCCATGGTGACTTTTTCGCACAACCCAATAGTCAACCACTGTTACTCCTGAGAACCAGATTAAAAATGTCGTCAGAAAAGCGCCGGTACAATGAAGCTCAACGAGTCTCAGAGAAACAATTCAACTGCCTTCAATACCGCAATGAGTTTAATAAGAAAAGAACAAGAGAGGAGTAAGAAAAATCTTCTTTGGCAGCTTTTTATTTTAATACACTGTCATGAAAAAAAAAATTGTTTAAAAACTTGTATCCAGCTAAGATCTGTGATGCTAAAAACATATCTGTCTTCAAAAAGCTAGTCAAAGAACATTACCTCTCTACCATCTCCTAAGTTATATATTATGGCTATGTGTATTCTTACAATTTCATTTATGTTTATATCTATTTATGTGTACATTTATTTACTGTTATTGATATATATGTATGCATTATGTGATTTAATTTAGATAATATAGTCTATTTAGTTCTTCTCTATATTTTTTATACACACTGCGTCTACATCTCTCATCCACTTCTCCTGTCGCAGGTCTGCTGGAACAAATTTCGTTAGAAATAAGCAGGACCTTTGTACTGTTTTATCTGTATTTGATCTTTTCGATTTTAAGTGTTTGTGTGTACATAAATAAATAAATAAATGTATTTTGGAGCCAAAAATCTGCCAATTTTGTTTTATAAATTTTATGTATCCCAGTTTCAATATATAATATATCTTTTACAACTAAGCTGAATCTATTGACACGTCTCAAGTTAAAATGCAAAAAGCCGTTTAGGCTCTAGGGCCTAGAGAATGCAATAAAAGTATACATACTCGTATGTGTATGGATGTTTTTCGAGTGTATGTATAGTGTATACACTCGAAAAACATTAGATACCCTCCTGGCGCAATAGGGTAAAACATGCCTAATAGTCAATCTATCTATCTAATTAGCCATGTATGTCCCACAGCTGGGCAAAAGCCCCTCTCCTTTATCTTTCTGTTATACCTAATGATTACGAAAATATAACATGTACTAATTAGATGTTTCTAATAATTCGTTCTAGGCAATTTAACCATTAAAACACCGCCATTAAAAATCATGTTTAGGATTTGATTAAATACTAGAAACTGTTAACAATTATGTTCGTTTACGTGTACACTTACATAATGTACGAAATAATTAAATTAAAATATACACCTACTAAAAATATAAACTAGCTTTTTCCAGCGGCTTCGCTCGCGAGAAAATAGGATATCTCAAAGAAACATACTCCAGGGATAAAAAAATATCCTATGTGTTATTCAAGGACATGTCTACCCGTGTGTCAAATTTCATTCAAATCTGTGCAGCCATTCAGCAGGGCGTGAAAAAGTAACAAACGCACATACACACAGACACAAACTTCTGCCTTTAAAATATTATCGTGAATGTAATGTATGTGATATACCAATAGTGTAATGTGAAACTCTGTTTGTTAATTAATCAAACCACGACGGCTAAACGGATTCGGATGAAACTGGCGCCACGAGTAGACCATGACCTAGCCCTTTAGACTCCACCGTAGGCGCGGGCTTGTCGACGGCGAGAATGAGTAGCTCGCCGTCCGATTTTCTGATAACCGACCGGACCGAGCTTAAGTCATCGACGGCGCGTAGGTACTGTTCCACGCGCACCTCAAGGAGATGTCAACAAACCGTAGTGGCCTAGAAGGGTCGAAGCCTACTGGGGCCAAGGGTCTACTTCTGAAAGGAAGACTCAGCCCTGGTATGAAATGTAACGAAGGAACAGAAGTGGGTTTTTAGTCAGTAAAAGTCTGACACATTCTCTCACTCCGCCTAAGAGGATGAGGATGACAGGGGATGTCATAGGATGATTTTCCTACCGAAAAAAAAGTCCTTTAGTCTAGAATACATTCTATCCAGATTGTACGGGATTTATTTCGACTTTTTGCGGGTAAAACCGGTGTTAAAAGCTAGTAAATAATTCAACAGTGACGTAACGTAGAGTAACGTTTAGAATTTCATGACCATTATCGAAAAAATTAATCAGGAATTCAGTAGTTCAGTACTACTGCCCTTGATTTCATAAGGGCATAAATAACTTTGATATAGGCTGGTTACAAGGCCAAATCTTGAATTTCATAATTTACTTAGGAAATTCTTTCAAGTTCATAATTTTCTTTCAAGGCTAGGTAAATCTTGATTTTAATATCGCATTTCTTCAGAAATTCATTCCAGACTTATTAGCTTTTCTTTCTTGAAGTAAAGTTTTTTTTTATAATAGTAACTACGTGCCTAGTTTAAAATTACTTTATTACTTTAATTTTCTTCTTGGTAGAAGTAATATTATGAATTGAATTTCGCAAAAGTAATTTTTTTGTCAAAAGTCTATGACCAGTGCGTGTTGCCACATATGGCTCCGAAACGTGGTCGCTCACAATGGGCCTCATCAGAAGGCTTAAAGTTACTCAAAGGGCAATGGAAAGAGCTATGCTCGGAGTATCCTTGCGTGATCGCGTCAGGAATGAGGATATATATCCGCAGGAGAACCAAGGGTACGGACATAGCCCGAAGAATCGCCAAACTTAAGTGGCAGTGGGCAGGGCACATTGCTCGCAGAACAGATGGTCGATGGGAACGACGGAGGTTCTGGAATGGCGACCACGTACCGGAAGACGCAGCGTTGGAAGGCCTCCCACAAGGTGGACCGATGACCTGGTGAGGGTCGCGGGAATCCAATGGATGCGAGACGCACAGGACCGGTAATTGTGGCGACATTTGGGGGAGGCCTATGTCCAACAGTGGACGCCTTTCGGCTGAAATGATGATGATGAAGTTTTTTGTGAGCAGAATTAGTGCGGTTCTGGAACGTAAAAGGCAACTAAAAAACACAGGTTGGTTTAGTTCGTGGATTTGCGGACGACGAGGAGTAGGTAGCTCACCATCCGATTGAAAAAAAGAACGCAGTCTCGAAGAAAAGGTTAGTTGAATTTTAATTAAAGTTGCATAGTCTACAAAACCAGAAATACAACACTGACTCAATGTTTGTTTACATCACAACATAGTAAAATCGAATTAGCAGTTAATACGTTCTATATCATCGTATCAATCATTTTGCAAGGTCAGACTTGCCGGTGCCTGCAATAATAGTACAGTCGATGAAAGAGTTAGGTAAACTATATTATGATATTCTAGCTTTTGCCCGCGACTTCGTCTGCGTAGAAGTCGATAATGGTTTTATTAGGTTTTTTGAGATACGAAGATATGAAATATTATTTATTATCTTCGTCGTGTGTGATAGCCCATTGAATTGTATGGCGAGCGATATTGTATCTTAAGATAAAATATTATAGTATCTTAACCGTGTGCAGCGCCCCTTAGGGAATTCCACTGCTGGTGACGTAACCTATGACAAACTTATTATTTGCGGTTGGTACAATAATCGGGTCTAGGGATCGAACCGCAAAATAAAGTTTGTTTTTTATTGGATATACTTTTCCGGGATAAAAAGTACCCAGTGTGGTGCCCAGGATATTAAAGAATAATTGTGCCAAGTTTCATTTTAATCGACACGGTAGTTTTTGCGTGATGCCTGAAAAAACAGACAGACAAACATTTTTTAATCTCATTCTTGGGTTCGGTGTCGGTCTAGTAACACTCCCTGCCATTTATTTTTTTGATATTTTCAATGTATAGAATTTTCTCTTCTACAGATTTATTATAAGTTTAGAATAGATATATAAAAGTTTACCTAACTCTCCTATCCTACAAATTTTAATATACTATATTTAGGTTACACATACATATTTCTTTTACATTGTTGACAAAGTAATGGAAAGACGTGTAATTAATAATTTGAATATTCATACGCACTCAAAAAATAGGTGCATTCAAGATACCTACCTACCTACTTGAAATTGTTATCTTAAATAGATATTGTATTAAACTTGAACGTCATTGATGGAATATACACAGGTGAACTAAGAGACTAGACCGTGTTCCCAGTGATAACATATGGCTTCAAAACGTGGTGGCTCACAATGGGCCTCAGCAGAAAGCTTAAAGTCACCCAAAAGGCAATGGAAAGGGCTACGCTCGGAGTTTCCTTGCGTGATCGAACCAGGAATGAACATATCCACAGGAGAACCAAGGTTGACGACATAGCCAGAAGAATCGCCAAACTTATGTGGCAATGGGTAGGGCATATTGCTCGCAGAACAGATGGCGGTTGGGGCCGAAAGGTTCTAGAGTGGCCACTGCGTACCAGAAGACGCAGCGTTGGAAGGCCTCCTACAAAGTGGACCGATGACCAGGTAAGGGTTGCGGAAATCCGATGGATGCAAGACGCATAAGACCGTTCATAGTGGCGATACTTGGGGAGACCTATGTCCAACAGTGGGCGTCTTTCGGCTGAAATGATGATGATGATGATGAGGCGCACTAAACAGATCCTTCCGCATAACTATTCGGAGAATACGATACATGCGTGAGTCACGCCTTTATTATATTCTCTTTTATTAATTCTAGTTCTACTACTATTACTACTTACGGCGTTTCTAATTATAACCCAATAAATCCTAATCAAACCCAGAAAACCCCAAGATCAACAATACAGTCAACTCAGAAAAACCGTCAAGAATTCATAAAATCAAACATCTATTGCAACTTTGCGAGTTAGCTACTTGGACACTTATTTCGTTAGCTGACTGTACAAGTATAACGTAATGTTCAATAAACTGCGCAAGGCGTCATGCTGGACAACTATGACGCCCACGACACTGAACATTATTCTGCTCGTTTATAACTTGACTAGCTTCTGCCAGCAGCTTCGCCCGTGTGAAAGTAGAAAATATATTCCTATGTCACTCATTGATAAAGTAGGATTCTACAGATAGGGGCACGAATCTTGAGCGCTCGGCGAAAGAGCGGGGATTGCTTTGCGCATCGTACACATCAGCGAGCCAATCACTGTACAAGGATTGCACTCCCCGCCCCCGCATCTCTTTTTATACCACTAAGGAGACCCGATATTTCACTTCAGCGTGCTTCTGCGCAAGTAAAACTGATTTTTTTTTAAATCGATCCAGTTATTTTTGAGTTTAATCATTACAAACAAAAATATAAACCTTTCTGCTTGAGCCTAATAGTATGAGGATCCGGTATTTTTACGAACATATCACAAAAGCATCCTACAAATATGGATACTTTTTGAAATGACCGCAGTTTCAGAAACGATGAAAAAGGCCTTTGAGGTGGGAAATTATATCCTATGGCTTCCCTCGCTCTAGGTGGAGCCAGAGGGAATGCCAGCACAATCAAGTAATACTCGCATTCCCCCACTATCTCACCTAATGGTAAGCGTTGATGCATGCTTACCTAGAAATAGCTTATTAAGTTAAAATGATAAAAGAATACGCGGTTACAGTTATCAGGAGACAGACTCCATCAAGGAGTTCCACTACCAATTGACGCTTTCTTTAACCACATATCCGACAAACACTCGCGTTTATTCCATCAGGGTCGCACATCCATGAAATATTCAATTTCGTCAGCTCTTCTGTCACCTATGGAGATTGAAGAGCTAAACGAGATGGAGTACCCAGTCGCAAATATACGACCCTGGCGAATAGGACGCGAAAACACTCATCGGACTAATCAGACGCGAGCGGATGTAACCCTTTACGGTTAAATATGTCTAGAAATCTTAAAAATTTAACACTATTACCTGATCGTAGGGGTCCAGCAGGGTCGAAGCCTACTGGGGCCACGGGTAGTGTGAAAGCGAAACTCGGGGCCCTGGGACGAAGGCAACGAAGGAACAGGAGGGGGGTTTTTAGTCAGTAAAAGTCTGACACTATCTTCCGCTCCGCCCAAGAGCGCGATTTGTCATAAGATGATTTTCCCACCCAATAAGAAAAAAAAAGAAACACTATTACCTGTGATCTCCGTTAGATGTTTAACCTTTTCACGGCGTGATTTCTTGGAACAGAAGAAGAACATGATCATCATAAAATATATTTGAACGACACCATGATACTCATATAATAGTCCTTTCTTACACCCAGGACCTCACAATAAACAAAAATGTTTTGTCAAGAAGTCAGTAACTTGAAGTTAGTTCTAAGTTGTTCTTGTACTTGAACAGACTGTTCAAACATGACTGCCAATGGTTCCAACACCAATTCTTTATCAACATTGTTATCAAACACGCTTGTAAGACAGATTAAGCCTGATTCCTGTCGGTAATTTGTTATCAGTTTAAAAATTAATACTGCTTCTTATCCCCTGATAAATGTTAATATCTTATCGTACTATTATGAAATCCGTCGACAGGAAAACGCCTATTTTTGTAAAAGGGTCGACAGACATTACAGGCTACTGGCGCCAAACCGGACCCGATCAAGAGAGGTACAATATCGCGCACCTAATCTTCCCGATTCTAGCTAATTAACAGTAATAATGTGCAAGTTTAAGAACTTGGGGCGTTACGGCTCCGACGACCTTAATGACCAAGAGGATTTTGAGATTGAGAGGGAACGTAAGGCACTGGCAGTCCGATGTAATATATTTATGTTACTGCAGTCAAAACAACAAGCCTCAAACTTTGAAAGCCTTCAAGGGTTTTATATGTCATGTGCAGCCTGTGGACCAATTATACTCAGCGGACTATCAGCACCCTGCGGGTCCAATATAATACGAGTTCAGGATGTTGATGGGGCTGCTTCGTTTCTAGAGTGCATCAGGTATGTCCGGAGGCACTCGTCGATGGCTTCTACGCCACGCCATCATCAGTCAGAAATCGGTTTCTGCTCTGCAGAGTGCGGGCTAGCTCCAAATCCATTCTGAAGACCATAGAGGGGAGGTACGATTCTCCTTTATTAGGTACGTGCTTCCGCCGCCATTTCTAGCATTACTGGATTGCAGAATGAGGCGACCGCCTGCCATACCTCCTCGCTCCGGATCATGGCCTGTAATAAAGCCCGGCGCGAGAGATCGTTGCCGCCGATCGCCCCCAAGAGGACAAGGCGGTGTTCTGCCCAAGCGAGGCACACCTCTACCGTATGCTCCACCGTGTCCTACGCGCGGTCCACACTATGGTGACCCCCGTGCGTTTCTTCCGCACGAATCCGGTGCAGGAACATCCCGAACTTCCAATATCTGGCGTGAACCTGCGTCATGCGGAAGATGACGACGCCGTGTTGTCTTCAAAGCCACTCTTACTTACTTACGGGACTTACCGCCATAATTATGGCGTGCCCAGTGAGCGTGTGTGTATGTTCGTTACTTCTTCACACTCACACGGCGCACGTAGACTATGTCCTGGAGTATGTTTCCTTGGGACTATTTTCTACTATCACACGGGCGAATCGGCTAGCACCAGCTAGTCAATAATAGTAAAAAAACCTGCCATCCGTGGGATCCGTACCATCCGTTGCAAAAAAAAAAACAGCACAAACATCACTTTTGTTGTATGGGAGCCCCACTTAAATATTTATTTTATTCTGTTTTAAGTATTAGTCGTTAAAGCGGCCACGAATACATCATCTGTGAAAATTTTAACAGCTATCAGACAGTTTGACAGCGGAGTGATAGGGTCCCGTTTTTACCGTTGTTCTGTTTTAATTGATATAAACCATCGCTTGACCGATAGTAAGCATGATGCAATCATTGATGGTGAGGTACACTAGTTTATTAAGAGCCTATTCACTCTAGCCTTGAATACACCTAAATTATAGTTGGACGGGAAGACCGCAGCAGGCAAATTGTTTCAGTCCTTCGATGTACGCGGTATAAACGACGAAGCGAAATGCTTAGACCGGACCGTTGAAGTTTCAACAACGTAAGGTTGGATACTCGCCGTACGTCGGGTTGTCCGATGGTAGAAAGGAGATAGCAGAATCAAGTCATGCTATTCCTTAGGGTATGGAACCCTAAAAAATAAAAATTTCACCTGATTTTTCTGCTAAGATTTGGCCGCTCATATACCCAAATGGTATTACGTCTTTTCATAAAAAGGTAGCCAAAAATAGTACACAAAGGCCAGTTACGTACATTGCGAAGGTTGTGATTAAATTTAGGTAATCTCAGATCCAAACTTTGAAGGACTGAAAGTAAAATGGCAAGGTCAGTGTGTGTCCTTCTTGGTCGAGGGTGACCTACGGCATTTTCATTTGGTACCTATTCGCGAAAATATGAGTTATAATTAATGAAAATGTTATTGTACCTGTTTTTCTTGAAAGGGTAGATTGAAACGTATAGTACACTCGCATTTCGTTTAGCTATAAGTTGCGAAATGCTAGCTTTTACCAGCGAGTTCGTTAGCGTAAATGTCGGTTATTACCAGAGGTCAGAATTAAGTAGTTATTTAAGTACTTATACTAATTTCATAAAGAGAAAGAATAGAATGGATATGCCTCAAATCACGAGATTAATTTTAAAGAGCATTTTTTTGACACTATTAGAAATACAGCAGAAAAATTTCTTCCGGCATTAATGACGAGGAGGACTCGGTAGAGAGATCTTTTTCAATGAAAATACTAATAAAAATGTATGTTAGTTATCTTGGTTTTATTTGTCTTATCCATCGCTGAGGTTTTTATTATTATTTCTTTGTAATATTTTTGACCACATGGGATTTTTCATTAGAAATCCCGGGAAGATCCATATTAATATCAATATTTCGATGCAAGTACATTAATAACTCTACCTAATTCCGACCTATGGTTATTACGGACGCGAAGTCGAAGCTAGATAAAACTTAGCCTATGTCCTTCACTGGGATTCAAGCTTACTCTGTACCAAATTTTATCAAAATCTGTTCAGTAGTTTAACCGTAAAAGTGTAACAGACAGTCAAGAGTTATTTTCACATTTATAATATTAGTAGGGATTTAAAACTCATACGAGTATGATAAGAATCCTCTGGAATTTTTGAAAGAGTTACCTTGGCGGTGGAACGCAAGGGGCAACTTCTGTTTTATTCAGTAAAAGCACACTTCCTCTCGCTCGACAGTTGAACGGAAGAAAGCATTTGAGTTTTCACTCACTTTTTATTATTTATTTTAATTGTACTTTTGAGTACAATATTGACTGGTCTACACTGTCCTTACATAATATCTACTAATACTGTAATATGGAAATATTGTAAGAACATTTTTTTTTTTAAAGAGTAACAATGGAGTCTGTGAGGTTACGTATAAGTGACGTTTTATAAGTGCTTATGTAGGCCTGAAATGTGATATAAAAATATTTTAATTTTGATGATTTACAACGTAAAAAAAATTTAGAAGAATTATGTAATCGGATATCTATCTAAGTGGACCAAAGATATTAATAAGGACAATTGTTTAATCCATCTGGATGTGGAATTGCGAAGAAATTGGTGTGTGGCACGCTTTGGGAGAAGCCTTTTATGTATCTCCAGATAGAGAGGCTTCTCTTCTACCCTCATATGCTTGAGCTGCTATGCAAAGAAATTTGTATTAAAATATAGACACGATGAGCTAAAAATTTTTTATTGTTGGCTTGGGCTCTGATTCTTATACTGACTACAACGTGTTTTTTTTTTCTTGAGGTGTGGAATCGACAAATCACTTCTCGCTCTGGAATGAGCGAAAGGGGGTGTCAGACTTTTACTGACTAAAATCCCACGTCAGTAGCCCTTTGAGTTTCAGAGTCGCCATAACTTCGTGTGCAATAGTATCTATAGTTTAATAATTATTATGGTTTTTTTTATACTTATGTATTAGTTTATTATTTTGTAAGATTATTTGTGTATTTTGTCTATGGGCCTTAGTTGCCTGATAATAAATGATTATTATTTCGAACAATTCCGCAGAGAGGACTTCGCTTGAATCATGAAAATATTCTAGCATAACAACAAAAATATTTTTACCAACCTGCCGTGTTACACCAGATGGTCAGTCCACCAGACCAACTGTATTTGGTAACGAAAAGTATCAAATACATATTTATTATTCAATTATTTAAATGAGTGAAGTGGGAGTAGCTAGTCGGCTCGCGACGCTTTGGTACTTTAATCCAGCGAAGCGGAGCTCTGGTGTTTTTAATTAACAAACTTTCTGTATCACTGATTGTACAAATCCCTAGTTAACGAGAACTTTTGACATGGGACGTTTGGTTGGTTGGACCGAAAAGGATTAAGTTGGTGTAGCATAGTACTTTTAATATGTTACAGACAAACATGTCACATGACAGATGATCTGATGATCAATTTATATATTACTAGCTTCTGCCAGCGGGTTCGCCCGCATAAAAGGCGATTTTTCCATACAAACTTCCAACCCCCGTTTTACCCCTTTTTTTATTGAGTGGGAAAATCATCTTATGACAAATCTCGCTCTTGGGCGGAGCGGGAGATAGTTTCAGACTTTTACTTACTAAAAACCCACTCCAGTTCCTTCTTTGCCTTCGTCCCAGCAGTTTTACCCCCTTAAGGGTACAGTTTCGTAAAATCCTAATCCTAAACCTACCTGCCAAATTTTAAGTTTGTAGGTGTAATAGTTTCTGAGATTTCGTGATTAATCAGTGAGTGGTGTTTTGCTTTTATTTAAATAGATCTGATATGGAAATTTCAAAATTGAAAAAAAAACATTTTTCGTTTTTTGAGTTCTAAGCACGGATGGATTTAGTGAGGAATGACATGAAGGGAAAGGGAACCAATTAAGGTTTGGAATTCTGGTTTTAACAAAATTCTGGAATTCTGACTTGATTCATAAATCGAATCATATTTTTTGTAATATCGGAATTGTTGTGAGCATAACCGGAATTTAGATATTGAAAAATGTATATTATTTTATCACATAAGTAAGAGGAGAATGAATTGATGAGATTTGGAAAGGTTGATAGAAGTGGAAATGGCAGTTTTCCAGCTCAATATCTTACCAGATGTTGCAAAAATTTCCTATAATTGAAATCGTGTATGAAGTTATCTAAAGGACGACAGGTTCAATGCACTTTCTTGAAAGTTTACTAGCAACAAAAGTTTTAGAATAACAGCCTAAGTTCTTAGTTTCTTATTATAATTAAAGTTTTTAATTGAAATAGTCAATGTTTTTATTTTTCCTACAATCAATGCTCTTCATTTCGATAATAGCAGTTAATCAATAAATATACCATTTTGTATAAAAGTTTTACGCGGAGCCGGATCTGGAATTCTGGAATTTGCTTAAATTGAAACCCAATTCCGGGATTGAAAAAGGATTCGATATTCAAACCCTGGAACGAATAATAGCATGACGATTGAAATCGGAGTCTGAAGAAAAATGAGTTGCGCCGACCCAAGTTTATAGAATATTAAAACTCCTCCCGCCCGGAGCGAGAGGGAATTTCTGAGCTGCTCTTTGCGTTATAGAGCCGCGCTAACTGTTGTACAATCTCGCTACCCTAGTAGCATGACCCTAAGGGGTTCGTCACTTATGCTGAATTCTTTTTGCGGCGCGCGATGAACAGAACCCAATTAACATGGGACAAGGAATGAGATTATGATGATAATGAAGATATCCGCAGGAGAACCAAAGTTACACACAGCCCGAAGAATCGCCAAAGTGAGTGGCAATAGGCAGGGCAAACCGCACATTGCTCGCAGAACAGATGGTCGATGGTGACAAAAAGTCCTAGAGTGAAGAGCACGTACCGGAAGACGCAGCGTAGGAAAGCCTCCCACAAGGTAGACCGATGACCTGGTGAGGGTCGCGGGAATCCGATGGATGCGAGACGCACAGGACCGGTCGTTGTGGCAAATGTTGACGACGAGTATATAATTAGTTATCATTATGTAAAAATACCATTTGTTTTTTATTGATCCACAGAGACAAGGAAAATCCTATTTCATCATAAAACTACAACAGCTGAGTGAAATCATTCAATGATGAATGGTAAGTTATGAAATATGATGTAATTGCAACAAGAGAAATATGGCAATGAAGTGAAGTTGTTAGTTTGTGTTAGAATTATTGAAATGTAGTCCCGATTACGAATTTTTTTTCGCTAATATCCTTGAGGATGAAACCGTAGGACGCTTTCTTCTTGTCCCGAATCGGTTGAATGGACAGTAAAAAATTGGGCAAGTGCGAGTCGGACTCGCGCACTGGGGGAACTTGAAAGGTAAATTGCGGTGTACGATTTATGACGCATTTAAAAAACTACTTTGTAGATCTCGTTCAAACCAATTTTCGGTGGATGTTTGCATGGTAATGTAAATCATATATTTTTTTTAGTTTTATCATTCTCTTATTTTAGAAGTTACAGGGGGGGGACACATTTTACCACTTTGGAAGTGTCTCTCGCGCAAAATTTCCAGTGTAGAGAATACATCTACTTACCAAGTTTCAACAGTATAGTTCTTATAGTTTAAAAAGGTTTGTCGTAGTGACATTTGATGAATGTCTAATCTTAACGCGAATGGAGTATATGTATGTTTGCGCGATTCAGGCGAAAGATTGCTATTTGAAATTTAGCTAGTGCTGTGGGTGGGATTGACACGTCGTGGGAAAAGATAGGTCAAATCGACTCGTCTCTTAAAAAGAAGGTTTAGAAAGAAAAGGAAGGCATAAAAGGAAGCTCAACACAGTTCAGCACGTAACACAGATTTCATGGCACAGCAAATTTCACACGATTTTCGAATTTTATTTATTAAAATTTTACGCACTGGTAAAAAACACTGTACAAAGGCGGACTCAATGCCATAGGCACTTTCTACCAGTCGACCTTTATCGTCCTTTTTCAGTCGAATTTTGTTTGGCAGGTTCGACACTCACCGAACAGTCAAACTGTCCAGCCATTAAAAAATACTTGTTGTCAGTGAAAAGTCATTCCTTCAATGTTTACGGGGATTCGCTCACACAAGGGCGATAGGCATGTACAGGAAAATGATAGCAATAGATTCCTTTTACCCTAATTTTCCTGTTTTTCTCATCAATTTCCTGCAATTACCGAAAAATTAGACAACACTAAAATCCAATGAATCTATTGCGTCTAATAGATTCATTGGATTTTAGTGTTGTCATCAGCATAACCAAGGTTTTTTTTAGGGCGGAGCGGAAGGTTAGACTTTTGCTGACTAAAATGGACTCCTATGTTCCTTCTTTGCCTAGCGTTCCAGGACCCCGGGTTTTCCTTTCGGAAGCGAAACCATGGCCCCAGTAGGCTTCGACCCTGCTGGACCCCTACGGTTTTACTGACATTTCTTTAAAGTGCGCGTGAAACAGTAAGCGCCATCGACGACTAAGGCTCGGCCGGACGATTTCCGGACGGCAGCCTAACCAAGGTACGTTGGCATTTTGGTGTCTGTAGTCTTACCCGATGCAGCTACCCGAAGCAGCAGATATACCAGTATTGTTTCTGGGTAAAACAATAATCCCTTGGCAAAACTGGTGACAGATTTTCTCTCGGGGTCTACGATCTACAGACAGCACCATCAACGGCTTAACGTAAGTACCTTCCGGGGTATCAGAGGCAGGTCTTTCTAATATATGGCCACAGGCGGTTCCACCCCGGAATTCGGAGTCTCCAGGAGTTAAACCTGAAAATATGATTCTCCTGGCTCTCGGAAAGAATTTAAAACTAACCAAGATTCTCCCGGAATTTATAGTCGTTAGTGCAGTCAATAAAATCAAAGTTAAAGATACGCTAGAGGAGCCGAGTACGAGCGGAGTACAAGCTGAGTTCAAATTTGTGTAGTGTAGACTGACTCTAGAGAAGTCAAGTACGAACTACGAGCAAAGCACAAGCCGAGCTCAAATTCGTATAGTGTGGACCGACTCTAGAGGAACTGAGCACGAGCGACACCACACGAATTTGAGATCGGCTCGCGCTCGGCTCCTCTAAGGAGACCCACCTTAAGGTAATGGACAAAGGGACGTTTTACGAGATATTTTCAACGTGAGATGTTAAAACTAATTTAATTATAAATTTTGTCAAAGTACTCCTTCTCTTTTCCACACACTTCTGTCCACGGCCATTGCGAGCCAGTCCCTTCGGTAAGATTCGAGCTCATGACCCCACCTTCGCCTTTGAGAGAGGTCTTCTCCCAGTAATGGGACATAGTAGGCTAATTAGATTCAATTAGAATTATAAACCTTAATAAATCATTTTTTGAAAACGAGATTCAAGTAAACACTAAATTATTGTCGGAAGAATCAGTCAAACTGCTTATACACGCTAATCCGACTTTTCGCGAAGCCGTATTCTCCTGAAAACACAAATTATTACGAAATCCTACGCCGACCGCCGATTGTTACCAAGTCTAAAATGTACTGGATATTTTGTAATTTGCGAATTTCCACGATAAGAGCCCATTTGTTACTCTCGTTTTATTTTTAAAAGCCTTAATGTAATTTTTTGTGTAATCTATCATCTAATTTCAGACCAGATATTTTGATATTTTTTACGTTCAAAATCAAAGTAAAAATTATGAAAATCGATGAACTTTTTCCTCCTAGGTCCTAACAGCTAGGAGGTGGTAACCCTTATGATCACCCATCCACGGACTGGATACAGCTAACGTTGCTTTCATTAAACCCCAAGCGAACGCCGGCGTTCGCTCTCTCATTGTCTTTCTATTGTGTCTCTAATTACGGTATTCGAAAGATTGACCTGTGCAGCTGTGGTTTTTTGCGTCCTTGTAAAAAAATCCAAGCTTGAGACGGAAGAGAAAGGATCTCCATCCGGGTGAAACCATAGCACGCAGTTAATTAAATAATAATAATAATGTTAACCAACCTTTAATAATCTCTGTGGATGAAATGATGACGTCACTCTCATCCATCCTCACTTTGTAGCACAGCAGTCCTGCCGACTTCCTTATTTTGAATGATTTAGCTTAACTCAGCAGAAACATTTCTTCTATCTGATCATCTTATGGCTTTTCTTGCCATTTTGTGAGGGGTCTGGAGTTTCAAACTTTGTAGTTGAGATGTTGCATCTGCAAAAAAGAAAAATCTTATAGCAATACTAGCTTCTGCCAGCGGCTTCGCCCACACGAGACTAGGTTTCTTCTTACAGACTTTGGACCAGCGTTTCATACCCTTAGGAGACGAATTTTGGAAAACGCTCGACTACGTCATAAAAGAAAACAGTGCAAAATTTCACGCTCCTAGTCCAAGTAGTTTCGGCAGCGGGTTGATATGTCAGTCAGTCAGATTCTCCTTTTATATATAGATAGATTCCAATATTTGGACACGTACTACTGGTTCAAGACGGCATGTGACTTTGCCCAGCCGTTTGATAATAAAGGATTTGCCCACACTATCAGATAACAGAATAATTTGGATAAGAAAGGGTACTAGTGACCTGCAGCAGGAAAATATAGACTTCGGGCATCCAACTCGACATACATTTTCACTGTTTTTCATACAACTGCTCTTACGCGATTATGACGTTATTACACATTATTCATACATATTCATTATTATACATTTCAGATATTTAGAAAACAGAGTATCTTGTGGATATTATCTAGGCTTTTATTGAAATCAATTTATAAATTTATCTAAAATTAATCCAGTAAAGACCTCTGAAAATCTGCTTACTCAAAAATTTCTGAATGACGACAATTTTTTTCAAAAACTTTTAATCTAGTTCCAGGAATTACGTATTTCCTGGAACAAGTTTTGTAAAATATTTGAGTAAATCACGGAATTACCGAATACAGAGTTTTCAGGCGTCTCCCTTTTTTCGCGTTGTCTTTTCGTCAAACATCGCGTTGGATTGCGTTAGACGAAGTAACAAGCTTTTAAACCATGCTCGATGAGAGGCGAGTGAAAAAGGATTAAGTTAGAATCAAAAATCTGTTGTCAGGTCTTATCATCGTCTACCTGCCCTTGTCCCATTTTATTTGGGGTCGGCAAACACGTTTTTTTTTCTCTTTTTAATTTTCGTAATTTTGTCCTGTCATCCGTCATACAATCACTGGCTTCCTTTTCTTTCACCAGCTCTCACACAACCCGACGTACAGCGAGTATCCACCCTTACGTTGTTTAAACTTCAACGGTCCGGACTAAGCGTTTCGCTTCGTCGTTTATACCGCGTACATCGAAGGACTGGAACAATTTACCTGCTGCGGTCTACCCGTCAACTATAATTTAGTTGTCTTCAAGGCTAGAGTGAATAGGCTCATAATAAACTAGTGCACCTCACCATTAATGATTGCATCTCTGGTTACCATCAGGTGGGATCGCAGTCAAGTACTGGTTTATATCAATTTAAAAAAAAAACCATCCATCTTTCCTTTGGCCTCCCTCTTCCTCTCTATCCACCCACACTATTTTCAGGTCTTTTGCAAAGTATCAAAATAATATGATTATTTCTAAGTGATTATGTACCTGTAATAATTGATTGAGCTAGCTATTGAATAATTAAGTACAAAAGTAAATCAATCAAAGTATAAAAGTAATTGATGTTGAACTCAATTTAAACTTGTTTTTAAACGGTTTTATTTAGCTCACCCCGTTTGTTTTATATGTATCATAGTTTTATTTTAATAATTATCTTATCAGAACCCCAAATAAAAAAATATTTAACTCTGTCCAGTCAGAAAATTAAGCCAATTAATATTTTTGATTTTAATTTAGCAATCCATTCTAATATCATAAATTTGTAAGTAACTCTTGTCTGTCACAGTTTCACAGTTCTACAGAACTGATTTGGATGAAATTTAGTACAGAGTAATCTTGAACTGCAAGGAAGCATATCAGGCAACATTTTATCTGGCTTTGATTTTGCATACGCTACAACCGACAATTACTCGAAATAATTAGTGGACAAACACTAGCCTATTTATATTTTAGTACTATTTTATTGAAGAGACTTTCAGTAGCCTTTAACTTTTCTTTGCAATTCTCGTCCAATCTTTACTAATGTCTACAGTAAGTTGAAAATGTAAACAAACATGAAATACCTGTGACACAAACATAAAAATATTGCACAATGCAATCAGGTGGATTCCAGTGTCATCTAGTAATTATTCTTAGAAACTTAACGCTTCATTCATTTATTTTAGTGCTGACATAAGAACAAACACAGTGTTTGTTCGAACTCATCATATTTTATGAACTAATCAATACAAGGTATTACTGAGTAACATAAGTGTGTACTGTTCTGAGATGTAGGTACTACTAGATGATAGACGGATAAATATCAGGAAATAGTGATGTGGTAGGCCTCATCATCATCTTCCTGCCCTTGTCCCATCTTATTTGGGGTCGGCGCAACACGTTTTTTTCTTCCATTCTATGCTGTCAAAAGTCATACTATCACTAACTTCCTTTTCTTTCATATCACTGTTCACACAATCCATCCATCTTTTCTTTGATGTGGTAGGCCTAGAGAGATGTTAACTATAGACTCCTAGCTAAAGGGGGTTCATTTTACCCAAGATAGAAAAAAGTGAATAGAAGGAAGGGAGGCCTGCAGGGGTCATTACAGACTTATAATAATAATCATTGTTATAAAGTTTAGTATTAAGAAGACCGTCCAAAAAAGCAATGGATGGATAGTGTGAAAAGTCCATACTTTAAGCTCCTCCTGTAGCCGTCTACAGAAGAGCTTAAGACATGTATGAGGCAGGTTGATATAATACAAGCTAAATTTAATATTGACAGCACGGTTGGTTCAGTGATTGAGTGATTGGCTGCTGCATTGTGGGTTATAGGTTCGATTTCCAAACAAAAAAAATTGTATGACCTACAGTAAGTTGTTTTGGGTGTGGGTGTCTTGAGTATGTGAATTTACATTTCTGTGAATTTTATAATTAGTAGTAATTCTTGGTGTTTTTCAAAAATTTTAAAAATAATTATGTATGTATATCTTGATGGTAGCTTTATTTATTTATTTATTTAAACTTCATGTTCAGTAGTGGTACATAGGCGGACTTAATGCAACAAGGCATTCTCTACCTGTCAACCTTTGGTTTAACCTTTCGAGTAGCATAATTAGAGACACAATAGATAGACAATGAATTAAAAGAAGAAGAGAAGGGGTTTAATGAATTAAAAGAGACAACACTGTGGTAGGTGTGCTCAAAAAATAAATAACAGATAAATATTCAAGTAATATAAAAAAAATTGTACCTAGAAACAGATTGCAAAAAATACCTCCTCCCTGTTTGGGTACAGTAGGTACTAAAGCACAAGTTTTTAGATCTCACATTCCTAATACTAGTGCATAGTTTCCTTAAAAGACTATAAGTTAGAAAGTGATCCAATCAGGTTATATTTAATTACCAAGCAGGTTACCACTTGTATAATGCCATTTCCTCACTATTTATGATCTGTATATTTATCTAGATTTTTACTACTAGTCGTTTTTATTTAATAATAATAAATAAAAAAAACATTACTGGATGTAAATTGAAAATAATCAGTTTACCATCAGTTGAGACTTGCCTAGCACTTAGTAACTTAAATTTAATATTAAGATTTTAATTAAAAGTACCTAGAAGTGTTTGTGATGATAACTAAAAGTTGTTGCATGAGTGAATAAAAAAAACTGAAAGGGTCTAAAAAAAATCTATGGTCAAGGCAATAAAATACATCCTACAACCACCACCAATAAGTTTCTAATTAGTGTCAAGCTCTACAAAAATAAATGATCATATTATTAAGAATGTAAAGTTACACTCTGTGAAGAATAGTGAATGATGGAAATTAATACTGAGGTCAAGATTTATGTTCTCAAATGTACTGTAATGTGTTGTTATTGGAACAGTTTCCAATTATAAACATATTGGAAAATGGGTTGAGTAAGATGCAATTTACAAGTCATGCAGATTTAGGTCATATATTCATAGAATTTTGGCAATAACAAGCTACATTGTTGTTCACAATTAAGATATATATGTAGGAATTTACCTCTTATCTTATTCTAATTAGAAAAAAAAACAAGCGATTAAAACAAAACGATAATCGGAATGTTTCCTCTAGAAATCTACAAAATACTCAATGACATTGAGATACAAAAATAACTATAAATACAATGTTACGCACCAGTTTGTACAGTTGAAGAACATCAGGTTTCTGTACACAGTAGCCTTGGTTGTTGACGGAATTCGGTAGTTTGGCCAGCAAACAAACTCGCGACACAACGCCTTACCACTGACTCATACACGCACAAATGCACAGATTTTGTACAAATATACACTTTAATTTATATTTAAGCTTGCACAGTATACGTTAACGAAACGACGGGGCTAGTAATTCTCATAATTTCGTTCATTGTAGTGTTTAGACGACGCAGTTCGGATCGGTGGCTGCCGCGTAGGAGTCTCTTTATTAGTCGGCGTGGGTCGATGTCTTTACTCAGATGTAAGGTCAGCTCAGCTCGGACCGAATCCACGGAGCCTTCACATCACAACACGACGTTTACATTCTATTTTTGTAGTTCTAATAAGCATACGCCGACAACCGTGGTGTTCATACAACTGAATTACACTGTCTATTCGGGTGATAAGATGTAAACAGAAGCACCGGCCGTAACAACAGATCACGATGCGATTGGTTAAGGCGACACAAGGTCGCGAGTTCACGTTTAGCCTGAATGCAATTTAATTCAATTCAGTTCTCTCCATTTAGAGAGTGACGTTTCATTTTAGTTTTATTCACTAGCGGAGCCGTTGGGAACAAAACGGAAGACAATAAACTCGTTTAACTTTACACAGATGATAAATGAAATATTCTGTCAGACGAACAGCGTCATCTAGTGTGGCTTTTATGAAAACTTTTTATGTGGTATTATTGAAGACCTAATTGTCTATGACTTTATTTACACATACTGGAACTAGATGGCGCTTTTTGGCTAATGCTTTCTCGAAACCAGAAGAAAAAAAATAGATGACGCTACTAACATACCAGTTTTTTCAAATGGGATAGATAGACAGCAACATCTTCAAAGTTATTAACAAAAGTTTTCAGCAAACAGCGTAGCCTGTAGATAGCTCTGGGTATTTTTATAAATTTGATTGTCCTTGGGCAGGGAATACTAATAACTCCGATGAATATGACATGCAATAATAAACACAACAATACGTTTTCATAATTAAATATGTATATGCACCAAATGCAAGACTGAAAATTATTGTTTGCATTTTTCATTCATTAAGGTAAATAATAAACAAAAGATTTACGAAAGCCATTTAATTTTACGAAAATAAAGTTTGACATATGCTTAGAATAAAATAATTGGCGTCAATTTTATTAAATTAAGCGGACTGTTTACAAATAAGACTAAGACGTCCTGTTTAGTTGACTGTTGACGACTTTACATCTGTCGGCCGCTGCAGCTACTGCTCCAATGACTGCTGATCGGAAACCTGGGGAAACAAAAAAAAACTGTAAATACGACACATCAAGCTAGTATTCTCCGAAGAGGTAAAAAAGAAAAATTTACGCCCAACTTAACCAAGCCATCAACCGTGCCCACAGGTGACGCGTGTCGAGCCCCGCATTTCGCAAACTGGATCACTCAATCGAAAAATATTCGCAATGTCACTGAAAGACCCCACGATTCCCATATTAAGATTTTTTTTTTCCTACATTTGTGGTAGATGTAATAAAGTATAGAAAAACGAAAAAAAACTATCACCAGTTTACGTTTAGGGCTTTAGGGTATGGGTATCATCATCATCGTACTCTTGTCCCATTTTATTTGGGTTCAGCCATTTCTAAGGGCCGTTTATGCTCCGTATTTTGACACTCGCAAGGAAATCAAAACTTATAGAGAAGTACCCTAATGAATTTTCCCTGCTTCAAGGGATAACAGACTATTTGATATCAATGTCAGATTCATACATCGTCGCGTTCTTGAGAAACAGGGTCTTGACAGACCAGCGAACAACAAAGTGATCTTATAAGGATTCCGTTTTTGCCGTACGTAAGTACGGAACCCTAAAAACAATAAAGGCGCACACGTGTGCCGCATACGCCGATCTGGGCGCGTCGGTCTCCATACATTTTATATGGAAACTAGCCTTGTAGTGCTACTCTAGATCCACGCCACGCGACTTCGTTCTATGTACAAATCAGGCGTGTTACACGTGTGCGTTGGTCTAATGTAGTTCTAGCTTAATACTTAGTCCAATTTCAACATATCTGGTAAGAATAACGACATACCGTTCTGTTCCAAATGATAAGTCCCATCAGCGGTAGACCCAGCAGGGCTGGTCACGTTATCTTTCAGCACGGCCGGGTGGGTGCCAGTCTGCACCATAGCTGCGGACCCGAGAGTGGTCTGTGCAGCTAGCCTGAGGGCCAGGTCCCGGGGCAGACCGCATCGGACACCGCCTTCAGCTAGGGACTCGATCATCATGTAGATCTGGAAGGTGGAATAGGCGTTTGGATTATCAGGGTTGAATTTTAAGGCAATATAGGCTATATATACACATTACCTACCTACCCTCCTTTACCTTCAGTGAAAAGTAGTGAAGTAAAAAGGTTTTACGAAAAGCAATTTACAAAGGGCGGCAAATATTGTGTTTATCTGGAGCGGCTAAACAGTTCAGCCCCCCTAGCCAAGTTACAATCGTATCGTTCGCGCCGAACGCCTCGAGTAGGCCACGCCTCCGATTCCTTTGTTCTGACCACGTGATTGAGTGTTGTGATGACGTCAGAACAAAGGAATCGAAGGCCTGGCCTACTCGAGGCGTTCGGCGCGAACGATACGATTGTAACTTAGGTAGGGGGACAGGCCTTTTTTCTTAAATGGGAAATTATCAAATGACTTCTCACACTCTAGTGTGGGGCGAGAGGTCGTGTCAGACTTGCTAACCAAAACCCACCACCGCACCACACCCACCTTATTTCCGTTCTAGGGCCACGGTAGCTCTTTTAAACGTTCCAACAAGCTAAAACAGGCCCTGTGTGTACAAAGATATGCTAGAAATGTCCAAATTCAAGACATAATTTTTGTTCCAATCACATTTATTTAACTGCCTTCGCTATCCACAAACTCGCTACTCACATAAGCCGGCCCACTCCCACTCAAAGCAGTGACTGCATCCATCTGGTACTCCGGTACCTCGTCACAAGTACCCACGGCCTGGAACAGCTGGGAGGTCAGTTTGGCGTCATCGGCCGTGGCGTGGGCGCCCCGACTGAATGCCGCGGCTCCTTTCTGTACCAGCGCTGGCGTGTTCGGCATGACGCGGATGACACGGGCTTCTGTGGGTAGCACCTGGAATTTAAAAACAGTATGTGTTTGTTATTATGATAGATACACAATCATAATTTCGCCTATTACATTTTGTAAATTTTCTTTTATAATTGTAAATGACCGTTCACGGACATGACGCGAATATTAGCACCACTTAGCTCAACCATTTTGAAGGGAATCGAATGATCCAACACACGCGCCATCATCAGTGAGACATTTGAGTGAGCATGACAAATTCTCAACTGCCATGCTCATCTAAGTCAAACAAGTCCAATAGTAACCTAAAAACCATAAAATAGCTCCATGGTACTCATATTTACAAACTTTGAAAACAATGATTCTACATTATACAATACTTATAATATTTTACAATTGAAAAAAAATAATGAGCATGCATAAGCATGGTCAGCCTTTCAATGTTCCCACTGCTGGGACTCAGGCCTCCTCTCTAGGAGAGGGAATGGGCCGTAATCCACCACGCGGGCCCAGTGCGTGGTTGGTGAATGTCACATGTCTTCGAATTTTTTGTTCTAGGACATGCCGGTTTCCTCACGATGTTTTCCTTCACCGTTTCGAGAGCAGAGGTGATGAAATAAATTACACAAAGTAATGCGCCTGGCTGGGTTTGAACCCGGCACCTACAACTCGTATGCATAGTGTGCGTTTAATACAAGATTTAAATTTCGTTTCATTGAGTTCTAATATTTGGGGAGGTATTTTATTATAACATTTCAAACAGTACCCCATGAAAGAAGAGGCCACTTTAGCCAGTCTGAAACTTGGTTGAACTAATTGGTCCCTATTTCTTGTAACATAAAAAATTATGTCTATAGCCTTTTTTGATAAAAAGATGAAGATTTTTTCTAACGTACCTACATTATGTTTTCATTAATATATTGACAAGGCACCGTCGTTATGTTAATGTCCTTAAACAGTTCCCTTAGAGAATCGCACCGGCGAAGATTGTAAATAGCTCTGATGGCTCTCTTCTGTAGTATAAAGATTGAGTCTATGTCTGCAGCCCGTCCCCATAATAAGATACCGTATGACATGATACTATGAAAATAACTAAAATAGACTAGTCTAGCGGCATCAACATACGTAATGGCGAATTTTTCTAATAGCATATTCAGCTGAGCTAAGCCGTCCTTCAAGAGATGTTAAATGAGGACCCCATTGTAGCCTTGAGTCAAGCGTAATCATCGTTCAATACTATGTCACAATCACTAATTTTGACATTCGGTAAGCAAAATCATATGCATTTAGTTTTTTTCCCGTTTAAAACTAGATTAGGTATTTGCAGTTAACCAGTTTTGGACCTGCAGTAGTCCTTCTATTTATCTTAAAAATCAAAGAAGTGCCGTTGGCAAACAACACCATATTAAGTTTATTTTGCAACAAATAGGTAAATCATTTATATAAACTTAAAATAAAAAAAGGACCTAAAATTGAACTGTAGTATGCACCCTATCGAAATGTCCTTTCTTTGGTATTGTTCGTCAATTAGTTGGATAGTCCTGAGTTGAGGTACAAAAATATCTACTGACAACGATTGCACTGGATAGCTCCACTCAAATCTGTGTGGTTCTGTTCTTAAGATTGCTATGTGACCTTTCAAAGAGGCTTTGACCGCTGAGTTTGTTTCGGTGTTTCTTCTCAGGGTAGTCAGCTAGGAAACGCCGGCCTCATCTAATTTAAATCGACTTGTAAAAGTGTTTTTAAAATAAATTTTTAACATATTTTTTCGAATCAGTCCAGTTTTCCATTAGGAAATTCAGAACAGTTGGAAATGGCGAGCTTATAGCGTGATGGCAGGGCTGAGTGATGTTTCGAAAGAACTATCGCGATTCGAACCATCGCGGCGCGCCGCGGCCCCGGAATGTAACGGGCAAATGAAGGGACAAGGATGGGTTTTAGTCAGTAAAAATCTGATACAAGGTAAGAAGCAGAAGAAGAAGAGCGGGAGAAGTTATTTGATAATTTTCCACACAAAAAAAAAAGAATCGACGACAGGCTGTAGGACATTCAATAGATTCAAAGTAAACATTGCTTCACATTGCAAATGATGTAGTATTTCAGCACCCGTAAAACACAATCATATTCCATAAATAGGACTTAACATCTTAAAATAATCTTATCTTTAAAGAAACTGAGATAAAAAACTAATCCGTTCATACGCTAATTAGTTAATTAAAGTGAAAATAAAAACCCAAAATGTAAACATCAGCTGTTCGTGCATATCATCAAACAAATATGAACGATGATATCTTTGAAGTAGAAGGTAGGTTAGGTATCCAAGGTGAATGCTCTAAAGAAGCCAGCCATATTTAACTTTTCTTAACTTTTTTGTATTATGCAGGTCAGGTAGTAGATCATCATCTTCCTGCCTTTCGGGGTTACCATGACGTTCAAAGTAAGATTGTTTCATTCTTATTTCAGTGTGGGTAAGAGACAGAGCTATACAGGTTGTCTAGCACATTGTCGCTATGGTACAGGTCTTTGTCCCATGTTATTTGGGTCGGGGACGGCGCAACGCGTTTTTTTATTCTATTAAGCCCTGTCACCCGTCACGCTATCACTAACTCCCTCTTCTTTCATATCACTCCTCACACACAGTCCATCTATCTTTTATTTGGCCTCCCTCTCCCTCTCCATCCTTCTACATATATGCTCATAACTCTTTTAGTAACATGCGTTTCATCCCTCCTCTTCACATGACCGTACCGAGACAGACGATTCCCCTTCAACTGTTTAGTCAGTGGTGCCATTTTCAAACTTCTTCTAATATGCTTATTTTTCACTTTATCAATTCTTGTTACACCACACACCCAAACCCATCTCAACATTGTCTTCGTCGCTACATACAATCTTTTTTCTTCCGTCTTTTTTACAGCCTAATATTCTGATCCATACATTACGACAGGTCTTGACATGGCCTTTACCACCTTTTTTACCCAGATTTTACCCATCAACTAGAGGGGCATCCATGGGTCACAAGTTGTTCCAGTGACCTGTCGCTATTCCATCCATCCTGAGTTGATCCGATGTGTTAGGTCTCTGTCTACCTCACCATCCCCTTAGACAAGCGACCCGAAGTACCGAAAGTCAAAGCAGATCGGTATGAGCGGTCCAACGAAAGCTAAGGGCACAGGACTGGAAAGACCGCCTAAATCGCAGAACAAGTATTCGGTTTTGGTTCTGTTCAACTCTCTCCAGTGTGTGCCACCACACCTCCAATCTGCTCTGGATCTCTAGAACACTCTTGACAACCAGCGCAATGTCATCGGCAAACAGCGTACACCAGGGTGCCTCTTCTTGGATGTTCGATGTCAGAGCGTCCATTATAATCAGGAAGAGGTAAGGGCTAAGAGCCGACTTTTGATGTAAGCCAACAGCCACATTGAAGCTGCCAGTGTTGCACACTGTGTGTATGTTTTTAAAATATGATTTGCGACGTTAGCGCTCTTACATTCGTTCGGCGTTCCAAATTGCCGTAAATGCATGCATCAGGCGATTTGTTGACGCGCTAACAGCGCTGATATCGTAATTTAGAACGAGTTTTTCATAAAATAGTCAATCAATAGGGCGATTTCTTTTATTGCTTTTTATTTTTTACTTTCCAGAAATTCCGGTACCGATATCGGTTCAAATATAACCACTTCTGTTACATTCCTAGTTTCTAGGCATTTAACTTATATAACAACTTATAGAAAATCTACAATTGCTACATTGTCTTTAGTAACACTTGTTTTAAAGTGTAAACATACTACCAATATCTTATCGGCAATCGATAGTCTACAATAAACACTAATTAAAATAGATTACAATAATCTTATAGGCTTTCTACGCATCGATGGGCAAGCTGATAACTGGGTATGTATTGTTTTTGATAAACTAAACAATCAAACGTAAACACGTAGGTATAAATAACAATGTATTATTTGATAGTTTAGATTAAGATTTCACATATTCCTCTCTCTTACTCCCTTGACACTATTGTCTACATTTCTTTTGATTTCTCATTTCGCAGGTCTGCTGGAAGCAATTTATTTGGAAATAAGCAGTACCTTTGTAGGTACTCTTGTCTACTTTGTATTGTCTTTTTCTGTTTTTGTGTGTACATTAATAGTAAAATAAATAAATGTTTATGAGATTGAAGAATCTTAAAACGGAATCAATTTCAAGCGGATTTATCGTGAGGCTGTAGAATGAATAAACTTAAAGTGTAAGTGATACCCCGATCTCCGATTTTCCCCCGATTTCTGATTTAAGCATTTGAAGTTGAGTATTTCTCAAACTCTACTTTAGCTTTAAAATTTAGGTAAGTAATTTGAGACGTGTTTAACTCAAAATATCTACTCAATTCAGAAACTTGCCCTTAAGCATTTGAAGTTGAGTTTCATGTCTTTGAAACTCTACTTTAACCTAAAAAGTCCTGTCAAAATTTGGCATTTAAGTACGGTTTGAGACGTTCTTAACTTTAATTACTGAATTCCAAAACCGACCCTAGTCTCTAACTATAGTGGTTAAGTATAGCGCTATACTTAACCGCTGTAGTTAGAGACAATAACAGTCAGAATTAGGTGGATTTTGAAGCAATCATTTTACTAAGATTAATATAGTGGAATTCCTTCAAGTACCAATCCTTGACTTAACAATGCTCCCATCCGCTAAAAACAAAATAAATTTAAAAATATTGAGTTCTGCAATGACATCTAGCCACCAATATTACCCGTTTATAATTATTCGCACACGTTAATTGCACGTGTTTCTGACAGGTCTATTACTAACTAAATCCATCAAACAAACTACAATAATTTACCTACTTACAGCTGAACACAGTCATTGAGCAAACTCATCAGGGTCGATAGAAAATATATAATGTATAGCACTAGCGAACCGACTACGACTGTTACAAATCTTTGAAATTCTCCGCTTTTTTCTACTTATGCCTTCCTTATAAATCACCCTGTCTTCTAGTTAAAACCGCGTAAAAATCCTAATGCTCTCCAACACCATAATAGCTAATGTTGAAAAGGCTGCCCAACTTAAATGGGACTGGACAGGACATGCCCGACAACCTGTCAGCCAAAAAAGCATAAAGTTGGTGCCCTGAGACACTGAAACAGGGTCACCCGAGTCACTGTGGACCACGAAACAGATGGCGGGATGAACTAGATAGTAATTTCGGCAGAACTGCGGGGTTACCATGACGTTCAAAGTGAGATTGTTTCATTCTTATTTTAGTGTGGGTAAGAGACAGAGCTATACGGGTTGTCTAGCGCCATCTCTGGAACACTGGAAATAAGAATGAAACAATCTTACTTTAAACGTCATGGTACAGGTCCTGGACGGAGGAAGGGCGGACCCACGAAAGACGAAACGAGTGGAGAGAGGCCTTTACCCAGGGATGAGATAGGACAGGCAAACAAAAAAGAAAAACATAGAAAAAACACCTCACCTTTTCAATAGCACCGGTGGTAATACCCATGGCAACAGATATGAACAGCTTGTTCTTGGACGCCTGCAGGTTCTTGATCTCCAGCAGCACGGGCACCACCACGTCTGGCTTCACTGACACGATCACCACTTCTGACCTCTCTACTACAGGTTTGTTCTCGAAGACTGCTGTCGCTCCCAGTTTCTGGAGATGAGAAATTGAAGATGAGTTTTGAAATTAACTTCATAATTCATCTGTTCTTCTAAATCTGTTCTTTCTTTATTCTAAGATAAGTGGTCCAAACTTTGAAATATGTTGAATTATTTGTAAGAAAAACCGGCCAAGTGCGAGTCGGGCTCGCGCACGGAGGGTTCCGTACCATCCGTAGCAAAAAACGGTAAAAAAATTTTTGTATGGTTTTTGTATGGCAGCACCCTTAAATATATTTAATTCTGTTTCTTTAGTATTTGTTCAACACACCACACCTTTACGATATATTTTAAAAGCTACACCTATGCAGTTTTCACCAATAGAGCGATTCATGAGAAAGATTTCTAAGATGTATAATACATGTATTTACATTATCATAGACACCTGTGCGAAACATAAAATAAATTATATATTTAATTTTTTTAACACTAGCTTTTTTTTGGGAGATAGTGTCAGACTTTTACTGACTAAAAACCCACTCCTGTTCCTTCTTTGCATTCGTCCCAGGGCCCCGGGTTTCACTTTCACACTACCCGTGGCCCCAGTAGGCTGCTACCCTGCTGGGGCTCTACGATTTGCCGATATCTCCCTGAGGCGCGCGTGGTAGAGTACGCGCCGTCGACGACTTGGGCTCGGTCCGGACGGTTACCGCACGGTCGCAATTTAACACTAGGTAAATTCTTTAAACTATATGTTCCAGCATTAACATCATAGAGTGTAACGACTATGGAAAATAACGTTAGAATAATTAAAACCTACGATTGGCTATGATACGATATTGTACTAAATTCACATCACATTTTTATCTCCTTTTTTTTACATCGTCTTATCTCCATGACAATGAGTACAAAGTCAAGGCTAAAAGATTCTCAATGACTTCCGATACAAACTGTTCCGTTAGTTCTTAACGTGTTTGTGTATAATTTATATTATGTTTGTCATAATGATCCTTCATCTTGAATATGTTAAATTGTTAACTATATTGTTTAATTTTTTTGCGAAGCAGAATGCATTTTAGCAACAACGTGTTGATTGTCTTATTTCAAGATGTTATTGTACTCGTCTATCAACCCCCTATTTTCATTTTATTTATTTATAAAAAATCACATCAAATCGCTTTAAGCTATACGACAGCACATTGTGTCACCCTATTCATTTTAAGTTCCAATTGTAATTTTATTTTTGCTGTACAATAAAGAGTATATCTATCTATCTATTTTGTTAGAGGAGGCCGCGAATATCTATGATCCAGGCATATACCAAACGTTCAATTTACATACAAATAAAAATATAATAAAAATCCCGACTGCGAAAAAATTACTTTAAATAAAAACTGAAAAGAAAACAAGTTCAGTCCAGTAGCGTAGAAACCAATTTAATTAAATATATAAATATATTATAATAGTAAATAATAAACGAATAATAATTTTCGATATTTACATAGGTGAAGCCGCTGGTAGAAGGTGTGTCTGCTGATACGATTATATAAACAACATTATTGAATCATAGGAAGGTTACATCAATCCAAGCTGGTACTCAAGTACATAGTAACACTTAGATATGCTCTATGATGATATGATTAACACTATCTTTTCTGTTATAGCGCAAGTTAACTGGTTATCTGGCACTTGTACGGAAATAGAGTAATAAATGATTGTGCTCATCACACAAACATTTGTCCTGGGTGGGAATCGAACCCACGACCTCCGGTATAGCAGTCAGGGCCACTAACCATTAGACTAACAGGCCAGTCAGAGATGTTCCTACTACACCTCCACTCTTTGGTCGCTCCTCAAAGAGCGTGCCTGCACGCTCTTTGAGGAGTGGCAAGTCTGGTGCCACGGCGTCCTCACCTTCCGCATGACGCGGGTCCTCACATCCGGTGAGGACCAGATGTAGGGGTTTTGATGAGTAAAAAGGACCTTATTTATAAAAAAATCTGATTCAATTAAAATTCTCTTCAGAAACTGGTAACACCTGCTAATCGATCGCTAAACAACAGAGTTTTAATTTTAATGTTAGTAGATTTTGTTATAAAATGTAACTTATATCCAGAGACTCAATTACCCTCATTGAATCATCAATGGAATTTTATGAAATCGGGTATTTATTAACAAAATTTTAATTCTTTTCCCTATAAGTATAGGTAGGCCATGATTGCAACAGGTAAAACTTAATCCTTGTTTCGCATGATGAATTAATGATCCAGACTTTAAATGACAGGATAAATGGCATATACATATTACCCAAAACAATAGCTAATGATTTGTTTACAATTTATATTTACCTTAAATGCCTCAGCACTGACGAGATCTTTTGGGTGTACACTGGCTGTTATTTCATCGGGTTTTGCCAGACCTGCGAAAATTAAGTTAATATTATATGTATTTGTCATGTATATCAATAGTTTGCCTCGTCTTTACGGTTAGGAATAACATTATGCTATCAAGGTTGTGGTTTAGCACTGTGTTGCAAAATATCCTATTGTTGTCGATGTCTGTAATAAACCTAATATTGATCTGCACCATCCTCCTTTATTTTAAAGTGGTGGTGAACCGAATCGACAGGCGAGCAATGATTGAAGCCATCCCGTATGACGAGAACCTTGTAAAAATCCAGAAAGATAAGCTTGATTTGCTTATCTTTCTGGATTTTCATCATCTATATAGATAGGATCAAGTACTCGTATAGACCAGACTTGGCTCGTGAGGTACCATTGTTAACATGTGATTCAGTGATCATTGTACCGATAGTCGTGTCAGCTAATGTCTTAAAAGCTACGTGGCTCGACCAAAAGCCAGGAGGCTCTCGTTAGGCGGCTGGACTTGATTCAGCTGCCTAACAGCTAGCAGTTCGATTCAAAATGTGATATTTTTAAGAATAATTTAAAAAAGGTTAAGAAAAGGGAATCCAATCCCGCAAGCGTGGGATCTCGCACCTTTTTTGCGGGTTCAGAATTACGGGGTTACTCGTGCGGGATCCCGCACGGCTGCGAGATTTTTTTTTCTGTGAAGTATGGGTTTAGACGACGCGCCGTTCTTATTACCTATTACTTAGACCCCAGCACTAAATAAATTTTTAATTTCTATTTTGTGTTGTGCGAGTCCTAAATCGAAAGTGAAAAGGAACGTAATCTATTTCAGTTAAAGTAGGTACCTACTCTATTTTCCTAAATCTGAAAAATATGAAACAGTAGATATTTTATTTTATCGCTTCTGAGTATTTTCTACCTCTGCGAAATTCAAATTTTCTTAAGTTTTTTTTTGCATTTTGCAGTTCAGAGTGGCACTGTGACCTGCAAAATGAAAATAACTTAGGAAAACTTGAATTTCGCGGGCTACCTTTTAGCATCCCCCTTAATATAAGATAAAATATCGCAATCCCACAAATCCCGCGTTATCAGCTTGATTACTGACTTCAATCCCGCAGGCATGCGTGATCACGATTTTAATGCGGGATTGGATTCCCTAGTTAAGAAAAATTTTATAAGTATAGATAATAATACTTATGTTATTGTTGAATAAAAGAGCAGTCAGTCAAGGGACATAACACAATCATAATACATCCTTTGCTAAATGGGATAAACCTACATAGGTAAAATTACCTATGTAGGTTTAAAGGTATTGTTTTGTCATAGTAGGCAGGTAGTGTCTACGTGATTTCGTGAAAATTTCCTTTTAAACCAAAGTAGGTGACTAGGTTCTTTTTATCGTAAACTAGGTACATATACTTTGTATTTATTTTCTTATTAAAGTAATCACTTCGTCACTAAAATAGATAACATTGCGTCACATCTCTACATGTGTTGTGAAACAATTTAAGAATAAACACAGATATAGATAATGTAAGACTAAAATTACCTACGGAATAAGCTACTAAGAGTTTTGTGTTTCTGAAGTCAATGCCCATTTAAGATGACTTACTGACACGGTGGGTATAATTAGTGCATTAAAGAGAAACGCAATGATTACCTATGCTCGGCCCAATCCAACACCAACACGTATATAGTACCTATGTATATACCCCACTTGTGGCATGAGGTCCTCCAGAAGAAAAGATTGCTGTCTCCTTAGACGTCTCGAAGGCCTTCGACAGGATATGGCACGCTAGCCTTTTGAGTAAGCTTCCAGCGTATGGCATTTCCCTTGGTCTGACTGGGTAAAACACTTTCTGAGTGAACGGTCTCTCCGAGCCCGTGTGTTGTCGACCTTTACTCATCAGAGCCCATGACGACTAATGCCGGTGTTCCTCAGGGGTCTGTTCTCTCTGCAACTCTCTTCCTGGTACATATCAACGATCTGCTGATGCCCGCTATGCAGATTAGCACAGCACAGTTGTAAAGAGATACCTGCCAAGTGCTCGGGCTAGTCAATCTGGTGGGATTCAACGTTGCCAAAACACAAGCGTGTCTGTTCATCGCCAAAAAGAGCCCGTTTACCTTGGCCCCTGCTTTTCATAATGTATCCCTGGAGTGCACCAACCGCCTTCAGTTCTCGGGGCTTGAAATTCCCTCAAATCTTTACTTTGGGCGGTTCATTGAGTCCAAAGCCAAAGTAACTCTTAGGAAACTCGGCGTTCTTACAAAGATCCGACTATACTTCACATCGGGACAGCTTCTAATGTTATACAAAGCACAGGTCTAATCGTGCGTGGAGTACTACAGCCACATATGAGCTGGTGCTGCACAAGATGCCATTTGGCAGCTTTGAACTCAGTGGAAAGACGTGCGAATAGGCTAATTGGTGATCCAGATTTGGTTAGGTTTAATCTACTAAGCCTGGAGCACAAGTGTAGGGTAGTCAGCTTTTCGGTGTTTTACAGGATGCATTTTGGAAAGTGTGCGCGGGAATTGCATGACTTGATTCCACCATCTCTATTCTATCATCCGACAACCCGACGTACGGTGAGACCCTTACCTTGTTGAAACTTCTACGGTCCGAACTAAGCGTTTCACCTCGTACATTGAATGACTAAAATAATTTGCCTGCTGCGGTCTTCCGGTCCGATTATAATTTAGGTGTCTTCAAGTTTTCAGTTAATAGGCTCTTAATAAACTAGTGCGCCTCACTATCAATGTTTGCATCACTGCTTACGATCAGGTGATATCGCAGTCAAGAACTATAATACGGCCGTTCTAACTTGGCGCCCGTGAACATAGGCTCTGCGAACTTTAGCGCATGTACAGTCGTAAAAAAAACTGTTATTGACGTTATTTTTTTAAAACCTAAATACGAATAAAATTTTACTAATACAGGGACCAAGTACAAATAAAATAAATATTAAAACACTTTCAGACAGAAAGCTACAAAAATAACTTATGAATTAAAGAAACAAACCTAACACTACACAAAAAACTTAACAATGTATTAATAAAAACCAGCGAAAACTTTTGTCACCGCCTGTGCTCAAGACAGAGACAGCGACACGAACACGACACCAATGCTAACGTGTGAGTGAGACACATTACCGCGTCCCGAGCATTGCCGATTATGCACGAAGTTTTACGGAGTAAAGAAAAAGGGATGTCCAATATGCGTGTCTGAGGGTGTTGTTTAATCGATTATTTTTCAAATCGATTGAAATCTAATTATAAAAATATATTTTATTAAATTTTATAAGGAGGTTTACAATATTCTCAAACAGTCGTTATTGTAGTAGTCGTTTATAATTAACTGATATTTAACTAAATCATATCTTTCAACCAAGAAAATATGTATAATATTATTAGTTTTTTCATTATTAAAGTCGAAATCTCGTTTACTAACGACAAGATTTACTATGTTTGTAAATCTATTTCGTTCAATATGTCATATAAACAAAAATCAATAAATTCCAAATCGATAAAAATCGATTGCGATATTTGATTGAATAAAGGGTCGATTGTGTTTACATAGAGTCAATCTCTAGCTTACACCTCCGCCCCGCGCACGTCGCCTCATGCCACCATTTTGTTCCTAAAAAACGTTCGTGCGCAGCCTTCTGCGCAAACTTCAGGGCCGCCAAATTAAAACGGCCGTACTGTAGTTTATATTAATTTAAAAAAAAAAAAAACAACTACATATCGCAGTCCACGTCATATGTGTGTCCGGATTCCTTAAACTTTTTGTCACTCATGTCACTGCCTAACATTAGCCAGCTTGTTAACCAAAAGATGTATTTAGATGCATCGGCTTATTCGGGCAAGCCGATAGTTGAACGGCGCCGTTTAGTTAATGACTAAAAGGCTACGGATACTACTACAAATTCTGATATATAATACTACTAATAATTCTGTCTGCGACACATATCCTCACCAAATTGATTGTTACTCAATGCAATGAACTTAGGGCGGGTTTCTGAGTTGAGTACAGAAATCAGAAACGTTTATTTCAAATAGACCAATTACAGGCACTTTTGAATTGTCAAAATGTCGGTCAGTAAAAAAATAAAAAAAAAGTGAACCTAAATTGCACGTTCCAAAGCGTAGATCTCTATGGAGAAGAACGTGCATAAACTCCATAGACACTCTTTCAAATCATATTATGAATTACGTAAATCTTGGTTACGTATTTCTTGTCGCTTCTAATATGTGAGCACAATGCAGATAAGTAATAATTATTACAAAAAAAAAACTAAAAATAATAAAAAAAACAGAAATTGAATTAAGCCACTGGTAGCTAAGAGATGACCAATCTCAACTGACGGCACCCGTTCACGAGCATGACGTGTATATTGAGTTAAGCCTAATTGAATGCCAAATTGTAATAGGTTTTCAGGCTAAAGTTACAGAGTTTGAGAAATACTCAATTTTAAATGCTTATACCAGAAATCGCAGTTTCGATGTACCATTTTCATCATCACTGACCCTCATAAACAATCTATCCATCTTGTACGCAGTTGATGCAGACAAGACAACAAACATAGACTGTTCTCATCAAAGACACTAATGCCGCTTCATTATTATCTTTACAGCTACTAATTATGTCTTACTTAACACACTATAAAACCACATAGTTATTGAATTGTCTGAGACAATGAAACTGAAACGTGGTCGCTTATAATGGACTTCATCAAAAGACTAGAAGTCCCCAAAACAGATATACTCGGAGTTCCTTTAGATAATCGAATCAGTTGTAGAGGAGAATAAAGTTTACAGAAATCAGAAACATTTAATAATAATAATAAAATTAATAATATTCTCGCTACAACATTACAAAATACAGAGTAATAAATAGCAAATATATATACTTTTATTATTCAATATTGTGGGAGACTGGTGCCAAGCTAGACTCAAGGTCTCTATTTCAGGACACCAGGATCTCCGCCATTTACATATGCTTAAAAACTTACTATAGATAATGTAGTCGTACACTGATCACATAAATTAGAATACCCTAATGGGTAGCAGCTCAAGAATAATTTACATGTATTCACAGAATCACTGAGATCAGTTGGCGAGTCAATGATTTTAAAATCTATTTAGTTTTGTTTGTTATGTGCATGGAAGAGTGTAATGTGGTTGAATGTTGCTATGGATTAAGAAGACTGGGCGGAGTACGCGAGTGTATGTATAAAAATATTATTACACCATGGCATGGTGGTAAGTAATTTTTCATTACTTTCATAACTTAGCTCCTGGAGAAATGCATTCACTTTTTTTTGCACATGATTCTAGGCGGGTTAACTATAGGTGATATACGATTTATTTTATTATATAGAAAGGCACTTAGGTAGCAAAAAACCGCTTCGTAAAATGATTGATTTGACGTCATTGTACCGTCTTTTACCAACCGAGGCCGAAGGATGATAGGTAATTAACGAGTGCTGCTTTAATATGATGCTTGAGATAAAAAGTTGGCGTTGTCGACGGCGCGTACTGCTCCACGCGCGCCTCAAGGAGATGTCAGCAACTGTAGGGGCCTAGCAGGGTCGAAGCCTACTGGGGCCAAGGGTCTGATTCTGAAAGGAAGACTCGGCCCCGGTACGAAAGGCAACGAAGGAACAGGAGTAGGTTTTTAGTCAGTAAAAGTCTGACACTATCTCCCGCCTCGCCCACGAGCGGGGGATGTCATAAGAGGACTTTCCTATCGAAAAAAAAAAAAAAACTGTCAGAACTTTAGCCTCCTTGTGTAGTAGCTCTGTGGGATAGCGGTAGAGGATAAATAAAGAAACTTTTAGTATACCTCGCTGAGTTCTCTCGAATTCAATTATCGTGGATTTCAGAGCACCTCCCTAGACAGAGATGCAGTATGTTAAGAGCGATTGACCAAGGCCAAAAAAGACTGATTTCTTTAATTTGTCTTCAGCTACTTGTCTCAGGGTTTTATAGATGTATATTAGTTTGCGTAGCCTAATTTTGAGTGTACTTATGTGTTCATGAAATCTTATTGTATTATAGATTATGACTCCTAAAACCTTAACGTATTTGGTATTGTGGGTTTTCGCAGGCGTGTGATACTATCGTGTGAGAGGGATTCATTGAGGTATTTGTTATGTTACTATTAGCTTTTATAGAAAAGGTCACATAATTGGTTTTATTTGTGTTAAGCGTTAGAATGTTATTTCGTAACCAGTAGGAAACAGCGTTGAAACCCATCTGAGCGTGTGAAAAACCTTATCCGAAGTATCAGCATTGAAGAGAACTTCTGTGTCATCCGCAAAGGTTATGATCCTTTGACCTTTGGAGAGTTTGAGCAGACTCCAGGTCGTTAATATATATCAGGAATAATGTGGGACCTAACACGCTTCCTTGGGGCGCGCCATATGAGACCGTTTGTTCGTCAGTAGTGTATCCGTCCATTTTAACGCACTGGGTACGCTCACTCCAGTAGCTGAAGCGGGAGTCCTCTTATTTCCAAAGTCTCCATTTTTCGTGAGAGAATCAGAACAGAAACCGTAACAAAGGCCTTAGCAAGGTCTAGGAATATTTTCAGCACTTTTTTTCCCTTATCCAAATTAGTAATAGTCAGTTAAATCGTGTACTGCGTCCGATGTAGGTTTTCCAGACCGAAAACCGTATTGTGTTGAAGATAACAGATTGTATTTTTCGAGATATCAACAAGCCCATTATTTATTAACCGCTCAAGAACTTTTGACAGGACAGGTAGGACGGCTATAGGCCTATAATTAGTGACACAGTTTCCGTCCCCATTTTTATAGATCGGATACATGTATGATTGATCTATTAAAGACTTTAGGAAATATGCCTGTTCAGACAGCTAAGTTATAGATGTGTGTGAGTGGGGGTACAATTAGAGCTTTGCTTTTTTTTTTTGGAGAATGCTACCAGATATTCCATCCCATCCCAGTGAGCAGTCACTTCAAAGGTACATCGGTACAAACTCATGGAATTAGAGGTGTTGATGACGTGAGCTTTGTTAGGTTCTGATGGCCTTTGTATTTTTTCAATTTAAGCAAAATAGTCATTAATTTAATGTAATCTTTTTCTTTCTTTTCTTTTACTAAGCTGAGTTTATCGATTCTTTTGGTGATGAGGAAATTGTTAAAAGGTGAGATGTAGCTTCTTTCTTTTTAGTCCTGTTTGTTATGTTATTTACCACAGTCCATAAATTCATGGGATTAGTTCCAGCCTTGGTTAATAGATTTTTCTTATATTCAGTTATTTTTTTTTTTAACAATATATTACAAAATTTCCTGTATCAGGTAAATATTACTTTAAGTTCTTCATTATCAGGCATTTCTTTAAACTTCTTGTGTAAGTTGTCTCTGTGCCAGACACAACGAAGAAGTTCTAGAGTCATCCATGCTTTCATAATTTTTTTGCGGTTTGGTATTTTAAGAGTTTGCGAGTTTGTGTCTAATACTTGCTTTATTTCATTAACCATGGTTTCAGCAGCTATGTTAGGATCTTGCGTGTTATAAACCTCACTAAGGACTATTTGTTTAATATCTTTATGTAACTGTTCACGATTGACTTGAGTTATTGTTTTTCTCGCAGTAACTCTAGTGGACTTCTTCAAGAAAAACAGCAACACCGTATCATGATCAGTCAAAGCAGAATAGGCAACAAGTGTAGATGCAGGCCTCTGAGTTTTGAGGACAAAATTATCTAGACATGATAGCTGTCTAGTGGGCAGCGTGTGAGCAGGCAGTAGACCATGTGATGCCAATAAGTTTAAATAGTGATGTTTGATTGGGTCGTGACTTTGATCGAATAAAAAATATCCATTTAAGGGCACTTTTGAATTGTCAAAAAGTCGGTCAGTCAAGAAAATGAGGCTAAATTGCACGTTCCAAAGCGTAGATCTCTAAGGAGAAGAACGTGCAAGGAACTCCATCGACACTCTTTTAAATCATGTTATGAGTTACCAACATAACCCGAAGAATCGCCAAATAAAATACGCAGCGTGCGAGACGCACAGTGGCTCTACCATGAGCTCTCAATGCGATCCATTTGACGACCTAAACTGAACTGTTAAAGGGATGGAGCTATATAAAGTGTATAGCTCCACCCCGCTCGTACGACTACCATTTTAACAAGTCTTGGTAAGGCCCCAGGACTGATTGTGGCGAAACTTAGGGGAGGCCTATGTTAAGCAGTGGATGTCTTTCAGCTAAAATGATGATGATGATGATGACTACTTACCGGCGGTGATAAAGCCATTGGCCAAGGCAAAGGCCAATCTGCCGCCGCCGATGAAGCCAATCTTCATGATTTCACTAACTGAAACAAACAAGTAATGATAATTTAATTTATTTATGGATCGGTTATAAATTTTGTTGATAATTGAAGTTTAGACATTGGGACTCTTATGTTATCTAGATGTGAAGTTAAAAATTGATCTTTGGCACTCGTTAAATTTATAAATATTGTGTTAACAGTGTTGGTCGTATGAAGTAGGTATATGTTTGGTTCCTTAAAGTTACTAATAAGGAAAACGACTTAATACCAAAACATCGTAAGATGTGATTGATACTGTTTTCATAAATGACAATAAGAATTGTCCATTTGAACATAATCCTTATAATCTACCCTAATATTATAAAGAGGTAAAGTTTTTTTTTTGTTTTTTGGAGGTAATCTCTGAAAGTACTGGTCCGATTGCTAAAATATTTTCAACCTTCAGGTGAACCCACACTAATCCGAACCGAACGCGTCGAACGAATCGAATTTTAGAATTCTTTATTCTGGAGTCCTTCTAGGGGCCCAAGTCTGCTATTTTTATAAATTCGTCATTCCAACACGATCCTATTGTCATTTTGCTAAAAGTTCGTAATCTGCTAATTCATAATGATTGATCATTGGTCGGTCAATGGTCTCGTACTAGAGTTGCGGTAGAATGACAATATCGAGCTTATTAAAAGTAATGACTGCACAACGACGTTCTAATGGTAGGTCACTGATCAAAGGAACTGTCAAAATTTTAGCAGATTACGGCATACGTCAGACATTCATTTGTCAATATGTACGAGATTACCATATGGAGTGTCAGTGGTTGACCATTGGAAAGTCATAATGACGCCATTATATTAGTAAGTTGATTAACAAACTTGTCAAATTCAACTATTGTGAAGTCAATGATAGACCATTCTGACACTATTGTAATCTCAGATTGTAATAGCAGACTTGAGGCCCAGATTCGGCGCGGTTAGGTGTAAGGGGTTTCATAAAATTTCTTATAAAGAATTCTAAAATTCTTTTCTTTTGATTAGTTCGACGCGTTAGGCTCGGATAAGTGTGCGTTCACCTTAAAAATGCTCCTTTATTCCTGAGTGACATAGGCTATAATGTATGTACACGGGCGAAGCCGCGGGCAAAAGCTAGTTATGATATAAAACAAATCCCACACCACATTTGTCTGTCCGTGTGTTCACAATAAACTCTAAAAGTACAGCATGGATTTTTATGCGATTTTCACGTAGGTAGAGAGATTCATGAATAGAGAAAAGACGAGAATTTTAAAGATTATTACACCCTTGCGAAGCTAGGGTGGCTGGTTTATGGTACAGGTTTATATGTACAGGTATAGTCACAGTTTTTTTTTAAACTTTGGCTCAAACTAGAAATATCTCCTGTATAATGGGTGTGTCCACAACACTTCCACGGTTCCACCTATCTACCTAAGTCATACAAATTTTTGTTTACGTGTGGGAATCAAATCCGCGATGCGTTGCACAGTGCCAATCGCTCAACCACTGCGTCAATCGTACCATCTAAATTGTGAAGTATAGAAACTTTTAACTTTCTTGGTTTCTTCTTAAGTCAATCAAAGAAAACCAATACCTACTTAGGATTAAATAGGTACGTAGGTACTTAACTTTCAGATTACCTAGATAAGCTGTTAATTTTCAAACTAAAATAAACGTAAATAAAATGTTGATCGAATTTCATTGTAAAAAATTAACAAACCTAGTGGAAAAACTAAATTGGAAAACAATAACAAATTCTTCAACTTCTAACCAAAATATTGGCAAAAGTTCGTCAAAAGAAAAAAAAACCGAAGATGAAAGTTTAAAATTAGAACCAATTATGAAACTCACGTTGTCCGACGTAAAGAAAACTGGCAAAAATATGAAAAAAACTTGTATCCACGTGTGTTAGATGTGAGGCACAACCGCCAACTGAACTCAGAGCAGTAAATGTATTATAATGTTCTCTGTGGCTCTTAGCTAAGGGGTTACGTGTTATCAGTCTTATCAAATGAATTATCAGCACAACATTGCGATCAATACATAGACATAACATTTCAAGTTTTACATATTGAGCTATTGTTGAAGTTTGCAATACTTAAATTTATTTTTAGAAGTATGTGGAACAAAGTGTAAAATCCCGCAAAACAAAGCTCCATTGAAAAGGTAGGATCCTGCGACCAGACGGGTGTTGAGTCTGGTTCGGGCAACTGCCCGAAAGTTTATTTCAGGCTGTTGTATTATGTGCAGGGGCTCAAATCTGCTATTTTTATAAATTCGTCATTCCAACACGATTCCATTGTCATTTTGCTAAAAGATTGTAATCTGCTAATTTATAATGATCGATTATTGATCGGTCAATGGTCTCGTAACAGAGTTGTGGTGGAATGAAAATATCGAGCTTATTAAAAGTAATGACTGCACAATGACATTCTAATGGTAAGTCACTGATCAAAGGAACTGTCAACATTTTAGTAGATTACCGAATACGTCAGACATTAATTTGTCAATATGTACAAGATTACCATTCTATGCCACTTCTTTCAATGGAGTACCTGTGGTTGACCATTTGACAGTCATAATGACGCCATTTTATTAGACTACCAAACTTGTCAAAAATTAACAATTATGAAACTGATCGCGTGTAAAACTATATTACCGCGATGCATGATTTTGAGTTTTAGTTCCTTTGTGACGTCATAGATGACGTTACACCTTCATTTAACCTTTCTTCAATTATCCTCTAAGTATTTCTTTTCTACTGTCCATCATCATCATTATCATCATCATTTTCCTGCTCTTGTGCCATACTATGTCACTTAATGTCAACACGTTGTTTTCTTCCATTCCTCTTAATCGTCACGCTATCACCGACTCTTTTTAAACTGACTTCAAAAAAGGAGGAGGTTCAGTTGTATTTTTTTTATTTTTTTTTGTTTGTTACCTCAGAACTCCGCCGTTTATGGATTATTTTGCAAATATTTTTTTTTTCCCTTGTAAAGGATATGCTTCCAGACTGGTTCTTTTTTTTAAATCCAGTTCTGATGATGAGATCCGTGAGGAATCGAGGGAACTCCTCAAATATTCTAGGCAACTTTATAGTGATTTGAGTATTTTCATCGAGAACTTAAACATTTACAGTCAAAAAGTAACATTTGATGAAGTCGAACTGATGAAGAAGACCAAAAATGACCAATGGAAATTCACCCTCACATAGATATCACAATGAAGATAGTTAAGCAACTATGTCAATATAAATAAATAAATGGTTGTGAACAGTTTTGAAAATAGTATCATCGAAGTGATCTGATGATAATGATGGAGCGGGAAGGTAGGCACTGGACCTTCGTAATTAATCAATGTAACCTAGCCGTGTGGGCTTATTAGAATTGTCATGAGATGCACTTTGGCTATAAGGTACTACCGAACTGATCTGATGATGGAGCCGCGAGGTAGATGGGAACTTCATAATAAAACAATGTATCCTAGCAGTGTTTGGGTTAATTAATAAACGACAAATAAGTGTATCACAACTAAAAAGTGTGAAAAAAAATCTTTTTACGTGGGGCGTAGGTACTCAAAGTCTCTGGATCTGGCCACTTAGAATAAAAGAATGAAAAAACAAAATAGAATTCGAAAATGGAACTCTTTGCGAGCATGTTACTTTTTAATTTGCGAGACTGTCATTTGTATTTTCATTGCGGCGTCCTTTCGAAGATTATGCGTCGCTATCAAAATAAATTTAACTCGTCAACATTTTCGTTCAATGATTTTTTATGATTTTCGTTGTGGCATAAGTCAACAAGAGAGTTGATGATGAAGCACCATATCGCAGCTCTGATTCGTTGTTTGGAGAATTTAGACGTGGACGTGATCATCTCTATGACGAGGTACCTACGTGAAGGTAAACCGGCGACTGCGGTTACAGTCTCGAATATTAACACCGTACGACAACTTACTGAAACTAACAAAAAATTACATGCCAGTAAATTCGTGCTTTGATAGGCATTGGAATGAGCCAAATGCAAAACATTTTACATGTGCACCTGAAGGTACGGAAGATCTGCACTCGATGGATACCACATGTCTTAACGGAGGATCAGAAACGACTGCTTGTCTTGTACAGTGGTGCCGTAAAATGATAAAAAAGTTTAACGGAGGACATTGGCTGTCTATATCTTTTTATTATATTGTGATAGGTGACGAAACCTGGATGTACTGCTTTGAACCCGAAGGATAAAGCCAGTCGGCAGAGGAGGTCTTTCCTTTTGAAGATTTGCCGACGAAAGTTAAGAAAAGTTGAAGTGTTGGAAAAAAAATTGTTGCTTTTGTTTTCGGCAAATCAGGACATTAGACTACAGTATCGCTTAACGGAACCCTCAGTGCACGAGTCCGACTCGCACTTGCCTAGTTTTAAAACTTACTTGACGGCACTTACATGCCGCAATGGTTAAGTGATTGGCTGCTGCGATGTGTGTCGCGGGTTAAATTCACGCTCGGAACAAAAATTGTATGGCCTACGATAGTTATTCCGGGTCTGTGTGTCGTGTATGTGAGTATATATACTTGCAAACGCATCTCGAGACAGGAATAATTGCTAGTGTGAGGGAAACAAAAAAAACAAACTAGGCATGCGAGAATCAGACTCGCGCCCTGAGGGTTCCGTACAAACGTACCTATGTAAATTTTCGAGACTCCATTCGGGAATTGAACCTCCCGAATGGAGTCTCGAAAATTTGCCCGAATCGCAAAAAAAAAAAATTGTTGTGACGTATTTACGGTTTCCAGATTTATTCCTATACCGGTGCTATAAGACCTTGGTTTATGCTAAATTTCAGGATTCTGGGTCAATGGGAAGTACCCTATTAATTTTGATTTCTTCGAGAGTGTCGAAATATACGTTTTTTGAGACATAAACGGCCGTATTTTAGAAATTTAATTTTTCACAGCTTCAAGAGACCGCGAACTTGAGTATATGGTTTTAATTTCAACTCAATACCTCCATGCGTTCCTGAGATAAAAGATCTTGACAGACAGACAGACAGACGGACGGACATCAAAGTGATCCTATAAAGGTTACGTTTTTTCCTTTTGAGTTACGGAACCCTAAAAACTAAAAAAGGAATTAAAAACTACTTTTACATCTATACACTCATTTCTCAATTCATCCATTCTCGTCACTCCACACATCCATCTAAACATTCACATCGCCGCTACATGCAATCCAAAATTTCTGCTGTCCAAATGAATTAAAACCAGGAAGTAAATATCTTTGTTATCATAACAAACTAGAAACGACACCATTCTTTTGCCAGAAGTTCACGAGGCCATTGACCTTAATTACCTCACCGCACCACTCTACTTGCCCCGGCGGACAACACGGTGGAGCATACGGTGGAAGTGTGTCCAGATCTACGGGGTTACCATGACGTTCAAAGGAAGATTTTTTCATTCTTATTTCAGTGTGGGTAAAAGAGAGAGCTATACAGGTTGTCTAGCGCCATCTCTTACCCACACTGAAATAAGAATGAAACAATCTTACTTTAAACGTCATGGTGCAGGTTCTGGAATAAACATTTGTAGGTCATACAAATGTTTGTTCTGTGCGGGAATCGAACCCGCGACACGCTCCGTAGCAGCTCGACCACTACGCCAAGCGTGTCGGCAAATGACAAATACGTCAGCTTGATAAATGTGACGAGATAGAGTGGTAAATGAGTTCAATTGCTTGTTAACTCTGGTTTCCTAGACTGTAGAATTGTTTTATTAAAGGCCTTCGATTGGAATCGATGCAAGGTTATTAATACGGTAGATGTTACATTTTTATTGAAAGTAGAGTTACAATTCAATATGCTCGGTGACGGATCAGGACCTGTACCATGACGTTTAAAGTAAGATTGTTTCATTCCTATTTTCAGTGCGGGTAAAAGATGGCGCTAGACAACCTGTATAGCTCTGTCTCTTAGCCACACTGAAATAAGAATAAAACAATCTTACTTTGAACGTCATGGTAACCCTGCAGGCCAACTTGGGGCCCGTAGCAAATTCTACCAAGGGTCCCTAAATCTTTATAAATTACTAGGTTCTGCTAGCGGCTTCGACCGCGTGATTTTTGGTTACTGTGGACGCGAAATCCCAGTCGAAGATGGATAAAAAATAGCCTAACCTAAATTTCATCAAAATCGGTTCGGTAGTGTAACCGTTAAAGCGTAACAGACAGACAGAGTTACTTTTACACTTATAATAATATTAATAATAAATAGTAATATTAGATAGTATAGTATGGATTTGTCACTAACCCGACAGCCTAGACGTTGTCGCGTCTTACTTAGTTATGAACTGTCAAATACGCGAAGATTTTCCAATTTTTATAGATAGTTTATTTATCGAAGAACAGAGCATCACGCTACAATCAATAGGAGCTGTAACCAAAGACGCGGGTGAAACCGAAGGGGACAGCTAGCTACTGATAGGAAAGTTTTTTTTTTCGGTGGAAAAATCATCGTATGATATCAAAATCAAAGTCTGACACTATCCCCGCTCTTGGGCGGAGCGGGAGATAGTGTTAGACTTTGACTGACTAAAACACCCACTCCTGTTCCTTCGTTGCCTTTCGTACCAAGGCCGGATGGTTTCCGGACGGTCGGACGGCGAGCTATCCATTGCTCGCCATCCGCAAGCCCGCGCCTACGGTGGCCGGAAATCGGAATTGGAATCCCGGCGACGGTTGGATCGTGAGGACCGTTGCCTCACGCGTTCGACCGCGTCCTTTGGTAGCATTACTGTTTCGCAGATGGAGGCGACCGCCTGCCACTCCTCTTGGCTCCGGACCATGGCCTGTACCAAGGCCATTCATGAGTTTTAGCGAGTGTAACGAACAGCTATTCATTTTTATATACATAGAAGATACATATTTACATTTTAGTGCTAACCTGTACGTTATCATATCTATACAATATACTTATTATTATAATCAACTCAAAGCTGCATACGGAGTTATGCAATAGCTCCGTGTTAAAAATCACAAACAGAGGAATGACTGTAAGACGCTAACAAGTAAATACATTGTTTATACGACACAGAATGCATCGATCGATGTCTATATAAACCATGTCTATGTCTTAGCCATTTGAGCCTCCAAAACCGAACCCTCCGTAAAATCCTCGGTGCCCCATTTTTCGTCCGAAATGAGAATCTACATCTAGATCTCAAAATCCCCACCATCCAGCAGTTCATGAAACGCCTTTGCAAGCGTTTCTTCGACACTGCTGTGAAACACCGCAACCCCCTTATTGTGTCGGCCGCCCGTTACGAACCCTCCCGTATATCTAAAATTCGCCGTCCTCGGTATACTCTCCTAACCCCGATGACCCTATTACCCTGCTCCAAGAGAGCCGTAGGGAAACCAGTACGATTCGGAAACACCACAAACCGCCGTCTTTCCGTCCTCGCCGCCGAGGCCCGCCGCGACAATCTTTTAAACGTCCTCCCCGTCCCTTGCTCGAGCCAGCCCGCGTCGCTGAGCCTGTAGTTTAAAAAATCCCCGTTTAATAATAATTAAATCTGTTCGATCCAGCTCGTCCCTTGCTGCCCCCCCCCCCAGCGTCGCCCTAAGCCGAGGTCCGTACCCCACAGGGGGTGCCCTTAGCGTGTAGTCGCTTAGTTTTAAGTAGTTTAAGTAAGCCCTGGCTGGAGGCTTTGATTTTCTAATCGAGGCCGACACAGGCAAGACCGGTTAAGCAGTCGACAACGAAGTGCAACTGAAGGGTGGGTTTTATTAACCGACTTCCAAAAAAGGAAGAGGTTATCAATTCGGTTGTATTTTTATTTTTCATGTTTGTTACCTCAGAACTCCGTCGTTTATGGACTGATTTGCAATTTTTTTTTTCCTCTTTAAGGATATGCTTCCAGATTAGTCCCAATTTTTTTCAAAATCCAGTTCTAATGATGGGATCCATGAGGAATCGAGGGAACTCTTCAAATATTGTAGACCACCATATGGTTATTTTGGTATTTTCATCGAGGACTTAAGCATTTAAAGTTAAAAAATAAATTTCAAGAAGTGACACTGGTGAAGAAGACCAGAAATAGCCAAAGGATCTTCATACTCACATAGATATCACAGTGAAGATAGCGACTATGACAATACAAGTAAATGAATAGTTCTGAATAGTTATGTTGAAAATGGTATCATCGAAGTGATCTGATGATGATAGAGCCGGAAGGTATGCACCGGAACTCTGTAATTAATCAATATATCCTAGCCATGATTGGGCTTATTAGAATCGTCATGAGATGCACTTTGGCTATAAGGTACTCTCGAACTGGTCTAATGATGGAGCCGGAAGGTGGAAGGTGGACACGGACACGGGGACTTCATAATAAAACAATGTATCCTAGCAGTGTTTGGGTTAATTGGAATTGTCATGAAAAATTGTTAGGTACTCTATTTCATATATATAAATATATCGCAACTAAAAAGTGTGAAATAAAAAACTTTTTACAAAAAAAAAATTACCGGTAAAAGGTTGACCTCGTAATCGATGTCACGAGGCGCGGTGATGCGCAGAATAAAGGCAAAAAAATATTATAATAAAGATACACATTGCGACATGTTTGTGTACTGCCCCCTCCCCTTCCGCGGCTCTTCCGATGTGTCCAGTCGTCCACACGCCCCCCACCCCCGTGCTCCTCGCTGTAATCTTCCGTTTAGAGTTCTGTCATAAATTTTGCGGAAGCAGAAGCGGAAACGGAAGTGAAAAGCTTGCGGAACTTCTGCAGAAGTGGACGCAGATGCAGAGTTCTGTTGCAACACTAATGGAGCTATACAACATATATGATGGAGCTATATATTTTTTTCCTTTAACAGTTCAGTCTAGATCGATCGTCAAATAGATCGCGTTTAGAGCTCGTGGTAGAGCCTCCGGAAGCATACCACTGCTGGCTTGAGGTAACTTAGGAACAGGAATAAATTGAGAAGAATTTGGAGGAAATTAGAAGAATCAGAGCCCGCGTTGTAGATTACGACCCATTCCTTCTCATAGGAAGGAGGCGTGAGTCCCAGAAGTGAGAACATTATAATGCTGATTATACTATTCTATACTCCCTTGAAACAAAAACCCGCAAAATATCGGAGCGCTAAATTGCTGCATCTTATTTTTTCAGAGTATTTTTAATAAATCTGTTTTCTAAATGGATAAATGTAAGTCTAGTATTCAAATGACTATTGGCAATACCGTCGATACTTAACTAACAAACAAAGTACTTAGTCTGTGGTAAATATTGTCTATTGGCTCAATTAACCCGCCGCATTCAGCCTTGTGGCTAGTTTACCGTGCAACTGATGATAGTAAACGACTTATTTGTTTTACTCCATAAGAATAATAGGTATACATTGGAATAAATGTGTGTTTCTATTACTTTTTGTTTGATAAGTTGTAAAACAGTTCGGTTTAAATTCTATAATTACTAAATTTTGTGCTAAGTATTTAGGTGGCGCTCAAGTATTACGTAACGCAATTTAGGGGGAGGGGGTCCTGTAAAACGTTATGATGCGTTACAGGGGCGGGACGTTCGAACAACGCGTTACGTAACAGTGTTTTTCATTTAAATAAAAACAATCTGGGTATTAAAATCTCCCAAGTTAGGATTCCCCGATTGTATTGTACGACATTTTTATTCTTCTCTCCCAAGTTGGCAACTCTTTTCGATTATGTTTTTAGTGACTTTTGGATAAAAAATGGTCAGTTGGGTGTTACATAACGTTTATGGGGGGTGGAGTACAGGAAAACGTTACGGCCCGTTACATGGGGAGTAGGGGGGGGGGGGTCAAAAATCTTCAAATATTGCGTTACGTAATACTTGAACGCCCCCTTACGTATATACTATAAATCTATTTTAGTTTTCTACATTGCATATTAAATTTAACATCAACATTAGCCTATCTACAGCATGAAATAGAGCAAACTTTCAACACTGTAGTAACTCTCATAGTGAGTTGTGATCACCGTAAACAATAAAATTATATTGTCTTCAACTGATATACAACTCACATTAAAGACCACCGATGATTGCATCACTGCTTACAATCAGGTGGGATCGCAGTCAAGCACTGCATAGCATAGCATAGGATAGTCGGCCTTATAATGATCCCACTGTTGGGATTCAGGCCTCCTCTTTAGGACAGGGAATGGGCCGTAATCCACCACGCGGGCCCAGTGCGGGTTGGTAGATGTCACATGTCTTCGAATTTTTGGCAAGCACTGCGGTTTATATTAATTTAAATTAAGCCATTAATTTCTATCTTCGTATCTATTAATAAACCAAAAAAATAGTGGTATCAAGTTTGCAATCATACTGATATCTAAAAAGTTTTTACTGGCATTTTATACACCATTTTAAGTAAATAAAAAGTCCCTAACAATTCCGAGTGATACTTAATTCGGTATTTGAACAAATCATAGATATCTAGTAAGATGAGGAAGAAAGGAAGAAGACATTTCAGTTGATGTAGCATTTGAAGATTACCAGTTAGATAATAATTTAACTGAAATCAACATTAATGCGTTCCCGTTTAACCTATTTAAAATATATAGCCCATTTACTATATTGGGAACAGGAGAGGACAAAGAAGAAGATAATTAAACTTATAAAACTGAAACACTATGTATCGTGGGGTATGCCTACTGAGAACCAAGGTCGTTGGGTAACGATGATAAAAAACCCCACCGATTACCTTGGTACCCTTACAGATGGTGCGGAAATGTGTGCATGGCATGTAGAATGGCATTTCTTCAACATCTAAAATGGTGATTTGTCAGGGAAAAAATCGTAGATGAAAAAGGTACTTAAATAACAATCTAGGTATAGACAATTGTACAGTCTTCAACGTAACTCTAATCTACTTTCATGATGCAACTTATCGTGTACGAGTAAAATGCAAAAAAATAAAATATATTTACAAACTTTGACCTTGAATAACTTTTTTGGATATTTGGGATCAGTGGGGGCCGGGGCTTTTGACAGTCTATAAAAGTGTATCAAAAATTTATACCAATATTTAGCTCCATGCAAATACTTGTACATTGAAATGTCTATTTTGACCTAACTGTGCGTGCAAACTAATTGCCATCCAAACACGCCTGGGTTTTGAAACAAAAGATCATCGTTCTAATTTTATAACACAATGCCTAGACACGGTTACATTTTGATTTTGTTTAGTTTTTGTCTGCAATGTATTTCTATCTGCTAAGCCCTGTTGATAGTGTTATTTGTATAAGTCAGCTACTTGTCTCTTAAATAACGTGACCATTTTCTTAATATTTCATGAGACACTATCATAATTACAGTGATAGTTGGCTGTATTAAAAATTAATAAATGTTTTCTAGGTTAACTAGTTTCTAACAGTAAAGCGAAATTAATTATAAAACATGCGATTCTAATTTCAAATTAAAAAAAGTATCGAAGTCACTTCAATAAAACTTACATTTTTTTACATTTAGAAAAGGATTTCATTAACCCGTGTTAAAATCAAAAATTTGAATTTAGAATCTACAGATCAATTGCAAACACGTCACAGATTTTTATAATTTATACCTTCCTTGATTCTATGCCATATATTTTGAGTTTTTATCAATGTTTGGCCAACAGTGTTTTGAAACTGAAATTGTTTTTGGTCCAGAGTAAAAAAAATCAGGACAGTCCCATTCAAAACGGTCGAACACGCTCTTAATAAATATAATTTTCTCGTTTCTCGTCGCCATTGGACCTTGATCGGGCGTCATCTAATATGCAGTGTTCTGACATAATATCAAGTAGTATAGAAACGAGATGCATAGTTGGATCGATTTACATAATTTATTTATTATTAGACTGTTGTGAACAAACAGTTTATCTTACGTTTTAATTAAGCGAGTAGAACAGAATAGTTATAATGAAATCCTTTTACATTTCGGACCTGATAAGTTTGAAAGGGTTTACAAAGATACAAATAAAAATTACTTATTTTCTTTCGGAATTACTTATTTCCTTATTTACAAATAAAGGAAATAAGCAAAATAAGAATAATAATAACCACTAGTGGTAAAAGTGACTTTTTAGACAAAAATATTTTGCGTTAGGACATGACGATTTTCCGAAGCTTAAAGTTACGTGGTAGTTTTAAGTGAGGTAGATCCCTACCTACCTATCGTAGTTGATCTTAAATGTATGGCCTGTAAATTGTGTCCTTGAACCAGACCGTGTTTTAAATAAACTGTCATGAAAACATAACTTTTCTCAAACACATACTTTTTACACACACGCGTAAATTTTTACTTATGTTTGTACCAAAAAATTACAAATACTTATTTGCAATACTCATTTCATATTTAATTGCAGGAAAAATGTGAAAAACATTTAAAACAACTGTTCTGAAAAGTCCCATTTTACAATATCTCTCTGTAATTAATATCTATAGTTGAAATTGAAAAGATATATTTATTTTCTGGCACATTTTGCGCAAAAAAAAATGCAATAATTTCGAACATTTTAGGGCTCATCATATATGACGATTTTATAACAAAAAAAATAAATCTAATAATTTCACTGGCACTACAAAATTATTAAAAATATGGTAAGACATACTGAGATATTTCGTAATACTTACTTTTAATCATTTTCACAAATTTTCCAAGCCAACAACTATGAAAAAAAAAACAGCACTATCTGTCACAAACTGACACTTCTGACGTACACTCCCAATTTATTTATTAACACTGAATTTATTGTTCTACTATGAAATTAATTAGAATTTAAAATAAAAACAATGAACATTATATTTATTGTGACGCGGCGTTGATACCATGTCGCGTGCATTTATAACTAAACAACATACGCATAGTCCGAACCGTACTAATGTGATAGAAGGTACAGACACCGCAAAATATCATTTGAGGATAAATACATTTATTAATGAACATAATTCGTCATGCTTTAATTTAGGATTTATAGCAAACAATTGTTTGCTTGTCCCGTCTGTTTGGTTGAGATAAAAGTTTATTGGAAATCCTGTTTTTTTTTTTATTTATTTTTTTCAAGTTGATTGGGATCTGTCTCACAATTAACAACGGCTCTGCCTTATAAACACTCGTTTAAGTTTACTTATGTACTGATTTGTTGATTCAATAGAATAAGCTACTTATAGTAAGTTGTTGTTTGTTGTAGGTAAAACTTAATGTTGTTATTTGCTGCTTAGCGCGCATTGCCTTGCTTTTTTAAACGCATAATCTGTGAAGTGTAAAGTTTCATAGAAGTGCGCGCATTGCGGTGAAATAAACGCATGCGGTAAAGTCATCGTTGGCCTCTCGCTGCAAAGTTTTACCAACCACACTTGGGTTTTCATCCCGAGAGTCTCGGTCTCGATAATATCGACAGCCTTGACGATTTTTTCGTATTTTCGAGACTTAAGACTAATACCTCCAGTCTCGGGAATAACGAGATTTGAGTAGATTTTAAAAAATCTACCAACCCAGATACTGTACTGTACGACGCAACACTTAACAGTATTTATAATTTTAAATTTTCGTCTTCAAAAATTAGATTTAAAGAAAAGCTCTTTAAACGTATTATAGAAAATAGGCGCATTAAGACAAGTGATTTACTTTATTTGCACAATCCTACTCAATTTTAGTTGAGTTGAAGTTGGGTCCTTTCTAACTCTCAATAATAACAAAATTACACTATCTTTCAAAAGTATTACACGAAAGATTAATTAAATTACTGATTGAAATGCCATCTGATAGTCTGCTATCCAGCAAATACAAGTACTCCAAAACATAATGGAACAATGGCGTACCTCTCTGGTTTTGTTTTTTATCATTGATAGGCTCGCGTTTGACCACTATCTCACCTAATGGTAATCGATGATGTGGTCGACAATGGAGCACTTTTGCGTATAAGTAACCTGTTCTCTCTTGACTTAAAAACCTCTGTTGTAGCTAGGTTTCATTGCAAAATAAGACCTAGTATATAAGCTTAAACGTTTACTAAAACCTCAATATGACATAATTAAACCTCTGCGTTTATACTCTATGTATGACTAACAAACCACGTTGAACTTTTTCCAGAATTTGAAATAGATTTCAAATTCTTAAGCCATTAATTATAGCAGTGTGGAAGCGGAGAGGGCTTTTTCTAACGCAGCTTAATTTCGTAACAAAGTAACAGATCCTAAGGTTCTGAAATCACTTATGATGCTTTATGATTTTTACGTGATCACTTTAAAAAAGCAGCAGTTGAACCTTGTCTAGGTGGTAGGCTCATTGAACCCTGCTCACAAATTAACAGGTACGCACAGACTAACGTAAGTAAAACTGTAAGGTTAAAAATTACCCTCTCTTTGGGCTTTGCTGCTGCAGTTGGCGTTGGAAGTCGAGTTACGAGTACGAAACGCTTCGCACTCCAGTTCCGGTTGCGCTGCAAGAAAGGACTTCAGTCAGACAGTTATCCTCTTGTGTAGCGATAAGATTTTCGGATCGGACAGGAATTGAGAGCGAAATTCCAAAGACGCGTCATGAAAGAGAAAAAAGATCTCTTTCCTGCTGTAACGCTAAATCCCTCTTATTCTTTAGTTACATTTTCTTTTTTAATTTTGTGTAACTACAGTGACGTGACTGGAGCTTTATATTTAAGTAAGTACTTAAAAGTCCAAAGTGATGTAGCGACATCTATGGCGTCACATAAGAACTAAGAACTAAGAAGATTGCATCGCGCAATCAAAGTTCTCCACGCGATTAGAATATATAGAACAGCCCGAAATCATCTACCGGGCAGCTGCCCACCAGACATAACACCCGTCTGGTCGGAGGATCATCCCTTTAAAACGGAGGTTTGCGGGCCTTTACTCTCTGTTCCGCATACCTCCAAAGTGCAGGCCATATCTTTTTATATCATCGATGCCTAAAAGAGATATCAGCAAAACCGTAAGGGCCGCTAGGGTCATGGGATTTTTTTAACCAGTTACCTTGGCCTTGGAACGCAAAAGGCAAGTGGAGGAAACAGGTGGGTTTTAGTCAATAAAAGTCTCACAAGTCCTAAAGCGGGACAAGTAAATCGATGAATTCGAATCTAAAAAAAAACAACACAGCAAAAGACATGTAAGTATCTGATCTATCTTCGTTCTTCATTCCTGAATATACAGTACCGTGAGCATTCCATGGAATAGAAGTAAAAAAAAAACAGTTACCTAGTGTTTGTGTCATTGACTGTACTGATAGGTACTGATAGCGTTATCTGGTACTGTCCTGTGTCCTGCTGATGTGACCTTTATCAGTCCGTCAGCATAGTTACGTACGATAACGTGGACTTCCACCTGATTTCGTTAATATTTGTCTCTTTAACTATTGGTACAACTTTTTTTATCTATTATTACATATAATAAAACAGTAAAATTATTTTGCGATGGTATTAATTGGCGTAAAAACTACTGAACCGATCCTGTTCAAATTTAGCTTACATAATCCTCACAGGTCGGGGCAACTTATAGGCTATAAATTATTACGCTATTTGCTATGGGTGGTGAGCAATAATCCAAAATGTCGGTATTGAACGACATTTGCCGCGAGTTCAATCTCCAGCTACAGTTTAAAAAATTGTCATTATTTTAAATATGTAAAGTTTGACAACTAAACAAAAGCCAAAAAATAAAAGCGTAGATTTCAATATGCAGTATTTTATACATGTTTTCCGCGACGTAATTTAAAAACATTATCAATTATCAACATAACACATCTAAGCTATCTAATATGGAAGTCCGCTCAAAATCAAAGTCCCGTCAAGTTTAAGTCACTCATAACAGTCATAACATTCGCTACAACCCAGTACACGTCCAGTCAAAATCGGTCCAGTCTTTTCGGAGATTAACTGTAACAAACAGATAGACCGACAGACAGATAGATAAAAATTGTAATCATTGCATTTGTTATAGATATAATTAATATCTTAGACGTATACTAAAAATATTTTGTTATTACAAACAGACACTTCAATATGATTAATATCTATGTATAGATAGAGTAAAGATTTGAAAACCTAGCATGTTATGGTAGTACATAGACTTGTCATCGCAGACTTTTTTGTAGAACTTTTTAAACGGAAAAGGAGAGGGAGGCCAAACAAAAAAGTTCCGGGTAACTCTTTCGAACAATCTCGCAGTAGGTAGGTATATGATTTAAGCCTAGTTAATTTTCAGAAATCGACTTAGTACAGTACCTATTCCTGAATAAACCTGTCGATATATTTTTTTTTAAATTTATATAAACCAGTGGTTGACTGTGATCCCATCTGATGGTAAGCGGAGATGCAATCAATGGTCAGGCGCACTAGTTTATTAAGAGCCTATTCACTCTAGCCTTGAAGACACCTAAATTATAGTTGGACGGGCAGACCGCAGCAGGCAAATTATGCCAGATATAACTGCAATCTCCTTTTACAGCATGTTTCAATAAATTTCTATTTCTGTATGAATTTTTCAAAAATCTTCAGATTTGGTATGCGAGATAATTTTCACACTTGCACGTCTAGTGCACGGCCTGGTCCGACTGCTAAAAATACCACCTCGGTCACTTGAGGCACTTCATTTCAATAGCCGACCGCCGAGCGCTGCTGAAGGCGGTATCATTGACGCAAGGAAGTGTTGCGCCCTTGAAGGCGGTATCATTGACGCAAGGAAGTGTTGCGCCCTTGAAGGCGGTATCATTGACGCAAGGAAGTGTTGCGCCCTTGAAGGCGGTATTATTGACGCAAGGAAGTGTTGCGCCCTTGAAGGCGGTATCATTGACGCAAGGAAGTGTTGCGCCCTTGAAGGCGGTATCATTGACGCAAGGAAGTGTTGCGCCCTTGAAGGCGGTATCATTGACGCAAGGAAGTGTTGCGCCCTTGAAGGCGGTATCATTGACGCAAGGAAGTGTTGCGCCCTTGAAGGCGGTATCATTGACGCAAGGAAGTGTTGCGCCCTTGAAGGCGGTATTATTGACGCAAGGAAGTGTTGCGCCCTTGAAGGCGGTGTCATTGACGGAAGGAAGTTTAAATCCTCGTAGGCTGGATTCTCGGCCCTTCCCAATAAGCGTCTTTAATGTTACCTTCGCAACTCTATAGCTCTTGTATAGCTGTATAAGTTGTATTCGGGCTGCATTCGGGACGCAAAAACGCCTTTCGCGGTGCCAAGTATACCTGAATCGCGTAGCTTCGCGTAACTGTGCATCTCCTGCGAACCACTGGCCTGTTGGTCTAGTGCAGAGACGCACAGACCGCGGCCGCAGAGCAAGATCATTTTTTCTTCGTCTGGATGTAATTTATCTATCAGTATGTTTATCAGTTGTCTAGTACTCATAGTACAAGCTCTGCTTAGTTTGCGACTAGATGACGTTGTATGAAAGTTGTGGAATATTATTATTAACGCCAATACATCTGGCGCTTGACAGGTCCGAACTGCGACTAACACCGCATCACAGATTATGGACAGTGCCTCTTGAAGCCACTCCCACTTCACGTTGATTTCGTTGCGCCTGTCCAGTGCAGACACCTAAGCCTGGATGATAGAGGCTGCTACAAGTGCTTCCCTATCTAGCTTTTTCAGCTCCTATCGCTGACCGTCACCTCCAGAAACCTTTAGTCACAACTAGAACCCCACAGAGTTTCGCTTGCGATTCCAACATAAACAATATAAACATGATCCATAGTGCAGAAGACTCGATCCCAAAACAACTAGCTAGTTAATGATCCCTGAGGCGCTACCGCGAGCTCTCAAGGCGATCCATTTGACGACCTCATCATCATCATCATCATCATTTCAGCCGAAAGAATTCCACTGCTGGACATAGGCCTCAGCTGAACTCTTAAAGGGATGAAGCCATAGGTGTATAGCGCCATCCCTCTTGCTCGCTCACCTGTCATCTATTCTCTAAAAAAACAGCCTTGAGCTCAACGCTATCCGCAGCGACGAAATCCAAATAGGTACATTGATCAAAATATGAATTCAAGAAATAAAGAAGAATTATTTCTTTTCTAGTGGAAAAAAATAAAAAAATATCAGCATGCAAATAACGGTAGTGATTTGGAGGACCTAAAGCACTGATGATAATAGCGGCATCTATAAATAGGTATAGTAACATACTGAGGGCGCTATTTGATATAGGATTGTTAATCCTATGTACGTATTTGGATTTCGTCGCTGCGTTCAGCGCTGCGCTTAAGGCTGTTTTCTTATACAATAGTAAGAATAAGAATAACTTTATTTCACCTTTGTTACAAATATTTTCTTAAACATAGGTATAGCCTATTTGCTTAGCGGTAACAGGAGTTATATTTTACCAGAATTATTACAATGGTCCCCAAACTAGGCGGTGCCTGTATCTTGAGGACCGGAGTTGCGTTACCGTAAATAAAATAAAATACAAGTTTCCTTTACGGATTACCTTAAAATTAAATAGGAATAAAATAGGAGACAAAATAATTAGTGCAAAGTAACAGGGTAAATAAATAAAAGAGTGTGCGTGTTACACGTGTGCTATTGAAAGTGTGTAGGTATGGTTGTGGGTCGTTACATGTGTTGTACTCGTAATATAGGTATATAATTTTGGTGGCGGTTTAGCACGAAATGTTAATTATTAGTTAATAATTTCTTCAGTTTCATCGTACGAGAGGGAGACGAGCATTTTTTTCAACATTTTCTTACATAATCGGTCGTTTAAACCTTTGATGTCGTAGGATTTAATAATTTGGTTATAAACATGAGTGTGAGAGTAAGAAGGACAGCGTCTAGCCAGAAGACTCTTTGCGTTTGGCAGTGGAATGTATAGAACGCGTTTTGATAAAAGGTTTTGATAATCAGACCGGTTTTTTACAGCTCTGTGTTTTCGCAGTGTTGCACTTAGGATGAATAATTGCCGCACTCGGAGAACAGGGAATACATTATAAAGCAGGTCTGTTGGAAACCTGAAAGGCTTTTTCAGCATTACTTTAATAACAGCTTTTTGGGCCCTTTCTATTTCCATAAATGTGGTTTTACCAGCACTACCCCAGACTGAAATACCATACTGGAGCACTGATTGGCAAAGCCCAAGATATATCATACGAAGAGTTTTAGGAGGAGTGCAGTCGCGTAACTTTTTCATAACATAAATGAGTTTCCTGACACGAGCCGAGAGTAGGTGAATATGAGGTTTAAAAGAGATATTTTCATCTAATATAATACCAAGGTATCTATGAGAAGAACTGCGATCTATACAGGTGCAGGAACAGTCTATGAGTGGAGGATTATGATTGCTACAGCATGTGTGGAATTTGAGTGCTAAATGCTTTGGAGGGCTGGAGGCAGCAGTTTTGTAAAAGGTGATTAGCTTGGATTTTTTCACGTTAAGGGTAAGAAGATTTTTGTCAAGTACCTTAGCAATCTTAAGCAAACCGTTTTCAGCAAGTTGGTATACCTGGTCCCAGGTTTTCGCGTGAAATATAATTGCCGTGTCGTCTGCGTATGATATAATTTCAGCATTACTTATTGAACAATTAAGTATATCGTTCATGTAAAAAGCAAAGATAGTTGGGCCAAGAGTGCTGCCTTGAGGAATTCCGAAGCTTATTGGCAGTAAGCAACTTGAGTTGTTACCTACTTTGACTAATTGTTGGCGATTTGAGAGGTAGGACTTAAACCATTCAAGTGCGATACCTCTTATTCCTATTCCTTCTAACTTCGATAGGAGGAGATTAATGGAGATTGTATCAAACGCTTTGGCTAAGTCTAAGAAAACTCCCATTGCTGACTTTTTAAAGATCATTACCAGGATTGAAGGATCTACCTAAGATCCTATGCAAAAAGGATTTTGTCTCGTTCAGTCTTTGCACGTGCCAGACAATATCAGTAATGTACCATGTATGAAGAAGCTGGCTACTATTTAATGTTACTGATATGTAAGTAAACGTATCTACCAACAAATCCCTAACACAATAATACCTACTGATAGTGATACCCAATGACAGTAATTGTGCCGTGGTTAGTCTAAGTTTTAAATGTATAATTGAAAGCAAATTATAAATAACAGGTTGTAAAATAAATATCTGTATTGCGTAGGTATGTCATGTGGCATGCGTGCACCAACCAATAATATAATATGATCAATTGACGTCTATAATTTTGTGGATACAAAAGATCCCTTAATGTGATTAAGTTATAATAATTATATTCATTATTTCGACATTAAATATTCCAATTAACTTCTTGCAAATTGCAAAGATTTTATATCTATTAACTTTTTGAAACACGAAAGCAAGCGCCATCTATTGAGTAGTAACGGCAAATAGCGCGCCCCTCAGTGTGTTACTACACTTCTAGATGCCGCTATCACCAGTGTTTTAGGTCCTCCATAATACTCTACCGATATTTGCTTGCTGTTATTTTTTTTATTTTGCTCCACTAGAAAAGAAATAATTCTTCTTTATTTCTGGTATTCATATTTTTTTATAAAATTGATTGATTAAATTGTTAAGAAGTTCAAAATTCAAAAAAAAAATATTTATGAAAAGTCCATGTGACAAGCAGCATTTGGAATAAATTGTCTATTCTTTCATAAAATGTCAATGATGATCAGATCAGAAGGCGGGAAAATTTGACATAAAAAAGTAAAAAAAAAAACTAGCTTATTTACTTGCTTTTTGAGTCACACAAAACGCATTACATTTTATTAAGTAAGTATTAAATAATAGTAAGTACCTACATTAATTCATTAGAAACATTCCACTCTTTCTCTTTCATCTCTTTTTGTTTTTTTTTTTTTAATAGCACTTTGCAGTTTTTTGGGTGTTCCCACGAAAATATGAATTTCACGGAGGTGGTAAGCGTAATATTGATTTCCTTTTTTGTTACAAATTCTGAAGAAGTATTACAGAAAACGTTCATACATTTAAATGTCGTCTGCGTTTAAAATTCTAAAAGCTACTCGATTGATAAATATAAAGTATAATAAAGGATATTTTTCATGCTTTTCTCCTTTCTTGATTTCGATTTGATCTCATAATCCCAGCTTTGAGCTTTGGCGAAGTGCGATGGTTGGTCGACTCGGGCTCTACGATTGGTTCGCTCTCTCTCTCCCGTAGCGAATCCGTTTCATTTTTCATTCGCGCTCAATGCGTCCGCTACTGCGACGCGTTGTGGGTTGTGACAGCCCGTTGTCTATGGGAGTGTTTGCTCGTATTGAATTTGTGACAAAATATTTCATGTACGGTGAAATAGGGGAAATTATTACATTTCTCGCATGACAGTGAATAAAATAAGCGTTTGAATATGGCGTTGGAGGGTGTGAAAAGTGAAAAAAGTGAGGAAAACAACGTCAACGTACCAGACGGCAAGGCGAACGGGATCGACAACAAAAGTAAACAGGTACCGATATGACTTTTTAATTTATTTTTTTACTGCAATTTTTCGCATCTCCTGACCTCAGAGTTTCACGTTGAATTCGGAAAGATCTATAGGTTGTTTTAATATTTTTTGGAGCGTCCGTAACGCAGGCATTAAGTAATAATACCGGTTGATCGGAGCGGTGCGGAAAGCAAGGGTGTATTCGCGCATCATGTGTGACCGGGGTACTCAGGATAGGTGGTCAATCTAAACGGGGATATGACCTATTTCAGGCGCAACTATGCGGCGCTTTTTTCTGGGTTACTGCTGATTTTCGGTCAAATATGATGTCATTGGATCATGCCTAAATATATTTTTATGCATCCGTTTGTAGAGCCCGACTTATCTTCGTGTATCCTACATTTTTGACAACGGTATTGAGAATTTCTATTAGTTGTGATGTTCTTTTCTTGATAAATATGTCATTGATACATGGTTACTGTTTGTAGATACCTTGCTCGATTTTTCATCAGTGCAATTGTCTGTCACATATCAATGATAATTTATCTCATTGATAACATCAACATATTTGTATTTGTTGTTTGGCCTTGTATCTTTATTAAATCTGCTTGAGGAGAGGAGTCAAGGCTGATGATGTTATGTGAACTAGTTTTATTGTGAGCTGCACACTTAGATACAGACCTTGGATGTAGACAAAAAACCCACATAAATTATCAACATAATAATTATAAATATTTTTCTTTATAAAACCACTGTAGTTTTCAAGGCTGTTTTATTATAATTTTTATATGTAAAGTTTAAAGTTATGTACCTATTTTATTACTATGTAAGATATTGGAAACATTCAATTAAGATCATCAAGCCAAATCTTTAAAAATCATGACAATTCAAACACTTAAGTTGGTTGAGCCAATCATTAAGACATCAGTGTAGGTGTATGAATTAAAACTGATGGTATTTCCCACCTATTATAGCTGGCATGTTATAGAGAATATTTCTGAGGCATGTGCTAAAAAGGCCATTCTAATTGACCCAGTCTGCCGACCCAATTAGAACTATGGACCATCACAATGAGATGTCAAATCATCATCACCCACTCAATATTCTATGATTGTATTATAAAATATAGCTTATTTTAAGAATTATAAGCTGTTCATGAATGGTTTTGTAGATTTCGCAATTCTTAGGTGAAAACAGTTTTTAAAGAAGCTGGAATATAATGCTGCAATGCAAATGCAATAAACAGAAGAAATTTTATCAATCAGAAGACTCTCATATTGGATAATTTCAAAAACAAATTATGATGTACAGGACATATAAAGTTTTAAACCCTACTAAATCCACAATTCTCTAAATATTTAACTTCTTTTTTTATTTTGTAAATAAACAAAAAAAGGTGAAAAAAAACTTAAACATAAACTAGATGAGGCCGGTGTTTCCTAGCTGACTACCCTGAGAAGAAACACCAAAAGAAACTCAGGGGTCAAAGTCTCTTTTAAAGTCAAATCACTCGAGAACCATGCAGATTTGTCTGAGATAATCTTTTGAAGATAAAACCATACACTTCCTTTCTGTCCTGTCAGGTTACCACTAACACTATTTTCATTCATATCCATGCATCCACCTTTTCTTTGGTCTCCCTTACCCTCTCCATCCATCCACATGTATACTCATAACTCTTTTAGTAACATGCTTTTTATCCTTCGTCTTCACATGGTAGAACATCACTAAAGAAATCTGATTAACAATTCAAATAAATCATGTATCTTACATCATTGTGTATGTCATATATATAGGTATTACCTACCTTCCCACACAATTAGCTATAAAGAGTACATATTATAACATGACATCACTTACAAGTCTTGCCAGCAGTCATGATGAGGTCCTTGCAGTTATTGTAACTAATAATACTTAATTATACCCAACTTCGTCATCAGCTATGATTTCATTTATTCTTGTTTGTATTAGGTATCTGAAAAGTAATTTATCGGTATTTAGAGTAATCTTAGGGCAATGCAATGAAATTAAATGGCAGTGGGCAGGGCACATTGCTTGCAGAATAGATGGTCTATGGGGACGAAAGGTTCATGTACCGGAGACGCAGCATTGGAAGGCCTCCCACCAGGTGGACCGATGACCTGGTGACGGTCGCGGGAATCCAATGGATGCGAGATGCTGAGGACCGGTCATTATGACACTTGGGCGAGGTCTATGCCCAACAGTGAACGTCTTTCGGCTGAAATGATGATGATGATGATGATGATGATGAAAATGCAATGTACGAAATTCATAATTGGAGAATCATTTAAATTTCATTTATTTTTTAAGCAGTGGTGGCCAAGTGGCAACCCTCGCCTTACGAATTGTAGGTCGCGGGTTCAAACTCAGCCAGGCGCATTACTTAGTGTAATTTATTTCATCACCACTGCTCTCAAAACGGCGAAGGAAAACGTAAGGAAACCAGCATATCCTAGAACCAAAAATTCGAAGACATGTGACATTCACCAACCCGCCCTGGGCCCGCGTGGTGGATTACGGCCCATTCTCTCTCCTAGAGAGAGAAGGCCTAAGTCCCAGCAGCAGTGGGAACATTAAAATGCTGATTATGCTAATAAGTTATTCTTTATATTTCTTAAGTCAATCATCACATTAATCCTTCACATCTTTCCCTAACACTTCATGGCTCACACAATATATATTTTCTCCCTTTTTTCCCTTCCTTATCCTTCTTCCATCATCATCATGTCCATAGCTTTTTCCCAACTAATTTGGGGTCGGCTTCCAGTCTAACTGGATGCGGCTGAATAACCGTGTTTTACATGGAGCGACTGCCTATCAGACCCCCACAATCAAGTTACTGGGCAACAGGATACTCCTTGCATAGACTGATGGTCAGTCTAACTGACTTCTGACGACTGTCGAAAATCTGCGAATGACAACCGGGACCAACGTTTCTACGTGCTATCCGAGGCACGGGGTGTCAGTAATGTCCTAGATAAACTTAGAAATGTACATATGAATTGAAAAATTCAATACACAATACTTTATTGCAATCCATATGTATACATAGATGTTGTTGAAAATTGTCATAGATCAATATGAACCCTGTCGGGCACAACAAAGTTAGGAGAGAGAGAGCTAAGTGGTAATTCACGGAATTAAATAGAATTGTAGATCCAATGTGATGCGTTTAATTATGCATGTACATCATTATAATAATTATGTCAGCTATGTTTGTTTATCTTGTGTCGCCATTATTGTAAAATTTTCACATACTTGCCCCCTAACCCTTCTATTAACAATAAACAAAAAAATCGCACCAATTTACCTTGCAGTGTGTCAGGCATAGCTTTCAAGCGTAAAAGTTCACATCCCAGATGGTTGAGGGTTTAGTGGTAGGTACTTGGTGATGCTGCAGGTACCTAGAAGTACCTACTTCAAACCTACTCCCTTTGATGGCGAAATACCTTCATCGGAAGTTTCCGGGCGTGCGAACGTTCGTATTGTTTCAACGCCTTCAATGACGCGTTCTTTCAGAAAACATGAGAGGGAAGGATATTTAGAACTGTAAGAAAATGAAGCTTCTGTAGCCTTAATAAAAAAAATTATTTTAGAATAAGTAAATAACATAAAAACTGAAATGGTTTTCTTGTTTTTATTGCTAAATCTTTTTTAAGCTTTTCTTTACATCTTTTCTAAACAATAACAAAGTGAAATAAGCCACAGATTATAGTGAATCAACTCTATATTACACAATTAACTATGGTCTTCCTCGACAAAAGAAAACCAAGACTGACTGATGGATGACGCAAAAAGGCGGTAAAGATTTTTTTGTTAGAAACGACATCTGCTGCAATATTATACAATCCGAGTACCGTCGAAATCTGGGTAGCGTTGCCCTAATTCACTTATACATTATTTTTTTATGAACTATGGCCGTATTATATTGCTTGGTGGGTAGGTCACGGACCTTGTTAATATCCTGTAGCCTTGTGTTTGGGTTTATGGCCGCGAACCGCTAACAGATGCTATTTTGTCATGTTGAATGAAGCTGAAAATGGGACAGTTGATAAATTCCAAGAAAATGAGGAGATAGCATTACAAATACTTGTATTAAGCAATGATGTAATGTTTCTGAGACTGGTTGGAATGGGTATAGAATTTTGGCAGCATCGAACATTTTAATCAAATGCCGTTACCTGTTTCTTTAACGATTTACGGATGTTTTATAGTCAGCTTATTTATATCTAGATCACCATGAGTCAGACATCCAGCCGATACGAGACTTTTGTATTTTACACTAGCGTAAAATTAGGCTAGTAGAGACCTCGTTAACTAAATTGAGTGTATCCTTAACACAAAGATTTTTATGATTCCACTTCTGCGGTCAAGGTCGTCGCAGATCCATGACGTTATGATTGTACCCATTAGATACCTACTGTGAGTACCCACAGGGCGTGGCCGACCCACCTTGCGGTTTATTCACTGGAAAAATCGTTATTCCAGCCATAATGGAACCATGAAGTTAGTAAATACATGGCGATCCAATCCAATAACTTTAGTAACAAAATTGCTGGGGATTAGACATTAATGAACCGTAGAGTACATTATTGTCGAAGTCTTCTAAAAGAAACCACCCAAAGCAGTTTTAGATTCCAGCAAACGTGACCGATTTTTTTTCCTTTAACATTAGCAAGACGTTTATCGAATCAAAACAGTTCGATGCGACCTTGAGAGGTTTCTCCGCTTGACGTGACGTCATCCCTAGAGAGGGTGGAGGGACCGGAGGGATCGAATTTATAACGTAAGTACCATCGCCGAGCTCCGTAACCGACAACCGAAGAGCTGTCGTAGTTGATTTTGAATAGTTTCGCTAGTGAATATTTTCTATGGACCCGACGATACAGGGGAGGCCACGAAAGAATGGTTGCCAAAAACACAAATTGCCTGAAAAAGATTAATGCAGTTAAATGTTGGGGTGAACTCGCTAGATTCGTGTTCTCTTTGTTACAAGTACCATACAAAACTTATAGCTACTTTTGAAGTAGCAATTTAATAAAATAGGGTTCGCATGTGTTCTTTATGGAAAGGAAATTAAAGTTCGTTCCACCGAATTCGAAGCCCAGAAGAAGCCTTATAACGGAGTACATCGCACGATGGTTAATGTTTCACAGAAAGGAACAACTAAGCTATTATCCTTTCTATCGTGAAAGTGCTGTTTAACAAACACGAACTGGAAATTTTGTAAAATATTGGCGAAGTTATAAATAAATACGCTACAGCGAAGAGGAAGAGGGTAGCGTAAATGAATCGGATTATTCCACTAGAGCTAACGATGCCCCTCCGTAATGCGCCAATGAAGTTCACTTTATCTACCATGCAGATCTATCGTTACTAACTCCTTGGTGACTAAAATATACCAGATATTTTAATCAACAAGCTTCCGCATGTATCTGATCTACTTTCGCGATTTCCCTGAATTCTTTCCTTAGTTGTTACAAAACTTTTGGTTTTACTGACTGAGATATGAAAACTAGTCTATAAGATGAGTTTGCGCAGTAAAATAATTATTCCGTAGAATATTTGAATAAGAAATCGCTATAAATAATGAACACGAGTTTCATTTCAACGAAGGAGTCAACAATGTACGACCGAGATGCAGAGCAGTTATGCATATCAATTGATCCATTGAAGCGGTAACAAGTATGTAACACTCTCATCGATAGTAGAGCCATTGTTGACAAACTACTTACTACATTCAACTGCGCGAGCGCATCCGTTGTTATCTGTCATCTGGTGGTTAATGAATTTGTTAACACCTTATCTAATACCTGGTAATATGTACGCAAGTCATTAAAATTATCATTTACGATTAAACGATAAAAATATTGACTGAGACTTTTTGTTCCGTTAACTTTCTCTTGTTACTGCGTAGTGTTGGGTAATGCTTTTATTATATTATATCAGTTAATAAAGCCTTCTATTCAAGTGTACCCTTTGTCTGTACATTTTAATCTATTTGTTTTCGTATACTTTGTCTGATAGTCTATCTAACATGTTTCGCTTCGAGTGAAAGTGTTCTCTGACATTTTGTTATTGTCGGCTGGCCGGCAGTTTATTTTAGTACTAAATGAAAGTAAAAAGGTAGAGCGGATTATCAAATACATTTATAAAATGCCGATACAGCAGCCCACTAAGTGGAACTATTCAATGGTATACTGACTGTAGATTCCCTTACAGAGAATCAGACGTCTACCTTCCATGCGAAATGGTAACGAAGGAAAAATTCTATGACGTACCATAAAGTACGTCGAAAATAATCGATCGGTAACCAATAGCCGCACGCGTGCAGAACAAGTGGAGGGTATTTCGGTAGTGTTATCTAAACATGCCACCGTTTCAGATATAACTTGATCTTAATCACCTGCTACTTGGACCTGTCATCGCACACCCATATTTAAAGATGAAGAAGCAAAACATACACCAAGAACCCGAGCTCTAGAGTATCTAGCAATTTGTGTAATAGCGTGTCGTGATATAACTGTATGCGTGACTACAAAAGATACATTCAAGTGACCGAGTACTCAGCCGAAAAGAACTATTATGTCTACCAACAATCGTAATCCGGTTTCCTTAAATTCACATTTGTTTTCACGAGTCTTCACGAGTCATTTGGGTTAGTAAGTTGAGAACTTGGTCTCGTCCGTAATGGCGCGCCGGTACCTGCCTGCCTAATTTCGTTTCCTTTACGAGCGTTTTGTTTACATTTTTACACGAGGGAAATAGTGTGTCTACTGACCTAGTATCGATTTAACGCGATCATTGTGCAGTTGGATAGCGTTATTAATTACTACTGAGAACTATATTTCAGGCTATTTTAGACCTGACCAAAATGGGTCAAATATTAATTGGTGAGGCGTTGAAATTGTTACATCATCATCTTAGATAGTTCTTGTAACTTTATACGTGTACGATCAAGTACTTTCTTTGTAGCGGTGTAAATAAACATTAACTGCTCGAACTATTGAATGTGACATTTAATGTACAATTCCAATTTCGTAGACTTACATCAAGTTTACTTTCCCATTAATGTCTCTATTAAATCCGCCAACGTTTGTCTAGAATAGTGCAGATAATAAAAGTAATGAAAAATAATATAACGTAGAGTAGAAATGAGCTCGTACAGAGCTTTAGTTTTCATATTTGCCAACCTGCTCGCATTAGGTCTAGACTCAGACCAATATAGATGTCGAGCGTCCTTTGCTAGACAGATGGTTGCTATTTGTGCGAGCAATGCCAAATGAGGGCGTTAGCTCGCCGGCTCGTTCATGGCTAACTGCTCAATTTATACCATTTCAGGTAAAAAAAAAAGTGCTACTTCAAAGCTCTGCATTGGAGAGCCTAACAAGTGTATTTTCTTTCGTAAACAAAGAGTTGTAAATCATTATAACAAATAAATATAAAAGCATGGTTTGCCTGTTACTGACCGCATCCGTGGTCTCCACTTTATCCAGCGGAAGGTGGCAGTGCGTGACGTCATCTGATGGCCAGCCAAGTGGAAATAAAACAATACACCATGGTTACCGGCCCCATAGTATTGCCGCTCTAGATTGTTTTTTGTATACCCACTGAGTTTTTAACATCCTAAGTGAAGAGACTAGTTTTATTTTATTGTTTAATCAAGTAGATGTTTCTAGTACCAATTTTGTACTGGTGACTTAGATTCAACAGTGCCAAGAATTATTTCCGTGCAGGAGTAATATGCACTTGAATATACCAATCGTCATACTAACTAAATTCATGTCTTGGCAATGGCGATAAAATTGGCCATCAAATGAACAGGATTTAGATACTTTTTTTTTCGGCATGAGTGGGTAATCCTCATAGACGCTCAGGCTGCCTCACAGATAAGCCAGTCTGGGCAGTGTCAAACTCCTACTGACTAAAACTGACATGACGTTCGTGCCCTTGTTCGATACATTATTTGTTTCTGGGCAACTTTTCGTGCAAGTGGCGTCACTCCTGAGCACCTTTCAGCGATCACAATAAATCCCGTCAGAATTTCAGGGTTAAGAGGCTACCAGCCCGAAGCGATACCCAAGCAACAACGACCCACATACGCATCATAAATCAGGAATCTTCCAACCTTCAACACACATACAACCCACCGTCCTCGCTCAAAATTCCGCATCAAACAAAATGGCCCCAGAACCCTAGCGACAATAACTATACTTAATACTATATAATATATATATCTATATATATAAAAATCAATGCCACTTTTTGTTGTAATTTTATAATTCAAGAACGGGCTCACCTATCCAAAACAAATGTATAGGCTTTGTGTAGATAGTTTATGTGAAGTTGCACAAAATCGGTCGAGCGGTTCTTCATTTATCACATTATTAGGCGGTCCGAAGTTCGCCTAGTCAGCTAGTATATGTTTATATATACATAGAATAACCAGTATTTAGATATTTACATAATACTGAGATCATAGGCATCTTTAATCCTTGCCAAAATTTATTTACCAGGACTTATAATGTTGACTAGGAACTGTAAAATTTAGTAGGAAGTCATAAGCTAACGCAAAGTTTCAAGGCGAGAACTAATCAATTCTTGACAGTCATAAAATTGAACATAAATATTAGCTCGTATCCTTTGCATCAAAGATCATGAATTTTGCTACCCGTTTAATGGCATCCGAGCAAATAACGGATGCTGTTTTAAAATTATTTGTTATTTTAGCGATGGCGTTTTCATTTGAGTTCCATTTCACAGCATTGCGGAAGTGCCGTTCTGCGATGCCGACGGTGTAAGCTAATATTGCAAGCGAAGTCATCTTCAGAGAGTGCATTGAGACGGCTACTAGTAGCAACGGTCACGTAATATTTTCCGGCCTCCGCTAATAGAACTTTACCGTTGCCGCGCACATGATTTCACATTGTTTGTTTTCTTAGCGGAGCTAATTGTTATTTAGCCACATTCAGAAAACGACTTGGTTCTATGTATACTATAATATTTCTGATTTCATAAATATATACAACAGATATATTTCTTTTTATTTGTTGACTTACTTGGAACTACTGGGAAGCACTTAGAAGCTTTTGATGAGTAACTATAACCGTTTATTTTAATCTTACTAATTGCGTAATAAATTTAATGGACGACACTCCCTTTGCGTGTGCAAAACCGCAAATTAAGATTTGTAACAGCATTGTCGCCCTTCAACGACATCATCGAGGTATACCATAAATGTGTTGTGAAGGTGACACGCTTCAAGACCAAGTTCGTAAACAGCAAAAAATTGTTCATGCTATGTCCAAAATTACATCGTTAGTAAATTTGGCCATGACGCCGTCTTATTTCGTCTTCGTTATAATATTTTGCTTTGGACGAGGCGTTTAGACGCCATCGAGATGAGGCTGACCTTATTTTTGTTGAATAGACTTGTCTGTTTTTCACCCTTCGTAACTTGTCATTTTTTCTGCTTACTATCTTTTAATGTAGACAAATGATCCGTGAATAAAGATCCAATAAGATGAAAATACAAATCATTGGGTGGTGTGCCACAAGGAACGACCTTGAGCTCTGTTTTTATTTAAAAGATTATTTTTGATTTCGCATGATAAATAAGATCGCTTATCGTTATTGACGTCTTGAATGAATGATTACGCATTATTGGTATTTTGTGTGTCATGATGGGACTATGTACGACATTCATCACACATGCACGTTCGTGACTATGCATTTCGTTTCTAGTTTAGTGTGAACATTGACTGTGGGTTAAAATGAATATGACACCACTAATAATAGGAAATCATGTCCGGACACGAAGCACGAAAACTGCATTCAGATTAAATAGTATCGTTGCAATCTCGAATAGAATTAAAGCTCCGGGATTCAATTTGCATAACAATGAAGCAGACTGCATTTTAATTCGAAAAAATCTCACTGCGGTGAGCTGTCATCATTAACAATACGGAACGAGTAAGGGGTAACTCGCTGGGAATGCGACTGCTATCCACAATAAATTGCTCTAGATTTGGCCGGAAATTAACGAAAACCACCGGAGTGGGAGGACAATGAATCGACCCCATCGTGTGCTCGATCATAAGAAAAATTATTTCATCCTGTTACCCGGGCCGCGTGGACTGCACAATTTTGTCATTTGTTTTATTACTCACAAGTCCCTGTCTCCCAATCCAGTCTCTACTTTTATTACACTAATATAAAGGCGAAAGTTTTTGTGTATGTTTGTTACTCCTTCACACGCAAACGGTTAGTTTATAATAATTCTATATTAACACATTTATAAAGGACAAGCGAATTTCACGCAGGCGAAAGCTAATATCACTATAACATACTAGCAGTTCACCAAAAGTAAGATAATCCTTGTAACACCAGCTATCTTTCATTAAAAATTCCGTCGAAATCGGTCCAGCCGCTGCGGCGATTAACATACAAACAACACAAACAAACATCTTAAAAATCGCATTTTTGACAAAGCTTTCGAATATACTTTCGTATGCATTTAGCAAGAAAATGTTATTTTTATATTACAAACGCTATAATTTTATTTATATGTGTAAAATATTAAATTTTATTTTACATATTTATAATAAAAGTCTATTCACAAAATATATTACGACTTTATGCATGGGAGGTATCGATATGTAGATAAAATGGAAGAAGACATTGTAGCTTCCTTGAAAATAGGATAATTTCAAAGTTTCGTGCTATTCAGCGACCATCTTAACGTCAAAAAGAATACCTATCAATTTCTTCTTAAGCATAATTTATGAGCTTCTTCCTTGTAGTAAGTTTTATCTAGTTAAGTTCCTCATACAAGCAGTAAAAGCAGGTTGTCTGACGCCACCGCTTCGCATACCTCAGAGTTTAATCAACGAACGGATATTGTGGTGCGGGGATGCTGGATAGTTGCTTTATGTGCACAGTCATATCAATCAATTATATCTGTAATAATTCCCATAATGTACATATTTTTACAGAATAGGATTATTGGAGACTATTATTATTGGCAACAGATTAAAGGGACTGTATTTTTATTTTGATGAGGTGATTATGAGATTAACTTCATCATTATCGATATGTTTTTTTAGAGGTACGCGGTCCTACATACCACATATCATCGGTCACATTATCGCTTACCATCAGATGAGATAGTCGTCAAACGCGAGCCTATCAATAATAAAAAAAATAATTACCTCCGTTTAAAAGGGAGGATCCTCCAATCAGACGGGTGTTATGTCTAGTTTGGGTGGAAGACTCGGCCCTGGTACGAAACGCAACGAAGGAACAGGAGTGGGTTTTTTATGTCTAGTTCGGGTAAATGCCCTATAGATGATTTCGGTCTGTTGTATATGTTCAAATCGCTCGAAGAACTCTAATTGAGCGATGCAGGATTTCGTAGTTTAGTTCATATGTAACGTCATAGATGCTACGCTACATTTTCTAAGGTTAATATCTGGTATAAATCATTTTTATTTATTTCTTATATTCTATATAAACAGTGGCGTTATTGATGCAGCGTCTGCGCAGCCCAATCAGTAACATTTCGGCCGTGTCAAGTCCGCAAATAAACTTGTGATGCAATACACATTTAGAACTTATAAATGCTTGCCTGCCACATGGATAAACTTGTAAAATAGTTTTTGGCATCTATTAATATTGAATGTACCTACCTAGATAACATATTGATCTCGCTGGAGATACTCGTAATATGCATATACTTAAATGATATTAAAATGTATGTTTGTAATATTTTTTTCGCAAAACATATGTTTAATCGATACTTATTACAAGAATGCAATTTAAAAAATACATGTTTGTTTGTTCCGGCTAACCTCCGAAACGGCTTGACCGATTTTCACAGAATTTTCACTGACGATAGCTGATGTTCCTAGGAGTAAATTTGGTAACTTTTTATTTTACCGCGGGAACGGTACTTAATTCTCGGAGGAGAGACGGGGGGAAATCTCTGAAATCAAGGCGTAATGTTCTTAAACTCCACGCAACAAAAGTCGCGGAAAACAGCCAGTTGAAAATGCGATGTGTCAACTGTGCAAAGAGAATATTCTGGCTCGAGTTTTGTTCAAAGAATTTGAACAGTTTGTACCTATTCAGTTCATCGAACACGTTTTTTTTTGCCCTGTAGACCACGAATGCATATTTGAATAAATTAAGATAACCAACAAGGTCACCCACTTGTCCTGGTACAGTCGAAGAGCTCCATAGACATACCTATAAAAACCTAATAGAAAAATTAAAATTGCACATTCTAGAAGAAAACAGCTGTTTCCGATCATAGTTTTAAAACAATATACAGTTTTATGTGGCATAATAAAAATTATGTATTTCGCGGGAATGATGTAATGGTTCGGCGGACACTAACATAATGGCATCATGAAACGAGTTTTACATGTTTAAGTAGTGGGTAGTATTGCCACACAGAAGGTTTTTCTATATGTAAAGTATTGCAGGATTAATTTTACAAAAAAAAAAAAAAACTTTTTACAAAAAAAATACAACCGTCTTCATTGTAACTAAAAAAAAAAAAACACTAAAAATGTGCAAAATAACTTTAATTTCGGAAGTCGATGTTTCTATAATAGTTTCGTCTCTTTGTTGTTTAATACCGACTTCCGATATTAAAGTTCTTTTGCACTTGTGTTTTTCGGGTTTCGTACCTCAAAGGAAAAAACGGAACCGTTATAGGAGCACTTTGTTGTCTGTCTGTCTGTCTGTCAAGACCCTTTATCTCGGGAACACGTGAAAGTATTAAGTTGAAATTAAATATATACCTAGATTGGAGAAATGTTTGTAATGTGCGGAGAAATGTACGCCATACATGGCTATATTACCATCATATGTAGAATAACGTACTTAATTAAAAATTAATATGCAACACCGCATCATCTATGACGCTAGCTATAATTGGCTCACCGTAGCGTGACAGCTGCGACAATTGCATTCTGTCTTCATTGTTCCATGGTCTATGCAAAAGAATCGAATATTGAATATATGTCGTCACGGTCTATTGCACGCACGCTATTATTTACTGAACGTTTGTCATGGGATTTATTGGGTCAAATGACATGTCGTACAACTAGGGCGATGAAAGTCATCGGTGAATTCGGAAATTCTATAATATTATTTTTTTGTGTATTGAATTTTTTACTGTTTTTTCCCCCTTCAAACTTAATGTTAAACAAAATGCGTTTTGTTTATAGAAAATCAGTTAAAACCGTTTTTCACTCTGAATATTTAGCTACTGCAATACAAATGCACGCATTTCTCCATAGATTCACAAACAATATCTTAGCAATAGGGCTTTCAAATACCGGATTTTTTCAATACCGGTTTATTAGTGTGAACATAAGTTCAATTACGACACAATTATGTTCACTGCACCTCCTAGGTTCTCCAATTTTGGAAGACAGTTTTTCTTTATTCGTTGACGATAAAATTAATCGTTTCAACGATATTTCGGATAGGCTTTCAAAAATTAACTTACATTCGGCTTTTACCCTCATTAAATATTGCTGTTTTGCTCCAAATTTTATGTATTTTCTTCGCTCTTCCTCTTTATGGAAACAGCCACAACTCTTGGACAAAATTGATCAAACCATTCGATCCGCTTTAACGTCCATCTTAAATGTGGCCCTGGCTGACCGAGCGTGGGTACAAGCCACGCTACCCATCCGTTTTGGCGGGCTCGGCATCCGCAAAATTTCTAGTATAAGTCTACCGGCGTTTCTGTCTTCGGTCCACAGCACTCAACAGTTAGTTGAAAGCATCTTAACTCCATCATTGGTTGACTGTGAGGTGCCGTGCTTGACCGACGCCGTGAACGCCTGGAAAGTGGCTTGCCCGGACAAGGCGTTGCCCGAGAATCCATCTTCCCAGAGACAGTGGGATGAGCCGCTCTGCAGGTTGGTACGGAATAATCTTATCAATACGTCCACCAATACTGCTGAGCGCGCCCGCCTTCTGGCTGTGGGTGAATGGGAGTCGGGCCTCTGGCTACAGGCTCTACCGTCACCTAACATAGGAACTATGCTGAGTGACACCACCTTCCGGATCGCTACATGCTTGCGTCTGGGTGCTCCTAGTGGAGCTCCACATCGATGTCAGTGCGGCGAAGCAGTCGACCGCCTCGGACACCATGGCCTATCATGCAGTAGAAGCGCTGGTCGGACAGCACGACATGCCAGTATTAATGACATCATCCGCCGAGCTCTTGTCACCGCTGGGGTGCCAGCTGTTTTAGAACCCAATGGCTTGGCACGTGACGATGGGAAGAGGCCAGACGGGATGACTATAATGCCTTGGAAATTGGGTAGGCCTTTGGTGTGGGATGCAACATGTGTCGACACCCTTGCGCCATCCCATCTTCTGAGTACGGCAGGTTGTGCTGGGGCGGCTGCTGCAGGTGCAGAAAACCTCAAACGGCGTAAATATAATAACCTCATCGGAGGTTATATATTTGAGCCGTTCGGGGTTGAAACACTGGGGCCATGGGGTCCGAGCGCTCATCGAGTTTTTCGGGATATCAGCAAACAGCTGGTCGACTCTTCGCGTGACCAGAGGGCTGGGCTTTTCTTTGGTCAACGAATTAGCATTGCCATCCAGCGTGGCAATGCTGCCAGCGTTCTGGGCACTTTTCCCATTGACATCGATGTGGACGAATTTTTTGATGCCCTATGAGTTCTTTTTCTACCAGTTTGTACATAATATTATTTTCAATTTGTTTAAATATTTATTAAGTTATAATATTTATTAGTTAAGATGTATATAACATAAATAAAGCCACTCAATTTGTGAAAAAAAAAAAAAAAAAAATTACGACATTAATAAAATGATTAAAATATGTACTGGTTTTTATTTTCGAATCGGTCTTTAATATGATAACTTTCTGAAAATAACCGACGTTCAAAAAAGGAGGTTTTCAAGTCGTTTAAATGTTTTTTTTTTTATCTTGTTCAGCGATATCTTAGTAATTTTTTTACCGATAATGATGATTTTTTTTTGTGTGGAACAGTTTTGCCTCTAGGTGGTCCCATTTAAATTTGGTGAAGATCAAATGAAGACCTTCGGAGATAAACCATAGAATACTTCAATTAATGATAGCACATTTTCCGGGAATGCTGCGATATGCGATCCCGGAAGATTCATAATATAACGCTAGTACAATCTGAAGGTGTTCCGCAGATGTGTAAAGTCCACTCTAGTATATCCTCAATTCACCAATTATGTTTAAATTCCAAAATGGGGTTATTACTTTTTTATGGACCAATTTTAATGAGTCTTTTTGTATTGGTTTAAGTTAAAACTCCGTGATCATTCTTTAAATAATTATGGTTATTTCGGTAATCCTATAGATAACTCATCAGAGATCATACTCACCCTTTAATTTTAGGTGGGCATACCACAGCTAAAAAGGGAAAGATAAAAAAGTTTTTTTACAAAAAATACAACCGACTTCAACGAAACGAAAACTGAAAATTGCAAAAAACTTTCAGGTTACGGCGGACGGCGTGCTACCCATTGCCCGTTGTCCGCAAGCTTATGCTTATGATAGCTGGGGATCGCCCTGCGACTCCCGAAACCCGTGGCGTCTCTTGTCATGGCGACTGGAGCTTGTGAATGTTCGTTGTTTCGCGCATGCGGTGATCTCCTAGTATTACTGCTTCACAGAAAGAGGCAACCACATCCCATTCCCTTACGTGCTTGCTCTGGGCCAGGGTCTACCCTGGCCCAGAGCGCGATCGGTTGCAAGAGATATTCGCCACCGATCGCCACCACGAGAACACGGCGTACTACCGTACGTTTCACCGTGTCTTCCTGGCGGACCGCTCAGTGGATCATCCAGGCATTTCTTTAATTTCAATCAAAAACATGAAACTCCCGAACTTGCCATCTCCGGTAAGGACCTTCGTAATGCGAAAAGTGTTGACGCCTTGACTCCTCTCCAGCCACTCTTCATAGATGGAACTTACACGTTTGTACGTACCCAGCGCGAGAGTGAGCTAGACGAGTGGGCCCTTGCACTAGTGAAAATAATTGTGAGAGTCATCGTAAATTATATTACATAATACAATTTCCAACTGCTTATTACAACAAACCGCTTTAATATATTTTTTTATTTGTAATAGCGTAATCACAGTATTGGCTCGGCAATACCGTGATTAGAAAAATACCAATATATATTCCTGATCATGGTATTACGGGATCCCGGAATACCGGTGTTGAAAGCCCTAGTCAGCACAACCATTATTTGCACTTTCTCGTCCAGGCTAGAATTTGTGTTACATTGTGTTGGGTACCCGCGTCCGGCAGGTGTCTGGTCTTAGTCAGAACACTTCGATTCTAACAATAGAGAGTAAATATAGGCTCACAGCAGCGTTTACCTCATCTAGATTAATTTTCGCTTCCGAGATACACACGCAAGAATGTGATATTTCTTAGTTAGCGACGTTCTAGTTATTGAATATTTATTTCCATTCTTAATGTGATTTCATCACGACCTAGTTTAATTATAGCAGCGTGGAAAGATCGGAATATGTATGCATATCTAAAATTAAAACCTCTCCCAATTCCCATTGTAATTGGCAGGGTCACTAAAGGGGAATGGACGACAGCCGTGGGAAGGCCCAGATAATCATTGTTCTATTCTATGAATGCTTAAACATTTTGTTAGTTTGTAGATACGATGTTATCAGAGCATATTAATCTTGTAGCTACATATGAAGTGTTCTGTAGCTTTTCCGGAGATAGATTGTAAGATACAAAACTACTTTTTAACCTACATTTTCATCTCGACCTCCGAAGATGGCAGCTGCGCTCGAGCGCTTTGTAGCTAGGCTAGGCTTAATTTTCAATGAGGCCTGGGGCCTACAGTCGATAGTGCTGAAGAAAGTTCCGCGGATTTGATTTATGTTGTCTGTCAATGTCTCTCCGCTGCAACCTGCAAGTTGTTCGGCGAAGTTTGTAATAAAGACTTTGATTAATGTTTTTGCAAAATTTTGTAAAGCTATTTCGTTGAATGATTGATAGGATCAGTTAAAACTATTAATACATTATCATTTATATTGGTTACGGAGCCAGATAAATAATTTAACTTTCATCTTCGCTGTATTATTTATTTATTAAGGAACTCCAATAAAGGATGTACTAGTCCACTCCTTCAATTACAGTAGGTCACAATTATGGTTTTGAGTGTAAACAAGTTAAAACCAAAATAAGAATGCTACTAACTATATGACATAATACTATTATGACATCTAAACGTTGAATAGCCGATAATAAAATAGAGACGTCAATATTATCAAAGTCAATAAAATCCCTCTGGGTATCCTTTGTGCCCATTATGTTACTATGTCTTTATCCAAAGGTAAAATCAATACTCATTGCTTTCCATTCATGCTATTTGGTTGTTCAGTTCGGGATTTCGGAATATTATAGAAAATAACAAGAGGAAAAATACTTTTATTTTTCCTCTTGTAAGTGAAGTAGGTAATCATTGCAGAATGCAATTAATTTTTGATTAGATAGCTCCAGGTTGTCGTATTATGGCGCAGAAATAACCAGAAATTCTCCTCAAAGTTCTAATTAAATTGCTTTGAACTGTCGAATTTCTGAGAGACGTCAAATTAATACAGCGGTAGCATTTCAAGCTTCATACAGAGGAGGTGGATGTCATGTTTTCAGACATAAGTAGGTCAAACACGTGTAGTCTATGGTGGCGACTTAACACTCCCTTCCTCATCATAAATTAAGAACCTAAGGATTATGGTCCGCTTTCTTCGTATGACAAAGCGTTACTAAAGTTAATAACTTAATATTCAGAAAAATTATGTTCGCGATCCAAAGTAGGGGAAATATTTTTTATATAATTAATAGCTTTGTCTGTTCTTTCTCCTATATCCATCACTCACATAACACCACGTGCGTTTTTTCCTATTTTTATTTCCCACACGTTGTGCTGGAAATATTTCTTTGGACATATGGCCGTCATTATGTGACATCACTCGAGCACTCAACTCGGGTTTAGAAAACAAAAGGTCAGTAAGTACTTACTCTACATTTCAAGATACATGTAACAATTTTACTGCCACTAAAACTCAAGTCTGAAATGAATCTTCTTGAGACACAAGAGCGTCAAGGTTCTATATCTACTTAGGTCAATCTAAATATATAAAAGGAGAAACTGACTGACTGACATATCAACGCACAGCCGAAACTACTGGCACTAGGGAAATTGAAATTTTGCATAAGGTTTTTTCGTTATCGTTTTATGACGTATAAATTCACTTCCTAAGGGGATGAAAGATTTGTACATATGGAAAAGCCTACTACACGCGGGTGAAGCCGCTGGCAGAAGCTAATTTTACTATAAAAACCGGGCAAGTGCGAGTCGGACTCGCCCACTGAGGGTTCCGTACAAACTTACTTATGAAAACAGAACAATTCCCGAATTGAATTACGAAAAAAACATATTTTTGTGTGACGTAACTACAAATTCACAGTTATCAGATTTCTTCCTATACCTCTGCTTTAAGACCTTGTTTCGTGCCTAATTTCAGGATCCTGGGTCAACGGGAGGTACCCTATGAATTTTGATTCCCTTGAGAGTGTCGAAATATACGTTTTTTTTTGCGACAAACAGTCGTATCTTTTTCGTTCACTAACTTAGAAGTTTGATTTTTTCACAGCTTTAAGGGTGCCTCAGACTTGAGTATATGTTTTTAATTTCCATTTGATACCTCCACGCGTTCCCGAGACAAAGGGTCTTAACAGACAGATTGACAGACAGACAGACGGACAACAAAGTGATCCTATAAGGGTTCCGTTTTTTCTTTTTAGGTACGGAACCCTAAAAATGCTATCGAATCGAGAATTTCTCAGTATCTTCTAAAAATCACTTTATACTTATAAACGTATTAGCACAAGCCAAAACGATTTCCAAAACCATTTTATGTGTTTTAATTCTCCAAATCCACTGGTTGGGCCACTAGGCGAATTATTAATAAGGATTTACGATTAATCCGGAATTAATAACAGCATCTATAACGTTTCGGTCTGAGTTATAATATTGTACTTATGTACGTATATGTAGATATATTGTTGTGTCTGCAGCATTATGTTTATGGTATGTGAAAGAAACTGCCTCTGCTTTGGCAGTTTGGAGTTATTTATTGCTATTTGTGTTTTTGCCAGAGTGTTTTTGTGTTCAAATAGGGTTAGGTCGCCTTTCGAATGACTTTTCGTGAGCATTGACTATAGAATTAGTATGTTATTTTGACGTAGCTCTTAAAATGTATGTTTTGCTTCTCAGCATAAATACTACTTGAAGTTCTCTCAATCTTAGTTCGTTCTTCGTCATAATTGTTATATTTTAAGTTCTCTTAATTAGAATGATTTCTTATTTATCATAGTATTTATTAGTTTATTATATTAGCTTAAACACGTATTTTATTATTATAAGCCACTTAATTTAACGATACTACATTCTATTTCAAAAATATCTGTTATTTATTTATTGTGCACACCTACCACAGTGTTGTCTTTTTAAACCAATGGTTGACTGGTAGAGAATGCTTTGTGGCATTAAGTCCGCCTATGTACCACCACTGTACATGAAGTTTAAATAAATAAATAAATTGCCGTTATTATTCACTTTTTTTTTTAAGTGATATAAACCAGTGCTTGACTGCGATCCCACCTGATGGTAAGCGGAGATGCAATCATTGATGGTCAGGCGCACTAGTTTATTAAGAGCCTATTCACTCTAGCCTTGAAGACACCTAAATTATAGTTGGACGGGAAGACCGCAGCAGGCAAATTGTTCCAGTCCTTCGATGGACGCGGTATAAACGACGAATCGAAACGCTTAGTCCGGACCATTGAAGTTTCAACAACGTAACTAGCCGTTATTATTCACGATATGGAATTAAAAATGATACAAATACCTACTGAATTGATTTCTTTGATGTTTTGATACTCTCCTTTCGTTGCCCACTCTCGCACAAGCTCAATCTCTATTGGTTGTTTTTTTACACTCTTTTGTTTCTTCATTCTAACGTTCTACAGTTCCGTTGACTGCAAGCCAGTTGACCATTTTTACTAATGCGTGTTGAGACGAAACGGTACGTATCGTCGATCTTTTATGGCAATGTTCACCGAACACGCGTTTACTCGCGAATGTAGGACGATGCGCTCACGCAGGCTACGCGCGGTCATGAAGAAATTGCTCGTACAAAATGTTTATAGGTTGCCGTAACTGATAAACTGCGTTACTTGTAAGCTGTTGATAACTGTTTAGCTAAGGTTATTCGTTTTTCTGGTCTATGTTAGATCAATTTCATCATACTTTTGGCTTTATATTAGTTTATTTTTCAATAATTTCTTGTTCTATACTTCTCTAGTCACCGACTTTCCCCAGAACTGCAGACAAGTTCGAAAGAGTTACCGTGTCCCTGAAACGTAAAGGGCAACTGAAGGAACACAGGTGGGTCAGTAAAAGTCAGACACTCCCTCTCGTTCCACCCAAAACACGACAGGTTATATTATGATTTACCACTAAGAAAAAAAAACATTCTAATTAAGTATCATCTTTCACATTGTCCATCCATCGTTTCTATGGTTACCTCCGCTCTTGAATCAATAATGACCCAGGGTCTCAATTGACGATATGCTTGGTTAAAAAGCCTCACATTTCCCACCAAAGCCATTTCGACCAAACGTGTTCTCCAGATCCGTGTCCTCATTTATCTGTGACGTCATAAACTAACCCTGTTATTAAAGTGACGTTCACGCGTGCAGTGCGGGTGGTACTTACATTGTCATGCAAACTGCATTGGCGATCGCTTTCCACTGCATATTGATAAGAAACTTGCCATTTATAAGGCAAAGGGACAGGATGTTCTGGGTTAGGTCGAGATTGTTTATGGATCTGGGATTGCAGGAAGTGTCTGTGGGAATATCTAAGCAAGACAATAGCTAGCTACAACCTAGAGGTCTTTAAGTCAAGAGTGAATAGGTTACTTCTAGGCAAGCGTGCTCCATCGTCGGCCACATCATCGATGAGATAGTGGTCAAACGCGACCCTATCAATAAAATAAAAAAAATCTGTATTTTATTTTCTTTTATTTGAAGTACCAAAGTCAATTATTCAATTCATATGTGTATATACTTTTCTAAGTTTATCTAGGACATTACTGATATATCCCCGTGCCTCGAAAAGCACATAGAGCCATTGGTTCCAGTTTTTACAGGTCTAGTCAGTCTATCCAAAGATTATCGTGCTGCCCAGTAACTTGGTTGTGGGGGTCTGATAGAGGGTCGCTCCATATAAAATAAACGGGTATTCAGCCGCATCCGGGTAGATTGGAAGCAGACCAAGTTGGGAAAAGGCTAGAAAAAAGATTATTTTATTTTATTTGAGGTAATGTGTGTAAATAATAGTTTGGTGAAATTAATTATTCACAAAAACTTTGCTCTGTGGCATACTCCATGGTGTATCGGTATAATAAATCGTTTCGATGCTTTAGTTTTTTCTCCACCAAAATTAACTTCTACAAGATTGACAGGATAATCATGGCAATTATAATTTACAATACGGCATAACAACTCAAGTTGCAATGACGTCGGTAACTTACTTTCTCTGTAACACCATGTTTCATTACCAAGGAGTTGTCTAGCCATCAGATAAACTTGATAAATTGTTATTGCGATCCGTGGTTTGCACTTTCATGTTGATCATTAGGTCCATTCTCTTTATTGTCTTACATTGGATTATCTGAACCAGAAATCAGCTGTCAACACGGAACCACTATCTCTTTCTTATGGACAACAAGGTTCTGTCAAATTCAAATATTTATTTCAGATAAACATTCATGTGTGTTAGTAGTAGTACAACTTAGCCTAATGTTAGTATTAAATTATATTATAATAATAAAAATCTTTATTTAGGGGGATTTAGGCCGTAGGCTCGGGGAGCAACGGGTGACTCCCGGTCCGGGTCGTTCTTGGTGCAAAGGATGGCCATCGCGATCCAGCGAGGTAATGCGGCCAGTATTATGGGCACTTTTGCACCGGGAACGATCAGGGGCGGGTTGTATATTGACGTGTGACTTTTTAGTTTTAAACAAATGTTGCGCTATTTATATGTTAAAAAGTAGCAATTGTTATGAATGATTAATTCTATTATAAAAAACTAATGAATCATTGTACGAACAGTAAAATAGCTCATTGGTTTTTACTAGTATCAAACTAAACAATTATCACAAGAGAACATACTCCGGGGTAAAATGTGAAGTATTCTATGTTCCGTTCTAGGGCATATTCTACCCGTGTGCCAAATATCAATCAAATCCGTTCAGCCGTTTGAGCGTGAAAAGGTAACAAACTCACACACACACACACACACACACACATACAGCTACATAACATTAGTGTGATATATTTTCGTTTCCTTTGATAGATTTAGAACGACGGTAGTCTGTAAGTCGAAAGTAAAAACAAAATGTGTTTTTCTTATATCTCGGCTCGTATCGTAAATATCATATCGTATAAACTTTACTGTTCTAGTAGCTGAAAGATAGGCATAATATTAGCGTCCTGTAAAAGTTCCGATATTTTCTACCGTTTTTTTCCCCAGAGTCTTCCAAACCACGTATTTGTCCCAGTAAACAATTACTTTGCTGATGTGAATTGGTGTGTAACAATTATTACAAAAACATGTTAAACCTAATGGAAACGTGGAACTAATGTAATTAATCCATGAGGACTGCCCGTGACAGTTTCACGTGTCACGCGGTCCTGACATGCGTGACAACAAAATGTTTCAAACAATGACATACTTGCACAGCGCAACACTGTTTACCACCATAAATAAAAACCAACAAATTACTTTTTAAGGGGCAATAAATATAAAATGTATGAACGTTTAAATGTCAGTGAAATTCGACCTTTTCATAATTTGTCAGTTGGACGCATGGGAATCTTGTAGTGCACAAAAAAGGTTGAAGCACTTTCGCTGATCACTTTCGCCTTCACAAAGCATAATAACAGTGCGTGATTCACTTCACTAGACATTGCGTTGTAGTCTAGTCTACCATCGGCTGATCGGCAAGGCATTTAACATAGCTAATAAAAAGTAATTTCTTGGTCGTCCTCAATCAATCAATCAGTCACAGCAGTAGTCGTAAGCTTTTCCGAAAAAGGAGATAATGCTTGCAGTTGCGAGTCGGTGACCGCAGAATTAATGATGATATATGAAGCGCACATCCTTCAAGTAGCTAGATCTATAGCTTCATCCTTTGTAATAATGCTAATGGCAGATACATGTAAACGATCGTAATAGAATTCCAATTAGTTACCGCAGGCGCTGGGAGAACTAATTGCTTCTAATCACTCATGTGGGTTCCACTGCATATTTTATTACTGTCGGTAATGGGTTATTGTAATCTAATCAGTCCTAGAATGAGAAAACTTTCTCGCTTCGGGAAAACCTTTGTTTATGTTCAGTATGTGAGTTCACAAATATAATAAAAACAATCAAAAACATTGGCTTCGAAAATAAATATTGTGTTCACGACCTTTTGTAAATAAAGAAGCTTCTGGCTTTGTCAATAAAAGGTAGAACAGAGTAAATAGCCCTCAGGAGATTGAAGTAGTTTATTTATGTCCTGAATACGAAACGTATCCAAATACTAAGAATCGTCCTCGAAAGTTCATATATCCCGTTGACGAGACAGATTTATTGAAATTAAGAAAAAGTTCATGAATAATTCTTCGCGTGCCATCGCTCTCGCACCTTAGAAGCTGTGTTACTGCAAAATTATGCCACCATATTAGGTGACAAGCCATCCGTACGACTGTTCTCGACCACTATCATTGTAAGGAAAGGTATGGAGTACAGTTATCAAGTAAAGTGACATGTGACAGTACCGTACCGTATCATAGACTACCCACAGTTTACATGACATTTCCTCTTCAATATCATCGTGTCCACTGTTTGTTTTATCAGATAGTAACTGTACATAAGCGTTGGTCGAAGATTAATTAAAGATTTTATATTTAATTGCAGTTGCTAAAGTGAAAGTTATGTAAGTATTTGGAATATTGTGTGGGCTTGAAAGTGATTGTTTCCGTTAAGAGCCTTAAGTGCTACGCTGAAGTTTTGACGTGGATGGATAGATACCTTTTGATTTAAAACTTTCGCAATGGTTGCATTGATTAAACGCCTAAATCTTCACAATGTCACCAATTTTATCTATACTAATATTGTTAAACTGAACAGTTTGTTTGGTTGAACGCGTTAATCTCAGGAATTACAGGTTCGATTTGAACAAATCTTTCAGTGTTAGATAGCCTATTTATTGCGGAAGGCTATAGTCTATATAACATCACGCTATAACTAATAGGAGCGGAGCATCAACCAAAAATATTGCAAAAACAGGGGAAAATTATTCCATTTGAGAGCTTCCGTTGCTTGCGCTGCGTAAACGGTTAAAGTTACGCAAAAATGATGTGCTACAAAATTGGTCCCCTTTAAGGTCTATCCCCACACAACAGTTTCGTGTCAGGGACGGGTCAGGAACGCGTTTTGTCAGGAGTCTAAAAAAATATCGGTGCATACATTGTCTATGAACATGACCACACATATCCGTGCCCGTGCCGGTAACGGAGCGTCAGTGTCAGGGCCGAACACCGTGACGTTTGCAAACGTGTGCGTACGCGCAGCGGAATGTTGTTGAATTTAAAGATTTTGATTATGCAGATATTTAGTGTATGACGTCGTATAATTGTGTATGGTAAAAAAAAATTTGTGCACAAAACCATTGTGGAGAAATTCACCAAAAACTGATTCCGCTGGGCGAACGTTGTCCTGGCGGAACTTTTTCTAATCCATAGACTTTAGAAGAAAAGAGATGTGTCCAAAAATTAGTGTGTATTTGTGTGTAATTGTGTATGTATGAATAAAACTTGTGCATGCATAAACTTCGGAGAAATTGAAGTTTCCGCTACGCGAACGTTTGGCGATTAGCTAGTTTTCATATAAAGCGCTTACATAGAGAGCTGTAGATTTTTACATACGTTGTTTTGAATTTGTTTATATTTGTTTAAAAAACAGATTTACAAAAAATCGTAGGGCTTAAAAGATAAAAATATAAACGTAAAATACGCTTATTGGGTCTTAGTTCTTAAAGTATGCACTTTGGGGTCTAGATTTTCACGTTTATACAAACCTTGTAAGTGTCTGCAACATGTTGCCAAGTATCAATGATGTTCCGTTAGTAACTAAAGAGTTATAGAACAAATTTACCATGAACAGATCACTGTTTACAAAGCAGTCAAATATCACGACGTTCTGAAGGAATTGCATGGTAATATGTATGTCAATAATTAGTGTATTCATTCAACTATTCTTATGTAAAATTTCATTTTATTAAATTCAGTAATTAAAGAAAAACAATTATAATACTGACGAAGCATCGAAAACCTAGATAACCCGACCAAGTTCGGATGGCTACAAAAAAGCGGCCGTGCAATATATTTAGGTAACATCCCAAAATTTACAGTATAATACCGGTATTGAATTGGTATTGGTGATAACACAATTGTTGTTTCGATATAATTTATAGGTCATTTATTTTTGTACACCTACTTTTTTAAATGTATATGACTATGACAGAAAGTAGGTACTATTTACGTAGGTACTTTATTTAAGTATGCGCTTGAGACTTGAGATATAATCTAAATATATTATTTAAGACAAATAAAATTCATACAGCTAATTTCTATTGAAGATTTCACGGATCAGGATTCTAACTATAGACCCCTTAGGGAAATTAAATATTTACCAAATGTAAGTATGTACTACTGTTTAGGTAAATATTTATCATATTGTAGCTTATTACACTATTTAACCAATAGACTAGGCATGCACGAGCGTTCCCCTTTGCAATTTTAGTGGATCAAACAATCTAATAACTTAAAAAAAACTACTTCTTGAATCGATTTTTTTTTCTTATGTAAAATTATATCGAAACAACAATTGTGTTATCACCTATACCAATTCAATACCGGTATTATACTGTAAATTTTGGGATGTTACCTAAATATATTGCACGGCCGCTTTTTTGTAGCCATCCGAACTTGGTCGGGTTATCTAGGTTTTCGATGCTTCGTCAGTATTATAATTGTTTTTCTTTAATTACTGAATTTAATAAAATGAAATTTTACATAAGAATAGTTGAATGAATACACTAATTATTGACATACATATTACCATGCAATTCCTTCAGAACGTCGTGATATTTGACTGCTTTGTAAACAGTGATCTGTTCATGGTAAATTTGTTCTATAACTCTTTAGTTACTAACGGAACATCATTGATACTTGGCAACATGTTGCAGACACTTACAAGGTTTGTATAAACGTGAAAATCTAGACCCCAAAGTGCATACTTTAAGAACTAAGACCCAATAAGCGTATTTTACGTTTATATTTTTATCTTTTAAGCCCTACGATTTTTTGTAAATCTGTTTTTTAAACAAATTCAAAACAACGTATGTAAAAATCTACAGCTCTCTATGTAAGCGCTTTATATGAAAACTAGCTAATGGCCAAACGTTCGCGTAGCGGAAACTTGAATTTCTCCGAAGTTTATGCATGCACTAGTTTTATTCATACATACACAATTACACACAAATACACACTAATTTTTGGACACATCTCTTTTCTTCTAAAGTCTATGGATTAAAAAAAGTTCCGCCAGGACAACGTTCGCCCAGCGGAATCAGTTTTTGGTGAATTTCTCCACAATGGTTTTGTGCACAAATTTTTTTTTACCATACACAATTATACGAAGTCATACACTAAATATCTGCATAATTAAAATCTTTAAATTCAACAACATTCCGCTGCACGTACGCACACTTTGCAAACGTTCCGATTTTTTAAGATTGGCTCACTATGAACTTTTTTATGGTAATCAAATTTGTGAAATAATGCATTACTTGCGAAGGCATTCTTATAAACATAATATTAATCCTTATCCAAATAAATACAATATTCATTTTAAGTATTTCCTTTTGTACAAAATTGCCTTTTACATCATTTGATTTTGATAAATATCTCAGGAGATATCATAGTTTTAAAATAATGCCGTAGCAAAATAACGATCAAGTGCTTCACGCATGGCCGTTGTCGTCGCGTTGTGTCGTCGGTTATCGCTGCAACTCTATTATAATTAGCAAGTGGACGCACTGCTGATTCAAATTTTAGACTGCCTCTGACTTTTTTTTTTTGCAGATTGATAGCGTGTCCTCGATCTGTAAAAATTACCTTTTGGGGAAAATTGCAAGATATCAGTTTCATTCATTAAACCCCAAGCGAACGCCGGCGTTCGCTCGCTCATTGTCTTTCTATTGTCTCTAACGGATGAATGCACTATAATACATAGAACCCATGTAGAACCAGGACTTGTGAAGAGGTAAGAAGCTGTAATAATATAATGGTTGTAATCACTTTCAAGTTTTCTGGTGATTTTCGTCAAACATTGCCAGTGGTAGTTAGGGCTAAAGCTAACATTGTGAAGTCTAAGCACATTTGACTGGAGGTACAAATTTCCCTTTAAAGTTACTTTTAATAAGCAACGAGGAAGTACCTTATTGTGAAAATGAAAACAAAATCGAAATTTATCGTGATTCAGGTAAAAAAATTACCAGCATTGTAAATCTAATCTCCAAATAAGTCTATCCAGATGTAGTCCAAATATTAAATAAAGACTACCAATGGATGTGTCAGAGGGCAATAATCGAGGTTACAAATAGTAGCGTTGCCGAAATCAATAAATAATGGGTAAACTTCCAAGAGATAAGCGTTAACTACATTTCCATTAATGATGTAATGGATCAAGAGGATGCGGTACATTATCCTCAATAATTCCTGAATTCATTAACTCCAAGTGGCCTTCCCTCAAATTAAAACGGTTACACCAATTATTATACTCCAAAAACCAGAGGAACCAGACTCACAGTTAAATTTCTTCCCAGTAACCTGATCAGTGCCACAGTTTTGACTGGTCCAGTAAGGCAAACGGTAATAGCGTGATGTACCTTAAACAGCCTCCTGATGTACTTACACTTTACAAATATTTCCAATTTCTACGCGAACGAAGTCGCGGACAAGAGCTTTTAATTATAATAAGCAAAATCAATCAACCTTATTAGAAACATTTTTGACTTCTTCGCGGACGAATTCGCGGGCAAAAGCTAGTATACAAATATTGGCAAAATTTCGTCAAACATATCTGTTGGAATTGAAGGCGCGTTGAAGTATCAGTTGGTTCGGACAGTTTGAATGAAAGCATCGTTCTGCCAAGCTGCTGACACGGATCAATCGATTCGACAGCTCTTCAATTACATCGAGGGTTGCGACTTTCAGTATCAAATGAGCCAATAGAAAGAAACGTCACTGTTGATGGTAATAAAAAACAACAGAACACAAGCTTTGTAATCCAAGATTGATTTACATCTTTCCTAAATGATTTTCCTTCGTGACGTCGATATAAAAAAAAAAATTCCCATTATGCTTTTATGGTGAAAATTTATGCACGCTATAATGAATACCATTGATTACAACATGGACGTTAATTATAATTACAGTTTGCGTGACTCGTACACCTACCGCGTATTAATTTAGTGACATACACATCAGGTCAAGGTTTTCCATTAAAATATGCATACGCTTACATCGCTATTTATAGAAGTATATTCGTGATATGGAATCAATTGGCATTAAGGATTCTTCAGAAACCTACGTCATGGCAGGCACCTGTTGTGAACTGATTATAAAAGCAACAAGCAATTACCTACCGTTAGGTACTTCAAACAGGCCTTAAGCGTTCCTTTTATAGAAAAAAATATCTGTTCTTTTATTTTAAGTGTTGTCATTCAGCTTGGCTTGATTTTGAGCAGTGGTGGCCATGTGGTAACGACCCCAAGTTACGAGTTGTAGGTCGTGGGTTCAAACCCAGCCAGGCTCATTACTTTGTGTAATTTATTTCATCACCACTGCTCTCAAAACGGTGAAGGAAAACATCGTGAGGAAACCGGCATGTCCTAGAACCAAAAAATTCGAAAACATGTGAAATTCACCAACCCGCACTGGGCCTGCGTGATGGATTACGGCCCATTCCCTCTCCTAAAGAGGAGGCATGAGTCCCAGCAGTAGGAACATTAAAAGGCTGATTATGCTATGATATTATGATGCTTATTCTTGCCAACCAAATAAACATAATTTATAAGTATTATATGTTTCAATGATGTGTTTGTAATTGAATTACGAGTTATAATTTAACGATGTCGCGTGTTACACGATCAAAACATAACTTGTATCTCTATTAATGGTTAGTTTAGTTTTGTTGTGGAACAGACTAAAGTGATAAAGCTCTTGTGTGGTAGAAAAATGATGTCATAGGTCTTGTAGAAATATGTTCATTGCCTTTACAGACAACTAAATGTTAAGCTAGACTGATTAGTCACCAATTGGTATCGTTTAATTTAATTAAATAAAGCATAAAGCTTGTACCAAAGTCCATTGTAAATGTAGATGATGCTGCACCTAATTGGGTGTGGCCAGAAGTGGACTTATGGCTCTTAAAAGACCAGTTGAAACTGATACTGGATCTCCGGATTATGGGTAAATGGAGCCGGACTAGGACGTCTAGCTTCCAACCGTTTACAACGCTAGAAATTGACTTTTTTATATAAAGAGAAATGCTTTAACTACCGTACTGCTTTATTTGCATAAAACAAGCACCCTTGCGTGATGCACAAGGGTACGTAGAGGTGACAATAAGTCTCATAAATTAAAACTAAACATGCTTTAACTGGGTAGGGGTGGAATTTGAACTTGGTAAAGCGCCCTCTATCGTCTGTCTTTGTAGTTGACGCCTTTACCCATTTTACTACCGCTCATAGCATTAGAATACTTCTGAGTAATTGATATTGATTGAGCATAAAGGTTTTTTTGCTATACGCCATGAAGGTTGGTAGCCAAGGTCGTCTGACATCACATTTGTTTATTGTTTTGACAAAATTATGTGATGCTTACATCTTGATTTTGCAAACTCAATAGAGGTGTTAATTCTGTGTTATTAACAAATTATTTTAGCTGAGCGTACCTTCTTACTGACATCCTGTTTCAAAGAAATACCGGCCTGTCGTAGGTAAAAACTTGATTTAAAGTAATTTGCCAGTTCAGGAATGAAGATTGTTCGCTTTGAGAGTATAGGTACGGCAGGTTCTGAAGAATGTTTATAAAAATACTTTTAAATAAATTCTGAAACTGTTTTTTTTTACCCAACTTTTAGCCTTTCGTCAACGAGGGTACTATGTTTATTACTTCTCTTTCCTTATTTCCATTATGTTTCATACCTATGTAGAAAAGTTTTCCAAGAATTTCCCCGTTGTTTTGTAAGAATGGTTCGGTTAGCGCGTATTCCTGACATTTACGGCTTTCCGCGAGCTTGTTTAATCTTTCAGCTCATTTGTTAATCTTTATTAACAGGAGACATGAAACTATTCCGCTTAATGGTTCACACTCGACTCGACCCAGTTAATTTGATTCCAAATGGGATCCATTATGGTGGATGTCCGTGTCGCGTCAAGCCCTTTCGTTTTAAGGGCTATTGGGCGTGTGCAGTCACGTCATTGGTCGTGGAGTAGAAAGAGAATAGAGTGCTCATGTGCATTTTCTGAGCAGTCGTGGCTTCGTCCCCGACTTACGAGTTGTAGGTCGCGGTTTCAATCCCTGTCAGGCGCATTACTTTGTGTAATTTATTTTACCACCACTGCTCTTAAAACGGTGAAGGAAAACATTGGGTTGCCAGTTACTTACCGGCCAATGTCCAAGAAAAAATTTGACTGAATCAGCCAATCCGCACTGGGCCCACGTGGTGGATTACGGTCCATTTCCTCTTCTAGAAAAAAGGCCTGAGTATCAGCAGTAGTAAAATTATGAGGCTGACTATGCTGTTATGCTATGCATTTTTATCTCACCGTACAGTAGTATTTAAAACTTCGAGCTAGACTAGGCGAACAAAAAACTGAGGCTCTACCCAAAGTCACGTTCGATCAGCGATTAGGTACGATTAGGTATCAACAAGTTCAAAATATATGATTGACATAATCAACCAAATGTCACGCGGTTAATTCTGTACAATCAAGTTGATATTAATGTAAGGTTTTGACTCATTTCGAATCGTTATAACTCGCGTATCACTTTGTCCAGTCTAGAATTTCGTCATTGAATTGTATTTTCAATATCAATTTTCACCTTTCGCAGAATTCACCGGTGCGAGAGCACTCCTTTTCCTAACGTCTCTGCGACATTGATCCCTGTTTCATTTTACGGTTTCATCCTGATAATTGAGCGTAGCCTTTAACCGGGAACAATAAAGCTGGATTGGAATGTCACGTTGCAGACTAAGTGGTTTATTTATTGGAAGTTTTTTTGGATTCTGGCCCGCTGTTTTTGTCGTTACAAGAGTTTGAACGGATTTAAAATGGAATTCAGTGGTAGATTTATAACAGATTGCTGCTATACAATGTTTGACATGTTTTAAGCTAATCTTTTAGTAGATCATACAAAAAAAGAAAGCATACTCTAATACAGAAAGCCCCTAATCTTATTTACAATGTTTATCCGTTAGCTAGAAACAGATTTGACGAACATAAGTATTAAGCAAATAGTCATCTGCCATCTTAGCAAGACCGTGTGGGTAGACTGGTCTTGGAGCGGTCTGTGAGACTATGACTCAGATAAGCGCGGACTAATCACGTCCAATAATATGTAATTTTATACACCAACTAGTTTACGAGATGACGTTAACACTAAATTGGCCGTAAACATACATTTGTCTTTTTATAAATCTTGTGTGTGTGAGATCTATTTCTGCACTCGTAATAGGATCGTGTCGTAAAAGGCGGCCAAGGGATTATGTCACAAAGATGGGTTGCATAGTAGCATCGTTTGTTACAGTTATCACAACAAACTGCGGTCACCAAACAATTTTTCAAGCGAGGTTGTTTTGACAAACCTAACAAAGTTTTAAGACCGTGAGTTGTAGCTGTTAGCGACTGAATTTCACGTTTTCTTCTTTCTACAAATAAAACCAGTGGGCAAAATTATTTAGAAATAGCCTTAGTCTACTAGAAAGGTGATGGCAATCTCCAGTGGAGATAAAAAATAATTAACAAAAGGAATCACAATACTTAAGCAATCAACAAACAATCCTGTTAAATCCTCAACGAAGAAACTTTGATAAAACCGTTCTCCGTACACAACAATCAAACCCAATTTAACGCTAACAACCTCAAATCTCAAACCGGCATCAAAGTTAAACCACATGAATGGTTACTTTACTAACTCGGTAAGTGTAAGCATCAAAAGCTTTATAAGTAACGTCCAACGTAGGCGGACTAGGCGGGAGAAATGCTCGTAAGAACCGGTTCCGGCTGATGGGACGCCGATGCGCGTGCGCCGCTAGGACGAAAGTTCAGTGCAAGTGGTGGGTTGCCGCGAAACGATGATGTTATACTAAAGTTTTGCGAGAGTCCGAGCTTGGAGAAGTGCTTAATGGTGTAGAAAACTTGGGGCTTCGGTTGACTTAATACCACTGCTGCTAAATGTCATTTAGAATAGAAACCGCTAAGTATAAGTTTTGAGCACTGCGGCAGGCAGTTTTGTTTCATATAAATTAAACTATTTCTATTTACTGTGGTTATTAATACAGCGAATATTAACAGTTAAAACTAGTAAAGAAAATTTAATAGATTTTAATAAAATCTCGACGGTGTAGCACATCGTTTAGGAACTTCCAAATATTTATATTTTATTAAGGATACGTGAGGCGGCGACTTAATACTCACAAAATGACCGAAACAGATTATAAAAAATATGAAAGAGCCGCCTATATGTATTTACTAAATTAATGTTTATTATGAAACTTCCAGTAATTGTACTTTGTGTGGCAATTAAAAAGATTCTTTTGAAAACTCTCTCGCATATTGTTCGTAGCGGGAATGAGGCTCGGAACTACTATTAACTCGGACAAAAAGAGAATAATGAATTCCTGACTCTTTTTTAATCCTTTTCGAGAGCTTTTGTGCGTCAGAAATCTGAACCAGTTAGTGAGACAATACGTTTTAATTCGTTCAGTATCGAGTTGAAACCAGCAAGTCAGAAATGAATTCTGACGTCAGTTGCCGAGGCAGCTTAAATTGTTAAGGGTCCTATTGTTGTGAATAAAATAGGTACGTTGTTAATCTATTATTTATTACATTAAAAAGATTGACATCATCGTGAAAAAGTAACATCAGTCTTACTTGTGTGTACAGCTAAGGAGTGGAATTCCTTGCCGGAATCTGTGTTTTCTGATGGCTACAACCCGGGAATCTTTAAGTCCAGAGTGAATAGGTTACTTCTAGGTAAGCGCGCTCCATCGTCGAACGCATCGTCACTTTCCTTCAGGTCAGATAGCTGTCAAGCGCGAACCTATCAAGAATAAAAAAAATACTTCTATAGCAGAGTTAACAAAAAATACGTCAGCTTCAATAATTTCGAAACTACGGAATAGTGGACTGCTGAATTAAAACGTCAAACCTCCGACGTCGAGCTTAAAATGTCTTCTTTCAAATTAGTAATCCAAATTCCAAGCAAAATAAATTTATCAAAGCAAGTGCGACATTTCTCTTAGGACCGTGAATAAACAGTACCTACAAAGAGGAATGAACGGTATCGGAGTGCCAGAGCAAGCCTCGATGTTATACTGTGATGTATGGCAGATATTTGTTGTTCCGGAGCAAACAACTACAGCTTCCATACCAACAAAAACATGCTCTTTCACCCTGGGAATGGTTTTGTTGTTTTTGTTCAAGTTCTCGGTTGAGGAGACTTGTAAAGACGTTATGATGAATATTGATGTGATGGCAGAATTTGTCATAAAATAATCTCAATTTCATCCAAATTGTCAATTGAGTCCTAGATGTCAAAACATGGAGATTCATTATTACAAGAGGGATAATGAGAAACGCCAAGTGTGCTTGAATTCAATTAGTAAGACCTATCTATCTCGCATGAGGGTGCCAAGTGCAAAGATCATTGCTAATGTTCTGTAAGCTGTCCAATGTTACTGCAAATGGCGATGGCTTATGGGGACCAAAGGGGTCTACGTAACTATTTTCTAAGCAGATCTGGCTTGCTACTAATTTGGTCTAATTCTCCCAGCATCTATTAGGAAACTCATTACTCCCAACCATTTAGTAATAAAGACTAGCGTTTCAGAAAATTTAATTAGAGCATTGTTGAGTTCGCAGAAAATTGTATTAACATTTTTACTTTTTTCTTTAGATCCAAGGAGGCACTGGTTCCATTGTTTATTTTTTTCGTCCAGCGTAAAAGCAGAGCTATTATATTTCACGAATCCGCAATGTTTTGTTCCAGTAAAACATAAAGTAGGCCGTATTTTCACTGCGGATGGTAGAAAAGTAGAAATAAAGTATTAAATCGTAGCGTTTATTTGATATCTGAGAACAAGCAAAGTGCTTTAAGCTTGCTAGAATATAGTGCGATCTGTGGTTTGTCACCACAATTCAAAACTACGTTTTGCCATGCCCCAGTTTCCTGCAGTTTCTAATCATGCGTCCAACTTCTGTGGAATATTATGTAAGTTCCTATTCCTCAACAAGCCTAAGAGTGGGATGAACGTAGGAAGTCTAGCAATGGACGTAGGCGTTCCTCTATTGTCTTATTTTTTCCATGTTTCTTTTTTGTTTCTTTCAGGTATCGGTGATTGTTGTATACCACGGAACTGGCTGGGAAACTATGACTTATTGTTACTGCAATACTTATACATGTTGTATGAATAAGTGATGCTTTATTCCGAACCTCTCTTGCTAGACCGGTTTCATCGTTTAGTTACTATGCAGCTTCTAATAATAAGACGATAGGTGTCAATAATAGCATCTACAAGTTTTTTTTGCTATCCGTGGTTCCCAGCGTGGGGAGATTAAAAGGTGTAACGTCCATGGCTCGTATTTATGGCTTACGTTTACAATCAGCGTCATGCCTTTATTATCTGCATTTGCTCTATGTAAGTAAAACGTTAAATAAATATGTATTACGATTCTGCGAAATCTAATAAACAGAACGTAAGCCTGCGATTTTGCGCTAGTATTTATAGCACAAACTTCCGCGAAATTGCTCTCACTCTTCTGGATCGGTGACCAGGACTGTTAACACACCTTTAGATGGTTTACCTATATGGGGCCCATTCGTATTTCAGTAGTTTTGGGTATTCAGAAGCCTAAGATATATTTCGAATGGTCTAAAATATATGTGTACCTACTCGCATATCTAAACGTAAGAAACTGATTGGTAGTATTTCGGTGTCGGGAAAAAAAAAACAAAAATAGACGTGAGTCAAGTTGAAGATAAGTCTTTCGAAGTGAGCTAAGTATCTAAATGGCGACAACGTAAGTTGGTTTCTTTTAAGATTAGTCCAAGCTACAAGGAGGAAAAGAAGCGGATACCAAGCAACGTTGAGAAAGAGCAAGGCTTTATAGTTACATAAGATGGCAATGTAAACATACAGAATGACTCACCGTTTAAAATATATACAATATCACCTTAAAACATACTTAACGAAAAACACAGTATGAATACTGATGAGGTGTAACTGCAGTAGAGTGTTATTGTTGTCTAAAATTATCATAAGCGTGTATACTACGCGCGGTGAGTCCCTGTAATGAAGACGAACATTCAGACATGACATATACGTGCTTCTACTTAATTGCTGATACACATCAATCTTGTATCTTGTGCTTATACATTATGAATGACACGGAACGCGGCAGATTTGCATACATTTAGGGTTCTGCAAGTGTAGGAATTGAAAGTTACTTTCTTGTTAGTCGTCTGAATTTCAATCTATTCTACCATTACGCTTACTTTACTGCTTTAAATCTCTGTAGTTTTCATTTGTGGTCTGTCATCAAGTCTGTTTTTCTCATGATTATTTTTAAACATTGATTACCATCTGATGAGATGACTATCAAATGCGAGTGAGCAACTTAACATGAGTTTTTGTAAAACAAAAATCATGTTAAGTAGTGATTTTTTGTTATGTATCTTCATAGAACGTAATACCAAGTGCATAATAATAAAACAACAGCCTTACATAACGTTGTGTAGTCTGCTGAATCATTATCTAATTGCGCTTACCTAACACGTCGTAATGAGTCGATCAACAAACGTAACACCGTAACCATGTCACTGTCAAGGACGGAGATCAGATTGCGGAGACAATGTCCTATTACGTACGATTATTATGTTTACTATGTAATAAGGAACACAATACTAACAATAATGCAACCATATATCGTTCTACTTAAGCATATCTGGGCAAAGGCGTATTAGCAACATTTGAAAAGCGAACCAGTATAGCCAACTACCCTACAGAGTTTTTCCGCATGCGAACCAGTCTTGGAGATTTTTTCCAGTCTCATCCACCATAGCAGTGGCTGGTTAAGCCAGTGCGGGGCCTGTAGCAAATTCGATATCAATAGGGTCTTTTATGGTACTAATTGAACTACATATTTTGTGTGCATGTGTAAATTACAATGGACACCGATAACCCCGTGGATTTTAACTTTAGGTTAGGTACGTAAAAAATACGGTAATGAGGGTTTTACTTGAAGGAAAGTCTGCAGTAAATTGGATATCACATTCAAAGAGCAGATGTAATTGTATTTCAATAATATTCTTTGACTAGTTTTTTTTTTTACGTTCAAGTGCAGTATCCTCGAACGCGTGTGACCTCGAAATGCTACATGGCTAATCCATCACTGCACCATGGACCTACCAATTTGTAGCAAGAAATAGCTCATGGTCATTTAAATTAGGCTGTTATTGTCATCATAATCTACAGAAAACGCTTTTGATGAAAAGGTACAATCTAAATTGATAATAACATTTTTTTTTACTTTGACTAGATTTTTTTTTGCGTTCAAGTGCAGTATCCTCGAACGCGTGTGACCTCGAAATGCTACATGGCTAATCCGCCACTGCACCATGGACCTACCAATTTGTAGGAAGAAATAGCTCATGGCCATTTAAATTAGGCTGTTATTGTCATCATAATCTACAAAAAACGCTTTTGATTAAAAGGTACAATCTAAATTGATGATAACAATATTTTTTCCACGGTTGCTGAGGTCGGCTTTCAATGCGGTCATTATTTGCCTACGCACCAACAGCAAAAAATACAGTAGCTTACTACAAAGGAAAGCTTTGAAAATTAATCAAAAACATTATTAGTCTACAAGAAAAGCCCCTTGGACCTGGTAAAGAGACTTTTTAATCTGCTAACATTTGATTAATTATATATGAAGTGTGCTTAGACGGGACTCAAGTTTCAGAATCTCTTGGATACACTTCGTTTTTCCTCAATACTTGAGTCAAAGCCAAGTGGAAATTTCGCTGATTTATTCAACAATTCAAATAAATTATGTATGGCGAGGTTCTACTGTTTTGATTAAATAATACTTCTTTATCCAAAGGCACATTTCCAAGAAGTATTTGACGTCAGTGATGCATGAACATTAAGTGCCAACTTCATTATAAACTGCAGCTCAAGTGCTGGCTATTTCCAGGGCAGATCTATATCGAGCCGGGCTGGTCAAGCGGCTTCAACTCTTAAAGGATTAACTTTATGAATGCTACATAGGTACCTACGGATGCTTGTACACAATTCATAATTTGCAGGCTATTTTGGTTAATTTAAGTGCCTCTTAGTTCCTAATGGTTCTTTAAGGGTTTTAATACTTTGCTGATGTGTATTTTAAAGCCCGTATCTACTGCTCAGGCGGTACTGTCGTTGAAAGTGAAAGGATATTCGAAAATAAATAATTATACGTGCTGCCAAGGCTCTATTAGAAACTTTACGGTCTTACCGAAAGCCTATTAAATCCTTTCAATGCTGTTTATGTCATAAAAATAATGTACGCAACCACCTAGCGCAGGACTTGTACTTTATCCATGAAGCTCCACAATAGTTTTAATATTCTTCGATGTCGAATAAAATCACAAAATTGCCTTGTTAAGAACGTGTTGAAGTCACAAAATAAAGAACCGAATGACGTAATAGCCGCCTACAAGGACCCTGCTATATTTAGAAAACCAAAACACGTCCGGCGCGTATTGTGATTGCAATAGAAATGGTAATAAGGCTAAAATACAAACTGTGTGATACAAATGTGCTGAGAAATGGCGAGGTGCAAACTTGCTGAGTAAACTGTTTTACCGTCTCGGAATGGATTATGGAACACGATATCGGGTAGCCAAGCAAAAGTTTGCTTTGTTTGTGGTTTTCTCAACTGTCTACTGGGAAACCCCATGATTAAGGAAAATATGGAGATACTACTACTCAGTGTACCAAGTGTGCGTAATCACATCAGCATCAATGCTTTCATACAGAATATTAATCGGCTATTTGAGGGCGTAAACAGAACCCCAGAATATTATACCAATAGAACCTATTCTCGGGATAAAAAAAATCCTTTGTATTATTACACTATTCCAGGTCATGGCTTACTGTGTTTTTTCACCTCTTTTTGACGGATCTTAGGTACCGGGTAACTTAATGGTCTTGAAATACAAGTAATTATTTAATCGGCAAAAAATACTAGTACCACAGAATAACATCACACGCAATTTACCACCCTAATTTGTGGACCACAAGAGATAGTAATCAGTTCAAAAATATTCCTATGTATTTGTCGACTATTAAGCCTAATCTCGTCGACGTGTAATTGCAATCTAATGTCTCTGTAAATTGCGGATGAAAGTCGACAAACAGGCGAATGGGCAAGCTTCAAGTCTAAAGCAATAAATCCCAGCGTTCTGTCTGCATGACCTGACCCAATTACACAGCTTTCTTACCAACACAAGCTGGCACTGGATGGGCACACTTGAGTGAGCTTTAAGATTTATGTCTTACAATCATAGTGTGGAATATTTTTAGGGATGCTTTTACTCAAGTTATGTTGTTGTTGGTTAGCCTATTATATCCCACTACTAGGCGGAGACTTCCCTCTGCCTTTTCCACACACGTCTGTCCTCACCCTTGCGGGTCAGTCAGTCTCTCCGGTAGTTGTCAAGCTCATCTCTCCACCTTCAGACACAATAAGTGGCTCTTCTAATCCACAGCTCATCTGACATGCGGCAGACATGTCCGGCCTAATCCCATTTTAGAGTAGCAGATTTTCGGGTAACGTCTTTTATTTTAGTTTTGGTGCGTAGTATTTTTTTTTACGCGGTCGGAAATAGGAACCTCCAGGATACTACGCTCCATGGCTCGCTGACAAACCTGCCCCCCTAGCCAAGTTACGATCGTTTCGTTTGGGTCGAACGCCTAGAGTAGGCCACGCCCCGGTTCCTTTGTTCTGACCACGTGACTGAGCGTTGAGATGATGTCAGAATAAAGGAATTGGAGGCGTGGCCTACTCGAGGCGTTCGACGCAAACGAAACGATCGTAACTTGGCTAGGAGGGCTGAAATGTTTAGGGAATGTAGAATATCAAAACTCTAAATTACTACTTTCGATAAATAATACCTACGATGGAATTTACTGTGTCTAATAATACCCTAAGTAAGTGATGATAAATACCGTTTTGCGCTCCTGCAATCAAAGATGGTTGTGCACACAACTATCATCTGCATGCTACGGTTGTCTGAATTAATAATCAATTGTCTTGACGTATATGGAAAGACGAGCATATAAAACATGCAACAAGCATTTAAGTGATTGTTATTAAAATATAGATAAATAGTTGAAAAGAATCCAATTGAAATGGCGGAATTAAAATGAATGCACATTATTATCGAATTCGAAAATCACTGAATCTTTCAGTTTCTATAAAGCCTGAAATGTAGGTCGATTTTTAACATGGTATGCTGCAGCGGAAAGCTGCAAATCTGAATAGCATTGGAAGATATTTCCCCGTTGCTAAACGTATAAAACCAGAGCTTTGCACACCAGAATCTTGAGGAAGTTTAGTAAGTACGACGCCCGTGTATCAAATAAAACTTTCATGGAAGGGTACCCTAGTTCCACCAGCCTTGAATAGCCATAATACATAATTTATCTCTATCATTATGTTCCGCCATTGTTGCGATCAGAAATATCTAATTCACCTTACATTTATCGAACCGCAATGAAGGTACGGACTTAGTAGCTTAAACACAGTGTCCTAATTTTCTTAGTTTTTTTTTTGCTTGGGCGGAGCGGGATATATTGTCAGACTTTTACTGACTAAAAACCCACTCCTGTTCTTTCTTTGTCTTCGTCCTAGGGCCCTGGGTTTCACTTTCATACTACCCGTGGCTCGACCCTGCTGGGCTCCTACGATTTGCTGACATCTCCCTTAAGGCACGAGTGGAACAATACGCGCCGTTGACGATTTGGGCTCGGTCTGGACGGTTATCGTGAGCGTGAGTTAACAGTGAGCTACCCATTGCTCGCTGCCCGCAAGCCCTTGCCTACGGTGGCCGTTAAGCGGGATCGGAATCCCGGCTGAGGCGAGAGGACCGTTGCCTCGTGCGGTCGGCCTTCTCCTTTACTAGCATTACTGCTTCGCAGAAGGAGGCGACCGCCTGCCATTCCTCGCTCCGGCCCATGGCCTGTACCAAGGCCCGGCGCAAGTAACTTTCTTAGTTAGATTAAATTTTTAGTATAAGAAGAGATTTCCGTCAATCTAGATTTCTCAGCTATAAAATACTCACATGTAAGTTGAACTCCAATAATAAGGGTATTTATTAGAGTTCCCTTACACAAGCTAGCATCGTTATCAAGCGCCTGAGAAAATATTACTAGCAACGAGATTCAACCGCACTGCACCACTGGTGTTATTCCGCAGGCTGTTCGATCGAATTTAATTAGAATTGCTCGAACGTATAATACAGGAGCTTTGAAACGGTGTGATGATCCGTGTGTACCTAACAGGAAACTTGCAGATGTGCTTGTTATTATCTGTTTTCTTTGTTGCCTTTGTTTAATGGTATCCGTTTGGAATTTAAGCATTTCAGCGACATTTTCATGGTAGTCAGATAGGGTGTTGGTGGTGGGTAACGTTTGTATGACCAGGGGCCCAAGTCTGCTAATTTTATAAATTCGTCATTCCAACACGATCCCATTGTCATTTTGCTAAAAGTTCGTAATCTGTTAATCCATAATGATTGATCATTGATCGGTCAATTGTCTCGTACTAGAGTTGTGTTAAAAATGACATTACCGAGCCTACTAAAAGCAATAACTACACAATAACGTTCTAATGGTAGGTCACTGATTAAAGGAACTGTCAAAATTTTAGCAAATTGCCGCATACATCAGACATTTGTTTGAAAACATCACACAAACATTTGACAAATGTTTGTGTGATGAGCACAATCATTTGTTCTGTGTCTGGGTGTAATTTATATACATATGTATGTATTTAGAAATATATAAGTATGTTTATCAGTTGTCTAGTACCCATAACACAAGCTCTGCTTAGCTTGGGACTAGACGGCGTTGTGTGATAGTTGTGGAATATAGTATTATATTATATATTATTATATTTATTTGTCAATATGTACGAGATTACCATTCTATGCCACTACTTTCAATGTAGTGTCACTGGTTGTCCATTGGAAAGTCATAATGATGCCATTATATTAGTAGATTACCAAACTTGTCAAAATCAACAATTATGAAATCAATGACTGACCATTCTGACACTATAGTAATAGCAGACTTGAGGCCCTGGTAGCGTATTTAAAACGAACTGGAGTAGTAAAATGGTAACAAAAAGACATCAAAGATCGTCTTTCATTCTAATAAATATCTATCTCAAATATTTCACTTACAGAAAACCGCTCATGCTGTTTCAAAACCATTCCATACGAATGCTGAGGCAAAAAATTTTTCTGTAATGTATAGGCTGTGGAATTGGTAATCAATTGCGAAACGAGCGCAGATGAAGTCTGTTTTGTTATTTCATTTTCTCGGAACAGTCCTAACTCAGATACTGGTAAAATGAATTATTAAGTGTTAATTTTCTACACTCTAAAAAAAAAGATAAAAAAGACACTAAGGCCTTTCGTATGACGCTCTAGATCTAGTCTATAAAGTATTTTGTGGTTATGGTGACCTAGAAACATTTGATGCCAGCTGCTTGCTACTACCTAGAAATAGGAAAGCCAAGTGCATCAATAAAGTGCAACTGGAAAAGCTATTCGAGGTTCAGAAGAATTTCTTTCGTTCGCCGTTGAAATAAATTCGGTTTCTTTGAAACAGGTTGTCTATTGACTACAGGTAATGATTTATTTTTCATACATTCAAGGGTGCCAAGGTCACAATCGAACCCCTTCCATTAGTTATTTATACTTGCAATCATCGATTTACGTCATTAACCTAACACGCAGCCACATTTCCTTCGTTGTATGCCCCTAAAGGCCATTAAAGGTAGCGGATACCTTTATGAAAAGTAGATTTTAATTTAGGACCAAATTATTTCCAGTTTCATTATGGCTCCATCCTATCCTGAGGCATTCTAATTTATTTGGGGTTGGGGCAATTTGTTTTCATTTGTATGAGATGTAAAATTAGGCTTTATTAATGGGGTTCTTTTTTAGGGTTCCGTACCCAAAGGGTAAAATGGGACCCTATTAAGTACTAAGACTTCGTAATCCGTCCGTCTGTCTGTCCGTCTGTTGCCAGGCTTTATATCATGAACCGTGATAGTTAGACAGTTGAAATTTTCACAGATGATGTATTTCTGTTGCCGCTATAACAAAAAATACTAAAAAACAGAATATAAGCTCATATACAACAAACGTGATTTTCTTGCCGTGCTTTGCTACGGACGGTACGGAACTTTTAATGTGCGAATCAGACTTGCACTTGGCCGGTTTTTTGTTTTGATTCAAGAAGTAATTTTATTTTCCTTCAAACTTAACTGTGTAAATATCGATTGCAAAATGCAATTGGTCCGTAGAAGCCAAACGTTACCGGATACCAGCAGGTGGGTATCGATACCCATGGGAAGTAACTTAATGCTGGCACAACCACGTCGACCCCGCCACTGAGCCGTATCCTTAGGTTATCTACGAATACATATATCTAATTCAACACATGTTTAGGTACATGCAAAATTCAGTCTACCTCATAATTTATGAGGCAGGAAAATTTTGATTGAAAAGGTTATGACGGTGCCGACCATTTTATTGGTAACACATTCAGAATTGAGGAAGGGTCGCTTCTAATTTGGCGTTGACAGAATTGTGAGGGATGTTCAGTACAAATTGGACAGGTGTCCTATATTCTTCCAAAATTCTGTTATTGTTGCGTTCTATTTTTACTGTTCGATATCCAAATTGATGATTTTCTTTGGCAAATTTTGTTACAGAGGATTAGGTAGTTCATTACCTAACAGTACAACAACCGGGTTTGTTTCTATTGAGGTCCTTATTTTAGCAGAACGAGGAGTATTCTGTAGAATGTTTTGGGCAGTACTAATTGAACCATTTTGCTTAGTATTAGATTATTCTGAGTATTTATAGATAGAGTAAAACGTTACACTATTTCTCTTCAATTAAGACCTGAGGTAAAAGCACCCAAGCATAATCTTTGAACGATATAATACCCACAAAATGCTCTACCACGATCTACTTTTAGACCACACACGAGTTAAGTACAAATTATTCACTTTGCTTTGAATTTTCATATTTTAAACCACATACCGTGTCTGTGGGATAGGATAGAATTTACATCAAATTAATTCAGAACCACAAATACAAATCGCTAGGTTAGGCCGCACGCGCCATACATTTTGAATCTAGGACACATTCATATTCAGGACATATGCATCCGATATTGTTGCATTGGGCTTGTTACCCTTACGCTTTAAAACGTTCATTGGTAGGTAAAAGTTATTTATTTATATATATTTTATTGCATACCAAGTTACAGATTTACAAATTGAATTGTAATACAATATAAAACATACAATTGGCGGCCTTATCGCACTCGGCGATTTCTTCCAGGCAACCCAGAATGGATAGAGATTGCCTGGACACAAAATGGGGTTGCACTTGGTGCAAATATAAAAGTAAACAAAAACTTAATACTAAAATAGATACACATATACATACATACAAAATATAAATATATAAGCAAGAGAAATAAGTGATGAAACGAAGACATGATCACAGTGACAAGTAATGATCCTTCACAAGCCTTTTAAATACAGGCAGTGTTTGCGCACGTTTTATTGCCACAGGCAATGCAAAGTTGTGATTTGAATGCATTTGGGGCTTTGAGGCAAAAAAACAAGTAAAATCCTTGATAAATGATTGAAAGCTCTTAAATGCAGTCTTAACTCATCTCGTCAGCTACGTGAGAACTCGAGAGTTTGATCGATAACGTCTAGGTACGATTACTTGTTTCTGACAGTACTTCTCAGAATGCCGATGGAGATGAAACACGTGCTAGATTAACATTTTTTCGCACACATTCTTAAATCTTTTAAATCTTTCGTCCCGTCGAGACAAATTCTCAGAATTGTCTTCGGGGATTTAATTTTCCAGCTTATTGGTTGAAGAAGTATTTCTTTACCTACTTATATCATTCTTATGATGAGATTTCATTACAGTTTGTTCGTCATCTGACTGGCTTGTCATGATGATTGTAGTCTATGAGCTAATAACTTGTCTGAAGTCATTAAAATCAACACGCTATATTTACTGACTGCATAGTTTCTGTTGGATTGGTATGATTAGAATTCTACTTCTGAAAAAGTGCCTGTTCATATACTACTAATAGATCACTCACATCAAAAGTAAGAACCATAAATACTGACGTACATATGTCTCCTTTTTTTGTTGCCGGTGTGAAAAATCCTCATGGCTGTTCTTCGCCTGGGGCAGGCGAAGGGGTCTGTCAGTCTCTTACTGGCTAAAAACCACCCCGGTGTTCCCTCCCACACTTGGACCGGGGATTGTGGGAGCTGATACGCCATCCATGATCCCCGGATATTTAATGTCTCTCAGTCATCCAGATGGCATTTGAGTACTTAATTGAATTTCCAAAAGTGTTTGTTTAAAATCGTTTCGTGCAAGCTGCAACTTCTTAAGGCATTGCTGATAGGAATGTATCAAAATTGTTATCAAACCTCTCATTTTCAGGTTTTGCTAATTCTTAATAAGGTTTCGTAGTTTTATCTTTAAGATCATTCGAAAGTTCAGATTTATTGCCGATGTTTGTCTGTGCTTCTAATTCTGGGAACTATATTATAGCTCTGTCTTATTTTTCAGTTGACTATAATGATGATACAGAGTCTGTAAAATTATAATATTCGACTTTAATTTGACCAGGATCAGGCCAATTTACTGTAGGTATTGAAGGCTCTATAACTGCGTCTAGTACGCAATGCAAGACGTATGTTACAGGTAACTCGTATATAAATTAATTTGACAAATTAAGGTATCCCACTACCTGTCATATAACATTTGCTACAGTGAAGGAAGTTAAATAGCATCCAACGACATTTAATCTAAAAAGAGCATGACGATTCACGCGTAATGATTTCTTAAGATAAGAACAAGTGACACATTAGTAGGTCAACTGCTCAATTGTCGCTTTAGCGTATTTATCCAATTGGCTGATTGTTTCCTTGAACTGTGGTTCACTGCAGAATCTATTGTACATTCGTACGAATCTCAGATTGGAAGCGTAGGAGGCACATTTGTCATGTAAATATGCGTTTGCAAGCCACGCTTGGGGGGCCAAATTACTCATTTAAGAGTGAATTTGAATTGTAGCAGCCAATGGTTTTATCCGGTGACAGCTTATTTATTGGTTTGTTATTTGAATGTGGTCTTTGGATGTGGACAAAATAAAACTTCATGCAAATTATAAATAGTTGCTTCGAGATTGATTTTAGGATTTTTCAGCAGTTTCACTTATCTGCATATGTCTATCTAATTTCATTTAAACTCAGTGGCGTTTGACAGTTAGACATAATTCTTTTGCTAATTAATTACTATGTAAATAATATGGTAAACAATTCTAATTTCCAATCCTATCTTAGAAACAGCTTTTTTTTTTCAATAAAATTTCAATCATACTCAGATTTCGGGGTAAAGACCTGTGAACACAATACAACCCACTCTATCCAATTTAGCGTTAATTGAAGACAGTAATAACAGTTCAGGCAGTGAAACCAAAGATTTAATTAACTTTGTAATCAGTTTTGTAATGAGCGCTCAATGATTCCGCTCCGCTTCACTTTTAATTTCAAATAGCTATGCGTTCCTGGCTCATTTCACCCAATGATCATGTTTGGACAATTGGTTATTAATTAATGTAATTTGTGCCGATAAAAGTAGCAAATGATGCATGTTGGATTATTCAATGAAAGAAGACATTGTAGTAATTGATCTGTAGAGGTATTGGGGCAACGAAGGAACAGGAGTGGGTTTTTAGTCAGTAACAGTCTGATACTATCTCCCGCTCCGCTCAAGAGCGAGATTTGTCATTAGATGATTTTCCAAGCCAAAAAAAACAACTGGGTGTAAAATTCCACATACCTGGTGGTTGTTATGTCTGCTTCGGGCAACTGCCAGATAGTTGCGAGGAGAACTCTGATCTCACTCTGTGCTGCAGGATTTGAAATTTTTAGTTCCTATGTGGTAACATATTATTGCCGCTACCGATCGATAGTGTACACTTGTTTAATCACCACGATTGATTCACACGTTTTTAGGGTTCGGTATCTCAAAAGGAAAAAAACGGAACCCTTATAGGATCACTTTGTTGTCAGTCTGTCTGTCTGTCAAGACCCTTTATCTCGGGAACGCGCGGAGGTATCGAGTTGAACTTAAAACCATATACTCAAGTCTGCCGTCCCTTGAAGCTGTGAAAAAATCAAACTTCTAAGTTAACTAAAAATAAGATACGACCGTTTATGTTGCAAAAAACTTTTATTTCGACACTCTCAAGGGAATCAAAATTCAGGGTACTTCCCGTTGACCTAGAATCCTGAAATTTGGCATGAAGCAAGGTCTCATAGCACAAGTATAGGAGAAAATCTGAAAACAGTAAACTTGTAGCCTCGTCACAAAAAAAAAAAAAACGTTTTTTGCGATTCGGAAAAATCTTCGTAACTCAATTCGGGAAATGAACTGTTTTCGTAGGTAAGTTTGTACGAAACCCTCAGTGCGCGAGCCCGATTCGCACTTGCCCGGTTTTTTTTATGGAGAGCTTATTACGGCTATCAATGGAGAACTGCATCCTGCTGTAGACTTCTTTCCACTGAGATGAAAGATAGCTTAATTTATTGCACCAGGTAGGTAGTATTACAGGGAAATTTATTATTGAGATCTGTTAATTAATTATCATCAATCATCTGCAATGACCTCCTGTCGGATGGCAAACTGTCGAAGCAATTAAATTGCAAAATGGAAATATAGCATCAATCCAATTAACCATGTGGGCATTACGAGCATGCCGTAATTAACTCTGGTCTAGTGGACTCTACTGTGTTCGATAGGAGGACCATAGGAGGGAGGAGAGTGCACCTGAGTTTGCGCAAATCTACTTTTTTTGCTCTATAATATCTCCCTTATCTAGTCTTGGCTATTGGCTGTTGTTAGCGAAATTGGTTAGGAGGATTATACAATATGACATAGTTTGTCCTTCTCAAATTCTCAGAGTTCAGGCCCAGAAAATATTGCAATTAGTTGGTCTCCCCTTTTGATTTTTTGTTTTACGTATCAAATTATTTGCGAACATTCGCGTTTGGAAGTATGTGAAACTGAGAGTAAAGTCCCGCAAACCTCCGGCCAGACGGGTGTTGCCTGGTGGGCAACTGCCCGATAGATGTTTTCGGGCTGTTCTATATGTTCCACCCACAGACTTTATATATGTCTGTGATATGTTCTAATCACGCGGAGAACTTTGATTGCGCGATGCAGGATTAGTTATTATATGACGCCATAGATGTCGCTACACGCGCAACTCTAGCAATCATCTTGTCCCTTGTGATTGCGGTCCATAAAGCATTTGGGAATTGCGAAAGTAATCAGCGGTTTATTACAAAAGTAGTTTTCCTTTCTAGCTTCCAGCTGCTTCGCCTGCGTGATATTAGAAAATCATCCCAAGGGAACATAGCCTAAGATAAAAAGTATTCTATGTGTTATTCTAGGACATAGTCTACCTGTGTACCAGTTTCATTGAAATCCGTTCAGCCATTCGAGCGGGAAGAAGTAACAAACATATAGGTACATACACTCACAAAAATGCATACAATATTAGTGTGATATGAAAGAGATGGGAGTCAGCGATAGCGTGACGGGTGACAGGGCAGAATGGAAGAAAAAAAACCGGCCAAGTGCGAGTCGGACACGCGCACGCAGTTTTCCGTACCGTACGTAGTAGTACGTAGCTAAAAACGGCAAAAATATCAGGTTTTTGTATGGGAGCCCCACTTAAATATTTTTATTCTATTTTTAGTATTTGTTGTTTGTTATAGTGGCAACAGAAATACATCTCTTTCTTCTATTTCTCTCTTCTAGCTATCATGGTTCATGAGACACAGTCTGGTGACTGACGGACGGACAGCGGAGGGTCCCATTTACCCTTTGGGTATCGAATCCTAAAAAACGTGTTGCGCCGACCCCAAGTAATAGGCTAAGGACAGCAAGATGATGATGGTGACGAAATAGAGTAGGGTTAAAAAACTTCTCATAACCTCGTGACCACGAAAATGTTGTAGCCAATACTGTGTGAATGACAGTATTGGAATGAAGTTGTTGCGTCGGACATTCAATTTCGCGTTCAAAAGCTGTTTAATACTGAACTTCGGAGCTCCGAAAGTGTCAAAACCAGCGTGGTCCTTTCATATTATATTGGATTTTCCATTTTAATTACTGTTGCGAATTGTAACTTTAACGTTAAACATCATTGTAGTTTCACTGCATCTGCATCAGCTTAGGGCCGTGTTCTTTTAACTATTATTAGGTTAAGTGGTCTAGAAGGTCTATTTGTTTATCTAGTTTATTTGCATTAACAGACCTTCTTGTCTCTTTATTACTTAGTGTTAACAAAGCCAACATTTTCATGGGTGGAACTAATTTCATCATTTTAGCTGCAAGACGTCCACTACTGGACATAGGCCATCCCTAAGTGTCTTCACAACGATCGGTCCTGTGCGTCTCGAATCCATCGGATTCCCACGTCATCAGTCCACCTTGTAGGAGGTCTTCCAACATTGAGACATCCGTTACGCGATTGCCAGTCCAGAACGTCCACATCGACCTTGTTCCCCGTTCTTCACTAATTAATTTACCACATGACTTCTATTGATTGATAAACTTAATCAAATCAACAGAACGATTGAATTATATAACATCAGTACAATTTCAATTCAAACTGTTATCGAAGTTGGACTCATTCTTGTGCGTAGGTCTCACAAAAACTAATCAATGGTGTACAACAGAAAGGCAAACACCGTGCCCCCTTTAAAGTGTAACAAACAATGACAAAGCAGAGTGGAGTATGAACGAGTGTACGCCCTACATACTGACAAGGGCCGAGATTGCAGTTGAGATTCTATAGATTTTTTGTGCCGCAATATGGCTTAGTTAACGGTTGTGCGACGTACTTAGCTCCTCTCACGCGAGACCCTTCAAGATCATAAAATTTCGCTGTTTAGATAAGTTGAAGAGCGCTTCAAAGGTAAAGGACGTGCTTTTGATTTTTGATGATTATTCTATGACGCTTCTGTTCACCTTTGCCGAATATACAAGTTTCAAGGTTTGTTATTTTGAATTTGAATCCATATTCGATCAGGAGGAATGTTTGTGTTAGCCTGGATGAGGCAGATGTTTGTTCCAAGTTTATATGTTGGCATGTATTATGGAGGTAAGGATGATTGATTTTAGGTCTGCAATGTAAATTAGAATACCCCCAAGCAAGCTTGAGCGTAGTGCGGGTTTGTTTTCGTTAACGAGATCGACACGTTTACGACGTTCGGCGCTCCGATTGTATAGTATTTAGTATAGTTTAATCAGCCTTTCAATGATCCCTCTGCTGGGACTCAAGCCTCCTCTAGGAGAGGGAATGGGCCGTAATCCACCACGCGGGCCCAGTGCAGGATGGTGAATGTCACATGTCTTCGAATTTTTGGTTCTAGGACATGCCGGTTTCCACACGATGTTTTCCTTCACCCTTTCGCCCGCTCCTAAACAACCCGGTACACGTTATAATCGCATTAACTTAAAAACAAGAAGTGTGACAAATACTTAGATATCTTGTCGTCTAGACTCCCTGTTCAGTGAAACGATTTTTACTGTAACCATCGTGTTGTGTTGCTATTCATTGATATATACTAAAAGATAGGGTGCTTACGTATCTGGTTTGTCTTAAACGGAATTCTTGGCTAGTTACAACACAAGTAATCGTTTCAATTAATTGAAGAGTTGGCTACAGAAAACTTTTTTGGTATTCAAATCCTTAAATAGACAAATCGAATCCTAAACCGTGCGAAATAGCGAGAAAAATACTGTTATTTCACTCTATCGCGTTCTTCAAATAAATTCCCATGATTTGTTTTTAATGAAAGCGATATCGGAGCCGAGTCCCGATTTTTCTCAAATCATGATTGGACAAGATTCTCGATAATTTCGCCCCGTGCATCCATCATCCATTCAATTCTCGTCGTCAGCGACCCGTGGCTCCATTACACTGCTTTCTAACGGAACACACTATTCTCTTGCAATAATCACACTTATTGTATCAAATTATATATATTTTTAAGTACCTCGATGTTTTCGGTGTTTCGACAAGTTTGTTAACATGCAATCTTTTTGTAAATAAGAAGAAGTAATTGAAAATTTGTTATGAGACTTGCCTCTGTGACGAATTTGAAATTACTTTTGTTTTGGCAGTTTCTGAGATGTTTTTTTCTGATTCGGTGGCAAAAAGCAAGTAAACAGAACTCCGTATCTAAGTTGGCTTGTAATTTTCGGTATGTTTCTGCGACAAAATCTTGAAATGTCTGACAAAGTCGTGTTCGTGATTCATGTCTTCCAAGTTATTTGATTTGAGTAAATTCTTTGCGTTAAAATTTGCGCAGCATAACAACAAAATTTTTACTACTAGGGAATCTTCAAATAGCGGTGATGCGAGAGGGTGTGTAAGACTAAAACCCACCTGTGATGTTCCTTCAGTGGCCCCTTGTGAGGGCCGTGCTAACTCTTTCGAACAATTCCGAATAACAACAAGACCTATGAATTCAATCAGAATTGAAATCAGATAACGCTTAACATGAGTTGAAAGGTAAACATATCACAGCGGGATGTCCTGGAATTGGAATTTGATCTAATCCTATACACGTGCCTATCACGACGTGAAAGCAATGCTACCTACAAAATAAATAATACATTCCAGAATCCATACAATCCATTTCTGAAATACGAATATCGTTTGAATCACAAATCTGGATGATTCGGCTTCTGAATTTGACAAAACAGTTTTTCGCTCCTTCGTCTTGAGTATATATCCTTACTATTCAGACTACAATATAAATACGAAAGTCACTGTCTGTCTGATTGTCCGTTTTCAAGAGATAGATTGGACTTTGGAGAAGGACATAGGTTTCCATAGGTTAGCCGCTAGGAGCAGTTAGCCTATATCTATCTATGTTAGTATAATTGAAGATAGATTTGTATTTCTTTAATGAATAAACTTGAAAACAACTACACTGATTTAAAAAAATATTTCATCAGTAGAATGCTACTTTATCACTCAGTATAAAAGGCATATATTTGCTACATACACGGGCAAAGCCGGTAGCAGAAGCTAGTCGTCTCTATTAAGTATATCTAAACCGGCAGATGCTCAGCCGCCGACGTTACATAAAATGGACCATCCCGTTAATTCGTCCCGTTGCAGTTAGACTTAGCCAGCTGTGCACATTGCACAAAACGATGGGATGTCCGTTATAGCGCCAGGACTGATATAGATCACACTATTATACCACCGTTTCAACCTTGTCTTTTTTTGCCACGGTTAAAGCAATTTGTATGTGCATGAATTGCAGCATGTTCTTATATGTCGTCTAACCATGAGAACGCAGATTTTTGCTCGTATAATTGTGATTGAGGTATTGAAATTGATATTGATTTTTTGTGCGACTTTTTTAATGATAGTTTCAGTTCAATAATATTCTATTTAATTATGTACTACGTGAGTACGTGCATCATTTTAACATGTCTCGGTTTTTATATTTTTTTTAGTGCTTTCTTAGAACGTTTTTTTATTTCTTTCTTGTCTGCTATCTTCTGTTAGATTGACATAATGAATTGAACTACCATTTCACGGCGATCGTGCGCTTCGGACACTTTTATTGTGTCTCCGGGCTTCAGAACTTAGATCACGACCCTGGTTGATCTAATGTTGCCCGTCAGTGGCCAGCGAGCAACCGAGCATTGTCGTTGTCACCTGGTGTGGTCGGTGGCGCATGACGTTTGCGCAGGCGCAGCCAGTGCCGCCATGGCGGTGTGGTGCGGTGCGCGCATTCGTCCGCTCGAACGGCGCGTCTATTCCATCACACTTGTGGTGCGTTCATGTCAATTATTATTTATTGACCAATTTACGTCAACTGCATTGCGTGCGTGTTATTTTGTGTGTGCTTTTTCGTTGTGCTTGGAAAAGGATCCCGTTGGATGAAATTAGTTTTGGATTTCTGAGTATTATGGATGTTATACTAAAACTGGATGTTTCAAGAAGATTATGTTTTGATTTCTATAAAGTACAATTTTATTGCATGAATATGGTTTGTAAAATAAATGGGTGGCACAGAAACTGTAACAACAGTGGTGCCTGTCTGTCTAGGTCGGTTTCAAGGATCTTTTCTCCATAAACCGATTTTAATAGTCGTCAAAATGCAATAAACATTACTGAAAGCCATCTGAATTTTAATGGTAGTGTTTGTTTCATAGTGCCCACTCATAGCACGAGAAACAAGACATTTCTACTATTTTATAACCGAAACAATTTCATAATAATGCTGGTTGTTGAAATTAAACTTAGTATATAGGAAAAATATTTTACAAGTCTTGTGATCTATATACTTGATAAGTTAGCCACAGCCCAAGTTACGGTCACGAAGCAAATTATCTCGGTATCTTGAGGCTGCCTACGGAAGTTTCTTTATTAGATAGATATTATTCTTGATTTATTCTTTTATTATTGTATTTTATCTCCGTTCGTATCGCGTTTATTGAAATATTATCAAGATATCGTATTAGGTATCCTATTGTTTACTATTGATTGTTTATTCTCTTGAGTAATGGATACTTTGATGTTCGTAGCGGTTTTATGTTAAAATTTTCTGCATCGTCTTCAATAATATTAGATTTCCGTGAAAGTTTTGTGTTAGTTTATTCTAAATATTACTTTTATCTGTCTGAATTGTATTCTTGGTTATCTGTTTTAACAGTGTATTGATGCATTACTATTTAATTTACTACATATAACAGTACCCCTTTCCCTTGGTTGACTTTTATGTTCAACTCCGGTTGCGTTAGATCATAACAAATTCTATGTTTCTTTTATTACTGAATCTGCGTTGGGGAGACATAACTCGAGTAATTAAGACATGCATAATTTGCAGCACACGTATCGTACAAACATATCTTCAAACGGTATTTTTTATGGTATCCCCTTTCATATTCCATGCATGAAGCGTAATTAGATGCTTGTAGTTTGATGAAAAAATTCAGCAGAGCAAATTGGAATAGTAAGAATTGAAATAATTGTTATCTCAGTATCGCAGCATACATATCGTATATTGTCACGGCATGCGAAAATACAATCATATCATCGTATTTTTCTTCGAGGTTGTTACCCCTTAAACAGTTTGTTCGTTCATTGAATTCTTTGTACTATTTTAATTTATTTAAGTGTGGTGCTGCGGTGAAATTATTTCTCCATTCTCCACTGCACTGTCCTTTGCAGCACTTGGCTTTTAAATAAATTGCTTGTTATCCGTTCGTTGCCTTTGTCTCTTTGATATTTCATGTGTTTGTATCATTCAGAGGTTAATGAATATGTGATTCTGTTGTAAATCTTGTTAAGCGTGTGAATTGTCCTTCGCATTCGATGCTTTTTGCATTGTTGCGTTCATGGCCAATTTTGGCTAAGTTGTTCTTTCAATTTGGCTTTGATTTTATCATTATCTTCGTTCTTATCCTCCCACTTTTTATTATGCTAGCATGCTAAACGCCACTGGTATCATAGCTCTAGAGCCATGGAGAAATGTATGAAAATGATACCCGTGGTCCTAGAACGCAAAAAGCAACTGAAGGAGTATAGGTGTAGTTTTAGTTAGTAAAATTCCGAAGCCCTCCCGCCCCGCCCTAGACAGTGAGAATTCATTAGATGATTTCCCATCTTAAAAAATTAGAAACCTTGCATGCTTCTGCAAGTCGTACCTACTTCGAAGCAAAAATTGGTTTAATAAAATGAAAACCCTTGCTGAACTTGGTCATCATTAAGTCTAGCTCATCGATAGCGACTGATCTCAACTGAAGTTTCTCACTTCAGTTGAGATCAGTAAAGGCTACATAAAATTACCATTAATTTAAAGATACATTAGTATAGATAATAACATGAATATCGAACGATTTTATCGGTAAACCATTTACGGATAAAAGCTTCAAGCAAGGTCTCACATTTTACTTATAGAACTACGTTTTTATTGAGCAGGTATTGGGTTCATCAGAGTACCATTATCGATAAGTAGATTTGTCGGCCCTTCGTGTGAACGAAATAGAGCGAAAAATGAGATTTTTTCCGTCAACTGGCGGATAAGCCATGGGGTCGGCGATCGAGGCGTGAAATCTTAGGGCACGAACAAGAGTACGAGTATCGACAAATCCGCGTTAATGTTAACATTCACTCCCTATTGGCTTAATAATAACATGAAACTGATTTTCCAATATGACAAAGAGCACTATCTTTCCTCTCTAGTGTGTTAATTATATATGTATATACATTTTGTATTTATTTTTAGTAGTTATTTAGGTATATATAGTATAGTATGTATAGTATATAAGTATTTATTATTTTAATTTAAGATTTCACATTCTCTTCTTCAATTACTTCTACACACTACTGTCTACTTTTCTTTTTATTTCTCCTTTCGCAGGTCTGCTGGAAGAAATTTCTTATTGGAAATAAGCAGTACCTTTGTACAACTTTTATCACAATGTATCTTCTTTCTTTATTCGTGTGTACATAAATTATAAAATAAATAAATAAATAAATGACTTGCTAGAGAAAAAAAAAAAACAGCTCATGATAAAATCGATGACGACGGTGACACACGTTTTGTAGTATAAATGTTATTGACAGCCCTATTTGGATCGGGGCCCTGGGACGAAGGCAACGAAGTAACAGGAGTGGGTTTTTAGTCATTAAAAGTCTGACACTATCTCCCGTTCCGCCCAAGAGCGGGGGATGTCATAAGATGATTTTCCCACTCAATAAAAAAAAAGCCCTTGGATAGACCTTTAACATTTCAATTATTTCAGTGCCTACACTTATATAACTACGGATAAAGCAAGTTTACCTACTCACGACCATAGTAGTTAGTTCAATTTAAACGAGAACATAAAATACTGAACAGTTACTACCAAGAAAAGCGGTAATTTATTTAGTTCACGTGCTCCCACTTTTCTCATAAGTATCTATTCAATTCTAAAGAGCTTTATTTATTTGCTTTCACTCGCTGACGTTTTATCAGGCATTTACGATACTCGAGCTGAAAGGGTCTCAGGCCCTAAACGTCTGGTTAATCGTTAGGGAAATCGACAATCCAAAACTTAGCTGTAATCGTAGTACAGTCTTCGAATGTTTCAACGGTGAATTAGCATCGGTAGAAAGCTGGAAACGAGTCCTAAGGTCCGGTCACGACAGCAGTTTACTAACATAATTTAGTTAAAGATAATGGTGCGGTACCAGCTTTGGGAGTCTTGTATAGGTTTTTGTTATGCGTGGGTAGATTGTGAGTGTTTGCTAAACTGAGAGACTGAAGACTGATAACCCTTTTTTTCGAGGTGACATACCATCAAGTACCTAACCGCTCCTCATCATCATCATCATCTTCCTGCCCTTGTCCCGTGTTATTTGGGGTCGGCGCAACACGTTTTTTTCTTCCACTCTGCCCTGTCACTCGTCATGCTATCACTAACTTCCTTTTCTTTCATATCACTCTTCACACAATCCATCCATGTTTTCTTTGGTCTCCCTCTCCCTCTCCCTCTCCATCCATCCACATGTAAAGTACCAAGTACCTAACCGCTCCTGCTGTCGGTAAAAAAATCACAAATGATTTAAATAAAAATCCAAAATAATTTATAATTTCCGCCCTTGTACACCAAGGTAGTGTCAGACTTTTACTGAGTAAAATCCACCTGCGTCCCTTCAGTTGTCCTTTGCGATCCAGGGCCATAAAGCTGAGGTAGTTTCCTTGACTGTTAAATTTCCCCCTTGTAGGTGCAAGGGGGAAATTTAACAAACTCTCCAAAAGGAAAGTATCCCGTTCGTAAAATGTGAAAACGGGCCAAAATTTCTCGCTTCTATAAATATACTATTTATGTTCTTAACTTAGTAGATAAATAACTACAAACAGTTGTGTATTTTGATCAATCAAACGTCGAAAGCGTCAAGTTTACCCTTCATTCATGAATGTGTAAACGTAAAATATTCTCTGTACTTGTAGTGGCCAGTCAGTCAGGAGTCACGCAATCTAGATTTAATGAATATTTGATCGTCTTCCAATATCAATGTTTGTATTGCTTAAATTTCGAGTAGCTAATGGTTTAATCAAGAAATCGATCATCTCCGGTTTTTTTTGTTTGATATAGGTCGAGTCTTCTTTTATATTTATGGCAAAGTTACTTCCTAGTAAAGTTTTTTCTTGTTGCATTTCGCTTTTTTCTTCTTCGGGTTTTTAGTTAATATATTTGATTCTGCATTTTCTGGGGCATGTATAATTTAAGTGTCTTTAAGGTTAAAGTGAATAGGCTCTTAATAAATTGGTGCGATTCACCATCAATTATCGTATCACTGCTTACAATTTAGTGGAATCACAGTCAAGCACTGAATTATATAATTTAAAAAATAAACTGTCACGGTGCTTTTTCAGATCATCAATTTGAAGACGAGTAATTACTGCTTGTCGAAATATTGCTCCCTGAGGGATTCATTTCAATGTTTCCTAAATCTTTTGACAATAGAATAGAATAAATTTTATTGTACACTAAAATAGTAACAAAACTTTTACACAAACTTAAATCTATGGGTACAAAGGCGGTCTTATCGCTGACAGCGATATCTACCAGGCAACCTTAGGGTGGAATGTAAAAATTTGAAATAGAAAAAGGCAATATGTACAATATGTCTAGACGAAAGGTTTCCATACGTCCCAATGTTCGCTTTCCCATACAAGAATTTTCATTGTTCCCTGAGGCATTCCTTCTATCATACTACTACGTTTTTGGGACCAACTGGTCAGAATTCAAGACGAAGGGTTTTAATCCGATCAAATTATTGGCCGTTGTTAGAAATAACTTGGCTAATGAAAAGTTTTTGTTAATTACAGATAGAGCCAAACACAGCATTCTTACGAGCGGCTCGCGCCGGTCAGCTCGACACAGTAGTCGATCTGCTCGACTCCGGCGCCGTCAAGGACATAAACACATGCAATTCGGTAAGTTTTTACAATATTACAATAGTTATTATCAACAACCAGGGCGCCTTACTCCTAAAATAGAAGGCTGATGGGACCAAGGCGCAGCGTTGCTAGGTGTCCCACAAGGTGGACCGATAATCTGGTAAGGACCGCGGTAAGACGCTGAATGAGAGATGCAAAAGATTGATAAATGTGCCAATACTTCAGGCACAGAATAAGTAATAGTACAGGCTACAGGAAAGCCTACGTCTGGCAATGGACGGCTTTCGATTAACGTTACATGAATGCATTTTCTACCCATCAAAACCGAGAGTCGTCTCGTGCAAATAGTCACTCTCACAATGACTGTTGTTATTTATTTAAAAAACAAGAATAAACAAATAGAAATATACTGTAGGCAAACAACAATATTGATGTTTACTAAACAGTTCATCGTTTAGTCTCAAAGTAAGCAATCCTACTGATTTATCTTCCGCTTCCTCTAACTAGATCATTGATCGTAATTATCATTGCGCACTGTCAGGTACCGCTTTCAGTATTTCTAGTTTATGGTTTATTACCACAGCCGTGGTAACCTGGCCTAATAGGCTCTTAGTGTCTAATTCTTGGCCATTTACTGGCACTCAAGCATGAGTTATCGACTCGTAAACAATGTTAGACTCCTTTATATTTTTTCTCAAATTGTACTTAAACGCTAATCTTGGATGTCTTGAAGGTCTTTCAAAAGGAAATTCGTTTCTAGGATATCTTTGACCTTTTCTATATTAAATTCAACGTTTGCCTATTGTTCAATAGACTCCTCGTTAAGTATATTTTCGGTAGCTATGGATCAAATCTCATTTTCTGCCATTGATTCCTGTTCTGTTATCTTATTTATTTCCATTGTTGTAAAGCCTTTTATAGCTAACTTCCTTTCGTAAAGAATTTTCATATACACACAACGGCCTATTCTTACTAAGATACGACGCACAACTGTGATTTTTAGTTTTTATTGTTAAAATTATGTTATTTCCTTTTTTATTTTGGTTTATTTTTGTTTATGTTTGTCTCTGTTGAGGCCGGCGTCAAAATGCAACAGATAATCTAGAAAACTGTGTTGTCTATGGTCATATAGAGCAACACAGTTTTGCCAGATACACATATGGCCTGTCAGGGAACTTTGTTTTTATATTTTTGTAATGAATTGTGCGTCTATTTAGGCATAATAAACATGTTTTCTTTCTTTTCTTTCTTTCTTTCTGTCTAGGTACTTAATCTTTAAATTAATCCAATCCAATCTCTGAATGAAACCTAGCATTAAAATAAATGGAACGTGAAAACAGGCTATCATGTGTTAAACCGCTTTCAGAAATGGTTTTCCTGCAGAAAGGTGGCCAGTTAATGAGGATAATTGTCTGACGTTCTATCTAGACATATCACAAATGATATAAAGAGTCGTATCCATGGGAAACAATCGTTGAGAAATATAATAATAGTTGCTAATTATAACTATAAAATAACGTCACACTGGCTTGGAATATACCTACATATTTTTCGTACATCACCACTTTTGACTAAATATGTTATATGTAAATATGTATTTAATTAAAAAAATGTGTACATGCGTAACATAACAGATGAAAACGAAAATCTAAGGCTTTAAACAGTGCAATTTCTTCATCAAAAACTAAATCATAACATATTTTAAAAATTTTACATGGGCTACATAGCTATTATAATGTACTTATAACAATTTATGAGGCTATGGATGTATTCGTACGCTCTAACGAATATCTTTCTTCAGGCAGTCTCCAAGTAGGGCGAAACCAACCTGGTAGGATTCAACGCCGCCAAAACACAAGCGTGTCTGTTCACCGCCAAAAGGAGCCCGTTCACCTTGGCTCCTGCTTTTCAGAATGTATCCCTGGAGTGCACCGACCGCCTTCAGCTCTTGGGAGTTGAAATTTCCTCAGACCTCAATTTCGGGCGGTTCATTAAGTCCAAAGCCAAGGTAGTTGCTAGGAAATTAGGCGTTCTTGCAAAGGTCCGACGGTACTACACACCGGGACAGCTTCTAATGTTATACAAAGCATAGGTCCGATCGTGTGTGGAGTACTGCAGTCATAAATGGGCTGGTGCTGCAAAATGCCATCTAGCAGCTTTGGACTCAGTGGAAAGGCGTGCGAAGAGACTAATTGGTGATCCAGATTTGAAGTCCAATCTACAAAGCCTCGAGCACAGGCGCAGCGTAGCCAGCCTTTCGGTATTTTACGGGTTGCATTTTGGAGAGTGTGCGCGGGCATTGTACGACTTGATTCCGCCATCTTCTTTCTACCATCGGACAACCCGACCACCCTTACGTTGTTGACATTTCAACAGTCCGAACTAAGCGTTTCACTTCGCCGTTTATACCGCGTATATCGAAGGACGAACAATTTGCCTGCTGCGGTCTTCCCGTCCAACTATATTTTAGGTGTCTTCAAAGCTAGAGTGAGCTCTTAATAGTCTAGTGAGCCTCACCATTAATGATTGCATCACTGGTTACCATCAGGTGAGATCAATTAATAAAAAAGTTACAAAAAATATAAATGTAAAAAATAATATTTAGTAAATAATATTACACTGTGCTGTAAAAGGCCGAGTCCATTATCTGTTTGAAAATTAAATCCGTGATGCCTTTTTTTTTGACGTGGGAAATCATCCAATGAAGCGGGAGGGCGTGTCAGACTTTTGCTGACTAAAATCTCACCTGTGTCCTTTCTTTCCTTGATGTTCTAGGACCATAGGTTTCCTTTTTAAAAACTTCTCATCATCCTAGCAAATCCCCTGATACCTGTAATACAAATATGTTACATAACGTATCTTCCAATGTACACTCGGCTTTAGTCCTACATTGCGGAACGCAGTGTTCTTGGTCCCAAGTGATTCAAAAACCGTGTTACCTTCGCCTCCGCAGTCTAATCTCTTAGGACTTGATTGTCGCAACGGTAACGACGCAAATTGAATGAAATGCGCACACGCATTTAATGTCGTACTGTTACAGATAGTATGTACTTGCGTTTAGGGTTGCCAAGTCTTAAAACTGAAATATCGAACTGGTCAACCCGTTCAGCTGGACTTTTCGCCCGGCTACCCCATAGGAGGGAGAGAAAGAATATGTTACATGTCTATATGTTGGACAAAGTAGAGACTTTGTTAAAATCTGTCCAGTTGTTTAAGCTCTCTAGCTTATATAACTGTACAGATTTTAACAAAGATTTTACAGCAGCCGTATTTACATACGGCACAGGCTGGACCTCGTTTAATTTTTTATATATATTTTTTTAAATGTTACAACAGACTAGTGCTACGCAGGTTCTCAGTGGACATGGTAAGTTCGAGAGATTCCTGCACCAGATTCGTGCGGAAGAAACCACTGTGTGGACCACCCGGAGGACACGGTGGAGCATACGGTAGAGGTGTACCCCGCTTGCGCAGAGCACCGCCGTGTCCTTGTGGGGGGCAAACGATCTCTCGCGCCGGGCTTTGTTACAGGCCATGGTCCAAAAAGCGAGGAGGAGTAGTAAGCGGTCGCCTCCTTCTGAGAGCGGCCCTCACGCCCTAGGATCCTGATCCCGATTTCCGGTCTCCGTTGGCGCGGGCTTGCGGATGGCGAGCAATGGGTAGTTCACCGTCCGACGCGTGTTCCACGCGCGCCTCAAGGAGATGTCAGCAAACCGTAGGCGCCCAGCAGGTTCGAAGCCTACTGGGGCCATAGGTTCACTTCTGAAAAGAAAACCTGGCTCTGGAATGCAAGACAACGAAGGAACTAGGAGTGGGTTTTTAGGGGTCTACCTTTTATAGCAGAACTTTTTACGTCATAATATTGTTTTGCATAACAACGGATAGCATAAACTTCATTTCGCAGAAAATCATTTCGCATACACTCAGTTGTCATACATTCAAAACTCATAATTTTGTTAGTCAGAATCATCTTTAGGCATAATGTTTATATCCATAATAATTAAAAAGCAGAACCATCATATCGCAGAAAATTCACAGTCAGAATCGTCTTTTGGCATACATTTTATATCGATAGTCATTAAAAGGCACTACTTCTAATATCAAAACGCTAACCTAAATGCTAATTACAAAAATATTGTCGGCTTGGATGCATGTAGCATGCAAACAGGCATACAACATGCAAGCAGGCATGCAACATGCAGCATGCATGCAGCATGCAAGCAGGCATGCAACATGCAGCAGGCATGCAGCATGCAAGCAGGCATGCAGCATGCAAGCAGGCATGCAACATGCAGCAAGCATTGTTTCTGTCACGGCTCCGGCGCTGCGGGGTTTGGGCGGCGCCACGCGAGCTTATCGTCACAGATGGTTTTAACGCTCACCACCGCAGCTTCGGCTTGCTGGCCGGCTTCGCCGGCCAGCCTCAGCCGCGGTGGCGGGCCTTCAAACCACCTGCTCCTCAGCTCGCGGGCCGCCCTACCCCTCCGCGCCTACGCGGGTTTAAATTACACTCTAGGGGTAGGGCAGACAAGACTGCGTAAAGTCGGTTTCGTAGCGATTCGTTTCTGTCACAAAATTTTGCAGCACAACGTATTGACTTTTTATGACACAAATTTAATTTAATATTGAAAATGCTACCAATACATGCTATATTTAGAACATTCTATGTCACTTTTGCAGACCATTCGATTTTAAATACATTGCACGTAGGTTATCTAACCATTGGACAGCATAAATTTACTTTATTTAAATTATCAGTTTTATTCCATATATTATAAGTTTTTGATGTTTTGAACACTAATTTTTACAAGAAGATACATCTATTTTAATTTTTGATGTTCAAATATGGACCCATACCAAATAATCGTATCTCTAAATAAATGTTATGCTAAACAAAATTATGCATAATATTAATTATGGCAAAGGTAATTATGTGAAACAAAATTCTGCCAAGATAAAAGTATGCCATTGTAAATTCGAACACGTAAATATTCTGCCAAACAAAAGTTATGCTAAATAATTTTTATGCCTTAAAAATATTCGATTAAATAAGATTATGCCATGTGAGTTATGCCAAATAAAAATCGGAGTATCAAGATTCTGCCAAATAGAAGGAACCCGGTTTTTAGTCAGTTAAAGTCTGACACGCCCTCCTGCTTCTGCCCAAGGATATGTCATTGAATGATTTCCCACCTAAAAAAAAACCCCGGACTAGTGCAATTTGACCAGACATATCAATAGTCTTGTCTGGCTTCATCGGGAACTCTGGCAGCCCTATTCGCGTCCAGGGTTAGCGGAAGCTTTGAGTAAATGACATTTATAATGGGAAATAGGAATTTCATTGAATAAGTTTATAAATTGATTCCAATTATAACTATAAATTAATGTTACGGTAGACTTGATAAGCAAACCGACAGAAAAATGACAAATGGATAGTTTCCTTTTCATTGAAGGGATGTCAGTTGTCAGCAGTCAGCATTATTTGATTATTTCGTCTATTCTTAAAGCTGTCTGTTTAAAAAACGAAAGAAAAAACATTTATTCGTGCCTCCTCAATCGTATAAACTAAAAGTACAATACGTTTACGAAACGCGCGACGCTAAAAAAAGTCACTGTAGGCGAAGGGCCTACGAGGCAAGCTCTTGTATTCAGTATGAATAACGACGCTGTTGCCAACCCTGGCCAACGTCCATGCCATCAGATACGTTGATACATTGAGGACATCCTGGCAGGTGGGGTAATCATCATCATACATAAAAATAGATAGCTGCTATTCGTTGCATCTATTCGCATTATATATTTCATGGTCGACATTACAATGAAGTACGGTTTTTGTTGTAGACTTATGTCATAGAATAACAATACATAGGTGGCTTTACTTTTCATAATATGCTTGTTGGATTTACCGTGTGAACGGGATACTGAAACTGAATGTAATTGTTTCATGTTGGTACTTAATTTGTGGAGTCAAAATGTTGGTCACATACCTAATTCTAATCAAGGGTATATGAACGGGTCATGGTTTATTTAAGAGTAGTTTGAGCTGCGGGATTGTGCGAAAGAGTTACCGTGGCCCTGGGACGCAAGGGGCAACTGAGTATATGGTTTTAATTTCAACTCGATACCTCCACGCGTGACCGAGATAAAGAGTCTTGACAGACAGACGGACGGACAAAAAAGTGATCCTATAAGGGTTCCGTTTTTTCCTTTTAAGGTACGGAACCCTAAAAATAAGAAAGACATGCAACATACAAACAAGCAAACAAAGATACAAAAATAAAAATAAGAAAAACATGCAGTGAGTGTCTGAGGCAAGATTTGCAGAGAACAATATAGCAAGCAGTAAACTACCTGACCACTCTCTCCACATAGTGCCTCAGAGGAGGGGAGTAAGGACTCTCAACCACTGTTTTCAGAATGCTATTGTCACTGACCCACATTGGTTTTTAAAAATGTAATAAATATATGTTAGAAAAATAAATTGTTAAACGAAATAAAATTCGAAATGTAATCATTTTTTACTTTAAAAAAAAATATTTAAAAGCAAACGATCTTGCTTTCAATATAAATTGAGTTTATTCAATAAAGTACGTAGTGTAACCCAGGTAGTTAGTTAACTTTGTATGTCGTTAATCGAGTCGATAAATTAAATTTTCTCTCGGTACCGAACGATAAACGGTCGACATCGTAGTCGACACATTCTAGATTTTCATTATCGGAATAGAAACTTGATAATGAACCTTAGTAATGATATTGTATTTATTACTAATTAGTGAAGTAGCAGAGCTTTCATTTTCTGTTAGTTATGTAGAAGGAAAATTACATTGATATGGTTAGCATAGCATAGCATATTCGGCCTTATAATGTTCCCACTGGTGGGACTCAGGCCTCCTCTCTAGGAGAGGGAATGGGCCGTAATCCACCACGCGGGCCCAGTGCGGGTTGGTGGATGTCACACGTTCTCGAATTTTTGGTCCTAGGACATGCCGGTTTCCTCACGATGTTTTCCTTCACCGTTTTGAGAGCAGTGGTGTTGAAATAAATTAAACAAAGTATTGCGCCTGCCTGGGTTTGAACCCGCGACCTAATATTATTTGTTGATTACCTACCTCTAAAGGGAGTGTTTTTAATTATATTTTTGCAACTTTGTGTCATTTATTTCATCGTCACTGCTCTCAAAACGTGAAGGAAAACATCGTGAGGAAACCGGCATGTTCTAAAACAAAAAATTCGAAGACGTGTGACATCCACCAACCCGCATTTTCTCTCCTAGAGAGGAGGGCAGAGTTCCAGCAATGGAAACGTTATAAGGTTGATTAGGTGAATTAAATTGATGGTGGTTAGGTAAATTAAACTGATTTTGTGGCTGTAAATTTTGAACTTGAGTAAGTATAGTGAACCCGTCAGCGGGATTATTCGAAACATTTACCGTGGCTCTGGAACACAAAGGGCAACTGAAGGAACACGAGTAGGTTTTAAACAGTTCTCTGAACTTCTTCTCTCGCTTCACTCAGAGCGAGAGAAGTTATTTGACGATTTCCTACCGCAAAACAAAAGTATTAAATAGATAGATAGATAAGTAGGTAGGTATACTTTTTGTTGTACACCCTAAAAAAATATAGTAATAGCTTTAGATTACAAAAAAAAAACAAAACAAAAAAATATATTATTATCATTTTAAGATGTACCTTACGATAATTACAACCCGTTCTCAATTTAGTAATTATTTACGCATAGGTATTTTATTGTATTATGAAGTTTGTTTGCTGTTTATAAATAAGCTCTTTTTTTGTATCAGAAACCGCGTAATTAAAATCCTACTGGTATTCCGTTCTCCATAATACTATCACAACAAAATTATCAATGTCAAATGTGTGTGAGTGTGTAAGATATCATAGCATTACCTTTATTTTTGTTTAGCATAGCATATTCAGCCTTATTATATTCCCACTGCTGGGACTCAGGCTTCCTCTCTAGGAGAGTGAATGGGCCGTACTTTGATTATATACTTGTCGGGCCGTAATCCACCACGTGGGCCCAGAGCTGGTTGGAGGATGTCACATGTCTTCGAATTTTTGGTTCTAGGACATGCCGGTTTCCTCACGATGTTTTCCTTCACCGTTTTGTATAACAGTGGTGATCAAATAAATTACAAACCAATTTATTAATGGATTTTTTTTGTTTGGTAATCTGCAAATAACTTCCCCGCTCTGGGTTGAGCTAGAGGGCATGTCAAACTTTTACTGACTAAAATCCACCGTGTTCTTTTATTTGCCCTTTGCGTTTTAGGGCCTACTTACGTTTTCAAATAAAGGAATTTGCAACCATATGAAGCATGAAAGAGACTCCTAATCCATTTTAGGATTTTTTTTATTAAAAACTAGAAACCGGTTATGTGAACATGAATTACTTAATAGAAATGCTACAACACTGTTTAGAGACGGTTCCTATATTGCATTAAAGATTTTCGTTATCTTAATCATAAAAACGCTAAAATCTATGATCGGCTAGTAGCAATCAAAACAGCGTAGACAAAAAAAAAGTTTTGTTAATAACATATACAATACACAAATAATGAACCGTAACGATCATCGACCTATAATTAAAAAAATAATAATATCAATATTATCCATTGTCAGCAATTGGCCTTCGTCTCGGGCTTGGCATGTTCCGCACCAGTGGAAGGTAAGGATCACTTTACACTGGCGAGAGATCTTGTCGCAAAATCGATTATGTAATCGATATTTCGATGCGAGAAAATGTGATTTGATATTGTCGTTTTTCTTGCAACTATGTGTGCAAGGTGAAATATAGTCAAGGTAGAAATAAATATGCTTGTTAGAAAAATATAATTAGAAATACTCCCTTTAGAGGTAGGTAATCAACAAATAATTCCTCCCGCTCTGGGTGCAGCAAAAGGAAATGTCAGATTTTTACACGACTGCCCAAAAAAAGGAGTATTCTTATACTATAAGAAAGTATTTTACCGACTGGTCCCCCGACTGCGATGAAAACTTCAGTTTTGTAGATCAAGTAAGTAGTTTCCGAGATTCTGTGTTTGGTCAATGAACGACTACTTGCTTCACTTTTTTATAAATTATACAAACATGTTTTTTTTTTTTTCAGTTTTTTTTTTGACATAACAGTCGAGTTTTTTTTTCTTTTTTTTCTTTTTCATCATCATCATCATTATCATTTCAGCCGAAAGACGTCCACTGCTGGATATAGGCCTCCCCCCAAGTGTTTCTACAATGAACGGTTCTGTGCGTCTCGCATCCATCGGACTCTCGCAACCGTTCCTAAGTCATCGGTCCACTTTGTAGGAGGCCTTCCGATACGTGGTCACCATTCCAGAACCTTGCGGCCCTAACGGGCATCTGTTCTGCGAGCAATATGCCCTGCCCATTGCCACTTAAGTTTGGCGATACTTCGTGCTATGTCGGTGACCTAGGTTCTCCTGTGGATATCCTCATTCCTGATTCGATCACGCAAGGAAACTCCGAGCATAGCTTTCCATTGCCCTTTGGGTGACTTAGACTTGACGTCTTTCTCGAAATTAGATTTACCCAACTGGACTGTCTGTCCAAGCTAGATGTAATTGTCACAAAGTCAACTTCAAAAGACTTTCGTCTTGAGACACTGTGGTATATTTGTTTTTATTCTGACCAAAACCCACCTTTGTTTCCTCAGTTACCCATTACGTTCCGGGGTTGTGGTAACTCTTTCTAACAATTCTGCAGCCTTGGATTATAAACACTCCATAAACTTTAGGGAGTGTTCATAATAATATCTTTCTAGGGACATAACTTGTTTGTTATAACTTCATGTTATCATACTAAATTGAGAGCCTTTAAATATTTGATCACAGTAGTTTATCTACAATTTTACTCCACGTGATATCACTAGCATTTTGTTACCTTGTTCATGTAAACAACTTCATGATTTTCATACGAATTATCATCCCGTAAAAGAGGTTCTGAATATAAATGAGCGGTGTAGGCTGGATTTTGAGGTTATTTTTATAGGAACAAAGTGACTTTTGTATGTAACCTCTTCATCCGCGATCCAGGCTCGAAAGGGGTAACTTGGAATGTCGTGTAGAATGAGATTGTATTATTTTTTATGTGAACACAGTACAGTGGTTATTGGAGAAACTAAATATTTCTTGTCAAATGGGGTGAATAGAAACTCAGGGGTAAATAGAAACGAAACTTCAAAGGGTATTTTCACGATACTTGAATATTTTTTGCAGCATTTAACTATATTTTATTAATTAATTGTTATTCTAAAAAGTCGATGCTTTGTTAGAAGCCGATATCATAGTATCAAAGTGAAAAACCAGACCAAAGTTTTGTTTTGTTTCTATTCACCCCTGCGTTTCTATTTACCCCTTTTTACGGTTGTCTTCTTCTTTTCGACTCGATAGTAAATTTCTTAAATAGTTTGGGTCCAGTAGGTGACTACGTTAACTGCAGCATCGTTGGCACTCATTAGTCCTCCAATGTGCAGGTGTAAGGGCATTTAGGGAACTCCAACGTGAGCCTTTTTTTAACTAGTAGTAATACAGATGTCTTGGCCAAATCTTAGAAATCAGTTCTACACTACATGAAATGGTCAACTAAAACTGGCCACATCGTATTTGATGATATGTCAATCCTCCGACGCAAAACGCCGGAGTCTTCCTGACAGCTATAACCTGGGATATTTAGGTCAAGAGTGAGTTGTTTACTTCTAGACAAGCTTACTTCACCGACGACCATCGCTTACTATTAGATGAGATAGGAGTCAAGTAAGGCTGTGAAATAATGAAATATACGTTTTTTTGCGACATAAACTTATTCGTTATGCGTGGCTTTTTATTCGTTAACTCAGAAGTTTGATATTTTCACTCCTTCAAGGGATCGCAGACTTCAGTATATGGTTTTTTTTCAACTCGATACCTCCACGCGTTCCCGAGATAAAGGGTCTTGACAAACGGACAACAAAGTGATCCTGTAAGGGTTCCGTTTTTTCCTTTTGAGATACGGAACCTTAAAACGGTTTCAGGAAAACGGTATGATTAAGCAGAAAAAAATATATGAAGCATTTAATACGAGAAAGCTTTTTAGAGGTGGGATAATACAAAGTGGTAAAGCGAAGAAAGGAATATACATTAATCCCTATTTACACGATTTAGGTGTAAAAGTCGGAGTAGACTATAAACGGTGGAGTAGAATATAATAGAATAAACTTTATTATACACCACAATGGTAATAAAAACTTAACTATAGAAAAAAGAAGAAAGAAAGAAAATGAATTTATTAAATATATCATATTTCAATATATTCAATATATATATAAACACGAAACCAAAATAGGTCCAGTTCAGCATTATTGCCACACAACTAGTGCCTGACGCTGGTTTTCAACTGGACCTGAGTTTGTGACGTAACATAAGCAAAACAGTTTAGTATTATAGGCACAATGGCGGTCTGATTGATATCTTCTACTAGACAACCGTTGGATGGACTGTAAGAACTTAAAATAAAATAGAGGGTAGAACAATTTTTTTATTTTGTTTTTATTCTTGATTGGTTCGCGCTTGACCGCTATCTCACCTGATGGAAAGCGACGATGCGGTCGACGATGGAGCGCGCTTACCTAGAAGTAACCTATTCAATCTTGACTTAAAGATTCCAGGGTTGTAGCCATTAAACGTTAAATACTACATACAAACTATGTATACCTATACTACACTGCATAGATATAAAATTATATGATTACTAGCTGATTTGTCAAACTTTGTTCTGACATATAAACTATCAAAGAAGAAAATGAAGGGTGGGGGTAGGTGGGTAAAAACTTGCCTACGACCTATTTTATCAGACCTACCAAATATACACCAAAGATTTCATTAAAGTCAGGAGATTTTTGTGTAACAGTGTTTGTTATTGAATTCCTCGGTTCAGTAATAACAATGTGGCACAAAATTTTCGTATATTAGATGTATAGAGGGAATAAAGCAATGGGTCATATTGATTCCCAACTGTAATGAAAGATTCCAGAGTTCAGCATCAGAATAGCTAGCCCATGGCAAAGTCACCTTTATCGATAGGCGTATATAGGGGGGGAGTGGGCAGTGAAGGCTACTGAAGGAACACGGGGGTTCTAGTCAGTAAAAGTTTGACACTGCCTCTCGCCCCACCAAAAGCGGTAACTTAATTATTATAAGTTAATTTGTATTTAATTCATTAAACCCATCATCAGTCATTGTCTTTCTATTATGTCTCTAATTACGGTACTCAAAAGGTTAATTCAGTTGTGTTTTTTTTTTTTGTAAAATGTTTGTTGTATTTTTTTTCGATATAACGTGCAAACATACTTAACAATATATTTATAGCATTTCCATAAATAGTCCAAGTCTAGATATCTGAAACGCAAGTCCATACATTAGAATAAATTCTCTTCACTAACGCACACTCGCTGTAATTATGGCAAGTATTTTAATTGTTCCGCACAATTACAATAAGTCTTTACTTATTTTCTGATAGAATTGTAACGTTATTTTAACTATTTTACGAAGCTATGATTAATTACGTGCTAGTTGGATTGGAGCGAAACGATGAAGATATTTTAATGACAACTTGAGCGATTGTGTCAGTCAAGCGATTGGGAGTCAATGTCATGTAAAACATCAATTTATTGTAAACACAACAGGTATTTTTTTCAATCTTTCACCCGTTACTATCGCTAACTCCCTTTTCTTTCAAATCACTTCTCACACAATCTATTCATCTTTTATTTGGCCTCTCTCTTTCTCTCTCCATATGTTCACATAACCTTTTTAGTAACATCCGTTTCATCCCTCCTCTTCACATGACCATACTAAGACAAACGATTCATTTCAATTTTGAAGTCACCGGCGCCACTTTCAAACTACCTCTAATATACGCATTCCTTACTTTATTTATTCTCGTCACATCGCACATCCATCTCAACATTCTCATATCCGCTAAAGGGATGCTTCCCTTTAAATTGCATAAGGCTAATGGTTAATTGATTGTCTTGCAAAAGAGAGAACGATTACCGATTAATATTACTCCAACCTTCTTGTCCAGCTGGATGCCAAAATTCGTTAGAAGAGACCTGGCTTGAAGAAGAAGAAAATCATCTTTCATCAGGAAAGCGCACCAGCGCGCAAGGGTGTGTTGGCGATGGGAAATCTGGAGGATTTGGGGTACGATTTGCTCGGCCATTCCTCATATTCTCTTGAGTGGGCATCGTCAGACTCCTATCTGTTCCCAAACTTGAAGAAATTTCTTTCTGGGAAGCACTTCGAATGAAAAAGTTGAGAGAGCCGTAGATTACTATTTTCATAACCTTCCAGACTCACACTTCCAGGAAGAAATAGTGACGTTAGAGAAACGCTGGACCAAGTGTATTGAAATCATGAGAAAAATAAAATCACATCATATCTGAAATTTGTAGTCTTTCGTTATCAGGCCGAGAACTTTTCACCCCGCTCTCGTAATTATGTAATTTGTGAAGGTAAATAAACATTTTTTTTTGTTTACCTTTGCAGACATAAACCTACATTTTTAAACATAAATAAATTCTATTTTACAGCAATCCAAGTTAGTTAGCATATCATTGTTTTCATGGACTAGTAGAAATGAATTTCCGACTGCTCGGAAATTGGCCTGCTACACGTCACTCCTCATCACACCGTTAATTGAGACCGGGCTTAGCTGCTGACGGTTTTGTTGTACCAAACTCAAACTTCCACCATTAATTTATATTACTCGTACAGTTAACCCATTTACAGACATTTTAAAAGGTTTTAGTTTAGGCCGGGGCTAAATAGAGCTGTCCCTGTTAAGGGCATCCAACCCGACATAAATTTTCACTGTTTATCATACAACCGCTCTTACGCGATTATGACGTTATTACACATTTATCATTAGATATTTTGGAAACAGTATCTTATGGATATTATCTAGGCTTCTATTGAAATCAATATATAAATTTGTGTAAAACTAATCCAGTAAATACCTCTGAAAATCTGCTATTTGGCATGAACCTTGATACTTCATAATTTAGTCAAAAATTAAAAACTGAAAAAAGTATGGCTTGCAAATTTAATCAAGATTAAATTTAAAGACTAATCACATTTGTGTAGTCAAAGGTAAAAAAAAAAAACGTTATCCCAAAATTGTCCACGAAAATTGGTCATAATTGGTAAATTCATAATTAAATCAATTATTCATAACATTTGCTACTAGAAAATACTACGCGCAGTTGTTTTTTCAATTTTGATCGCCATTTATTCAGTCACAATCGATAGCATGTACAATATTGAACTTTGCGAATACTGACAAATGCTTGCACTGACTGGACAGGTCCACTCAAATCTGTATGGTTCTTTCTTCAAAAGACCATCTCAGAGAAATCTGCACTGTTCTCATGTGATTTGACCATTACATATTAACTGTCTGGACTTTAAAAGAGACTTTGACCCCTGAGTTTGTTTCGGTGTTTCTTCTCAGGGTAGTCAGCTAGGAAACACCGGCCTAATCTAGTTAAAATGACAAAAAAAAATTGACGTGTAAAAGTGTTTTTTTAAACCTACTTACAAAATAAATATCATTTATCATTTATATTTCCATAAATTGAGTGACATTTTGGTATACAAACATACGCTAATTACTTTGCTGTTTATGAATATTATTTATTGAGATTTTACTTAAATAGAAACAAGACCTTTTCTAATAAGCCCTTTAAATATTTGTACTAATTAAAAACTAGTGGTGTATAGCTTCATCCCTTTACAAATTAATTTTAGGTGTTTCATTCAAATGGATCTCGTTAACAGCTCGTGGCCCCTGTTCTGTTAAAACATTAGTCACTGTTTACAAACAACGATGACTTGATCGAATTTTGTATCCAAACATTCAGACAAACAATTTTATTAAGTGGATCGATTGCAGTCTGTATGCGGAACTGACAGCCGTCGCGTCACCAATCAGCGTGGTTGATTCGTGACATAAGGGGGCCACGTTCAAGGTCTATACTTCCATAGATACATATTTCTGTCAATTACAATAGTGTTGCTCTTGAAAGTGTCATTGAGTCTTGTCTTTGGGTTTATTGTATTGAATGGCTATAAGAGTCCGGAAAGACTGAAGAAACATTGTAGTTGAGAGTTTGTTAACAAAGTACGGGCGCCGTCATTTGATAATCTCTTCAAAATTTAAAATAAGCTGCTGGCAGCATATTTAATTTTTTTAATATTTTGGATTACTTTTTTAAATTATTTATTTTATCATTCATTTCGCCAAGAATTTGTAAAACATGATTTTAAAGAATGTTCGTTCTGTTTCTTGCACGTTCTTCTCCTTAGATATCTTCGATTTGGAATAGAAGCTTAATTTTTCCGATTTCCTGACAATTCAAAAGTTCCTGTGAACGATTTATTTGAAATAAATGCTTTAGGTTGGACTTTTGAAATAGTGGATGGTCAGTGTTTAAGATGATTGGTACCTAAGTGATGCGACGGTGTACATGATAAAGAGGAGATAACCTATCTGTCTAGAGAGGAAGCGACTACTGCAAAGACGATTAAGAGGGAAGTCTGGAAGGAGGAAATATGTTTTCCTGATACCGTATATGGGATAAAGGGGGAGGTTTTTTTCATTATTGGCAGGTTTGTGTTTAACCACTATCTCACTTGATGATATGCGATGATGTTGTCGACGATGGAGCACGCTTGCCTGGACGTAACCTATTCACTCGTAACTTAAGTCTTTAAGTTAGGTTGTAGCTCTTTCCACTCAGGAGTGGAGAGGACCTTAACTGTACGCACAATGAATGTTTTCTTAAAACGTATTTAATGTATAACTTTGTGCGTATGATTGGATTGTCTACCAAGCACCGGTGGAACGCCGTTCATCTGGTGGTCCGATGATGAAACTGGCTGGATGGAATGAAATCTTTAAGATGAATATTTTCATCCTGCTGTCACAAAAAAACCTTAATGAAACAAACATTTTTATTGAGTAGATCAAGTGCAGCCTGTATGCGGAACTGTCACGCGGTCGCGTCATCCAATCAGCGTGGCTGATTTGTGACATAAGGGGGCCACGTTCAAGGTCTATGCTTCCATAGATATTTCTGTCAATTGTAAAAGTATTACTGTTTGAAGGTCTGTTAGTAAATTATGTATTCGGTTAGATTCATAATATTTTATTTCACAAGGCCTGCATGGGCACTTAAAAAACGTCAGAAGATAGGACATGGTTTCAATTGGTGCTTTCCTATGAAAAAGCCAAGGACCAGCAAGATACTCCAAAGTTCTTCTTTAAAAATGAAATGTAGGTATGAGACCAGTCAACATAGCAGTACTAAATAAGTATAATTTAAAAAAAGTGGTTCGAAATGGATGCGGAGTCTATAGGTCTGCGGAGTTCTCACATTCACATTATGAAAAAGACGCTAAATAAAAATAAACCTATTAATAAATGACTTAATTATACCTTTAAAAAAGTCTTTTATTTTATTCCCTTAGTAATAATACATTCCAATTGGCAATACAATACAATTGATCATAGTTGATAATATATATGAATTCTATTAATTGAATAATTATTGAAACATGTTCTTATAATTTTAATTAAATAAAAATGTTTCATGTAATTGACTTTTAATTATATTATACGTTTAGCATTCAATTAAAGGGAACCCCTGTGCGGGTAAAGGCCACCTACAGACTAGACCATTTTTCCCTGTCTTGAGCTTCCCTCATCCAGCTCTCACCAACGATAGCACGGATGTCATCCGCCCAGGGGCCTAAGTCTGCTATTTTTATAAATTCGTCATTCCAACACGATCCCATTGTCATTTTGCTAAAAGTTCGTAATCTGATAATTCATAATGGTCGATCACTGATCGGTCAATGGTCTTGTGATAGAATGACAATATCGAGCTGTCTCGAAATAAATTAAAAGCAATGACGTACTAATGGTAGGTAACTGATCAAAGGAACTGTCAAAATTTTGGTAGTTATCCGCATACATAATGACAAATGAATATTTGACGTCAAATATTCATTTGTCATTATGTATGATATTACCATTCTATGCCATTTATTTCAATGGAGTGTCAGTGGTTGACCATTGGAAAGTCATAATGACGCCATTATATTAGTAGATTACCAAACTTGGTAAAATCAACAATTATGAAGTCAATGATAGACCATTCTGACACTATTGTAATAACAGACTTGAGGCCCAGCGCTTAAGCGGGCGGCCCACACGTCGCTTGCCAGTGCTGGGCCCCCTCCATCTTGTTACTCTCTTTGTCCACCTTCCATCCTTACAGCGAGACAGGTGACCCGCCCATTTACATTTCAATTTTCTTACATGGTATATTGCGTCTGTGACCTGTGTTCGCTTGCGGATTACAGACATACTCTACGTTTCATTTTGGAAAATGTAGAGTATGTCAATTACACCTTTACTTTACCTTTTTACCAATATTTATTGGCATATGATTTTATAGGTTCATTTGAACATTTAACATTTACATTATTAATTATCGTACAGTTGTGCTGATATCGAGGCTTGGTAGTTTTCTAACATTTTCCTCACCCCTTTTGAGTCCCTGGGACGAAGGCAACGAAGGAACGAGAGTGGGTTTTTAGTTAGTAAAAGTCTGACACTATCTCGCGCTCCGCCCAAGTGCGGGATTTGTCATAAGATGACTTTCACACCCAATAAAAAAAAACCCCTTTTGAGTAATATCATCGCAATGGTAATTTAGATTTCAACAGGATCAAAAACCGTTACCCGCTTATGTCATGTATATACATATGTATATTTAATGAAACATGTAAACATATTCAACTTTATCGTTTTGAATCAAACTAAGCTATCAATGTTAGATCATAATTATTTTATTCGCTCTGTTTAACTTTAGATATTATTTACATTTCAAAAGAGCGCTACTATTTGGAGCGGAATCGAACACACAGATCACTCACTGACTGTTAGGTAACTGGGCACTTATCTCATAAATTAAAATAAGGTCGTTCCAAAGAAATATCTACACAAAACATCGACCCACGCAAAAGCGGTTTTAGGATGAATCCTGCCAAAACGCCTTTCACATTTTATCTAGAGAATCTCTTAGTAATTACCTATTGTGCTACCAGTTAGCGTCTATCGTAAGCCATTGTTCCCAGCAGTCTGAAAACCTGTTCTTTTTTTTAATAATTTCTGTCTTAAATCGGGGTCGCGGGCGTTCAGATCCCGCCAAGTGACCGCAGGCCCAAGAAAAACGGTGGCGTACTGCCGTGCACTGCAAAGCGTAGTGAACACCCCTTTACTAATCTCCCCAAAGACTGTGCCCTAACAGGCGTTATACCTATAGAGAGGGTTCCCGGGTGGTCTTTTAAGAGGTCGAAGGATGATGATGAATTTAGTGAAGCAAAAATTCCACACTCCCTAATATTGTCTCCCAAAGCTCAGGCACTTTTTGAAGGTTTCTCCCCGACAGCAAAACAAAAAATGCACGGTTTTAAAATGAAACCTTTTGAAAGGTCTAAATAACAGTGATGATGATTAGTCTTTCATCTTCACATTAATCAATTCACCAGTTAATTAATAGCACAAACTCTACCTTACTCTGTGGTAGTTGACAGGTTGACTCCAATTCTTACCGATACTACTATACTCGCAGAATAACACTTTATTCTGATTGTCTATTGATCATTTATACTTGCTTCTTCTCTCGTTTGAACCTTTTTCCTAATATATTCCAATCTTACTAACTTTTCCAATTCTCATCATCATCATTTCAGCCGATAGACGTCCACTGCTGGACATAGGCCTCCCCCAAATGTCGCCACAATGAACGGTCCTGTGCGTCTCGCATCCATCGGATTCCCGCAACCTTCACCAGGTCATCGGTCCACCTTGTAGGGGGCCTTCCAACACTGCGTCATCCGGTACGCGGTCGCCACTCCAGAACCTTTCGGCCGCAACGGCCATCTGTTCTGCGAGCAATGTGCCCTGCCGATTGCTACTTAAGTTTGGCGATTCGTCCCAACCTTGGTTTTCCTGCGGATATCTCCATTTCTGATTCAATCACGCAAGGAAACTCCTAGCATAGCCCTTTACATTGCCTTTTGGGTGACTTTGAGCCTACTGATGAGGCTCATTATGAGCGACCACGTTTCGGAACTATATGTCAACACTGGCAACACGCACTGGTCATAGACTTTCGTCTTGAGACACTGTGGTATATCGGACGAGAAGACACCGCGCAGCTTCCCGAACGCTGCCCAGCCGAGTTTCCAATTCTGATAAACTTTATTCCTCTGTTACATATTAATGATGTTCACTTGTTTCTTTTTCCCCAGAACGGGCTGAATGCGCTTCACCTGGCCGCTAAAGATGGACACATCTCCGTGGTCGAGGAGCTATTAAAGCGGGGCGCCACAGTGGATGCCGCTACTAAAAAAGGTAAGATTATTGGTACGGACAGCGTTATCAAGCAGTAATCCCTTTTTCTAAGGTATTTTAATGTGAGCGGGGGTACCTAGTTAATGCAGCTGTCTGCACAAAATCAGTCTGTACGAAACAATGAAGTATTCCAGCCGAAATTCAGGGGCAACGATTAAAAATACCTACTGAATACTGTGCCTTATCGATAAAGTCCAAAAAAATAAAATAACAAATTAATTTGTTGTTAGACGTATTTAAAATCTACTCGTAATTCTGTTATTGTTATTTTCAAACAATTTACAGAAATATAACGATAATTAAAATTGGTTAAGCGTAAAATGCATGTGGGTGGGAGAAAAATAATACATCAAAACTAATTTCGTGAAGATATCACTGAACTAGTAAACCAGAAAACCATAGATATGTAGAATATTGTACCAAAAAACAGTATGAATTAAAAACTTAGTACTTTTGTTTTGGAAGCCTGTTAATCTCATCAGCCATGTTCTCTTTCCAGGAAACACAGCACTGCACATAGCATGTCTCGCGGGCCAGGAGTCAGTCGCGCGAGCGTTGCTGGCGGCGGGGGCGAAGGCCGACGCGCAGTCCGCGGCAGGCTTCACCCCACTATATATGGCGGCACAGGAGAACCATGCAGGGTGTGTGAAGATGCTACTCGCTGCAGGGGCCAGCCAGACTCTTGCTACAGAGGTGAGAGTCGCAGATCTTTACTTAATATCAATATTTAGTTTAACCATGTCTGTGCGTCACTCCGGGGTGCCAACTGAAAACCAGCGCTGGGTGACTGACGCCCAGCTAATGCTGAGGTGGTCACCCTTTCGGTGCGGGCACGCTTAGCACATTCTGTACTTTTGTTCTTTTTTTACTTAGCGTTTGTAACTGTTGTGCTGTGTCTGGCCCAAACAAAAGTTTTTTTATTCTATTCTTCCTAAGAGCCGCCATCTTTTACCACCTTCTTCTATTAAGCTACTTACGAGTTTGTGCGAAAAATCTTGTGGCGTCATAAAGAAGGGTTTGCGTGATGTTTTTTCGGTTCATAACAAAGTTAGAAGTTGTTTAATTTAAAATGACCTGGCTCAGCTGCATCTGGTTAGACTAGAACCCAACCCCAACATATTGCCGGCCACCGTAGGCGCGGGCTTGCGGTCGGCAAGCAAGGGGTAGCTCGCCGCGCTTCAAGAAGATGTCAGCAACTGTAGGGGCCCAGCAGGGTCGAAGCTTACTGAGGCCAAGGGTCTGATTCTGAAAGGAAGACTCGGCCCTGGTTCGAAAGGCAACAAAGGAACAGGAGTCGGTTTTTAGGCAGTAAAAGTCTGTCACTATCTCCCTCCGCCCAAGTGCGGGGGATGGCATAAGATGATTAATGAATATTGGGTGAAAACCTAGGCAGATTGATAAGACATTAAACAATGTACCTATATATGAACAAGCGGTCTATAGGGCTTTAGAAATCTTACTCGTTTTAGTCATCTTCGATATGTATTTATTTCCATTTAAGCAGTATTAGCAGAAGCTTTTAGGTGAATGCTACGAGCCCGAGCGTGGACATGCTCATTATTTGGCGCCAAACTATTCTAACCTTCTTTTGCATATTACTTTTACATTTGTCATTAAGTTCCTTATGTTTATTTAATTTAATTGATAAGGAACAACGAGCAGCTACATTATAAAATCATAATTATATAATCTTAAATAATAATGTAGCCCACAGCGCTGTTGTGTAGTATTTAAATTACTAGGATAAAAACTGTATGCATGACAGTTACCTCACTTCATCATCATCATGATTTCAGCCGATAGACGTCCACTACTGGACATAGGCCTCCCCCAAATGTCGCCACAAAGAACGGTCCTGTATATCTTGCATCCATCGTATTCCCGCAACCCTCACCAGGTCATAGTTCCACCTTGTAGGGGGTCTTCTAACACTGCGTCTTCCGGTACGCGGTCGCTACTCCAAAACCTTTCGGCCCCAACGGTCATCTGTTCTGCGAACAATGTGCCCTGATATGTCGGCAACCTTGGTTCCCTCACTATTAATTCACTTATTATAAATAAATACAAAAACTGGAAGAGTAAATAAATACATAATAATAAATTTAAAAAATAAAAACTGAATTATAAAACTAAAATACTAATGCTAATCAAGTGCACGAGTGTCTCATACAAAAAGACTTCAAATTTTTTTTATGGCTGTTTCTTTCGTGCTGTCCTACTAAAATATTTATTATTATCTACCTTTTCAGGACGGCTTCACTCCTCTAGCAGTAGCCATGCAACAAGGTCACGACCGAGTGGTCGCCGAGCTACTCGAGTCGGACACGCGCGGCAAGGTGCGACTGCCAGCCCTGCATATCGCTGCCAAGAAGAATGACGTCAAAGCTGCCACACTGCTGCTTGAGGTAACTAATCTCCTTCAATACATTTACTAGCGATCTTGGGAGAATAAGCAAATAGCTTGGTGAAAAAACATTATATTACTAGCTGATTCGGAAAACGTTGTCCTGCCGTATAAATAAATAATTATCAAAAAAAAGGGAGAAGAAGCTAAAAAAAGTAAAAAATTGCCTACGACCTATTCTCAGGCCTACCAAATGTACCTACCAGGTCTTTCAAGTTCAGGCAGCTGAACCCTTGCAGTCTGGATCTTTTTTTAAAAGAAGATAGAAAGAAAAAGTTATTATTTGTGCCACATTTACTTATTAAGGCAAAAAATATGTATATATCAGAAAAAATAATATCCGTACAAGACAAAATAGGCCCCTACCTCAGCATATATTATGCTGTAATTTAAAATCAATAAATAAAGCAGCACTGATATTTTAAGAGGGCACTCTGAGATGCCACAGACACACTTACGGAGCGTAGAAAAATCGAAAAGAATATGTATCTCGTCCACCGTTATAATAAATATAATATATAGGACTTATTGAATTAAACAACACAATATATAGATGAGAAATATAAAAAAGAATTTTCATACCACTGCTATACTCGCAAATAAATTTAAGTCTACCTACAACAAAGAATTGAGCTATAAATAAATAGTCACGCTAGATGGGTAAATGCATCGATGACAGCAATAAAGTATCTTTAGTCAATTGAAGTCAAATTAATAACACGAATGAAAAATAATAGTAAATTATGTGACTAGGGGATAAAGCAGTGTCTTAAAATCGGGTGGCATGTTGAGTTCCGAAGGTAACGAAGTTTACTAAGTTTTAATCCCGAACGCAGTGAGGGATTTATATGATTAACTCCCGAGCACTGCGAGGAAGTCAAAATAGAAACCTAGCTGCCCAAGACAAACACAGCTTATCCCCGTGTTGGATACTCTACTTCTTACACCTTCTGTGAAGTAATTTAAAGACTACTAAAACAAATTATATATTAGAAAGATACAAGCGATTCACCATCAATGATGATGCTGTCAAGCACTGGTTTATATCATAAAAAAACAACACGTCTAAACTTTTTCTCAATTATTGGATACTTGACATACTTGATAAGTTAAGGAAAGATTTAAATGCCTTCTAATGGGTCTAAGGAAAGTCGCTAGAAGACAGCATCGATTCAGTATAGTTCTCCGTGAACGCACCGCTGCGTGGCTACTTTTACCCGTTTGTCGCATTTGCAACGCACAACTGCATCGGTGCGCACACGCGGCTGCATCACAATGGTGTTGCAGTTGAATCCTTGCTAGAACTTGGCGTGGATCACCTATCATTTTTAAATTCTGTTTCCAGAATGAACACAACCCGGACGCGTGCTCAAAGTCCGGTTTCACCCCCCTCCACATAGCTGCACACTACGGCAACGTGGGCGTGGCGCGCGCGCTGCTGGCGGCGGGCGCTGACGCCGGCCGGGCGGCCAAGCACAACATCACGCCGCTGCACGTGGCCAGCAAGTGGGGGCAGCTCGCTATGTTAGACCTGCTGGTGGAGAATGGTGAGTTGTTTGTACAGCGGTCACACCGCTACACATAGCTGCGGACTACGGCAACGTGGGCGTGGTGCGCACTGCTGCTAACCTAGTTTAGGGCCCAATAGGATAATATTTTTACCCAATTATTCCAAATGTAGACGGAATAAGTACTGCTTTGACAGGCAAATTCAAGCGTTAGCTTTAGAAATTAGACATTTTTGCACTAACAATTTTGATGCCCAAGATATGGACAGAGGTCAAAAGTGCATTTGCACTCTACCAAAATTGTCTAAAGTTTCTTTGTGGTATTAATCGAACAGTTCACAACTATTTTTTTTCTAGTTTATTCAATACTTTTAACTCTACTACAAATTAAGTCAGTCGTGAACCTTTCAACCCTATTCTATAAAAAAAATTATACACTTTAGCGTTGTTAGGGTGCAACTGCACTTTTGACCCCTAATTGTACATAACGCAAAGTAGTTGACCCTTAAAAGCTACATTTATGTCGATCGACTTTTATGCGCAAAACACTGTTACATTAGTCGCTCTTGTAAAATTTGGTGTCCTGAACGCTATAAAATAAGATTTTCAAAAAAAATAAAAAAAATACTATCTATTCGTTAACAAGCTTAGTTAAATCAAGACATGTCTACTGCTAATGTGCTCGATACATTTGGTGTACGCAGGGCATCATACTTGGTCCAAAGAAATTAAAACTTTGCTAGCATTCAGTTCTCGTGAAATAAATCTTTAAGTCACATCGCATGTCCACTTAAATAATCTTTTCAAGTAATAATTGATTGATGTGTGTAGGTAACCGCTGCAATGCGGCAGGCATCCTAAGAATTTCTCGCTATTTAAAACTAAGGAACGAAAACACATTTGTATTAACTAATCACATAAATCAAAACGTAATATTTTCATCGGCGACTCAATAATTACATATGTTCACATTTTTAAGTAAACACGCGACCATCTAATTGTGTTTCGTATGTGATTGAAATATCATAATGTCGGAATTTTCGTTTTAATTGGGCATTCTTCACGATATGCTGTCAATCAAGCATCATTCACATTCAACTTGACAGCTGTACACATTGACAGTTATAATAAATTGTTATTTCAAACTGTTTCTGTTATAATTCGGCAATTTGTCTCGCGTGAAGCGCTCCTGTCGCGAATGTGAAGTTGAAAAATTGTTCTGTTCGATGTTTTTTTTTAATGAAAGTTCCGAGTTTTTTTCGGTAATGTATTCGAGTAATTTCAGCATCATTAAATCGTTTATTATTCTATGAAAGTTTGGTAGGTCACACGCAGTTTAGTGGCTGTCACTCGCTGAGGGAACGTTGCATACTTGAGCAATATTCTTGATACTTTAACTATTGCTTATTTTATCATATTTATGCAAAGACATTGTAAGTTTTATTATACTGATTGATGATATGATTAATAAAACTTTTACTTGTGTTGTTTACATGGCCGTAATAAATAAAGAGGCTCAAGTAAAGATTTATAAACGTTAATTAATTATTATTTATTGAAAACTTGAAGTTAACATTACGCGTGTTGCTTGCTTTCCTAACCTAGCTCTTATACCTTCTAGCTAGGCCAAGGTCGTGTTAGATCAATGGTTCTCAAAGTTGACGGGACCGCGACCTAAGAGTTTTTTCGTTAAGTTAGCTTTCCAAATCGACACTAACCTCTTAAACTTTATTAAGAAATATATAATACTGTAAATATGAATGAAGGACTATTTAGAAAGTGTAGAGTCGTTGAGGAGAAAGCAGGGTAGCCCTAAAAATTTAAATTTTCTTAAGTTTTATGCATTTTGTCATAATCAGCCCCCCTAGCTAAATTACAACCGTTTCGTTTCGATTATTTTTTCATTGATCGGCTCGAGTCGGCCACGCCTCTTATTCCTTTGCTCTGACCACGTGACTGAGCGTTTGAGATGACGTCGGAACAAAAGAATCGCAGGCGTGGCCGGCGCGGTCGACGAAAAGAGAATAGAAACGAAAAAGATGTAACTTGGCTAGGGGGACAGGTTCTATGTTTACTAAAATATGATTTGGGAACGTAACACGGATTTATTCGGAATTATAATCATTAAAATTATCAATATAACCCTCTCAGTTCAGCTAACCTGTATTGAATGAGTTTTTTATGGAATATCCGACACTGACCTGAAAAATGCAAGAAACTTAAGAAAATCTCCATGTAATCACAAGTTCTATTTAAATAAAAAGGTTATGTTTGTAGCTTAGGCATTCCACGGGAAGTGTGAAAGTGAAACCCGGGGCCCTGGGACGAAGGCAAAGAAGGGACAGGAGTGGGTTTTTAGCCAGTAAAAGTCTGACACATCCTTTCGCTCCGCCCAAGGGCGAGAGATGTCATTGGATGATTTTCCCATTTGAAAAAAAAAGCTTAGGCATCGGCTTTTCAGGACGCTCCGATGTTTGCTCGTGACCCTCCGAATCGGGACCATTTTGTGGGTTACATGCGAACACTGGATATGTAGCGACATCTAAGATGTAGAAAGATATGAACTAAATTACGAAATTCTGGAAAAAATTAAGATTTCTCCGCGCGACATACACAACTGCCCCCCTGACATTTTTCGGGCAGTTGCCCAGATCAGACACAACACCCGCCTGGTCCGAGGATCCTCCCTTTTCAAAGAAGGTTTGCTGGACTTTACACTCTATTTCGCATACCTCTAAAGATAGTTTGAGAAATACTTGCTTTAAGTTTTGAAAATAAGATTAACTTGCTTGCTTGATGCTACAAAGTTAGACAGAAGACGTAAAGATATCGTGGCCCACTCACCTAAGGTCAGAACTATGTTTGGCAGACGGCAATATAACATAGTCAACTTACATATATAATAAATTGAACCATAAATTAAATATTTACCCCATGTTGCTATATGAATGCAAAAAAGTATTGCCTGACTGGTTAAAAACCTTATCATACAATGAAACAGAACTTATTCTAGCCCGAATCTGTTAGCGAAAGTCTCACAATCACCATCCACACTCACAAACACATACACACACCCCCCACACACACACTCATACATTCGCATGCTCAAATTTGTTCCTAATTTTTATTTTTTATTTTAAATTACCTTACCGATGTTTAATTGTTTGTCACAACATTGTAATTTTAGAAACTAAGGGAAGGGCGAGGCAATCCCATCACAAGTATTCTTTAACTTAACGGGGATGCCTCAATTTTTGTGTTGCATGACAATGTAATAAGAAACAATAAAACATGTATTATTATTATTTATTTATTTACTTAGTAAACAACTTGAATTTTTTCTATTTTCCGTATTAATCAAAAGTTCATAAGCGGTACCAATAACACTAATATGTATCTTGTTCCAGGAGCCAACATAGCAGCAGTAACTCGCGACGGTCTAACTCCTCTGCACTGCGCGGCGCGGTCGGGACACAGCAATGTTGTGTCTCGTCTGCTGCAGCATGGCGCGCCCATCACCAGTAAAACCAAGGTAAATTTTATAGTAATTAGCGATCCCGAAAGATGTTCTCACTCAACGTATTTTATGTCGGAGAAAGTACGAAATTCACGCGAAGGTAGTCGCGGAAAAAATGGCAGATTATTAATAAAATTCTATTTTTATCTTTCCCAGAATGGTCTGACTCCTCTCCACATGTCCGTGCAAGGCGAACACGTGGAGACAGCCAAGGTTCTACTGGCAGAGGGCGCGCCCATCGATGACGTCACCGTCGACTACTTGACGGCGTTACACGTCGCTGCTCACTGCGGACATGTCAAGGTAAAGTCAAGCTTAAATGTCATTAAATAAAGTTGGTTTCAGTTTGAAATGAATCGGCGCGAATGTATTAGTAGTAGTGTTGGTAAAATGGTAATTCACAAATTACGATATTATTCAGTTAAATATAGATTTTATCCATCCTCGATTAGCGTCAAGGGAATTTTAACCGAACTTTCTAAAAATTTAAGTAGATTTTGGAATGAAAAGTTTGTATTTGTGTTACAGGTTGCAAAACTCCTTCTAGACAGGAACGCGGATGCCAACGCTCGCGCACTCAATGGGTTCACTCCGCTGCACATCGCGTGCAAGAAAAACAGACTCAAAGTTGTCGAGTTACTGCTCAAATATGGCGCTAGTGAGTTGAATTCATCAATGTTTTGTCTCTAAATCGTTTTCTAATAAAAATAGGCGATTACACTCTAAAAATGCTTCAATGCCAAAAATGCTGTTTGGGATGATTTATATTGGTCGAACGAGAAGAGTTGCGTTCTAGAGGCTTATAGCAACACTTATGCCGCGACATATGAACTAAAGGATAAAATCGTGATATCAAACTTCTACGCCTGATTAAAATATTATACAACAATCAAAAACAACAACTGGGCAGTTGCTCGGACCAGACAGTACACCAATCTGGTCGGAGGATCCTCCCTTTTCAATAGAGGTTTGCGGGACTTTACACCCTCTACAGGCTCATAGTTTCAAACAGCGACGTATGAGTATATACTCTATTTATCATCAATCATATATAGTAAGAGAACTCCAAGTGAAATTGTTATAATTTTAATAAATTTCGAATAAATATGTACTCACTTTGAAATGCATTATTTTTAGTATACATTACTGGTGACACAATTTAGATTCTACGCAATGGAGATTATAAAAGACCCTAAATCTACACTTGATATAAAACTATGCGCTGCGTCTCTGTTTAGTCAATAAATAGGCAGGTTCCATCAAAATGTAGTTCCTCTTACTGATGCATCGGCCAGTTGATGATAGAAATTGAAATATTTTTTCTCATAAACCCATCTCCATCCCTCAGGTAAATCAGCAACAACAGAATCCGGCCTGACACCGTTACACGTAGCTTCCTTCATGGGCTGCATGAACATCGCACTAGTGCTGGTAGGCGCTGGTGCTACTGCTGACGCAGCCACGGCCAGAGGAGAGACGCCCTTACATCTCGCGGCGAGGGCGCACCAGACTGATCTAGTGCGGGTGCTGCTGAGGAACAATGCTAAGGTAAGACATACACGGCCAGGGGGAGGCGCCCTTACATCTCGCGGCGAGGGCGCACCAGACTGATCTAGTGCGGGTGCTGTTGAGGAACAATGCTAAGGTAAGATATACTCGGCCAAGGGAGAGGCGCCCTTACATCTCGCGGCGAAGGCGCACCAGACTGATCTAGTGCGGGTGCTGCTGAGGAACAATGCTAAGGTAAGATATACTCGGCCAAGGGAGAGGCGCCCTTACATCTCGCGGCGAGGGCGCACCAGACTGATCTAGTGCGGGTGCTGCTGAGGAACAATGCTAAGGTAAGACATACACGGCCAGGGGGAGGCGCCCTTACATCTCGCGGCGAGGGCGCACCAGACTGATCTAGTGCGGGTGCTGCTGAGGAACAATGCTAAGGTAAGACATACACGGCCAGGGGGAGGCGCCCTTACATCTCGCGGCGAGGGCGCACCAGACTGATCTAGTGCGGGTGCTGTTGAGGAACAATGCTAAGGTAAGATATACTCGGCCAAGGGAGAGGCGCCCTTACATCTCGCGGCGAAGGCGCACCAGACTGATCTAGTGCGGGTGCTGCTGAGGAACAATGCTAAGGTAAGATATACTCGGCCAAGGGAGAGGCGCCCTTACATCTCGCGGCGAGGGCGCACCAGACTGATCTAGTGCGGGTGCTGCTGAGGAACAATGCTAAGGTGAGACATACACGGCCAGGGGAGAGGCGCCCTTACATCTCGCGGCGAGGGCGCACCAGACTGATCTAGTGCGGGTGCTGCTGAGGAACAATGCTAAGGTGAGACATACACGGCCAGGGGAGAGGCGCCCTTACATCTCGCGGCGAGGGCGCACCAGCCTGATCTAGTGCGGGTGCTGCTGAGGAACAATGCTAAGGTGAGACATACACGGCCAGGGGAGAGGCGCCCTTACATCTCGCGGCGAGGGCGCACCAGCCTGATCTAGTGCGGGTGCTGCTGAGGAACAATGCTAAGGTGAGACATACACGGCCAGGGGAGAGGCGCCCTTACATCTCGCGGCGAGGGCGCACCAGCCTGATCTAGTGCGGGTGCTGCTGAGGAACAATGCTAAGGTGAGACATACACGGCCAGGGGAGAGGCGCCCTTACATCTCGCGGTGAGGGCGCACCAGACCGATCTAATGAGTGTGCTGTTGAGGAACAATGCTAAGGTAACATACACGGCCAGAAGAGAGGCGCCCTTACATTTCGCGGCGAGGGCGCACCAAACCAAAGCCATAAGTCACTCGCTGAGATAAAACTGCCACTGTGCTCATAGAATTAACAATAGTCATGAATAATTGTGAAAGAAATAAATGTATTACAATTTCGACGTACACAAAAGGATTCCACGAGCATCTATCTACCTATCGACGATTTTACAATCCCGGCCATTTTGTTATATTTCGTTTGGAACTTTGTATTAAAAACATCTTCGTTTCCCACAGGTGGACGCCCGAGCTCGCGAAGAACAAACCCCCCTACACGTAGCCGCACGGTTAGGGCACGCAGACATTGCAGCCTTATTGGTCCAGCATGGCGCTGATGTAGCTGCCACGACTAAGGACAGATATACTCCGCTGCATATTGCTGCTAAAGAGGGTATGCATAAAAAACCATCTTGTTGACGAAACTCATGTAGAAAACAGCTACTGCAACTTTTGATTTGTATCTTGAACTTTTTGTAAATCATTTTTGGTTATTCTGCTTCACGAACATGAACAGCGGGAATCACCATTGTTATGTGAATTATTTGCATGTTAGTGCAATTTTATAGGAACTTCACTATGCATGGCTTATTTAGTAGTTACTTTATCTATCTAGCTATCAAAACTGTATATAAATGTATTATGATTGAAATTATTTTTTGTTAGCGCTGATAGATTGAACTGTACGATCTGTACTCTTTAAAGCCATTAGGAGGTATAAAAAGGACCCAAAAATATTACCAAAAACGACCATTCTGACTAAAACACACCCTCAACAGGCAAAGAAGAAGTAGCTTCAATCCTTCTCGACCACGAAGCGCCCATAGAAGCAGAAACACGCAAAGGCTTCACTCCGCTCCACTTAGCCGCTAAGTACGGCGACACTGGCGTAGCGCGCCTGCTGCTGGCTAGAGGAGCTAGCCCCGACGCGCCCGGCCGGAGCCACATCACGCCGCTACACATGGCCACGTACTACGGCCACCCTGACATAGCACTCACTCTCTTAGATAAAGGTAAGGCTTCACTCCGCTCCACTTAGCCGCTAAGTACGGCGACACTGGCGTAGCGCGCCTGCTGCTGGCTAGAGGAGCTAGCCCCGACGCGCCCGGCCGGAGCCACATCACGCCGCTACACATGGCCACGTACTACGGCCACCCTGACATAGCACTCACTCTCTTAGATAAAGGTAAGGCTTCACTCCGCTCCACTTAGCCGCTAAGTACGGCGACACTGGCGTAGCGCGCCTGCTGCTGGCTAGAGGAGCTAGCCCCGACGCGCCCGGCCGGAGCCACATCACGCCGCTACACATGGCCACGTACTACGGCCACCCTGACATAGCACTCACTCTCTTAGATAAAGGTAAGGCTTCACTCCGCTCCACTTAGCCGCTAAGTACGGCGACACTGGCGTAGCGCGCCTGCTGCTGGCTAGAGGAGCTAGCCCCGACGCGCCCGGCCGGAGCCACATCACGCCGCTACACATGGCCACGTACTACGGCCACCCTGACATAGCACTCACTCTCTTAGATAAAGGTAAGGCTTCACTCCGCTCCACTTAGCCGCTAAGTACGGCGACACTGGCGTAGCGCGCCTGCTGCTGGCTAGAGGAGCTAGCCCCGACGCGCCCGGCCGGAGCCACATCACGCCGCTACACATGGCCACGTACTACGGCCACCCTGACATAGCACTCACTCTCTTAGATAAAGGTAAGGCTTCACTCCGCTCCACTTAGCCGCTAAGTACGGCGACACTGGCGTAGCGCGCCTGCTGCTGGCTAGAGGAGCTAGCCCCGACGCGCCCGGCCGGAGCCACATCACGCCGCTACACATGGCCACGTACTACGGCCACCCTGACATAGCACTCACTCTCTTAGATAAAGGTAAGGCTTCACTCCGCTCCACTTAGCCGCTAAGTACGGCGACACTGGCGTAGCGCGCCTGCTGCTGGCTAGAGGAGCTAGCCCCGACGCGCCCGGCCGGAGCCACATCACGCCGCTACACATGGCCACGTACTACGGCCACCCTGACATAGCACTCACTCTCTTAGATAAAGGTAAGGCTTCACTCCGCTCCACTTAGCCGCTAAGTACGGCGACACTGGCGTAGCGCGCCTGCTGCTGGCTAGAGGAGCTAGCCCCGACGCGCCCGGCCGGAGCCACATCACGCCGCTACACATGGCCACGTACTACGGCCACCCTGACATAGCACTCACTCTCTTAGATAAAGGTAAGGCTTCACTCCGCTCCACTTAGCCGCTAAGTACGGCGACACTGGCGTAGCGCGCCTGCTGCTGGCTAGAGGAGCTAGCCCCGACGCGCCCGGCCGGAGCCACATCACGCCGCTACACATGGCCACGTACTACGGCCACCCTGACATAGCACTCACTCTCTTAGATAAAGGTAAGGCTTCACTCCGCTCCACTTAGCCGCTAAGTACGGCGACACTGGCGTAGCGCGCCTGCTGCTGGCTAGAGGAGCTAGCCCCGACGCGCCCGGCCGGAGCCACATCACGCCGCTACACATGGCCACGTACTACGGCCACCCTGACATAGCACTCACTCTCTTAGATAAAGGTAAGGCTTCACTCCGCTCCACTTAGCCGCTAAGTACGGCGACACTGGCGTAGCGCGCCTGCTGCTGGCTAGAGGAGCTAGCCCCGACGCGCCCGGCCGGAGCCACATCACGCCGCTACACATGGCCACGTACTACGGCCACCCTGACATAGCACTCACTCTCTTAGATAAAGGTAAGGCTTCACTCCGCTCCACTTAGCCGCTAAGTACGGCGACACTGGCGTAGCGCGCCTGCTGCTGGCTAGAGGAGCTAGCCCCGACGCGCCCGGCCGGAGCCACATCACGCCGCTACACATGGCCACGTACTACGGCCACCCTGACATAGCACTCACTCTCTTAGATAAAGGTAAGGCTTCACTCCGCTCCACTTAGCCGCTAAGTACGGCGACACTGGCGTAGCGCGCCTGCTGCTGGCTAGAGGAGCTAGCCCCGACGCGCCCGGCCGGAGCCACATCACGCCGCTACACATGGCCACGTACTACGGCCACCCTGACATAGCACTCACTCTCTTAGATAAAGGTAAGGCTTCACTCCGCTCCACTTAGCCGCTAAGTACGGCGACACTGGCGTAGCGCGCCTGCTGCTGGCTAGAGGAGCTAGCCCCGACGCGCCCGGCCGGAGCCACATCACGCCGCTACACATGGCCACGTACTACGGCCACCCTGACATAGCACTCACTCTCTTAGATAAAGGTAAGGCTTCACTCCGCTCCACTTAGCCGCTAAGTACGGCGACACTGGCGTAGCGCGCCTGCTGCTGGCTAGAGGAGCTAGCCCCGACGCGCCCGGCCGGAGCCACATCACGCCGCTACACATGGCCACGTACTACGGCCACCCTGACATAGCACTCACTCTCTTAGATAAAGGTAAGGCTTCACTCCGCTCCACTTAGCCGCTAAGTACGGCGACACTGGCGTAGCGCGCCTGCTGCTGGCTAGAGGAGCTAGCCCCGACGCGCCCGGCCGGAGCCACATCACGCCGCTACACATGGCCACGTACTACGGCCACCCTGACATAGCACTCACTCTCTTAGATAAAGGTAAGGCTTCACTCCGCTCCACTTAGCCGCTAAGTACGGCGACACTGGCGTAGCGCGCCTGCTGCTGGCTAGAGGAGCTAGCCCCGACGCGCCCGGCCGGAGCCACATCACGCCGCTACACATGGCCACGTACTACGGCCACCCTGACATAGCACTCACTCTCTTAGATAAAGGTAAGGCTTCACTCCGCTCCACTTAGCCGCTAAGTACGGCGACACTGGCGTAGCGCGCCTGCTGCTGGCTAGAGGAGCTAGCCCCGACGCGCCCGGCCGGAGCCACATCACGCCGCTACACATGGCCACGTACTACGGCCACCCTGACATAGCACTCACTCTCTTAGATAAAGGTAAGGCTTCACTCCGCTCCACTTAGCCGCTAAGTACGGCGACACTGGCGTAGCGCGCCTGCTGCTGGCTAGAGGAGCTAGCCCCGACGCGCCCGGCCGGAGCCACATCACGCCGCTACACATGGCCACGTACTACGGCCACCCTGACATAGCACTCACTCTCTTAGATAAAGGTAAGGCTTCACTCCGCTCCACTTAGCCGCTAAGTACGGCGACACTGGCGTAGCGCGCCTGCTGCTGGCTAGAGGAGCTAGCCCCGACGCGCCCGGCCGGAGCCACATCACGCCGCTACACATGGCCACGTACTACGGCCACCCTGACATAGCACTCACTCTCTTAGATAAAGGTAAGGCTTCACTCCGCTCCACTTAGCCGCTAAGTACGGCGACACTGGCGTAGCGCGCCTGCTGCTGGCTAGAGGAGCTAGCCCCGACGCGCCCGGCCGGAGCCACATCACGCCGCTACACATGGCCACGTACTACGGCCACCCTGACATAGCACTCACTCTCTTAGATAAAGGTAAGGCTTCACTCCGCTCCACTTAGCCGCTAAGTACGGCGACACTGGCGTAGCGCGCCTGCTGCTGGCTAGAGGAGCTAGCCCCGACGCGCCCGGCCGGAGCCACATCACGCCGCTACACATGGCCACGTACTACGGCCACCCTGACATAGCACTCACTCTCTTAGATAAAGGTAAGGCTTCACTCCGCTCCACTTAGCCGCTAAGTACGGCGACACTGGCGTAGCGCGCCTGCTGCTGGCTAGAGGAGCTAGCCCCGACGCTCCCGGCCGGAGCCACATCACGCCGCTACACATGGCCACGTACTACGGCCACCCTGACATAGCACTCACTCTCTTAGATAAAGGTAAGGCTTCACTCCGCTCCACTTAGCCGCTAAGTACGGCGACACTGGCGTAGCGCGCCTGCTGCTGGCTAGAGGAGCTAGCCCCGACGCGCCCGGCCGGAGCCACATCACGCCGCTACACATGACCACGTACTACGGCCACCCTGACATAGCACTCACTCTCTTAGATAAAGGTAAGGCTTCACTCCGCTCCACTTAGCCGCTAAGTACGGCGACACTGGCGTAGCGCGCCTGCTGCTGGCTAGAGGAGCTAGCCCCGACGCGCCCGGCCGGAGCCACATCACGCCGCTACACATGGCCACGTACTACGGCCACCCTGACATAGCACTCACTCTCTTAGATAAAGGTAAGGCTTCACTCCGCTCCACTTAGCCGCTAAGTACGGCGACACTGGCGTAGCGCGCCTGCTGCTGGCTAGAGGAGCTAGCCCCGACGCGCCCGGCCGGAGCCACATCACGCCGCTACACATGGCCACGTACTACGGCCACCCTGACATAGCACTCACTCTCTTAGATAAAGGTAAGGCTTCACTCCGCTCCACTTAGCCGCTAAGTACGGCGACACTGGCGTAGCGCGCCTGCTGCTGGCTAGAGGAGCTAGCCCCGACGCGCCCGGCCGGAGCCACATCACGCCGCTACACATGGCCACGTACTACGGCCACCCTGACATAGCACTCACTCTCTTAGATAAAGGTAAGGCTTCACTCCGCTCCACTTAGCCGCTAAGTACGGCGACACTGGCGTAGCGCGCCTGCTGCTGGCTAGAGGAGCTAGCCCCGACGCGCCCGGCCGGAGCCACATCACGCCGCTACACATGGCCACGTACTACGGCCACCCTGACATAGCACTCACTCTCTTAGATAAAGGTAAGGCTTCACTCCGCTCCACTTAGCCGCTAAGTACGGCGACACTGGCGTAGCGCGCCTGCTGCTGGCTAGAGGAGCTAGCCCCGACGCGCCCGGCCGGAGCCACATCACGCCGCTACACATGGCCACGTACTACGGCCACCCTGACATAGCACTCACTCTCTTAGATAAAGGTAAGGCTTCACTCCGCTCCACTTAGCCGCTAAGTACGGCGACACTGGCGTAGCGCGCCTGCTGCTGGCTAGAGGAGCTAGCCCCGACGCGCCCGGCCGGAGCCACATCACGCCGCTACACATGGCCACGTACTACGGCCACCCTGACATAGCACTCACTCTCTTAGATAAAGGTAAGGCTTCACTCCGCTCCACTTAGCCGCTAAGTACGGCGACACTGGCGTAGCGCGCCTGCTGCTGGCTAGAGGAGCTAGCCCCGACGCGCCCGGCCGGAGCCACATCACGCCGCTACACATGGCCACGTACTACGGCCACCCTGACATAGCACTCACTCTCTTAGATAAAGGTAAGGCTTCACTCAGCTCCACTTAGCCGCTAAGTACGGCTACACTGGCATGTTGGCAGGAAAGTTTACAATGGCACTGTAAATTTAGAAACAAAATTATTGTAGCAGTCATCAAGCACCAAAGACATAGCTTCGAAGTACTAAACTGCAAAATGTGTGGTACCTTTTTTAAATTGTTGTCATTATTCCTTCAAATATCACTATACATTTCTCCCTTTTTAGACAGTATCTATAAGATTGGAAATTCAAACAAACCTTTTTCACTACCCGTCCAACCGATTTTGACTTCTATTCCGTATACATAAGGATGGCATTCAAAGCAAAAAAGTGGTTACAATAGAAACTTTTTTGCTTTGAATGCCATCTGTATCAAGGTGACCTTACTTCTTCCTTCATGTACATTAACGATTCTCTTCACTAAAACCATCACCGAATTCCCATATTTTACTTCATTTATGTAGTTCTGCTAGTATCAGTAAGCTAGACTTTTCCTTCTAGGTGCGTCCCCCCACTCGCTGGCGAAGAATGGTCATTCCGCGCTGCACATCGCCTGCCGACACAACCATCCTGATATCGCCTTCGCGTTACTTGAACATGGTGAGTTTTATATGAGTATTATTATATTGTTTGCATTGCTAGTTTACACTTTCGCAAGCCCACAGGCTTTTTGCCATGTGTTCATACCTATTTTGACTAGCCTGATGTTCTAGTGTGGTTAGTGGCCCTGACTGCTATGCCGGAGGTCGTGGGTTTGTTTCACACCCTGGACAAATGTTTGCGTGATGTGCATGATCATTTGTTCTGTGTCTGGGTGTATTTTATCTATAATATGTATGTATTTTGAATTATATAAGTATGTTTATCAGTCAGTTGTCTAGTACTCGTAACACAAGCTCTGCTTAGCTTGGGACTAGACGGCGTTGTGTGATAGTTGTGGAATATTATTATATTATTATACCCAAGACCCGATTGGCGAATCAAAATTTGAGTATCTTAGGTTTTTGTATTATCGTACGACCACCGGCAAGCTGGGTCCTTAGCTCCGAAAGTGTAACAATATCTAAATCAATCTATTTGTGTAATGAAACAGCTGATTCATCGTATCTGTCTGAAATTCTAACTATCACATTAAAATTATAAAAGCGAAAGTTTGAGAGTGTGTGTGTGGGTATTTGTTACTTATTCACGCTTGAATGGCTGAAAGGATTTCTATGACATTTGGCATACGAGTAGACTGAGGCCTGGAATATCACATAGGATACTATTTATTTCGAAAGTATATTCACGTGGGTCAATTTTATTTATTTATTAAAACTTTATGCACTAGTAAGAAACACTGTACAAAGGCGGACTTAAAAAAATAAAAATAAAAAAAAAATACAATTTTCTACTTTTACTGAAGTTGCTGACAGCGACTTGTCTTATATAAAAGGCAAAGTTCTAACTGATTTTCTTTCTCTTACTCTATCTTAAAAGAGATTTAAACATGTTTCTACATACAGATGCGGACCCAAGCGTGAAGTCTAAGGCAGGTTTCACGCCTCTTCACATGGCGGCGCAGGAAGGACATGAGGATTGCGTGGAGATGCTCATCGAACGAGGGGCTGATGTCAATGTACCAGCTAATAATGGTAGGAACTATTTTAGAAGTACAATATTGTTGTGAAGCCTAGTTTCGTATACAATTTTGAAATAATTTAAGGACTGTCGAAGTATTTTTTTTTTTATCTCGTTTTAATACAAAATAGTGATCAGTTCTTAGCGGTTCACAAGGCTCAAAATGAGACGAAATTTGAGTAAGCAGTCCAGGTTTCCTATCCTGTGAGGTCAGGCTGGTGTTGGCAAATGGTTACGATCCCAAGCCAGTTATCTGACCAAACTTTTGAACAAACCATGAGATTATTTTGAGGCCAAGTAGAAACAAAGCTATGTCCAGCATTACATATGCTGGTTTAGCACCATAACTCTCAGAAGTCTTGACTCTTGTCTACATATCTTGACTAACTTCTATTGCCGATAATTTATCCATCTTTTCTCTTTCAGGTCTAACCCCAGTCCACCTAGCAGCATCGGAAGGCCGCACCGGGGTCCTCAAAGCCCTCATGTCGGCGGGCGGCCAAGTGAACGCTCGCACCCGCGATGGCTACACGCCCCTGCACGCGGCCGCGCACCACGGCCACCACGCCGCTGCGCGCGCCTTATTGGGAGCTAACGCTGATGTCACCGCCAGGGCGGCTCATGGGTAAGATAAGCATTTATAGACAGGATAATAAGTGCAGTTACCTTAACCGTTGCCTGTGTACCTACAAGAGAACGTTATTAGGTGACTCGACATTCAGATTTAGACAAAAAAAAAAGTACAGACAGCGAGAAATTGGGCCACGAAAACTTTTTGATGCAATTCGATCCCGTTTTTTGAACCAACTGAGGTTTGAGCATTGGTTTCCCCACATATTCATGATTTATTCATAGACACTACGTCGCCGCGTGCGCACTATTTGTGTCTAAAGCTAATGTCATCTCTCTAAATCTCCAGGGCGGCTCATCGGTTCGACAGATTGATATGTTCATGGATATATTTATGGACACTACGCCAATAGAATCGCATTATTGGGGGCTAAACTAACTCTGTTGTTACCACCAGGGCTCATGGGGAAGGAAGAAACATTCAGGATATACTCATGCAACGCTGCACGAGCGCTACAGGGAACTAATGCTTATATTATTTTTCGTCCGACCAGGTGTTTCGTGCCTAGTCTTGTCTGTGATATCTAGGACAGAACGAATAGTCAGAAGCCTTAAATTAAATATCTGTCTTGCCATTTGGTATCCTGATACCTTGCTATCCCTATACTGGTTTGTAGAGGTCAGCAAGGCAGTCGTTCAGTGGAAAAAACTGACCCCAACATACTAAAGGCACGGCAGATTAATCCAGTATTCTAAAGAAATGGTGGTCTGAGGAATTTCACGAAATCTGCTTCGCGCAATTAGAGTTCTACGAGCGATTTGAAACATATACAACAGTCCGAAATCAGTTATCGGGTAGTTGCCCGGATCAGGCATAAAATGCGTCTTTGCAGAGGATCCTCCCTTTATAACGAAGGTATGTGGGACTTGACACTGTTCCGCATACCTCAAAACTCGGAGGTCAAAAAATCGCGCGGAGAACTCTTAATTGCGCGATGCAGGATTTCGTAGTTTTCAGTTTCTATGTGATGCCATAGATGTCGCTACAGGTATTATTCGCCAGTCCCACAGTTCAGATTGATAAACACTATTGTCACTACACAGTTCACAGGAAACAGGAACTTTAGGAGCAAATTGTATCAAACTACACAAGTAAACATTGTTATCAGTTTGTTAAACATTATCCTGAAGCCAAAAACAATGATTAAACCCATTTATGGTTAATCACTATAAACACACAATCACGGCTTGTATATTAAACACTAGGTTTTTCCTGCAGCTTGACTTCTGTAGTCTTTGCCACACAGTGGTTCTCTCTCACCTTATTTAAACATAGCTAGCTTCTGCCAGCGGCTTCGCCCGCGTGAAAGTAGGTTCCTCCATACAAACTTTGGAACCCCGTTTCATCCATCTAGAAGGTGAATTTTGGAAAATCCTTTCTTATTCTTCTTTTCTTTGTTACCTTGCTGGTAACATTTACAAAGAATAAGATTATAAGATAATTTAAAAAATAGATTATTAAAAAGAAATCTGGCTATAAGTAACATAATGTAATTTGCTTACAAGTAATTAGCTCTCTAGCTGCGCGGTATCTTCTCATCCAATATACCACAGTGTCTCAAGACGAAAGTCTATGACCAGTGCATGTTGCCAGTGATGACATATGGTTCCGAAACGTGGTCGCTCACAATAGGCCTCATCAGAAGGCTCAAAGTCACTCAAAGGGCAATGAAAAGGGCTATGCTCGGAGTTTCCTTGCGTGATCGAAACAGAAATGGAGATATCCGCAGGAGAACCAAGGTTGCCGACATAGCACGAAGAATCGCCAACTTAAGTGGCAATGGGCAGGGCACATTGCTCGCAGAACAGATAGCCGTTGGGGCCGAAAGTTTCTGGAGTGGCAACCGCGTACCGGAAGACGCAGTGTTGGAAGGCCCCCTACAAGGTGGACCGATACGATTGCAGGAATCCGATGGATGCAAGACGCACAGGACCGTTCTTTGTGGCGACATTTGGGGGAGGCCTATGTCCAGCAGTGGACGTCTATCGGCTGAAATGATGATGACTCCGCTCTCTAACCTAACTTGTTCGTATAGGGGTGCCCTAAAATTACGTCACCTCCTTCCCTGTTCTCGTCTTATACACACATTACCGAAGTATAGAATAAATAATGTTTCATGCATTACCTACACGTTTTAAGTATTCTGTACATTGCTTAGGTATTGTATAGAATACCTGAATTATACAGATTGCCAGTAACAAATACATCATAAAAGGAACCTCTGTAAAAAATTTCAGCGTTCAGTTCCAAGGGTTTAGTCAGTGCGTTGATGTGTCAGTCAGTCAGTCAAAACTTTTCCTTTTATATATACAGATAAATCAATACAAATAGTGGTCAATCGATGATGTGGTCGACGCTTGCCTAGAAGTAACCCATTCACTCTTGACTTAAAGACCCTTAGTTTATAACTATCAGGTCGCTTTTAGCGATAAGACCGCCCATTGTGACACCCTATTAATGTTAATTTCCTAATGTAAATTGTATTTTTGATGTACAATAAAGAATATCTATCTATCTATCAGGAAACAAGGACTCCGACATTGAATTTCAATTACTTAGCTTAAAGTTATTTTGCATTTTTTTTTTGTTTTTCTATTTATCTGTAAGAATAAATTATTGTTCAGGTTCACCCCTCTGCACCAGGCGGCACAACAAGGACACACCCTGATTATCCAGCTGCTCTTAAAACAGAACGCCGATCCGAATGCACTGTCTGCGGTAAGTAACGTTAATCGTAAGTGCCTTTTAAAAGTCAGACTAAGCGCGATTTAGAAGTCTTCAAGATAACTTTGTAAACACTTTTTGACAGAGGCTTTAGGGCCCAAACACAAAATGGGAAGCCATTTCGTAATGCAAAAATTTTTCGACGAAAAATTGCACGACGCATCGCAGGGAAATGCGAATTCATCGCATCGCACATTGTATGATCACCTGAACCGATGCTTTGCCGCACGAAATGACATCGTAGGTTTCTGCGGTGCAGCGATCATCGTATCGCAGTTTTGTGTAACCGGTACCTTAGACTAGTGTTCACTTTTGCTCCGCTAACCGTGTCGTCAAAGATAGTAAACAATGTAAATAAGATAAAGTAAAAATAATTAATTTCACACTCAATAAAGAAAACAATTACATTTAGAGTTATCTATAACAATAAATAACACCTATTGAGTATAAAAGCGTACACGCGTCAGTTCCCTACGTCACACCACTCAGAAATGACCACTTCATACGAACAGCAGCAAAACACTTTGATTACGACTCAATTTACTTGATTTATAATCATTGCATCGCTAAAGAGTCTATTACAAACTCGTGCACTATGTTTAGTTCTCTTCTGAGGGCTCTGAGCCCTTCTTTTTATAAGAAAAAGACTAAGAAGAGAGTGAGAAAGTCTTCTTGTCAACAGAATGGGCAGACAGCTTGCGCGATCGCGGATCGGTTGGGCTACATCAGTGCTGTGGAGGCGTTGCGACCGGTGACGGAGAACACGCTTAGTCAAGCTGTGGGTGATACTGGTAAGTCCTTTATATCCATTGTACAGATTAACACGTGATATCCTGTAAAGTTTCCTTAGCATAGTCGGCCTTATAATATTCCCACTGCTGGGACTCAGGCCTCCTCTCTAGGAGAGGGAATGGGCCGTAATCCACCACGCGGGCCCAGTGCGGATTGGTGGATGTCACATGTCTTCGAATTTTTAGTTCCTTTCGGTTTCCTCACGATGTTTTCCTTCACCGTTTTGAGAGCAGTGGTGATGAAATAAATTACACAAAGTAATGCGCCTGGCTGGGTTTGAACCCATGACCTACAACTCGTAAGTCGGGGCCGTTACCACTCGGCCACCACTGCTCAAACTCGAAGTTTCCTTATATAGTAAAAAATAGATGCTGATTTTTTTCATCGAGAACGAGAAAGAAACAAAACAATTACCAGAAAGGAAAATAAAAGCCAGAAGAAAACAATAAATATCGCAACGTTATTGTACCAGGACCTGTATCATGACGTTTAAAGTATGATTGTTTCATTCTTATTTCCAGAGTGGGTAAGAGATGGCGCTAGACAACCTGTATAGCTCTGTCTCTTACCCACACAGAAATAAGAACGAAACAATCTTACTTTGAACGTCATGGTAACCCCGCAGGTCTTCGTTACTTCAAATGAAACCTATTACTTTTGATAAACTCGCAAAAATGTTCAATGACTAAGGTCTCTTTTACATAGCATGGGTAGAATGACAGCAGGACGCAAATATGCATCTCCAAGATGACAGAAAAGGATAGACTACATTATACGAATCGGACACCTGTCACCTGCACCATCCTATAGCAATAGTAGTGTAGGAATATTATTTTTTTATACTATGCTCATGATAAAATTGGTGTGTTCCGTAAGTGAGGATATCGCTCCAAAGTAATATCTAAGTTTTTTTTTTTAATTGATATAAACCAGTGCTTGACTGCGATCCCACTTGTTGGTAAGCAGAGATGCAATCATTGATGGTGAGGCGCACTAGTTTATTAAGAGCCCATTCACTCTAGCCTTGAAGACACCTAAATTATAGTTGGACGCGAACACCGCAGCAGGCAAATTTTTCAGTTCAGAAACGCTTAGTCCGGACCGTTAAAGTTTCATCAACGTAAGGGTGGATACTCGCCGTACGTCGGGTTGTCCGATGGTAGAAAGGAGATGGCGGAATCAAGTCATGCAATTCCCGCGCACACTCTAAGTTTAAATAAGTTAACAAATTACAAGAACAAAATCTATTAAATAGGTTAGTTGAAATATTGTTCACCCACTCATTCAGTGCAGCACTCCAGTGACACATTGCAACTGCACCTTTGATCTAAATAGGTGTCCCCACGCAAGCACAGTCGCTTGCAACGAGGATTATGACGATATCCGTCAAAATTAACGTATTGAATAGTTGGGACCGAGCCAACTGGTTGAAAGTGTTAAGCTGCATTAATTGATGCTGATTTGATTATTCTATATATATTAAGATGAAAGCTATAGGCCCGAACGTGGCCATATTCTGCCTAGATGGCGCTGAACTCAACATTTTTAGTTTAATTTGTTTTTGGTGTCCTATACACCGTAATTGGGAATTTGCCTGTGCTAATTTTTGTACAATATTATACACTAAACAACAAATAACCCTAAAAAAAAATGGTTATTAAATGAAGCAGTAATTAGCATTTAAAATATTGGTTTGAGGAAGGGTGGAGGCGTGGTGGGGATATCTTGCTATCGCTTTTGAGCACGCGTAACCTAATGGCGGTGACGTCACATTTCACTATGTGCATCCTTATACTCTTATTTGTCAGTTTCCCCTTTGTTTGTTTGCTGTTCCAGTTTAAAAGTAGAAAAAATCGCTTCTGATCTCAACAATGTTCAGATAAACATGAACAAAAATATAAATTCTATTTTCATAACATGTTAAACTTTGTAAACTGAAAACAACAACACAGAAACAAAATGTTTTTTTCAGCAAAATTGACGAAAACAACGCGAATCCACGAAACTAACTCGACACCGTAACCTGTTTCATGAGAATTACATCATCGATATAGGTTCGCTAAGAATTTGAGTAAGGTCAGCAACATTCGGTCATGTTGTTCATTTTATAATACTCGTGTCGGAAATATATCGTACGATTGCATAGTAGCGTCTCAGCGTTTTATTTGAATTCCTTGTAAAAAGAACGGAGGCCCTACCACGCGATCAATTTGATGACCTAAACTGAAATATTAAAGCGACAGCTATATAGGGTGTATAATTCCATCCCTCTTTCTCGCTCGCATGCATGACATTTTATTTTCAATTCTTCCTGCTCAATCCACACTTTCAGACGTCTCACTCTTATTTCCATTATGGATAAGAAATGGCGCTAGACAACCTGTATAGCTCTGTCTCTTACCCACACTGAAATAAGAATGAAACAATCTTACTTTGAACGTCATGGTAACCCCGCTGGAACCTCTTATCTACAGAAGTCACAATATTTACCCTATAGAATGATGGAGTTGAATCCGCACATGAGTCATACCTCAAAATGCAAAAGAAAAGAGCGTCGACTGTGCAGTCAAATATTTACAGATTGCAAAGATTTAAATGTTAATTCTGTTGACTTTTCGAAGGTATTCGAACTTTGCTTTACAAAGAAAAATAATCATGTCTTATTTTTGGAATCTGATTGAAGTTGTCGAGAGTACTAGGTAACTCAATTTAAGGGCGGATCGATTCCTCTAAAGAGGTTGTGGTCATGGACACCTGAGAATCGGACAAATGTGAGTTGGTTTCCGAACTCGTTCACGATCTCTACGTTGCATTCTTTCTAAAAGAGACACTTACAAAATGTCTTTTAGAAGGACACCAGTCAAAACCATATGGAGTGGAGCGAAATTTTACGACTTCATGTGTGATACGTATCTGCATAGTGGAGTCGACTTATGCAGGAAAGTTTTAGATTTGGAGTGACGGGCTAGACCACTTTAGAGTGCTTGTCTTAAGAAAAAACTTCCGGCTAATGGCGGCTTTTATCCTCTCTTGTCTCTTGTCAACCGCCCTGGGCTATGGCTCTTTTGGCCTAATGGTAAATACGCTACGGAGTTAAATATAACAACTTCAACCTTATGTTTATTTTTCGTAAAAATTACTCATCCGTTGTTTCATTGTATATCACAGGGACAATTCCCGTATTTTTAAGGAATTGTAAGTGTTTTTATTTTTTTGTCTTTCTACATAATATCATTGGCATACCCACCGTGCACACAACGGTGCATCCGCCCTTGAATCAATTAGTACTCGTAGGATGTATATTTAAGTCCGTTTTCGTTCGTTCCTTTGATCTCGATCCCTTTGATTCATAAAATTGAATCATTAATAACTCTGTTATGATCCCAAATCGGGTATTAACTCAAAACTGGGATAAAAATATTGCTTGAAGTAATTTTTTGGGTTCCGTACCCAAAGGTTAAAAACGGACCCTGTTACTTAGACTCCGCTGTCCGTCTGTCTGTCATCAGGCTATATCTCAAGAACCGTAGTAGCTAGACAGTTGAAATTATCACATGATGTATTTCTATTGCCGCTATGACAACAAATACTAAAAACAAAATAAAAGAAATATTTAAGTAGGGCTCCAATACAACAAACTTGATTGTTTTGCCATTTTTTGCTCGATCTTAATAATAGTTATAGGTATTATAGTGAATCTAATGTTGTATAGATAATGGTACGGAACCCTTCGTGCGAATTGCACTTGGTCGGTTATTTCAAGCCCTGGCTTTATTTAGTTTTAGTAGGCATCTTTAATATAAATACAATTTAAATAATATCATTTTATGTTTGTGACCAATAATGCCTTTACCCTGAGTCAACTCCTGCGCAAGTCAAATACCTATTAGTTGACACCTTACTTTTATTATTTTACTCCCACAGCAACGCGTAAAATACAAATTATTGACACACTTTAGGAGTATTGACTCGTATAAATACTACAAAAGCATACAAAGTAGGAAAACGATGAAGTCACGGTAAACAAAGTATTTAGTTTAATGTGCACCATTAAGTACACAATAATTATGGTATTTTATGGACAGTTACCTATTCACTTTCACAGCTATATATGATCTATTGTCGTTTTATGTAGAAATTATACATGATAAAAGTTCTATGAAACAATTATCTATAACTAGTGACCCGTTCCGGCTTGGCTCGTGTGAAAATGGCGGCAAAGGTTGACTGATAGAGAATCGGCACGCCACAATTATGGCGGTAAGTCCCCTCTTTGAGGCGTGGTTGGAAAGACCTCACGGCGTCCTCACCTTCCGCATGACGCAGGTTCTCACCGAATACGGTAAGTTCTTGCACCGGATTCGTGCGGAAGCGACGACCAGGTGTCGCCACTGTGTGGATCGGCCGGAGGACACGGTGGAGCACAAGGTGGAGGTTTGCCCCGCTTGGACACAGCAACGCCGTGTCTTCGTGGGGACGATCGGCGGCGGCGATCTCTCGCGCCGGACCTTGGTACAGGCCATGGTCCGGAGCGAGGAGGGGTGGCAGGCGGTCGCCTCCATCTGCGAAGCAGTAATGCTAGCAAAGGAGGCGGCCGATCGCGTGAGGCAACAGTCCTCACGCCCCAACCGCCGCCGGGATTCCGATCTCGATTTCCGGTCACCGTAGGCGCGGGCTTGCGGACGGCGGGCAATGGGTGGCTCGCCATCCGACCGTCCGGTAACCGTCTGGACTTAGCCCAAGTCGTCGACGGCGTGTACTGTTCCACGCGCACCTCAAGGAGATGTCAGCATCTGTAGGGGTTCAGCAGGGTCGAAGCCTACTGGAGCCACGGGTAGTAAAAAAGTGAAACCGTGGGACGAAGGCAAAGAAGGAACAGGAGTGGGTTTTTAGTCGGTAAAAGTCTGACACTATCTCCCGCTCCGCCCAACGAATTTGTCATTAGATGATTTCCCAAAAAAAAAAACTGGTAGAGAACGCCTTGTTCCTCTTAAGTCCGCCTATTTACCACTACTGTATATGAAGTTTAAATAAATATATAAATAAAATGACACACAAACCTTCCTCGTTACATTTCCCTTTTTATTAGTGAAAACCGCAACAAAATCCGTTGCCTAGAGTTAGCGGATAAACTGACAAACGCGACACGGAAAACCACTTTGTTTTTTTTTTATTATATATTTGACGGACACAATAATATAATATTATGAACTGACAAAAAGATTAATTACACAAAGTAAAGCGTCTACTAAGGTTTGAACCTACGACGTTTAACTGTAAGCCGGGGTAGTTAGCATTGGGTCAATAGTGCTCGCAAACGGTGAAGAAAAACTTGTGATATCCACCAAAAGGCACCTGCGCGTTGGATTTACGATCCATTCTTTCTTTTAAAAAAGAGGACTGTATAGGTTACTCCTAGACAAGCGTGCTCCATCGTCGGCCACATCATCGGTTACCATCAGGTGAAATAGTGGTCAAACGCGAGCCTATCTATAATAAAAAACGTGCGAGCCCTCACGGATGGGATGCGGTGTCCGAGGGCAGGTGTGTATTGGTGGTGTCTTTGGACATCGTCAACGCCTTCAATTCCCTGCCCGGGAGTTACAGTGGGAACATCATAAGGCTGATTATGCTATAGCAAAAAAAAATGTAATAAGCGCCCACGATAGCATAGTTTTATAATATCTAAAAATGTTTTTCAGTGTTTATCTTTTGACATGTGTTTATCGCTTTGACCTTTAGTTAGGTAGGTAACATCAACTTTATTTAAGTGCGTGATAAGCTCATCAAGTCATTAAACAGATTTTGCAACTAGAAATATTTTTTTCTGAACTTGGAAGATAAGGCAGTTAAATTATTTCTCCGAAACTTGTGGACCTTTATTCCTTCAGCGATTTTCTGGTGGTTGCCACCTGTTGAACCTGGCTTTCAGAATTTGTAATAGTTGGGAATATAAGTACAACCTTATATTTTTTTTTTAAATGTACCCTATACGAGGTATTGTGGGTGCGTTCACAAACATGTACACTCACATACAAGTATCTACAGGTCACACAAATATTTTTTCCGTGCGAGAATTGAACCCGCTACTCGCAGCGTGGTAGCCAATCGCACAAACATTGCGCCTACCGCACTTTCAAAGGAGATGGAACCGTAGGGACCAAGACCGGGGATGTTATTGGATAATTTTCCCATCGAAAAAAAAACTTCAAATGAAGAAATCAGGATTAGGTAACTCTTCAAGTTTCAGCGAGACCAGTTTATTTTTTTCTCACTGTTGGATCTTAATAACTGCTCAAAATTATATTTGTTTGACCAAAATATCTTAAGATAGACATGGAAAGAGTGTTTGTTTTACACTATGTTTAATTGTTCTACAAACGAATATAACACACCAATAGACTTTTATCCTAGTGCTGTATAAGTCAATCTATTCAAAGCTACATCATTAAATGATAAGATCACGTGTAGCCAAGGTCCTGGCTTAGTCACCGTCCTAAACGTATGCCGACCAGACGAATTACATTAATAAAATAATGTACAGTCATGGTAACATAAGTTCGTCAGATTGAAGTCTGTTTTTGTTTTTACTGCGTTCACAATAGACTATGTACTTAGTATTGCCATACTGTTGATGTCATAAAGTGGAGTTTTTGATTCTATTTGCAATTATGACTTTGAACTTTTTTATTATAATTGAGACTTTTTTGAATAAAATTACCAGTCCATTAAAAAATTGTGACGTAAACTAGACATTTCTGAAAGCTTTATGCTATTTTGGCCTTTGTTTTCAAGTGATTAAAAATATTATAGATGGGTAAAAAGCAAAATGGTTATTAATACCATTTTTAATACCAGCTTGTGATTTGAGTGCCTCAAGGTGTAATATGGTTGGACTATGCTATATTTTTAAAAACTTCATGTAATTACCCAATATAAACAAATAAATGATTATGAATTATTTATTTATTTATTAAAACTTTATGAACTAGTAAATAACAATGTACAAGGGCGGACATGCCATAATGCTTTATTATTTGTATTATGGGTGTTTTACTCAGTAATATACACTTCTGGACACATCTATTGGCCCACCTTGTATTTTCAGTTTCGTTTGGTCCTAGCTAAAATTTTATATTAGGTCGAGCAAAAAGTTTTTATGCAGTTTTGAACCTGGCACATTCACAATTTCATTCAATAGTCTTTTTTTGAATTTCGAACACAGAATTTAAAGAAACAAAAGACAATTTGGAGCCTGTTTGTTGATATCAAACAATCGAATACTAAGAAAACTTGGTTTTATTGGTTTACTTGGATTTAATTCTTGAAAAAGTGATTGATATCTTTGGTTTTGCAACAAACATTACTTATTCTTAACATTAAGGTGAGGTTCTATCAATAATCTATGGATACTTCACCTGAAGTCGCCGCCCAAGCTGTGGCACTTATTCAGGCCGGACACAGCCAAAGAAACGTGAGTGCTCAACTTAATTTAAGTCGATCTGCGGTCCGAAATGTTTATCGGAGGTACCTAGAGACTGGCGGCTTTGTTCGTCGCCAAGGAAGGCCACGATCTCGGGTCACAACTGAAAGGCAGGATCGATTCATCGTGACGACCAGCTTGAGAAATCGTCGCCTTACCTCCATTGAGATACAAAACCAACTTCGCGACTTCCACGGAGTATCTGTGAGCGCTCGAACTGTTCGGAGAAGGTTAAAAGAACGCGATATGGTACCACACAAGCCAGCTAATAGGCCCAAACTAACGCGAGCCCACCGAACAGCGCGCCTTCATTTCGCACGCAGTCATTTAAATTGGACACAGCAAGATTGGAGCTGTGTACTCTTTTCTGATGAGTCTTAAATTGTGTTACATGGCAATGATGGAAGGAAAAAGGTCTACCGACGTAAGGGAGAGCGTTTCGCACAATGCTGCTTTGAAGAGAGGGTTGCTTATGGCGGTGGCTCATGGACTGTCTAGGGCGGTATATCCGCGAGCGGCAAAACTCAGCTTGAGGTTGTTACAGGACCACGGCTGCCAACATTAAATGCTGAAAGGTACATTCGTGAGTGCTTAGAACCTCACGTGATACCATACGCGGACTATGTGGGCCCAAATTTCCTTTTTATGCATGATAATGCAAGAGCCCATGCGGCCGGCATCGTCAGGGAATATCTTCGGGATGTGAACATCACAGTTATGGACTGGCCAGCCAGAAGCCCAGACATGAACCCCATTGAGCACATGTGGAACGAGCTAAAAAGACGTGTTAGGGCTCGTCAGCCAGTTGCCCAGACGATGCAGGAGTTGAAAACTGCCATAGAAGAGGAATGGGAGATGATCCCTCAAAATTTCATAGAGCGGTTGATAAACTCTATGCCTAATCGTATGAGAGCTGTGGTAGATGCCCATGGAGGCAACACGCGTTATTAAATTAAACCTTTATTTGATAAAAACATGTTTTTTATTCAAAAATCAATTGCCTTTAACAAGGCGCATGTCCGACTTGTTAGGCGTAGCTCCATGTCGTATGGTATTCTGAATTTAAATTTAAAACAATACGATCTAAAAAGATGGTAAAATGTATCAGGTTTAAAACTGCATCAACAGTTTTTGTTCAATCTAGCAATCATATTTCAGTAGGGGCCATCGAAACCTAAGCTCTAAGGTGGGCCAATAGATGTGTCCAGAAGTTTAGATTTTAAAGTCATAGATTCCAGACTTGATACCGGAACCAATTTGAAAACTGACGAAGGTATAAACGTCTCGACTGTACTTACCTTTATACAAAAACCAAACAAACAAATGTACATGAGATATTATGACTAATATATAACCGGTATCTTGTTTGTGTTCATAAACAGATGTGCACGTCATCGCTCTGTTATTAGACGATAATTATTTATTGATGAATTTGTTGCAAGCACGTTATGATTGCAGGAAATAGTTGGTACTTGAAAATCGTGGAATTGCAGTTACATTGTTAGACACTTCCTGGATCCATGTTTCGTTTAATTATACAGTTACTACCAACCCGCACTGGGCCCGCGTGGTGGTTTACGGCCCATTCCCTCTTAGAGAGAGGAGGCCTGAGTCCCAGCAGTGGGAAAATTGAAAGGCTGATTATGCTTTATGCTTATGCTTATACAGTTACTAGTTGAAATCATCGTCTTCCTAGACTTTACACAACTGTGTTGGGGTTGTCTTCCAGACTAACCGGATAATAAATGATATTTATTTTGAAAACAGGTTAAAAAAAAAAAAAACTTTTACACCAAAATTTTATTTTTCGTCATTTTAAACTAGATGAGGCCGGTGTTTCCTAGGTGACAACCCTGATAAGAAACACCGAAACAAACTCAGGGGTCAAAGATGCGGCTGAATACTAGTTTTTTTTTATTTTATAAACCAAAGTCAAATGTTTTTTATTTCACATAGGCCTATAAGGGCACTTATAAAACGTCAGAACCTAGTGCACGGTTCCAAATTGGTCGTTTCCTATGGAGAAGAACCGGTAAGAAACTTCATGGTTACTCTTTTAAAAAAAAAATGTTGTTCTTACAATATTTCCATATTACAGTATAAGTAGATATTATGTAAGGACAGTGTAGACTGGTCAATATTGTACTGAAAGTACAATAACCAGTGGTATATTACAGATTTTACATGAAGCTACTTCCTATCAGACCTGCACAACCTAGCAACTGGGCATCATGATACTCCTTGGGTAGACTGATGGTCTGGTGTCTGACTATCAATAGCAATATTGTGTGAATTATCATTTCTATAATTAAATATATCCATTGCCATATATCATTAAATATACGAGTTTTTTTGTGTTGAATTTAAAAATTCGATAAATGCAGTACTATAAATATCCAGATTATTGTGGTGTTATTGTGTAATTCATCAGATAATACTATAGGGATAAATATGAGAGAAGCCAGCAAAAAGCAAGGGTATGTTTTTTTAGGATTGTTATTTGTGAATTTTGCCACGAGTTTTACAATCGATTTCCATATTTAAAACAATAAATTGTCATTCACACTCTTGACCTTGACACAGTCAAGTGCAATTGACCTTTTCTCGCAACTGATCTTGAGAGGACAGCAGTCGATGCCAGTGTCGAGTAAGGACACTGCAAAAGCATCTAATTGGTAACTTCTTTTTTTTATCGGCCTTTTATTAAATCACAAAATATATTAACTACTTATTATGTACGGACTGGTTGAAAAAAAACTCAAAGGGCTTCAAAAAATTTCATTCACATCGATGTCAATGAGGAAAGTGCCCAAAACACTGACAGCATTGCCACGTAGGACAGCAACGCCATTTGAATTGGCGTTGATCGAAGTCAACTTGGAATGTTTTGAAAATAGTCGATTTTAATAACTGTGTTTTGACAACTGGCAAGATCAAGCTCAAAGAGAATATAAAACCAGTGTTTACGCCATATTTTGTCTTTATACATTTCCTAGTGACCAGGCTGTCTTTGGCACGCGTGCAAATGTTATACTCTCTCGTTTATTACGTTTTCACCATAATTATTTCAGCTGAAAGACGTCCTCTGTTGGACATAGGCTTCCCTTAACTGTCGCCATGACGACTGGTCCTGTGCGTCTCGAATACATTGGATTCCCGCGGTCCACATTGTGGGAGACCTTCCATTGCTGCGCCTTCCAGTACGTTTTCTTTTTGTGAAAAGATTCAAAATAGTACTTTTAAATTAGATTATGCCCTTGGTATAAATGCTTATCATGATCCTGTCATAATTAAGTGCATTAAACGGTATTGAAGCTTTATGCCAAGTTGACTCAGTTGGCCAAGTTGAAGTCAGTAGCTTCAATTTGTTTAACAAAAGCATATAATTATTTCTTATTTATAAACAGTGATTCATTAGTGGTCACTGCGCAAACGAACTGACATCATCGGACAGATCAAACAGCCACCTAAGTATTTGCATCACATCAGCATATCTAAACTTTTTTTTGGTAGGAAGTCATAAAATGATAGTAATTATTATTATTTATTTATTAAACAGATGACATAAAGTTTAAGTTTGAAGTTATTTCCTGTTGTCATGGACATGTCAACAGGAAATAACTTTTTACTTACGAATATATACTACAGGAGACAGTGTTTTCTTGATAAGATCCCTCACTATGGAGCTCAAACTATGCTACAGGTAAACAAAACGCATTACTTTTTTTAGTAGGGAAAGAAAGTCTTTGAAAGAAATAGAGTAAGTATTTTTCTAAATTTTTTTTATTTATTTCTCTTGAAGACATATTTTTGTGTGCTAGCAAACACTAACGGTTTTCCATTATCCTGAATTTTTTGGAAATATTTTTATACTCTCAATTTAAGTAAACACTCAATTTAAACAAGTCACTAATTTCCAACTCAACTTTATTTGTTTTAAAGATTGTAAATAGAGTATTAACATATACTTTATTTTTATGCAAAAGTATAAAGTATAATCTACCAAAAAAAAAAACGTTATTACAAAGGATAGTTGGCAAGCTATAGGGGTAAGTAACTTCTCCCGCTCTAGCTGGACCGGGATTGACTGTCAGAGTTTTACTGGCTAAAACCCACCCTGGTTCCTTCAGTTGCACTTTGCATTTACGCGGCGACTCTTTCGAACAATCTGCAGCCCAGGGGCAAATCTGGCCTTAACTAACCATATAAACAGACAACAATAGGTACCGATATTAGTACAGTTCAGCTGGCCTATGAGTGCTGCATCCATTGTAAGCAAATCGGTCGATATTTGCCATCAATGATGTGCCTATTATTCCATACATTATTCATACGTGTTCAATCTTTTATTGCAGCTGTATGATGAACGCATTGATCATGTACTCGTTTGTCATTGTGGGATGGCCATGAATTTGGTCCCGAATGAATTCTTATAGAGTACATCATACAACCGCATACATAAGTACTCAGATATCGTTGTATAGTTTTATATGAATAACTGGCTAGACTGGTACTGGCGTACAAAAATACCAATATTAATGAAACTAGCTAAAAAAAAATTAAACATGATGAATGATGAGTGACCATAACGAACTCTTTTCTGACATCAAACAAACCAATAACATAAATTACAATACCAAAGCTAAAAAATAAATTGCAATGTCGAGATTTACTTCGTGCAAGGGAAAACACGTTATGTCGTTGGTACCGGCTGTCATTAGTCGATCTTTAGTTATGTAGAACACTCCAGTGTACATCTCCCGCCTGCGCACACAACAAGGGTGGAAGACATTGTGAAGTACGTGCGCCAAATGACTAAGTTCGCACTGAGGGTACAACTGCTGTAGTCGCATAATGTCAATTTCAAGGCGTTCGTGGTGTTAGTCTGATACACTTTTCTACCCCTCGTGATAAAGAAATAATTTTGGTCGCAGGGCGTGGTGTTCCGTCGCTTTCGCGGACAGATGCCACCGAACAGCACGAAATTAATATAGTGCAACTTGAAGTGATACTAACGTCCAGGCGTACGGCAACGCGCCACCGGTACATGGTGGACATTCCACCTATACACACAAAACGTTTTGGGAACACATTCATTGTGCGTACAGCTAAGAAGTGGAATTCCTTGCCGGAATCTGTGTTTCCTGATAGCTACAACCCGGAAATCTTTAAGTCAAGAGTGAATAGGTTACTTCTAGGTAAGCGCGTTCCATCGTCGACCGCATCGTCGCTTTCCATCAGGTGAGATGGCGGTCAAGCACGAACCTATCGAGAATAAAAAAAAAGACATAGTCCTACATCTTATTTACTAACAATAAGTTGTATTTACTTTGGACTTACTGTTGGACATAGGCCTCCCCCAAGCGACGCCACAACAACCGATCCTGTGCGTCTCGCATCCACCGCACTCCCGCGACACTCCGCGCGGTTATATGTAATGAGTATAAATGATTTATTATTATTTGACAGTCGTTACGGATTTGTCTCGTCTTACCCTGCTACTGAGTTGTGGAGGTCAGATATAGAGTCGCTCCATATAAAGGTATTGATATCTAAAGGCACCCGCTAAGTTTATCTAGGACACTACTGACACCCCGTGCTTCGGAAACCAAGTAAAGCTGTTGGCCCCGGTTGTCATTCGTTGACCTTTGATAGTCGTTATAGGTAGTCAGAGGCCAGAAAGTTCAACCTATTCAAGGAGTATCGTTGCCCAGTAGCTGGGTTATGAAGGTCTGATAGGCAGTCGCTCCAAGTAAAATTCAGCCGCATCCGGTTAGACTGAAAGCCGACCCCAAGCTGGCTGGGAAAAGGCTAGGGAGATGATGTTGATCCAGCTGCACCTGTTCAGACTGGAAGCCCACCCCATCAAGCTAGAACTACACTGCGCACACGTGAGCCGCACACGACGATCTGGGCGCGTCGGTCTCCATACATGTTATATGGAAACTAGACTTGTAGAGCTACACTTGATCCACGCCACGCGACTTCGTTCTGCGTACAAATCAGGCGTGTTACACGTGTGCATCGGTCTAATGTAGTTCTAGCTTCATAGTTGGAAAAAATCCTGCACCCTATTTAATAATGTTGCTACCGTACTTGTATAGGTATAGCCTTACGTCATTGCCAGATATAAAAATATATCGTGTCGCAATGTTAGGTTATCAGTTGTTCGTATAACACGTATCCGTTGTTGACAAAATTAAAGTGATATAGTTCTATTTTATTATATTAACAATCACACTTTTGGTGGGAAATTTACATTGTATGACCGAAAACGTAACTTAAGAATATCATATTCTATAAGGCAAAACTTTCACATGTCGAAAATGTAAAGTTAAGGTGATATCTGTAATAAGAAAATTGACATGTTATTAGTCGGATTAGAAAGAAGTGGTGAGATGATTTAGACGCGTACAATGAGGACTGTATTGAGACGGCGAGAGAGGAATGTCTGAAAGAATTTGGGAGGGGGGGAGAGCCACCCGGAAGTGAGACAGTTTAGAGATATGCAGAATAGACTAGTCTCGCAAACCTTCATTGAAAACGGAGGGTCCTCTGACCAAACGGGTGTTGTGTCTGGTCCGGGCAGCTGCCCAATAATTGATATCGGACTGTTGTATAAAATTATGAGGCGATATAGATTTTAGTTCTATGTGGCGTAATAGATGTCGCTACAAACAGTAATGATTAGGAAAAAATATGTTTTAGTGAGTTACTGCAATTATCACAAAATCGCAATATTGCAAATAACTTTTTTCCTAAGTATTTTGTACCTGTATATTGCAATGTTTTTCTAAATCACGATTCAATATAAATTCGATTTCGAATACCTAAGAAGTCAAGGCGAGGTGTATCTCAATTGTTCCAACTGCATTATAACACGGTATGAAATAAAATTTAATGTCAGAAATAATTTGTAGATACAAATTGGTACTTCTGTAACTTCTTAAAACGATCTTTTGTCTAAAAATATATCCTTAAATATCACATGTTTCAAGGTTTACAACATTAGGTTTATAAAGTTGAGACATGATTAATCTCACAAATTTTATCTCTACAAATTGCGTACATCTCATACGTGGTTGTTTTTTTTTTAAAATTAATTAACTTGGACATTAGCCTTTTTCTCTGATCGTATATTTATGATGTCATGTGTGGCCCATATTAAAATACTAGCTGATTAGACAAATATATATCTAAAAGATTGTGATTGGATTTAAAGAATAAGATTTGAATTATAAAGACATTTTGGAGAGTGTACGCGGGAATTGCATGACTTGATTCCGCCATCTCCTTTCTACCATCGGACAACCCGACGAACGGCGAGTATCCACCCTTACGTTGTTGAAACTTCAACGGTCCGGACTAAGCGTTTCGCTTCGTCGTCTATACCGCGTACATCGAAGGACTGGAACAATCTGCCTGCTGCGGTCTTCCCGTCCAACTATAATTTAGGTGTCTTCAAGGCTAGAGTGAATAGGCTCTTAATAAACTAGTGCGCCTGACCATCAATAATTGCATCTCCGCTTACCATCAGGTGGGATCGCAGTCAAGCACTGGTTTATATCTAATAAAAAAAAAACATAGTTTTTAAATCAGTTTTGGGTAGAAAATGTAACAAGAGTGCCGAAAATAGGTACTAAGTTAAAATATTGTCCTTCATGTAAATTATCTTCGTTAGCACCACATCCCAAGAACTACACCCTAAAACTCATCAAGATCGTTACAGTAGATATAGGCGAAATATAGAAATATGAACTTTCAAAGTTTTCGTAGTTTTCTGAAATTTTCTACCTTCTGACAATAATAAATACATCAAAAAAAGAATTAGCGAAATTGGTCCAGCCGTTCACGCAGTATGACGTGATCAAGATAAATAGGGATTAATTTTTATAACTGGTAGAATTTTCTCCATTTGAAGTATTTCCTGTAAAAGAACTAATCGATATTTTTCTGCCACTTTTTGCCAGAGCTTTAAGACTGCAATACAGATGTTTATTAAGCGGTTTGTGTTACAAACCACTTAATAATACTACAGATGTGAAATCTGACGGCGGTAACCACATTCAATTAGGTAGAGCGTTAAACAGTCTACCTATCTGAAAATAAAATTTAGGTAGCCGAGTCTGTTGGGCAGTATTCATAAACTTAAATACAAGATGCCAAGAACATAAAATATTAACGTTATGGTTTTAGGATTCGCGTCATTTTGTCATGGAAATGTGTGCAGTTAATGTCAGTTTAGTAATAATAACATGAAATAATGTTGGGTTCATAGAAACAGGATAAATGACGCATGGCCTATGAGACAATTTGACTGGCCTGTTGGTCTAGTGGTCAGTGGCTCTGACTGCTATGCCGGAGGTCGTGGGTTCGATTCTTACCCAGGGCAAATGTTTGTGTGATGAGCACGATCAATTTGTTTTTTGTCTGGGTGTACATTATCTATAATATGTATATATTTAGAAATATATAAGTATGTTTTGTTTATCAGTTGTCTAGTACTCATAACACAAGCTCTACTTAGCTTGGGACTAGACGACGTTGTGTAATAGTTGTGGAATAAAAAAATAAAAAAAACAAGCTACCCTCAAATGATAGCCAACCCCGTCTGTTTTCATAATGTAAAACTCACTTTCAGCTGATTACCATTTTTCAGGGCGTTTGTAGCCTGAATCATGCTGCGTGATTATTGAAAAGAATTGTGGCGGCCCCGGAATGTAAAAGGCAACTAAAGGAACACTACCTGCACCACTATAAACTGGAGGGGTTATTTTTCATTTATATCGCGTACATCGAAGGCCTCCTACAAGGCCTCCTCGGACCGATGACTTGGTAACGGTTGCGGGAGTCCGATGGATGCGAAACGCACAGGACTGTTCATTATGGCTACACTTGGGTTAAGCCTATGTCCAGCAGTGGACGTCTTTCGGCTAAAATGATGATGATGACATCGAAAGACTGGAACAATTTACCTGTTGCAGTCTTTCGGTCTGATTATAATTTAGATGTCTTCAACAAGACCAGAATGAATAAGTTCCTAATAAACTAGTGCGCTTCACCATCAACGATTACATCACTGGTTACGATCAGGTGGGATCGCAGTCATGCACTAGTTCATAAAACAAGAAAAAAAAAACGACTTACCACCTCAAAAAAAAAATGCAGCCTGAATCATCATCATTTCTGACAAAAGACCTCCTCTCCTGGACTTCACCCAGGTGTCACCAGATTGTCTGATCCTGTGGCTTAATGATTTGCTATTTAAAGCAATAATTTAAATGATTAAACCACTAACTAGTTAGCGAGCTGGACTTGTGCCCAATATTTGATATGCCAAGTATTAATCATCTACATACCTAATCCGATGCTAATTAGATAGCTCCGATTTTGTAGCATTCTATAAAACATTGTACATAGCTGTTTAATTTCTAAAGTACTGTTTTAGTAAAAAAAATCTTATCCAAGTACGTAAAAGGAGAAACTGACTGACAGGCATATCAACGCACAGCTGAAACTATTGGGATTGGAACGTGAAAATTCGCACAAGGTTTCAATTTATGACGTAGGCGAGCTCTAAGAAAGGATTTTTCTTAATTCACCCCTTAAGGGGATAAATCGGGTGTTAAAAGTTTATATGGAGGAACCCACTTTCACGCAGGCGAAGCTGCTGGCAGAAGCTAGTCTTTTATATGTAGGGAAGTGCGTAAAAGAACCTTTGACAGATTTGATGTACGTACATTTTCTCATTTTGATACGGAACTCCAATGATGTCCACTTGGTACTGACTTACATATCCCCGACTTTTCCAATAAAAAAAGCATTTATTGCAGGCAACCAATAGCACCCATACAGCAATAAAAAAAACAGAACACACACATAAGGAAATACATAATTACACTATCGGACATAGCCAGCAACATGTCTGCAACAGCAATGTCCGATATAAGGGCAATCATCGCCAGAACTGTATTGGAAATGCCCCGCACCCTGCGCGCCAAGGCGCGCTCTGCTTGCGCATGGTGGTGTGAAAACAGTCGGTGTAAGCTTCCGCAAACATGCCCGAAACACTACAGAAGCGGTGCAGCCCCAATACCGCCCTGAACGCGTTATTTTACTGGATACGGAGGGCACTGTGTAGGAAACCCATAGGCTGCACGCGTACAATGAAGTGCAAAAAGTTTTAAAAAGTGTGATCTTGTCATCATTTGAACACCGTGCAAACCTACCATATTATATCTATCATATAGCTCTTACTCCTCCCTATATACTCGTAGATCTACATTTTTCTGCAGTGCTATGTTTCACAGACACTAAATTCTATAGAAATCTACGTAAGTCTATACTAAGTCTGTACCGTGTGAACACATCATAAAACACAGACGACGAAAACGCGAATTAAAGAGGTCACTTATATCCATATTATCTTACAACTAGTTACAACAAAGTACGTTTACAAAGCATTCCCAAAGCCGATTACTGTGCCTCTCCATAGTTATCCAACCATTGCAAAAAAAGTACCTTTATTCTGCTTTTATAGAACCATGAAAAAAATAAAAACAACTGTCCCACATAATCCAAAAACATGGAGGCCGCATATTCCATTTTAACTCTCGTTCCTCGTATGCCCGTGCGCATCTGTGGTACAATCGTTATCTAATCAATGCACAATGCCTGCCACAAGTCAGTGTGCCACTCTCTGGGAACGAACGAGTTCCATTTATAACACTCTTTTAGTATATGTACGCACGTCGAGCTAATATTGTAATATTGTGCAGTCAAGTGCATTTGATCGTTAGTTTATACGATAAGGTAGCTACGCCCCCAGAAATAAGTAGGTGCGGCTGATTTGACACAATTCAGAACAAGGTAGCACTCTCAAGTAAAAGCTTGTTCTCATAGAAAGAACTAGCAGTGATGGCCTAGTGGTAACGGCTCCGACTTACAAGTTGTAGGTCGCGGGTTCAAACCTAGCCAGGCGCATTACTTTGTATTATTTATTTCATCACCACTGCTCTCAAAAACTGTAAAGAAAAACATCGTGAGGAAACCGGGATGTCCTAAAACCAAAAAATCGAAGACATGCTACATTCACCAATCTGCACTGGGCCCGTTTGGTGGATTACGGCTCGTTCCTTCTCCTAGAGAGAGGAGGCCTGAGTCCCAGCAGTCGGAACATTAAAAGGCTGATTATGCTATGCTTATGCTTACACGTTACTTCTTGCCAATCAGCAGTGGAACCACAAGCTCGTAACGCGATCCATTTTACGACCTAAACTCAACAGTTAAGGGGATGGAGCTATATAGGGTGTATATTTCTATCAATATTGCTTATTCTCGCTCGCCGGACTGACATTTTAACTCATCATGGTAACTCCCAAGCCATAGGTGCTGTCATCCCTAAGAATGATTTTGTCTACCTTCTACGTCCCATCGGACGAATGAAGGAAGAGAGAATGCACCTGTCTTCATTCTTTTTTAAGTTCTTGACTGCGATCCCACCTGATGGTAAGCAGTGATGCAATCATTGATGGTGAGGCGCACTAGTTTATTAAGAGCTTATTCACTCTAGCCTTGAATATCAAGAAGAATCATGCACATATTTTTGCGCTATACCACCTGCGTCGAGGTCTAGTCTTCGATACCTACTAGTATCATATTGCCAAATCCAAAGTCACTTTGAAATTCAAATCACTTAGGTGAACGGAAAGACAGCTGAGAGCTGAAAAATTCCATGTCATCATCGCGCATCAAACTAACAAATTCTCCTCTCCACATATATCAACGTACATAATATCAAATTGCCTAACATACAAACCGGTACAGGCGAACTAAACACGGAACCAGCCTACATAGAAGACGTTCCACTTCCGCTTGCAACTAGACAGACACATGGCTAACTTTATGATTCTAACTCATGCCAAGCTTCAGACAATCTTCGAAGTTGGTACTGCGCACTAGTTGCGCTTTTCGCTTTAGGAAACTGGAGCACAGTGGTATCCACTATCCGAGAGTTTAAAAACCCATTGCTGGACGTCAGTATAATCACCACGTCTTCGTCATTCAGCAAAAACTCGTCCATTCTTCAGTAGTCTTAGTTAGATAATCGTTTTTTCACCGAAATACTTCCTCTGCTGAGTGAGAGGTCTCCCCAAGCACCGCCATAGCGATCGATTCTGTGCCGACCGCATCCTGCAGACTCCTGCGACCTTCGTCTGGTCGTTTATCTCTCATCGTAACATACGTTTTGTTTTGTAGGTTATCGTTGCAGTAGTCAATTACTCAAAGTCCATAGTCTTGATAAATCAGTTTTGTCCCATGACACCCACAGTAAAAGAGGGGGTGGCTATTTTTGCGTTACAAAATCGCACTGTTCCTACGCCCAAGTCTGTTGAAAGCCACGCCACCAACGCCTTCCGGATTTATCTACTCTACTGGTTTCCTTTAGGTCAATGCATTGGTTCAACTAGCTGAATGCATCCTCTAATCTCCTAATAGTATAAGTAGGTTGATATACGTGTGCAGTTTATTGATATTTAGTTGTATGATCCCGATCTAGAATTTATGATTGAGCAACATCGTTACGGAACGCGCCTTGACACTACATGACCCAATATGAGTTTTGGACTGATAACTGTTTCTAATTTGGTTGGGCGCCTAAATTAGCAAGAAATTTAGACTTCGTGCCAACATTTTTTTTAAACCTGTAGAAGTCCATTGCCTCCTAATAGTTAGCATGATGAGTGTTGGCGAAATATTGGTACAATCGTAATACAAATTTACAAAATAGCTTTATTTTGGCACCTTGTGGGGTAAAGACTCTAAGCACGAGAATACTTTCGCAAGAAGTTGGAGTAGTAGTAGATTTATCACACTCTTGATTTGTTGTATTCGTTTTCCTCTCAATATCATTCTTTATTTATATGTATGTATCTATGCTTATATTTATTATTGTTCTTATTTTCTCTCTGTCAGTCTTCTATTAAGCTGCACCTGCCATGTTATGTCTCTGTGCCACCCTAAGGTCGACTGGTAGAAAATATCGAAAGCATTAAGTCCGCCTTTGTATAATGTTTCATTAGTGCATAAAGTTTTAAATAAATAAATAAACTCTTGTAATATCCCACTGCAAAGGCGGGAAATATTCTCAAATATAGAGAGGCGCAAGTCCATAAAATTTTGAGAAGAAATATTCGTAATCAGAAGATATTTTATTCTTGCTACAACGCAGGTCATTAGAGAACGGTCATAAAATGCACCAAAAAGCGGAGGACCATTATGCAAACACCGAACATCAGTCTACTAAAAAACTTCAATTACGCCAATAAATTGCTCTTTCGCTATTTGCCGTCAATCTAATACATTTCCGGCTAGTCTTAAATTCTTCAAAACAAAAGAAGTACAATTGGATAATTACGGCATATGCGTCATACGTCCGTAACTCATTCATTTATTTCGGAATGTTTTCCAAGCTGTTTTCGCCACTCGTCAATTTCAATACCGCCATAGATTAAACCGTGTGTTTGTTTGTCTGTGAAGTTTTGTGTTACTATTTTAGCTGTTGCTTCTGATACGGTACCTTCTCATATTGTTGCCTTTAAAGCTTTAGATTCTCTTCTATCTTATCTATTACATTGTACTCAGATGTTATCTGCCATAACTGATTAGAGTCTAGACTTGACTGATATTGGGAATGATGTGGCTAATTTTTTGGTTTTATTTTTCTTACATACTAAATTGAATACATACTTGAACTCTATCATAGGTCAATAATATTATTTTGGGTTGTGTAGTCTTAAGATAATGCAGCAGTACCCAGCCCTTTGCAGGACTGTACGAAAGACTTGCCGCGGGGTAACTGAAGGAACGTTGTTGGGTTTTTGGTAAGCAAAAGTCTGAAACTCTCTCACTGTACCCAGAACGGGAGGAATTATTTGATCATTTTCAACCTCAAAAATCAAAACTCAGTCCTTTTAGTGTATTTGATTATTTTAGTCTCCTCTGCCTATATTTGCAAAGTTATTAGGAACAAGGGAACTTCCAAAGATTGATTAAAAACAATTTCGATTTATAAACGATGCCTCTAGCTTAAACACCCGGAGGAGGACATAGAGCATCCCAGAGCATTATAACTTTTAGTCATAAATCTTGGACTTCGACATCAACATGGAAAGTGAAGTAGAAATATCCGGCTTTTATTTGTTTTTAAAATAACCGTATAGCCGTGGGGCTATCAAAGTACGCCGATGCCGATGGTATATACTTACCTACGTTCAGCTTACTTGGCGAAATGCCATTGTTTTCACATTCTAACGCTCGGGTCGAGGTGGAAACCGGCATGTGGATTATTTATGAAAATTACTCTCTCGACGGTATTTTTAGACTGTCCTATGACAGGGTGAAGGACTTTTTTGAAGTCTACTTATTTGTTTTTGTAGTTGTTTTCGTTTTGGTAGAGTCAGATTTTCACTATGGAAAAAACCTTACCAAATACTCCATCAATCTTTTATATCATTGTCTGCCTTATAACCAAACAGATGCAATGATTTGGTCTTATAACTGTCTGTCTTTCTATGTTCAATAAGATCAATCTCAACGACTTCTCTAATGCTTTACCAGTATCACTTGTTCACGTTTTATTCATTGATTTGAACACAGCTTTCTTAGAACTGCGATTACTCTCATTTGTCAATATCATGAGGTCTTTCTTCGAATTTAAATAAAACATTCACAAGTTTAATTCTTGATCCAGAGATGACTGTTTCATTTAGATATTATTGAATACTCCACTTCGCTCCTGATTTAAGAATAGGTTTCTATGAATCAAAGGTGCTAGTGCCATTAGATCATTCTACGAAAATACTACGACACGTGTATATCAATGAATAACAAGCCACAAAATAGTGTGATGACGTCACTGTCCATATATTTTGCCAATACTTTGGAACCTGTAATTTTACGTAGTTTATTTTTTTTACCATAGAGCAAAGAAGTTTGTGCTGCACCATAAATTTACTTTTCTTTCCCGTGGGAATCGAAAACTTTCCCATCATTGTCTCTGATAGAAAGAGAATTCCATCGTGGCGTTGTATGGATTCTTCAAACTGGTTGACACTAGTTTGAAACATCACTATTGTTAGATTCACTAACTTCAAGGTTACTTGTTATTCTTTAGATTCATAACTTCAAGATATGACTGGTTTTTATACGTGACTTATTCATTTAACTATATTTTTTTATGTATTTCCTGTACAGTCTCTGTTTATATTGCTACAAACATCATAACTGAACTGAAGCTCACTCATAGATTAACCTGCAGAAGTGTAGACTGAAAATTATTAATGTCTTGCACCCAAAATTAGATATATCCCGAAATATCCCGACTCGCAGTCACGATCGAACAATTTACGTAGGAATAGTAGTCTGTGAGAGTTCGTGTGCTATGTCTGCTTTTTGCATGCAAACGCACGTGAGGCGGCGTCAATGATACAGTGAGCGAACAGTCAACGCGCGACCTCTCGACGCTTATCACGACGCACAACACTACAGCTTTCAATTAACTAATAAAGTTAATTCGATTCACATACGACCGGGGGACGACACTATTCGTACCTATAGCTGGTCGTAAAGAAAAAAAATCTACAAATGCTGTGAACTTTACAACGTTTACTTTTCAAAATTCGAATACTGGAGCTAATTCATGGTGTTTAGTGTTACCGTTCATTGCTAATTTCCGCGAATATTCGATGATGTAACCGTGAACTATATGGTTCCTTTGTTTCATGATCAAGCTCGACAAACAGTGATTTCTCAGAAGAAACTGAAAGTGTTTTAGTGACACGTTAATTACTGGATCATTTCCTGCTGTTTATAGGTACGTCAAATAATAAATTCTTTTTTTATAATAATAATCATACATTGTTAATCATTTTTGTGTGTATATGCAATGCCGGTGCGTTTGTGGCGAAAAGCCAAAATTTATTATTAAACTTGTAACAGAAACTGAAGTAATACTCGGTATAAGAAAACGAAGGTTATTCTCGCGACAGATACACTTGATTTTTATTTGATGAGTGTGTTAATTAAATGCTTGATAACACGGCTGGTCTATTTTTAGAGAGATGATTAATAAGTAGATATAACTCTTATTAATGAACTAGACTAAACTATCTAATAACCCCGTGATTTGAACTTAAAATGATTCAATGATCACTCAATTTATACAAAAATATTAAGTGTGCAGCACAAACGACGTGTCAATAAATTTGTTTGCAACGCAAATATTTAATTAACATAATATTTTCCTACACCCACTAAGTATATCTTATTAGCAATACAATGCTAAATTTAGTTGAGTTCACAATTAGCTATTCGCTAGGTTATTTCAAGTAAACAAATCGTTATAGATAGCCTAGATTGAATGTGCAACTAAAATGGCTGTTTACCTAAAAACTTAGCGAATTCGACCTTGATCAACGCACTCTATCAAGCAGAAAATAGCGTTTATTTTTAATATTTCACAGTATTAGGTTCAAGATAAAAAAAATTATATAATAATTGATTTGTCAGTCTGCTTGTACAAAATGAAGACCTAAATCTACGAAGGGCAAATAATTAACTTAAAGTATACTTTTGTATAAAACCCAAATCCTCTAAACGGCTTGACCGATTTGGATGAAAGTTTGTGTGTATATTTATGTGGGTTCCTGGTCCGTTTGAAAATAAAATTGAACCCAGTAAGGTGGTGCTGCAATCGGGTTCTTAATGTTTTTTCTGACGAAAAGTCAGCTTTCGGGTAGGACATCTACCGGAACCGTTAATATTATTCTTCAAAACATATTTTAATTCATTCGTGCGATGTATTTTGTTACAAAAATTCCTGTTAATTATCCTCAATAAAATCCGAATCATGGATTCCCTGATTTTCAAACTTCCTGTATAATTTTGTAACGACCTAATATTATAATATTCCAATTTAAATGTTATTGATTTATACTGGTTGCTGCCAGCGGCTTCGCCCACGTGAAAGTAGAAAATTGTACTGAAGTAATATACTCTCGGGATAAAATGTATCCTATGTCTATGGACTACCCGTGTACCAAATTTCATCCAAATCCTTTCTGCCTTTCGAGCGTGAAGAAGTAACAAACATGCACACTCACAAACTGTCGCCTTTATAATGTTACTGTGATTTCCTCTTATGTATACTTATATTTATATAGTTCACCATACTTTTACCACAAAATAGATGACTAAGGAAACATAAAACGTAAAAAAATAATATATCACATCGTGTTTTAGACCGATAGGACCTTTGTCACAAAGCCGAACTTATTCCCAAACCCGATGCGCCATATTTACGTCTTCAAAAATGAAATATGTACTGTTCAAACTTAAAATATCGGCCTTCACTTAAGTACTGTGGCTATCATAGCTATTTGATGATGTAATACAGATAGATTGACCTCCGTCTGCGTATGAGTTATCTCACGTATAGGAACCAGTTTCTAATGTAGGTTGGACTTGGAGCAAAGAATGAAGCGGATATGACAAGTCATGGGATTGGTAGAATTTCGTCTTAGGATGTTGTGAATATTTAACACTAAAAATAAATCTTTTTCTGAAAACCGGTATCGCCGGCATCAAAATTGGTTATAAAATGAAACTAAGGCAATTTGAATGTCAAATATTTGTATGAAGAAAAGCGAGCGCGTAGTGGGGACATCTCGCTATCTCTTTTCCACGCGTGTAACCTAATGACTGTGACGTCACATTGTAGTTTGTGCATCTTTTTTCTGTTACTTGACAGTTTCCCCTTCTACCAGATTTGAGATGTTTCTAACTTATTTAATTTTGAACGGATTTGAAATATTCTTTCTATCCATAATCTCGACTTTAGATAAAGAATAGAATAGAATAAACTTTATTGTACACCTAAAATAGTAACAAAACTTTTACACAAACTTAAATTTATGGGTACAAAGGCGGTCTTATCGCTGACAGCGATATCTACCAGACAACCTTAGGGTGGAATGTAAAAATTTGAAATAGGAAAAGGGGTGTAGTCTGCGGTGTACTGCAAATTAATAAAGGAAATATTAGATTAAAATTATAAACTAAACTATACATAGACGTAATATAGCTATAAAAACAAATAATAAAAAAAAGCTACTAAAGCTATTTTCTTACAAAAAGAAAAGTTTCTGTTCTAATAAAGCTTAATATTTTTAGAGAGTGAAAAACCTCGATAACAAGGAATTTTCACTTTAAAAGACGTCACGTTTATTCCATATTCTCCATTCTTCACTGAGACCTAACCTAACCTCTTATACGTAGTGTGCTGACTGCTGATGTCTCCGTCCCTCTGATGACAAAACTTTGGTACAAATTGGTAATGGCTCAGCCAGCTCGTGTGACATAGTCGATACTGGAAGTTAACAACACTGAATTTGTTCACATAATGTGAGGTCCACTAGAAACACTAATTGGAGATTCGGGTTTATAATTAAACAACCAAATTGACAGTAAATAGACACATTTAATGTGTGTACCTACCATTTATAGGATAGTTGTACCAGTATGTACCAGAGAGTCGAGGCTTTGGGCGTCACTTGTAGGGGGTTCGTGGAATTTAAATTGTCCACACAGTGTAAAAAGAGCATAATATTGTTTAATCTTTATCACACAATCACGTGTAAAATACAACATGAAGACGAGAAGGGCGGATTTCTAAATAGAGAATTTTGTGTTAGAACTTCTCGAACCTTACTTGAATACCAAGAGATGGCTTAACTACTACCCCCAGCACTAATAGAAATCTCACACTAACCCTTAATATTTAAATAATTCGGTTTTCAACTGAACCATAAGTTCAGTTGAAAACCAGCGTCAGGCACTAGTTGCCTGGCATTTATTCTGAACTGGACCTATTTTGGTGCAGCCATGAGGCACACAACTATATTTTTTGCTACTGTTTGTTTTTTATACATATTTTTTTTGTTTCGTGTTACCTAATATTATGTTTGTGCCTTGTGCTGTACCAAATAAATTCTTTTTTCTTTCTTTCAAAATATTCCTTTATGATTTTTTTTTTTTTAATTATTTAGTATAATTTTCGTGAATCATTAAACATAAAAATATGCTTTGTTGACAAGCTGTCAACTCAAAATGCTTAAATCAGAAACGGGGGGTGCATACATAGAAAATGTTCATCACTCTAATCACACTAATATTGTAAATGCGAAAATTTGTGAGTGTGTCATTTCTTCACGCTCAAACGGCTGAACGGATTTGTATGAAATTTTATTACAGGGGTAGACCATGTCCTGAAATAGGTAGCACGTAGTCATTGTCATTTTAAACTTACGTTCATAAATCCCGACTCAGCTAAACGTGATTCCCTGCGAGTCATTGCACTGTACCAATATGTGGAAATTACTCATAAACACGACTCTAGGGAACCGACATAAAATTAATCGGTTTTCAACAATAATTTACGACTTGATCTACGTAATAAAATCACCACTTTGGGTATCCAATTAATGGACATCGAAGTAAATATCGATATCAGAACAGGTATTTTGATGTGACAAGATATCACTGGTGTAGCTACCAAAAGACTAAACAGTCAGTGCCCTGGAGCTTCCAAGCTCGGGAAACCTCATAATGAACTAGCGAAAAATTTTGCCACCTTAAAAATCTAAATAATACAATTGAAAGAAAAGAAAGAAAAATATTTTATTTGGCACACGTACACAACACACAATGTAGAAACAACATGTAAACACTTAAGATAAAAAAAATAACAAAATAAAATAACTAACATTGTTTTGTTATCATTGTGCAATTCATTTTAGTCAGTAAAAGACTGACACTCTCTCGCTCCACCCAGAGCAAAATATTTTATTTGATGATTTCCCAAATAAAAAAATGGGCCCTAGCTTTTTTGCCTCAGGGCCGTTTATCATCTAGCTAAGCCACTACAAGATATATACCCCTTTTCTATCATTCAAGTTTCCATTCCACCTTTATATAGTAAATATGATATTGCAGTATCCAGTACAGCTTAGGTATTACCATACCCGTTACCCGCCGGTGTATAAATATCGTTTTAAGTTATTTTTAGTTCACCGTTATCGTATTTTCTCCCCGATTTAACCCTCAATCCGTTTAGGCTCTAATAATTTTATTTGTATATTAAATTTAAAGTGATTGTTTTTTCAAGAGTTAAATTGTGTATACGTCACCGTAATATTGTAAATACCGTTGGATTATAATCTGCTATAATCTACTGAAAACAAAATGCGTTGAATTGTTAAGTAGTTCATAATCTTTCGACAGTTTGCAATCTCGCGGGATAGATTATAATCTAACGGTATTTACAATTTTACGGTGACATAATACAATATGTTTTTTTTTACGAATTTTGGCCAGCTGAAGAGGGGTAGATTTGGAAAGAGATTGTACCAAGCGTTGAACAAATAAATTAGAAAATTATTCGAAGTAGCTTTTTGACACCTGTGGTCTTTTTGGCTATGGCTATCACAAAACGGCTCCTAAAAGCTTTAGTCATAAGCGACAGGGCAGCTCTTGAATTTTTTTTGCATTTTGCAGGTCATCATCAATTTGTATGTTGATTAAAATTTAATTTGCGACCGTAACTATTTATTACAGCATCATAAAATAAGCAAAATCATGAAAACGACCCTCTTACTTGGACGTATTCAGAGGGTCGTATTCATGATTTTGAATGGGTCATCATTATCATCATCATCGTCATTGAATGGGTATTTTATGAAAAAGTCATTCATTAAAGTTAGCTTATTTAAGGGTTAGTTTTTAATTTCGCAGGTTTTTCTGCCCCTTCCCCCTAAGTCCTACTCATATTCGGTTACGAAATCTTAACGGTGATAATCGCCATGTTCCCACAAATCATTACACACAGCTATCTGCAATGAGGATCGTGTCGTGTTCAGCTATTGGAACTTGACGGGCTAACGGTTTCATAATATGACCCTGGTGGTCATATTATAAAACTTTAATAACTTTGAAGGTACATACTATAATACGTGCTACATACCATAGCGTACTGTTTATAATAATTTAACAAACAACCACAAAGCAAGGCTTGGCATTGATGACTCAATACTCAACAAATACTTTGACGAATGCATCGTGAATACTAAGCGAAGAAAATCGTAGTATAATGTAAAACATATACTTCTTCTGTTAATGTAAGGGTGTGTTTCCACTAAAGCGGAGTGGGTAAAAAAAATCAAATATTTTTGTTTTACATAGGCCTATATGGGCACTTATAAAACGTCAGAAACTAGTGCACGGTTCCAAATTGGCCGTCTCCTATGGAGAAGAACCTGCAAGAAACTCCATGGTTGCTCATTTAAAAGGTGGAGTGGAGAGAAGTGTACCATGAATTGGCAAATCGCAGTGCTCGAAATCTCCACTCCGCATCATTGGCAGCAATAAGTAGAACGGAGAAAAGCAATGAAAAGAGACAAGTGTTGCCGAGTGGAGTTGAGCTACCCTCCGTTTCGTGCTCTCCGCTCGGTACCCGACTCCGTTCTGTCCGGCGCGAGGCTGCCTGTTCATTTTTTTCATTTGAAAGTCCGCTCAACTCTAGTCCACTCCACTTACACTTCTCCTTCTTCTTCTTTCTTGACCAATATTTAGCTACCTAGTCCGCTCTTGTCGTTGGCCTCGCATAAGTTGTGGAAGGTGCAGGTAGTTGTGCAAGCTGAGCAGGAAAGGAGGTGAGGTAAAAGGGGAAAAGGGGCTCCACAATGGCACTGTATTTCCGATAAGTCAAGGATAATACCGCATTTGGCCAGATGACTCAAACTTCCCTTACACTGTTTCACTGATGCAGAGTGGAGATTTTGAGCACTGTGATTGGCCAATTCACGGCCCGCTCCGCTCCACTCTACTCCGCGTCAGTGGAAACGAACCTTAACAGCATGCACTGGATAAGGAAACCATATCGGTTTTCCTTTAATCTCTGCCACTAGTTAACGTTGGCTTCTAACGTTAGAAAATTGCACTCATTTTCTTTACTAATGTTTTTCTTATGTTGTGGATATAAACTGACTTCGAAAAGGAGAAAAAGGAGGTCATCAATTCGTGTGTATAATATTTTTTCTTATTTATGTTTATGTGCGAATATTTTTTATGCATTTCGATAAATGCTCTAATTTTGTTTTTTTTTTTTTATTTGATATTGTACCTTAGTCGTCTCGTTATAAATTAAATTAAAATTCATTTATTTTGGAAACCAGTCCATATTGATTACAATTTTTTTACATTAAATGATTAAATTTAAAAAACAAATAAAAAATATGAACATTACAAAAACACAACATTACAATAATGTCATTAAAAACACAATAAATTAAAATTAGTCAATTACAATTAAATAAAATAATGATTATTTATGATTTATTATAATTATTATTATTATGGTCCTACACCAATATCGGCTCCACCTAAATCCATTCGGAGTTTCTTATTCTTTCGTAAAGATGCGATAAAAATATTCGGAGTTTCAGTATGTTTATTTTTGTTTTCGTGGGGCTCTGTACAAAACTGTTTTATCTGTCAATAATGTTTGAAATGTTATAACAATGATTTGGTATTACTGGTAACTCTTTCTGTATAATTGAGATTAACAAGTTTAATGAGTGTGAAAAATTGATTGATAATTAATTTGTTAAAAAACTAATTGCCTTACAGTACTTTTCTGTATGTTTGATATTAAAAAAATAAAATTATCTTTTTACTCATGAACGCCCAAGTCAAAACATTGGTTCTGGAACGTTGACATTTTAATAAGAAGTTCTTGTTATGATGAATGCAAAAAATAAGAATTAATTTTACAATATTCACCCTCTAATGGGATGAAACGGGTCTGTCTGTCAAGACCCTTTATCTCGGTAATGCGTGGAGATATCGAGATGAAATTAAAACCATATACTTAGGTCTGCGGTCCCTTGAAGCTGTGAAAAAATCAAACTTGTAAGTTGACGAAAAAAAAAAGATACGGCTGCTTAGATTGCAAGAAACGTATATTTCGACAGTCTCAAGGGAATCAAAATTCAATTTCATCAATTAAATTAATATTAAAAAGGCGAAAGTTTGTGAATATGTATGTGCATTTATTACTTTTTTACGCTCGAAGGGTTGGACGAATTTGGATAAAATTTGGCAGACGGGTAGACCATGTCCTGGGATAGCACATAAGACACTTTTCCCTTGAAATAATTTTCTACTTAAACTATAATAATAATAATATTGTATTGGAACAATAAACTTGTTTACCAAATTTTAAGTGTTCGTTAACAACTAAATTAGTTTAAAACTGTGTTGTAGCCATTAGCGCCCACCTCCAAGAAGGGAGACGTCGACGTTCCAAAATTTATGATAATTTTTTTACAATTAATTTATACTCGAACTACTTGGGCGAAGCCGCTAGTAACAGCTTGTCTATCATAACGTGTACTCACTTAAATATATTACTTGTATCTCAACCACCTATGTTCTCAACTAAAACCTCTCTTAATACGGTTAATAACCTTACTTGAATATTATATTTCATCCAATGGCATGCTCTGTTGAGTGCCAGTCTGCCAGTGTGAAGCCAACAAATTGCTCCCGTAATTATTGTAATAGAGAACAATTTTATTTTTTTGCCCCACACAGTTAATCATCTGTTTGGACATAATGATTTGCCCTGAGGTTCATTATTTAGGGTTCCGCACCCGAAGGGTAAAACGGGACCCTAGTACTAAGTCTCCGTTGTCCGTCCGTCCGTCTATCTGTCTGTCTGTCTTTCTGTCTGTCAGCAGGCTGTATCTCATAAACCGTGACAGCTAGACAGTTGAAATTTTCACAGATAATGTATTTCTGTTGCCGCTATAACAACAAATACTAAAAAACAGAATAAAATAAATTTTTAAAGGGTCTCCCATACAAAAACGTCATTTTTTTGGTCTTTTTTGCTACGTACGGTACGGAAACCTTCGTACGCGAGTCCGACTCGCACTTGGCCAGGTTTTTTTTGGTTATGATTCATTGCTACGTAAAGCCTTGGTTGGAAAAAAATGTCTGAATAGACTTGATAACAAAAAAAAAAGTTTTATAGAGTAAGGTTTTTATCGTACCTAAACGTTTTATTATTCTTATTTTAATCCAATGATTTGGCAATTCAACAAGCAATACGGAGGAATATGCATGAAAACAATATTTGTAAACTAATTAGTTTATCAATAAACTAGCTTCTGCCATCAGCTTCGCCCGCGCGAGAATAGGGTTCTCCATACAAACTTTAGACCCCCGTTTCATCCATTTATAGGTTTTTTTTTTTTTTTTTTTTGGGTGGGAAAATCATTCTAATGACATCCCCGCTCTTGGGCGGAACGGGAGATAGTGTCAGACTCTTACTGACTAAAAACCCACTCCTGTTCCTTCGTTGCCTTCGTCCTAGGGCCCCGGGTTTCGCTTTCACACTACCCAGGGCCCCAGTAGGCTTCGACCCTGCTGGGCCCCTACGATTTGCTGACATCTCCTTGAGGCGCGCGTGGAACAAAACGCGCCGTCGACGACTTGGGCTCGGTCCGGACGGTTACCGGACGGTCAGACGGCGAGCCACCCATTGCTCGGCGTCTGCAAGCCCGCGCCTACGGTGGCCGGAAATCGGGATCGGAATCCCGGCGGCGATTGGGGCGTGAGGACCTTTGCCTCACGCGATCGGCCGCCTCCTTTGCTAGCATTACTGCTTCGCAGAAGGAGGCAACCGCCTGCCACTCCTCCTCGCTCCGGACCATGGCCTGTACCAAGGCCCGGCGCGAGAGATCGCTGCCGCCGATCGCCCCCGCGAGGACACGGCGGTGCTCTGCCCAGGCGGGGCATACCTCTACCGTATGCTCCACCGTGTCCTCCGGGCGGTCCACACAATGGCGGCACCCGGGCGTTTCTTCCGCACGAATCCGGTGCAGGAACCTCCCGAACTTGCCATGTCCGGTGAGGACCTGCGTCATGCGGAAGGTGAGGACGCCGTGAGGTCTTTCCAGCCACTCCTCAAAGAGGGGTCTTATCGCCATAATTATGGCGTGCCCAGCACTGGGTTGCGACAGTCGCTGTTGCCATTCCACCATGAGATCCCGCCGGAAGTCTTTCCGCCATGCCGCGAGTTGGCGCGGCAGCGGAGTTTCGCCCCGGCATCCATTTATAGGTGAATTTTGAAAAAATCCTTTGTGCTCGCCTACATCGTAAAAGGAAGCCTTGTACAAAATTTGACATTCCTAGTCCCGGGACTTTCGGCTGTGCGTTGATGTCAGTCAGCCAGTTTCTCCTTTTACTTATACATATATATATAGTTAAACAAAAATGTAAGCAAAAAAAAATGTGTACCAGTTGTGAAAATGAAAATAATATCAAAATTGAAAGCAAACGAAATATAACAATTTTCAAATAAATAAGATAAGTATATGTCTCTCTCTCGCCATGACGCCGCCGTTTTCTATGGTACTATTACTTAGGAGCTGTGGTGGCCGAATGATAACGACCCCGACTTATGAGTGGTAGGTCGCGGGTTCAAACCCAACCAGGCGCATTCCTTTGTGTAATTTATTTCATCACCACTGCTCTCAAAACGGTGAAAAAAAACATCGTGAGGAAACCGGCATGTCCTAGAACCAAAAATTCGAAGACATGTAACATCCATCAACCCGCACTGGGCCCGCGTGGTGGATTACGGCCCATTCCCTATCCTAGAGAGAAGGCCTGAGTCCCAACAGTCGGAACATTATAAGGCCGACTATGCTATATTACTTATTCTGTGCCGTAAAGATGTCATGGCTTTTGACGTCAAAGCTCATGTCGGACTTCTCTTTCATAATAGTAGTTTTGAAGCTTTTTTATTTCGTTGTTGATGACGATTTATTTTCTTATTTGTTTACCAGAGCTGAAAAGTAATTAGCAAATTTAAAAAAATGCTATCATATTCCGTATTTGTACTTACATCATTGTCTTCAATCTCAAGACAAAAAAATGATTAGCAAGAAATCTACTGACATGCGGGGTTACCATGACGTTCAAAGTAAGATTGTTTCATTCTTATTTCAGTGTGGGTAAGAGACGGAGCTATACAGGTTGTCTAGCGCCATCTCTTACCCAAACTGGAAATAAGAATGAAACAATCTTACATTAAACGTCATGGTACCATATAACCCAACTAGAGAAATTGTTATGCGGTCACTAAACCGCTTGCCACAATGACTCGAGAGTTGATCTCGTTATATTATTAGAATAGAAGGTTCTATTGTCCTCATATCCTTATTCCAATGTTAATTATAACCAATAGGTTTTTGTATACATCTCATCACAGTACCTATACACGTGCTCTGCTTTACCCCTAGATTTTTTTGTAAGTTAGTTCTGCAACTCGACCTCACCTTGTATCATCAAATTAATAGGTACGAGTATATGCTTGGACATTAATTTAAGGTTTCTCTCCGTTGTTATTTATTGAGGGTTTCTTTCAATTTTAATGTGGACTAAATCCTTTAAACTTACTCGGAATATGAGACTTAAACATAGCCTAACATAATCAACCTTCACTGCTGAGACTTAGGCCTCCCTTTGTAGTAGGACAGGTAATCCACCACGCGTGTTGATGGATGTCACAAGTCTTCGAAGTCTTGGTTCTATGACATGCCGGTTTCCCCACGATATTTTTCTTCACCTTTCTGAGTTACCTACCTGGGTACAAACCCAGGTACGGTACAAACCGACGACGTACAACATCCTCGTTACCGTTAGGCCACCACTGATATCTCTAAACAAACGCAAACATAAATAAAATTGTACAATATACTATACCAAGCGTCTGCTTAGCCTTTTCTGAACTAGGTTAGGGCCGGCTTCTAATCTAACCAGAGGCGCTTGAATATCAATCTACAACTACACACATAGGTATATTCAGCCAACATCTGGTCTCCACAATACCTTCAGTCAATCTAGTTCTCCTGGTAGAGGACTTAATTTGAAGAGAACTTATTAAGAACCAACTTAATTTTTATTACCAGTATTTATGGTCGTTTTTGTTGTTACAGGACGGTTAGCTTATTTTAGATATACCTACATGTAAGATGCTAACTGATTACATAGCGAATTCCAAATTCAAATTTAGAATTCGAATAGAAATAGACAATTTCGATTTAAGAATTTGAATGAGTGACTAAACTAAACTCATGGCTTTTTTTATAAATCGAAGGGTGCAAAGTGAAAAAGATTTCTGCAATTTTACGACTTACTAAAAATAATACATTCCACAAAACGGAGATCGCGTTATTTTTTGCACTTTTGACACGTGAAAGAAGGTAAGATTTTCCATATTGCGGAATATGATATTTTAATTTAATTACTGCAAAAAATAGCGCATAATTGCCAATATTCTTTCCACTTTTCAGCCATCGAAATAATGCCCTATGTCTAAACAAAAAGCTTTCATAAGTATCGTCGATTAGCCGATCCGCACTATCGCGTCTATATCGGGATGCATTTTTAATAAAAATGGCTTCCAAAAAAAGTAGTCATCTTATCATAAGCAAACAAGCCGGCTACCCATTCCCCTCCGGTTGACTTTCCAATTAAAGCATGATAGATAAACTCGCTGGTAATATACAACCTGTGAGCTTTTCGTACCGGTATGGAAATAAACGGTGGAAATATAACTAAATAGTCACTGAAGTTTGTAATTGAACCGGAGGATAGGAGTTTAATTGAATTTAATTATAGACTTTTCACGTACAAAGCATTTTGGGAACACATTTACTGCGTGCGTATAGCTAAGGAGGGGAATTCCGCGCCGGAGTCTGTGTTTCCTGCCCCCCCTAACCAAGTTACGATCGTTTCGTTTGCGTCGAACGCCTCGAGTAGGCCACGCCTCCGATTTCTTTGTTCTGACCACGTGACTGAGCGTTGAAATGACGTCAGAACAAAGGAATCGGAAGCGTGGCCTACTCGAGGCTTTCGACGCAAACGAAACGATCGTAACTTGGCTAGGGGGGCTAATAACTTTGTAGCTATTGATCGAATGCCTTCGAGATGTCGAAAAAGATGGGTAATGCTTCCCCGTGCTTCTCTATGGGTTCACTCCTCATACAAAGCAGGATATACTCATATCAAAAATTGTTTTATGACTCTTTCTTGTTTAGTTTCGTTAGTAGAATCTCTGGTCCTCTAAAGAAATCTAGGTAAAGCTAAAGTACCTAGTCTAGAGAGAACGGACAAAAATAACAAACTGACTGATAACAATAAATCAACGAAGTTTAAATGTGTTTGCCTTCCATTATATAGTCTGTCAAAAAATTTACATCAACAATACCTTTTACATTTAATTCCAGTTTTATAAATAATCTTTAAAGCGCGATAGATCAAAACTAAAAGCTCTACAAAAAAATCGTATTTTTGTTTTCTCATTAACTTATTTTTAATAATGCTTGTCCTGTATTTTTTTGTTTATGCGGTGTATAAATTAATAAATAACTTTGTACTTACGAACTTGTGCGCCCTCTACCTTCCATCAGCTGAACCTCGCAACAAACGTCACGCTACAAAAACTAGCTGGAAGGTCGCCAAAAGATGAACTCATCGCCAATCATGCAACTCCAAAATAATCGCATATTATTGTCATTTAACTCATATTGTTAGAACGCCAATATTACAACGGCTACGATTAATTTGATGACTTCAGTTTGCTTTTATGAATTTGAGTTTTTGTTTATTAGTGTGTACCTCGTATATTTAGTTACTTTACAAAGAAAAACTATTGCTATTACTTCAGATATGATTGAAAATGATTAATATCAGAAAATAACATCACATGGCTTTTTTTAGTTCCACTGTCTCGCCACAGATGGCGTTACTAGTATGTTAAATGGCTTGACCTACAAAACCAGCGGCATTGAGGAGAAAAACTTCCGATTTGATTTGCTGGTTATCTGTCAGTAAAAAAAATTTCATTACAATAAAATCACCATTAGGCTAGGCATTGCTCGCAGAACAGATAGTCGATGGGGACGAAAGGTTCTGGAGTGGCGACCACGTACCTAAAGACGCAGCGTTGGAAAGTCTCCCACAAGGTGGAGCGATGACCTGGTGAGGGTCGCGGGAATCCGATAAATACGTGACTAACAGGACCGATCGGTATGGTGGCTCTTGGTCCCAGGCCTATGTCCAACAGTGGACGTCTTTCGGCTGAAATGTTGATGATGTATTAATGTTTTATTTGCTGCCTTTAATAATATGTTAGAAAAAATAAACCATTTGGTTCTTAGCCTTAGTTAAAGATTCGAGTAACTTCATTAGGTACTTAAGGGAGACCTCCATAATTTAATTTTCTTCAAGTCTCTTAGTAAATACAGGTACGATGACCCAAAAAAGTAAAAGATTTTCCCACAAAGAGATGTTTTGCCATTTTATAAAAAAAAAATGTTTGCGTCTATCCGTTTAGTTACCTTATTTGCTGATTAAGTATTTGGCTACGTAGACACACAGAATAAAACTATATCCGTATTAGCATAACCTTAGTCTTTATTTCCGTCCTTTCATGTTCGCCCTTAGCTTAACTCACCTATTTGCATATCGTCACTAGGTATGAAATAATAATAGTTTTCCTGTTATTCTTCCTATTAATAGCCATATTTTCCTTGTCAGATAGGTACTTAGGTTTTTCTTTTATATAAATAAGTAGGTGAAGTGGTGAACACATTATTTGTGAGTATTTTTTCATAAACATGATATAGGTACCCTTCTGCTTCTTTTACTTCTTGCTTTTTTTTCTTTTGCTGTCTCTTGCTTCTGCTTTTGGGTTAGGTAGAGTTGGCGTTGTAATTTTTTATCATAATCATCATTTCAGCCGAAAGACGTCCTCTGTTGCACATAGGCCTCCCCCAAGTATCTCCATAGCAACCGGTCCCGTATGTCTCGCATCCATCGGATTCCCGCGACCCTCACCAAGTCATCGGTCCACTTTTCATGAAATGAAATATTGTTTAATATTTTTTGAACGTCAATGTCACCTGAAGTAAAGCAATATTACCAAGCAAGCGACTACAATACACAAATTTGTCGTCCCGGATGATATTAACTGCATACAAAAGATTGAAGTTAAAAACTTATTCCATTATAAAGTCCAGCGGAACATAAATGAGTCACAAAGCTAGTGAGGGGTACTCAGGGGCCCTCCTAATCGGAGGGCCCCTGAGTACCCCTCCCCTTCGAGGTTCAAAACTGCGTGACCTACGGAGAAGCCAAGGACAGGCCGATGAATTAATCATGTGGTAAAGAAGAAGAAGCCTGATCGCTTGTTGTTTCGTCCCATTATTCTTCGCAGATGTCTGCATCACTCCACTTAGGTAGAGGTGGTCGTGGAGTCCATTAAGATTAATACCAAGTTCACCCTGAGAGTCGAGAGGTTGGACTTTCGCCATAAGTTTAACATCAAATCATCTGTAGTATACAGACTTACTATCTTTTAAGAAGAAGGAATTTTGGTCGGCGGCATTTACGCGGAAGGTTACATGACATAACACCAAGGGTCTGCACAAAACCAATACGTCGACGACCAAACGTAGTAAATATTTGTTTCTAGTTTATAATTTTATGAGATTATATCGTAATACATGACATAAAAATTATGAAGTCAACCTGTCAAGGATTCTATGACCAGTTAAAAATAAACTGGTAGGGTCAAGTAATTTAATTAAAAAAAAAAAAACGATGTGAAGTCGGCTGTGGAATTAGCCTAATCAATTTACTGCTTCACTAGACACTAGAACCAGCCGAGCTAGACCAAGAAACATAAGTTAAAGCGCCCTCTAGTGACAGCCAGACTAACGAATAACATTTATGTGATCGTATTTTCTAACTTATATTGTATCCCGATGCTGGGCGAAGACCCACTCTTTCTCCTTTCAAACAAAAGGTTGCAGAAGACAGAAAATTCAGATCTTTAATGCTAATTTACTACCTAGTTGTGATAAAACCGACTACGCTATATTAATAGTTCTTGCGTGGCGTAATAGATGGCGCTACTTGGCGATGAGCTTCTAAGTAAAATAAAGTATAAAATGTTTTTTTGTTTGACAAATTGCTAATTGGTTAGACAACACGATAATGGAGTGTCAGTAGTTAATTGTTTCATGTTTAGTTAATGAAGTTTTAAAGAAATTACAGACATAGCAGTTGTTACTATTATTTATAAAGGTTTTATAGACCATATGCATCGTAGTCTACATTTTTTTATCAAAAAAGATAATTTATTTATGAAAAGTATATAATAATAGATTTACATAAATATGGGCACGTTTCCGTGTGCCTGCAATGTTGAGGAAGAAGTAATAATAATAATAATATTTATTTTAAGACAACTTTTGGTCCACATAAGTACTTCGACGCCTGAATATATTTTGTTTTTGTACATAATCTATCTACGTAGTTAGGTTTAGTGTAAACATACAAATTAACTCAACAACGTTGAATAGCATTCATTACGTGGTTTCGCAACGCTTGCCCCAGTCTTTTACGAGATATAATTTATTTACTTTAGCAGATATTTTTAACAGCGCCACCTACTTGTGCTGCCCTCTATCGACGTTAGTTGGTACTTGTTTTATTATGAAGATTTGTTATGGTGATGACTCATAACTTGTTGGATAATAGTGTGTAAACAGTTAGCAGGTTAATACCATGATACCCAAAGAGCAGTATTCTACGGCACATGGGTTGAATAAGGGCCTGATTCACCACCTTGAAATAAGTTCTGGTTAATAGGTACTTGGCAGATAAAATTGTTTGTAAGATTGTGTCTCTGTTCTAGTGGCATCGAGTGATACTGCTGTGTTATAGGTTGTGGGGTCGATTCCCGGGTTGGGAAAAATGTTATTTTTTTTCCATCTGGAATTTCTCAGTAGCATTTTGGAGCCTGACTTTGTGTCCGTTTGATAGCGATAATTTGTCCCTAACTTTTTACTGGGGCCACGGGTAGTAAGAAAGTGAAACCCGAGGCCCTGGGACGTAGGCGAAGAAGGAACAGGAGTGGGTTTTTAGTCAGTAAAAGTCTGACAATATCTCCCGCTCCGCCCAAGAATGGGATTTGTCATAAGATAATTGTCGTTTTCACCAAAAAAAAAAGTCCCTGACCTTTGGGTTCTGGTTTGGGAACATTTGAAAGAATTACCGTGGCCCTAAAAGGCAAAGGGCAAATGAAGGCACGTAGATGGGTTTCAGTAAAAGTCTGACACGCCCTGTCGCTCCGTTCTTAAGCGAGAGAAGTCATTTGATGACTTCCCACCTCATTAAAAAAACCTGGCAAAATGTAATATAATAATAATATAATATAATATCACACAACGCCGTCTAGTCCCAAGGTAAGCAGAGCTTGTGTTATGGGTACTAGACAACTGATAAACATACTTATATATTTATAAATACATACATGTATAGATACAATTACACCCAGACACAGAACAAATGATCGTGCTCATCACACAAACATTTGTCCTGGGTGGGAATCGAACCCACGACCTCCGGCATAGCAGTCAGGGCCACTAACCACTAGACCAACAGGCCAGTCTAAAATGTATGTAGTGGTTTGCCCTTGAGGGAACACAGGTAATATTTTGCTATAATGTTTTTCTGTTTATTTAAAGAACATCAGACCTCCATTACCATGATCACTACGTATCAGAAAATCATTAATAAATATGGCGTCACCTCAACAATTATTTTGTACACTTATAATAATTATGTTTTCTTTAATACACGTGCTATCGACGTTCCTACCTGCGAATGAGTCATAGTTCTATACTTGGAGGTTACTGAGCAAGAAATAAATTCAATAGATATCAAGAATATCAATTTAAATACCAAATCTGACAGAATATGTGTGCAGAACTTATCATTATCTCCCATCCTTTTCATACTTTAGTTTTGATCCTTTTATACCTACTGCTTACTATAGTGAAATCATAAAAAAAAAAACTATAAAATCTAAAGAAACGTGTTTACCCTTTTTTGAGTAGGGTTCCATCAACTAATGTCCTCTCGCGGTCTAGGACGGTGTGGAAAGGCGTGTCAGACTTCTATTGACTAAAACTACATCCTTCAGTTGTCTTTTGCGTTCTAGGACCACTAGTATTTCCCTTTCATACTTTTGCTCACTCTTACGGTAGTACATCAATATCTAGAGTTTTGTTTGATGCCAACTCTTACGCAAGTAGTCCTAGGTGGGGGTGGATGTGCAAGTTAAAGACTGAAAATTAAAGTTTAATGACAATCTGAACTCCAAAAAAAAATACACAAAAAAAAACAAAACTCAACAACACCGAATGAAAAACCCTCATTTCATACACAAACGTCCTTGCCTCTACAAATATAAACACAATAAAAGCAAATATAAAAGTAGGTGCGATGATACACGAATGACGTCATCGCTCCCAGTGGCACGAATCACTGTACAGTCGATGGCAAAAATATATCAACAGTAAATAAAATTCAAGAATGAGTTTTTATAAAGTTATGTCAATTTTGTTGTTGAAATCTTATTATTTACGAAATGAATAGCGGCGGTTCCACTTCTAGACCTTGCACCATTCAGTCCACTTCTTTCTATGTTGTCCTTTTTCTAGCAATATACGAGTTTGTCGCAAAAATTGTTCTATTATTATTTAATCAGTGCTGTTTTGTTTGTATTTTATATTCTTTATTGACAACTTTTATAAAACAATTCTATGTCTGTTGTACTTAATTATGCTCTCGCAGTCTTCTCCTTGATCAGCCACAGCCCATGTCTAGTTGCATCAGCCCTGTATGGGCTCCAGTATAATAAAATACACTCATTCATAGGCATAATTAACCACCCACCTTGTTTTTCATGATTTTTTAGATACTGTAAAATAGCTAAGTAGCAAATTAAGTATAATGGACACTTTTCTATGGACTCCGCATCCAGTGCTCTATAAAGTAGGTCATAGCATAATAGCACATAATCAGCCTTTGAATGTTCCCACTGCTGGGACTCGGGCCTCCTTAGGCCTGAGTCCCAAGTAGGCCATATTAATAATAATATATTAACTTTGTCTTCCACCTAACTTCGATTTTTGTCATTCAGTGGTGAATGTAGCCTTCGTTTCTATAACCTGGGTGAAGTTTACGTTACCCTGGTTTTCCTGTAAATCTACTATTGAAATACAATGAACTCGTGAATAAATATCCTTTTCAATTACTAGTTTTAGTGATATTGTGCCTCCCATGGTTGCATTAAAACAATCTTTTAACACACTGTTGATAAAAAAGCGATCGTTTCGAGCCGAAATTTATCTACATTATGTCGGCCTTGACGTAACCTTCGCGTGTTACTTACACCCTGTTTCTCGAAAATTTTTAATGCCGTCCCGGACAGTGGTTCGAGACGCACTGTTTGAAGGATTCAACGTTGGCTGTACCCAGCATCAGCAAAAGCCTTAGCGATTCTTTCTTCTATTGCGTTTAATGGCAATTTTATGATTGTTACCAATTACAGAAAGTCACGAAGACAAATTAAACACTTTGAAGGTTCAGAAACAAACAGAACCGAAATTAAAGTCACACAAATAGATCGTTAGGAATGCAAACTCACGCCTAAATCGCAACTGCTCAGCTAACATACAAGAAATGGGCCAAGGGTACAAAATGTTTAATTTTTTTTGCTAAAGTATCCATTTGAAAACATACATCTTGATAAGCGTCAATGTTTTTTTGGGTTGGTAAATCATCAAATAAATTCTGAGTAGAACGAGACAGACAGACTTTTACTGACTAAAACCCACCCTGTTCCTTACCAGTGTTGCATGCTAGAGTCATGGTGACTACAATGATCCTGCAGCTCTGGCAGGTCCAAGCGAGTTCCGTCGTTAGGTTCTTAAAGTAGGTGGACGGTTAATTGTGCCTGTGAGTGTAAAAAAACTACCTTCGCGTGTGTACGTACTACTACCATCAATCTGCTCTCAACGCTCATAGAGAAAATCATTGATAAATGTTACTAAAAGCATGCTTATTTTTGTACCTAACTGTACCTATGTAACCATGACATTGAGCACGGAAACAGACTACATAATAGACTTTAAGTGACCGTGACAAATATGCTTTTAAACGTGCGCCTACGCAGCTCAGTCCTGCGGGTATGTCGAGAGAGTGGGATTTGCATAGCGCATAATGTATGGAGGTGTTCTCTCTGCTGGTATTAAGGTGGTTTCATATTGGCTAAACGTTATTTATCTAGTCCGTACCAAGAACGACACTTAGTGAGTGGTTTTTAAGGTATCGATCGCGTCGAAGTAAACGTTAATTTGTACTAGAACCATTTATTTAGAGGCCATCTTTTTTTTTAGGTGGGATATCATCAAATAACTTCTCACGCTCTGGACGGAGCGAGAGGGCGTGTCAGACTTTTATTGACTAAAACCCTCTTGTGTTCCTTCAGTTGCCTTTTGCGTTCCAGAGACTCGGTAGCTCTTTCAAATATTCCCGCAGCCCTAGCAGGCATCGGTCCTATTGGGCCCCATTACTTTGATGACATTTCTTTGAGGCGCCCTTAGAACCAACGCGCCGTCGACACGGGCTTAATCCTTACTAGACGGACGGCGAGTTACATCGCTCAGTTACATTGCTCATCGTCCGCAAGTTTGCGCCTACGTCGGCTGGGCCTTCGAGCGACAGCGGCCGCCGCTGCAGAACCGACGTCTTCTGCAGCGGCGGCCGCCTGGTGACACTAACCTTTTTTTTTCTATTCGAAGCATAATATGTGATGTGATATGTGTTAAAAAAGCTCACGGAATACTACTACACTTACAGATGTATGAACGTAAATGGAACAAAAGGACTAGGTAGGTATGTAAGGATTGCAGCAGAAGGTTTTCTGTAGTTTCGGTCGACCCCTATGCGAAAAATACGTGTTTTTATGCATACTCATCAAGTAGTGTTTTTGGTGCGTAGGTAGAACTTGGCTCATGCAGTCAACGATGCATCAGTGATATGACTAAGGGATTTCTATTTTCTAGTAGTGATTTAGGATCTTCCTAGTAGACATAGACTAATCTACTCTCAATGAGGAAGTACAACCCTATACGGTATACGTACTGGTGTTATGGATTTCTGGGAGTTTGCTCTCGTATTACCATTTGATTTTTTAAGAATCATCATCATCATTTCAGCTGAAAGCCATCCACTATTGGACATAGGCCTCCCCTAAGTGTCGCCATAACGACCGGTCCTATGCGTCTCACATCCATTGGAATCCCGCAACCCTCACCAGGTCTTTTGAGGATGATATTTCCAAATTTTCGTATCTTTCAGCAGTTTTTATTGGCTGTCAAAATTAGTCATTTCGCTTAGTTGCAGAAATAAAGTAAAATAAATGCCTTATATTCGATTTTTGCTCAATCAAGCATCTAAAACATCTTTGTCTCACAAAATTAAACGTCGAACAAACGCGCGTCAAACCCTCCAGTCTGAAAGGTGTCTTAAACATGTGATTGTGCACGCAACTTCCTCTACATGTACTATTATCATAACAGAACGATAACTCTTAGCTTGGAGTTCGCGTAATGCTTTCCCTCTAGTACTATTTAAGATCATAACGTAATATTCTGGAGACATCTTTCAGGTTTACTTCTGAAAAGGAAACCCGTGGTCCTGTAACGCAAAGGGTAAAGAAGGAACATTAGGTGTGGTTTTAGTCGGTAAGGGTCTGACACATGTCAGAGTGGCGCTCCACGGTGGACGCCATCATGTGCGTGCGAGCTCTCACGACGGGGGATGCAGTGGCCCAGGGCAGGTGTGTCGTGGCGGTGTCTTTGGACATCGCCAACGCCTTCAACTCCCTGCCTTGGAGTAGCATTGGGAGGGCACTCCGGTATCACCGGATGCCCGACTACCTCTGTCGTGTGGTCGAGGCGTACCTGTCTGACAGGTACATAACCTACCCTGGTCACCAGGGGGAGTGGGAACGTCGAGAGATGTCGTGCGGTGTTCCGCAGGGATCGGTACTAGGGCCGCCCTTGTGGAACATCGGATACGACTACGTGCTGCGCGGCGACCTCCCTGGCGGGGTCAGCGTGGTCTGCTACGCAGACGACACGCTGGTCCTGGCGCAGGGAGAGTCGTTCCAGGCGGCGGTCGAACTAGCGACACGCGGGGTCGCGACAGTCTTTGGCAGGATCCAGGAGCTGGGACTCGAGGTGGCATTGCACAAGTCCGAGGCCATGTGCTTTCACGGCCCTCGGAACGCGCCACCACCGGGTTCCCAGCTAACGGTGGGAGGAGTCCACATCGGCGTCGGGTCAACGATGAAGTACCTGGGACTCGTTCTCGACAGCCGATGGGATTTCGACGAGCACTTCCGACGTCTGGCTCCCAAACTAAATCGGACTGGGGCTGCCCTCTCGCGGCTCCTGCCCAACCTTGGGGGTCCAGACGCCTCCTGCCGGAGGCTCTACGCGGGGATCGTTCGGTCCATGGCCCTTTATGGCGCACCGGTGTGGGCGCCGGGGCTGCGGAAGCAGCCGGCGGCCCGGCTGAACGCGTGCCAAGGGGTCATGGCCATACGGATGGTACGAGGATACCGGACGATTTCCCGCGAAGCGGCGAGCCTCCTTGCTGGCCAGCGACCATGGGATCTGGAGGCAACAGTCCTTGCACTCATGCACGAACGGCGCATGGAGATGCAACGCCGGGGCGAAACTCCGCTGCCGCGACAAGTCGCAGCATGGCGGACAGAGCTCCGGCGAGTTCTCATGGAGAAATGGCGACAGCGACTGTCGCGACCCCGTGCTGGGCACGCCACAATTATGGCGGTAAGTCCCCTCTTTGAGGCGTGGTTGGAAAGACCTCACGGCGTCCTCACATTCCGCATGACGCAGGTTCTCACCGGACACGGTAAGTTCGGGAGGTTCCTGCACCGAATTCGTGCGGAAACGACGCCCGGGTGTCGCCACTGTGTGGCCCACCCGGAGGACACGGTAGAGCACACGGTGGAGGTGTGCCCCGCTTGGGCAGAGCAACGCCGTGTCCTCGTGGGGGCAATCGGCGGCGGCGATCTCTCGCGCCGGGCCTTGGTTCAGGCCATGCTCCGGAGCGAGGAGGAGTGGCAGGCGGTCGCCTCCTTCTGCGAAGCAGTAATGCTAGCTAAGGAGGCGGCCGATCGCGTGAGGCAACGGTCCTTACGCTCCAACCGCCGCCGGGATTCCGATCCCGATTTCCGGCCACCGTAGGCGCGGGCTTGTAGACGGCGAGCAATGGGTGGCTCGCCGTCTGACCGTCCGGTAACCGTCCGGACCGAGCCCAAGTCGTCGACGGCGCGTATTGTTCCACGCGCGCCTCAGGGAGATGTCAGCAAATCGTAGGGGCCCAGCAGGGCCGAAGCCTACTGGGGCCACGGGTAGTGTGAAAGCGAAACCCGGGGCCCTGGGACGAAGGCAACGAAGGAACAGGAGTGGGTTTTTAGTCAGTAAGAGTCTTACACTATCTCGCGCTCCGCTCAAGAGCGGGGATGTCATTAGGATGATTTTCCCACCCAATAAAAAAAAAAAAAAAAAAAAAAACACATGTCAGAGTTGAAGAAGCCATTGGATGATTGCCCACCTTATAAAGGAAGCAGAGGCCCTACCACGAACTCTTAACGCGATCCATTTGACGGCCTAAACTGAACTCTTAACTGGATGGAGCTATAATTATAGGGTATATACACAGCTTCATCCCTCTTTCTGGCTCGCACGCTTGACATTTTAACACGCAGAGGTCCAGGCTCGAGGTTTGTCAGCGAGCTATGGAGTGTAGTATCCTGGGGGTTCGAATTTCCGACCGCGTAAGGCATACTATGCACCAAAACTAAAATAAAAGATGTTACCCAGCTGCTCCTCTAAAGTGGGATTGGGCCGGACATGTCTGCCGCATGTCAGACGAGTCCAAAAGAAAAAAGACGAGCCTGACGAAAGACGAGTGTCGAGGCTAAAAGAGCCACTTATTGGGTCCTATTAAACGCAAAGCGACAAGTCGAAGGTGAAGAGATGAGCTTGAAAATTACCGGAGGGACTGACCCACAATGAGGATAGAAGTGTGTGGAAATGGGAGAGGAAGGCCTTCATCCAGCAGTGGGACATAATCGGGCTAACTAACTGACATGGTAAGGCCCGGAGCACTTACAGAACCTTGAATAGGTGCTCGCATTTGAACAATTTCCGACATTATTGTGTCCTTGAAAATAATGGAGCTGGTTGATGGTAACTTACCATAAAGCTATTACAAAAAAACTATTGTGATCAAAAAAAACACGTGACGATCAATTTTTTCGAACAAAAAATTACAGAAGTGTTCTATTTTCATTGTTATCTCACACATTTATTTTAATGTAGGCGAGACAGTGTCTCGTTTATACTACTAGCACTTGCCAGTGACTTCGTTCGCGACAATTTTCATAAAACATCTAACACCTCTAAAATCACATTTTGAGTGTTGTTTAAAAAAAAATATTTTATGACAGTCTTTATTATTCATTTTGATTAGAATTTTTGCCAAGTTTCAAGTTACGCTTAACCCAAGCAATAACATTCTCCTATATTAACAACCCCTAAATCGTTGTATAGAGGTAGTTTTCAACAACGAATAATGATAACTTTTTACATTTTCTTGGGTTACATTTATACAAGTTTTAGGAATAATAATAATATTCCACAACTATCACACAACGTCATCTAGCCCCAAACTAAGCAGAGCTTGTGCTATGAGTACTAGACAACTGATAAACATACTTATATATTTCTAAATACATACATATTTTAGATAAAATAGGAATATGGACCCAAGGAATAAAATTATGGACTGCCCTAAATCTGTCTTCTTTCTTTCAGTTTATCCAAAGGTTGTAAGAAATTGCCCTGCACGATAAGACCGTCCATTGTATACTTATTTTTATAAATGTATATGGACAAAAGTGAATTTCCGCCTTTTCATCCCCTTAAAAGTTTAACTTTTATAGTTCGCATAAACCATAAAAGGAAGCCTTGTACAAACATTTCATGCTTCTATGCGTAGCCTAGGTAGATTCGACTGTGCGTTGATATATCAGTCAGTTTCTACTTTTATTATAAATGTATACAGGTACCAAAAACATGACTAAGGTGATGTTGAACACCTATCCAATGAAAAAACTTCACCTCGAAATGTGTTCAAATTAATCTTGCTATAACAGTATCAGTATTGACCTAATGGCGCCGAGTCACGAATCCCCTTGACTTTCATAGTTTCGTACAACGACTAACTATATCTGATGATATCGCCCTTGATACAAAAGCAATAGCCGGCTCTATAATTATATACCTACCATGCCTTGGTAAAATATTGATTACCCAATGTTCCGCATATAGATTCTTTGAACTGTAACACTTCAGAACATGAAAAAAAACTGATTAACAGCTATTTTGAGAGCATTCCACTGCGCTGACCATACCATGAACGCCCTTTTATCAAACTCAAGTGCTTACAAAAATCATGCCAAACGAAAAAGATTTGATCACCAACCAATTTAAATATAAACACAGAGCAATGTGGATGCTTAACTGTCAGTATCATTTCACGTTAGGGACGCATACTCGAAATATTAATTAGGTGAAATTAACATTACATTTAGGAAGTGACCACACACGGAATATTAATCCATGAATTGGCCTTGATTCCCAATCGGGATGGTCGATTTGGCGTGAGCTCACGCGGCGCACCTCTAGACGAGGCAATCGTGCTACCGACTGCCGTACTGTGCTACTGCTGCGCGGAGCGAATGGTGTTCATTAGAGAGGTTCATTGTAAGCTGCCAGTGTTTCCTTGCCCGCACGCGTATGCAGTTAGCGTTGCTAGTTCCGCACTAGTTTCTGAACGCGCATCTGTAGAACGCGCGCCCTCGCCTCATTTAAAAAAAGAACTCGGAAAAGCGCGCGCTTTCCACACTCGTAAAAATTAAAAATGGGTGTCGTTAAACAACAAAAGAATAAAACAAAAAAAGAAGATGTGAAGAAAGACTTGGCTAATGGAAAGCCAAATGATGTTAGTAAAAAAGTGAAAAAGAAAAAGTTTGTGTCGTGTTTACAGTGCATCAAGCCTGGAAAAGAAGATGGTATATAATTTTCATTTATTTTTGTGTAAAAATTCACGTGAATCGTTATAAATGAACGGAAAATCGTGGTTGCTAAATTCAGGTTGTTTATGTTGTTGTAATCCATTTGGTAAGCAGTCAATATTCATGATCCTATATCCGTTGATTGACAAATATCCAATCCATTCTATAGCCTGTTTAATATAAGTGTAAATTTTATGATGAGAATTGTTATGTTAATTTTCCAAAACTAGGAAAACATTTTCGAGCTTTCGGTAGGAAATATCCAAAAATCGCTATAATTTTCACCCTATCAAAAAAAAAAAAAAAAAAGTAAATAAACAAAACAAAAAAGAAAACAGCGAAGCCATATGTAAGATCAACATGTAGATTATGATCGGCGAAACAGACTTGCTACGATTACCGTCATAACGACCCACATACCACTGTTTACGTTCCACATATCCCAAGATTTCGTAACAAGGCTGGAAGACTGGGGAATCAATCTTTATGAAATATATTTTGATAGTAACCTTCAATGACATCATCGGACATAAAAAACTTTAAATAGCAACCGTATATACCCAGGGCATGTGTGCTTTCCAGCATTGTTTTGGGCATATTAAACCTTTCAAAATTCTTTTAAGACAGTTATCATTGTTTTGGTAAACACATTCCGCGTTCACTTATGTTGACTAACACAGACTTTTAGATAAAGATGAGGGATTCCTTATTGCATAACTTGTCTACTCTTGAACACAATTCTTTATGACTGGCCTGTTGGTCTAATGGTTAGTGGCCCTGACTGCTATGCCAGAGGTCGTGGGTTCGATTCCCACCCAGGACAAATGTTTGTGTGATGAGCACTATCATTTGTTCTGTGTCTGGGTGTAATTTATCTATATATGTATGTATTTAGAAATATATAAGTATGTTTATCAGTTGTCTAGTACTCATAACACAAGCACTGCTTAGCTTGGGACTAGACGGCGTTGTGTGATAGAGATGTGTGTTTCAAAAAAAAAAATAGCTACGAGTATATTTGCAAAGATTGCTTTAAAACACGTGTTTTTAAAACTAGACTAAAAAGATTGATAGTTTTACATTGCCAAAACCTTCGTCTCAAATCAAAAACAACATTAAAGTTTTATAGTCCGTTTTCAACCAGAAGCTGAAATCTCATAACTTTCATACGTTACTAACATATTTTTAATAGCATACCATAAAGCGGAGCCCCCAAATCTGTCAGTCAAGGTCATTACAGTGTGTTTTGGTTTGCATCATCATTGCCGGTTTAGGACACAGATGACTGACTATGACTCTGTGGCTACCATAGACAAAAACTAGTCTCGTTAGAGGATTTAACACAAAGTTTCCATTGCTGAAATTGTCCGTGTAAATTAAGGCTGTTGAATATTTATGGTTCTGTTAGTTCTCGTGGTTTTTTTTTACTAAATGAGCGGGTTTATTTACAGCTATTGCTAAATCTTGAATTTTTTTTTGGATAGGTGTTAACAGATCTAACAAAAAAAACAATGAATAATTTACATGGTCTGCTGGGTTGCTTTAGGTATCCAAAAAATCTCCGAGTAAACGAGCTACTGTTTGAATGCCTAGGATACAATTTTAATTTTTAATACAATACATAAAAAGTATAACAATATGAAATCATACTGCATCACAGCGTTAAAAATCAGAAATTTTAATCTCTGTAAAAAATTGGCCTCTCTCTGAATCATGCGCAGAAATAGTTTCATGTACCTACGTTAACTCCACTGTAAGGATGTCTAGTTTAACGCTCATTTACGCAGTTATATAAGTCCGTAGCGATGAGATCATTCCTTATGTAAATGTATTAATCAAACATGATTTCGTTGTGTTTTCAGTCCTAGCTACGAATTATGATGTTAAGACAACAGAAATCTATTTGTAAAGTGTGTATTTCCTGCGTATCTTAGTTGGTAAACAAATGCGGAACGGATAAGCTGAAGTAATACAAAGTTAAAAATTAAAACTTGACTAAAGAATTAACATTCCTAATTAAGTTAAACATATAGCTAATATACATAGTTACCCACTTTTTGTAGAAGCACCCACACGTTTTGTAATCTCCTTTTAATTTCCTTCATTTTGAAGGAATACAAATATAAACCTTTCGATCAGCAACACCCTAATCGATAGGTGGTAAAACAAAATTGTTAAAAACCTATAATTTAGCGCCAAAAATACGCCATATATATTATTTAATCACTTAGGTGCATAAGGACAAATGGGTTTTTGAGACGAATCTGTAGATGGTATACCAGGCGGCGGCCGAACTAGCGACACGCGGAGTTGCGACAGTCGCGAAGAGGATCCAGCATTTGGGTCTCGAGGTGGCACTGCACAAGTCCGAGGCCATTTGCTTTCACGGCCCTCGTAACGCCCACCCCCGGGTTCCTAAATAACAGTAGGATGAGTTCACATCGGCGTCGAGTCGACGATGAAGTACCTGATACTCGTCCTCGACAGCCGATGAAATTTCGAGGAGCATTTCCGACGTCTGGCTAACAAAGCCCTCAAGCGGCTACTGCCCAACCTAGGAGGTCCAGACGCCTTCTGCCGGTGGCTCTATGCAGGAATCGTTCGGTCCATGGAAGCAGTAATGCTAGCAAAGGCGTTTGCACGCGCGAGGCAATGGCCCTCGCGCCCCGATTTCGATACCGATTTCTGTCCACCGTAGGCGCGGGCTTGCGGACGGCGAGCAACGGGTAGCTCGCCGTCAGACCGTTCGGTAACCGTTCGGACCACACACCATAATTGTTTCCAAAAAAGTCCAGTACACACAGTAATAATAATTTATAATAATACACTAGACTCGTAGAAACCTCCAAATACTAATGATAAACCATAAAGTTAATAATTTGCATGTCGAAAGTCATTATTATTGTTGTATTTCTGTCATTATCTTAATAGCTGCTATGTCCAGCTAGTCGTCATATTTTGTCAAAATCAATACTTATCCATTGACATTGAGGTTGCCGACATAGCACGAAGAATCGCCAAAATTAAGTGGCAATGGCCAGGTCACATTGCTCGCAGAACCGATGGCCGTTGGGGCCGAAAGGTTCTGGAGTGGCGACCGCGTACCGGAAGACGCAGTTTTGGAAGGCCCCCTAAAAGGTGGACCGATGACCTGGTAAAGGTTGCGGGAATCCGATGGATGCGAGACGCACAGGACCGTTCATTGTGGTGACATTTAGAGGAGTCTATCGGCTGAAATGATGATGATGATGATCCATTGACAGATAAGTAAATTTTTTGACAGAGTTCCCCGTACTCATAGAGCGATGGACGGCAAAGTGAAGTCATTGCCTAAAACTGCCATAGAGTAATCTTCTGGCATTGTTGCAAAACCAAAATGTTTTTTGGTAATATGAGTCAAGTTTTGGATGTTTTTCTTTTGTTGTTCAGAATGATGTAAGTTTTATATTTTGCTCTTACATACTTGTTTTATTATGGTTTTTAAAGGATTTAGCCATGTGTGCAGATCTTGTAACTTGAGATCTCACGAAGCTATTTTTTGTGTTAATTTTCAGTTCTACTGTAGTCTGTTTTAATGTTGTGGAGCAATCTTTATAATTTTCAGTAAGCTAGCTATGGTATGTGATAGTCCACTTAGCTTCTAGCTAATTGACCTACCAAATTGAATGGGTCTACGACCTCTCTAATTAGTTAAAAAGATTACTAACTAACTTTCTGTTTCTTAACCTTATTAGCCACAACCTAAGATTCTTCTTAACACCATCTGGCTCATCTTGTTTGTGACAATTATCAGCTCTAACGGAATATCGGTATTTTTGTTTGTCCATAACCGTAACTAGTAGGCGTAAATATTTAAGCACTATTTTTTTATTTGATATAAACTAGTGCTTGACTGCGATCCCACCTGATGGTGAGCAGTGATGCAATCGTTGATGGTGAGGCGCACTGGTTTATTAAGAGTCTATAGTTAGTGACATGAACAGTCCGAATTAGAAGAATTTATGAAACAAAAATTTGATTAAGTTCAATAAGGTGGGATGTCCGATTTTCGCAAATATTATTTCCTTGGCTTAATAATGATCCTATAAACTAAAAATTAAATAAACAAAAAATTTGAGTTCAGCGCCATCTAGTGTGAACATGGCTACATTTTTTAGCCTATTTGGCGCAGCCGTGAGGAGTGATAATATTATTATTTCAAAATGTTTCTATATGTTATTTGTTCACTACATTGTATGTAGGTATCTGTGTTTCATAAATATATAATATCAGTTGTCTAGTCCCAAACTAAGCAGAACTTGTGCTATGAGTACTATACAACTGATAAACATACTTACATATTTCTAAATACATACATATTATAAATAAATTACACCCAGACACAGAACGTATGATCGTGCTCATCACACAAACAATTATCTTGAGTGGGAATCGAACCCACGACCTCCGGTATACCGGCCAGGGCCAGTCGCTAAATAAATATATGTTTTCTTTCTTCTTTCTTTAGTTGTAGACCTAAACTCGCTCGACCTATCATAGCTGGCTGGATGTCAGGTTAATATGCTGCTCATATGCGACAGCTTACATCCTGTGACCACTAGGATGCGAACTATATAGGTCCTATATTTGCTTTTAGAACCGGAACTTCGCTAGAGTACTTTTTAAATGGACACCGAGTTATAATGCTACTAGCTTTTGCCAGTGGCTTTGCCCGCGTAATAATTTGTCCTATATCCTCATCCAGACATGCACCACCCGTTATCACAATCTCATCTTAATTCGTTCAGCTGTTAAAGAACTATTGGACCTCCTAGCGTTTTCGCGGCGTCCGCCCTCTCGCCCTTCATTGTAGACCTCATTTTCGATATATACAGACTACTTTATGTAGAACATCTTATTTACGTTCTTCGATAAATACTCTACAAATAAAAAGCTAAATATTTTATAATCTATATGGACGCTGGCGTCCGCTTGATGTTTGACAGAATGGTGCGATATCATGCACGACGTTCACTTGGATTGGTGAAGACCTAGGATAACCATTTGGTCTTGTTTTTCTTTAATTGATATAAACTAGTGCTTGACTTCGATCCCACCTGATGGTAAGCAGTGATGCAATCGTTGATGGGGAGGCGCACTAGTTTATTAGAACCCTATTCACTCTAGCCTTGAAGACACCTAAATTATAATCGGACGGGAAGACTGCAGCAGATCAAAACCAAATCCAAAATTAACATCAAGTTTCAGCTTCGGCATACTTATAACTAAATCGCTACGATTTATTAAGAAGTAAAATATTAAGCCACAAAGCCTTTTTAGGTGCCTCGTCTATAATAGACACAAAATATCGACATCATCAATCATTTATGGCATGCCCTTTGAATTGCCTCAGCAGGAAATGGGGTATTGGCATATTTGGATAGAAACGTTTGGATTTCAACCAATATTGTCTCTTTATTTGCTATGGAAATTAGTGCCTTCATTTCAAACAGCGTTAGCGCAATACGTCTTGCCGAAGATTTAAAAACGTTTTTTAAAGTGGAAAATAATCCACTAACTTTTCGCGCTCTAGAATGGAGCGAGAGGTCATGTCAGACTTTTACTGACTAAAACAACACCTATGTTCTTTCTTTGCCTTTGCGTTCCAAAATCCCTGGTTTCCATTTCGGAAGTAAACCCATGAACCCAGTAGTTTTCGGTCCTGCTGGGCACCTACGGTTTTGCTGACGATTCGGACTCAGTCCGGACGGCTGTACGGCGAAATACCCATTACTCGTCGTCAGCAAGTCCACGCCTACGTGACAGCTATCCCGCACAGCGTTTGCGTGCTAGATTACGGTCCATTTCCTCTCCTAGAGAGAAGGTCTTGAGTCCCAGCTGATTAATTGATTATTCTATACTATGGCCAAGCAAATTAGGAACCTTATATAAGTAAATTGTTCCTAGTCACACGAGAATTTAAAACACAAAACGTTTCTTTTAAAAATCACTGCAATGATCATCTCATTAAACAAATGACAGTCCTTTTCTGATAACACAGAGATAACAATCAGATGTGACAATGGAATAATTTGTGACAATGAAAGTCTATACACATACCCATCAAGTCCACATGTGTTTTATGATGTACACAATATCACGCTTTATGTACAAGACTATTATGTGTCATTATTGTGTATAACATTTGTGTTATCGTCACATCTATGGTTGCAATCAGTTGGGGTATACAAACCTATTGAATGGTTTTAGGTAGTTTTGTTTGACGAGCGTAACAGTGAGTTGTCAACAGTGTTATGGATTTTTTTAATGTATACATACATATAGTTAGAGCCATTGCCTGAACAAAAGTGTTTAGTTATATTTTTGGATGGAGAAAAGTGTCAAAAGGATGTCTTATATCATGTTATACAGGATAAAATTAAATCCCTTAGCATTAGCTGTGTAAATCAGAACACTAAAGTCTCAGATACATATGGGCGACAAGATGACCCCCCAACTTGACGCGCATCGCTGTCAAATTGTCCAACAACATATCCCGCGTTACGTGAATGCTGGGGAGCATGTTGTGGGACACTGGGCAACGTTGCAGCGACACGTATGTAGATTGAGTACTGCGCGTCATGTTGAAGGAGATTTTAAACAATAATGTGTTTGAGATATCAAGCTTTTAAGCCTCAGTCTAAACATAATGCCAGAACAAGTATGTAAGAACAAAACGCATAGCCAGTTCATGAACTCAATGATTTTTACTAAAACTATTGTAGTCATCAACGTCCGTCAGCCATCATATCAGATCAACGATCTATATCATAGTTTAAATACTAACCAAAGCTTGAATACCAGCCAATAACTTCCATGCTTGTATATTCCATGGAATGTTTGCGCACGAACGCAGTTAAGTAGCTTTTTACAGCGAATACTCATAACTGTTATTACAGACTTATTACATTTTATATCACTGTGCTGCACACGAATAATAATAAAGTCATAATAAAAATATTTGTATTAGGTTCATAATCATAGGTTCTGAGTGATGTTTATTACAAAATTAGCCGCTACTTGGAAAAATTAAACAAAGTCTAAACATAGATTCTTCTTCGAAACTCCTTCTTTATTATTGACTAGCACCACCTATTCAGCGCGTCCCGCGACTTTATTCACTTTAGATGCGCAAAACAGCACAATGCCATTTGCCCAACTTCATGAAGTTTTTTTTGCCCTTACCACCCTATTTCTCCTTCTAAAATGAAAGTAGCTTTAGTTACTGCTTATAACAGCCATCTACAAAGTTTAAGTCACGCCAAAATCGGTCCAGTCAGCAGTTTCGGAGATTAGCTGGACAGACAATCCACGATTATTCACGTGTTAGTATGGAGGTTGTTATGTGATTTTATTAATTTTGGAATATGGTTTATAATGTAGAATTACTTCCACTTTAAAAACGTTTCTATGTCGATCTCAGAGCAGAGGCTCTACGCGTCTCCACGAGCTCTTATCGGGATCCATTTGAGGACCTAAACTGAACTGTTGTTCTGAAATCTTTCTCGCTCGCATGCATGACATTTGTACACGTCATGAAAAGGCCCTAGCTGCAGTCACATTTGCATACTGCACGCTCTTGACAATATTTTCCATCAAGAGTTGACTGATCCCCGACCGACATTCCGAACGCTTAATTAATGTTTCCTAACCTAAATAGATGTTAATTAGTCGCTGTATAGTTCACTGCAGTCGCATGTAACATACACCTGATGTTACACAAGAAATGTGTGATTGAACCAATCTACGAAAGTTGTTTGTTTCGCTGAGATGGATTTATATTGTTTTTTTTATTTATTTTACGTATGGCAAAAGATAAAAGAAATTCTTATAGTCTTGGTAGCTCTACCTAATCTGTTTCCAGCTATATTGGGGTAGGTTTCCAGTGTAACCAGATAATAATAATTTAATAGTAAATATAAAGTGGAATCAAACGAGAAATATATACAACCAGTATACTCCTTGCAACCCTCTTTAACTGTCACTTGTTAGAAATTTAGAGATAATGGCTAAAATTAGTGTCTAGGAGAGTGTTACTATAAAAAAATAATAAAATAGCATTTCAATTTTGGCGCGAAATAAAATTATGTTCTTTTTGGAAGAGTTTTTAGAAAAATAGAATCAGTTCGTATGGTAAATGAATAAATATAAACTTATACATGTATTTAACTGAATAAAAAAATATTATTTATTTAACACACTATAGATTCAAACATCAGTGATGCTTTGGCTCTTGTTCTAGCACATCTTGTGTAGATACAACTGAATAACAGCGTTTTAGGAAAGGCGACTGCAACCCAGTAACTGTGTACCTCGATACCGTCGTTGGCAAGACTGTCAGACTTTCAGGCTTCTGACTGACTACTCATAACAACGACTTTATTTTTAGTATAAGATATTTATATTTATATAAGTATTTATTAGTTTAAGATTTCACAACCTCCTCTTTGCTTTTTTTCTACATACTATAGTCTACATCTCTTCTAATCTCTCCTTTCGCAGGTCTGCTGGAAGAAATTTATTTTTGAAATAATCAGTACCTTTGTACAAATTTTTATATTAAGATACCGGTCTTATTTTGTAAAGTGTGTAAGTACATAAATAATAAAATAAATAAATAAACGACGCGCGACGGTCAAAGATCTACAAATGACACTAGCTCCTTATTTAACAGATATTCTGGTAGTTTTACCAAAAACATTAGGTATACACGAATACCAAATATTTGGATCGACATTATAGGCTAATGATTTCCGTTATTGATTGGGGTTGATTAATAAAATCATTAAAATCGGTGACGTGAGTAGAATACAGTTTAGGTAAAGGGCCTATTACACTATGCGATGTTCAGCACACGTCTTATATTTTGTTCCGAGTAAGACCGGTCTAACCCTTATTACACTACGCGACATTGACTAAGACTGTCTGAATATCGAGTAGTGTAGTGCCCTTTAAAACACTTTTTGGTCAAAATTCTTACAAGTTTATTTAAAGTACCGATCGATAGTACGTAGCTAGTGTTTACGTAACGCTCTTTGTTAAAAATAAGTTCTAGTTGACCTATTATTTTAATGGAAGTTCGTGCAGTCCGTGAAAACTTCCGGATTGCGTCATAAAAAAGCTGTAGAACACTTTCTTCATTTTAAAAGAAACTGCTTTTTACCTTCATTGCTTGCACGCAAAACGATGATTATTTCAAAGGTAGCTGGTGACCCTACAAAGGTAATCACTTTACGCCCTTACTGCCTTTAAGGGTATGCAGAATCGTATGTTATCAACTGTATGAGGACAACTTTCACCAGAAGCAGAAAATCTTACTTATTTATTAAAAGGAAAAATTTGTATTTTTTTTTTAAATGAATAAACTAAAAACGAATGGACCGACTTCGTCTGACGAATACTGACGATCTGTCTGACAATCCCCCTCGCTCCACACAGAGCGTGAGGAGGTATTCGATAATTTCCCCCCACCCCTTCCCTCAAAATATTCCTACAAGAATTACTATGTCGGTGACTTCAAATTCATTTTCTAATTTATGTTCATCTACGAGTTCAAGATTTCCCTATTCGAAAATTCCAACAACAGTGCCCGACCTACAGATCTAGATCTATCTATTTCGTGTCTAGATAATATAATAATATAATATTTTACAACTTTCACACAACGCCATCTAGTCCCAAATTAAGCAGAGCTTGTGGTATTAGTACAAGACAACTGATAAACATACTTATATATTTCTAAATACATAAATATTATAGATAAATTACACCCAAACACAGAACAAATGATCGTGTTCATCACACAAACATTTGTACTGGGTGGGAATCAGACCCACAACCTCCGGCATAGCAGTCAGGGCCTCTGACCATAAGACCAATAGGCCAATAATCCAGCTATTGAAAACTAGCTAACGATACAGGGCCTCAAGTCTGCTATTACAAAAGTGTCAGAATGGTCTATCACTGATTTCATAATTGTTGATTTTGACAAATTTGGTAATCTACTAATATAATGGCATCATTATGACTTTCCAATGATCAACCACTGGCACTCCATTGAAAGAAATGGCAAAGAATGCTAATCTCGTACGTAATGACAAATGAATGTCTGACGTATGCGGTAATCTGCTAAAATTTTTACAGATACTTTGATCAGTGACCTACCATTAGAACGTCACTGTGCAGTTATTCCTTTTAATTCGTTACAAGACAGCTCGTACCACAATTCTATTACGAGACTACTGATCGATCAATGATCGGCCATTATGAATTAACAGATTACGAACTTTTAGCAAAATAACAATGGAATTGTGTTGGAATGACGAATATATAAAAATAGCAGACTTGGGCCCCAGGCAACAATGAAATATATCAAACGACATTGTGGGTATAAAACTGCATCACTATTCAACTCTGCTTGCATAACCACGCGACATTGTAAAACAATCAGGTCTAAACAAATTGCCAACCGACCTTTTTTTAATCCAGCGATGATGTCAACTAAAGCCGCTCCTTAAGTAAATAACGTCATTACACCCACATCCCTTATTAGTTGAATGGGTTCTTTTTAACGAGAATATTACACTGATTTGGACGTGGGGTGCTTTTATGTAAGGATTGATGCTGCGTTCTGCAGAATTGTCTTAAATCTGGGCGGATATTTTTTGTGTCTACTTGTGTGCGGTTAAAAAAATATGTGCGTTACAGCGTACATACTGATTGACCTATTTTTAAACACACAATACATTAGAGAACAGTTTAATGATTTCTAAAACATGTATCTTTTTCTGCTCTGTGTGGAGAAAGATGGCGTGTCAGAATTTATGTGATAAAAACCTACTACACCTATTTTCCTACTTTTCTCTGCATCACCAAAAGGTTGACTGGTAGAAAATGCCTAAAACATTAAGTCCGCCTTTGTACTTTTGTGTGCATAAAGCATTAAATAAATAAATAAAGCCACCTGTGTTTCTTCAGTTGCCCTTTGCGTTCTAGGGGCTCGTTAACTCTTTCGAACATTACTACAAAAGATTTCAAAGGCCTGAAACTTTAGTCTGTAGGGGCTTGTCGGACTTAGTTCCCCGCTTATGCTAGGTCTTTGGATTTTGGACAGGACTAAAAAAAATTGCAAACCCGATAAAAACACCTTGAAATAAAACCATGTTATCGTTTTCATTTGAAGAGCGAAATTCAATGTTTACTGAACTGAACTGAGCGCAGGAATTTTCAGAACCTCAATACAGTCATTGAACTGTTAATGTGAAAACTATTTTGACTATGTGTATGTTGTGCAAAAAAAAACATACAAAAACAAAAAGATGATTATTACACACCCAAAATTTGCGTTTTCTTACGGCGAATCTCTGTATGAAAGATTGATTTTAAGTACATACGACAGTATTTTTTTATTTGTGGTGGGAAATCGTCAAATGCCTTCTCCCGGTCTGGGTGAACTGAAACGGAAGTGTCAGACTTTTACCGACTAAAACCTTCTAAATCTGTGTTCCTTCAGTTGCCTTTTGTGCCTCAGGGCCGCGGTAAATCTATAAAACAATCCCACAACCCACAACTGTTTGTCTGTTTAACCATGGGCTCAATCAGTTCCTTTACTACCCATGTTCAGCACTGCATGTTAACGAGATATCACAATGATTCACATTTAGCTTAGACCTCTGTTGTTCACATTAATATTGTTGTTGAATATACTATTGTTCCTTCTGTGGCAATGAAACCAATTAACAGTTGTATTGTAATTAAATTCTCAGTTTCTTAGCCATAACTTCACTAATTAATGGCGATCTAAGTTTAAATTTCAAAATGGGTAGTGTATGCTAGAGAAGGAGGGAACGTACATCCTCACGCCCCGGGTGTTGAGAATCGATGAAAGATCTCCGGACCCGTAGGCGTTGGTTTGCGGACGACGAGCGATAGGTAGCTCGCCGTCCGCTCGTCCTATAAGGACCAAGCCCGAGTCGACAAGGGCTCTTAGAGTTCCACGCGCTCCTCAAAGAGACATCAGCATACCGGAAGGCCCAGTAAGGCTAAGTATCGGCCCTACTGGCTGGCTGGGACCATGGGATAACGTATGAATAGGATACTCGTGGTCCTAGAACGCAAAAGACAACTGAAGGATAAATATAACATAGGTGTGGTTTTAGTCAGTAAAAGTCGGATACTCCCTCTCGCTCCACCCTAGAGAGGGATAAGTCATTAGATGATTTCCCACCTCAAGAAAAAGATGGGTAATGTAGCTGAACTTCCATTTTAAATATAAACAATAGTGTGTAACAGTTTACAGTAGCAGTACAATCAACTATATCCCAAAATAAACTCAATAAAAAACTACATTTGTATACGTTACTACAGCATCTGTTCTTTCGCCTACTTTTGTATATCAACAATCCAAAACAGTACAGTCATTAACCGTGATTAAAACGCGCTATTAATAAACCCACCATTATGTTTTGGCGTGATAAACACTCGAAATGTACAACTCTGCCCAACTAATGTCCAACTTTCATGTAGACACGTTGCCAGAAAATGTGTCATCATCATCACTTTCAGACATAATCAAAATGCAAGAAACCACTTCAATGTCATGTCCGATTATATCTTTAGATCACCACTATTCTCGTTTTGTGATCTATACATACATAAGTAATATAAATAAAATGGAATTGTCTGTTTGTAATTTATACATAATATGAAAATAATATCCGATACCTATAACAAAAATGTATTTTTTTCTTTTTAATTTTATCTATCTGTTGGTCTGTCTATCTGTCTGACTGACTGCTTGATCAGTTCAGACTATTCTCAGAAACCTCTGGATTTTGAAGAGACTTTCTTTGGTAGATAGCTGATATGATAAGGAGTAACTTAGGCTACTTTTATTTTACAATAAAAATTAAAAATAAAGGTTCAGCGCAAAAAAAGTGCTGATTTATGAGTCTGGCGTAAACAAGGTCACGTATACCAGCTAGTTCATTAATATACCAATCGAGATATCCCGGCAGCACTAAGTTGTATAAATTGCGTCTTATAATTCATAAGTAATCATAAAAGCGTCGATTCAAATTTAGTTATTATCTCACCTACAGGCTTTTAAAAATAATGATCGCTCTATATTGACGAGGCGACCTTGTCTTGTCACGTCTATCTCCAAAACATTGGCCACCGTTCCATTTTACCATTCATTTGATTACTCACATCGACCATATTTTTTTACTGGCTTCTGGGTGGGGCCAAGAAGTCGGTGATTTCAACTGTAGGGCGGGGCGATCACGAAAGTATTTTACTTAGGCGTCGATAAATCTTTGATTACAAATTGCTTTCATTCTAGTGATGGATCGAACTTTTAAATGAATTACTCGATAATTTATATTGACCTTAACACTCCTTAAGCTTACTCGAGCTGAAAACAGCGCCAGACATCCATTATGCTAACTGTGATGATCTAATCAAATCAATGCATGATTCGAATAACGCTTACGGCAGTTATGAACCATCCAAATTTTATTGATGGCCAATGATTGTCAATTGTGCCATAAAGGGTAATAGTTTCGTAACGGGCCATCAAAATGTGAAGAGTCAGAAGTTAGGTGATGGAAGAGTCATGGAGTCAATTGCTTGGCCCTTGTGCGCTCCCACGCATGCTCAGCGGAGAGTCGGTGACATCAGATGCGAGCGCGCACGTTATCGCGTGCGATCAATTGACAGGTTGTGTAATCACCGAATGAGTTATACCTTACCGACACGCGCACCTCATCTTCGCTCCATTGAGATCTAAGTCTGTGAGAAAACGCTATCTCTATCGGCAGTCAATCGTCCGAAACTGATCTTAGTGCAATATTAAACTGGTGCTACCAACGCATTTAGTTGAATTATGAGATTACTTGACGTATTTACCCAGTTATTTATGAGGCATTTATTGCTATATTTAACAATGCATTGGCAGTAAGAAATGATAAACAAAACACTTAATTAATGCACTCTGCCCTTTCAATTACGACACAATTACAACTGCCATTACAATTCATTCATTAAGACTATTAATTATTACAATCTTACAACTTCCAAGTCATTGAATTAATCCTTTTTGCTTTACATTTCAAATGAAGTAGTAAGTATGACATCATTGCGATGAGTTTCTGATTGTCAACTTTAGGGACCTTTCAAGAATTACGTAGATTTTTGGCAATTGTAATGGCAGTCCGAATGACGTCCACTGTTGGACCTAGACCTCCCGCAAGTATCACTTTCTTCTTAGCGTATCGATGGCAAAACTAATTGTATTCCTTGTCTGGCCCAGTATTCGGCCTCGGCAATGCCGTCTGCTGATGGTGTCATTAGGTCCCTACGTGATCAGGTAACAGGGCACGTGATGCAGGATCGAAAGAGGCACATGGTATGCGGAGAGACGCCGCACAAACACTGAAGATCGGAACCGTCCTAGAATCCCCATCTTTGGAGATTGTCTTTGCTGCGCCCGACTTGGATGCGGAGTCTGTTTAAAGTTTTCCAGGTGGGTCATGGCAACTCGTATCCAGGACAGAAGCTCCCCGATGGCTCGACAAAATCATCAGGAAGTATAAATTTCTCCCGCCAGAGGTCGCATCTCTCCGAGGTGATGTTATTTTGAGATGGGCTCATGCTTGCAACAAAACTTACGACTTTTAAGTCTCAGGGGCACCGAACTGTAATTGTACTTTGGATGGCAAGGGTCGTTTTGTTGTTTCGCCCTTTCTATGCGGCTAGCCATATCCCTGCGAATTTCTTGGGGTGTAATGCCGATTAGTGGATACAACATTCGTACCGGAGTCAGTTTAAGACAACCAGTGGATTCGGCACGTCTCATTGAGTGCTGTATCCACTAAGTTGGAGTGTGCGGAGCGACTCTATACTGGACAGGCATATTCACCAACTCACCACAAAGACTGGTACTGTGCGTTCTGCTTTCATCGAATTCCCGCTACCCTCACCAGGTCATCGGTCCACCTTGTGGTAGGCCTTACAGTACATAATCGTCATTCCACTCCCCTTCTGTCCCCTATCGACTATTTATTCTGCGAGTTATGTGGCTTGCCCACTAGTACATACTTAAGTTTCACGATTCTTCAAGCTATGTCGGTAACTTTGGTTCTCATGCGAATATCTTCATTACTGATTCGATCACACAAGTAAAGTCCGAGCATAGCCCTCTCCATTGTCTTTTGCGTGACTGAGCCTTCTGATCGCGCAGCACATAAACAAACAGGGGCAAGGTACCTAAGGTATTAAATTTACAGTGGACAACTAACTATGACATCATTTCGATACCTACGATCAATTATATCCTATTATCAGTAGGAAGGAGATGGAAAACATACAACGACGCAGAAACAGTAATACCTAATCTAATTTAATTTAATCAGTGCATGCAACACGAGACTTCATCGCGTCAGCTTCTGGTATGCCAATGCAATCGTGCTGGGAGTTCCTATAAGACTTCAAGGTCAGTTTTCTGACTGATGATACTCATTGTATTTTCCGTAGTCAGTTTACGTATCTTATATCTATATATATAAAAAGAGAAACTGACTGACTTATCGACGCACAGCCGAAACTACTGGGACTAGGAGCATGAGATTTTGCACAAGGTTTCCTTTTATTAGGTAGGTGAGCATTAAGAGAGGATTTTCCAATATTCACCACGTAAAAGGATGAAACGGGGGTCCAAAGTTTGTATGAAGAATCCAACTTACACGCTCAGATAATGTTACCGCGTAGTTTCATAGAAACGTATTTGTCATTATACGCTTAGTGTACGCCTGCTCATAGCTTACATACAAAACTGTGAAACTCTGTCAACGAAGCGGCAACGTGCGTCGTGTCGTCTTGTGGTGTGTCCAGAACTGGCGAATGCGCCGCTCGCGAGCCGTTCGCGAGCCGCTTGCGAACTGCGCGCGTGCATTTTATGTTCGTACAAAGCGCGCGCGGCGCAGGGGCTTCGTACGAACGAGCCCTGCGCGAAATGCACGCACGCCTTTCACTAGCGCCTTCGAGCGGCTCGCGAACGGCTCGCGAGCAGCGCATTCGGCAGATCTGGACGCACTATTACGTGCATGTCTTTCTACATCGTTCTGACATATGTATCTTCTACCAACGGTCTCGTCGAAGTAAGTCGAAGCCAGATAAAAAATAGCCTATTTCCTTTGGGATTCAATTTCACTCTGCACCAAATTTTATGAAAATCAAAACATTAGATTAACCGTGAAAGCGAAACAGACAGATAGTGACTTTATAATGTTAGTATGGATTATGTATCCATAATTATGTAACTATTATTTTTTTAAGTGTCCGTAGAGTTTGTAATCGTATGAGCAAGAAACTGCATGGACACTAACTAGAACTATTTTTCCTTGAAGTGCTGAAAACAATCGTATTTCCAATCATCTTCATTTAAAATAACTACAATACCGACTATAAAATACTTCTTGGTTCGCATGAATGAAGTGTGACTGATGAAATATAACACAGTACAGCACCTCCATAATGATTTATGTAAAACTGTAATGTGCTCGCTCGTAAAACACGTTTGACCTAATATACTAGTAAGTTTTCAGGTCGATTTTAATATCCGTAGTCTAGTTTTTCTAATCGAAACAAGAGTGAGGAGAATCGATCGTGAAATCTTCTTTCAGATGTGTTGTAATTATTTTCTTTATGTAATAATTAATACTTCATCGTTTATACTCGTAGGTCCCCAAAACGGTCCAATGTCGTTATTGATAATATTTACGTGAATGACAATGTATTAACAATTAGGTACTTGAATCGTTTAATGTAATGAAACAGAAGTAACGGCCCCGACTTACAAGTTTGTACGTCGCGGGTTCAATCACCACTGCTCTCAAAATGGTAAAGGAAAACATCGGCATTGCGAGGAAACCAGCATGTCCAAGAATCAAAAAGACATGTGACATCCACCAACGCGCGTTGGTCCCACGTGGTGGATTATGGACTGTTCCCTCTCTTAGAGAGGAGGTCTGAGTCCCAGCAGTGGGAACATTATAAAGCTGATATTGCTCTTATACTATTATACATAAATATTTTTAATCGTAATTGACCGATTCGGGGACCTTTTACAATAACTTGGTCTTCATTTCGAATTGCAAAATCCGTTGGGATATCATTGATAGAATATTCTACCTACTATACTATTCGTTACTATACTATACTATACTATATTATTCGAGAAGGAAGTCGAACCAATTATTTTTTACTGGGCACTGTTCTAATCGGACTTCTATCCCCAGACCACAATGACATACATAGGGGACCCTATACATCTTCCGGCTCAACTCCATTTATCTATTTGATTATACCTATCAATTTGATCAACATTCTTGTTGATCTAGGACTACATTCTTCAGTGTATTGTACCTCTTCGTTTAATTTTACTAAATAGGGTGTAAGTAAACTAAGATTTACGTTAAAAAGACTTGTGTATCTATCACCTGTATGGCAAAGTTACGAATCTGCTGTTTGCGTTAAACAGGTGGCGATATATCCTGCTGGATGTGAGACGTTCCAGTAGTAGATATTTTCACATTTGAAATGATGATTGATTGATAGACAGTATGACAGGCGCAGTGGTTGTGTAATTGGCTGCTGATCTGCGTGTTGCGAGTTCGATTCCCGTACGGAAAAAATATTTGTATAGCCTACAGATGTTTTGTTGAGACATGGTTGAAAACATACCCAGGCCACGATACAGGAGTAATTCCTAGTGTGGGATTCCGGTTTTTTTTTAAACAACGACATTAAGAGATCTTATTGTACACAACAAATAATGTACAGCAAAAGGTATCATTGCATTCATTAGTTCCACTTTCACCTACAATGAAGTCATCGGTCAAACTGTGGGTCAGAATTTAGTGTCATCGTGGTCATAACCAAACAGTCACTCACCTTAACTGTAAACCTTTGACAAAATGCAAAACTGTGCACCAAAAGCATTCAATTGTCCCCTAACAAACGATAAAGAGAGACCGCTGTACATATAAATGACCATTAAATTTGGACATCAAATATTTTGAAACAGGCTTATTTTAATGCACTATGAATTTAAGACACGCTAGGAAAATATATGAAGCACTATCTCTGCCATTGACTACCCCCACGTGAATGTAATTAAATGGTAACATATTCCCAGGATAGGACGTGATCTATTGGCATGCCATATCGCCCAAGTCCTTTCAGCCGTTCAAATGCTAACAGTAAAAAAGTTGTTGGGCTTGGCTAAATTCATGGCCAGTTGGACGAGGAGATACCGCGCAGCTTCCCGAACGCTGCCCAACCGAGTCGGATTCGACGTTTGACCTCTTTCTCGAAATTAGATCTAGATCTACCCAACTGGACTGTCTGTCCAAGATAGACGTAATCAAAATAAATATCACTTAGCATTTATGTACCAGATCCGTTGGTTACTATAAACAAACATACCCGTCTCAATCACCAATATTCATAGACTTTATCGTTTCCAATGATTATGTATGCAAGCAAACGTACTCAACTATTGCGCCGAAACCATACAACTATTATAATGTGGCCACTTCCTTACTCCGCACACTTTCTTTGGAAAGTTCTTTGTCCTATGTCTTTCCGATACACGTGTCTGATTTGAAGATATTATTATCGTGTGTTGCGTTCCGGTTTTTGTAAGAATTCTGCCGATTATCTCCGTGTGAACAAGAGTTTTTGTATTGTTTTTGAAAGTGATACTTGCGTGGTGGATTGAATGAAGGTTTTTGAAGCCAATGTCTTGTAGGCATGTTGTTGATACTTTAACATTTTCTTTTTTTTTGCCATAGATTTATATAAACATATATCGGTAATTTTGAATAGAAAACTAATAAACTTAAACTCTTTCGTGTCATTTCGACAATTCCCTTTTCTAGAGGGGAGGACTCGAGTCTCCACAGTAGGAACATTATAAGGCTGATTATGCCATGTTATGCTTTTTCAATGTAATTATCGTATAGGTTCAAACATTCTGCTTTTCAATAACACAATTAAAATAAACCAATTTTCTATACCTTTTCATTATAGTATCATTCTCTCCAATAACAGAATGCAAAATAATGAATAGGTACCTGCCACTAACAGAAACACGATATCAACGCTGGATGTATTTGATAAAAACTGCACATTCATGAAACATGAAAACCATTCAAATCCGTGTCATGACCAGATCTGTTAAAACTAGACGGCCTTATAAACAATTTAGCTCAACGCGTATTAGGATTATTACGCAATTCACATATTTTTGACATATGTCTGCGCCGACCACCTACATGCAACAGTTAGATAAACAAACCAATGTCGACCTTGTAATGTTCAAATAAGGCCTTCTATCTTCGTACCTCAGCTAGGGAAGTAATCAGTCATCTTCTATTGTGAGAAAAAGATGAAAGCAGAGATCCTCATTGGTAAACAAAGAAAAGCAAGGCTGGAAAGTTTTCAAACCGATTTTCGGCCCTTAGGAAATTTACAAGATGCCAGAGGTAAATGGAAAAGAGAATCTTCACATTTGAGAGACTTGTGGACATTCTATTTTTCTTATGGATAGTTCAAATCTTCAGTGTGTATGTGGCGATTTTCCCAGACCATGTCCCACCTTTCATCTTGCGTCAAATACTCTGTTATCTGTTCAATGCCGTGGTTAAGTACTGGGCCAGACAAGGCATTAAATTTAGAATATTTATTATTTTTGCCATCGAAAGAAGAACACCAAGAACGGCAGTCTCTCTTTGTGGGCTCGAATTAGCGGGCCTTGAGGATCATCATCATCATCATTTCAGCCGAAAGACGTCCACTGCTGGACATAGGCCTCCCCCAAGTGTCGCCACAATGAACGGTCCTGTGCGTCGCATCCATCGTACTCCCGCAACCGTTACCAGGTCATCGGTCCACCTTGCAGGACCTTGAGGATGGTCTGTGTTTATCAATGGACGTCTTTCATTTTTTATTTTTTTCTGCTGAAATAATGATGACGCCATCTTTATAGATGTTCTTGACAGATCTCTAGAACTTAGGATTCGATACTAAGCTTTTCTTTCCCTACAACGTACGAAATATCTATTCAATGATTAAAACAACTATACACTCAATAAAACTCACTCCATTAATTTCTTTAACACCCCATAAAACCATGTAAAAGCTATGAATGAGTTGTAAAAATCAGCTGAACGAAACAGTTGACAATGCTTGTATACGTCCTGCCGCTATTTATAGTACCATTGTGTTCGGTTAACTGGGCTTGATGTGGGCGCATAGGGTTCTGAACGGTTCCTCACTCACTGCGTTGCATTTTTTGTAGAAGTTGGTGCTGTTCTTCAAAAACATTACGTCTATATTTTTACGTCATTTCTCTTTGAAGACTGCAAGATATGATTTCCTAGATCCCTTATTTTGTACCAAGTAATCTAAGGAAGCTAAAGCTTCTGACTTTTATTACCCCAATACCCATTATTCTTCCCAATAAAGAGCACATCCCATGTACAGGAGGAACAAGCTTGGATCACTGGACTTTCTCCGTGTGTGTTGGAGATTTCTGACAATTAAGATTTAGTTATTGCCAAGTTTAAAAGAAGATACGATTTTCTCTCGAACTTCTACAATTTATCGATAAAAACAATAAATATGAAAAACATACTGATATCTTTATCTCGTTGTTTCAGGTGGCTTGGAAGGTAAATACAGAGTGGCGGCACCCGAACTAATGCAGGATACATTCATGAGCGACTCGGAAGACGAGGGAGGTGAGTTATACCTGTCTAGCTTATTTACTATTTAGTCTAGACAAACTAAACACGGAGTAATGAGCATATGGAGTGATAATGTACGAGTAAACGGGGCAATAATCGTCTGTAGTCTATACAAACACTAAAGACATGCTGCAGCTCCTGTTTCTTAAAGTCTATGTTGAGGAGCCTATGTTTTCTGATAGCTATATAACCTGTGGCATTTAAGTCCAGATTAAATAGATTACTTCTAAGCAAGCTTGCTCCGTCCTCGACTACATCATTCCATACCATTAGGTGAGATAGTATTTAAATACGAATCTATCAATAAAAGAACTCGTAATAATTTCTTCAATTTGGGACACCCAATAACAATTTGTCTTAAGAGTGTAGCCTTCTAACAGATTCATAAAATCTGCTGTCAACTTTAAAGATACCTAGTAAAAATGTTTGAATTAAGTGTACTTGCCTTCATCACAAAATAAGTAATAGTACAATATTCATTGATTAAATATACCTACAAAGTCTTACGGGAGCAAAATAAAAAGAATAAAACAAGAAGATAACTAACTAATGCTGGTATTTTTCCACATAGTTTATTGTTACTTTTTTATACGTCCACAAATGGCATTCATTGTCAAGATACTTAAGAGTACTCCATTTACTCATCATTCCCTGGTCCAATGATAATGTTATCCCACGCGCAGAGTCAAGATTATTGCACAAAAATGTGGGCCACGCTACCTACCTGTTTGATGTAATGACATACTCATAGCTTACAAAATATATTTATTCAAACACAACATTCAAAAACTTTTATAACATGTTTATTACCGAAGAGTTCTGGATTTTTGATTCCAGCGGTTGTTATTGTAAACAAATGCGATCTTGATCTTTCTGTATGTTTGCATTGGTTTGAGTAGATTTATTAATAACTCTGTGCTACTTAATCCTGTTTATCCATATTTCTCTGACGGCAGAAACTTAGTTTCAAAGTTTATAACGAGATTCAAGGACAGGAATTACGTATATCGAACGCGCCAACGTCACATAATGAGGTCATGTCGAATTCGTTGGCCTACTTTTACATGGTGTTTTTGTAATCGTACCAATCTGGGATGGTTTGTGATTTTAATATGTAATCACTACACTTACTCAAAGCATAGTCCTAACCACTGGCTTCCAATACTATCCGTGTTGGCATTAATCGATTACTTAATTAGATTAATTTTAACATATTTAGTTCAATCGTGATTAGATAAATCACAATTCATATGTTAATCGCAATCGAGATTAAAAAATAATCATTTATATAATTAATTTGATTAAATAAGTTAACACCCATGCTTTCTTCAGGCTCAGTTGAAAAAATGTTTTTCTTTGCAACCATGTTTACCTAGGTCGCACAAAAATCGATTACTTACGATTAATTAATCTTAATTATGATTAACTTTTTAATAGTTAATTTGATTAACTTTTTGCCAACACTGCCTACTAGGCATGAGTAAGTCTGTTTTGCCCATCCCAGCGAAAGCAGTTCACAAATGATCATATATTCCTTTTCGACTGAATCGTACAGCAGTATCTAATACTAAATTCACCGTCCATTACAGGCGAGGTGGAGTGTCCAATCCAACAACAGCAACAATACCGCTACATGAACAGCGAAGCTGGCACCTTACACCGGGCCAAGCCGTTGGAGGATACCGTCACCGATGGACACCTGTGGCCCAGCAACAATGACCGGAAAGTGGCCACCATTGACCGACAACCACTGGACATCGGGTAAGCTTTATACCCAATAACATTTTAACTAATTAACAATTTATTTAGACTTCAAGTTCAATGTACAATATGTTGTATGATTTTTAAAGAACTATCTAGTTGACACTTCGCGTGACCCAAGGGCTGGCTTTTACTTCGGTCAGAGAATGAGCATTGCCTTACAACGTGGCTATGCTGCTAGTTTTTCTGTGCACACTTCCACTCGACTTTACCAGTCTCAGTCAGAATGAATATTCCATCAGACAAGAATAATTTATGCTGTCATTAATTGACATATAAAAAATTAAAAAAATAACATAACAGACATTTTTTTTATTTCGTCTGCAAAGAAACATTAGTTAAGTAGTTACAAATTATTCCTTTATGAGAGACTGGTACTACGAAATTCGGTCACACAGATTACCAGCCCCCCCTCACCCGTGTATATTTTTTTTAAAACATGAATCCTTTGGGAAACAGGAATAAAACACAAAATAAAAGAATAATTAAAAATGTAGGTACTTTGACTACACTTTAATTCTAATCACATTCTCTTCCAGTTTCCTAGTATCGTTCGTAGTGGACGCTCGAGGTGGCGCGATGAAGGCTAAACGCCGCGGTGGCGTGCGCATTATAGTCCCTGCAGCCGCCTGCGCAGCGCCCACCCGCGTGACCTGCAGGGCGGCTACGCGTAGGGCTCCCGCCGCAGCGCCTCCGCCGCTGATGGAGGGAGAGGCCTTGGCTTCGAGGTTGCTGGAGTTGCAGCCACAGGGGGCTAAGTTTTTGGCGTGAGTATCTTATAGTAGACAGTTAATTTTTTAGATATCTTTTGATGTTTTGCTAGTCGGCATGAGCTAAAAAATATAATTAGAGTAGGACATAGGCCTGGGCCTAGAATTTGGATTCTGGAACGTAAACTGATTAGATCGGGTTAGCTGCTGTGTGCGACCAATCAAATGATTTTTCAACAGCCAATATATCGCTTAACTTTGATTTTGCATAAATCAAATAATAATAATAGTTATTTTCGAGGTGTCATCACTTCAAAAATAACTTTACAAAAACCCGTGACTTTGTTTTCAAAGTGTGATTGTGTGATTAAAGGCAAAATGATTGTGTTTTGTTACGGAGATATAGGATTTACAGAAAATTAACTTATTAAATTAATCAAGTAACAAATAAAGGAATCCTGTAAAAGAGATAATCAACTTTATGACCTCAAAAAGTCTTGAAAATTCAAAAAATATCATGCTGATCGAACAGTCGGATTTTATTGTATTGAGATGCTGGAAGGATTCTTTGACATTTCGACGATCATATTATAAACTATTTTGTTTATATTATTTTACAGACCAGTAGTTATCGAGGTGCCGATCTTCACATCATCATGTCGCGAGCGTGAGATAGTCATCCTGCGCTCCGACACCGGCGAGACGTGGCAGGACCACTACCTACACAACAACGACAACCCGCTCATACAGGTTAGCAACCTTATTTCTATTGTAATAAAGTGGAATTCAGTTTAGCACATCATTTAAAGTGATTGGGAGAGACTAAGGAGGAAACAATAGAAAAAGTTGTGAACTAAATTTGGAGATGCTAATGTAATGAGTGCTACAGTAGATTGCTGTAGAAATTGACTAATTAAACCTGACTGGTTTATGTATCCTAATTGAATTGCGACTTTTACACGCTATTATTGACCGTTTAACAGCTGAAGACCTACAATGGAACGTCCACTAATCGCTTAAGGTTCGAAAGGGGACGATGGTGTCGAAAAAATCACAAGCCGATGGCCATGTGTAGTTAGATATTTATCACGTGTACCTAAGAATTTTTACGTTACGCGCGAACAAAATACACGTGATTTTATATAGGGGGGAGGGAAGTAGAATACCTAACCATGTTATCATTAGGGAGGAGGAGTGTGTTGAAAAGTTGCTAAAAAATATCATGTGACTAATTGACGAGTCCAAACGAGGCAAGATCTTCAAAATAAAGTAGCCACATCTTTTTTAGTAGTCACACTTTCTAACGACAGGTTGAGAATTGAGTATTTTATGTTCAGCACTTTTCAAACCCTTCGTCAAAGCCAAATTTTGGACAGATTTTTAGGCTACAGTACAGTTTGAGACGTACTCAACTATAAATGCTTAAAACGGAAATCGAGGGTAAATAAAAATTGATGAGTCCTTCAGCTGTTTTGTACAGTTCTTAACTCAGTTTATATTTCCGATTACAGGAAGCTCTCCAACGTGAACGTCAAGAATACGGCGGCAATGAGACAGTCGGTGAGAACGGAGAGCGAGTGACCCGCATCATTACGTGCGACTTCCCTCACTACCTGGCGTGCGTGTCGCGCGTGCGACAGGAGGTCCACATCATCGGCCCTGAGGGCGGCACTATCTCCAGTGCTCATATTCCTCAGGTAAGGGAGAATTTCTTCATGTTCATCATCTTCCTGCCCTCATCCTATATTACTTAGCATTATTTTTGACTGGCCTATTGGTTTAGTGGTCCTGACTACTATGCCGGAGGTCGTGGGTTCGATTCCCACCCAAGACAAATGTTTTTGTGATGAGTAGGAACATTTGTTCTGTGTCTGGCTGTAATTTATCTGTAATATGTATGTATTTAGAAATGTATAAGTATGTTTATCAGTTGTCTAGTACTCATAGCACAAGCCCTGCTTAGTTTGGGATTAGATGGCGTTGTGTGATAGTTGTGGAATATTATTATGAATGCACAATTTGAAGTTGTATTTTAACTTTGACCATTTTTTTTGGTATAAGCACGCAAGAACTTGGATTTTAATTGTGACCTCATTTTCGGTATCAGTCAGTAACAATTACTTATTGTTTCCAAATTCATTTCGAAGATAAAACTTTAATCACTTCAAAACCAAGTAACTTACAGCAATAACTAATCACAAAACTTTAAATGACTGAAAAAAAAAAACATCTAATAAAACAATAACTAACAATAGCCAACATAGTTGTTAAAAGAAATTTGAACTAAATTGAAGTTTCATATTTTTTTGGCAAAATTACGAGTTGAAGCTGCTTGAGCAGAAACTGGGGTTTTTATTAGAACAAAATTTTCGAATTCTTACACACAGTATAAAATTACCTACACAGACTCACATTTTGATGTTTTTATAGGAAAAGTAGAGATTAAAGATTAAGCCAAATACGAAGCCTTTGCGACCGAAAAAGACAGCAACACACTAGTGTTCATGTCTTTTTTTTTGTTAAGTGTTTGAGTGAAATCGGAGAGATTGCTCTCAGAGCGGCAACATTGCTTGCATTTCAGGTGTCGTATCTTATGAGTGAATTTTAATTTCGCATTGAATACGAAATGGCAACTTAGCGTAACCGCGTAGGCGCGCGAAGTTTAAAGTTTAGATATTTATTTTATTTTATTCATTTGTGTTTTGTATGATTTAGATGTGAGGTATTATTTATTTTCACATGAAAGCCGGGCTTATGTACTTGTATTGCTCACACGTCCCTACATCCCTTTGACATTTTAGTTAAGGTCGTCAAATGGAGATAACGTTAATAGCTTGTAGTAGGGACTCTGGCGGTTGTGAAATAACAAATTGCTGTTCACATTGTTTTTTAAAACAATAGGTACTAACTTCATTTTGTTTTCCTAAGGTCCAAGCGCAGTTCCCAGCGGCCGCACTGACGAAGCGCATCCGCGTGGGGCTGCAGGCGCACGCGGCCGGCGCCGAGCTGTGCCGCCGCGTGCTGCCGCGTCATGCCGCCGTGTCGCCCGTGCTCACTGTGGAGCCGCGCCGCCGCAAGTTCCACCGATCCATCACCTTGACGGCGCCGCTGCCTACCATCCACGTAAGTAACATCCGCGTGGGGCTGCAGGCGCACGCGGCGCGCCGAGCTGTGCCGCCGCGTGCTGCCGCGTCATGCCGCCGTGTCGCCCGTGCTCACTGTGGAGCCGCGCCGCCGCAAGTTCCACCGATCCATCACCTTGACGGCGCCGCTGCCTACCATCCACGTAAGTAACATCCGCGTGGGGCTGCAGGCGCACGCGGCGCGCCGAGCTGTGCCGCCGCGTGCTGCCGCGTCATGCCGCCGTGTCGCCCGTGCTCACTGTGGAGCCGCGCCGCCGCAAGTTCCACCGATCCATCACCTTGACGGCGCCGCTGCCTACCATCCACGTAAGTAACATCCGCGTGGGGCTGCAGGCGCACGCGGCGCGCCGAGCTGTGCCGCCGCGTGCTGCCGCGTCATGCCGCCGTGTCGCCCGTGCTCACTGTGGAGCCGCGCCGCCGCAAGTTCCACCGATCCATCACCTTGACGGCGCCGCTGCCTACCATCCACGTAAGTAACATCCGCGTGGGGCTGCAGGCGCACGCGGCGCGCCGAGCTGTGCCGCCGCGTGCTGCCGCGTCATGCCGCCGTGTCGCCCGTGCTCACTGTGGAGCCGCGCCGCCGCAAGTTCCACCGATCCATCACCTTGACGGCGCCGCTGCCTACCATCCACGTAAGTAACATCCGCGTGGGGCTGCAGGCGCACGCGGCGCGCCGAGCTGTGCCGCCGCGTGCTGCCGCGTCATGCCGCCGTGTCGCCCGTGCTCACTGTGGAGCCGCGCCGCCGCAAGTTCCACCGATCCATCACCTTGACGGCGCCGCTGCCTACCATCCACGTAAGTAACATCCGCGTGGGGCTGCAGGCGCACGCGGCGCGCCGAGCTGTGCCGCCGCGTGCTGCCGCGTCATGCCGCCGTGTCGCCCGTGCTCACTGTGGAGCCGCGCCGCCGCAAGTTCCACCGATCCATCACCTTGACGGCGCCGCTGCCTACCATCCACGTAAGTAACATCCGCGTGGGGCTGCAGGCGCACGCGGCGCGCCGAGCTGTGCCGCCGCGTGCTGCCGCGTCATGCCGCCGTGTCGCCCGTGCTCACTGTGGAGCCGCGCCGCCGCAAGTTCCACCGATCCATCACCTTGACGGCGCCGCTGCCTACCATCCACGTAAGTAACATCCGCGTGGGGCTGCAGGCGCACGCGGCGCGCCGAGCTGTGCCGCCGCGTGCTGCCGCGTCATGCCGCCGTGTCGCCCGTGCTCACTGTGGAGCCGCGCCGCCGCAAGTTCCACCGATCCATCACCTTGACGGCGCCGCTGCCTACCATCCACGTAAGTAACATCCGCGTGGGGCTGCAGGCGCACGCGGCGCGCCGAGCTGTGCCGCCGCGTGCTGCCGCGTCATGCCGCCGTGTCGCCCGTGCTCACTGTGGAGCCGCGCCGCCGCAAGTTCCACCGATCCATCACCTTGACGGCGCCGCTGCCTACCATCCACGTAAGTAACATCCGCGTGGGGCTGCAGGCGCACGCGGCGCGCCGAGCTGTGCCGCCGCGTGCTGCCGCGTCATGCCGCCGTGTCGCCCGTGCTCACTGTGGAGCCGCGCCGCCGCAAGTTCCACCGATCCATCACCTTGACGGCGCCGCTGCCTACCATCCACGTAAGTAACATCCGCGTGGGGCTGCAGGCGCACGCGGCGCGCCGAGCTGTGCCGCCGCGTGCTGCCGCGTCATGCCGCCGTGTTACCTGGTTGCCGCACAAATTCATGGTCACCGGATAACTGAGGAGTTGTTTGGCTCCTCTTCCCAGCCGTGCTCTGGCGTCCAATGCCCGCTATGACCTACCGTGACCTGTGTTGTGATGAGTGTCGATGATGTCCAACTAGTGACCTTTTTAAATATTTTTGGGATAAAAATATAACATGGCGTAAAAATTATTGGAATCGATTCAGTTATTGATTCTGAACAAACTTTGTTTAGGTTTCTCATATACTAAAAATAATGTTGTAAATAACAAAAAGAAAAAATATGACGCCAAGGAATGCGCTGCAGACTGCTAGTCATACACATAAAATCACCAACATGGAGATCCTTCCTATATCTTAGGAGAAATCGTAGCCTTGCCCCTTCACTGTCACATTAAACGTAACCACATACTGAACTGCACCATCTTTAGAGAAATCATCGACTGGTTTAACACGTATTGTTTGGGACACCCAAAAATGTCATACTCATCAAATGTAACCATTTCTACAACGTGCCCTCGTGGAAGCGATCAGCGATAGCAACTTCACGCATCCGTGCTTCAAATAAAACCATGGTACGAGGCGAATGGTAAAGGCAAGCTGTCGCCTCCTTCTGCGAAACAGTAATGTGGGCGAGTAGCTTAAACAGTGAGGGACAAGACATCCATACGCCCCACCTGCCCAGTACAATTATAAATCAAACTAATACAGTATTGTCCATTACAGGGAGGAACAGAAAAGCCATCGACATCCAACCTCCGCCTCCTGTGCTCCATCATGGGCGGCCAGGCGCGCGCCGTGTGGGAGGACGTCACCGGCTCCACGCCGCTCACCGTCACTGACGACTGCGCCTCCTTCACTACCACTGTGTCTGCCAGGTACGTACATACAGAACCATTATCACTAATAGCTCAGTAGAAATCTAGATTTATGAAGAGGGCAAGGAAATCCCTAAATAATATAAAAAGATGGTTTGTGTAAGGATCAGTTTGGAGCTCTTGGTTACAAAAATTGCTAGGTTAAAATAGCTACACGCGTCCAGCTTTGAGGTACAGAGGGTCCTAAGCCGGCCGTGAAGTGATGAGATGGAGAAACCAAGTGGTGCGTGATACCGAGAATCTTCCTTGCTTTGGAAAGCATTATAAGCGTTGTTGTTTACCGAGGACCTCTAAGTGGAGTGAAAGGGAGTGTTAGACTTTTACTAATTAACCTGTGTTCCTTCAGTTACTCTTTGCGTTCCAGGGCCAAGGTAACTCTTTCGAACAATCCCACAGTCTAAAGTTAGACTCGTCGATAGCTTATTATTGAAATAGCAATTATTTTTAACCGACTTTTCTTTGTTTCAGATTTTGGATGATGAGCTGCCAAAATGTCAGTGATGCTACGAAACTAGCCACTGAATTATACAGGTAAATAAATGTAGTGAGATAAAAACTTTATCTTCTTGCCTTGCTATAAAATAATTATATTAAATAGACCAAAATAAACACCAAAAAAAAAAAAATGGAAAAACCGACGAAAAATTCCACCACTAGGGGTCAAGAATCATGTACTGGATCCGTGGTATTCTTTTGTGCGTCGATGTCAAAGACACTGTGTATAATATAATGGTGTCTGCTTAAAACCACACAAAGTACATTTAAGTATGTCTAGAGACTCACCGACCCCACAGTCAAACCATTGCAACGGTTTTGTGCGGCTTATCTTATACCTTTTTGGAATAAAGATAAATAAATAATAATTACAGAAGTGAATTTGGGTACTTTCCTGTGTTCATTTTTGTACAATATTTTAATCTCTTTTATACATACGTAGGTTACGTGTCACGGTTACGTCACATTTCAATGTTTGCATCCTTATTCTGTCACTTTGTTACTATTGAGTGTCGTATAGATTGAGATTCTATAATAAATTTATCAATTTATGCAGTTGAAATTTGACCGACCGCAAAAAGACCTCCTATGTATGTTTTCATAATTTAAAATTATTTTATTGACCTTGTTTAACAGAGAGATGCTGCTGGTACCATTCGAAGTCCGTATCGTTGTACTCGGCAAGCGCCTGGATGCGCTGGAAGGACGTCTCCTCGTCATGTACATCACCGACAGATACGCTTACGAGACGCTGCTGCAACAGGTAACTTACATAAAAATGATATTGTTAGTAATGTCACTGCATGTGTAAATATCGTGCCGTATTACAAAGTCGCGCGCCAGATTGATAAACGTCGGTATAATGCAATGCGACTACCTCACGTTCAGCCGGATTGTGGTGGCGATACGTTTTACAAAGCGGCGTCCAAGCTTTATTGTCAGCGTAGGGACTATAAATTATTAAGAACCGATCCAAAAGGCTTAGGTAAGGTCAGTTAAATTGAATACGTAAAACTATAACAATGTATCTCTTCCCGCAGGAGCACTACACCGAAGTGGCGCACTCGACGTCAGTGCGGTTCCTGGACGGCAAGGACGTGTACCTAGAGTTCTCCGGCAACCTCGTACCTGTCACCAAGTCCGGAAGCCAGCCCATGCTCACCTTCGAGGTAAGGCTTACTTATACTGCCCCTGTGTTTTTATTATTTTTGTTATTATTGTTAGGCTCGCATTTGACCGAATCTCATCTGATGGTAAGAGATGATGGCGTTGACATTGCAGCACGCTTATCTAGAAGTGATCTATTCACTCTTGACCTAAATACCCCTAGGTTGTAGATATAGGAAACACATTTGTAGCCAATCACGCATATAAAGTAAAAAATGGTTTATGAAAGTAAAAAAAGTTGTGTGTTGGTGGTGGAAAGTGAAAGTGGTGTGGTTGTTGTGTTGTTGTGGAATATTATTAAATGGCTGCGAACGTTGAAACATCTTACTGTTCACCTAAATAGAACCCCAATTATTGTATCTAGAAGCACGATGCATTATGAGAAGACTTAGCCATTACATTATAAAAAAATATATATAATTAAATGCGTGTGATTGTTTCAGGCCTTCAAAGACAACCGAGTAGAGTTCACAGTGCGCGTGAAGCACCACGAGGAGAATCCTTCTGGCCGGATCTACTTCATGAACGAGCCTAAGGTAAGATAATGATTTCCTTTAACCTGATAGAAGAAAGAAAGAAAAAATCCCACGGTAAAACCTTATGTGAAGTTTTCGAGGTAAAAACAGGGTGTCAGTCAGGCAGGCAGTTCCGCAAACCTTCATTGAAATCTTCCGACTAGACGGGTGTTGTGTCTGTTCTAGACAACTGCCCGATAGTTGCTTTTTGACTGTTGTACATGTTTTAATTGCGTTGAGAACTCAGGATTTTGTTTTTAGTTTCTACTAGCTGCTATCAGCGGCTTCGCCCGTGTGATAGGATAGAAAATTTTCCTAAGGGAATATACTCCTGGAATAAAAATTTCTATGTGCTATTCCATGGTTTACCCGTGTACCGTTTCATCGGAATCCGTTCAGGCGTTCGAGCGTGAAGAAGTAACAAACATACTACTCACAAACTTTCGCCTTTACGATATTAGTGTGATGTGGCGATGTACATATCGCTATCAATTTATCAAATCAAGACTATTCAATTCAGATTCATTGCACCAAAGTTTCAAGTTCACACTTCTGTAACCCTGCGAACTGAGGGTTACAAACTTAACTATGAAAACAGTTCAATTTCCGAATCGAGTCTCACAGATTTTTACGAATCCCAATAAAAGTTTTTTGTGTTGTGACACACAAGTTGTGACGTATTTACGGTTTTCAGATTTTTTCTTATACTTATGCTATGAGACCTTGCTTCATGCCAAATTTCAGGATTCTAGGACAACAGGAAGTACCCTATGAATTTTGATTCCCTTGAGAGTGTCGAAATATACGTTTTTTGCAACATAAACGGCCGTATCTTTTTTTTCGTTATCTTAAAAGTTTGATTTTTTCATAGCTTTTAGGAACCGCAGACTCAAGTATATGGTTTTAATTTGAACTCGATACCACCACGCGTTCTTGAGATAAAGGGTCTTGACAGACAGACCGACGGACAACAAAGTAATCCTATAAGGGTTCCGTTTTTTCCTTATGAAGTACGGAACCCTAAAAACGAATGCTATAGAACCTGATTTTGTTCGACTATTTAGTACCTTTCCAATTTTTTTTTAATATAAACTAAAACAAAACTTGAATGATAATCGACTTTATGTACATAGGCGAGCTTAACTCAAATTTGAATTTTCTCCGTGCAAATTATTGTATGATAGAGAAACATTTGTATTTTTTTTTCATACTTTTGATTTAATTTATTATGTATTATGTTGTTTTAGGTACCCAAAGGTGAACAGTCACAGACCCCAGCATGTGTACTGGATGTGGAACTTCCAGAGCGTATTGCACCGCGCGCCGGCAAGAGTCAAGTTGACTACCTTAACTTGGACCAATCTGGTAAGCACTCATCATCATCATTTCAGCCGTAAGACCACCTCCTCCTTGTGTCGCCACAGCGAACGGTCTTGTGCGTCTCGCATCCATTGGGTTGGGTGCATGCTCCACGTTGTGGGAGGCCGCGCCAACGCTGACTAAAGATTCTGGAACCTTTCGACCCCATAGACAATCTGTTTTGCGAGCAAAGTCATGCTCACTGCCGATGTCTGCATACGGCGACAATCAATCGTCGTTGTCAATCGCTTTACGGCGTTGAGTCGAAATGTTTTTTCACAGGATATCACTAAAAACAATGCGTTATCTTCAAGTGTTAATTACTCCCTGGAACAATTGGTCTGCTGCGGTCTTCCCGATCAATTATAATTAAGGTGTCTTCGAGAGGGCTCTCAATAAATTAGTGCGCTTCACCATCAACGTTTGCTTTAATACTTATCATCAGGTGGGATCGCAGTCATTAGTGCTTGACTGCTTTTTATTTTTATATTAATAAAAATAAAAAAAGATTCAAAACGAAAACGAGCCACGTTTCAAACGACATCGGGAATTAATGAACATTGTCGAAGGTGTAAATAATCATGTCGGTCATTCTAACCGGACATAATTTATTAAAAATGGGTCATAATAAGTGATATATCACTGTAAGCGATGACATTATTTATATCCGACCTTTTTTCTACAAATATTTTTTAATGAAAATCAAACTTCGTTGTGTAATTATGTCATAATAGGCGGTTGGTCAATATAGACAGAGTCATAATAAACGGATTCTACTATATATTAACAATTGATAATAATGTAATGTTATATTTGCACAATTATATCAATCGTTAAGCAGTACTGATTTTTCAAAGTACCAGTCTAAATCAGCTGAGATACCATCTTTATCAACTCTTCAACTATGTATTTTGTCTGTACTGTAGGTTTCGACGCGCTGAAGGATGAGCTGAGCTTCCACTGGGGCGGCGACCACAACAACAGCATCGGGCCGGCGTCCCTGCCGTACGCGCACGACCGACAGCTTAACGGACATGTAAGCACTGAAAATGTATTAATTGTCAAACAAGTATCGAAACCTTCTGGTTTTTTGTTTTTGGGTGCTCATGCACACTTGCCCTGTATATTTTATTTATTAAAAAAGAAACGTTACACGTTACATTTTAACGAAATAAGAAAAAAATATTTATTATCGAATATACGCAACAACTATGCCATAAAATTCATGGGACTTTAGGATTTTTAAAGATGGCTTAAAATAAGGTACTAATTTTATTTTCGTTTGTCTAGGACAAGATCATCACAAATGGTGATGTGAAATACCCGACAAAAGAAACTGAAGACAGCAAGGATACTAAACCTCAAGGTAAATACTTAATTAAACTTGAAACTCCAAACAATATGAAAAAAGAATATTATAAAATATTAATATATATAATCTTTACAAAATTTCAGTTAACGGCGATACTCTTCACGTAGACACAAACAAAACAAAGGCGACCTTCGATTCCGACGAAGATAAGACTCCCATGAACACCCTCGAAAAAGGCAAGAAGAAGCCTGAAGGAGGAGTAGGCTTCCTCGGAGGTCTGGCAGACAAGGTCAAGAACGTGTTTGGACATAGCGAGGAAAAAGACGAAGAAAAAGAATCCTCCCCCAAACCCCAGCCTAAACCCAGAGAGTCTAAAGAAAAGTCACCCGAAAAGTCGAAAGAAAAAGATTCTAAAGAAAAGTCACCCGAAAAGTCTAAAGAAAAATCACCCGAAAAGTCTAAAGATAAAGATTCTAAAGAAAAATCGCCCGAAAAGACGCCCCCAAAACCCGCCCCCAGACTCATCAACGAAGATCTATTAGGCAAGGTCGATGATATGTTCAAAGACCTCAAAACTAAACCCCACTTACAAGAATTTGAAGACATAGGCAGCCAAGTGTACACTACCAAGCTAGTAGTCGACGAAGAAAACCGTAAACCAGTCGAAGAAAACTTATACCAACAGTATGAACTTATGCAACCAGTTGATACACCTTTATGTAACCAGAAGGTTGATCCGTTCCAATTCTATGTCGGATGTTGCGAAGGAAAATACAAGAAGGGACAAAAACACCGACATGATGAAACTTCAAATTTAGTCGATAGAATAGAAACTGTCCATTTTGCAGCCCATGAAATGGGTGATAATATTCACGGGGACTTGTCAGAAGGCTTATATATTGTTGAAGACGAGAAGGATAAAATTAAGCAGAAGTCTAGCGCAGTAGCTGATGATCTGATTGCTGATTATGAAAAAGCAAAATCTGGTGCCCAAGATAAGGTACACGAATTCGAAGATGGCGCCCGTGGCAAGTTAAATGATATCGCTGGATCAGCTGAGAAAGTTAAAGATGATGTTAATAACAAAGCTGGCAATTTGAAGACTAACATTTCTTCAGAAGTTGATGATGCTAAATCTGCAGCCAATGACGCTGTTGATAACTTAGTACATAAAGCTGGAGTAGTCAAAGATGACATCAACAGCAAAGCAATGGCGCTTAACTTCGCTGCCATGGAAATAGCTGAAGAAATGAAACTCAGAGGTGGTGAGAAAGTAAATCAAGTTGAAAATGCCGCAGAAAGTACGGCTAATAACATTAAGCATAAGGCGCAAGATGGCGCGAATGCAGTCTCAGAGGTAGTCCATGACGCTAAAGAAAATATTAGCAATAAGGCTCAAGATGCTAAAGCTAACGTTAAAGAATCGTTAGATAATGCTAAGGCAACCGCTAATGAGAAGCTGCAATCCATGGGCGACTCCTTAGAAGGTGCTAAAGAAAAGTCAAAGAAAGAACTGAAAAAGGAAGCTAAAGAAGCAAAAAAGAAGGCTAAAGAAGGGAAAAACTTCTTTACAGGATTAGTCTCGAATATTTTCGGAGAGAAAGAAAAACTCGAAGACGAGGCTAAAAACAAACTTGCCGAAGGAAAGGACGCGGCTAACAAAGCGCTAGACAAAGCTTCAGCAAAGAAGGATGAACTCCAAGATGCTGCTGCTAAGAAACATGATGAACTAAAAGATGGCGCAGAGCAATTAGCACAGAGTATAGATGACAAGAAAAAACAAGCGGAAAAGGCTGCTCATGAAAAGAAAGATGAAATTGAAAAGTCTATCCAGGATCAGACCGCTGAAGCTAAACAGGCTGTTGAATCGAAAGCAGGTGAAATTAAATCTTCAGTCCAAATTACTGTGAGTGAAGTTAAAGATGCAGTTGATAATACTGCTGCCGCTGCCCAAGAAAAGGCTCACGAAACTAAGGATACCATCAAAAACAAAGCCAACGAAGTTGGAAATGCTATTCACGATACCGCTTCAGAAGTTGGGCAAGCTGTTCAAGACAAGACAAGCCAAGCCAAAGACGCTGTTGCGGAAAAATCTAAACAGGTTAAGGATTCTATCCATAATACTGCTAGTGATGTAGGAAATGCTATCCATGACAAAACCGTAACATTCAAAGACAACGTTACTGAAGAAGCGAATAAATTAGGAGACGCTATTCAGGACAAGACTAATGAAGCCAAAAACAAGGCTAGTGAAGTAGGACAAACAATTAACGATGAAGCAAACAAATTCGGACAAACATTACAGGAAAAAACTTCAGAAGCTAAAGATAAGGCAAGTGAATTCGGACATTCGGTTCAAGATGGCGCCAACCAAGTTGGACAGTCAATCCAGGAAAAAGCAAGTGAAGCTAAGGATAAAGCTAGCGGATTCGGTAACGCAATCCACGACAAATTCACCGGTTTCGGAAGCGCAGTACACGAAACAGCTAGCAATGTAGGAAATAGCATTCACGACACTGCTAATAACGTTGGACAGTCCGTTCACGAAAAAACCAGTGAAGCTAAAGACAAAGCCAGTGAATTAGGACACAATATCCAAGATAAAACTTCAGAAGCTAAAGATGCCATTCACGATAAAGCTGAGAAAATAAGCGAAGAAGTTCACGAGAAATCACATGGATTCGGACATGCCATAGCGGATACATTCAGCGGAATTGGACACGCTATCAGCGATACATTTAGCTTTGGGCACCACCACGATAAGGTCGAGGAAGCTAAAGATACTGTTGCGGAAAAAGTTTCAGAAGTTAAAGATACAATTGAAAGCAAAGCCAGTGATCTTAAAGACGCAGCTCATGGAAAAGCTACAGAAGTAAAAGAAGTTTTACACGATTCCGAGATAGTTTTCGGTAAAGCAATACAGAGTAAAACAGATGAATTCGGACAAGCCATACATGACTCGAAGGACTCGACAAAGAGCGAACTAGACAGGATAAGGCATGAAGCCGAAATAACAACAGAACAAATCAGCAAATCCGCCGAAGATGCAATCAACGCAGCTTCAAACAAGAAAGGAGAAATTCAAACTAGTCTAAACAACAAATTCGATGACATTAAACAATCAGGAAAGGATGAATTCGAATACCTACAGCAATCAGCTACTGACAAAGCGAGCGACCTGCAAAGGTCGTCGAAACAGGCGTTCGATCACGTACAAGACTCAACCTTGAGTACTTTCGATAAGGTCGAAAGTTCGGCGAAGGACAAAGTGAGCGATGCCAAGGACAAGTGGGATGAGATGCAGAGCTCGACCAGGGACACGTTCGCGTCCATGAGGGATGACGTGCACAGTTTGGGCAGTTCTGCGGAAGACACTCTTCATTCCTTCCAGAGTTCCGCTGGGAATACCTTCGACAGTCTTGACGATTCGGCTAAGTTAGTTTTATCAGATACTCAGCAAAATGTTGAAGAGGGTTCTAAGCAGTTGTTCGGTGATGCAAAGGGATATTTCGAAGGGTTTCAAGTTTCGGCTGATAATAAGTTAGAGGAAATAAAGGGGGTGGGTAAGGAGGGAGTGGAAGCGGCCGGTGATAGGCTCGGGGAGGCCGCAGATGGAGTAAGGGAGGCGGAACACGCGGCTCTGGATGCCGTTAATCGAGAAGCAGACACGTTTACCAGCAGTTTGAACAATTTGGGCAGTTCTGTCTTCGGTTCTTCAGGCAAAGGTAAATCGTTTACTTCAAACTATTAATGTCAGAGTTACACTCTTAATTTGATGAAAGATATTTCCATAAAAAAAACAGGTTTTTTTTTTTTTTCTTTAGAAAAATATCCATAAATTTGGAAAATAAATCAAACACCAATTGTTGATATATTTACTGCAGTACACTACAGACTACCCTCCTTTTTTTTATACACTTCTTCTAAAGGTTGTTTGGTAGATATCACTATCAGCGATAAGACCATATGACCGCCGTTGTACTGGTTGTTGACCGTTGTTGTGCTGTGTGTGTGTGTGTTACTATTTTGGTGTACAATAAAGTTTATTCTGCTAAATGCTGCTCTTCATTTTCCCCACATTTTTAAGCTCAGATAGTTACAGAAAAAAATATTTATTCTTCCAGGTTTTATGAAGGATTCGAGCACCAAGTTAATGGAGGCGGAAAAATCACAGTCTTCTCCTTCTCCACACAAGAAGAGTTCCGGGTAAGAATACCTTTTTACTATCACGTAGTTCCCTAGATACACTTGCCAAACAAACCTATCTAAAATGTAAATAATAGCACGCTACACTTGACTAATTCACGGTAAATAGATAATATCCCACAATGGCATTCTGAAGTAAATAATCCGAGGAATACACTACTATATACACTGCATTTTACCATAATGTACAAAAATACTGTGAAACACGTAAGAAAAATGAAGTTTATTCAAGTGTCAAAGTTCAAAGTCTGTGTCTTATTTGCCAGGGTCGTGTATTTGTGACTAGGTACTTCGTCTCGTTTACCTCTCCAATCCCTATAGGTGACAGAAGAGCTGACGAGATTGAGTATTTGGTCGTGGATGTACGACCCTGGCGGAATAAATGCGAGAGAGTTCGTCGGATATATCCGACATAGGCGGTTCAAAGGATAAAGTGTAACTTTGTAGTGATATTGGTAGCATACTCAGCCTGTTAGAGCCAGTAGAACAGTGGTGGCCTAGGGGTAACGGCCCCGACTTACCAATTTTACGTTGTGAGTTCATACTCAGCCAGGAGCTTTACTTCGTGTAATTTATTTCATCACCACTGTTCAGAAAATGGTGAAAGAAAACACCACTAGGAAAACGGTATGTCCTAGAACCGAAAATTCGTAAACGTGTGACATCCACCTACCCGCACTGGTCCCGCGTGGTGGGTTACGGCTCATACCTTCTCCTATAGAGGAGGCCTGAATCCTAACAGTGGGAAACATATTGGTATCTCAGATGTACAAATAAACAATCTGTTTTCTTTCGAAGTAACTTGCATATGATAAAAGAAAATGATCTACAGGATTAACGGAAATGGATAGTCACATTTCAAATACTGCGTCTGTCTATAGAAATGAACCTTCCTCAAACTTCAAGAAAGCCATAGTAAATTTCGATCAACTGATGATAACTTTATATGGGGTTCACCGAGGCCTTCCTTGAAGAAATTCGTTGATTTCCTTGGGCAGCAGCAGTATTTAATTTATGACCAGCTATCCTCCTTTATATCTGGTTTATGAGAATGGGCTGATTATATTATTATCACGTGCTTTATACACTTTTTAGCAAAAGGATTGGCTATCGCAGTATTTGTACTTTGTTAGCTTATTATTTAGTATGGTTAATCGCTAATCTATTTTGTAAATTATTTGGCTACGGGATTAATTTTAAGGGTACTGGGTCATTTAAGTACACTAGACGCTACAGTTTCACAGTTATCATCTGAATATAATTCACATATGCCTGCTCTTAACTCACATGCACGCATTACAGAATACCGAAGTTAAAGAGGAAGAAATAATCGGCGAACGAACGGCGAACGTGACGATGTATGATATAGTTGTATAATTTTATTATTTATTGCGATTCGTGCTTCGACCTGCGGCCATTTCTCACGTCCCACACATTTATTGATCTCTTATTTATTTTTTAGCAATTTTAATGTTAAATCAATGTAAAACTATTCGAATCTGTACAGACACACACACATGTGCTATAGCAGTGTTTGAGAAACGGTCGACGGGTCGCCCAGCACTGTACATTTAAGAACAATGTTCCATCGATTTCATTCGATTATACTATTTATAAGAGATTGTATTTCTATAATTTGTAGGTCTCAACGTACCTTAGAGTACAATTTTAGCGTTTCGTCAAATTTTAATTATTTTACAATTTTGACTAACAATCACGGTTTCAAAGAAATCACTTTTATATTCGATGTTATTTTACGAATTAACTTTTGAGAATGATTACTATTATCTTACAATCGAGATTTATAAAATGTTTAACAATTTATAAAAGAATAATGTATGTAAACTTAATCATGTCTTGCCTCTATCAATTATATTTTTTTAATGATTAATTCTAATGAACTTATTTAATAATTTGACTACAGATCTGTTTCGTTTTAATTGACTTTTTTGCAACATGGAAATATTGTTATCTTTTTTAAAAATGTGACATTTTGCATTTTATTATAAATGTTTAAGTATTTATAACATAGATGGTAGACAATTTATCAGTGTTTCGTGTTGCATAATTTATTTTATTTTAATTTGTGTTTTATTTGTAGAGTTTACCTGCTTTGTACAGTCAACATGTAGGTACATATAAGCATGATACTACACGCTTTTTTTATTTAGAAATTGTACGATTACTCTGTAGTGTTCAACTTGAATAGATGTGCTAGTGATGTTGTCTCAAATCCGCCATTGGCTGAAGCACTATACTTAAATTATATCTTTCAAGTTTAGTGCTTACTGCCGAGTCCGTGTCACAAAGGGACATTTTAGTAAATAAAAATGTTAAATCGTTCTAAAAGTATATAAAGTCGAAAATCGTCATGTAAATCAGTTGCTATATACATAGTAAAGTTCTGTGTATCGTCCCGTAGAGAGATAAAGACGGGAGATATCATTTATAGCATGTAGCTTGTTGCTTGTGATGCGTCTCTGTAAGTTGTTATACATGTATAAGATATTATATGAGATCATTCTCGAACAATGTTCTGTCTTTTTATTTGCTTATGTACCGTAGTTGGCAAAAAGAAGCTATTCATAGCTTAAACACCAAGAAAATTTCAAAATACTTTGTATTTTTTGTATATAAAATTAAGGGCCACCTTTTTTTATCTGTAGACAACTTTTATCTGAAGTAAAAAAAAAATGGTTTGACAGCAGCTGTTTTAAAAGTCAAACCGCTATATTTTTTCCTCCGATAAAAGTTTTCTGACTACTGAAAAATCAGCTCGAAAACACCAAGAAATTTTACCACTGCCCCCACCCTAATGTAAAACACTTCTCCAAAATCCCCTTTGTACATTAGTTTGAACATAGCATCAGTAGTTAATGTCTCATTGGTTTGCAATCCACTATGTACACAACAAGCACCACAGGCACCCATCTGGCTGTACACTATCGCCTATATTGGACCTTACTCAACGCCCATTTCTTGTGACTTTTAACCATGGAGTATTGAACAAATGGAATGTTATACCTATTGAGTATTTTGGTAAGTTCTATTTATATTATCTGTGACTTTGTTAAAATTATTGTATATTAGCTCAAATTAAAATTATTCAACGAATTTTTGCACACGTAAGAGTAGCAACACGTAAAGACCATAAAAACCAAAATCTTTAATTTGCAATAACCTTATCAGTGTCACGAATAATAAAATGGAAGATTACACATCGCTTTTTATCAAATTAGTATGTATGACATTCAATGAATATTTCCCGTGAGACAAAGGTGATAGGCGTTGATAAAGACTAGAGTCTAGTAGGGCGATTGTGTACACAGCCACTAAACACGTACCCATTCATAAGGCATCATCGTTTATGTTGCACTGCACAGCCACTTTGGTAAGTTATGTTCGCTACTATTATTTTATGTTCGGTTGCTAGTTTTACAAGCTCTTTTTTGTAAGTAAATATTTTCAAGCAAACGTTCCCTCATTTTTTCGGTTAAATGCCTATATTAAAATGTATTTTTTTTTGCCCGTGTTTTTTTTAAGTTCCTGTCGATATTTTTCTCTCAATGGTTTCATTTTCATTACGAAAAAATAATTAACATATCGCAACTTTTAATTTCAAGTGCCTATTTCGGCCAACCATAGTAAAAGTAACTAAATCACTACACAAACACTATGTAGTGATATAGGTACTTGAAATCCAAAGTTTTATTATCATACATCTGAGTCCGGCTAATAAATTTAATATGACGCTCTGTCATATATATAGACGAAACCGACATAAATGTAGCATCTTTATTAAAAAAGAGCTTGTAAAACATTTTTTTATTTTGTTAGTTTAACAAATATTATACCATATTCTAAATGTTACAGCTTCTTCGCGAAACTTCGGCGCAATCCATGAAGAAAACCACGGCGAAGCATCGCACCGCTTCCTTAACTCTTTATACTCGTACATAGCATTAACACAAAATATATAAGTACAGAAACATCACTGAAAAATAAAATGTCACTAAATTTGATAAAAATGAAGAAAATCAGTTTCTATAGAATAGTTTAAATACTTTTGAACGCTGTGACTTGCCGCCGTTAGTTTTTATTGAAGAAGTGCGCTTTCTGTACATTTATTATTCTGTGACATTAATCTTAAGATGGTGAAGCCCTGTTGAACGCGCTGTAACGTTGACTCAATTTAAAATTATCGCTCTAGATCTCCATATAAGATGGCCGCATTTGTCAGATTTATGCTAAACTTAGGCAGACTGTGAAATAACATTAGTAGGTATATTGCCATCTCATTGCTTTTAAAACATCGATGTTAGGAATTAAATAATAAGTGTCAATTCCTTAAGCAATGGACTTAGAGAATGTTCTTCAGTGTCGCATGAAACCCCTAAATTGTCTAGAAAATATCTAGTGAATCCTAATGTATGTGTCGAGCCTCTTACTCTTCAATAGTTAGGCGAAAGAATTCCAGAAAATGTGTTCCATTTTATATTACTTTGCTTTATAGCATTGTAGTAGGAGGCTGTAGGTGACATCGAGTTTCTAAAAATTTATAAAATTCAGATTTTAGAGTAATGGATATTTAGGTAACCAACCCAATGTGTGGTTGAAGTTTGTCTGCATTTTGAATGTTAAAAAGCGTTGAATATTTGTTAAAAAAAAAGCCTATAAGTTGTAGGTTCAGAAAATATTTCTGAATAAGAGTTAGATACAGCTACAGTCTAGAGGTGCTTTAATAAAGGTGGCCACGTATATGTAAATGTTTAAGTACAATGTCGATGCCCACCGCTAGAGCGCGGTTCTAGTATACAGAAATAATCCTTGAATCAGAAGCTAGATTCTTTAAAAGCTATTTAAAATGGCGTGAGATTGAGATTTCTGTGTGTGGTATTAAATAAAACTGTAACGTAACTGTTTGAAATATTAAAATATCTTGAAAATGTTTCAAGATGATCTATGTAAGTATAATTTGCGACTTGCTGGTGTATCGATTGTCACAAAAGCGTTTAGAGGTGTAAGCAAAGGCTCATCTGTGCTTCAATGCTCAGAGTGGTACGTCTCTTCCTAAACAAACTTTATATATAAAGCTTATATTGGTTCTCTACGATAAAATTATATCGATATAATAGTGGTGCTGGTTCTGACGATGTTGAAGTGAAATTATCGATTACATGTTAAATTTTTGTCATACTACACTACGATATTACGTGCACTGTTTATGTAAGTTTTACCATTTTATAGTGTAACAATCATAGAGAAAATTACCTTTAATAATTTTAGGTACCTATTGTGCTATGTACACCTAAGCGCGTAAATATAGGCGTGCGACAATAGCGAATTTAATTCAGAATTCATTCGAGAATATACAATATATTAAAACTAGAAAATAAATATACAAATTGTTTTATTTATGTTTAAATATATTTAAAATGTCAAAATAAGTTTCCAATGAATAATAATATCGAAAAATTGTTTTTGAAAGTTTGTTACTTCGAAAATCATGGCCGCTTCCTACCAGACCCGTGTGTACATGGCTTCGAAATAAGTGTTTCAAAATAATAATACTTACCATTAATGTTTTGTATGGATTCGATTTATTAATGTTACTTGCATTTTATATACATTTGTGTAAGTTATTAATCGTTTGAAATTTTATCTATGTGTAGTTTAACTTCTTGAAATGGTAAAGAGATAATAATGTCTTCGATTGACGTAGGTATGTAAATACATAATTGTTAGTTTTATGAAGATAACCCAGTACCTAAAATTTTGTTCGATGGTAAGTGTATTTATGCTCCAATGAAAGAAATACACCATCTTCAATCTGAAATTTAACTTCGTCGAAAAATTTAAAGTTTTCAAAATCAATATAATATTATCCATTTACTTTTCACTTACGTCTAAAGGTTTAATTATTTACAAATACTAAAATATTAGTTTGTGTGTTACTGCATACCTACATAACATTTCGAAAGTACTGTGATGCCAAATATGAAGATTATGTGTAAAGTTAACATAAATTTTGTTAATTTATTGATAGAGTCTATGTTCGATATATTTATTGCTTTTTAGTAAATAATAAAATTATTTAAAAGATTTTGGCTTTTATTTGAGTTTTCCTTGTCTTACTGTAACTTGGCATAGTGTATTAAATATATATAGGTACCTGGAGTCTGCATAATATATCTGTGTCACTACTTATGTCCATCTAGCTAGAGTATTTCCCTTCTTGTGTTAAATTAGGTAGACCGGTTTCGTGAAATACCTATGCTTTTGTATTAATGTACATACATGCCTATAAAATCGATTTAACTTATTTGGATTTACAAAACGACATTTTTGAATTTGTTGAGAAACTCGCGTCAACGACAGCGGGCGCCGGCGTTCTGCGCAGCCGCCCGATAGATCGCCATAACTAATAATTTTCTTGGCACATTTTACTTAGCATAACATAGGTACTTATTATTCTTCCCTTGATCTATTGTCTTATTATGCGCGTTATGCAATCTACTTGTGCTTTATTAACTCCAGAAGTCCTATCTTCGGGAACAGAATTGAACACTGATTTGAATAGATCTCGCCTAATACCAATTCGTGCCAGTCGGATGAATGTTTCTTGTAAACATTTCAATCCTGTATTCGTGTAGTAACAATTTACTTTCAAACTATATTAAAAAAATAAGACAAAAACAGATCGTGACACCACTACTTCAAAGTCACAGGCGCAGCTGAATTTGCAGTAGGTAGTGGTTCTCAAATGCTACCATAATTAAGATGTTGTTAGCACTAACCGCGCCCAAGGGCGAGAAATACTCAAACTACCACGGCCGGTACTCACGGCGAGGCCAGTTTCTTGTGGTAGTGAATTCGAGCTGAACGACAAAGCTGGAAGTGGTGTGTGAGTTTATCGAGCTGCGGTTTTTTTCAACATTTTGATGAAACTTGCGCTCGTTCAAATGAGAAGAGCTAGACTCCTTTTGTAGTGGGGGCAAATTAGTGTAGTAGGTACCTTAACTAATATTACCAAGATTAGAAAGCCCAAATACGCGATGAGCAAGTGAGGTGACTTGTTTTTTTTTTTTGAATGTTTTGTGCAACGCATAAAGGCACACGAAGCCATTTTGATAAACTTTATCCCACTTAAAAAAAAAAAACCAATATTTTTTGCATAAGTGACATAAAGGCATGCCGCGTTTATGTCACTCGCCGATTGCGACTGAGTGAATTCGGCGACAGGGACTTGATTTCAGCGGTTCACGCGCTAAAAGCGAGTTACCTATCTTCCGCTGATTTGATTTAATCTAAGACTGCAATATACTTGCTGAGATAAATCAAAGCAATCATCCGGGCGCACTCGTTCAATGGGCCGCCAATAGCCGCTTTGATCTGGTGTGTCCCTCGCATCGTACACCATAATAATAACAAAGCAAAATGTGTCCAGTACGCCACGGTCACGATTACATGACAAACTTCAACGCTCATAAATCTTATAAGATAGAATTAGTTTTCTTATCTATTTAAAAACTTTACGTTCGTGTCACAGTTCAGCTGGTTGATAACATGGCGATTTTATTTAAGCCAAGTGTAGGTATGTCTCTTTATGATTGTTACTTTTCATGACAAGATCTTTTCGATTGTGGATTTTTCGGTTTCGATCAGATTATGATATTTGCTACTTCTGGCGTCTGATTGCTACGTAAACAGATTTAAAAGAAAGTAAAAAAAATAAAAGGATCTCCGTGTCTGTACTCGTCAAATTAAATGCTACCTCAAATATGATAGAGACATTTTGATTGCTCAAATATGAGCATTAAGAGTCTCGTAGCGATTTAAATCTTATAACATATTCTCGTCCAAAAATATTTAACGTACCACCACACGCCGAGCCGTATGTCAACCTAGGCGTCGGAGTCGCAGAGCAATCTTCGGTCATCGAAAAAGTTATCCGATGTTTCCCACCTTCGAAAAAATATATAAATAATTAAAAAAATAATAAATAACGCCAGGTCGTACGATCAACAAAAAAGTTCTGCCGCTCACGGACATGTACTATAATGTTATACTATTGTTAAAACTCTTTATTTCCAGACTATTAAATCCCATAGATACTGGAAAACCATAGGAAAAATCACAGGTTTTTCAAAATTAAACGCAACATAAATAAAAATGATTTATTTAAACATTCTCTCATACATTCCATAATACAATATTATAAATCTGTCTTTCGACATAAATTGATTCATGATTTAATATCAAAATTAATTTAATAATACATATTTGAGAAATACTTCATAAGACATTTTTTACTGATATGTAACAGGAACATGATAATAATTGTAAATACAATAAAACATAGAATTAATCGAATTTCATAATTTGACGATTCTTTTGCGGAAACTCGAATATACATAAGTAAATATACAACTTCATAACATTCTACAATTAACCAACTTTTTCTAAAATTCGGTAACCATTAAACTCACTTGCAACGTTTGAATTATCTAACTTATTGGTACATCGCGTACCAAAATATCGGAATGTATTTTTCTTACATTATTAGTAAGGCACTTACTATTTTGTTATCACATTGTGCTTATAAATAATACATTTAATATCTAGGAAACAATATCATAAGACAAAACTTAAACTAACAATAAAAAAGAAATTGTGCTATTTGATTTCATAGAAAAAATAAAACAAAGTAAAATAGGTAGTATCTCGGTGCACGATTTTCATCTTAAACCAGAATAAAAATATTTCGTTTTCAAAACCGAAAGACAAAAGTCTACAAAAAAATTTCGGTATAAAACATGTGCTAGAAAATATTCCTATTATTTAAAAATAAAAATACACACCCTCTGCACACGTTAAACTTAAAGTAGTTAGTAAAAATATATTGCAATACAAAATATAGCTTGATGAGGCAAAATACTGTAAAATTAGTGAATTATCCACAAATACAATTTTGTGAACACAAGAATATCAAAGCACCACAGTTTGAGACACAGCGTACATTGGTACCATGAGTACCATTTGTGTATATTTTTACCATGACTACAATTTGTGCATATTTGTACCACGATACGAAGTTATAGAATAGCTACATACTACATTGATATTATATATTACTAGCTGACCCGGCAAACGTTGTTCTGCCATATGCCAAAGAAAAATATGGGAGCCGGGGGTAAGAGGGTAAAAAAAATAGCCTATGACCTATTCTTAGATATACGCGCGGCGATATCCTACAAGCGCACTGTATTCAGAATGTGATCTCCTCAGCGTGAGACAGCTTTACATCACCTCGGTGCTTCTTCGCTTTCATAAACTCGCTCAGATCACAGCTCAAACTTCTTACAGAACTCTTTAATGGGATACCAAGAGCTCGTTCTGCTTTTGCTCGTCCATCTTTTACTTTTATGGGTCCATATTTATACAAATTCTTTAAGACTGATAAAACTGTAATAATCCTGACTTTATTCAGCCTTAAAACCTCCATCCACAAATGGTTAATACCCAAAGACCGAGAAACTTTTAAATATTGTTATTTGATATCACGCGTATACGAACTTACTCAAACACACACATACGCTATTGCACACACACACATACGCTATCACACACACACACACACACATATTCGTAAACGCATCTTCAAGTTTTCTTTTTTGGAATAGCTAAATTTTTCTTTTGTTTATTTTTCTTTTAAAATCGAAGAAAATAATAGTAGCAAAAACTGCATTTATTTATTAATTTGTAAATTTACGGAAGGGAATTAACCTCACGACACAGGGTATCCTAGTGTGGGGGGCCAGAGATATATTGTTTATTTTAGTTTATAAGTCAACTGATGTATCTAATTTTAAACATTATTATTATTATATACCAAATATAAACATTAAAAAATCGGTCAAACCGTTTCGGAGGAGTTCGATAACAAACACTGTGACACACAAGAGATTTTTATATATTAGATTTTCTGCTGAATTTTAGTTAACACATCGTTTTGGCTGGCAGGCGCTTTGGTAATTGTTTTGTGCAATTTTAATCACAAGATGGCTATAGAACTATATTAAGCCGTGATCATTTTTATAAAATATCTTCATAAAGTCTCAACTACATTTTTCATACTTATTTTGAATTAAATAAAAATAATTATTAAACTGAAGGTTCTTAAAACATAAGAAATAGTAATTAATGCTTACAAGTTACAACCTAAATCTTACATTGTTCATTTGAGGGGCACAGCATAAATATTAATTTTAAAGTTGATTATATTAAAATTATATAACTATAAGTGATGCGCCATAGAAACATTACTTCAGTAATTCTCCGGCAGATACATCACTAAAAAAAAACATCTACAGTTATAACTTGATATTACAACTGTCCAACTGTTACCATCTCGCCCTGGGCCCGCGTGGTGGATTACGGCCCATATATTCTCTTTGAGAGGAGGCCTGAGTCCCAACAGTGGGAACATTATAAGGCCGACTATGCTATGCTTACAACTGTATTGAAATTTCTCTAAAAACCTTAAAATTGTAAATCATTTTATCGTTATAAATACTCATACTATATAGGCCGGATAAGATCAAGTCAGTGTTTTACTGGCACTACTTCGTAATAAGGCAAGAACTTCTTCATAAGTTCGGAAAGGTCCAATTTTATGGTTAGATCACCAATTGTTCATAGACCACACATTCTCCGCTCAATTTGGTACATTTTTTAAATCACAGTGTTTCTAAAAGAGTGTTTCGAGACTTATACAATAATATTTAACTTAAAACTTAAAGTATTAGTCTCAGCTGCCTTTTCCAGAAGAATCGAACGCAGAATCATTCGTCTCCTTATCGTACTTGATAACGCTGTCACAATCCAGATAATCCATATCAGTCAACTCTCTTTTAATCAACAAATGTGGAGTTTTCCTGATTCTTTTCTCTTTCAAAAACTTTGGTATCATCTGCTTTCCTTCCATCATATATTCTATTATGAATCTCTCAAAGAATAATGCTAGGAGAAGATGGAATGACGCCAGCGCAAGGATTATATATGACAAAAGGCTGTCTTTAGGCATTCTAAGCTGCAAGAAGCTAGCTATCCACTCAGCTGGCCATACAGCTACATATATACAAATACATGTCATTATCAGCATACTAATCATAAGCTGTTTGTTTGTCACAACAGATTTTCGGTAAGGAGAGCCATGACTGAATACTATAGCTAAGATTATATATTGGAACATCGATATCGAGAAAACAGCGTAATTTTCCCAACATTCATTCGCTTCATCCCCTTCATATGTATGTCTTACATACCACGGGAACAGTGTTAGCGCATAGTAGCTCAAATATTGTCCTACGCCAATTAAAATCATCTGTCCGACCAAAGAAAATAGTGGAATTAAACCTAACAACGACGTCAAATGGGGCGTCTTACACAGTTTGCCCGTATACGCTTCTGTCATGCCGAAAAAGAAGGCAAAGTTGACGATCAAAGCGACATCTATGTACAGGAACTGGAAGTCTGTTAAGTTAGAGTCGAAGTAATACAAAAAGGCTACTGAGAAGAATTCAGAGAGGGAGTAAGCTACCATAAACTTGAAGACGCCGAAGGAAGTGGACAAGGCTGCGCGACCTTCTCGCAGGACTCTCGCCACGCAGACTATGTCAGGGTTGGCGGACGTGAAGGGGGCGGCCACGCTGGACTCCAGCTCGGAGAGGGAGATGCCCGTGTGCGCCGCGCGTAGTGCTCCGCAGTCGTTCGCGCCGTCGCCGCACATACCTGAGAAATTAAAAATGATTAAGTAAAAACTCTGCTTAAAGACAGGACAGAACTGTATGGCAAATTAGGTAGACCTATTGTCAAGCCTACCAAATATATAGAAAAAAAGATCGGTCAAGACGTTTCGGAGAAATTCTCTAGCAAATATTAACAAGAGATTGTCATTTTATAGAACAGAATTTTTTTGTTTGTTGAAACGCGCTTAATCTCTGAAACTACTAGTCATATTGGAAAAAAATATTTGTGTGGACAGCCAGATTCATGACGAATAGTATAAGAGCATCATGCTACTACCTACGGAAGTGGAGCAGTAATCAAAGACGCGGGTGAAACCAAAGAGGACAGCTAGTGTTTTATATCACTCAAAATGTCAATATTCTTATCTCATTCAGTACGTATTTCTGCTCTTTACTATAAAGTGTACTCACCGACATAGTATCCTAAGGCCTGGTACTCAACTATGAGTTGTTGTTTTTGATCTGACGACATCCGCGCGAACACTGCGCCGCGAGCAACCACGCGAGACAACATGTTCGGGTAGTGCTCGCGGAGAACCTGTGGGAATATATTAATATGTCGATAAAGTGATGTCAAAATTCTAACAAGTTGACAAATTAAAAAAAAAATAAAGATTAAAGTTAAGACTTTATAATATCGCACCCCTTTTTTTTTGTGTGTGGCCTCTCGCAGGTCAACCTAGGAGGTTGTCGGCTGCTTAACCGGTCTTGCCTGTGGCGGCCTCGATTAAAGAATCAAAGCCTCCAGCCAGGGCTTACTTAAAACTAACTTAAAACTAAGCGACTACACGCTAAGGGCGTCCCCTGTGGGGTACGGACCTCGACTTAGGGCGTCGCTGGGGGGGGGGGGCAGGAAGGGACGAGCTGGATCGAACAGATTTAATTATTATTTATCGGGGATTTTAAAACTACAGGCTCAGCGTCGCGGGCTGGCTCGAGCAAGGGACGGGGAGGACGTTTAAAAGAATGTCGCGGCGGGCCTCGGCGGCGAGGACGGAAAGACGGCGGATATCGCACCCCCGGTGCGACACTGTCACTTATGCAAAAATGTAGATTTTCAGGAGAGGCATTTAAAACGTTGACACCTCACAAAATAATGACTTAAGAATATATAGAAGAGATGAACAACTTATACTACAACGTCAACTTCCCTTAGACTTTTAACTTACGTTATCGCACCAAGTAAAGGGGTGCTTTAGGATCATTTTTAGATATATAACTCATTTTTGCATTTTTTGCAAAAGTGACAGTGTCGCACCCGGGGTGCGATATTGTAATATTGAATGCTGAAGTAAGTATATTTTTCAATCTCCTCCAACCAGATGGTTGCGCTGTGACTTGGCCAAACTGGTTCGGGGAACTGCCCAATACTTGTTTTCGTACTGTTGTATAAGTTCACATCGCACGGAGAACATTGGTTTTTAATTCCTATGTGGCGGTATAAACGCCGTAGGCTGCTAAAAAACAGTTGCGCAATACATTGATGAAAAAAATTGTAATTACAGGACAAACTAACAGTTAAATGTGACGGCACAGTTGGTGCGGACCGCTGCGTTGCATGTCACGGGTTCGATTCTCGTGCGGTCAAAAAATTGCAATAAATAATATAATAAGTAATACTCACCCTCCAGGTATCTCCAGTCATAACAATCTTATACCGGGGCTCCATGCAGCCGGCCTCCGCATCGAACACTCCGTTGTCGTGGTCGTCGTGCGCGGAGTGCGCGGAGTGGTCGCGCTCGGCGGAGGCCGACGCGGAGGCGGAGCGCCACGAGCCGCGGCCGCTGTCCACGCTGCGCCACTCGCGGTCAAGAGGGAAGCGACGCCCTACCGATGCCTACCGGCGGACCAAACAAACGTAGCTAAGTTATAATCCCGAACGGAAGTGAGGGACATATATATATTTATAATTAACTAGTATACCTGAGTAAAGTTAGGATTTATTTTGAGTAGACTAATTGTCATATCAACGCGCAGCCAAAACTACTGGGACTAGGAGCGTGAAATTTTGCACAAGGTTTCCTTTTAAAAGGTAGGCGAGCACTAAGAGTGAATTTACTAATTATAAATTCACCCCCTTAGGATAAAACGGGGTTCAAAAGTTTGTACGGAGAAACCGACTTGCACGTGAGCGAAGATGGTGGTAGAAACTATATAGTTATACCATACAAATATGAGTTTATTTGGTACACAAAGCAACCGTAAGATCACTGTTATTGAAACCCAAAATAGTAAGTATTACAAAGGTCGCGGGAAAGCGGTGGATACGAGACGCACAGGATCGGTCGTTGTGGCGACGCTTGGGGGATGTCCAACAGTGGCCTATGTCCAACAGTGTACGTCTTGCGGCTGAAATGATGATGATGATCATAGAGGTATGTGGGTAGATAGTGCCACAAATATCCATTGAAAATGAATTTAAAACCAGAAGGGTGTTGTGTCTGGTCCGGGCATAAAAAGCATAATTAGCCTTTTAATGTTCCCACTCAAGAGACTCAGGCATCCTCTCTAGGAGAGGGAATGGGCCGTAATCCACCACGCGGATTCAGTACGGGTTGGTGAATGTCACATGTCTTCGAATTTTTGGTTCTAGGATATGCCGGTTTCCTCACGATGTTTTCCTTCACCGTTTTGAGAGCAGTGGTGATGAAATAAATTACACAATGTAATGCGCCTGGCTGGGTGTAAACCCGCGACCCGTAAGTCGGAGCCGTTGTCGAGCCGCCAGTGCTCTCCACCACTTATCCAGGCAACTGCCCGATAAGTGATTTCGGACTGTTGTAAATAATAATAATAACATTCCACACACAACGTTATCTAGTCCCAAACTAAGCAGAACTTGTGCTATGAGTACTAGACAACTAATTAACATACTAATATATTTCTAAATACATACATATAGATAAATTACACCCAGACACAGAAAAAACTATCGTGCTGATCACAGAAACAATTGTCTTGGGTGGGAATCGAACCCACGACCTCCGGCATAACAGTCAGGGCCACTAACCACTAGACCAACAGGCCAGTGAATGTTCTTATCGCGCTGAGAAATTTGATAACACGATGCAGGATTTTCTTCCTATGTGGCGGCACATTGATGCCGCTATAGAATAGGAGTTAAAGAATAGTACATTTTGATACAAGTGCAGAAAGTTTGTCATTGCAACCGAGGCGGGATTCGCACGAGACGTAGGCGAGTGTGTTTTGGAGCCAAGAGCTGCGGTGTCAAATGTGTGCGTACGCGCAGCGGAATGTTGTTGAATTTAAAGATTTTAATTATGCAGATATTTAGTGTATGACGTCGTATAATTGTGTATGGTAAAAAAAAATTTGTGCACGCAACCATTGTGGAGAAATTCACCAAAAACTGATTCCGCTGGGCGAACGTTGTCCTGGCGGAACTTTTTTTAATCCATAGACTTTAGAAGAAAAGAGATGTGTCCAAAAATTAGTGTGTATTTGTGTGTAATTGTGTATGTATGAATAAAACTAGTGCATGCATAAACTTCGGAGAAATTCAAGTTTCCGCTAAGCGAACGTTTGGCCATTAGCTAGTTTTCATATAAAGCGCTTACATAGAGAGCTGTAGATTTTTACATACGTTGTTTTGAATTTGTTTATATTTGTTTAAAAAACAGATTTAGAAAAAATCGTAGGGCTTAAAAGATAAAAATATAAACGTAAAATACGCTTATTGGGTCTTAGTTCTTAAAGTATGCACTTTGGGGTCTAGATTTTCACGTTTATACAAACCTTGTAAGTGTCTGCAACATGTTGCCAAGTATCAATGATGTTGCGTTAGTAACTAAAGAGTTATAGGACAAATTTACCATGAACAGATCACTGTTTACAAAGCAGTCAAATATCACGACGTTCTGAAGGAATTGCATGGTAATATGTATGTCAATAATTAGTGTATTCATTCAACTATTCTTATGCAAAATTTCATTTTATTAAATTCAGTAATTAAAGAAAAACAATTATAATACTGACGAAGCATCGAAAACCTACATAACCCGACCAAGTTTGGATGGCTACAAAAAAGCGGCCGTGCAATATATTTAGGTAACATCCCAAAATTTACAGTATAATACCGGTATTGAATTGGTATAGGTGATAACACAATTGTTGTTTCGATATAATTTATAGGTCATTTATTTTTGTACACCTACTTTTTTAAATGTATTTGACTATGACAGAAAGTAGGTACTATTTACGTAGGTACTTTATTTAAGTATGCGCTTGAGACTTGAGATATAATCTTAATATATTATTTAAGACAAATAAAATTCATACAGCTAATTTCTATTGAAGATTTCACGGATCAGGATTCTAACTATAGACCCCTTAGGGAAATTAAATATTTACCACATGTAAGTATGTACTACTGTTTAGGTAAATATTTATCTTTTTTTTCTTTTTTAATCAAGATTTTATTTAGGGGCTTTTGTCCAAAAAGGATATGCCAGCCCCATCGTACCTTATAACAATTACTACACACACATACCTTTATTAACTAATACATATTTACCTAAAATACATTACAGATATTAAATAGATATTAAATAGGGCGAATCACTGTTGCAAGACCGCTATTAAACCACTTAATATTTATCATATTGTAGCTTATTACACTATTTAACCAATAGACTAGGCATGCACGAGCGTTCCCCTTTGCAACTTTAGTGGATCAAACAATCTAATAACTTAAAAAAATACTTCTTGAATCGATTTTTTTTTTCTTATGTAAAATTATGTCGAAACAACAATTGTGTTATCACCTATACCAATTCAATACCGGTATTATACTGTAAATTTTGGGATGTTACGTAAATATATTGCACAGCCGCTTTTTTGTAGCCATCCGAACTTTGTCGGGTTATGTAGGTTTTCGATGCTTCGTCAGTATTATAATTGTTTTTCTTTAATTACTGAATTTAATAAAATGAAATTTTGCATAAGAATAGTTGAATGAATACACTAATTATTGACATACATATTACCATGCAATTCCTTCAGAACGTCGTGATATTTGACTGCTTTGTAAACAGTGATCTGTTCATGGTAAATTTGTCCTATAACTCTTTAGTTACTAACGCAACATCATTGATACTTGGCAACATGTTGCAGACACTTACAAGGTTTGTATAAACGTGAAAATCTAGACCCCAAAGTGCATACTTTAAGAAATAAGACCCAATAAGCGTATTTTACGTTTATATTTTTATCTTTTAAGCCCTACGATTTTTTCTAAATCTGTTTTTTAAACAAATATAAACAAATTCAAAACAACGTATGTAAAAATCTACAGCTCTCTATGTAAGCGCTTTATATGAAAACTAGCTAATGGCCAAACGTTCGCGTAGCGGAAACTTGAATTTCTCCGAAGTTTATGCATGCACTAGTTTTATTCATACATACACAATTACACACAAATACACACTAATTTTTGGACACATCTCTTTTCTTCTAAAGTCTATGGATTAAAAAAAGTTCCGCCAGGACAACGTTCGCCCAGCGGAATCAGTTTTTGGTGAATTTCTCCACAATGGTTGCGTGCACAATTTTTTTTTTACCATACACAATTATACGACGTCATACACTAAATATCTGCATAATTAAAATCTTTAAATTCAACAACATTCCGCTGCGCGTACGCACACGTGTCAAATTTGTATGTGTATCAAACGACTTTTTTCAATACACTTACGGGGGTCGACACGCGACTCGTGGGGGTCGCCGCGCGCCCCCCTGACACGATACTGTAATAACATTGTGGCGGGGGAGAGTACGCGCACTTTTCTGCACTAGTGCGTAAAACAGTTTATTGCGTGCCTAAAAGCGGTGGGATAAAAGCGGGTTTTCGAGTAAGTGTATTAAAAAATACTAACCCCATGCAGCGTACTCTCGCAGTATATGACAGGAGATATTCCGCTGGTGTCCGCGTGCAGATGCACGACTCTCTCTTCGCCCATCAGGATGCCACACTCTTTCGCCACGCTCACGGCTGTTAGGACGTTGTCACCTGAAAATAATGTAAAAGTAGAAACTGACTGACTGACATATCAACGCACAGGCGAAACTACTAGGATGGGGACTAGGTCTGGTAGTCAGCTTGATAACGGGACAAAGCGGTGATGACGTCATACCACTTTCGTCACACTAAAAATCTAAGTTATTTAGCGCGTTTGTCTGTGTATCCGCGAACTCTTACTAAACCATCCAACTGATTTTGATTGCAGTTTTTAATAATAGAAAGATAAATAAATGAGAATATTTGTTTATGTACACAATTTGCACCCGGGCAAAGCCTTTTTTTGAGGTGGGAAATCTTCAAATGACTTCTCCCGCTCTTGGGTGGAGAAACCCATCTGTGTCCTTCAATTACCCTTTGCGTTTTAGTGCCACGGTAACTCTTTCAAACGATCCCACAGCCCTAGAAGTCATCGGCTCTACTGGGCCCCTCTAGTTTTGCTGACATCTCTCTTTGAGGCATGCGTGAAACACTACGTGCCGTCGACTCGTGCCTGGTTCTTACGGGACAGCCAGCCAGCGAGCTACCCTTTGCTCGTCGTCCGCAAGGCTGACCCTTGCGAAGCCTGGGTGGGTCACTAACATAGTCAGCCTTATAATGTTCCCACTGCTGGGACTCAGGTCTCCTCTCGGAGAGGGAATGGGCTGTAATCCATCACGCGGGCTCTTCGAATTTTTTGGTTTCGTCTAGGACATGTCGGTTTCCTCACGATGTTTTCCTTCACCGTTTTGAGCAGCGGTGATGAAATAAATTACACAAAGTAATGTGCCTGGCTGGGTTTCATCCCGCGACCTGCATAGAACTCGTAAGGCGGGACCGTTACCACAGGGCCACCACTGCTCTTCACTTCCAGGTGGATCACTATTACATGTTTGCACTATTACAATGATTGAATACTCACCAGTAATCATAACAACATGTATGTTGGCTTCCTTCAGCTCCCGTATGATGCCGGTGGTGGCGGCCTTCAGACGATTCTCCATTATCACTAGACCAAGGAACTCTAGGTCTCGCTCCACCTGTTAAAGACCAAGTTCTGATTAAACAGTATTTAAGGTAGAGGTCTGTCTGCGGACGTAGAAAGTAGTTGAAATCTGATAATTTGGTAAAAAAAAGGAATGAGTTAACAGACCTTACCATGACGTTAAAATGTCAGGTGTGCGAGCAAGAAAGAGCGATGGAGCTATACACCCTGTATAGCTCCATCCCTTTAACAGTTCAGTTTAGGTCGTAAAACGGATAATTTATATTAAAAAAAACAATAGGGTATTACACTCATTTTTGAAATGTGTCTCAATTAGATTCTATAGTGCTAATAAACCATAAAAAAAATCACAATATTTTTATTCAGTCGCTAAGTACCCTAAAAAGGCATTTAAAACATACATTTTCAAATAACGTGCGTAATTTGACGAAAATGCAGAACGCAGTGGACGCCATATTTACTCTGTGGTCGTGAGTTCATGACGTCTGTTGGCTATGTAAACAAATGCGCTGATATTCACTTAGTATGGCGGATCCGTTGACAGTTGACAACTGTCACTTTAGTTTACACATCCGAATGACGAAACATTTTTTTCTACCAGAATTAATCCAAATTTTCTGCTTTTAGTATATCAATCTCAATAGGAAAACAACATAACAGTAATTATATTGAGTCGTCTACTGTACCTCTTCCCTCGTCATCTTCTGCAGCTGTTTGAAGGTAGCCTCCAGCACTCTAGTGGCCACCGCGATCACCCGGTACCCCTTCTCCGCGTAAGAGTTCAGTACTTCGAACAGGTTGTCGGGCACTGTAAACAAATACAGTAAAATAAAGTAGTCGTATATTATATTATATTAATTCCCACATTATTATTAAATTTAAAAACACTGTGTAAAAAACAGTTTGCTTAAATATTATTGGTTTAATTTTTACTCTAATATGAATACGCTTTTACTTTGCAGATGCGCTGATGAGTCACTATTTTCTTGACGCTTATAGATTATAGTTTTATTTGATGTGATTGGCTATCTAATGAAAAAAAAAGAATCAATAATGTTTTCTCTTTGTCTGTTTTTATTAGCTGTAATAAAATAAGAATAACATACCAGTGTCGTCAGTACAAAGAGTTTTCAGCATCTCGGGAGCGCCCTTAGTGTAAACGCGTAGAACATCTTCCCCTAAGACGCGCGTCACCACGGAGGCGCGCTGAAGAGACGATACGAACTGGTGTTGCTGGACTATGCCCACTTCTAGAGGCAGCTGGAGGGAAAATAGCATTTGTAAGTAATTGAAGCTACGACTGCGGGATTGCTTGTAAGGTAACTGAAGAAACACGGATGGGTTTTAAGAAAACAAAGACCACATCAAAATTTTCCAAACCACGAATACATAGAGCTACGACAAGATGCTTCATCACCAAATGCCAATTAAAGTCTCTGAAAACTCTCTTGTTGACTTAAGCCACAACGAAAATCTTAAAAAATCATTGAACGAAAATGTTCACGAGTTAAATTCATTTTGACAGAGACACGCAATCTTCGAAAGGACGCCACGATGAAAAAACATATGACAGTAAATTAGATTTCACAAATTAGAAAGTAACATGCTCGCAACGAGTTCAATTTTCGAATTTTATAATTGTTTTTTCATTATTTTATTGTAAGTGGCTAGATCCAGAGATTTTCAGTGTGCCCCACACGTACCACACTTATAAAATTAAAAAGCGTTGAAGAAGAAGGGGATGGTGGATAACATCTATATACACCGTAACAGAACAAGGTAGCATTCAGATTGAACGAACGCGAGAATGTAGGCGCAGCGCCTCGCCTCGTCTCCTCTTGTACATCGCGCCTAAAAAACCGACTCCAGCCAGAGAGCAGGCGAGACGAGGCGAGACAAGGCGAAACGAGGCGAGACGAGACGAGGCGAGTTAAGACGAGGCTAGGCGATGTGACACGAGGGCCTCGACTACACTTTCATGCTCGCGCTCCATCGTCTAACCTCGATGAGAGTGAAGAGCTAGTATCAGAGTAGGCTCTGTCTGTAGCGAGAGGGAATTACTTTGGAGTTATTCCCTCTCGCTACAGTAGATTACATTTGATGAGATAAAAACATAGGAAATTCGTAACCAAGAAGAACAGTCACTATTCAATATTTATAATAATATAATAATAATATAATCATTTATTTTCAGGCATCAGAGGCCCATAGACAAAATACATAAAATAATCTTAAATAATAATACACTAATACATATTGTAAAAACAATGCTTATTTAACTACAATTAAACACGTAATGTTGTCGGCGTCGTGTTGCGCTGTGCTGTGTTATGTATTTTCAATTCTCAGTATACGTACATGTATATCATCAACGTCAATGTTAGCAGTCTTCCTTGGCTTCACGATCGTCGGCGTGAGGATCTCATAGTTGGAGTGTTCCGGGACTTCTGGCTCCTCAAGCACCCAGCCGGTCGACTCGAACATCTGCACATGGACATGGGGGATTATAAGAATATTTAGGACCGTTTCACACCGCAGTATATAATGATAGCGGCCGGTAGCGACGCGAAGAAGCCGGGGCCGACCGCTGGCAGACACACACACACACACACTTTTCTCTGTATTTATTTTACCTTCAAATCCAATGGATCGCCAGCCAATTCATTATCTAACAACGTCAAACTATGACATGACGCCATGGCTAACTTCAAGGGGTGTAGTTCATTTAGCTGGCGAGGGTCCCGCTGTGGCCTGCCCAGGCGAGGGGGGCTCGTGGCTCCGCTGACGGCTACCACCCCCCACATGTCGAGACCGTCTTCTGTTAGTGTTCCTGTCTGAAATAGAATATAGGAGTTTAGAAAAACATACTCTGAAATTCAATACAAAAAAATACATATTTTATTTTTTACCTATAGTCTATTCGCGTTAAGAAAATAGTGACTCATTAGTAACGACGCAGACGTATTCATACTGGGGTAAAAATTAAACCACTAACATAAACTAAACAGTTTTATAACATAGTATTTCCAAATATTAATATTAAGTAATTATTTTCCTTTCTATGTAATTGTTTACTGATTACATATTATGGTCAGTAATCAATTACGCTAAAAATTATTATTTTAAACTACTTTTCAAAAATAAATAATTCACAACAAAACATATTTTTTTCTCTTGACTCCTGGGATAGATTTTGGAGCGCTTCAGTTAACTGATTGACCTTCGGAACAAAATGCACTATGAGTACATTCTGGGCAGCACTTGATCCTATTCCCATACAAAGATTGGCAATGTTCTTTAATCATAGACACCAGAATTTTCACTTTTATTTTTACGATCAGGCGAGGTATTCACTTTTTAAATTTACAAAAGACGCGTTAGTTCTGTTTGAAGAGCTCACATCAACTGGTCAATGTGAACGCGGCTTTCTAATTTGCTACGATCTAATTGGTCAAGAGGCTCAGCTAAGTGACAACGATGAGTCACTATTTTCTTAGCGAATACACTATAGTTATTGGTTTTTAGAGATCGGATTTTTAATAGTCTGCTGAAACATACTGGTATTCAGCTGATCTAACATGGTTGAGAAAAGTGCAGCGCCACTATTGAGCGTGAGGTCCTGAGTCCTCACTGTTATTATTGTTTATTTCTTTATTGCACACCAAAACTCCATCTTCTAACTTTCTGTTTTTTCCATTAGGAATCAATCAGGCAGGAGGACGGTATATCGTACCTTGTCGAAGCACACACAGTCCAAGGAGCCGCTGACGTTGACGGCGCGCGTGTTGAGGCAGGCCACGCGCGCGCGCTTGAGGCGCGACACGGCGTACAGGCGCCCCACCGTCATGGCGGCCGGGAGCGCCGGCGGGATCACGATGGTGATGATGTCCAGCGCCTTTATGGCGATGTCGCCGGGGCTCAGGTTGCGATACGCCTGGGAAAGAACCAGAAAAACGTTGAAATATAGTAATAAATATATAGATGAGCAAACCATAAAGATGTGGAAAAGAAGAAAAGAGTGAAAAAAGAACACCGATGCTCGAGCTAACGCGATTAATTCACAGTATAAGCCTACAGTTTCAAGTTAAAACGCCAAATTTCTCAGTTAAATTCAATTAGTTTTATGTTTCCGGGTAGGTAAATGTAAAGCATTATCCTTATATATTATAAAACAAACTGCCCCACCGCAGGTTTAGGTGTAAAATACATAGATTTCTAACACCCGTGCGAAGCTGGGGCAGGTCGCTAGTAAAAACTAGAATGTACATAGAATTTGACATATTAATTCCTCAACATTTTTACCTGTCCCTTATTTGCCTATAAACTTATAGAAGTGGCGAACTTGAAGTAAGCTTGCACTGGGTATAGGGTGCCCTAGTGTTGTAGGCTCACCTTGAGTGCTACAGTGTAGGCCAGGCCTAAAGCGGCGATGCCGGCCAGCATGATAATGAACTTGTATTAGTCGCGGTCGAACATGACGTCGGCTGGTCCCGGGTATAGGATGCCCTAACGTTGTAGACTTACTTTGAGTGCTACAGTGCGACGGTGCTGGCCAGGATGATGATGAACTTGTAGGCGTCGCGTTCGAACTTGACGTCGTCGGTTAGTACCAGTTATAGGATGCCCTAATGTTGTGGACTCACCTTGAGTGCTACAGTGTAAGCCAGGCCCAAGGCGGCGATGCAGGCCAGGATGATGATGAACTTGTAGGAGTCGCGGTCGAACTTGAAGTCGGCGGGAACCGGGTACAGGATGCTACGGACTAGCTGGCCTTTGCTTGTATTGTAGCCTGTACGGAGGACTAAAGCCCTGTGAAAAATATTATTATTAATTCACAGAAGAAAGAAAATGAAGTTAGTGACAGCGGGACGGGTGACAGGACAGACTGGAAGAAAAAAACGTGTTGCGCGATCACAAGTTATATTATAGGACAAGGGCAGGAAGATAATGAAAGAAGGTCTGTCACACAAAACTAAAAAATAAATAAGGTTTCAGATGTAATAAAGTAAAAGACGAGAGAATATAAAAGATTCACAAACGCAACTTGTTTTTAAGTCTCATCATATCAGTGTAATTTAAACTCAACAAGCATAATGATTAATGATGTTTATTTTTGTAAATCTACAATAATATTATAAAGAAGTAAAGTTTTTTTTTTTTATCATTTTGTTTTTGGGAGATAATCTCTGATAGTACTGGTCCGATAGGAAATTTTTTGCCGATACAAATTTTCTTTATTTCTGAGTGACGTAGGCTATATTTTCAGAACACTGACTCCTAAGTCACAGGTTTTCCTAGTTTAGGAGTCAGGGTTTCAGCTTTTGTACGCCTTAACTATTGTGAACTTTAGCTAGATATTAAGCATATTGTAAGGATTTGTATATCAATAAAGTATTATTATTATTTTATTTACGCAGGCGAAGCCGCGGGCAAAAGCTAGTTGGTTATAAATAACAATTTACAAGTTTTTTTTTTGTTAATTTCATCTAAATAAAAGAGGCCGGTGTTTCCTAGCTGAATACCCTGAGAAGAAACTCAAAATAAACTCCGGTCCGAACTAAGCGTTTCGAAGGATTGAAACAATTTGCCTGCAGCGATCTTCCCGTCCGATAATAATTTTGGTGTTTTCAAGGCTAGAGTGATTAAGCTATTAATAAGCTACGCCTCACCATATTTTTTTTTTATATAAAAAAAAAAAGTTTAACTGGTTGTCCTTTAACCAAATAAAGGATTAATTACGCGCCTTTCTACATGTAATGGTCAAATCATGGTCAAGTCAAGTCAAAAGTTTTTTATTTCATATAGGCCTACATGGGCACTTATAAAACGTCAGAAGCTAGTGCGCGATTCCAAATTGGTCAAATTTGAACCATATGAGAAACATGCAGATTAGTGGTTGAGATGGTCTTTTAAGGAATTAAACACACACGTGGATCTTTCTCTTACTCAAACTGCCAGACAAACATTAAAATGACTGAAAAGAAGAATAATTCACATTCATAATAAAAAAGTATATAAAAAAAAATTATTACTTTATAAAATAAAACTCATTAATACTAAATGTAAAGTTAAATACTCACTTGACAGGTTCGTTGTTATAATATCTCGTCTGAATGACCCTGGTGCCACAGAACAACACGCTGGAGGCGTGTTCCTTCAGGTCGAAAGGGCGGTCCACTCGGAGGAGAGCTGTCTTTGTCACTGGCACTGATTCACCTGGGAAACATCCGAAGTTTATTTTATTTATTTATTTTATAATTCATGTACACACATAAATACGAAAGAAGATACATTCTGATAAAAATTGTACAAAGGTACTGCTTATTTCTAAAAGAAATTTCTTCCAGCAGACGTGCGAAAGGAGAAATAAGAAGAAATGTAGACAATAGAGTGTAAAAGTAATTAATGAAGAGAATGTGAAATCTTAAATTAAAATAATAAATACTTATATACTTACCTATATATACCTTATAGTAAAAATAAATACATAATGTATATACATATATAATTATCACACTAGAGAGGAAATATAGTGCTCTTTTACTGTTGACGTTTATGTTACTACAACTTTTTTTTTATTATGGATAGGCTTGCGTTGACCAATCAATCTCAACTGATGGTAAGCGATGATATGGCTGACGATGGAGCAAGCTTGCCTAGAAGTAACCTATCCATATTTTTTATTAAATTATGATATTATGATATGATTGAGAAGCTCGCGATTAGAATACGAGCACGAGCACGAGTCCGTCTCCAAGGTTATATTAGGTATATAACCTTATAGAGAGTCAATTCTCTACGGTCGAATCTCATAGGGTGTCAAATCTACGTGTGAATCTCATAGGGGACTAATCAACTACAGGTGAATCATACAGGAGGGTTATCATAACAAGGGTTAATCATCTACGGGTGAATCATATAGGGGGCCAAACATTCACAAGAAAATCTCATAGGGGGCCAATCATCTACGGATGAATCATATAGGGGTAAATCAATTACTGGTAAATCGCATAGGGAGTGAATCTTTGACAAGTTAATTCAAGACAGATTAAGGAGTCACCAGTAAGCATGCTCTCGTTAAGCACAGCAGCCCCCGTGAGCAGCGCGGCGTCGAAGTGTAGCGTGCACCCCCTCGGGGGCAGCACGACGATGTCCCCGGGGGACACGGCGCGGCTGTCCACGCGCCGCCCGTCCCACAGCTCCACGCTGTCGTGCGCCTCCACCGTGGCGCGGAGGTTGCTTTGGTTCTGGGGAAATAAAAAAGGGGATATTTGAAGGTCAAATGAATAGGCAATTCACATATTTTGTCTATATTTTGAATATAATCTGGTATTGGCTAGCATCTTCATCGTTGTTTCGAAAATCAATTAAAAAAAAACAGCAATTCGTAAAAAAATATTATTATTGTTAATGAATTTCAAATAAATACCTATTGGACTCATGAATTAGTGGCCCGAACCGTTGGACAATCTCTTTGATAGGTAAGTAAAATCGTTAACAATATGATTATGCTTCATGCGAACCCAAATAACATGTTATTGAAACCAATAAGTCTGTCCAGTCTTGAAAATACTTTTTTTGAGGTAGGAAATTATCAAATAGCTTCTAACGCTCTGGGTGGATCGAGAGGGCGTGTCAGACTTACTAAAACCCATTCATTGAGTTTCCTTTTGGCTTTCCAAGACAGCTCTCGGAGCCCTAGCTGGAATCGGCTTTGCTATCTCTTTGAGGCGCGTGTGGAACACTACACGCTGTCAACTCGGGCTTGACCGGCTACCTTTCAGGTCGGCGCCGTCTCAAGTCTCCACGAGGACACGGCAATGCTCTGCCCGCGCGGGGCAAACTTCCACTGTTAGTTCCGATCCATCCACATTTAAAGGTATTAGGAACAGAGTTTAAAGTCCCGTAAATATCCTCCGACCAGACGGATGTTTTGTCTGATCTGAGCAACTACCCGATGGATTATTTTTGGCCGTTCAGGATTTCGTAATTCTTATGTGACGACATAGATGTCGCTACACACATATTACTCAGCTGCCTTTAAATCAGTTTAAATCATTTTGATACAACTGGAGAAAAACAGCTCATTTCTCACCTTTTTAGTCTGTATAACAGAAGTAGCCACACCGAAGGTGGACATCAACACCACTGCGATACAGTAGTAGTAATATGGTTCTGCAAGCCACACGGCGATAGTGAACAGTTGGAACACGTAGAAGGGGTTGAACACCTCCAGCAGGATCAGCGTCATGATGGACTGGACCGGCACATTTATCTCGTTCAGCCCGTAGATATTTAACCTGGGGAGAAAAAGGATTTATTATGATCCTGTGCGTCTCGCATCTATCGGATTCCCGCGAAGGTTTGTAGGGGGCCTTCCAACACTGCGTCTTCCGGTACGCGGTCGCCAGTCTAGAACCCTTCGGCCCCAACGGCCATCTGTTCTGCGCGCAATGTGCCCTACCCATTGCCACTTAAGTTTGGCGATTCTTCGTGCTATGTCAGCAACCTTGGTTTTCCTGCGAATGCATCGTACCCCGTCGCTCGCTATAAAAGCGGAGTGTGTGGCCCGCACAGCTTGTAGCTGCGCACAAGAGGCCCCTGATTGATACTAGTGAAACTGGTTCATTCTGCACGACTACCGTCTTACATAAGGGACTTCCAAGTCTATTTAAAAAGATTTTCACACCCTTACCCGTCGCTCGCTAGAAGGCGTGGCTATGGAGTGGTTCCCAGGGCTGTGCACAAGAGGCCCTGCACTCAATGTCAGACAGCCTGGTCCACTATCGTAATGTAATATGAGACAATATGTAAGAGGAACAGAAACACTCACATCCTGACTCGTCGCTCGCTGGAAGGTGGAGTGGCCCCCATAGCCTGCAGTTGTGCACAAGAGGCCCCTGACTCGATGCCAGCCAGCCGGGTCCACTGTGCGCGGCTACCGTCCCATATGAGGGACTGTTTCTTATGGCGGAAGTACCTGTAGTTCTGGACGTCTGGAAGGATAAAGATATAATTATTTTCATTATCATGATGAAATTGAATCGTTTTAAATAAAACCAGTGGGTGTGGCCAATTGAACAATAGTATGAACTAGCTGTTACGCGCGACTTCGTTCTCGTGGAGATTCCGAACATTACTCTCTTTTTTTGGGGCAATCATGTAAAAGAATGTTATTCATTTTCGATAATGGATTGGATACCCTAGCGATCCGCACGAAAAAAATGAGAGCGAAATACAAATGAAAATTAGCCTAAGTTCTTCCGTGTAATATCAGCTATCAGTCCAGTGGAAAGTGGTGTCAAAAATATCGAAAGTAGCTTCAAAATCGGTCCAGTTTTTTCAGAGATTAGCCGGAACAGCCAGACAGAAATACAAAAGGTAAAAAAAAAATATAGTTATCAAATATACTTTCATATGCATCTAGTAAAAAAAATGTTAAATTGATATTATAAACAGACACTTCAATTTTATTTATATTTAAAGATATGATAAGACGTGTTTTTAATTACTTCTAAAACTAGTTATTTTTAATAAACGGGGATATTATAAGTTTCGTCAAATGTTTTTTTTTTCATATATCAATATCCAAAAAGATAAAAAAAAAATGCAAATAGCTCGCAAAGATAAACACATCGGTTTTTAACTGATAAACGCATAATGTATTCAGCTAATATCCGTAGAGCGAAGTATGCGTAAATGGAGGTAAAGTCCTGCTATCATGTAATAGCCGGGGTTAGGGACTTTCCTGTACTGTATGTGGTCAACTGCGTAAGGATGCGATGACATATGTGACTGTACATAATACTAGCAACAGTATTATGTCAATTTGAATTGTTCTATTTTGAAATCCTGGAATTAAATTATGTATATGATCTAGCGGTCGCGGGTTCAAACCCAGCCAGGCGCATTACTTTGTGTAATTTATATCATCACCACTGCTCTCAAAACGGTGAAGGAAAACATCGTGAGGAAACTTGCATAATATCTTAGAACCAAAAATCCGAAGACATGTGACATCCACCAACCCGCACTGGGCCAGCGTGATGGGTTACGTCCCATTCCCTCTCCTAGAGAGGAGGCCTGAGTCCCAACAGTGGGAACATTATAACGCCGACTATACTATATGATCTAGCAAAGGAGGCGGCTGCTTGCGTGAGAGAACGGACATCCTCACCCTGACTCCGACTACAAGCCACCTTAATCGTAGGCTTACGGACGACGAGCACTGGATAGATCGCCGTCCGGCTGTCCGGGAACCGTCCAGACCAAGCCCGATTAGTCGATGGCGCGTAGTGATCCACGCAGACCTCAGAGATGTCGAAACGTACTGGGACTATGGGTTAAGTTCTGAAAGGGAAACCCTTGGTCCTGGAACGCAAAGGGTAACTGAAGGAACATAGGTATGGTGAGACATTAAAATTCTGCCACGCCCTCCTGCTCCTCCCTAGAGCGAGAGAAGTCATTTGATAATTTCCCACCACAAAAAAAAAATATGATTCCGGGATTTTGAAGGAAGTATCAACTCTATGTTACTAAATTTCGTCGAACTTTAGATTTATTTATATTATAATATTTTTAATATTATTACTTCATGGTCATCAGAATGTAAATACTTACTAAGTGTAGTTCCATCGTCCAAATGTATGGGAGTGTGTATGGCGTCAACACTTTCAATGGGTTCCTTCTCCTTATTTCCATCATCATCGAACCCTTCGTTTAGTAGTCCGCTGAAATGGAAATAATGATTTTTATTTCAAGGTAATATAAAATTACAGCTGAATTTGGTATTTATAGCATAGCATAGTCAGCATTATAATGTTCCCACTGTTGCGACTCTGGCCTCCTTTTTAGGAGAGAGAATGGGCCGTAATCCACCACGCGGGCCCAATGCGGATTGGTGGATGTCACATGTGTTCAAATTTTTGGTTCTAGGACATGCCGGTTTCCTCACGATGTTTTCCTTCACCGTTTTGAGAGCAGTGGTGATGAAATAAATTACACAAAGTAATGCGCCTGGCTGGGTTTGAACCCGCAACCTACAACCTACTCGTAAGTCAGGGCCGTTACCGCACGGCCACCACTGCTCTCAATTGAATGAAAGAAATAGAATTTTGAATTGAATGAATTTGGTATTTGCCCGTGTATAAATAAAAAATAATACTAAAAACAAATCTTTTTCTGAAAACAAAAACAAACTTGGTAATTAAATGAAGCTGCAATTCGCATTTCAAATGTTGGTATGAGAAAGAGTAGGCGTTGTGAGAACATCTCGACGTCTCTTTTGTACACACGTAACCTTATGAAGGTTACGTCACATTTTAGTGTGTGCATCTTTATTCTGTTACTTGATAGTTTCCTCTTCCACAGAATTGAAAGGTTTCTAACATATATACTCCATTCAAGAGGCTCCTTTTTCACTCGCCTATCGTCAACATCGAGCATGGTTTAAAAGCTTGTTACTTCATCTAACGCAATGCAACGCAAAAAAAGAGATGACGCGTGACGCCTGAAAACTCTGTTAGTATTCGGTTATTCCGTGATTTACTCGAATATTTTACAAAACTTGTTCCAGGAAATACGTGTATTTTTTTTAAACCGTTAAACAGTTTTTGAAAAAAAATTGACTTTTTAAATTTTTTGTAACTTATTAAGTGCCAAAGTTCATGCAAAATAGCATATTTTCGGAGTTCTGAAAGCTTAGATAATATCCACAAGATACTGTGTTTCCAAAATATCTAATGAAAATGTGCAATAACGTCATAATCGCGTAAGAGCGGTTGTATGGAAAACTATGTGCAAAACAGTGCAAATGTATGTCGAGTTTCATCCCCTTAAACAAAGTTTTTTAAGTGACCATTCATCCGATTTTGAGTTTTATTGCGTTGGTGCCATAATAAATGGCGGGTGCAGTAAATAGTTGGTATTGTAACCACTTTCTTGCTTTTAATGCCATCCTTATGCCTACAGAATAGAAGTCAAAATCGGTTGAAAGAACAGTAAACAAGGCTTGTTTAAATTTCTAATCTAATCCCGAATGGAGTATAATTATTTTTATTTATGATTTTGGACGGTTACTTTTTGGTACGTATAATAAAAAAAATAACTCAACCCAATTCTCAAAATAATTTGACAGAATTAGTAAGTACCTACACCCTCATTTTACGAGCTCAATGATAGAGGGTATGAGATCTAAAGACATTCTGGGTATTTCAAAAAGGAAAATTGGCAAAGGGCTCCAAGTCGGAGAGTCCAGAGTTAGATCCCTTACTCAGATGTGAAATTAGCCATAAGGCCAATTATACGGTTAATTTGCTTTATATATATTTTCTTTTTTCCACAACTATCACACAACGCCGTCTAGTCCCAAACTAAGCAGAGCTTGTGTTATGAGCACTTGACAACTGATAAACATACTTATATATTTCTAAATACATATTTGATATAGTTATTACCTTGTATCTGCTATATCTTTGTGTAAAATCATGTGGATGTAGAAACTTTTGCATTTTTTCTGATATGTTTCCTGAAAAAAAACAAGTTTAATCTCAGATCAAACAGTTCAGATGAAAAAATACATGATGTTCACGTAATAAGTGTCAAGCTTTTAACAGCCAAATTGTATGATGCCTACTGAGGCATCTACTGAAGTGAGACTATTTATTAATATTGACCATATTTTTGATTATTTCTCCGGACAGGTTGCAACACGTGAACAAAACATTCAAATTTCTTGGCTAGCTATCAGATAAAATGAGACAATATCACTGTATGGCCTCCCCCACATTTGATGTGCGCGTTCCTCGAGCGTGTGAGCAACGCGAGCACAATAGCCACATGTAGACCTCCTCGCCTACATGTGGGTATTTTGGAAACCGTTAATGAACAGCCTCTTTCAACTTTCTATTCTAGGTCCCTTGTGCTCTCTGTTATCCCCTAGGTTTCATTGTGAGGTTTTATTATTTAAGAACAAAATCAACTTACAACAACAAGAACTCTATCGGCGATCTGGAAAGAGCACCTCACACAGGTGACGTACAGCAGCCAGGTGGGCACCCAGTGGAACACCAGAAATGGCGCCCCGATGAACAAGCACGAGATTGTGTAGGTCAGCACCTGCCGCCACCGACTCTTGCGGTAGCCGTATACTACCTGTGGATAAAGAAATGTTGTTATATTTCTACCTGTTATTAGTAAAGGTCTATACGCCAACAGGGTTCAGCGCAGCTGGCAGAACCCGCTGTCTATTTAGGAGAAAGGTTTACACATGTAAATTTGTCACAGCAGCACTCGGTCCCATAACACCCTTTTTTTTTTTTTTGTTGCCGGGGTGGAAAATCCTCATGGATGTCCTTCGCCTGGGGCAGGCGAAGGGGTCTGTCACTCTACTGCTACTGACTCTTACTGACTAAAAACCACCCCGGTGTTCCCTCCCACACTTGGACCGGGGATCGTGGGAGCTGATATGATCCATGATCCCCGGCTAGTGCCGCATATGCGGGCCACCTCATGCCCGCGGGGATGTGTCCTCCCCCGCGACATCACATAGGGGCACGCGTGGAACACTACGCGCCGCCGCCTCGGGTCTTGCTGAATGGGGGACGGCGGACAACCCCGAGTCCGCCGTCCATCCGGACCTCTTTATGGGGGTTGGAAGAGGGCGTTATCTGCCCTCCGCCGACGCCCGGTTCGCCTGCTGCGGCACGGGAGAGTGGCCACGGCCTCCCTCTCTCTCTCCGCAGCCTCCTTTTGCGAAATGACGGCTTCACAGAAGGAGATCACCGCATCCCACGACTCAGCACTCCCGACCATAGAACGAGCGACGGCCGGCAGTGACAGGTCGGGGCCCACTTCAGATACGAGGGCACGGCGCTGCTCCTCCCATGCGGCACACTCTGCCAGTGTGTGCTGCGCCGTGTCCTCCCGACAGTGCAGTGATGGCACCGAGCGTCTGGCTCCCTGTTTATGCGACACAAGTACTTCCCAAAGCAGCCATGCCCCGAGAGCACCTGCGTCGTCCTAAACGTCAGGGAGCCGTGCTTCCTCCCGAGCCATTCGTTGAGCAGTCCCATAACACCCTATCCCAACCCTACCCAACACCTACGGCTCGGGTGAATTCACTGAATTCTAACTATTAACGCGTTATGGGCAGCCTCAGGAGAGGCCTATCTCCAGCAGAGGTCGTTTTTCAGCTGGAATGGTGTGTTTTACCCATACACAGTACTTTCTACAATAAATATATAATCTGTAGTGTCAATTAGATTGGGAATTAAGGCATTCATGCATTCTGGTTTAAAGACATCAAATACGTTTAAAAAAATAATCGAAATAGTCGGAATAATTAATACTTTGGAATGAAAACCTTCCATAGTTTTACAAACACAGTCGATCGAAATAATAAGTATTGGCTCAAACAGAGAAACAATTTTCGTAATCATTGGATATAACAGCCGATGCAGTGCAGCGTCCAGTAGCAATGAATGCTAGCATTCGCTATTTTTAGGATGCAAACTGACAATAATATAAGTACCTTCACATGGTCGAATATCTTGTTTGAAGACCGGGGAAAAACCTGTCGTGCAAAGGCTTATGGTCACAAAGTGAATGCTGAGAAATAATGGATCCACTGTAATGATCCTTTACCTTTTTAGGGTTCCTTATCTTACTTTAAATTACACCCAGACTCAGGACAAATGATTGTGTTCATCACACAAACATTTGTCTTGGGTGGGATTCGAACCCACGACATTCGGTATAACAGTCAGAGCTACTAACCACTAGGCTAATAGAACTGTCAACAATAATACGTGTAATAATGATTTGGGACTTCGTAGGTTAACCTTCAAACCACTCAAAAATACGCACCAAATCTTGTGACATACACCTAGGGGAACTTTCGACTGTCATGCTAAAGAAGAATTAAAACAATGGGCTGAGTCATTCAATTTCAAACGCATGTGATTAATTTAACAACGACAATGCAGAAAAAACGTGTTTTAAAGTAATTTGGCGTCTCTTTGATGACTTTTAATCCTATGTTTAAGTTAGCGTAAATAAATAACTTTAAGTCATCAAATTAAATGAACATTGCTCTTTTTTTGAGGTGGGAAATCATCCAAGGACTCCAGCTCTCTGTGTCAGACCTTAACTAACTAAAATCACATCTGTGTCCTTCAGTTGCTCTTTGCGTTCTAGGACCGCGAGTTTCCTTTTCAGAAATTCCCCGTAACCCTAGCAGGCATCGGCCCTCCTGGGCTCCTACGTTTTTGCTTACAATTCGCGTCAATACGCGTCGTCGACAATTTGGGTTCGGTCCGGACGGTTGCCGGACGGTCGGACGAAGAGCTACCCATTGCTTGCCATCTGCAAGTCTACGGTACGCATCTACGGTGGCTGGTAGTCACCGGAGCATCTCTTGTCGCAGTGGCTGGGGCTTGAGAATATACGTTTCCTCACGCATGTGGCCACCCCATTCGCTAGCATTACTTATTCGCAGAAGGAGGTGACCGCTCCCATTCCCTCTCGCTCCGGACTGTGGCCTGAACCAGAGCCCGACGCGACAGATCGCCGCCAGCGATCGCCTCCACGAGGACACGACGGTGCTCCGCCCAAGCGGGGCACACCTTCACTATATGCTCCACCGTGTCCACCGGGCGGTCCACACAATGGTGAAACCCGAGCGTTTCTTCCGCCTGAATCCGGTGCAGGAAACTCTCGAACTTGCCATGTTCGGTGAAGACCTGCTACGTGCGGAAGGTGAGGACGCTGCGACGGCGCTCCAGCCTCTCCTTAAAGAGGGGACTTACCGCCATGATGATTATGGCGTGCTAAAATGAGCAGTACTCAGAGAGCTACTTTTCATATGGACATGATAAACCAATGACTATTCTTTCAAGGCAATCACCATTTATATTAATTATAAGTTAATTGTATTACTCCAAACGTAAAAAATATAAATATAAATATTGACAGAAACATTTAAATAAATTAATAAGTTAGAGATAAACATATTGCATTAAATTACTTGAACCATTAAACAATACCCGTTATCTAATTGATTAACTAATTGCTGCAGTTAATTACATACTACACTTACGTACAATCATTTATTAATTAAAACGTACCATGCAGCTGGATGCAAACCGAGATAAAATAATACAATAGGTATCATTCAGATAAACTAATTATTGGGTTGACTAGCTTTACATTGAATACGTCAAAATTGTACATTTTGATACAAATGGAAAATTCACAAGATCCGTAGGCGAGGGCGTTAAGGAGTGCTACATGTGTATCAAACGACGTTTTTCAATATACTTACTAAGGAACAAATACAAGGGGGTTAACGCGCGACTTGTGGGCGCCCAGCCTGATACGATAAAATGTAATAAAGGGAGGGAGGAGATCGCGCACTTTTCCGAACTAGTGCGAAAAACATTAAATTGCATGCCTAAAAGCGGTAGGGATAAGAGCGGGTTTTCGAGTAAGCGAATTGAAAAAATATTATAGGAACTGCCTCGTGGCTGAGCGGGTCCCAAGTTCGATTTGCGGATCGAGTAAAAGGTGTTATTGTGTTTTCTATGAGTTTGGAAGTCGTGGATATGATATCCTCGTGCTTCGGATAGCACGTAAAGCTGTTGGTCCAACACCTGATCTCTCCCCGGTCGTGATAGGAAAGGAATAGAGAAGACCTGTGTTAATCTGATTAAATTATAAAGAAAATAGCAAAAAGAGCAGTGGTGCGTAGCCCAGCCCTATGTCGGAACCGTTACAGGTTCCAACATACTGAGTTGTAAGCCGCGGATATAAATAAAGCCAGGCGCATTAATTTCTGTAATTTATTTCATCACCATACTATACTACTACTACTACATACTACTCTCAAAACGATGAAGGAAAACATCGTGAGGAAACCGGCATGTCGTAGAACCAAAAACATGAAGACATTTGACCTCCACGAACAACACTGGACCCGCGTGGTGGATTACATCTCATTCCCTCTCCTAGAGAGGAGGCCTGAGTCCCAGCAGTGGGAACATTATAAGGCCGACTATACTATACGCGTCGTTATGTGTATCGCTTGCACGTGTAATTCTCATCATCTTCCTGCATTGCTATCACGAGCTCATAACGCGATTCATTTGACGACCTAAACTGAACTGTTAAAGGGATAGAGCCTCTCTTTCCTAGAGATAAGCCCAGAGTCTTAACAGTGAGAATATTATAAGGTTGCTATGCTTATACACTTATATATAGAAAATGAGTCATAATTATAATAATGCTGTAAAAGTCAGCCCTTCTGTGATGGTAGGTGTAGATACTATCACAATCACACAACACTGTCTAGTCTTAGCTTGAGCTAAGCAGAGCTTGTGTTATGAGTACTAGACAACTGATAAACATACTTATATATTTCTAAATACATACATATTATAGATAAATTACACCCAGACACAGAACAAATGATCGTGCTCATCACACAAACATTTGTCCTGGGTGGGAATCAAAACCACAACCTCCGGCATAGCAGTCAGGGCCACTAACTATTAGACCAACAAGTCAGTCTCTCTGATAAAATAATAATTTAACTGTAACTGTGCCAGTTTATTCCTGATATTTCCCAGCAGGCATGATAGCATGATTATCTGGAAACTATGAGTAGGCCAACTTACTACATGGGCATTGTTTGTGCAACATGTGGCAGAAGTGTGACAGGAAGTGCATAGATAGGTATTGTTTACTGTGGAATACTGTACAGTAATAATAGCAAAAATAGACATAATAAATTAATAAGGAAATATTGCAAAATTTTATGTTATAGTTAATATAGACAAATTATATTCGATAACAGAAGTATGAATTGATGTAAGGGACATTTTTACATTTCAGGTAAATGTCCCTTACATTATTTCATATTTTCAGTATCAATATTGTTTATTTAAATGGGTAAATTGTATACTTTCTAGAGTAGGTACAACAGTTGCAACATGCTAGTTTTTTTTTCAGAAAATGTCAAAATGCAAAAAAAAAGCATCCTATGTGCGTATTCCACGCATTACAATAAATACTTGTATGAAATGGACATTTGTGGGTGTTACGCATGCAGAGCAATACGGCATGTGTGATCAAAATCGCATGATATTAGAAACACCCTTAGTAAGGCAAAAGGACTAAGGAATTGTAATTGGCTTTCCAATGATTATAGTTTTCTATTTTTGTCTGGTTTTATTAGCTGTTAGTCCTCCATGTACTAAATAAATAAATAAATAATAGTTGAAAAAAACCTGGTATAGTTGCATAAACCAACAGAAAATAAAACTATTGTAAAAGGCTGTATACATGACTATGTCATAATATTGTTTATGAAAATAATTAACTTGATTATTTTCCATATTATATAACACTATCAAAATAAGTATTAATATGACATTAATAGGTTTTAGTATTACTGATTGTGAAAGAGCTATATTAATTAAAACGTTTAATAATAAATAACAATATAATAATAATTGTGACCTGGTGGCTTTGTGTGACTTCATTTTTAATGAGTAAGTCATGATTCCTATTGAAGATTAAAGCTGCAGTGGTCACACGCAAACCTATACAAAAAAAAAGAAAGTTATAAGCCTATAAAAATAAGAAAACAATGATTATTTACCTGCTCAAATTCAGGGTCTGCATTTATCAGCTGTGCATTGAGTTCCAAATACAAATCCCTGTGTCCTTCATACTGGATAAGAGGCTGAATGTCATCCTCAGAATCCATTGTTTATAATCTGTATTCTTTATTTACACAACTGTTTCTTTCAACACTTTTCATTTCCTCTTATGGAGGTCACAGCTGCCATTTTAATACTCAGAAAATTTCATATTACCAGCCACTTTTGCTATCACATTTCTAGAATAATTTAGGGCAGTAAATATGACTACTATGTTACAAAATGATCAGATTCGTGACTGTAACATACTGTTACATAGTATTGTAATTAGATATGCCATTTGGTTTCGTAAACAGTAATGATAAGCTATGTTAGGCCACGTGTTTTGTGCCTTTATTCTTATAAGAATGCTTGTAAGATTTCCTATTTAATACTTCTTTTGTTAGAATAGCAAAATAGTTTACTTAAGGTCAATTTGAATGAATAGATTTTCTTCAAATCTTCATGGTTTTTAATCGTTTTAAAATGAGGTCTCAGTCTAAATGTAACCCATATACTGTTGCAATAATAATCACAATTCTTCTACGTATACCTGAGACTGTTTAATATTTTTAAAGGCTTAAAATACACAAAACACAATTCATCAAAACCAAAAACTCGACTCAGCTGTAATTTGATCACTAACAGTTTGTCAATGTCACTGTCACATTACTCGTCAAAAAAAATTGAATGAATGATCTACTCAGTGTTACAATATTCAGGTTTGAACCAAATCGCTAAATCTTTGCAAATGAGTTTCTTCTATGAACTGTTTAATATAAAGGAATGTTTGCTTTACCAGGTCTAAATCCAGGTTAAGGTATAAATAATAAAGCTTTTTGACTCATTATAATTTTGGACAGAGGCCCCTCAGAATAGTATGAAATCGCCAGATGTATTTACATAAATACTATAGTTTTTATAGGGTGAAAATGACTACAACTGTGTTAAAAAATAATAATAACTTATTTACCGATTGACTATCATCTGTTGTGAGGTATTGTTCCATACTCAGTGTCATTTTGATGCAGTTTTGATGTTGTCTAGTCAGCCTGAAACAAAAAAAAAACAGTCAAGCATGAAAATAAAGTAAAATGATATCTAAAATAAGTTCAAATAAATCTGTTTTACTGTTATGCCCCCAACACGAAGAGATATATAATGTTTTTGGTAATTTTTGCAACAAGTTCCACACTTCAACAGATCATTTCAAAAAGAAATGGCTAAAAATTAGCAATCTTTTTACATACTACCACACTGTTTTTTATCTGCGCTAAAAGTTCAATCACGTGAAGTTATCGCCGTACTCATTTAAGTAGCGCACACTTCATTCCCTTCATTCGTTCAATCATTCAGTCAATGTTCAATTCAACCTACGTCAACGTCAGTGTTGTGGCTTGTTGTTGAATCTATGTTATTGTGTTATTTGTTTTAATTTTACACAAAATATCTAATTCGAAGAAGAATTATTGCTGAAAACTTAAAATCATCAGTTAGAATTTACGTTTTGTGACTTGTAAGTACAAATAAAGAAAACTAATTGACCCACCCATACATAACCTCAAAATTTTACAACGAGATACTTGTTTTAATATATTTTTTGATAAATTGTTTCTTAGATATTATATAATTGCAGATTTAGCTGTATTCTCTAACTATTTCCTTCGATTATTACTGTTAGTTAGCTAGCTTTTACCCGTTATTGGTAATATTCAAAAGTACTACGTAATTGAATACATGCAGTATTTGAGTTGAAAAAATATTTTTATTGTAAACAATGACACAATTGACACGACGATAAAAAAAAACTAAAACAATATTCTTTTACGGCAGTATATTTTAGTCGTGGACCTTTGTTGGGGGTTGCCACAAGCTAAATGATAAAGATTGAGTTAAACTAAAACAAAACGCATTACTTTTCAGGATTACCAGCAAACATGATCATTCCTGTTCGTTGTTTTACCTGTGGGAAGGTAATCGGCAACAAATGGGAGGCCTACCTTGGTCTCTTGCAAGCAGAGTATACTGAAGGGTTAGTATTGTGGCAGATTTCTGTATTACTGAAGTACTTGTCCATGAATGTCTGTCCTATCTAGTTATTCATTTAGCAGTTCTACACTGGTGGTGGCCGAATGGTAACGGCCCCGACTTACAAGTTGTAGGTTGTGGGTTCAAACCCAGCCAGGCGCATAACTTTGTGTAATTTATTTCATCACTACTGCTCTTAAAACGGTGAAGGAAAACATTGTGAGGAAACCGGTATGTCCATAGAACCAAAAATTCGAAGACATGTCACATCCACCAACCCGCACTGGGCCCGCGTGTTGGATTACCACCCATTCCCTCTCCTAGAGAGGAGGCCTGAGTCCCAACAGTGGGAATATTATACAGCCGACTATGCTATGCTAGTTCTACACCACTAAATAGCCTTGCTACTATTGGCTACTAATGGCCTCTAGTAAAAACCTAAAAATAGGTCCACTAATGTTCAGTAAAGAAATTTTGCAGCCTCTATCAATTACCTACGTTTTAGGTAGACCAAGTACCTAAACTTGGCTGACAAAATTTGATTTAAGACGCAGGATATAATAGAAGAAAGAAAATCATAAGTTCTAAAGCTTGATAGTCAGATGTAGGCACATTGATTTATTGCCTTTGTAGGGCTATATGATTCTTCGTAACGGTTACTGCAGCCCTATGAGGCATAAGGCATCTAAAGGTACTCATAATGGTTTTACTTAGTAAAAGTATGGCACCTCCTTTCACTCTGCCCAAAGCAGGTGGATTTATTTGAAGATTCCAACCAAAAAAAGGGCTCAGACTTAAGGTGTAAACCCTAATAGATAAAATACTACACTTTTTTATCTGTCTATTGCAGAGGTATTTTGGTATCAACTGACTTGATCTCAAATCAAACACATGCAAAAGTGACCTTTTGTTTTGCCAAATAAAATATTAAGATATCTAGATTTAATTAGCAAGCCATAATTAGTTCAGCTTCCTCAGTTAAGAATTGTGATCGCAATTTGGTTTCAATAATAGTCCATATACAGATGTGGACTATTATTTAACAATGTAAATAAAACTACAAAATTGTTCTACTCATGCAAAAAAACTGTAAAAAAAAGTACTAAAGACTAATAATTTGCACACTGGCGACTGCCATCAGAGTCATTAATTTGCTCTCATAAAACACGTCCTTTAAGTTATCTTTTAATGTACTGCTGTTATCTATAGGACATGGCTTTGAGAAAATACCATTATTATTCTAAGGTTGACTGCTAATAAATGAGGACAGGCAAGGTTGGTTTCTTAAGATCTTTTTGTTTTTGCACAATTCTACATAGTAGTCTTTCAGAGCCGAGGCGGGCGCGGGTGCTAGCGCGGGCACGTATAAAGCGAGAACTTCATTAGACCGACGCATACGTGGGCCACGCCTGATTTGTATGTAGCGGCGCGTTGCGTGGCGTGGCGTGGATCTAATGTAGCTCTACAAGCCTTGTTGCCATATAAAATGTATGGAGACCGACGCGCCCAGATCGGCGTACGTAGCCCACGTGTGCCCAATATAGTTGTATTAAATCAAAATGTATGAAGACGCCAGTTGCGTTCACAGTGCTCCCGCGAGCCGCGTGTGTGTATGAGGAGGGCGCGGGTGTTTCTAATGGCTCAGTCCGCCCGTATCGTTCACAATTATATGGCTTCTGTTAGGTGACGGCGCGTGTGGTTCTAAACCATTTTGATTCACCCGCCGGCAATCGTCATCATGGATATCAAGACTCGTAGCTTATTCGGCACTGTGAACACGCAGATGCCAAGACTTCTTTGCCCGCGCCCACCCCCGCACTCGCTAGAGCAGTCGGATTGACCACATACACTTTTTTTTTCTACAAGTTTCAATGCTTGAGTTACACCAACTGGCGTAACTCGAAAGTCTGGTTTTGCTAAACTAATGTTCAACAATTTTGATCTGTTCCTTTACTGATCTCCGTTTTCCGTAGAGGGTCAGTGAAACGCGTTTTATTATTTATGTTTTAACTTATGTACAGTCAGGGGTCAAAAGTGGAGTGGCACTTTATGAGCGCTAGTCTCTAAAATTTCTTTGTAGCAGATTGTCAGTGGTTTTATTTTAATTTGTAGCAAAGAATCTAAACTATTGAATAAAATAGACAACTATTTTGGGACTAATGGACTACCTACTACTACAAAGAAATTCAGGATATGTATATTATGTTAACATTAGTAGAGTACAATTGCACTTTTGACCCCTGACTATACAACTGATTTTCAGACCTCCACAACCTACTTTGAGCAACACGATACTCCTTGGATAGATTGATGGTCAGACGTTCTGGCGTCTGCTACCTGCCACCCTAACCAAGTTACAGTCGTATCGTTCGTGCCGAACGCCTCGAGTAGGCTACGCCTCCGATTCCTTTGTTCTGACGTCATCACGCTCAGTCACGTGGTCAGAACAAATGAATCGGAGGCGTGGCCTACTCGAGGCGTTCGGCGCAAACGATATGATTGTAACTTGGCTACCCCGGGGCTGTAAGGACGACTTATTTATAGTTTCTAGTTTTTCATAATAAGTACTACCGTGTGTATTACTAAAAGACAGCCATGATTTTCTAACGCTCACTTCATGAAAACGAATAAATTATCTTACATTGTTGCTTTTATGAAAACTCATAAATATTTATTGGGAGTAATAAAAGTTTGTATTCTCAGGCATTAGACGTGTTTTTGCTTTGGCGTTCTATGCTAATATAATCATTTAGTTTTGCTTAAATTACGGTGACTTCATGAGATCATGTCTTGTCTTTAAAAGTATGTACGTCTTTCTAACACATTGTATCTATATCTTTGAAATAATACGACCTTTTCTGTCTAATTAAAGGTCCTGGGTTCAAATTCAAGGTCTGACAAAGTATTGTTAAGTTTTCCGTCATCGAAATGCGATGTGCATTAGGTTTGAGTGTTTCTACACCTCAACAACAAAAATCTAAGCGGATGGAGCTGAATACCTACATAGAAACAAAAATCAGGTTTCTTTTATCCATATTAGCTGACTAGGGCTTTCAATACCGGTATTCCGGGATCCCGGATACCATATAAATTATATTTACTGGAGAGGGCCACCCTTATCACCAAGGGGGTAAAAACCAACTAAATATACACAAAACATTTCATGAAAATCGGTCAAGCCGTTTCGGAGGTGTTCGATAACAAACACTGTGACACGAGATTTTTACTACTAGCTTCTGCCAGCGGCTTCGCTCGCGTGAAAGTAGGTTTCTCCATACAAAGTTCGGACCCTCGGTTCACCGCCTTAAAAGTTGAATTTTCAAATATGGGGGATATTTGAAAATTCAACTTTTAATGCTCGCCTACGTCATAATAGCAAACCTTGTGCAAAATTTCACGTTCCTAAACATAGTAGTTTCGGCTGTGCCAACGCACAGCCGAAACTACTTGGTGATAGTCAATCAGTTTCTCCTAGATTGAACCTTTTGTCCTTTTCCAGTGACGCCCTCGACGCTCTCGGCTTGAAGAGATACTGTTGCAGAAGAATGCTGCTTGGGCACGTCGACCTCATCGAGAAGCTTCTCAACTACGCACCCCTAGAGAAATAGTTGCTTTTCCAATATGCAGAAGAATATTAGTTTATAAGTTATTGTAATAATTGTGATACTGAACTTTATAAGTTTATTGAAATAAATGTAATTACTTAAGCTAGTTGGTTTTTCCTTCAACATTAAAAGATTAATGAGTTAGGTACTTGAATTATTTGGTAATTGTTTTTACAAAAAAGGAATTAAGAATTCTCGTTTCAGGTTTTACAAGGTTTTGATTTAGATAGGTAGGTATGTGGATTTGAAGAGGTCGATAGTTTATAGATAAAGAACATCTCATGATTAACATTATTGCTTGACACATTCTATTGGAGAAAGAATTATTAAAACCGGTCCAGTAATTTTTGAGTTTATTCATTACAAACATACAAACCTCCTTTCCTCTTTATAATATTAGCTACAAATACCTATGGATATAGATAAAATAATGAGTTGTCACTGTAACTTCATTTAACGCAATCCAACGCGATGTTTGATTTACTCGAATATTTTACAAAACTTGTTCCAAGATATTTGTGTTTATTTAAATCCTTAAAAGTTTTTGAAAAAACTTGTCGCCATTCTTCAGAATCTTGATTAAATTTGCAAGGCTTTTATTGTTATGTATACTTTTTTGACTTTTTTAATAATGAGTAAATTATGAAGTATCAAAGTTCATGCAAAATAGCAGATTTTTAGAAGTCTTTACTGGATTCCTTTTACACAAAATAAATTGATTTCAATAGAAGCCTAGATAATATCCACAAGATACTGTGTTTCCAAAATATCTAATGAAAAATGTGGAATAACGCCATAATCGCGTAAGAGCGCGTTTATGAAAAACTGAAAATGTATGTCGAGTTAGATGCCCTAATCATAGTGTGTAATGGGAATCCCAGCGAAAAATATAATTGTCATTATCAAGAGCGTCAATTGATGCACAAACAGAAATTCTGGAAATCTGTTACACATCAAGTCGTGGTATTTGTGCTGTAAACAAAACAAACTTAAGTAATATCAGACAAGAAGTTATCTTTAGTATCTAACAACAGAATAGTAAAGACCCACTTGAACGATAGTTATTTCAGAATCGTCACACGTATTATAGTTTTAAAGTGTAGATAAGCGTGTGCGTAATCTCTATAGTATTTATATAGCCAATATTTTACATAGAACGACTGCTTGGCTGCACTACACCCTACACAGCCCAGGTATTGGGTAACCTGATAACCACGGGGTTACTGAACCGACTCACTGTTCCGAAACATTTTAGTGTTCCGAAAGATTGGAACATCAGTAATGTTTTAAATGCATCATTTGGAACACTGAAACACTCTTTACTTTAAGTGACCAGCAGTCTTTTTAAAATTCAAATTATAACGTAAATAGTGTAAATATAATTAATGACTAAAAGCATCTGTTCTCAAGTTCCATTAAATAAAACTTTTAGTGTATAGCAACGTATCACGATTCATAACAGTCTGTGTCTGTATGTCTCTTTTGAGCCGTTGTTCCAAATGTTCCGTGTACGCTCGCGCTTTTCCATTTTCACACCACACTTGCCTTGAAGTATAAATTACTATTACTACTTCACTATTGACTTAAATACCCCTAGGTTGTAGCTATCAGGAAACAACGAATTCTGACAGAGAATTCCACTCCTTAGCTGTACACACAATACATGCGTTCCCAAAACGTTTTGTGCTTATAGGCGGAATATCCACCATGAACCGGTGGATCACACTCAAATAAAACAGGTTGAATTTTTTTTTTTGTTATGGTCCCCTTTAAAAAGAAATGACTTAATCCTGTGGCGATTACGTGGTGGTGTTAGTGGTAGTCATCAAAGGCAGACTGTAACCATTTAAATTAAACTGAGTAACGTTATCTATCATTGCTTAACTGATTAAGAATTCAATGTGCGTCGGATCATCGGATGTCATAGTACGCTTGACCCTTGTCTAAATCTGGCATACGAAACACGTCACCAATATGTTGTATGTTGTGTTGTCACTGGCTAAGCTACCGAAGGGCTGAGCGGGACAGTGCCTCGAGGCCCCCAAGCACGGGGCCCCCCAAAACCTGACTAGCAAACCTCTTATTGAACTAGCAAAAAATTCTTCCACCTTTGAAATCTAAATAAAATAGATTTCAACACCTGCCATGATTAGGCAACATATTTTAGTCAGTAAAAGTCTAATTCTCCCACCTACTCCGCCCAGACCAGGAGAAGTCACTTGAAGATTTCACTTAAAAATAGGGGACCCAGTTTTTTTTTTGCTCCAGGGTCTTTGATCACCTAGCTACGCCACTGGGTGTAGTTGTCCTTTTGTAAAACCTTTGGGTGAGTTGGTTTTGTTTAAGCTTTTAGTAGGTGATACAAAAGAACTAAGGCTGTGGCATTGTTCGAAAGAGTTACCGCCTTCATCTTTTGATGTCGATAGACTCGATTTGAAAAGTTGAAAACTAACAAAGAAGTTGAAAACCTGCGTGAGGCAACTGCTGCGTAGTTGTCTGGCATTATGCTGAACTGGACCTATTTGTTAATTTTAGTTTGTAAATCAATTATTATTTGTTGATTATTGAATCATGGTGTGCCAAATAAACATATTTTCTTTCTTTCTTCAATTTGTTTTTTTAGCAGTATTTGGCAACCTGTAGGTACAGCTCTGTTATTGGCATTCTATAAATCGTGAAAAGTGCAGGTGGTTGTGCAGAATGGGCATAGCAGGTGACGCATGTCCTGTAAAGCGGCTCCACACTGGCACTGTGTCAGAGAAGCGTTGAAGAAGCCCCATTTGGCCAGATTATTTTTGCACTCAGCCTGGGAGGAGCCATTTGATAATTTCTAACTTAACAAAAAGGTAAAAAATAGTCATAGTCATAGTAAGTTATTGGTAAGGGATTCTTACAAGTCATATACATAATGTTAAATTATACTTAGTCAACAAATTAATGATTACATAACAATGTCAAATAAATAAAAGAAAATACAAGAAAAACAAATAAATCGAAGCCAAATCACAAATTAAAATAAAAAACAATCCTATAAAAAGTCACAATATTTTTTAGTCCAAATTAATATTTGCGTGAAAGTTAAATTAAATTAAATCAAAACTTCGTCAAAAGAATAAAAAGCTTGCTCGATAAGCCAGTTTTTCAAACGTGCTTTGAAAGCAGTTGTAGTTGGGGCACCAGTAATAGTTACAGGTAGCTGATTATAAACCGTCGGTCCCGTAACATGAGTCGTCTTGGAAGATTTGGTCGAGACCGTTGAGAACTGACCCCTGCTTCTGGTAAAGGTCGAGGTTCATCCTCACGTACAGTGCGACCTGATATATAAGTATAGCAGGTAACGTGAGGATGCCTAGTCTAATAAAATGGGGTTTAAATAAAGCTGCAAATGTGCAAAAGTTACCAACAAAAAACTTATCATCTGTCAAGCCGTTTCAAGTCTAGCCGGATGCAGCTGAATAGAAGTTTTTACATGAAGCGATTACGTATCTGACCTCCATATTAACACGAAACTAAATAATAATAATTCATTTATTGTTTGTTACAGGTGTATGGTCAGTTCTTATAATTATTTTTAGTTTATCGCTGTTTTTTTTTTCCGGTGGGAATATCATCTTATGACATCCCCCGCTCTTAGGCGGGGCGGGAGATAGTGTCAGACTTTTACTGACTAAAAACCCACTCCTGTTCCCTCGTTGCCTTTCGTACCGGGGCCGAGTCTTCCTTTCAGAATCAGACCCTTGGCCCTAGTAGGCTTCGACCCTGCTGGGCCCCTACAGTTGCTGACATCTCCTTGAGGTGCGCGTGAAACAGTACGCGCCGTCGACGACTTGGGCTCGGTCCGGACGGTTACCGGACGGTCGGACGGCGTTCCACCGTGTCTGGTTTATCGCTGTAACATACCCATGGGGCTTACAATATTTACATGTCAAAAATTTCATAAAATAAAATACGATACTGGTTATAATTAAATTGGTTACAATATTCATAAGTATGTCATTTTCAATTAAAATTAAATAAATTAATGGTCACAATGATACTGGTTACAATATTTATATGTCATTTTTAATTAAAATAAAATTAACGTCACTATTTACGGTTCAGATTGCCTGATGTTCAGATTTTAAAATTACACAACACAACTAACCAGACTTATCCAATAAATCGTTCCTGGGTTTGCAGACCTTTGTTTTTAACCGACTTCAAAAAAGAGGAGGCTATGTTCGGCTGAATGTAGGTTTTTTTTTTCATATGTATGTTCACCGATTTCTCGGTCAATTGTGGACCGATTTTGAAAGTTTTTTTTTTTATTGAAAGGTTATGTTTCAAGTTGGTCCCATAGAAATATTTTTATGATCTGATCATGAACTTCAAAGATATGGAACAGAACTCCTCGTAGGATCACAGCAGAACTGTCGTAACTAGTAAAATTGCTTTATTTATACGTGTAGTTGATGACTGACTGAAAGAAGAAGGGGGAATATGTCGAACTGATCTGATGATGAAGCCTGAAGTTAGGCACCGGAAATTAAAGTTAATTTTGTTCTTTTCAGTGTTTTTTTTACATTGAAGTCAGTTGTATTTTTTTTTTTTTTGTAAAAAGTTTTTTATCTATATTTAAAAAAAAACCCTATTTCTCCTGGTCACGCTATATACTAAAGAACAGCTGGACCAATTTTAGATAGAGTAGTACTTAAAGAGTAGTTAGTTGACGGGAGCGAAGCCGCGGGCAAAAGCTAGTGCATAATAATTATAAATATGAGTACAAAGGAACTTATGCAGTTATTTCTGTGGATTTTTTTTCCAGCAGACCTACTTATATTTAATGGCAGCAGTGGTGGCAGTGGACACGCCTGGTTAGTGTAGTAGTGTGTATCTACTTGTTTCTTCATTATGTGTGTGTCTGCTTTCTTTCTTTCTAGAAATGTTGGCCCAAAGGAGCAGTAACAAGTATTACTTTTACGAGTAGGTAATTAATTCATTTGGCCAGTCGCAGTTCGGATGTAGCCTGCAACCCCGCTAGATCCGAACTGCGACCACCAAAATTCATAATTCTGATAGAACTCGAAATTCAAATTAGGATTCAGAACCGCATCTCTGCTGCAAATCACAACCGTTTTGTAGGTCACTCACAAACCGGTTTTAAGCCTTAAAAACACTGTATAATACGGAAACTCGTGTGTCTCCACATACATTTGTTATTTTTAAGGATATGCAACTGGTTTGTAATATCTGCGAGTCGATTCTGTCCTCGTAACACTTATTGCAACATCGGCCTGTTGCTGGTTGTTCAATCTTTATGATGTTTCTGATTTGGCATTGTGTCTTTCTTTTTTTTTTCTTGTGGCTTCTCACGGTTTGTGTATGCAGCCAGTGTCAAGTTTAGGAAGTATTTTTTTATTTTAATACAGAATACAGTCACTTTGTGTTCTCACATTACCTATGAATATATATACCTATGTAATAAAAAGAGAAACTGACTGTCTGATACACTAACGCAAACCTGAAACTAAAGAGCCGTAGAGCGTGAAATTTTGCATAAGGTTTCCTTTTATGATGTAGGCGAACACGCGAGGATTTTCCAAAATTCACCCCCTAAGGGGATGAAACTGGGATCCAAATGTTGTATGGAGTGTCCGACTTGTTTTTTTTTTAAGAGTTACCATGGAGTTTCTTGCCGGGTCTTCTCCATAGGAAACGGTCAATTGGAACCGGGCACTTGCTTCTGACGTTTTATAGGTGTAAATGTAGGGCCTTTGTGAAATAAAAACATTTTGAACGTTTAAATTTTGAATTGAGTTTTGTCTTGCACTAGAATACCATTTGGCAGCAAATGTACCTATACGTCAATACCACAATAAAATTCTTAGCTCACTGGATAATATGACTCCATCATGTCTTTCAGTTTGTCTATCCTAACACTGCCGAAAGGCTACTTCATAAAAAAGTAAGGCCCGGCACCCATTATCGGCATCGGGAAGGAAAAGGATCCTTCGGCATCCCTTAAAAGATCCTTCGGCATCTCTACATGCAAGCAAATACTGTCAGAAACTATGCTTTGGCCTGCATGTAGGGATGCCGAAGGATCCTTTTCCTTGTCGATGCCGATAATGTGCGCCGGGCCTAAAAGATCCTTCGGCATCTCTACATGCAAGCAAATACTGTCAGAAACTATGCTTTGGCCTGCATGTAGGGATGCCGAAGGATCCTTTTCCTTGTCGATGCCGATAATGTGCGCCGGGCCTAAAAGATCCTTCGGCATCTCTACATGCAAGCGAATACTGTCAGAAACTATGCTTTGGCCTGCATGTAGGGATGCCGAAGGATCCTTTTCCTTGTCGATGCCGATAATGTGCGCCGGGCCTAATGCACACAATTCATTTACATAGTTCAGTAATAATGTTTAAAATAAAAGTTGAAGGGGAATCGTTTGTCTTGGTATGGTCATGTTAAGAGGAGAGATGAAACGCATTTTACTAAAAGAGTTATAGAGTATACATGTAGATGGGTGGAGAGGGAGAGGGAGGCCAAAGAAAAGATGGATGGATTGTGTGAACAGTGATATGAAAGAGGGGGAAGTTAGTGATAGTATGACGGTTGACAGGATAGAATGGAAGAAAAAAACGTATTGCGCCGACCCCAAATAAGATGGGACAAGGGCAGGAAGATGATGAGTAATAATGTTTAAAATTATATTATGATAGTAGGCAGTCACAGAGTAATGGGTGACAGTCATATATGAGTACTCGGATAAAAGACGATGAGAAATAAAAATAAAAATTGACTCGACATAAGGAGATTCGACGTTCGCAATTCCGTACAAATCTCTCAAAGACACAATATTGTCACACAGAATCACGCAACATCATCCAAAGGTTGTCTTCACACATATACATTTGTCACAGTCCGTCAAGCAACAATGACAGTCATTATGTGAGCCCCACAGAGCTATGAGAAGACTTAGCGGCCGCTACTGGAGGTGGCATCATCAAGACTTTATCCTTACATGTTAACCACGTTATTAAAGAAAGTGGTGGGGCCACGTCTGTCGCGGTAAACTGAAAAAATTGTGAACGGATTTTCATTTAGTTTTAGATAGATATTCTTTATCGTACACCAAAAATAAAAATAACATTAGGAACTTAAAATTAATAAGGTGTCACAATGGGTGGTCTTATCGCTAAAAGCGATTTTTTACAGACAATCCTTGGATGGATTTGACAGAGAAGGAGAAAAAAGATAGGTAGTTCGTGGTGTATTATTTACATATATACCATACATAAACTAATAAATCGCATATAATACAAACAATATAATGTGGTTTTCAATAGATGTGATTCATGAGGAAGGTTTAAATTTTAATACGTGCAAGTTATAGTAGAGAAAAGCCGAGGATTACAACAGTAATACATCATGATACAATTGTGTAATGTTGGTGATTACCGCTGAGGCGGTATTTAGGACGTAATCATCAATATTCACGTGTATCTTACGACGTTTTTCAACACACTTGTGAGAAAAATAATTTAATTAATTAATTATTCAATAGTAAAACTAATAGTAGTAATATAAAAAAATAAATAACCAGACAACAATAATTGAGCAGTTGCTCAACTTCCCCATTAGTCAGGGGATCCTTCCTTTTCATCGGAGGATGCGAGACTTTTTCACCCTGCTCTTCATTCCTCTGTACGAGGTAGGTGATAGGCGGACTGACGGCTCTACGCACTTTCGGTGCACAGTAATTTTACTACTACCTTAAGTACAGACAGCTGTATGAATTGGATACCCCGCTCACATTAAAATACCTTAGAAAAGAGGGTAACCAAAGGGGAAAACTCATGCCGCTGTTCGTTCTACCGAGTCTAGTCGATTCCGTGCTCTATCATAAGACCCCGTACCATAGAATCTTCGCATGGCACTCGTTTACATAATTATAAATCTATTGTTTTTATTTCACACGCAAGACATTGATTTGTAAATGAATGGTTTCGTCTGGTTGCGCAATTGAACCAAAGGTAAGGAAAAAGGGAAACTCGGGCTGTGTTTATGAAAAGGTAAATGACAATGACCATTAATATTCTAAAGTAACTTTTATGAACCATAGCAAATTCTTTCATTTGCGTACTGAAAGTGGTACAGTAATTATGATACATACTTACAGGCTCTCAAACGCCTTTGTAACTTAGAAAGCATAATTATTGAATTGTTGACCCGGGTTCATTGTCAAGAGACAATATATGCCCGAAAATCTATCAATTAGTTTTAGCAAAGACTCCACTATTCAGATATTTACTAGGTTGTAAAGGAAATAAAGTTTATTGGTTTATACTTTCATTATCATCATCATCATTTCAGCCGAAAGACGTCCACTGTTGGACATAGGCCTCCCCCAAATGCCGCCACAATGACCGGTCCTGTGCGTCTCGCATCCATCGGATTCCCGCGGTTTATACTTTATCTAGAGGTAATTAACTATTAAGAAACTAATATCAACGAACCATTTCACAACAAATGTGTAGTTATTGTAATTACAATAAAAAGAACCTTGGTCTGCCCTTTGCCCAATACCTGCACCTACCTACTAGGTATCGGTCCTGATTATCCACTATAAGTGGGTAGGCAGTAACTCAAGTAATTACGTTCTAATAAAAGTACAATGCAGTAATATAATGATTTATGATTTCCTGGTATCATTATTGAAGTGTGGTCTCACAGAATTGGTACCTACCTCATTACTGTCGACTCTACACTTAGAGCATCGCGTGTATGTGCCTAATTGTAGTTATATACTTATACTAGCTTCTGCCAACGGCTTTACCTGCTTGAAAGCAGGTTTCCCCATACAAACATTACCCCCTTGTTCACTCCCTAGAGGGAGAATTTTTAAAATCCTTTCTTATCGGATGCCTACGTTATAAAAAAGAACATACCCTCCAAGTTTCAGGTCTTTACGATTAGCGGTTTAGGCTGTGCGTTGATCCGTCAGTCAGTCATTCAAGACAAAGCATTTATAAGTATAAATAGGATCATCATGGTCAAAAATAAGCCACCCTCTAATATCTAATACATATACAACAATGGTGTTATAACGGGTCCGCACTGGGCATGCACCTTTACTGCAAAAATATACACTATGTTAAACGCATTAGAGTACATGGTCGGAAATTCGCAATCCATAGTCATTTCACTGATAACAAAAACCAGCCACTGCGGCCAAAATCGGCAAGAGAGTAAATATGTCATTGGAAAATTGCAAACGCCGTAAGATTGTAAAATATCGCGTAAAATTATAAACTATTTTTTCTAAGAAGACACATCAGATGTGATCAAAACGATTACTTCATTATATATATATCTCCATGGAGTTTCTTGCACGTTGTTCTCCATAGAAATTTACGCTTTGGAATGTGTAATTCAGCTTCACTTTTTTGACTGACTGACATTTTGACAATTCAAAAGAGCCTGTAAATTGTTTATTTGAAACTAGCTTCTGCCTGCGGCTTCGTCCGCGTCATAGTAGGTTTCTCCATACAAACTTTGGACACCCATGTCATCCCTTTAGTGGGGAATTTTGGAAAATCCTCTCTTAGCGCTCGCTCACGTCATAAGAGAAAGCCTGATGCAAAATTTCAGGTTATTAGTCTCAGTAGTTTCGGCTGTGCGTTGATATGTCTGTCAGTCAGTTTCTTCTTTTATATATATCTATATATGTAGATAAATGATTTCATTTGAAGCTGAAGAAGACAGGAAACTGGCCAGAAATTCCCCTCTTACGTCAGACCGCAATGGTTGACTTTTAAAGACGTGTTTGGGTTGAATTTTAGAGGTCACATTATTTTAGTTATGAACTTACGAATGACGCAAAAAATACATTCAAAACTGCAAATATCAACACCGTATAAAATCAGCGTTAATTTTAATTAGTGTGCAAAAGAAAGTGTTCTGAAGATGGCGAAATTAGACGATACGATACCGATAGATACGTCATAGTTACAATTCATTTCTGTTAAAGTTCATCGCTAACATTTTAAGCTCATCCAGTGCCAGCATTTTACCAAACATGTTGTGATCAGCTTTTAGCCTAATCGAACGAAGCAGAATAGCATGTAAGTATCTTATCTCTACAACACATGATATAAAGGTATCTCGGTGGTGGTATTTTTTTTTTTTGGTGGGAAATCATCTAATGACTTCTCTGGCTCTAGGGTGGAGCGCGACAGCGTGTCAGACTTTTACTGACTAAAACCTACTCCTATGTTCTTTCTTTACTTTGCGCCCCAGGACCCCGGGATCCCCTGTAGGTTTCGGCCCTGCTGGACACCTACGGTTTTGCTGACATCTTTTTGAGGCGCGCGTGTAACCGTGGTTATGGCCGTACGGCGAGCTACCCATTACTCGTCGTCCGCAAGCCCACGCCTTCGGTGGCTGGAAATCGGGGGCAGCCTCCTTCGCTAGCATTACTGCTTAGCAGAAGGAGGCGTCCACGATACCCTTTGACAAGACAATAGCAATCTTTCGGTTACGGTCGCCGCACACGGGCCAGTACCACAAAACGTCGCAGCCGGCATTATATTTCACGAATCGTCACTGCTCGCTACTTGTGGCCCGCGACGGCCACTGAATGCCGACTCAAAAAGCCGCCATACGTCACTTGCTTATGATACTGCGTGCATGAGTTAAAAAGTAGCAGTCACCGACCGCAAGTAATCACCACCGGCCACAAGTGGTTGTCGCGCGCTTCAGCTAGCTTTGTGACCGCTTCTAGTTCCTCGTGGCAGTGTTTGTGCCTGTCGCATGTGGCCTGTTTGCAGCGAACCATAAGGTGTACAAAATTGGTTATTGTCCAATTTATGTATAGCATAGCATAGTCAGCCTTTTAATGTTCCCACTGTTGGGACTCAGGCCTCCTCTCTAGAGAGTGAATGGGCCGTAATCCACCACGCGGGCCCAGTGCGGGTTGGTGAATGTCACGTATTCGAATTTTTGTTTCTAGGACATGCCGGTTTCCTCACGATGTTTTCCTTCACCGTTTTGAGAGCAGTGGTGATGAAATAAATTACACAAAGTAATGCGCCTGGCTGGGTTTGAACTCTTGATCTACAACTTGTAAGTAATTAATGTAATTTATGTATATTATGTTGCAGTCAAAACTCTTAACCAAGTACTTTTGACTGATTTTGCTAGTCAATAAGTACTTTTGACTGGTTAAGAGTTTTGACTGCAACATATACACTATCTATAATAATAAATACGTATACGTTGTCCTATGACTTTACCTTACGTTTTTAAATTAGATAGGTACCTATCTATTATTTTATCTTGATGTTATAGTAGCGCATTAAGTTATCTATACAAATGTTTTATGTTCTGTTTATTACTAGTAGATAGTTGACTCTTTGTTTTATCATATTTAACCACCTATATATCTAATCATTTGATAGTGATCAGACTTGGTAAATACCTACCTAATTTCAAGTACCTATCGTTTTTTTTCTTTTTACTGGAACTGAAAGAAACGGCGTTGCAGGCCTCTCACAAGGTAGCCCGATGTCCTGCGGTGTTAGCATGACGTTCAAAGTAAGATTGTTTCAATCTTATTTCATTCAGTGTGGGTTTGAGACAGAGCTATACAGGTTGTCTAGCGCCATCTCTTACCCACACTGGAAATAAAAATGAAACGATCTTACTTTAAACGTCATGGTACAGGTTCTAGTGAGGGCCGTAGTTATCTGATAGATGCAAGATGCATTGACCCGGCTATTGTGGCGCCGCTTGGGGAAAGCCTTTGTCCAACAGTGGACGTCTTTCGGCTGAAATGATGACAATGATAATGATGAAGATACAAATAAAAGTACATTCAGTTGTAATGAGAACCTCCTTCTTTTCTAATTTGTAAAGAATACCAAAGTAGATCTTCACTGAAAGAGGCGACGCTCAGTCGGGTGCTAAAGCAAAACACCTATTGATCTGGTCTCGCCCCAGTTGCTGCCAAGCGAAGGTCAAAGGACAATGTGCTTGATTACACGGAACCAGGACCGGAACGAGAGCTGATCAATGCGGCTTTTAACTCAACTATCACTGCACAAAGGGGCTGCTTTGAAATCGAGTTATATTGACATGAAAATGGACTGTAATTCAGGACCCTTGCCCTTTTTATATCCTGTATAATAGGGATTAGAGAATGACCGGAAAATGTCGGGGAAATCGGATGTTATTTTAAGTGTAACAATGAAAGTATTGAGTGTTGAATTATCCTACGGTGTGTGAAAAAGTTTATTAAAAAGAAAAATATATTGGTAGTTACAACACCAATATCTTTTTCTTTTTAATAAACTTTTATAAGAGTTAACTAGCTTTTGCCAGCGATTTCACCCGCGTGAAAGTAGGTTACTCCATATAAACTTCCAACTTCCGTTTTACCTCCAAGGGGTTTTTTTATTGGGTGCGAAAATCATCTTATGACAAACCTCGCTCTTGGGCGGAGTGGGAGATAGTGTCAGATTTTTGCTGTTCCTTCGTTGCCTTCATCCCAGGGCCCCGGGTTTCGCTTTCACACTACCTGTGGCCCCAGTAGGCTTCGACCCTGCTGGGCCTTATGATTTTCAGACATCTCCTTGAGGCGCGCGTGGAACAGTACGCGCCGTCGACGACTTGGGCTCGGTCCGGACGGTTACTGGACGGTCGAGCCGCGAGCCACCTATTGCTCGCCGTCCGCAAGCCCACCGCCCATCCCCCCCTCAGGGGTGGAGTTTCGTAAAATCCGTTCTTAGCGGATGTCTACACCCTAAAAGGAACCTACCTTAAGTTTGTAAGTGTTATAGTTTCTGAGATTTCGTGATTAATCAGTGAGTGGTATTTCGCTTGTATATATATCATTTCAGCCGAAAGACGTCCACTGTTGGACATAGGCTTCTCCCAAGTGTCGCCACAATGAACGGTCCTGTGCGTTTTTATATATGTATAGATGAGTTAATTAACTTCAGAATGGACATGCAACCTGAATAATAAAAAAAAAAAGATCTAATTAGTGGTTCTTTTAAAACAACTTTTAAGTAGGTACTATAGGAGAAAGTATGATATTCACATGAAGTAAAATAAATGAAATGGAACAGACGGCCTCGTCGCGTAAATCGATCTTCTATCAATTTAAAGTTTAACATGTTATGTCTTTACATAATCGTCATGATCATTATTGTTTCTTTTTTGTTTGTGTCAGTCATTACCTACATAGATACATAGGTCTAACTTTACTTAGTTAAGTACGATTGTTTCATTCTTATTTCCAGTGTGTGTAAGAGATGGTGCTAGACAACCTGTATAGCTCTGTCTCTTACCCACACTGAAATAAGAATGAAACAATCTTACTTTGAACGTCATGGTAACCCCGTAAGTCAACAATGTAGTATGCTTGCCTAGAAGTAACCTATTTACTCTTGAGTTAAAGATCTCTAGGTTAAAGCGATCAGGAAACACAGACGTCTTTCGGTAACTTTAATTTCAAACTTGGTTGGATTCACTTTCTGATTAGCAGACTAACCTTGATCACTTTTGATACATCTCCTAAAACTAAACTTGTAACCGTGGCACCAGACAGTCATAATGGAGGGACATAGAGGGGACCTTGGGCCCCCCTCTACCTTGTGTTTGGCGGTATGGCCCAGAGTGACATATTGCGAATATATTACTATTTGACGGCCTGTTACTATGAGGCAGGTCATGGCAGGGGCTATAGTTAGATACGAATTTGTTATTGAAAAGTTTTAGGGAACATTTCCATGATGAAACAAAAATGGCAGATTGGTTACTGAGTATCGCTACAGTCCGGGGTAAAAAGTGAAGTTGCTCTCTACCACCGTACTCTCTAAAAAGCTTTTCACTACCGTCTAAAATTTCTTTGTAGAACTTTGTAGACATAATTACGGTTTGTGTGATACCTATTGCCTTCGATGCAGACGGATGGAAGGCCCCATAGACATAAGAATTTATATTTCTATGGAAGGACCTATATATTCCGCTTATTAACCTTATTCAGGTACGGTTACCGATACGAGAAAAATTACTTTTTTTCTTAGGGTTCCGTACCCCAAAAGGAAAAAACGGAACCCTTATAGGATCACTTTGTTGTCCGTCCGTCTTTCTGTTTATCTGTCAAGACCCTTTATCTCAAGAACGCGTAGAGGTATTGAGTTGAATTTAAAACCATATACCTACTAAAGTTGGCGGTCCCTTGAAACTGAAAAAATCAAACTTCTCAGTTAACGAAAAAACGACATTTTCAAAGGAATCAAAATTCATAGGGTACTTCCCATTGACCTAGAATCTTAAAATTTGGCATTAAGCAAGTTCTTATAGCACAAGTATAGGAAAATATCTGAAAACGGTAAATTTGTTGTAGTTACGTAGCTGCGTGATTGCGAAATGCACAGGAGAAAATAATTTGCAAAATCGGTCACTTGGTGAAGATATCGCAGAATAAATTGTCGATGGGGCTGATAGGACCTAGTAAGGGTCACCGGAATCCGATAATCGCGAAACGCTTATAGGCCAACAGTGGACGTCTTTCGGCTGAAATTATGAGAAAGCTGTCCTGTCGCGGCATGATCCTCATCATCCTTCACACGACCGTTCCTGTGCATTTCGCATCCATTGGATTACCGTGACCCTCACCGGGTTATCGCTTCACCTTGTGGGAGGCCTTCCAACGCTGCGTTCGGAAGACGCATCGTTGAAAGGTTCACTGGCTACTTTTTATTCTTGCTTGAGTCCGGTGGGATAAATCATGATGGCACAGCCACGGTGAACAAAGACAGATAAACCTGTAAGGCTTGTTAATTTGTGTGTTCTTAATCACAGGAACTACTGATTCGATTTGAAAGAAATATTTTAGTGTTGGATAGCTCATTTATTGAAGAAGAATATAAAATATCATCGCTACAACCCATGGGAGCGGAGCAGTAACCAAATGGTAGCGCAGACAAATTGATATTTAATTGGATATCGGCAAAAGTTCAGCAGTTAAATTACACGTTACCTTGCGTTGTGCTTGCAATGAGTGGATATACATACAATTATGGACATCAAGCTGCTACCAGCGGCTTCGTCTACGGAGCTTCCTAGGCACTCGAAATGATTGTGGAGTTCGAGCTGACAGCTCTCGCGAGTTTTGGATCTGGATTTGTGCTGAGACTTCACCAGTCGAGACCTGTCAAGCGAAATATTGATATTCGATGTGCCTCTTACCATGCGGTGGTAAGAACGCTTTGAGATCTTTCCAGCCACGCCTCAAAGAGGAGACTTACCGCTATAATTATGCCGTGCCTAGCAGTGGGTCACGACAGTCACTGTCTCTATTTCACCATGAGATCCCGCCGGAACTCTGCCCCGTCGTTGCATCTCCACGCACAAATCGTGCATGCGTGCAAGGACTGTTGCCTCCAGATCCCATGGTGGCAGGCCAGCAAGGAGGCTCGCCGCTTCGCGGGAATTCGTCCGGTATCCCATGCGGTGATCACTTCCAGTTTTCACCGCATTGATCACAGAGACATCATATAATATTTGCTTCTTCGTCGACAGAATGAAGTCAGTGCAATTCTAATGGCACCAGGACTGCCAGGTCCACCTCCTATGCTCATGCTTTTTGAAGAAGGAGATACATACCTTTATATAGCGATCACTAATAAAAACGTTATTTTTAGTGATCGATGCCTTTGTAATATTAGTTTGAAAAGTAATTGGTGTGATAAAAAAAAATAAAAATTAAATAAAATTGTTTATTCGGTCTCAAACGGTTACATTACAAATGTAGATGAAACAGCCTCAGTAATAAATAATACTTGTGTTGGGATTGTTTCGCTCCTTCCCTATATTGATACTTAACATTATTGATGTAGGTTATCTATAATTTTAGTTGAAATACACATAGATGGATCAGGTTTTGCAAGGACCATTACAAAATAATGTAAATGACAAAGATAGAACAGTAAAATAACTAGGTACCTAAGTAGGCAATTGAATTTTAATTTTAGACAAACTCTAAAACGAAGAGCGATAAAACGCAATTGAGCGAAATTCAAACTGAGTCATTTGTCCAATTTAATTATATTTAATTCTTAAAAAGGGTTTTTTTTTAAATATAATTGATAAGCTCACGCTTAACCGCTATCTCACTTGATGATATGCGATGATGGGGTTGACGCTGGAGCTCGTTGGCCAAGAAATAACCTATTAGGCTCTGGCTATCAGGAAACACAGATTTTGGAAGGGATTTCCAGTCCTTAGCTGTACATACAATGAATGTCTGTTCCTTAAATGGTTTTGTGAGTATGGTTGGGATGGCCCATGGCCACCATGAACCGATGGTGCATTACTGTATATCTGGGGTTCCGATGATGGAAAGAGCTTGGTGGAATTAAGTGATTAAGTGATTGCACAATAAACCCATCAGAGTGTGTTCAGGAAGGTGCACTTATATGCTTTTTGTTTCAATTTTTTCCTACGACCATGTTGCCATTTTTTAGGGTTCCGTATCTCAAATGGAAAAAATGGAACCATTATAGGATCACTTTGTTGTCCGTCCGTTTGTCTGTCTGTCTGTCAAGACCCTTTATCTCGGGAACGCGTGGACGTATTGAGTTGAAATTAAAACCATATACTCAGGTCTGCGGTCCCATGAAGCTGTGAAAAGTTCAAACTTCTAAGTTAACGAAAAAAAAAAGAACAGCCGTTTATGTTACAAAAAAACGTATATTTTGACACTTTCAAGGGAATCAAAATTCATAGGGTACTCCCCGTTGTCCTATAATCCTGAAATTTGGCATGAAGCAAGGTTTCATAGCATAAGTATAGGAAAAATTCTGAAAACTAAATTTGTAGTTACGTCACAAAAAAAAAAAACTTTTTTGCGATTCGTAAAATTCTTTGATACTCGATTCGGAAATTAAACTGTTTTCGTAGGTAAATTTGTAAGGAACCCTCAGTGTGCGAGTCCGACTCGCACTTGCCCAGTTTTTATGATAAAAATCTTGCAGATTCTATATTATCCATTTAATATGCCATTTAAATAAGACTCTTCGCTAAGTTGTCTTTAACATTGCATGTGCTGTTGTCTTTTTCATGAAATAACCATTCAAAGGGTTAGACGAACTGAGGAGGGTTGTACCCATTGATGATTTTAATGATTATAAATCCATAAATAAACACCTACGTGTAAAGATCGCAACAATCATATTTTAATCAACATACAACTAAACAGAGACCTAAAAACCAAAAAAACTTAAGAAATGTTGTATTTCGTGGGCTAGGCTATCCGAACTGATCTGATGATGAAGCCTGAAGTTAGGCACCGGAATTCTGACCGTGTTTGGTGTTATTAGAATTGTTATGAGATGCACTCTAGCTATAAGGTATTTAAGTATGGCTGAGAGGTACTTTTTAGTGGTGGTACCATACTAAAAAGTGTAAAATAAAAATCTTTTTACCAAAAAAATACAACCGACTTCAATGTACACTAAAAAGACAAAATAACTTTAATTTCGGAAGTCGATGTTAAAAAACGAAGAGACCAAATAGAAACACCGACTCCCGAAATTCGGTTTTATTTTTTCGGTGTTAAATAACGAAGAGACCAAATAGAAACACCGACTCCCGAAATTCGGTTGTATTTTTATGTAAAAAGTTTTGTTTTTGTCCTTACGCAGATTCTTAAGTATCCTCGTGTTACTAAACTTGAAAAAAATAAAGTGTTCTACGAAACTGTCACTTACAAAAGCCTTCAAGGCTTAGTTGACTCACGAAATAATACAAACATTTCTCTTGAAAGCAATCACAGGACACTCGAGTTTACCTTTCATTAGATAAGACTATCTATATGGGTAAAGTAACAAAATGAAATGAAAGTTTTCACACCTAGTCACCTAGTTAGTCGTTATCGATTGACATACTCTACGAAACTATGAGCTATTTATAAACCAAGTTAAGTGGTTTTAAGTGTTAGAACTAAAATTGATAAGAACTGATCTACGTAGAAATGATTTTTTCTTTTTTTTAGGTGGGAAAATCATCTAATGACAAATCCCGCCCTTGGGCGAAGCGGGAGATAATGTCAGACTTTTACCGACTAAAAGCCCACTCCTGTTCCTTCTTTGCCTTCATCCCGGGCTTCGCTTTCACACTACCCGTGGCCCCAGTAGGCTTCGACCCTGATAGGCCCCTACAGTTGCTGACATCTCCATGAGGCGCGCGTGGAACAGCACGTGCCGCCGACGACTTGGGCTCGGTCCGGACGGTTACCGGACGGTCGGACGGCAACCCACCCCTTAGGCCAGCACAGGCCTTAAGTCAGCAAAAGTCTGTCACTTCTCGCTCCACCCACGTAGAAATGATCTACGTAGCTAATGACTAGGGAATCCAATCCTGCAAGTCCGCATTTGAAAAGTTTTTTTTAATCGGATTAGTTTGTATTGATCATATTTAATTTGTTTTAGCATAGCATAGCATAGTCGGCCTTATAATGTTCCCACTGTTGGGACTCAGGCCTCCTCTCTAGGAGAGGGAATGGGCCGTAATCCACCACGCGGGCCCAGTGCGGGTTGGTGGATGTCACATGTCTTCGAATTTTAGGTTCTAGGACATGCCGGTTTCCTCACGATGTTTTCCTTCACCGTTTTGAGAGCAGTGGTGATGAAATAAATTACACAAAGTAATACGCCTGGTTGGGTTTGAACCCGCGACCTGTAACTCGTAAGTCGGGGCCATTACCACTCGGCCACCACTGCTCCAATTTGTTTTAATTTAACTTAATGTAGTCAGGTTGGATTTTTAATTTAATTACAACCAGACATTTTACTTTTTTTATTATTTGGTTTATTTAATGTAATATCAACCATATAATTAGTTAGGTATAATTGCAATGAATGATTCATTGCAATTATACCTAAGTAATTATAAGATGATTTTATAAGAATTTATTTGTTGCTTTGGGTCGTGGGACTGTTCGGACTGGGATCGCGGTCCCCAACTTCCACCTATAATTTTTTTTATTTGTATAGTATTTTAGGACCAAAAATGAAATAAATAAAGTTTTTTTGGTAATTGTACTCTAATGCCTTTTTCCTTGTATTCCCCAAATACTACTCAAAAAAATAATATAATTTATAGGTAGAAGTTGGGATCGCGGTCCCGGTCCAAAGAGCCCCACGACCCGTTGGTTAGTGAGTTCTGTGTTTTTGTATTTGTAGCTTATGCATAGCATAATCAGCCTTTTAATGTTCCCACTGCTCCTCTCCAGGAGAGGGGATAGGCCGTAATCCACCACGCGGGTCCAGTGCGGATAATTGAATGTCACATGTCTTCGAATTTTTGATTCTAAGACATGCCGGTTTCCTCACAACGTGTTGTATTTGTGTCAAACTATGGGTATCATACCTGAAATGAATGTTATTTATTATTATTATTATAGAAATGCATGCGGGATCGCACACTTTGCGAGTTTATTTTTCAATTAATAATAGTTTAGTTCCTCGCTAACTTTTATAGGCAAACGCATACAAATACGTATGCAGATTGCAGTGGTAATGTCGAAAACTTGAAACATTTGTATTCATGCGTCTGTGTCCCATTCAACTAAGTTGACTGACTTTACTGCCCTCGGAATCCACAAAGTGGTAACTCAATCAAAGAGGTTTTGAGAAAACAGATTTTTTTAGAAAAATGATTCCGTCAAATATTTACCTATTTTTTTAAATTATTTTTGCCCGTGGTTTCGTCCGTGTGGAATGTGAAAAAGTAGGTAAATACCTACTCGGAAAAAGTATATTAAGTAAGTCTTTCTTCAAATCCATGGTTTTATATTTATGTTATCTATTCGTATGTTAGAATTAGGTTCGAAACAAATAAGGCCTACTGTCTACGGACGCGTAGCTTCATAGACGCGTAGATATTCGTCATTATACGACAACATCGTGCCGTCGAGTCGTGTCGTTGCAGATTCGTCGACAGAGTTTTATAGATTTGTATACTAGCTGGTCCAGGCGTACAAACACCAAGCGCATAGTGACGAATACTATGAAGTTACGCGTGACAGCAGGCCTTAGAGTTACTTAGGCATTAATAAAATAAGTATAGATACCTAATGTTTTTCTTTGTTCCAATATAAAGTAACAGGTTTTCCAACGAATCTGCCTGATGCGAAAAATGTCAAGCTTTCCGATGCAAAAAACGCAACAGAAATTCGTTGGCAGGCGGTCGAATCCTTCTGCGAAGCAGTAATGCTAGCAAAGGAGGGGGCCGATCGCGTGAGGCAACGGTCCTTACGCTCCAACCGCCGCCGGGATTCCGATCCCGATTTCCGGCCACCGTAGGCGCAAGGAAACGTCAGCAAATCGTAGGGGCCCAGCAGGGTCGAAGCCTACTGGGGCCACGGGTAGTGTGAAAGTGAAACCCGGGGCCCTGGGACGAAGGCAACAAAGGAACAGGAGTGGGTTTTTAGTCAGATTTGTCATAAGATGATCTTCCCACACAATAAAAAAAAAAAATAGAATTTTCGTAAATTTTAAGATACTGCTTTTTGGCTTCCGATGGCAGTATTGCAACTTCTAGCATTGTGACATCGACAGAAACCTGTAGTAAATATGCAAATGTAGGCTCTCAGCGACTGAACTAATGGCATTGCTTAGAAGTCGGAAGGCCTGAATGCTACTAAGTACAGACTTGTGACGATCCACTTCCACTTATCTAGCTGTGCCGGTAGATAATTGCAGTTTGAAACGACTCGTTACTTGCTGTACATCATTATACTGATTGAAGGCTTCAAGAGCATAGAGTGATATTCATCGTTCTTATTGTCTTTGTGGTTATGGGTAAGTCAAGACTGGTCGTGAAACGTCAAAAGATAACATGTTGGCGTAGTAAAGGACTAAGACTACAATAGCTTTTGAAATAAATTACTCAAAAACCCGCTCCTATCCCATAGGCTCGCAATGTAGTGTATTTCACACTAGTGCGGAAAAGTGCGATGGCGCAGCACCCGTCTCAATATAATGTGAATGTTATAATATTAATCATCTCAACACTCAGTCACGTGGTCAGAACAAAGGAATCGGAGGCGTGGCCTACTCGAGGAATCCGACGCAAACGAAACGATCGTAACTTGGCTACGGAGGCAGGAGACACAAACTCCGGCAAGGAATTCCACTCCTTAGTTAACACACATTGAATGGATGGAATATCCACTATGACGTATCGCCATATCTCTTGTAGCCCGATGATGGAACTGGTTTGGCGGAATTATCTAAGTTTTGTAATTCCGGCGCACACTTCTTGAAATGCAACCGGTAGAAAACCGACAGATTACCAGCTAAAAAAAAATATCGCCCTTGATGCTGAAATATCCTCGCAGTGATTATATTTTTCTTTTTCATTGTTTATTTTACAAGCTTTTTATTAACGTGCAATGTATGTAACTATGTATGTTCGGCTCAAATCTTGTAACTCAATTTTGAAACAGATATCTTCAACCAATTGAGCTGATACATACAATACATATGTAAATCGCGTGACAATGCAATAGTATAATGACATGGAGCTGATCTGATGATGGAGCTGGAAGGTGTTTTTATGTTTCATTCTTTTAACGCATTTAATTAAAAGCTTGTTTAAAAAAAAAGTATTTTTTTACTTTCAATTTTATTTGGTTTATACGATATACGAGATTATTGTGTGAGAAACGAGAAAACGTTTTTATTTTCTTTCTTTCTTTCTTTCTGTCACAAATGTTACGGGATGGTGGTGCAGTATTTATCCCTCTGTGGATATAGTCACATACAGAGAAGTGTATTCTCTGTATGTGACTATATCCACAGACCATAATTTATCAGTTTACCATTGATGTTCAACAAAAACTAAGAAATTACTCACATACATATGAACTGAAAAAATCACAGTAGTTCCAGTGCGAATTTGAACTTATGACCTCAAGCTAAAAAAACAGCTTTAACCACTGGACCATCACGACCAAATAAAGAAACTTGTTCAAATAAAAAACTCGCCTTCGAAGTGAAAGTAACGAATCGAAAATGCATGATCTAAATACACAAAACTAGTTTTCTAATCATTTGTAAATGTTATACAGGACTAGTATTAGCCGAGCCGGGTACAGTTTGCTGTAATGTAACATGCAATGAAAGAATTTGGAGTCCACATTATCGCAATGTATCATTCAATGACTGCTATGCCGGAGGTCGTGGGTTCGATTCCCACCCAGGACAAATGTTTGTGTGATGAGCACGATCATTTGTTCTGTGTCTGGGTGTAATTTATCTATAATATTTGAAATACATAAGTATGTTTATCAGTTGTCCTAGTACTCATAACACAAGCTCTGCTTAGCTTGGGACTAGACGGCGTTGTGTTATAGTTGTGGAATATTATTATTATTTATTTATTAATGTTACAAAATTCTCAGTTTTTTTTTTTCGGATGGGAAAATCGCCGTCTCTTCATCTTTGCCATTGTTCCAGGGCCCCGGGAATCTCTTTCGCACTACCCATGGCCCCAGTGAGCAGTGGTGGCCGAGTGGTAACGTCCTCGACTTACGAGTTGTAGGTCGCGGGTTCAAACCCAGCCTAGCGCATTACTATGTGTAATTTATTTCATCATCACTGCTCTCAAAACGGTGAAGGAAAACGTCGTGAGGAAACCGACGTGTCGTAGAACCAAAAAAATCGAAGACATGTGACATCCACCAACCCGCACTGGGCCCGCGTGGTGGATTACGGTCAATTTTATAAACTATTGCAGAACTCCGTTTCGCCATTAGACTTTTATATTATAATTCTTAAATTATTTATTGAGCAATTTGATGTTTCTTAAATTATTATCGAATAACTTTTCGTAATAGATTTCATGATGACGTAATCAACACACAAAACATTATCATTATTATCGTTATGAGCTTCACTGTCGTTAAGAAGAGTCTCTGTCTATGAATGAAAGGAGAGCCCATGGAGTTTCTTAAAAGAGAGTCCATGGAGTTAATTGCACACTATGGAGAAGAATGTTTCTCTACAGTGTGCAATTAGTGTCATTTTTCTGACTGACTGAATTCTTGACAATTCAACTGCTTGTAAATCATGGAACCAAATTAGCCAGATTAACAGGCACTTTAGAATTGTTATTAATGTGCACCATGCTGTAAATGGTTTATTTATATATATAAAAGGAGAAACTGACTGACTGACATATCAACGCACAGCCGAAACTACTGAGACTAGGAGCATGAAATTTTGCACAAAGCTTCCTTTTAATACGTAGGCGAGCACTAAGAAGATTTTTCAAAATGCACACTCTAAAGGTATGAAGCGGGGGTCCAAAGTTTGTACGCAGAAACCTACATTCACGTGAGTGAAGCCGCGGGCAGAAGCTAGTTTGAAATAAATGCTTTGAATCTTGAATTTTGTCACAGCTAGTCAGATGCCAGAAATTCTGACCATCAGTCTATTCGGCGATCTCTCGCGTCGGGCCTTGGTACAGGCCATGGTCCGGAGCGAGGAGGAGTGGCAGTCTGCGAAGCAGTAATGCTAGCAAAGGAGGCGGCCGATCGCGTGAGGCAACAGTCATCACGCCCTAACCGCCGCCGGGATTCCGATCCCAACTTCCGGCCACCGTAGGCGCGGGCTTGCGGACGGCGAACAATGGGTAGCTCGCCGTCCGAGCATCCGGTAACCGTCCCGACCGAGCCCAAATTGTCGACGGCGCACACTGTTCCACGCGCGCTAGGAGGTGTCAGAAAACCGTAGGGGCCAAGCAGGGTACTGGGGCCACGAGTAGTGTGAAAGTGAAACCCGACGAAGGCAAAGAAGGAACAGGAGTGAGTTTTTAGACAGTAAAAGTCTGCCACTTTGAGTATCCGACGGGTCTGTAAAGATCTCTGTAAAGGTAGGTCTGTAAAGGTAGCTGGTTCCTTACAGGGTGTAGAGAGTGAGAGGGGTGTAGTTTTGGGAAATAAAGATATTTATTATTATTATTATTATTATTGTAGACATCCGCTAAGAACAGGTTTTACGAACCTCCACCCAGGGGGTAAAACGGGGGAAGTTTGTATGGAGAAACCTACTATTACGCGGGCGAAGCCGCTGGCAGAAGCTAGTTTATTATAAGTACGTATAACAATGGATATCTATGTATAACAATGAGTCACACTGTATAGAAAGTGTGCTCAGCTTCGTGAGTTGCAGACAGTGGTTATGTAAATTGTTATGTTAATAACAAACAAGTTAGTTGACAGTAAACTTCATACTTCAAGACAAAACATAGCACCGGTACATGGTGGACATCCCACCCATATGTACAAAGCGTTTTGAGAATACATTCATTGTACATACAGCTAAGGAGTGGAATTCCCTGGCGGAGTCTGTGTTTCCTAGCTACAACTTAGGGGTCTTTAAGTTAAGAGTGAATAGGCTACTTCTAGGTAAGCGTGCTCCATCGTCAAACTATGAAATTGTGGTCAAACGCGAACCTACTTATAATAAAAAAAAAACTTTCTGTGAAAGCTTTTTTTTGAGGTGGGACATCATCAAATAATTTCTCCCGCTTCGGGTGGAGCGAGAGGAAGAGTACTTTGACAGACTTAGAACCCATCCTTTACTCCTTCTTATATACCTCCACTTTGAAGACCCGATGCTGATACTGATGCCACCGATCCTGCAGTGTAGTTAACGTAGCGTCACTGGCGTCGTCGCAGGACGACTACCGGCCACCGTAGGTCTACCGTACCTCTGTTTTACAAAATAAACGAATGATTGCTTAATTGATAAGCGTGGGTTTGCGTACGGTGAGCTATGGGAAGCTCGTTGTCCGGCTGTCCGGCAAGGTCCAAACCCAAGTCGACGGCGCCTTAAAAAGATGTCAGCATAATTGACGGGGCCAGTTAGAGTCGAAGCTTGCCAGAGCTGCGAATTGTTCGAAGGAGTCGCAGCCTTAGCAATAAAGTGCGATTGAAGGGACACTGTGGGTTTTATTTAGTAAAAGACACCCGCTCTCACTCTACTGACTAAAACTTATCTACAGTTGTTCTTCAAACTGTTTTTTTAAAGAAACTGCCTTACATTAGGAATAACTTCTGTATTGTGGGTGCGTTCACAAACATGTAAACTCTATATATACACAACTTTACACAAGAAACCCAGAACACTTATGTATAGGCCATACAAATATTTGTCCCGAACGGGAATTGAACCTGCGACACGCAGCACATGAGTCAATTGTTCAACCACTGCGCCAACCGTGCCATCTAACTGCCCTTTGCATTCCAGGGCCGCGGAACAAGAAAAAAAAATGTTTGGAACAATCCCGATGCAATCGTAGATATTTATATTATTTTGTTTATGTAGGTAGGTATTATGGCGTCCTTCTATGGACGCCACACATATACTACTAACTTGCAAACTGGTAGGTGATGAGGAGGATTTCATCCCTCCTAAAATGTTACTAAAAGAGTTATGAGTTTAAATGTGGATGGATGGAGAGTGAGAGGGAGGCTAAATAAAAAATGAATGGATTGTGTGAGAAGTGATTTGAAAGAAAAGGATGTTAGTGATAGAATGACGAGTATCAGGACAGAATGGAAGAAAAAAACATGTGGCGCCGACCCCAAATAAAACAGGTCAAGGGCAGGAAGATGATGGTGGTTTTTAAAAGCGTAGGGGTTCATATTCAATGATTGCATCTCCGCTTACCACCAGGTGGGATCGCAGTCAAGCACTGGTTTATATCAATTAAAAAAAAAAAAAAATTCGAAACATGATTGTTTGGTCAACAAAAGTCTGGATGTAATTTTATTTAAAAATATGTTTTAAAGTGCTTCATACAATATAAACATAAGTTCTTGTATTTAAAGAAAGACACGAAGCCTATCATTTGGGTCTCCGCCTTGACAGTATGTATACATAATCAGGCAATAGAAACGGTATTGATACGAACTATGTATTACCTAATACACATCAAGTAATAAAGATAATTCAAACGTGATAATTGCTTCGTATCGATATCGTATCGTAAAGGGCAATAGAAAGGGATTTACTCGGTATTTCCCTGCATGAATCACATCAGAAATGAAAATATCCGCAGAAGAACTAAGGTTACCGACATAGCCTAAAGAATCACCTAAGTGGCAGTGGACAGGGCACATTGCTCGCAGAACAGATGTTCGATGGGGCCGAAAGGTTCTGGAGTGGCAACCACGTACCGGAAGACGCAGCGTTGGAAGGCCTCCCACAAGGTGGACCGATGACCTGACTGATGAATCCGATAGATGCGAGACGCACAGGACCGGTCGTTATAGCGATACTTGAGGGACGCCTATGTCCAAGAGTGGACGTCTTTGGACTGTTATGATAATGACTCTATAACAGCAGTTAACTTCGTTCTTGCCTTGTTAGATGGCATAATATCCTGAATCGCCCCTCTTGCAGAAGAGTTTTTAACTGTAGGAACGTTTAAATGTTATAGTTATAACTTTGGTAAGCAAACGACCAGGACCTTAGGAGTTTAAAGTAAGATCGTTTCATTTTTATTTCCAGTGTGGGTAAGAGATGGCGCTAGACAACCTGTATAGCTCTGTCTCTTACCCACACTGAAATAAGAATGAAACAATCTTACTTTGAACGTCATGGTAACCTCGCAGGTCGTTGTTGAAAGCCGTTCTTAGGGCCTTGATCCTACATTACTTTGATGTACAGCTCAAGCGTAATTAAGGCGATTCGGTGGGTCAATCAGAATAATTATCTACCCATAATTTTGGTATGGATTTGTAGTTTGAAGGTCTGCGTTAGATGTCAGTAATGAAGTTTATTGCAGAACCAGCCTTTATCTATACCTACCTATCTTCTTTAGAACCCTAGTTTAAACTTTTTTTTATTTAACCTATAGGACTTTTCCACTGCTGGGCAAAGACCTTCCGCAATTTCTTCCAGGTATTGTCTTCTCGAGCCACTTCGAACTAGCCCTTGCGGTAGGCGTCTAGGTCATCTCGCCACCGCTTCCTAGGTTGACTTTGGCGGCGTGGTCCATCCTCTGGTCAGTGTGTATGCGGCTAATGTGAGCCACCCAATCCCATTTTTGCCCGGCAGTCTTTTTATCCTACGTCTATGATCACAGTCTTTTGGCGCAGTGTGGTGTTCCTCATTCTGTCTGCTCCTTTGACACCCAGTATGCTGTGCTCCATTGCTCGTTGGCAAACTTCAAGACGAATTTGCCAACAGTTTTGAGGGTTAAAAATGTTCTACTCAGCGTCTCGTCGTACCAAGTTCGAAACACTAATTACACTGAGTCACGCTCGACTTTGGTACGGTCCAACCAAATCCGTAGTACCAAATTTGAGCGTATGTTAACACTTTATACTATCAGAAGAATAATTTTGTTCAGTAATCAGATAACAAACTAATCAGTATCAGTTTTCAAATTAAATAGAGTTATAAGATTAGTCGCCAAAAATCATATCATATAAACACGATATGTTTTGACAGCTGATTTGCTGATCCATCATTTCATTCAATCTTAGAAAATCTTGAGGCTACCCCAAAAACGATAAATTGATAACAGCGGTGGCCGTGAGGTAACGGCCCTTATTTACGAGATTTGTAAGTCGCGGGTTCAAACCCAGCCAGGCGCATTACTTTGTGTAATTTATTTCATCACTACTGCTCTCAAAACGGGTGAAGGAAAACATCGTAAAGAAACCGGCATGTACTAGAACCAAAAATTCGAAGACATGTGACATCCACAAACCCCCACACGGCCCGCGTGATGGATCACGGCCCATTCCCTCTCCTAGAGAGGAGGCCTGAGTCCCAGCAGTGGGAAAATTATAAGGCCGACTATGCTATACTATAAGCGTCGTTAAGTGTACCGGTTGCACGTATAGTTCTCATCATCTTCCAGCATTGCTATCACGAGCTCTTAACGCGATCCATTTTACGACCTAAACTGAACTGTTAAAGGGATGGAGCTATATAAGATGTATTCTATTCTATATTCCATATATTCCACAACCGTCTAGTCCCAAGCTAAGCAGAGCTTGTGTTATGAGTACTAGACAACTGATAAACATACTTGTATATTTCTAAATACATACATATATAGATAAATTACACCGAAACACAGAACAAATGATCATGCTCATCACACAAACATCTGGCTGGGGTGGGAATCGAACCCACGGCCTCTGTCAGTTAAGGCCACTAACCACTAGACCAACAAGTCAGTCAAATGTATAGTATCCCTCTTTCTCGCTCGCACAAATGACATTTTAACACGTCATGGTAGTCCCCTGGTCTTCCCGCCCTAGTGGACCGGGAAGAAGTGTCCAGAGTTTCCCCTGACTAAAACCCACCTGTGGTTCTTCAGTTGCTCTCCACGTCCAAATCAATCTCGGGATTTGAGGCATATCTACTTTATTCTTTCGCTGTATGAAATCAGTATAAGTACTTAAATAACTCTACCTAATTCCGACCTCTGCATAGAAGACATTGAACTATTTAGCAGCTGGCATTGAACTTGGCACCATTCGCTCAGATCACCTGTCTCTAAATCTCAGCAGTCTCGTGATTGGCTCAAACGATATTATCCGGCGAGAGGAAACTCATTGCTGAGTATTTTTAACGCTTATGTGTCATATTTGTTACGAAAATTGATGGTTTCCGAAGTTATTCAAAATTTATGTCGGTTTCATTAATTTTATGAGACTAATTTCTGCCAGCGGCTTTGACCGTTTTGAAGTAGAAAATATACATAGTATTCTACTGGTAAAGATTTTTTTACCGCTTCAGTAGATAGATGAAATATTTGTGAATTTGGTTTGGTGATCAACAGAAAACTGCGAAAACAGCCCGACAAAATAAATCAAAGTAACAAGAGCTGCGAAGATCGAAAATAATATCTATCTATACATATAATAAATCTGTAGAAGTTTTGAGTTGTGCACGCATCACGTGATGCTCCATTTACATGTGGGCCCAGTCTCGGCCAATCGTTATCCCTAGCCATTATGTAAACGGGGAAAACCCGTTTAAACAATGGCGATTGGCCGAGACTGGGCCCACGTGTAAACGCAGCATAAAATGTACGTAATAGATGTGTGAACTTGATATTTTAGGCTTTGTTTCATTGCAATCGGTTGACTATATCCGATATCAACATTCATTGACTTTTCAGGGTCAGCTGGTTGAAAATATAGTCGGACATACCGGAAAGAAATGAACAAGTGACGAGAAACTAACTTAAAAATTTAAAAATGTTTAATTCTTAATTAATATTTTAAAGAGGAGAAATTGTTTTGTATGATTCTTTTTAGGATGCAAAACTGTATAATAACTGCCCCCTTAGCCAAGTTACGATCGTATCGTTTGCGACGAACGCCTCGAGTAGGCCACGCCTCTGATTCCTTTGTTCTGACGTCGACGACGTGGTCAGAACAAAGGAATCGGAGGCGTGGCCTACTAGTTCCCACTGCTGGGACTCAGGCCTCCTCTCTAGGCGAGGGAATGTCACATGACTTCGAATTTTTGGTTCTAGGACATGCCGGTTTCCTCATGATGTTCCCCTTCACCGTTTTGAGAGTAGTGGTAAAGAAATAAATTACACAAAGTAATGCGCCTCTTTGGGTTAGAACCCACGACCTACACACCTCGTAAATCGGGGTCGTTCACTCGGCCACCACTGCTCTAGTCAGTAAAAAACCAATATAGGAGAAGTTATTCGATGATTTCCCATTAAAAAACAGACACTTGGAGCATCCTCATCATCAACATTCTTAAATTCCGCATTCTGCCTCAATCTTCTTCATTTATCCAGCCAATGCGTCCACGTTTAGTCTATAAATACACCATGTGTTTAGTTTGTAGGAACTCGACAATCATAACACGAAGAAACTGCATTTTTCATTTGCAACACCTACGCCCATTAAAAATAACTCGTGTGTATTTTAGATCGTAGTTTAGTATTGTATCGATTTGTGAGTAGTCTTTCTTATTTTTATTACGCTTATCTATAAGTACTATTATCACAAAGGAAATAGATATGTATTTTTGTTTGTAATGAATAAATCCTAAAACTACGGGACCTATTTAAAAAATTTTCATCTTTAGATTGCTATGTTATGCCACATAAACAAAAATACAGGACACACATAATTAAAAATAAATATACAATGGGCGGTCTTATCGCACGGGGCAATTTTTTACAGACAACCTTTGGATGAACTGAAAAAAGAAAGGAGATAGATTTAGGGCTGTCAATGTACAACATCAGAAAAATACTAATAAAAGACAATAACATACATACAACATAAGAAAAAAATAAACTTATAAATATTAAATATATAATTGAGCCAGGAGAACAAAAAATCAAAGTGAAAGGTAATGCTCCTTCACCATTTTTATCACTGAGTAACATTTATATAATATATAAAAATCTTGTGTCACAGTGTTTGTAATTGAACTGCTCCGAAACGATATGGCCAATTTTATTGAAATTTAAAGAATTACCGCAGCCCTGAAAAGCAAAGGTCAGCGTCAGACCCTTCCTCTCGCAATAAAGTATTTTACTCTCCATGAGAAAAAATCTAAAAATATATTATTAAGATAGCTTATGTAAAATGCAGTCGGTAAGTGTTAGTTTTAGTACATAAAATAACAAAATAAATTTTAAAATTTAATTCATAGTTTTAAGTTTTTACTATTTGCTCTTTATCCCCATAATAGTACCCACCATGTTATTACGTCATTTGGCTGTGTAAAATAAAGTGACAGCTGTCGACTGTCAACTGCATGCATTTTTAGGGTACTTAGCGACTGAATAAAAATTTTGTTTTTTTTTTTAGTGGTTTATTAACACTATAGAATCTTATTGAGACATTTTTCAAAAATGAGTGTAGTACTCTAGTTCTAACCGAAAAAAAAGTATCTGTTATCTTACATGGTTATCATATTATTTACAGTATGACTTCAAAAGAGACTTTATCAGGGTAGTCAGCTAGGAAATACCGGCCTAATCTAGATAGTTTGAATTGACGTTAAAATTGACGTATAAAAGAGTTATTTATAATCTATTTGCAAAATAAATAATATCATTTGTCATAAAACTTACAACTCTATGATAAGGTAACATAATATTGCATGTATTATAGTTTATGAGACAGTGAGATAGTGCCGACTGATAAATCTTAGTGGTTTCTGTGGCCAACAGCCAAACACATTCATTTTACTGCCAACTTGACTATAGTTGTGTTCTAGAAACAGCAGCGCTATGCTACCACAAGTTCTTAACGCGATCCATTTTACGACCTAAACTGAACTGTTTAATTGATGGAGATATATAGTAAAGGGTGTATTTTTTTTATTAAGGCCAGGCTCGCGTTTAAACACTATCTCACCTTATGGTAAGCGATGATGTGGCCGACGATGGAGCACGCTTGCCTAGAAGTAACCTATTCACTCTTGACTTAAAGACCCCTAGGTTGTAGCTATCACGAAAAACAGACTCCGGCAGGGAATTCCAGTCCTTAGCTGTATGCACAATGAATGTATTCTCAAAACGCTTTGTACGTATGGGTGGGATGTCCACCATACCTGTGGTAATGTTTTGTCAATGTATAGGTACATTGGATTGTTAGCATAGCATAGCATAGTCGGCCTTATAATGTTCCCACTGCTGGGACTCAGGCCTCCTCTCTAGGAGAGGGAATGGGCCATAATCCACCACGCGGGCCCAATGCGGATTGGTGAATGTCACAAGTCTTCGAATTTTTGGTTCTAGAACATGCCGGTTTCCTCACCATGTTTTCCTTCCCCATTTTGAGAGCAGTGGTGATGAAATAAATTACACAAAGTAATGCGCCTGGCTAGGTTTGAACCCGCGACCTACAACTCGTAAGTCGGGGCCGTTACCACTCGGCCACCACTGCTCCCCATTGGATTGTTAATCCTATATTATATAGATACGTACGTATTGGGATTTCATCGCTGCGGCCAGCGCTCAAGTCTGTTTTCTTAGAGAATAGCACTGCAGGGCATTAGTAGCGAAAAACATTGATACCGTGGTTACACAAACTATAACTATCTTTGTTGATATATAGATATAGAGATTAATTACCTGCTTCAGTTTCATTTCATGAGTAATAATTTATATTTGTCTTTCGTAATATTACACAATTTGTATCAACTTGAGTAAGTAGGATATTATCTACATATTTCATTCATTGATTTCTTAATTCTAATGTTTTTTGATAAAAGAATTGATGTCTGATAAGAGATCAGACAATTTTTATTTTAGATATCTATTACCAAATAAAACGTTAGAAACAGGAATATAAAAAACTCCTTTCAAATATCTATGGTTAGAAAAAACCCAATTAAGTTGATTCGAATTATTCGTGAATGAGTTTAATACATGTTAATGTATGTTTAAGCTGGAGCTGACATGATGTTTTAAAATAACCCTGATTTAGGTGTGAGAAAGGGATTGTACTATTCGTCATTAAAGCTCTCTCTCACCGAAATTATAAGGATTTTAGTAAAAAAAGAAAAGAAAAGTCAAGAAAAGTCTTGAGAGCAGTGGTGGCCGAGTGGTAACGGCCCCGACTTACGAATTGTAGGTCGCGGGTTCAAACCTAGCCAGGCGTGTATTGCTTTGTGTAATTTATTTCATGACCATGAGAGCAGTCTCTCAAAACAGTGAAGAAAAACATCGTGAGGTAACCGGCATGTCCTAGAACCAAAAATTCGAAGACATGTGACATTCACCAACCCGCACTGGGCCCGCGTTGTGAGTTACGGCCCATTCCCTCTCCTAGAGAGAAGAGACCTGAGTCCCAGCAGTGGGAACATTAAAAGGCTGATTATGCCTATTATGCCTACTTTTCTTGATAAGTCCTGTACCGTCCAATCTGCTTGTATGTGGAACGCATTAATTGCCAGTGACAAAATACGCAATCACTACCAGTGTTTAAAAAACTTGTAAAGTGTATACATTGAAGCCATTTCGTACAACACGCCGTATTACAAATAAGCGCGCCGGTTAAAAAAAACATCACTGTAATATAATGCGGCCACCTGACGTTCGTGTTAGGTTATTTTAAACTCCGCAGACAAACCCTACCTAAGCTTGTACCTTATACATTGCTTCCTGCTGACAATAAAGCTAAACGTTAGACGCTGCTTTGTAAAACCTATCGCCAAAACAATCTGGCTAGCCACATTACATGACAGCGACATTTTTATAATCCGGCGCGCCTACATGTGATATATTGTATGACATGACTAAGAAATAGGTTTAGAAAGAAACAAATGAATACCTATTAAAGTTACAATGAAAATAAAGTTTTTCAAATATATTACAGACTCAATCAGAACCTACCTAAGTTCTTGCCTTATTTAATTAGCATTATTTAGAAATTAAATGGGAAATGTGTATTGTTTTAAATGAATAAGAATACAATAGCATATTTAGTGACACGTTCGGAGCTTCATTAGTTTATGCCATTCAAAGTATGGAGTTATTCTCGTCAATACTGTTATTATTAAACATATTTAACATGGAATTCCTAAGATTTAGAACTTGACGCCATAGTAATTTTTATTCAGCTCAAAATTACCTATCTAAGGATATAACACACATAGTGTCACATAGCTATGGGATGTTTTTTTTTAGGTCGGAAATCATCCGATGACTTTTCTCGCTCATAGGCGGAGCGAGTGTCTGTCATATTAGACTTTTACTGACTAAAACCCACTCCTATGTTCCTTCTTTGCCTTCGGGGACCAGATTTCATAGAAATCCTGGCAATAACTTTTACTACCGGTTGACTTTAGTTAAATAATCAAATAAATACAATAATAATAAATAAACTTTCTTATTACACTTTTCCGTTTACTCATCAATCATAAATACCTAATGATCGAATAATAGTAGATTATAGTTATGATGGCAATTAACTTTTTTAAGCCTGGTAACAATGATAACTACTGCGCCCCAAGCCAAGTTACAATTGTTTCGTTCGCGCCGAACGCTTCGAGTAGGCCACGCCTCTGATTCCTTTGTTCTGACCACGTGACTGAGCGTTGAGATTACGTCAGACCAAAGAAATCGGAGGTGTGGCCTACTCGAGGCGTTCGGCGCGAACGATACGATTGTAACTTGGCTGGGGGGGCTGGTCGCAGAAAATTAGATTGCAATCTAAACTAAAAGAAGAATTTCTAACAATTTTCCGATTGAAAAATTACTGATTAATACATAGTACAGTACAAAAAACCTGAAAAATCGCAAAGCCAAAGATAAATATCTTTACAGGGAGTATTTACACATGGCTGAATTGATGATAACGCAAACACAAACAATTTACTAACATAAAGTCGTAGTTAAAACATAGGTAATGAGATTTTAAAACATTCTTTTGTTTTGTTTTATGTTTTAATTAAACGACTTTTGAATCATCACAATCAGTCTCGTCGTGTGTTGACGTTAACGTTACTTGATGTTAATTTTCGATTCGAGAAGTGAAAAATCTTGCGGAACTTCTGCAGAAGCGGAAGCAGAGTTCTGTTGCAACACTAATTAAAATACTGTTTTTAATAAAGTTTTTATTATAATCTTGTATTGATTGCCCAAATACCTAGCATTTGAAAATAAATCTTTTTCTTTTTAACCGGTCCCGAAAGTCTCGGTTTTCCCGGGAATCCCAAGATTCGTCCGAGTCTCGATATTTTTGTCCCGGGACACGAAAATGTATCGAGACTGAAAGCCTTACTCCCAAGAGTCCCTCAGGAAGTTAATCTGTCTCTTGGTACCTAACTTGTTCTAAACTGTCGTCTTCGTAGATGACATGAGAAGTCTCCCAAATAGCCGATAAAAAACGGATTGTATACGTTTTCGGCCATTTGGAAAAATCGTCTTTTTGTTTTCGTCATTTCAGCCGAAAGACGTCCACTGTTGGACATAGGCCTCTCCAAGTGACGCCGCAATGAACGGTCCTGTGCGTCTCGCATCCATCGGATTGCAACAACCCTTACCAGATCATCGGTCCACCTTGTAGAAGGACTTCCAACGCAACCTTCGTGCTACGTCGGTAATCTTGGTTCTCCTGCGGATATCCTCATTCCTAATTCAATCACGCAAGGAAACATTGAAGTCTTCTGATGATGCCTATTGAATGACGAAAAACAACCTCGCGGTGAAATATCGCGGAGAGGCTTAGATGTATGCAGATCAGTAGATAGCCCACCGCTGATATTGTGTGACGAATATTACACAATTTGTTATTTTTTTTGAGGTGGTAGGTAACTTATAAGTTTCAGACTTTTACTGACTAAAACCCACTAGTGCTCCTTCAGTCGGCCTTTGCGTACCAGGGACACGGTTTCTCTTTCGAACAATATCGCAAGCATGAAAGTTATAACAATTTATGTTAAAAATCTGATCAAATGGCTGATAATCCAGAAAATTACCTTTTACAACACGATGAAAATAGGTACATAATTTGTTGTTCTAGAATGAAACACATGCACAAATAATACTAGGCACTTACGTTATTGTTAAACAAACAATTTTGTTCAATTTTCACCTGAAATTCATTGTTGTATGTGCTACAAAATACATAATGGGAAAATTTATTTATATAAATATGTATTTTAGTACGTTATTCATTTCCTGCTGCAGGTACCGTGTGAATATGTCCCATCGCAAGAAAACAGTAAATAATTATATTTTTTATTTGTGTTCGTTGTTATTGTGACTATGTCAATAGGAATCTAACCTACTAACCTAGGAATTATTCTACGGATAATAAACCATTTTTTTACATGGTAAATCATCAAATGAATCCACCCGCTCTGAGTGGAGAACTCCATGGAGGAATGGAGTTTCAGACATTTGCTAAAAAAAAATGCGAGACGCACAGGATCGATCGTTGTGGCGACGCTTGGGGGAGGCCTATGTCCAACAGTGGACGTCTTTCAGCTGAAATGATGACGATGCCTACAAAAAAAACCACCTATGTTCCTTCCTTGCCTTTTGCGATGAAAAAATGGTCGACGCATATTTTATTAGTCGCATTAACGCGTCGCGCCTGTCCAAGGGAGCCTTTACGCTTCTCGGTTTGATCGATAAAGTCATCATCATACAGTCACATTCATCGTGCGTACAGCTAAGGAGTGGAATTCCCTGTCGGAGTCTGTATTCCTGATAGTTATCACCAAGAGGTCTTTAAGTCAAGAGTGTATAGGTTACTTCTAGGCAAGCATGCTCCATCATCGACCACATTGTCGCTTAGTATCAGGTGAGATAGTGGGCAAACGCGAGCTTTTCAATAACAAAAAAAAACAAACAGCCAAAAGACGTCCACAACAGCAGCACGTAAGCCGTTTTGGTATGGTAATCCTTGGGGAAAGCTAATAATTCAAAGATTCAATATTCAAAGCATTTTATTTCAAATAAACCATTTACAGGCACTTTTGAATTGTCAAGAAGTCAGTCAGTCAGAAAAAAATAACTATGCTAATTGCACATTCTAAAGCGTAGATCTCTATGGAAAAGAATGTGCAAGAGACTCCATGGACACTCTTTTCAATCATGTTATGTATTACAAATATCTCGGTTACATGTTTCTTGACGCTATTGTCATGTGAGAACAATGTAAATACAAGTAAAAATAAAAACTAAATATAGATATTAAAATAGCAACTGGCAGCTAAGAGATGACTAGTCTCAACTGACAGCACCCGTTCACGGACATGACGCGAATATTATCACCACACAGCTCAAACATTTTGAAGGGAACCGATGATCCAACACACGCGCCACCATGAGTGAGATTGCCATACCGATTTCTTTTATTGAGTAAAAAAAATGTTAGATGTCACCGGATATCCGGCAGATAGGACACAGAGAGCAGTGGCGTAGTGAGTCGTCATGCCATTTGCCGTCACGGCGTGGAATCGGTTTTACTGTCAAGTTATCATCAATAGATGTTTCACATCAAAAAGGAAAAGCGTATAGCTAGGAAAGGGAATTCCCTGCCGGAGTCCACGTTTCGTGATACCTACATCCTGGGGGTATTACATTGACGTTACTATTAGTCAACAGTTAATGGATTATGGTTTCACATCACGTGAAACAAATTTCTCACAAGCTGAAAGTTATGAAAATCATTTTGTCATGGTTCAGCGATAAGAGACGAGACCACTGTTGTTTTGACGCGAATTTTCAAGGTCGAGAAAAAAATGAATGTAAGCGAATTTCCGACCGCATAAGGAACACAGTACCGCGCTCTATAAGTAAGATAAAAGATGTTATCTGAAAAGCTGCTACACTAAAGTAGGATTGGGCCGGACATGTCTGCCGCGTGCCAGATGAGCTGTGGGCTAGAAGAGCCATTTTTTGGGTGCCATTAAACACAAGAGATTGAGAGCAGTGGTGGCCGAGTGGTAACGACTCCGACTTACGAGTTGTAGGTCGCGGGTTCAAACCCAGCCAAGCGCATCACCTCTGCTCTCAAAACGGTGAAGGAAAACATCGTGAGGAAACCGGCATGTACTAGAACCAAAAATTTGAAGATATGTTACATTCATACCCGCACTGGGCCCGCGTGGTGGATTACGGCCCATTCCCTCTCCTAGAGAGCAGGCCTGAGTCTCAGCAGTGGACATTGAAAGGCTGAATATGCTATTGTGCTATGCTATTAAACGCAAGGTGACAACGCGGAAGACCAAGACGAAAGTGAAAGATGAGCTTCACAACTACCGGAGGGAATGGCCCGCAATGGTTGAGGACAGACGTGTGTGGAAAAAGGAGAGCAGCTTCCCTGCCTTCCACTGCCCAGCAGTGGACCATAATAAGCTAACAACAACAACATCCATATAAGCTTCGGAGAAGTTTAAGAAATAAGTATTTTTAAAACTTTGGGCAAATAGTGTGAAATATTCTCCTGCATGAATAAAGTCTGGATTCAAAAGTAAAACATTGTTTAATTCTCGCAAAGTTGCTACATGTCAATCATTAAAAAAAAAATGTTATTTGATAGGCTGGTACTTGAACACTATCTCGGTATCTCCCCTGATGGTAAGTGAACATTTCTTTTTAAGTGGGAATTCATCCAATGATTTCTCCCGCTCTACTCTCCGACTAAAACCACATTTGTGTCCTTCAGTTGCTCTTTGCGTTCTACGAACACAGGTTTTCTTTTCAGAAAATCCCTGCGGCCCCAGCGGGCATCGACCCTGCTCCCTACAGTTTTTTGACATCTCTCTGACACATCGTGTCCTCCGAGCGGTTCACACAATGGTGACACCCTGACAATTCTTTCGCTTGAATCTGATGCTGCAACCTCCCGAATTTACCATACCCAGTGAGGACCTGCGTCATGTGGAAGGTGAGAACGATGTGACGCGTCTCCAGCCACTTCTTAAAGAGGAGACTTACCGCCACAATTTTGGAAGGGTAAGCGATGATGTATCGACAATGGATCACGCTTGCCTTTAAGTAACTTTTTCACTCTTGACTGAAAGAAAGATCATACATAAAATTAACTTAATTACTGTCTACTGATATAGTTAACAGTAGTATATGTAAGGAATTCGTCAACAATTGGGCGAAATGAAAATATATTATCGATATGTTTACATAACAGTGAATTATGTGGACTTCTCGAACAATTGCAGCTTCCGTGCAATATGAAACATTCAACAACCATTCCTTATCAGGGTAATAAAAAGCCTTTAAAAACTAGGAAGTTAATTTTTCCCCAATATGCTATACCTATGGGTCAGTCTGTCTTTTTTTTTACAGGTGGGAAATCATTATTGACATTTCCCGCTCTTTTCGTGTCAGACTTTTACTGACTAAAACCCACTCCTGTCCCTTCTTTTCCTTCGTTAAAGCCCTGTAACGGCCCGGTGTTCTCTTTCGCAACACTCATGGCCCCAGTAGCCTTCGACCCTGTTAGGCCCCTACGTTTGCTGACATCTCCTTGAGACGCGTGGAGCACTACGCGCCGTCGACGACGTGGGCTCGGTCCGGACGGTTACCGTACAGTCGGAGGGCGAGCTGCCCATTGCTCGCTGTCCGCAAGCCCACGCCTACGGCGGATAGGCATGTCTGTCTGTCTAACATTTTGACAAAACTATGATAGGATCGGCTTCCAGTCTAAACTGGAAACCAAGGGCCTTAACATGAGGTGTTAAAATATCAATCGTGCGAGCAAGATAGAGGGATGAAGCTATACGCCTTACAAATCGCCATCTCTTTAACAATTCAGTTTAGGTCGTAAAATATTGTATCGCGATCGCGTCTCAGTATTTTAGATGGACTTCTCATCCGATTATAATTTAGGTGTCTTCAAGGCTAGAGTGAATAAGCCCTTAATAAACCAGTGCGCTTCACCATCAACGATTGCATCACTGCTTACCTTCAGGTGGAATCGCAGCCAATCACTAATTTATCTGACCTTCACAACTCAGTAACTGGGTAACACGATATCTCCTGGTGTCAGATTTCCAGGCTCCTGACCACCTGTAACGACTGTCAAAGATATACCTACAAATGACGGCACCAACGGCTTAACTTGCTCTCCAAAGCACGGGGGAATCTCGGTATCGAAAATCATACTCATTTGGGTAACATGCAAATGTATCTTGTATTAAAATTTGCATGTTGGCAAGTCTCTTTTTTCAATAGCTTATCATGTTGTAATAAACTTATGAAAACAAAAATTACAGGTGTGGGGTAATTACGAAATTGGATGGGTAATGACGGATGGACAGGTATTTATATATTTAAAACTTTACTAACTGAAACTAATCTACACTACACTAATTTATGCTTTATTCCTGAGTGACCTATGCTATATTTTATGTACGCGGGCGAAGCTGCAGGCAAAAACTAGTTTTAGCTATTTTTTTTTTTGTGATTTATAAACCCTAACACCCTATCACTGGGAGAGGGAGAGAGAGCCCAAGAAAAGATGGATGATTGTGGGAGGAGTGATATCAAAGAAAATCGAGTTAGTGATAGCGTGACGGGTGATAACATGCGTGGTTACCATGACGTTCAAAGTAGGATTGTTTCATTCTTATTTCAGTGTGGGTAAGAGACAGAGCTATGCAGGTTGTCTAGCGCCATCTCTTACCCACTCTGGAAATAAGAATGAAACAATCTTACTTTAAACGTCATGGTACAGGTCCTGATCTAGGTCAGGTATCTTGTCGGACAGAATAGAAGAAAAACATGTTACACCGACCCCAAATTAACAGGGAAGAAGGCAAAAAGATGATAATGACTTACTGTCCATAATTACCCGCTGTCCGTATATACCCCACCCTCCCTTACTCAAAGACCTTGTGACAAGTGAAATGCTGTCAGCAACATAACAGTCAGCGGGTACTTAAACTGCTATTAAAAAGGTTGTTTTCAAAACTGAGTCAGAACATTTAACTCGCAAGCGGAAATACTTACACGTAATGATTTTAATGATGACATAGTTTTTATAGCTTTTACTGTCGTGTTGATTATGGTTTTAAAAAACAAGCAAACAATGGGATGTACCTACACGTGCGTTGCAAGCGTGCTAATAAATACCTACATAGATATTTATAGTTATTTGGCAACAACCCCCCTAGCCAAGTTACTACCGTTTCGTTTCAATTCTCTTTTCGTAGTTCACCTCGATTAGGCCACGCCTCCGATTCCTTTATTCTGACGTCATCTCAACGCTCAGTCACGAGGTCAGAACAAAGGAACAGAAGGCGTGGCCGACTCGAGGCGATCAACGAAAGGGAAATCGAAACGAAACTGTTGTAACTTGGCTAAGTGGGCAGTACATTTTGATGCAGGCGTGAAAAATTTGTCATTGCAGGTGCGGCGGAATACACGCACAAGCCGTATGTGAGGTCATTTTAGAGTCAAGAAACGGCAATGACAATTTATTGCCCACGTGAATCAAACGATGTTTTTCAATACACTTACGAAGAAATAAATAAACGGGGGTTAACCCTAAGAAATAAATATTTGTTGGGGTCGTTTAGCGCCCTACCTGATACGATGAATACAATCTATTGTAGCTGGTCGAGTTTGGCATTTTAATGTTTTCCGCACTAGTGTGGAAAAGATTCCACACTAGTACGGAAAAAATTAAATTGCGTGCATAAAAGACAGGTAGGGATATAAAACGAGTTTTCGAGTAAGTGTATTAAAAAATAATTTGCAAACAATCCTCGGCAGGAACTTAATTACTATAGTGATCACAGGTGTCGGATGTTCACCTCCTTCTGCGAAACAGTAATGCTAGCAAAGGAGGCGGCCGTACGCGCTCGCGCGAGTGAACTTCCCTCACGCCCCAGCCACCGGCTTCCGATTCCGGACACCGTAGGCGCGGGCTTGCGGACGGCAAGCAATGGGTGGCTCGCCGTTCAGTAACCATTCGGACCGAGCCCAATTCGTCGACGGCGCGTAGTGTTCCACGCGCGCCTCAAAGAGACGTCAGCAAACCGCAGGGGCCCTGAAAGGTCGAAGCCTACTGGGGCTATGGGTTCGCTTCTGAAAGGAAAATCCGGTCCTGGAATTTAAGGCTACGAAGGAACTAGGAGTGGGGTTTAGTCAATAAAAGTCTGACCGCCCATCATCTATAGATATCTCCCACAGATATCATTAGATGATTTACCAACTAAAAAAAAAGAGTTTTCGGATGCGCGTTCGTGGTCGTTAGTCTGGCTTGGAGAGGGGGCTATTTTGTAATGAAAAGAGTACGTAGCCGATTGGCATCAGTTATTCGTGAGTCCGTCAGTGTGCTGATAGAGCCTTTGCGCCAGCTGCTACCAGCGGCTTTACAGCGGTTTGATACACGTGGAAAATTGTTATTTGACTTCATAACACACACACATAGAATTCCGCCTCAATCGCAATTGACAAACTTTCTCCATTTGTAGCAAAATGTACTATGTTAACACACTCACGAATGACCAATGCCAATCAGGTAGGTAGTCTTTTCACTGCAAAATGGCCCCTCTCCAAGCTAAGCCCACAGTTAAACGGGGGCTGACCATTTACCGCCACTGTATGTCGCGAGAGGTGACTATCGTCAGTCACCTGTGAATCACTATAGTAAAGTCCCTGCCAGAGATTACTTGCAAATTATTTTTCAATACACTTACTCGACTCACCGAACCCGCACTCATACGCTCGCACTCATATATCGCTTTTAGGCACGCATTTTTCTTGTTTTTGCCCTAGTTTTTTTTTTTTATTCTTGATAGCTTCGCGCTTGACCGCTATCTCTCCTGATGGAAAGCGACGATGCGGTCGACGATGGAACGCGCTTACCTAGAAGTAATCTATTCACTCTTGACTTAAAGATTCCCGGGTTGTAGCCATCAGGGAACACAGATTCCGGCAAGGAATTCCACTCCTTAGCTGTACGCACAATTAATGTGTTTTTAGGTACACATTAACATGTACACGTTTCGTGCGTACAGGTGGGATGCGAAAAAATGCACAATTTATTGTATTTATCTAATCAGGCTGGGCGCTAAACGGCTCAAACGAGTCGCGCCGCGCGTCAACCCCCATTTATTTATTTCTTCGTAAGTGTATCAAAAATGTCGTTTGATACACATAGTAATTTGTCACTGCAGCCCTCGGCTCGATAACACACACAAATAGAATTCCGTCTCAGTCGCAATGACAAATTTTTTCCACTTGTATCAAAATGTACTTAGTATATTAACACACTCACGAATGACCAATGCCATTCAGCTAGATACTCTTTTCAATACAAAATGGCCCCTCTGCAAGCCAGACATACAGCTACCATTTACAGCCACTGCATGACGCGAGAGGTGACTAACATCCGACACCTGTGATCACTATAGTAAAGTCCCTGCCGGGGATTGATTGCAAATTATTTTTCAATACACATACTCGAAAACCCGTTCTTATCCCTACCGCTTTTAGTCACGGAAAAGTGCACGAACTTGCCCCGCTACAATTTATTAAGTTTATTGTGTCAAGCTGGGTGCTAAGCGACCCCCACGAGTCGCCGGTCAACCCCCGTTTATTTATTTCTTTGTAAGTATATTGAAAAACGTCGTTTGATACACGTGGAAATTTGTGACTGCAGCACTTGGTTCCATAGCAGACACACATAGAATTCCGCCTCAGTCTCAATGACAAACTTTCTCCATTTGTAGCAAAATGTAGTATAGATATATTAACACTCGCACGAATGACCAATGCCAGTCAGCTAGATACTTTTTTCAATACAAAATGGCCCCTCTGCGAGCCAGACCCACAGCTAGACGGGGGCTGACCATTTACAGCCACTGTATGACGCGAGAGGTGACTAACATCCGACACCTTGTGATCATTACAGCACAGTCCCTGCCGGGGATTGCTTGCGAATTATTATTTATACTCACGTTTTTAAGCGACCGTTAAATTGATAATAAAGTATCAAAACTGCACAAACCAGTAGATAATTTTATTTATTCTTATTAGAAAGTTGCGCGGTATTTTCTCGTCCAACATACCACATTGTCTCAAGACGAAAGTCTATACCAATGTGTTTGCACTCACAATGGGCCTCATCAGAAGGCTTAAAGTCACCCAAAGGCCAATAGAAAGGGCTATGCTTGAAATTACCTTGTGTGATCGGATCAGGAATGAATATATCCGCAGGAGAACCAAGGTTACCGACAAAGACTGAAGAAAAAAGCTAGGACTACACTGCGCACACGTGTGAAACACACGCAGATCTGGGCGCGTCGGTCTCCATACATTTTACATGGAAATTAGACTTGTAGAGCCACACTTGATCCACGCCACGCGACGTCGTTCTACGTACAAATCAGGCGTGTTACACGTGTGCGTCGGTCTAATGTAGGCTTAAGTTTCATGGTTTCGTGATTCTTCGGTCTATGTCGGTAACCTTGGTTCTCCTGCGGATATATACATTCCTGATCCCTGTGAAAGTGAACCCCGGGGCCCTGGAACAAAGGCAAAGAAGGAACAGGAGTGAGTTTTTAGTCAGTAAAAATCAGACACTATCTCCCGCTCCGCCCAAGAGCGCGATTTGTCATTAGATGATTTTCCCATCTAAAAAAAAAGTGTAATGGTAATGGGCAGGGTACATTGCTCGCAGAACGGATATGATCGTTGGGACTGAAAAGTTTGGGAGTGGCGGCCGCGTACCGGAAGACGCAGCGTTGGAAGGCCTCCTCCGCCCTTTCGTTGTGGCGACTTGGAGGAGGCCTATGTCCAATAATGGACGTCTTTCGGCTGAAAAGATGATGATGGTGAGATGTATTTTTTTTTTAATTTGATATAAACTAGTGCTTGACTACGATCCCACCTGACGGTAAGCAGTGATGCAATCGTTGATGGTGAGGCGCACTAGTTTATTAAGAGCCACTTTAGCCTTGAAGATTTGATTTTGATTTTTTTTTAGGAAAGACTTGATTTTGGGTCAAATTATAATCGGATGGGAAGACCTCAGCAGGCAAATTCTTCCAGTCCTTCGATGTACGCGGTATAAACGACGAGGCGAAACCCTTAGTCCGGACTGTAGAGGTTTCAACAACCTAAGGGTGGATACTCACCGAACGTCGGGTTGTCCGATGGTAGAAATGAGATGTAGTATTTTACACTGACCGACTCGTGTAGTAGAGTCCCCAACATATGTACATAAATTTTTTGAAATTAATAATTCATGTACGATCAATTTTGACTCTCGAGTCTCGATATAAAAACGAAGGAGGCCAATAGATAGAAACATGAAGGTAGGTAAGTGGAACAATATAATATTGATTAAAAGTGACTAAATGAAATATGTGTTTATAAGTACTCAAACACACTAAAGAAATTACGGTGATTAAACAAAGGAATTCTCATGAGGAAATAGCTCTTTGGACTGAAAGTAGATTTAAACAATTATATGTATGTATGTGTTCACTTACTCAAGAAAAGACAGATATATAATATAATGACTCTACACAGCGCGGAGTACTACACTAGTACAGTACAGTCACGAGCGATGTATATCTTTTTTTTTTTTTTTTTTTATTCTGGATAGGTTCGCGCTTGACCGCCATCTCACCTATATTACATTTTCTATTTGTTTTAACTTGTGCCATTCAAGAAATAAGTGTAGGTACGACAATTTGTTCTAGATTACCTTATTGATGGTCAGGTTACTTTTTTTTTTTACTGTGTGGGAAAATCATCTTATGACAAATCCCGCTTTTGGGCGGAGCGGGACATAGTGTCAGACTTTTACTGACTAAAAACCCACTCCTGTTCCTTCTTCGTCCCAGGGCCCCGGGTTTCGCTTTCACACTACCCGTGGCCCCAGTACTTCGACCCTGCTGGGCCCCTACGATTTGCTGACATCTCCCTGAGGCGCGCGTGGAACAGTACGCGCCGTCGACGACTTGGTCTCGGTCCGGACGGTTACCTGACGGCGAGCCAACCATTGCTCGCCGTCCGCAAGCCCGCGCCTACGGTGGCCGGAAATCGGGATCGGAATCCCGGCGCCGAACAGGGCGTAAGGACCGTTGCCTCACGCGATCGGCCTCCTCCTTTGCTAAGAAAAAATTGTCGTACACCTATTTCTTGTAGGGCAGAATTTAAGATAGCTAGAAAAAACGACAAAGTATTATTTTCTTACTTACTTTACTGTACACGGACGGTAGAATCTTTCTATGTCAGCACAAATTATACCCATCGTAACCAATTGCTATTAAGTAAGTATCCAATTTGATATTATCTAACCCGTAAGTCGGGGCCGTTACAACTAGGTCACCACCATAGAAATATAAAACAATAGGTCACCACAATTTGTAACAAAATTAAACATAGTGAGGAATCCGGTATATATCCTACAACCAAAAATTTTAAGACATAATTATGACATCCACCATCCCGCACTGGGTCCGCGCGATTGATTACGGTCCATTCCCTCTCCTAGAGAGGAAGCTTGCGTCCCAGCAGTGGGAACATTATAATGCTGATCATTCTAGAATTACAGATCCAATATTATGACGCCTATTCGGTCTTTCAGGCAATAACATAGATTTATTTTGGTTTCAAACATGTTGATAGAAAACTTGGTTCAACTAGCTTAAACAATCTTGTAACGTAACATTTAAACAATGTCTCTATAGTTTCTAAGTTAGTGTATAATGTAACTAATTTAATACATTAAGCCAAGAATATATAACATACCATATGAGCAGTGGTGGCCGAGTGCATGATAACGGCTCCGACTTACGTGTTGTAGGTCGCGGGTTCAAACCCAGCCAGGCTTACTTTGTGTAATTTATTTCATCACCACTGCTCTCAAAACGGTGAAGGAAAACATCGTGTGGAAACCGGCATGTCTTAGAACCAAAAATTCGAAGACATGTGACATCCACCAACCCGCTCTGGGCCCGCGTGGTGGATTACGGCTCATTCCCTCTCCTAGAGAAGAGGCCTGAGTCCCAACAGTGAGAACCTTATAAGGCCGGCTAAGCTATGCCATATAATATACTAGCTTCTGCCAGCGGCATCGCCCGCGTGAAAGTAGGATTTCCTTATACAATTTTTGGAGTCCCGCTTCATCCCTTTAGAGGGCCAATTTTCGAAAATCCTCTCTTAGTGCTCACCTAGGTCAAGGAAAAAAAAGGAAGCCTTGTGCAAAATGTCACGCTTCTAGTCCCAGTAGTTTCGGCTGTGCGTTGATATGTCAATCAGTCAGTGTGTCCTTTTATAAATTTATACACCGTGTATCAGACGTCAACGCATTGCTAGCAAAGGAGGAGGCCGCACGTGCACGTGCGTGGCAATGGCCCTCGCGCCCCAGCCGATCCCGATTTCCGGCTACCGTAGGCACGGGCTTGCGAATGACGAACAATGGGTATCTCGCCGTCCGATCGTCCGATAACCGTCCGGACCGAGCCCAAGTCGTCGACGGCGCTTAGTGTTCTACGCGCGCCTCATGGAGATGTCAGCAACCGTAGGAGCCCAGCAGGGTCGAAGCCTACTGGGGCCATGGGTGATGGGAAAGAGATCCCGGAGCCCTGGAAAAATGGCAAAGAAGGAACAGGAGTGGGTTTTTGGTAAGTGGAAGTCTAACGCTATCTCCCGTCTCGCCCAAGAGCGGGGGATGTCATTGGATGATATTTCCACACGAAAAAAAAACGTCAACGCATAAACGGGTACCATGGGTTCATGGCCTTACCACGACGCGTGTCAAGTGTGTAAGCGAGAAAGAGGGATGGAGCTTATACACCCTATATAGCGCCATCCCTTTAACAGTTCAGTTTAGGTCGTCAAATGGATTGCGTTACGAGCTCGTGTTTGGGTCGCCGGCCGCAGTGCTTGATTCTGGACCCCACAGTGAGTGGTAGAATTATACGACGGCGTTTTTGTAATTTTAAAAATATTTACTTTTTTTTTAAATTATATAACATCGTTATTTTAATCAACCCCAATGACGTTTTAATCAAAAGTAATTAATTCACTTTTCACTCTTTGTTTTTTCTTTTCATTCTTTTTTTTTTCACTAGAGTGTCTGAACTCAGCTGAGCAGATGGCTTGCCCATTCTTTATAGTTTTATTTACACACTGTGTTTTTAATGAAAAAAGTGAGTAAATTACATTTTAATTAATCGACTGGTAGAAAATGATTAAGGCATTAAGTCCGCCTTTGTACAATCTTTTTTTTACTAGTACATAAGGTTGTAATAAATAAATAAACGGACATAAAAAAAGATAAAAACATAACATAACATATAAAAAGATTCCGACGAATTGAGAAACTTCTCCTTTTTTAAAGTAGAGTAAAGAACTCATTAAAACAAAGATCTACCTGCTAAACACGTAATCTAACTAAAAACCTCATCCTTTTTTGTAGTGAATTGGGCTAATGTTCTTTTGACAGTCAAAATGACCTTGATCTTAAATGTAGGTATATTTGATGGAAAAATAAACATAAGAAAACATGAAAATAACACCTCCATACAAATTGACTGTAAATGTATTCAGTAAATATCTTCATTTTATATAGAGCGTACAAATTAATTCTGTTTACTTCAAACTTGGTTTGGTTTCTGGTTCCACGAATTCTTGAGAATAATGGAATTTTAAATGATTTAACTCTGCCATTGGAATTTCAGATAGTGAAAAGAAAAAACATCAAGAAAAATAACTTCTGAACTAATATATGACACTAGTGCTAAATATTTTTGACAAACAAAGAAGTGGAATATTATTTTTGTTTTTAGATTATTCTTTTACTTCGCCTAACCGAGATAGACAAAATTATATGTATTAAGGTTTTTTTGTGTTTATTTTAGGTTTATTTAATTATATTTATATTATATATATGTAAGTATAGGTAGGGTTTTTTAATATGTATATAGTAGGTACGCTGCAAATAAAAAGTTGTAAACTTAAAAAACCTTATTAGGATATGAGGAAAATTTAAGTTACTTTTTTTTTAATTCCAGTTAATCATTAACATGCAGTCACCGTTTAAACTAGCATAATTAAATAAAAGGTTATTTTTTGTGTAGAAGCTAATAGGATAATTTTGGAAAGAATGTCTGATACCAAAATTCCTAGAAAAATCTGAATTTTTGTCTCTAAAAGATCAAGATCGAAGAGAAGAAGAGATTTTGGTATTCTATTTCACGCGTTTATTTATTAAGTTATTAACTGAGGTGTGATAGCCAAATTGAATAACCAATAAAATATAATTATCAAAAAAAAATTTAAACTCTATTCCAATCTACTATATAAGTATGTATGCGTTATTTACTACACGTATCTTAGAATTAAATTATGAAAATGTCAGTGATATGTTTTATGTCGGTTGAGTATTTTAATTTGTCTTTTTACATCCAGGTTAATTTTACGTAGCTTGATTTATATTTCGTCTTGAACAATTAGCAGCTCAACTGTACTCAAAATTATTTTATTTCACATAGGTCTACATGGGCACTTTTAAAACGTCAGAAGCCCGCTCACGGTTCCAATTGGTCGTTTCCTATGGAGAAGAAGCGGCAAGAAACTCCATGGTTACCTACGTTTCTACAATATTTCCTTATTACAATATCAATAGATAATACAAAAGAGGATAATGCAGACCGGTCAACTTTGTACCCAAAAGCAAAATAGCAATAGGTATCATAGACAAATGAAAGTGGAGAATATAGATCCAAAAAGATTAACAAAAATAGGCTTATTAAAACAACAAGATTTCGAAAAATAAATTACAATATTTCCCAAAAACATCATAAACCAATGTCTTTTGTCGGTCTTGTTTTTCCGATTTCTGTTTTTTACCCTATTGGTTTATGTATGTCACCGGAAAATTGCAAACGCTGTAAGATTGTAAAATATCGCGAGAAATTGTAAAACATTTTTTTTTAAAATATGACACGGTTATGACAGAAATTGTAATTTGTAATTTTCCGGCGACAATAAAGAAATTATCTATAAATGATTATTTTCAGTTTATCTTTGGTGGTTTTTTTTTCTACTTTCAAAATAATACCTACTTAAACGTTTATTCGTAGTTTCATCTTGTAACTTTTTTGACTTAGATTTTTAATGTCAAGTTCATTATTAAACAGAAATTAAAAATTAACAAATCGATTAAGATTTACTTAAATACATTTCAAATTAAGTTTCATTCAACTAAATCTATGCATTCAACCTGATATAGCGACTAGCTCAATAACCATTATAAATTGTAATAACTAGTAACACGGTTGCAAAGAAGGTTCTCAATTACTTTTTAATGTTTTGCTCGTTAGAGTATAATTTTATAAGAAATTAGTGTCAACTGTCAGTAACAAATGCAGTCATTAAACACCATGCCAATCTGCTACATAACTACAAACGAAATAATTCTAATTTGCAACGGTTGGAAAAAACAATTAATCGTAAAAATAAGACTTAGAGGTGAATTTGTACTTCATGCTTCATTTAACGTTTTCAAAGAACTAACCTGCAACCAGCTGTTATTTATTTATATACTTATTTGTATTTTATAAAAATAGTAGAGTGGTTAACGGTAATTTTATATTATGTAGGCTATTTATAGTGGTATTTCAGAAAAATAGTATTTTGCATTAGGCCCAGATTTTTATGTTATAAGATTTTTTAAGTTTTTTTTTCATTACGTTAATAATAATAATAATAATTTATTTCTTAACATAGGTAAAGAGATACAGGTCTTATTTTTTTTACGTATTTTGTAAGTGCAATTAAGAAGTTTTATTTTTTTCTAGTACTTATCCTAAAATCTTAATTAATTATAATTTTGTCATTAAAAATGGCGGGCTCAACTTACCAGCAAATAAAATCACTGTAGCATCCACAAACTTGTAACACTATTCACATAACCACAGACACAAAACGAAAAAAAAAAATATAAAAAATTTCCCGCCGACGCGCGACGTTCGACAACCGAAATTGCGCGCGAAGTGACAGCAATGGCGGACGACAGTGTACTGTCGCCGACAAACACGGTTGCTCGAGAAGGTCGACTCGAGCTGTGGAGTCGTTGCATCGTTTAGTAGATAAGTGTCACTCGCAGTCGTAAGCATTTGCATCAACAGCAGCAGGAAACAATTCGCACCCACCTGTCCGGCTGAGAGTTGAGCGATCCGGGGGATTACATTTTATGGATGTGATTGATTACATATTAAGAAAAGCTTTATTGTAATTTGTTGTTTTTCTTCAGTGCTCAATCTGAGTTAGTCCAAAAGACTATAATGATACATACCAGAAAAAGGATCTATTGGCATAACTTTTTTTTTGTTAAAATTTGCCATTTTCTGGACGACTGTTACATATTTATTTGAAAAGCGGCGCGGCGCGAACAAGCCTTCAAATTTAATACATGAACTGACACCGTTTTAATACACGAACAGCAACGCGAAAACCCTTCATGCACTTTTAACATAATCGACTGTTGCTGAAAGTATCATAGGTTTGAAATCTATATAGACGATGTCTCCCGTTATGTTTTAGTATAAATGATAATGTAATATTTATTTAGCACCTACAGTTTACCGTGCTACTACAAGTTCACGGGAATCATGCAAACGTCACATACAGCGTCAACAAATTAATAGTCGAACATCATTCGGTAGTTACGTCGCTGCCGACACAATCATCGTAGTTCGTTCGTGATCCATTCGACGACCTAAACTGAATTGTTAAAGGGATGGAGCCTTAAATAGGATGTATAGCTCCATCCGTATTTTTTGCTCGCAGGCTTGACATGCCCTTTTCTGTGAATACTGATCGGAATTTCCCTAAAATTCATGGAGTTCCTTCTAAGATTGTTTTCCTTAAGAATAAGATCTATTTTTACACCATCTTGTGACGTCACAGCTGTCAAATCGAAAAATTGGGTAGGGTGAGCAAAAGAATAAATGTTTAAAATAATATTTATTTACTAATGATGAACGAAAAAATGTTAATCAGAATACAGTCCTTCAATTTTGCTAATCTCTGCGTCACCGTGTGAAGTGTCTGAGTATATAGAAAACTGTATTTATGCATATAGAAAAACAAGGCGAATTGTTCCTAACAATGAATTTATAAAAAAAAAATAGTTTTTTTAAAACTAATGACATAAATAATATATATTTAGCTAATTTAGATTAAACAGTAACGTTTTTTCTTCAACTCAGCAATACAAAACAAAAAAAAACATTATTAATATGCAAATAAGTTTTTGCAAACCGTACTCTCCAATCAAAATTTGACAGATCGAGGTTATTGGCTTTCCTATTCTTATTTGGAACGCATAGTAATGCCCTTGCTCCCCATCTCAAAAATCAACCTTGTGAATAATTAAGATCTAACAATTTACGTACTTACATGCATCTAGGTTAGTTCTGTGTTTCTTCGTAAATTTAAAATGTACAAAACTCATATACGTCAATGTGTTATTTATTAACATTGTTTAAAACACAATTAAAGTAGAAGTGGCTATTGTTGATGAAATGATGTTGATTTTAAAATATCTCAGATAACGTTAAACACTTTACGATGTTAAATATTTATAATGAAGATTTAAATTCTTGGTACGTAATACTTGAGTTGTAGTGGTAGGTTTTCGTGATTGAGCCTTAAGTTGGAACTAGTCATCTGGAGCTGCCGCAGTTTATATTTTATCTATTTTTTCTTAGGATTGTTTTTATTATCTTTGAGCGTGCGCACGTCTTTGTACATCCTTCTCACATACATAATGTATAATATAAAAATCATCCAATGAGTTCTGTCGGAGCGGGAGGGGGTGACTTTTACTGACTAAAACTATACACACAAAACGTTTTGGGAACACATTAATTGTGCGTACAGCCAAAGTGGAATTCCTTACCGGAATCTGTGTTTCCAGATAGCTACAACCCGGGAATCTTTAAGTCAAATGTGAATAGGTTACTTCTAGGTAAGCGCGCTTCGTCGTCGACCAGATCGTCGCTTTCCATCAGGTGAGATAGCAGTCAAGCGCGAACCTATCAAGAATTAAAAACCACACCTGTGTTCTTTCTTTGCCCTTCCAGGACCATGGGTTTCCTTTTCGGAAGTAAGCCCATGTAGGCTTCAGCTATCTGTTTAGACACCTATTGACTTAAATAAAAGAATGTCCTTAAAGTTAACTACACGTTCTTCCCCATAGAGATCTATGCTTTGGAGCCTTTCGGTAATTGACTAACTTTAACAACTCCAAAATGCCTATAAATGGTTTAAGTTTGAAAATTAAAAAGAAAAGAAACGTAAGAAAACATGTTTATTCTGCCTAAATAGACGCACAATTCATTACAAAAATATAAAGTTTTTATATTTTTCCTTTTTATAAGTTCCCTGACAGGCCATATGTGTATCTGGCATAACTGTGTTGCTCTAAATCACCATAGACAATACAGTTGTCTAGATTAAATCGAAAGATTTTTCCAAAAAAGTCATCAAAACAGGTTTTAAAAACATTCTTTTGGACCGTTACGGCGTTACCTACAGCTCCGGCCTGGAGGACCAATCTTCTTTGTCACTCTTGAGCCCGTAAACAAACTAATAAACTTATCAGCACGACTTTCATCAACCTAATACTGACAATACATTCTTTGTTTTGAAATTGATTACTTACTGCATTAGCGGTGAAATCATTATCTTATCGATTCTTTGTCTGGTAAAAACGAAGCCTTAAACTCCTGCCATCTAACACTCCCGTTAATACAAGACACAGGAGCAGGAGCTTTACCATGAGGTCAAAATTACAAGCGACCCAGCGAGAAAGAGGGATGGAGCCAGTGGCGGAACTATAGGGTGGCAAGGCTGGCAAAATGCCACGGGCCTCCAGTCCGATGAGGCCTCCGCTCCGAGAGGCCGCGAGGACAGAAGAAGTAACCCAATCTATTTTACAAAATTTATAAAAATTAAATTGATACGATTTTTCTGGGGCCCCGTCTAATAAATTTGCCACGGGCCTCAAATGATATAGTTACGTCACTGGATGGAGCTATACACTCTATAGGTCTGGCTCCATCCCTTTAACAGTCTAGTTTAGGTTGTCACATGGATCGTATGAAGTCCTGGTGTTAAGGCATCTGGTGTATTTTATTTTCATATTTCTACTACACTTCCTAGTCACCCAAAGGGCGAATTCTATATTCGGAGTTTTCTTGCGTGACTGAATCAATATTAAAGATATCCGCAGTAATACCAAGGTTACCGACAGCCCGAAGAATCGACAAACTTAAGTGGCAGTGATGAAGACCGAAAAGTTCTGGAATGGCGACTGCATAACAGAAGATGCAGCATTGGAAGGCCTCCTACAAGGTGAACCGACACTTGGTGAGGGTCGGGATGCGAGTCTACGTCTATGTCCAGAAGTATACGTCTTTTGGCTGAAGTGAAGGCGATTCCTAGTTCATGCCCCCGACCAAAGAGTATTAAACCAGTGGTTGTATAGTCATTGCCCCCGACAAATACTTAGAAATCAAATTTCACTTACATTTTCATCCGCTACTAGATCTAGTATTAAAAATATTCGTCAAGTACGCACTTACAAGTACCTATTTGCTAAGAGTTTATTATCTACATCTACAAGATCTAAAAAGCAGATATCTCTCGTATCTAATCATCATCCATTGGCACTCGACTCAAATGTAATGAAACTACATTGTCTTCTGTAGCGGTTGCCGCGGTAATAAGTCGTTTAACTTGAATAACATTTTTATCAGTAGCCTCTGCTGTTATCTTCATAATGTCTTCATCTGGGAAAATATATCAGTTGCTCGCAGAACAGATGGCCGTTGGGGCCGAAAGGTTCTGGAGTGGCGACCGCGTACCGGAAGACGTAGTGTTGGAAGGCCCCCCTACAAGGTGGACCGATGACCTGGTGAAGGTTGCGGGAATCCGATGGATGCGAGACGCACAGGACCGTTCTTTGTGGCGACATTTGGGGGAGGCCTATGTCCAGCAGTGGACGTCTATCGGCTGAAATGTTGATGATGATGTGATGATGATGATATCTGAATTACCTTCTAGTTATGATTCTACAGGGTCAACATCATCATCGTCACGACTTCAGCCGAAGTTATCCGAATTTGGACCTTTTCTCAGTGAGTTTTTTTTTCAACCAGCAGATTCCCGCGCTGTTTAACAGGGTATTCAGCCCACCTTTAAAAGGACTACATGGTTATTGATCTCAAATTGAAAACAATTTGCAATCGATCGATCGATAACCAACTGATTATATTATCTAGATCGGATTGGTTGCCTACCTACATCTTATCTTATTTTTTTATTCAGGAAATCATCAAATGACTTCCTCCACTCTAAGGTGGAGCGATAGGGGGCGTCGCATCTGATACTAACTTTTGAAACCCACCTATGTGATTATGTGTGAGATGGTGACGGAGCATTACCTATTGCTTTAATTTTCTCCTTTCTCTAATCGCATATTTTAATATTTATTAGTTTATTATTTTGTAATGTATCTATTTATGTATTATATGTATAAATATTTTTTTGTATTTTTATTATCTTTTGTTTGGTACATTATTTATGTTGTTGTACACTGACAGCCCCAAATCTTTTCCTTTCGTTTCAGTCCATCCAAAGGTTGTCTGGTAGAAATTGCCCTGTGCAATAGGACCGCCAATTGTAAACTTATTTTTTATAAATTTTTGTCCTGTAATAAGTTAAGTTGTGCAATAAAGAAAGAAATAAATACGTTAATCTTGTTCCTTCACTTGCCTTTTACCTTCTAGAGCCATTGTAACTCTTTCAAACATTCTTGCAACCTACGCCTTATCTTGATCTGATGATCTAAAATACATCTACTTATTTCTAAAGACACAACTCATGAGGTCGTACGTAACTGATACATGTCAAGCTAAATCAAGTAAAGGTGATGGTGAAAGGCAAGACTAATCTAACCGATTAGTAGTTATTAGTAGATTAGACAACGGTTCTTTCCAAAGGATTTTCATGTCCTGGAGCGAAATCGAAAGCTTTTTTTGGCAGAGCTGCGATATTATTCCTAAGAGTTTCCGTAACTCTGAGACCTAGAGGTCAACTAAAGGAATACGAGTGGGTCAGTAAAAGACTGACACTTTCTCTCGCTCCATCCAAAGAGAAGCCCGCAGAATCCGCAGAGCCCGAAGAATCGCCAAACTTAAGTGGCAGTGGGCAGGGCACATTGCTCGCAGAACAGATGGTCGATGAGGACGAAAGTTTCTGGAATGACGACCACATACCGGAAGACGCTGCGTTGGAATGCCTCCCACAAGGTGGATCGATGACCTGGTGAGGTTCGCGGGAATCCGATGGATGCGAGACGCACAAGACCGGTCATTGTGGCGACATTTGGGGCAGGCCTATGTCCAACAGTGGACGTCTTTTGTCTGAAATGATGATGATGATGATCCAAAATGGGAGAACCTATTTGATGATTTCCCACCTTTAAAAAATAAAAAGATTTCTCTAGTTTAGCGAGAGATCTTTAAATTATCCATGTGGCCATTTTTTTTAGATGGGAAATCATCCAATGGCTTCTCTTGCTCTAGGGCGGAGCGAGAGGCGTGTCAGAATTTTACTGGCTAAAACCATACCTATCTTCCTTCTTTGCCTAGCTTTCCAGGAACCGGGTTTCCCTTTCGGATGTCAACCCATGGCCCGCGTAGGCTTAGGCCCTGCTGGGCCGACAGTAGGCATATCGAGTGCCAGGGAATACCTGCCTTATTAGTGGTACCTATGAAAAACTATAATTACCTTGATAGCGCGTCAAGGCTTCAGTTTTTAGATACTTACCTAGAATAAAATAACAAAAAATCCCAAGATATAACTATGTACTATGTATGTGTATATAACTTTGAGGTCAAGATGTGTCGTAAGATTAGTTTCGTTAGTGCTTAGGCACTGAGTTCTAATCTTCAAGAGATGTCATATGATTAGGAGTATTAGCTATCATAGTTTTTACTCGTTTAATGTTTTCAGACGTAACTATCTCATAAAAAAGAACGAAGAAACTGAAAAATAGGTACAAAATTATGTTTACTTCTAAAGAAATATCTTCCAGCTTTCAATCAAACATTTTGGAAATACATTCATGTTTTGGGCTCCTCTGCGATACAGTAGGGCAAGAAAAAGAACAAATAAATTAAGTATTAGATAATAAATTCACATCCACTGGTTATAAGCATAGGTAAAGGTGGTTTAACCATACTCATCCAATGACTTCTCGCGCTCTGGAGCGCGAGGGCGTGTCAGACTTTTGCTGACTAAAACCACACCTGTGTCCTTCAATTACCTACCCTTTGCGTTCTAGGACTACGGATTTCCTTTTCAGAAATTCCCCGCGGTCCTAGCTAGTGGGCATCGGTCCTGCTGGGCCCCTACGGTTTGCTGACATCTCTTTGCGGAGCGCGTGGACGACTGTGCTCGGTTCGGTTAATTACCGGCCGGCCAGACGGCGGACTACCGTTCACAAGCCCGCGTCTACCGTGACTGGTAGTCGAGGTCGGAATTACGGCGGCCAGGGCTTGAGGACCTTCGATCCCCCACGCGTGTGGCTTTCTCCTTCGCTAGCATTACTGCTTCGCAGTAGGAGGCGGCCGCCTACCATTCCGCCTCGCTCCCGACCATAGCCCGAATCAGGACCCGACGCGAAAGGTCGCTTATTATTCTCAAGGGGGCATCCCTTGAATGTTAAGCCTAAAATACTAACAAGCAGGAGCACCGACTCCGTGGGTGCTCGGGGGCTCGAGCACCCATGAGAGTTAAACAGTGGGTGCCGAGCACCTCTGAGAATAGACCTCAAGAAACAGATCAGTAATCGCCTTTTAGGTTACGTATAAATTATAATATTTCTTGAGAATATATATATTTCATTTTTATATAATGGTTTCATTTTATATTTTTAGCAATTAAGTACCTGCGCAGTATGTAAGTAGGACATTTATTTATTTGTCGGTGGACCAGTGAGCATTTCTCTTCTTACATTTCGCCACTTTTTCGAGTAATCAAATGAGCATGAACACCCATGAGATTTTCTAAAAGCCAGCGCCCCTAGCCCACAAGCAATGACGACAACTAGTTACAGACCTTGGAATTGACATTGAGTCAAGACATCGAGTGCGTTTTTACAGTAATCTCGCCCAGGTCTTACACAGGCCTTTTGTAGGCTATCCACCCATTAGGCCGTTCGTATAGGTTGTACTGAATTAGTATTACCCAAACATTATTAATTCTCTGCATTATCTATCTTGCTGGGTATACGCTACCCCACCAAAAACATAAATTCGAAAAAAAGTCAAGTTTCCACAAAGACACTGCTGATCAAATAAATGAAATCTAACTAAATTGTATACCAAGTTCTTTCGAAGTTCCTTAAATCATAGAACAACACAGAACAGTATCTTTAAAAGAAAATTATGTAATATGCTTCGTGAACTTTGCTAATAGGTACATTGCCTTGTGTCTAGACCACAGTTTTACAATCTAGACACCTGACCAGCGAACTTTCTAGGCTGCCTAGTCTAAATGCGAATTTACGACCTCGAATAGAGGGAACGTTGCAAAACGTAATAACGAAACATTTCACTGCGGATTGTTGTATCTTTTTATTATTTTGTCAACTTCATCGCAAATTGCAGGAAGATAACAGGTTTCCGTCATAAACCTCGGTAAGATTAAAGTAAGTATAGTCAATTGCACGTCACTTACAGACCTAGGTCCGTGAAGACTATTCGATTTTGACGGCACCTTTATGTCGTCGCAGCAAGGGTCAGTTCACCCCGAGACGCGACGCTGCGCGAACAGCGACTCGAAATTTAACTTTATTTACAACTCAAAAAGATACACATTCCATAGTGAGAATTCAGAATACATCTCGATATGAAATGTTTATCTTGTAGTAAATAAAGTTAAGTACATTTTGAGTCGCTTTTCGCACAGCGTCGCGTCACATCTCAGTTTGTACTATTACTTACTCTTTAGACTACTTTCTAACACAATAATGTAATTTTCAGCTGTTATCAATTCGTTCTCAATAGTATAAAACGTGGGGCGTCATGCTGCTTTATCAGTATTTGGAGAGGCTCCACTATTTTCAAAGAAATTATCTGAATTTACGGTGTTTGAAGAGGTTTAATATGAGGATTTCGCTTCTAGTAAACTTCTTTATAAATCGTCTAAGTTACCTACTAGTATAATCGCGTGCTAGATAGTCGATAACAAAGGATGAGTAGCTGTTTAGGTCACGGCTTGCTATCGAGGTAGGTACTCGTATGATTCTAATGGCTGTTGCAAATTGCTGATTATGAACTTGGTCACAATACCACAGTTGTCGCTTCATGTCAACGATACCCTGCCGCCAGGTCTTATCAGACTCCACCGTAGGCGCGGGTTTGGGAAAGCCGAGCCATAGGTAGCTCGCCGCTCGGCCGTCTGGTAAGCCGGGTTGTGTCCCACGCTCGCCACAGAGATATCAGCAAAATTGATGGGACCATTTAGGGCTGACGCCTACCAGGGCTACGGATTGTTCGAATGAGTAACCGCAGCCCTCGCAATAAAGGGAAACTGAAGGTATACTGTGGGTTTTAATCAGCTCCTCCGAAGTTATTTGAAACATCAAAACCAAGGCCATAAGAGACTACAAACAACAAAAGAAATATATTGTTTGTTGAAGTCATTGTTACATTCCGTACTGATTTTTGGCCTACTGATTTTGGGCCCCTTATGTAATACCTCCTGGCCAACCGTTGCGTGTGTGTGGTTCCTAAGATGGGCCACAGTAAAGTTAAAAGAGTTCCATATTTATACTGTGGATGGGCCATGGGTTTTCTTTTTGTGTGGGAAAATCATCGTATGACAAATCGGAGCGGAGCGGGAGATAGTGTCAGACTTTTACTGACTAAAAACCCACTCCTGTTCCTTCTTTGCCTTCGTCCCAGGGCCTCGGGTTTCACTTTCATACTACCCGTGGAGTTGGGCCATGGGTGGACCACAAAGGGTCTATCAATCGACCTTTACCAAATTATTATGAGGACGACTGTTCAAAAAACGAGTGATAAGAATGTTGCAGCTTCAGCTAAATCTTACACAGGGTGATATCACAAATGAACAAAACGATTTATTTGTATAACTCATTTATTTTTATATTCACATTGTAGTTACGAGTTTCAAGAGGTGAAACACCAGCTTTTACATATAAAATGAGAACAAAAAATATTTCACAAAAAAAAATTACTAGGTATAAGAGAAATGCGTTCCAACGAAAGCTAATAATGTTTGTAGTAACTAGATGTCCTGCTATAGTGTTGGCATAGCAAACAATTCTTAATTTAACTATATGTACTTGGCAGTTTATTGCGAGTCGAGAGATGAAACATAATGATTAATACTGATCGATGCCAAGCGGAGCCGGAAAGAGTCAACGCCGACGTCGTAAGTAAAGTATACAAGAACATAAATGTGAACAACATACACTATCACGGTTTGGAGGACAGGCTGATTGACTCGCCTCAGCCCTCAAGTTCCAAAGTTAAAAAAAAGCTATACAATAATTGACTAAATACCTTAAAACGCTATGGGAAGCGTGATGATACACAAATTGTGAAACAAAATTACAGCACATGCAGTACATAGCCTTGTAGAGCCGAGTCAGGCTATATTTACGATAGTAACCAACTCAAATCGAACAAAACGAGCATCGTATCAAGTTTACCCATTTGTAGTATCGTAAGTTTACATTGGCCCTGAGGTATAACTTTGGCCCAAGCTCGTTAACCAATAGAAACACAGTGTGTAAACACGGTGATCCGGGTCTCAATTGGTTAATAAGTGTGGGCCAAAGTGATCCTACAGCCCAGGATCAAAATAATCCGATTTCACGGTAAGCAATTCAAACAATCAATGTATCCTCACGTCACAAATAATAAACTAAGGTCGTCGCACAATTTTATTAATGTCTAGATTAGATAATCCAGATTACTAGGACATTAAACTATCATTGAGCATAATTATAAGAAAACGGCAGTCAACTTAAACACAATTATCGAAATAAAAATGCTATATTGAGTATAGTGAGATACGTCAAATGATAAAATACAATCGGGGAAGCAAGCACGTACGGAACTTTAGTACTTAGGGTACCGTAGCGTAAATATAGAACCCTCACTTTGTTCAATTGGTCGATATCTATATATAAAAGACGCAGGAATTATCCTGCTTATTAAATAGGGTATCAAACATTAAAATATTTCCAAAATCTTTGTACATTACATTATTAAGTGAGAAATGAAGTATCAAACATTCCAATTATCGTAATTATATTATTGAACTGAACATTTAAATTTGTATACACATTAATATTATTATCATATCATACAAATAAAGTTGCATAAGTGCTTGCTCGTACTAAAATCCCACAAAACCGAAATAATAAATTTCATTTGTATTACATTACAGTATCTAGTCTAGACACATGTATCCAAGAAATTCTACGAACTAAATTGAAAAATAATAAAAAAATGCATGTTAATTGAATAAACATTATAGGCCCTTTGTAAAATGTTACAAATATAATATATGAGGAAGACGAAATTAAACTTTTATGTCAAACATATTGCACTAGTTACAAGTCTGTCACAGTTTGTATCAAATACATGGACGTTGTTAGATATCGCGCAAACAGACTAGTGGTCCACTGTTCTGGGTTCCGTTGAAGTGGTGTAGTTTCAAAAATCTATCGCGGAACGCAACCTGTTTGCGAGGTCTCTAAAGCGAATTCACACTACGCTTACTATTTAGACGAGTAGCCATTAAAAAAAAAACTCGACTAAAGTAGAATTGATTTGTTCACATACGTCTAGCTACTAACTCCACTCGTCTAAATCCCAAGCATAATGCGAATACAAATGGTACGAGTATACAATTTTGTTCGGCGTCGTCGAGGTAAGCAATCGTGACAACGCAAGAATCTCTCCACACGTACATTGAATCAATTCTTATAAGCTAACGTAAACGTAAACTTCACACATAGTTTGGACTAGGTTCGTTGCCCGATCAGTTACCTCGATCAACAACTGGCAGGACTGAAGGCTCGCCTTGATATGTTTGACTTTCGACAGCAAAAAATATACGACAAACATCCGTGTATAATAATGTATATGTAGTAAAATAAAAATGCTGTAAAATGTACTTAACTGCGCTGTATAATAAATGTAACTTTCCATGTGTATGGCCCAAGATACAATATTATAATTAACTACTGGTAGGAGTACATAAGCGCTTTACAAATCATAGTGTAAAATCATATCAATCAATCACAACATCTACTACGCTAATCGACAAAATAAATCGCGTAGCTTAGCTTCTTAACCTAGGTTCAAAGGCCTTGTAACTAACTACCCTTATATCCTTTAAGAATTCCGATTATAAGGTCACCATTTCGTTACGAATACAGCTTCATTATATCACTTGAGAACAAATTAACTAATTACACAAAAATGTAACTTAAATCGAATTATTTAAAAAATAAAAATGAATGAATGACATTTGATTCTGTAGAAAAATGTTAAATTATTTTAGTCACACAAGTTCGCTTAATCTACGGTTTCGAGGGGGAATTTTTGTGCGATCGCTCGCTCGCTTGCTGCGCTCGCAAGGACGTAACGAGCCGCGAAAAATTCGGCCCTCGAAAGCTCACGAGTCGTTATCGGTCATACGGTCGGGGGTGGCTCCCCGAGCGGTGGTCGAGGTTCCCTAACGCTAACGAGACTCACAGGCACTAACACCGACACACCCGAACGTTCACGTCAATAATACATAGAAAACGGTAAAAGTCGGGGGTACTCTCACAATTCCACTACACGCTCGTATAACTTAGTCATAGTTTATTGAGATCAATAGGGCCCGGCTCGGGTAGGAACATGCGGGCGATCTGCCGGGGCGGTGACGTCATCACACGAGGTGGTCTCGCTCGTCCAGCGACACGTCGGAGTCGCGGTCGGGGCGCAGCTCGCGCTCCAGGTCCAGCGAGCGCCGCTCCAGCTCCAGCCGCGCGCCGCCCGGCCCGCCGCGCCGCCCCGCCTCCAGGGACGACACCTATGGAGGGAAACTACATTACAAACATGCTCTGCAACTTATACTAGCTGACGACAACACATTTCTGACACAAAAATAACTTGGTTAACAACGGGCCCCGAAATACTTCGAATGCTAGGGTTGTTGACGCTACTCTTTAGTTTAACAGATTATAAAAGCGAGCAACGGGGGTCATCAGCCCAGAAAAATTTAACAGAAACGAGAAGAGACGAAGTTAGGTTTCACAATCATCATTGCATGTATCATGCTGGACTGGATTGGGAGCTATGACAGAAGCCACTTCGGTTAACGATAAGATTTGATAAATGATATTTAATAGTCCCCATCAAAAAAGAAGTAAACAGAAACGTCCTCCTGCACCTTTGATGACAAGAGACATACAAATGACCATGCGACGCAAGGACCGGGCGTACCGCAGATATAAATGAGATCGTACTGAAACCAGACGCTATTTAAGTCTTCAAGGATTAGATGTACCAAATGATACGCAATATTAAAAACCGCCACATTCTTGAAAACTGCCACCGATATTTGGAAATTCCTTGGAACAGCAAAACGCATAATTTCGATTTTCGTAATTCTGTTGATGATCTCAATCGTTATTTCTCCACTGTATCTACCATGGATCATCCAAACAACAGACTCTGTTTAATGCGTTCTCAAATTTTCCTCACATCCTTTTCGTTTCGTTGCAGTTGAACCAAAAGAAATCAAAAATATTATTCTCTCCATCAAATCCAACATTTATATCTGATCGTTACTATCCTAGATCACCTACTTGCCATCCCATATTTTACATTTTTCCCCGGAGTCCAGAGTCCTTCTTGTGGCATAGGACCTATTTTCGTCCACTACCCAAAGTTTCCAATCCCACTTTTTTTTATTGTTGATAGGTGTCGCGCTTGACCGCTATCTCACCTGATGGAAAGCGACGATGCGGTCGACGATGGAGCGCGCTTAACTAGAAGTAACCTATTCACTCTTGACTTAAAGATTCCCGGGATGTAGTCATCAGGAAACACTGACTCCGGCAGGAAATTCCACTCATTTGCCGTACGCACAATGAATGTGTTCCCAAAACGTTTTGTGCGTATATGTGGAATGTCCACCGTGTACCGGTGGCATGTCCGATGATGGAACGAGATTGGCGGAATTAGGCTATGCAATTCCGACGCACACTCCCCGAAATGCAACCGGTAGAAAACTGACAGGCTAGCAACTCCGCGTCGATGTTCAAGACTTTTAAGCCTCGATTCGACGAGGGCATCATTGCCAATGATCCTCCTGGCTCGCCTCTCAATTGTTTCAAGAGCATCAAGCTGGTATCGAGGAGATCCGTCCCGAAGACGAAGCTACTCCATACACGGTCGAACTTGCGCTTGATAAAATTTGAGCAGCTGTTCCGGCATGAAGTACTGTCTGACCTTTGCGTGAATTCCCATCTTTTTTGAAACGGGCAGGTTGTCGCCTCCTTTTGTGAAGCACTAATGCTACTCTTACGACCCACTTCCCCCCAATTTCTATCCTTCCTTTCCTATCCAAATTTCTTTAGGCCGGTGTCCACAAATTACTCTTAAGTTTTGTGTATTGTAATTCAGTCATAAAAGCCCTTTGTAATCTGGGTTCAGGCCGGGGAACAGCAATGTTTCAGCTCTTCTTAAAGTGACTGACCATATAAGGATAGGACTAAAAAATACCAAATTCTAGTCTTCTCAATGTACTAGTGTTCGTCGATTTCTCTAATGCGTTCAATACCGTCAGCCACGAAAATGTCTTAGCCATTCTGTCCTGTATTATGGTCTCTCCCGAATTACTGGAGGTGGTCTACTTCTTACCTTCAGGAAAGTTAGCAGTCGGTTTATTTTGGAGATTTTTCAGCTCGCTGGTGTGGATTGGAAACTGGCGTTCTTCAAGGCGGCATTCTTTGTCCTCTTCTGTTTTCTATTTTTATTAATATCACCTGTGTGTAGATGACCTGCACTTATACTGTCAAGGGTAGGTCGACGAAAAACCTGACGCTAAAGATTTTAACAGGGTTTTGACAGTCATAAAAACCGATAGTTTTGGTGTTGCACTAAACTGTAATAAGTGTCAAGATTCCCAATGACGATCATCATTGGGAGTCTTCGAAGCATTGCTAAAGTGGAAGATGCTACCTACTTTACCACCAGTTCGGTTCGACGGTACGATCGTTTCATTTAAAATTGATGCAGGTAACGGATGAGGGTTTCTTTCTTTCTTCTTAATCTGGCGTACTCAAAAGGTAGTGAGCGTTTGCGAACGTAATTCGTATATTTAGTTTATTAATTTGTCTTTATGTTTTATAATTAAAGTGTATTTATGGTCTATTTGTAGATCTTTATTTTGTAATCGCTTTCTTCTCTGCTTCATCCAAAGTTTGATGCTTAAGGCACTAACTCTGCGGCTGCACGTATAGTATACAAAAAAACAACCATGATTGATAAAGAAAGTGGCGAAAAAATTCAGTGGACCAGGTTAGTCAAAAATTGATACTGGGTTTAAGTGAATGCTATATAATGCTATGCGTACCTTGGCGAGGCGGCGGGCGTCGGGCGGGCGCTAGGAGGGCGCGGGCAGGTGCGGCAGCTTGGCGGCGGCCCAGTAGCGCGCGCACGCTCCGCTCGCTCCACTCACCGCGCTCACTGCGCTCACTCCGCTCACGCCGCTCGTCGTGCTGCCGCCCCCGCTCTCCTCCGATAGCGCCGCCTGCAGTTTCGCTTCTGGGGTGAAAAGAAACAAGTTAACATTACAATCAGTATGTGTGCAGTATGGATATTTCCTACCTTACACAAAGACGGCGACTGAATCAGTTGCTCTCCGATTTAAAGTCTTTGCAGATAAAATCCACGTGTCCTGTAAAAGGTACGAATATCCAGACTTGAAAAACCTTTGTACTTCAGCAGCATCACAGACCGAATAGAGCTGGTTACTCTTTTATCATCTATCCTAGTAATAAATTAGATTACTGTGGGAAGACTGATTTCAAACTGCTTTGTGGTGTTGTGGCTGTGCCATAACATGCGAGCGGCGCACTCGCGTACTTTGCGGCCCACAGTATACTATCCACTACTATCCACGTTCATACTCGAACGATGAGGACGTGTGACCACTACTGTTATACAGTTGAAGTTTAACCGTTATACTTCCTGGAGGAGTCTTCCTGTCGGCTTATCGTGTTGGCTAGGCGAGTGTTAGACAAATGAAAGTAGGTGATACTCACTAGCGACTTGCGAGGCATTGAAGGTGACGGGCGTGCGCGCGAGCGGCGTGCGCAGCGAGCCCCCGCGCGCGCCGCTCCCGCCCGCGCCCACCCCGCCCGCACACCCGCCGCTCGTCTGGGAACAAACAACAACTCATATGATACTTCGAACTAAGGATACTTACACTGGATACTATATTTGAATTCATAATTCGAGATACTATCAAATATAACTATTTTACAAACTCTATGTCATACAGAAAACAGTTACTTCAATTTGTTCGTTTTAGATCCTTTGTAATAAAAACCTAATCGGCAATCGCCTATCTCCTTATCCCAGATACAAAAACAAAACAATGTATTTTGAACCTACTGCTTATGAACCTACTACGGTGTTCGGTTGACTTTTCGAGTGCTTTCTCTTATTAACCTGAACCTCTTATGAAGCGTTATCATGTGATTTTTGAGAAGATACAGCACCACTATTCAGTGGCTAAGTGCGCGTTTTTAACGTACTTGAAAGTGCCATCTGGCGACCACAACGATAAACCTTTGTATTCCATACGATATAACATACGCGATCGAGTAAGCTAAAAACTTACAGTGGATCCTGCAAGGCCTGCGTAAAGGAAGACCAGTAGTATTATGTATGTACCGATTAGTTAGCCTAACTATACGCAGACTTATGTCTGAATAAACTAACTGTTGGTTATTTGTGACGTTTATTTATCGATAACCAGATTTTAAATGCCCCACAGCCCACATTGCCCCATATTTTACAGCAAGCCTAATAAGCGGGTGGCATGGATTGTCACAAGGGGCTACCCACAAATTATGTCACACCAATTTGTCATGATATTTTGCCTACGTCTTCTCTGTCACAGCTAGTCACATTTTTGAACCTCCAACTCCTTAGTGTGAACCATTCATTCTAGATTAATTATTAAATTAAAATAGCAATTCCGAAATTTGTTTTATTTCCATTTAAAATATTTTGTTCATAATATCATCACCAAATCAAACGTATTTACAAGAACATAACAGTTAGTTTTTCGATAACAGATAAATATATATAGATTTTTAAAATTAAACGTCACGAAACTTATGAATTCTCTCACCCTTTGCCACAAAATGTTACACTACTACGGCGTCGAGCCCCTCCCCTCCCCTTAAAGTATGACGTAATTTATAGATGACCCCCAAACGCAGCGATAAACCAAACGCTTCAATAACTAGGGCAAAAGATAATGATCTATGTTTATACTACAGCCAGTGCATGTTGCGTGATTGTCTAAATTGTAATATTATGCGTCGGTACTAAGCTATGCAAATTGAGTAATAGCATAGCATAGTCGGCCTTATAATGTTCCCACTGTTGGGACTCAGGCCTCCTCTCTAGGAGAGGGAATGGGCCGAAATCCACCACGCGGGCCCAGTGCGGGTTGGTGGATGTCACATGTCTTCGAATTTTTGGTTCTAGGACATGCCGGTTTCCTCACGATGTTTTCCTTCACCGTTTTGAGAGCAGTGGTGATGAAATAAACAAAGTAATGCGCCTGGCTGGGTTTGAACCCGCGACCTACAACTTGTAAGTCGGGGCCGTTACCACTCGGCCACCACTGCTCATACGCGCTTAAATTGAGTAATAATACACGTCATTGTGGCATACTGACAAACTAGCTGGTGAAGGAAATAAATAACGGATTTTTTTGTGGTGAGAAATCATTTAATGACATCTCCTGCCCTAGGGTGGAGCGTGAGGGCGTGTCAGATTTTTACTGACTGAAACCACACACGTGTTCTTCGATTGCCCTTTACGTTCTAGGACCACGGGTTTCCTTTTCAGAAATACCCCGTAACCTTAGCGGGCAAATAATTGATGGCTTGGGATTATTTTTTTTTAGAATTTAGCAAAGTATTATCAGAAGACGAAAATAAACAATAAAAAATTGTCTACTTCATCATTTGCTTTTCAACAATTTTGAGACACCTTATTAACACTTCATGAATTCTAACAATATCAAAATAATGATTCGTTAAACATTATTTAAGGACCAGTCAAAAACGTTTTCTTTCTTTTAAAATACCTGTATAAAGTTAAAATGTCAAGTGTGCGAGCAAGAAAGAGGAATGGAGCTATACATTATATAGCTCTATCCCTTTCACAGTTCAGTTAAGGTCGTCTAACGGATACAATAAGAGCTTGTGGGTCCCTCTTTACCGTGTATTTATTCACAAACATGTATACTCACATACACAAGACACCTTAACCCGAAACAACTATCTATAGGTCATACATACGAGTATATTCTGCAAACTCAGAACCTATCACTCATAAACAGGGTTCGGAATTAGGTAGAGTTATTCATGTACTTGCATCGAAATGTTGATATTAATATGAAATTTCCCGGGATTTCTAATGAAAAATTTCGTGTGGCCAACAATATTACAAATAAATAATAATAATAACCTTAGAGATAGTTATGACAAATAAAACATAGATAATTAACATACAATTTGTATTAGTATAAATTCATTGAAAAAGATCTCTCTACGTCAACTGAGGTGAGGTTAACAAATTTTTATACTTCCTCCTCCTCGTCATTAATGCAGGAAGAATTTTTTTCTGCTATATTCCTGATAATGTCATAAAAAAGAATCTGCTCTTTAAAATTAATGACAATGAAATCGGTGTAAGTACATATTCAACTCTACCTAATTCCGCCCTCAGCTCATATAAATCAACGACTGAGCCAAAAATATCCAATAGTTAGTCACTAACCTATGACTTAACATCAAATTTCTAAATCACCTTTCCATATTTACCTAACTGGAGTCATCTCACACATACTAAAACCAAAATAATCTGAGCTCTAATCACCACTCTAAAGATAGAACATAGGTAACTTCACAAGACTCATCTTAGTCACTGGAACCTACAGCTTGTAAATTCCACGAAATCCTAAACTACCTGCCACATCAGATATCTGTCGACAGTATCTACGTCAGATAATACAATCCTCTATAGCCTGTGCCAAACAAATTAGCATAACTAATGGTGAATGGACTTTCAAAATCAATTCAAATAGTTTCAGAGATTACTCCCTACAGGGCTTGCGGACGTCGAACAACGGGTGGCTTGCCGTCCGACCGTCCGGTAACCGTCCGGACCGAGCCTAAGTTGTCGACGGCGCGTATTGTTCCACGCGCGCCTCAAGGAGGGGCCCAGCTGGGTCGAAGCCTACTGGGGCCAAGGGTTTGATTCTGCAAGGAAGACTCGGCCCTGGTACGAAAGGCAACGAAGGAACTGGAGTGGGTATTTAGTCAGTAGAATTCTGACACTATCTCCCGCCCGCCCAAGAGCAAGGGATGTCATAAGATGATTTTCCCACCGGAAAAAAAAACCCCTACATACGAACTTACAAATTTTACCTCTATCTATCTTTACAATCTATCTATCTGACTGTATGTGTGTTCCCGATAAACTCATGAACTACTAAACGGATTATCATGCGGTTTTCGCCAATAGACGATGAAGACAATATTCATGAGTGACGAGGAAGGTTTAAGCGTATAATACAGGCATATTATACTACAGAAAAGACGAGAATTTCAAAGATTTTAAATACACGTGCGAAGCTGGTTCGGTGCACTATATATAAGTACCTATAGTAATCTATAAATATATCAAACAGTCAGCTGTCACAGTTCGCTGGAGAAATAAATGTGCGTTCATTGAAGTGGGCCGAGCTCACTCATATGTGAAGGGTAGCTAATCTTGGAACTGATGACAGGTGACTGCATATCTCATAGTCTGATTGGTTGTGAACTTGAGGACTAACGTCACAGAGAAGGTGTGAAAAGTATGCTGTCTATCTAGAAAATTTCAAACTGAAATCAGCAGAACGCTTGAATATCTGCTATGTATGTTCTCTTACGGTCAGAGAACCTCGTGGCTAATGCTAGCCACAAACGATCCAGTTTACCATCAAGTTTGCAGTGCGCTTGAAGCGGCGTCCAGTAAACTTGATGGTGTGTAGCTATCAGTATGGAAGCATAACATCTATCTATGCATCAAGTCAACTGTGTGTTTGAGCGGTCAAGTATACATGCAACTGGATCGTGTATCGCTGACATAACATAATAACAGCCACCCTGACCCGTACGGCCGTTCAGACCCGTGCGGCTGTTTCTGTTATCTTCAAAGTTAAGCAAAGCATGCCTGAAACAAAATTTCTACGTGCCTCAGAGAAAATTTTAAGCTGTCGGTCCCGTCTGTCATTTGTAGACATTTGTCAGTCGCTCTAAACATCGTGTCACAGATATCGACGCACGAACGTATACCATGGATCCAGTACCTAATTCTGGACTCCCAAAGTGGTGGAACACGAGATGATGATCCAATCCATTATGGCCAGTGTTGATGAGAGAAGAAAAGAAAAGGTAATTTAAGTATTTATTCAGAAAAGTACCAATGATGAAGTCCATTCAAATCGTTGACATGTAATAAGTAGGTCAATGAATCTAATTTCTCAAAGCCTGGTTCATTGTATACGATTAACCAGCTGCGCCAGATGCTTGAAAAGTAAACAATGATGATGACATAACGTTGTTGGGGTAGGGAGTTCAAGTGTTTAGGACGATGACACACGATGCGTCGACGCTACGCAGCGTCGCGACGTTGGCTCACTTCTGGCGCCACGAGAGACGTGTCAGTTATAAAATTGGTAGAATGGCTCAGTTTGCCGCGATGACACAACTGTTCTGCGTACTTGAACTGACGCTTAAACCGCTGTCCCTTATTGGCAACGAATACTCCTAAAATAAACTTTTTTTATTATTATTACTACTCGCGCTTGGCCACTGTATCACCTGTATCATCACTAGATGATGTAGCCGATGGTACACGCTTGCCTAGAACTAACCTATTCACTGTTAAAGACCCCTAGGCCGACAAGCTGATATTAAAAATCTAAACAATGGCTTCTACTTAAAATTCTTCATCAATCTGTACTTAAATTACTCTTACGATCTAGATAAATAAAAACCAAAAATAATTTGCAAATTAAAAACTTAAATCAACTGTTTGTGGTAATAAGACAAATTTCAAGAGAAGAAAATAATAAATGTCTATTGTTTATGCGCACCTATGTTAAGCACTCACTCATAATACATTTCCACAGATCAGTGCGCTGATTACGAATCCTTTTTACGTTAACGCAATCGAAACGTTTACCGCGTCTGTCTGATTGGTTAAGAGATCATTGATCATAATATAGCATCATTGGCCTGTTGTACATCAAAATAAGACTGACCACATCGCGCCTTGACTTTTTTTCTTAATGTGAAAGCTACAGACCCAAGCGTGACTATATTCTCGCTAGATGGCGCTAATTTAATCATTTTTAGTTTATTTTGTTTTCATTATATGGGAGCATTATTAAGTCAAAGAAATTATATTTGCTAAAATCAGACATTCCACTTTATTGAACATAGTCAAATTATTGCTAGACTAATGACTAGATAGCTATGCTATTAAGCTATATGCTTCATGACTCGATTGTTTGTATGGTGCTATAACCATACTAAAAATCGAGTCATGAACAGTCGGTATTATAGCATATCGTATAGTCGGCCTTATAATGTTCCTACTGTTGGGACTCAGGCCTCCTCTCTAAGAGAGGGTATGGGCCGTAACCCATCACGCGGGCCCAGTGCGGGTTGGCGGATGTCACATGTCTTCGAATTTTTGGTTCTAGGACATGCCGGTTTCTTCACGATGTTTTCCTTCACCGTTTTGAGAGCAGTGGTGATGAAATAAATTACACAAAGTAATGCGCCAGACTGGGTTTGAACCCGCAACCTACAACTCGTAAGTCGGGGCCATTACCACTCGGCTATCACTGCTCTCTACAGTCGGTATTAGGTTGATTTAATGGCCATAACAAATACCATTTCTTTGATTTAATAATACTTTTTTTAAACTAAAATCAAAATGAACTAAAAATATTGAGCGCAGCGCCATCCAACGAGAATATAGTCAGGGTCCTGGCCCGTAACTTTAACTTAAAGTAAAAGTAATGAATCTCTAATCAACTTCATCATATTACCACAATCAATCAACAAAAAAAAACCAAAGAAGCAAAAACAACAAACCTATTTGTCAGTGCACTTAGGGTGCGCGAGCCTCTTGGCATGGTGCGCTATACTAACGTGGTTGGCTGGCAGCGAGTGCGGCAGCGGCATGGGCAGCGCCTGCGCCGGCTCGTCGTCGTGCGGCGGCCGCGGCAGGCGCCGGCGCAGCCACGCGTGCCGGAGGGCTTGCGCGGGGGTCAGACGCTTCTCGGGGTCCCATTCAAGACACCTACAATGAGGAAAGTGGTAAGTTAAACCTGTTGCGCCATCTAAACTAACCTATCCTAGATCCTGATATATACACTGGAACCTGACAACAACCGCTGGGCAATAGCACACTAGATATAACACTAATCTAGTCTTGAGATGCGTCCCTTTCCTGAAGAACTTTCCACTCTGTTGTTGCTCACACATTCAACAAGCAAAGGTTTAAGATTACGTTTCAGAATATTTTGGATCACCTGCCAGGGCTGCGGGAATGTTCGAAAAAATGATCACGGCCCTGGAACGTAAAAGGCAACTGAAGGAACACAGGTGGGTTTTAATCAGTAAAAGTCTGACACTGAGGTCTCGCTCCACTCTAGAGCAGGAGAAATAATTTGAAGATTCCTCACCCCACCAAAAAAAAAAAACAAAGAACAGGATCTTTTAAATACAATATTAGCATAGATCCATCAGTTATGTTGGTAAGCAAAATATAGTAAAGAAACAACCGAATATTCAAATAATCCCGACTAAGAACCATACAGGTGCACTGCATATTTATATTCGTAATATTTAAAATTCTAATGAGATTGTGTTCCCACAGACGGAGTAATGGCAAGTGCTAATTTATATGCTGTTTCTCACTTCGATTGCAATAAAGATTACATCAAATTGACATTCTTGGAGTGACCGCAGTAAACTCACTGCAGTCTTTACGGATACTTTTGATGCCATGTTTTACATATAAAAAAAGTAAATAAATAAAGGTTATTCTATTCTATTTAGGGTGGGTTCCTGAATTGAGTATTTGAGATAAAAACGTGACGTCTAAAACCCTGCTTTGATGTCAAATTTTGACAGGTTTTCAGGATAAAGCAGAGTTTGAGAAATACTTCAAATGCTTTCAGAAATCAGCCCCCTTAGCCAAGTTACGATCGAACGCCTCGAGTAGGCCACGCCTCCGATTCCTTTGTTCTGACCACGTAACTGAGAGTTGAGATGACGTCAGAACAAAGGAATCGGAGGCGACCGTAACTTGGCTAGGAGCAGGGGTTACTATCTCCCATGTCCATTAAGTTTAAGAAATGTTTTATGAAATGTTGTTTCAAGTAAATACCCATAAACTTGGTACCGTATCCATATTTGTACTTAAATATAAATTGTAAATAACCACAAGACTTTTCTCAAAGTGACAACAATTCGGATGCACGTCTTGTATATTTTAAACATCCCACTAAAATCAATAAAAACAATTTTAATTACGAATCAATGTCCTGTACCAGGAAAACAGACATCGAAAGTCGAACTACATTTCAATTTTAAGTTAACAAACTAATAAAAGTATTTTCTCAGATCACTTTGGCTCGCCAAGTTTTATTCGACGAATCCAAACCACGGGGAAATGTAATATGGCGACAGGATTTTAATACAACTTTCCTGTTCAATGAACCATTGAAAAATTACACTTTTGATTGCCGAAAAATGCGAGTAGGTATTTCTTCTGGCCAGTTTTGGCATCCTTACTAAATTGAATAAGACGACATGGTTAGTGCAGTGTTCGGACGATTGGCTACTGCGCTGCGTGTCGCGGATTCGATTCCCGCACGAAACAATTATTTGAATGGCCTAAATGCAGTTGTTCCAGGTCTAGTAGTTTTGTGTATATTAGTCTATACGTGTAGACGTTATAGGAGTAAATCTTGGTAAATTTTAGCACAAGAAATACAGAAGGACTTTCGTGCTGTGTTGAAGCCATTCTTATCATCTGGAGCTAAACATATTACAACAAAAACTATTTTTTTTAGTTTACTTCTAGATCATCCAAGTTACTTCTAGAATATCCAGTTTAATTTATAAGTAACAATAATAAAATCTTAAAAAAATATATAATATCACGCCTGTACCCCCTGATGGGTTAGACAAAGGAATTTCGATAGCACACTAAATTCAGTACAAAAGATCTTACCTTCTTATAAAATCAATGAAGAATTTGTCTTGACAACCCTTGAGGGCCGTGACAAAACTTTTTGATCCAGGAGGACCTCTAGGCTTGCCTCTTCTTGACATTCCTGTAACACAAAACATTATTCCATTAATTTTTTTTCTTTAAAAATATTGCCAAACATTATAATTGACATACAGAAGACACTCTGACCCGAAACAACTATCATATTATTATGTAGATCATGCAAATATTTGTTCCAAGTGGGAATCAAACCCGCGACAAATAGCGCAGCAGTCAGTGGCTTAACCATAGCGCCAACCGTGCTGTCAAGTTTGGACAAAGACTAACACAAAATGACTAAAGGTCAAATAAAAACTAAAACAGTCATAATAATACAGGTTTATTATGTTTCTCCGAAATTGAGGAATTCTTAGAAGCTTGCTTGATTTTTATTTCCCCCAAGACATGTGTCATTCGTTAGATTTATTTGGCATTTTTATGGTTTAAATTCACTTTAGGCCCTGCGCAGACGGCACACTTTTTGTGCGATCGAATCTGCAGCGCACAAAAAGTCTGCATGGCGCGCAAAAAGTCGGTCGCGGATTTTTCACAGACTCAACGCACACGACGCACATCTTCAATCATTTTGTCGGCAGAGCTGTAGGGACGTAGACGCTATGGAAATCGTGCAGAGATCGCGATGTATTATTTTGTACATGAAGTACAGAAAAAGAAGAAGAAATAGAGAATTTTGGGTACATCCTATACTTTCGGAAAGATTACTGAAGGGACAGTTCCATACTAAACATTCAATTCTGAAACAACATCCGGCAAAATTATTCAAATTTTATAAAATGTCTGTTACTAGGTACATTTGATGAGTTGACATCGACCTCTGGCGCCATGATGGCAAAAAATCTATGTTAATTAATGTAAGTGGGTATACCGTTTTAATTAACTATAAATAAATAAATAAATGATAATAGATCGCGTGCGTTACGTCCACCCCTAGCAAATGCAGATTGCCGACTAAAGTGTGCGCCGTCTGCGTTAGCGCGCGTTGAAGCAAACGTTCAATTTTTTTCACACACTTTTTGTGCGGAGCGGCGCGCCGAGGTGCGGTGCGGTCTGCCCGAATTACACGGATTTTTTGTGCGCCGGACTTTTTGCGCGTCGTGTGCGTTACTGCATATAATTGCATAGGTTCTATTTTCACAGACTAAAAAGTGCGTCACGGATAGTCTGTCGTCTGCGCAGGGCCTTAGATTTAGACCTGTTTAGGTATACAGCGTGCTGCTTTGAGGAAAATTAACCCTGTTTACCAAAAGCAAACAGAAAAACCTACGGTGATTTGATTGTATAAGGAGTGATATGAAAAAAAATGGCCAGCCAGTGATAATGACTGGTGACTGGATAGAATGGAAGAAACAAAAACGTGTTGCGCCGACCCCATGTAACATGAGACAAAGGCAGGAAGATGATGACGATGAATCTACAGTGCTCGGCGCAAGTGTTCTCTTATGAGTCTATGGCACCTCGCTTACGGCGACTTTTTGTAGCGGTGCTGTCGCGCGTTTCGTAAGCGCGCGACAGCATCTCTACTAAAGCGCGTTAGTCGCATTTGCAAGCGCTATAAAAAAAGATGCCAACGCGCTACTAACGCGCGACAGCATCGTTACAAATAGTCGCCATGGGCGAGGGGCCTAAGCGGTATCATGCGATATTTGAGGGGTTAAATTGTAAAAAGCTGAGGCGCATGCATTATATTTTGTTAGCGCAAATATTTAGGAATTCTATACTTGATTAATGATAAATCCTGTAAGATTATGTCAGTTGAATTTGGCTACCCACCAAAACAACCAGACTGTTTCCTCAAAAAACATCTTATTTCCGCGTCTTCGCCTGTAATATAATTTATTATGTTTTCTCTTGCAGTCAATAAAATTGGCAATTATGTAATCGAAGGTCAGGAATATTAAACGCGTGATTCAATCGGAATTAACATGGAGCCATTTTTTATTTATTTATTATTATTTATATATTCTGCAAAATCATTGTTTTAGCATTTATTTTTTCCGAAAAAGATGTATACATACCTACAAAACATAAGCTATAAAAAAAACATTACGGAACTATTGCGTTCAATGAATTTCTTTGCCAAAAAACCTTAAAGATTAACCACAACAACTACTAACTAACATAAAAAAATAACCACAAATGACTTTTATTTATAGGTCAGACGGTCAGACGGTCAGACAGGCACCAGACACATGCTACATTATGTACAAACACATGTCGCCCGATGACTCAGTCTTAGGTCATAATTGAAGAAAGATATCAACATTAGACATCACTAAAAAATCCCGTAGTAAGATGATTCAGAATATTTCACATTTTAGCTTCATGACGTTTGGTAAAAGTATTGCGTGGTTACGGAATTTCAGTAAGTGATGTTGGTATTTAATTTTAGAAATGTCGTATTCTTGTTTGTTTGTGTTAAGATCAGAGTGACTAGTGCGAGTTACTTTTACGTTACGATGTCGCGGTATAGTCCCTTGAACATCTGGCAGGATAGAGCCCCGCTGACCTTTAAAAACAATTTTCTTTGCGAAATATTGATTGATTTACATAGGCTAGGTACATTTTGAAGAACAATTTTGAAAAACAAAAAAATTGCTGGTTAAATTTTTTTGTGTAAACACATTTCTAAAGATCAAAGCCGTTTGAAAGGAGTAGGGAAAACAAGCGAAAAAATATCATGTTGTTAATTTTTTTTGGTAAATGTCTTACGTCTTACGAAAAAATCATAAGTTGATAATGTTTTACATGAATCTACATTAATACATATATATTTTTTAACCTGTTGTTGTAGCAATTACCGAGGAGTAGGCTTTAGAAAGTCACTGTTTTATAGTACTGCTCGGGAGTTAGGGCCTTAACGCGATCGACACATTTATAATGTTCGGCGCTCCGATTGGCTCGTTCCAAACTCTTAACCAATCAGAGAACGTAATGCGGTAAACGTTTCGATTGCGTAAACGTAAAAACAACTTGCATTCAGCATTTCACACATTTCTCTAAAGTGGCTAATCTTTATTGATCCTAAGATAGAACTGATACGATTTCCGTTTGAAATAAGGTCATGTATGGGCCCCTTGTCAAGTTACGATAAGACAGCAGACATGATAACCTTAATACTTTGTGTTTAATTACAGACAAATTAATATCGGATTAGGTACAAACAAAAACATGCTGACATTACGCTTATAATTTGTGAAAGATTATAGTGTTCTGAATAGACTATTTGTTCAGCCAGATCGAGTGTCTGTGATTGTTTTTCTTCTGAGCTAAGCCTTTTGGCCTAATCAACACAATCAGATATAAATATATTAGGTAGCATCGCAGTCAAGCACTGGTTTAAAAATCAATTTAAAAAAAAACCCCTGGAAACATAATGACGGCATGGTTAAGCGATTGGCTGTTCCACTGTGTCTCGAGGGTTCGATTCCCGCACGGAGCAAATATTTGTATGGTCTATAGATAATTGTTCCGTGTCTGGGCATCTTGTATATGTGAGATTGTATGTTTATGAACGCACCCATGATACAGGAGTAATTCATAGGGCAGAGCAATGTCATTTGTTTAAAAAAAAATGACAAATAAGATCCAAATACAGTAAAGCCCCATTTCTTTTTTGTTGAGGTGGGAAGTCATCAAATAGCGTAATAGAGAGTGTCAAACTTTAACCGACTAAAACCCACCAATGTTACTTCAGTTACCCATAGCATTCCAGAGCTGCGCTGAACAATCCCGAAGCCCTAGCAGGCATCGGCCCCTGTAGGCCTCGACAATTATGCTGATAGATCTTTGAGGCGCGCGTGGTTACACAACGTGCCATCAACCCGGACCAGGGGCCAGCGAGAAACAGGAATGGAACTGTACACCCTATATAGCTATGGAGCCTCTAATAGTTCAGTTTAGGTCGTCAAATGGATCGCATTAAGAGCTTGCAGTTGGTCCTCTGGTCCTCATCGGATGGTGAGCTGACATTTCAGCACCCTGCTGCGTAATATTATGTATGATGAACCTACCTCCACTGAGAACAGTAGTACCATCAGCCAGTGTAGTAGCCGTGCAGTACCGTGGAAGACCTTTGCTGCTTATGAAGTTCTTGGAGCGTTTGCCTTGCTCGATGAGCTTCTGAGGCGGCATGCCAAGCAGCTCGATGATGCATGCCATCTGATCCGCTTCATCCTCGCCCGGGAGTAACGGGAACCCTGGAACAGTGGAACAGGATATTGTATTGATGGAAATATATTATTTGGCTGGTAGACTGCCTTTTTGCTCAAAGTTCGCCTAAAACTCCACTCATGTGAATTTAATGCAACCTGTAAATGAAAAAGAAGGACTGGAACAATTTGCCTGCTGCGGTCTTCCCGTCCAACTATAATTTAGTTATCTTCTAGGCTAGATAGATGCCGCAATAACGGCTTTCCATGGCTATATAACCTCCATTCTAAGATATGGTATTATCCTGTGGGGTCGTTGTGTAGAGGTTGATCAAGCATTTATAATGCAGAAAAAATGTGTGAGAGCCATATTTGGATTAAAGCAAATAGAGTCATGTCGACCATTTTTTAGAGAACATAAAATATTAACACTGCCATGTATTTATATATTAGAATCCTGTTTATTTGTTTTCAAACACAAAAGACTTTTCAAGCAAGCGACAAGCTACTATGCTCCACGATCTATGTATACTAATAAGTTATTCCAACCGAGGACAAATCTCACAATTACAGGTAACAATAGTTATATTATGTGTATAAAAATGTATAATAAATTACCAAACTCTTTAAAAACGTTACCTTTTTCTAGATTTAAAAGTAGCTTGACGAGGTTTTTAATCGAAAAGTGTTTCTATAGTGTACATGAGTTCTTAGGTTACAAATTGTAAGTTTTGACATGATTATTATAATTGACATGGGTATTATTGACATGATTATTATAATTGACATGGGTATTATTGACATGATTATTATTGACATTATTATTATTGATAGGATTATTATTGACATGATTATTATTGACATTTGTGATTATTATTTTTTTTATTAGTTTTTATTGTTATATTGTCAATTTTGTTTTTTTAATTCAACAATACAATTTTAATTTTATTGAAATGGAAATCTGTTTAATGAGTGCATGATTTTAATAAATAATTAATTTAATCTCAAATATAATGTTTATATTTGCACGCCGAAATTAAAGGCAGAATAAGAGATCAACTTTATTTATATTGTCAACCTTTTGTACCTTATTTACGCAAATAAACGATTTATTATTAGAGTAAATAGGCTCTTAATAAACTAGTGCGCCTCACCATCAATGATTGCATATCTGCTTACCATCAGGTGGGATCGCAGTCAAGCACTAGGTTAAATCAATTTAAAAAAAAAGTGAATGAATAATATTTGGACAGAAGGAAATCTTAGTGTTCTTCTTCAATTAGAAAGCTAAACTATTAACCTAATAACTATTTATGAACCATTATATAACTTGATATTATATTCTGTATTACTAATTTTAAATTGATTTGACTGCATGTGTTAATAATATATTATGTATATTAAATGAGTCTTTATTAATTATTATTATTATAGCAAAAACCCAAATTGGGTTCAAACCCAGCCAGGCGCATTACTTTGTGTAATTTATTTCATCACCACTGCTCTCAAAACGGTGAAGGAAAACATCGTGAGGAAACCGGCATGTAATAGAACCAAAACATCGAAGACATGTGACATCCACCAATCCGCACTGGGCCCGCGTGGTGGATTACGGCCCATTCCCTCTCCTAGAGAGGAGGCCCGAGTCCCAACAGTGGGAAAATTTATAGGCCGACTATGCTATGCTATAGCTAAAACTGTTTCATGACTTATCTAAGGTAGTTAGTTTATGGATCATTTTGAAGTTACATCTGTAACTTGGACTTAATTTCTGCGCTATTTAGAACTATTCTTTAGTGCTTTCATTTATTTCCCTATAGAATTAAGAATATTTTCAATTAAGAGAAAAGACAATTACAATCATCATAATTATTTGAAAGGGTTTGTTTTAGTGTAAGTAATATGGTTTTTCCAAATATTACTACCGATATTTAGTTCACAATAAACTTTAACAAAAACCAATAAATTATTGACATGGAATAATACCTAAATACGTGTTATCAAATCACGTCCTATCATAAATCGCCGATATCAATAACCTCAATAATGAACTCCAATTTCGTGTCATCGTCCCGTCCGCAAACTCTATTGTTTGTAACTTGTAATCAAAAGGTAATTCGGCCAAGATTGTTTACACGTAATCTTATACTAAGGCGTATAATAACATCATGTAGTGTATTTTATTTATGTACAATAACAACACATATTAAATGTTTATTTGTCATGTAACCAAATCCTACACGTATTCAAACACGTGTAGGATTTCAGGATTTTTTTTGAACTAATTCCAAATACATTACAAGACTTTTTAATTTAGTTATACATCTTCATCTTTGTCCAACCATCTTCCCAGTTTCGTTGGGGTCAGGTCGCCTTGTAAGTCTGCGCCAGTTCTGGCTTGTGCGTGTACTCAGATTCACTTGTCAACTAAAATTCAAAATTGGCAACGCGGTATTAGAGTTTATTGCGCGATTACGACATAAATACAATAGCCGGAAATCAACTAGTGGGCTGTTGCCTGGACCCGACGCAACACGCGTCTGTTTGGAGGATCCTACCTTTTCGGTGGTTTGCAGGGCTTTGCACCCTGTTGGCCGTATACCTTTAAAAGTCCACAAGGTGGTGGTTAGTCGACCTCTTCCTCGTGGTCGGTCTGGGATATTCACACATGCGACTTTCTGTCAGAAGTTCGGCAATCGGCCTTTGATATATATTCGTTTTGCACTTTGTCTAGCCGGAATTATTAATTTGGTTATACAGACGAAAATACGATAGCTATACATTTGTCTTTTGTGTCTGCAAAGTTAAAGGTCCTTAGCCAAATGGTTTGAAAGTGAATGCTATGGGGAATTGTAACGTTAAAAACGTTTAGTTGACGTGAAAAGGCGAAGACAGGGTTCGTTTATGGGGTTCGTTATGTAAAAGTGAACGGGAATTCGATTGTGCTTTTATGGCCGCTTTTTAACGATATGGCTGACTTGAATGTAGGTATTTTTTTGGTTTTATGTTGACAGTTTTTTACCAAAATTTTAGTATTTAACAACTCAAGATAAAAGCACTAAGTCATATTTTCTGGTTAACAATTACCTAAAATATGTTATAGCGTCCATTTTTTTTATTAACATGAAAAGTAAACAAACCGATATGAGTTCATATTTTATTTACTCATCTATCAGAAAATAATTATGACAAACTAGCGACCCGCCTCAGCTTCTGGCGATAGATAGAAATCTCTGGAATTCTCGGCTTTTCTCTACAAATAATATGCATGTATTACACACCTAAATCTTCTCCATAAATCACTGTCTATTGGTGAAAACCACATAAAAATCCGTTCAGTAGTTTTTGAGTTCATTGTAAACAAACAGACGTGGTGGTGGACTTTGTCAAGGATTCCTTTTTTCCACCCATTCGAGTCCATGGAAAGTGCAGGTGGTTGTGGAAGGTGCTTGCAAGAAAGGAGGTGACGCAGCCCCTTCACAGTATATGAGACGTCTCCTTTCCTGCCCAGCATGCACCTTCTACGACTTATATGGAAATATTGTAACATCAACCACTTTTTTTAAAAGAGTAACCATGGAGTTTCTTACCGGTTCTATTCCATGGGAAACGACCAATTTGGAACCGTGCACTAGCTTCTGACGTTTTATAAGTGGCCATGTAAATGCCCTATGTGAAATGAAAATATTTAGATTTTTGAATTTTTTTTTAAATGAATATGCTGCCAACAACACAGCTGTCTAGCTGTCCGAGTGGCTAAATATTGGTCTGACAAAATTTGAGTCAGATCGACACGAAAGAAGAAGAAGAATTGAAAAATGATTTCTCACCTGTAAGTAGCTCCGCCAGTATGCACCCTAAGGACCACATGTCAATGGGCAGGCCATACCTGGCGCCCATCATCACTTCTGGCGCCCGGTAGAACCTCGACTGGATGTACGTGTACACCCGCTGGTGCTCATAACACGAGCTGCCGAAGTCTATCACCTGGAAACAAAAGAAGAAAGGAATAAACATCTATGAAAAAATATATATTAGACGTATTTAGGTATGTTTGTGTTGTACACTGGATCCTACCCTCGATTGTGATCTCTCTCTGTCACTCAAAGGTTTGCTGGGAGAAAACTCATTGTTGAGTTAAGCTCGCCTTTGTACATAAATTATCAAATTCATGTATTGTAGTTAACTTTTGTTTTCTTTTTTGTGTGTACAATAAAGAATAAAGGAAAAATATAGGATGTAGCGATAAGACCGCCCATTTTTGCACCTGATTCATTTTACTCTCCTACTATATTTTTAATGGGGTACAATAAAAAAAATTTTTTTTGTTTGTACAACATTTTATAATCATCAAATAATGTCTCCCACTCTGGGTGGAGTGAGAATGAGTGACAGAATTTTACTGACTAAAACCCACCATGTTCCTCAAGTTGCTCTTTGCGTTTTAAGACCGCGGTAACTTTTTTTTTAAATTATATAAACTATTGCTTGACTGCGATCCCACCTGATGGTTAGCAGTGATGCAATCGTTGATAGCGAATCACACTAGTTTATTAAAAGCACTCTAGCCTTGAAGAAGCTGTTTCGAAAAATCCAGCAGCCTAGCCAGGCCGTCAAAAAAGATGAATTTCTCCTGCGGATATCTTCATTTTAGTTTTTATTCTAATAATCAGTTAGCAGATGCTATTAACTTTTCTAATGACCCTAGCAACGATAATAACTTTTTTATAAACAATCGTTACAAGTAGTACACGGAACACACTTAACGATGACATCCATTAACCTAATTTAGATCCACCTGCGCCGAGAATGGGCTTGCCATCAAGATTGAACCCCGACCCTTTGACATTAAACACCTTCCATACACGATATTGTCGTCTTAATAAAATTGACTAATATAGTTTACAATAGCTCTATGCAAAGCTCAGTTTCTGTAATGAAAATTATCGTGTGTGGAGCACTGCAGCCCCATATGGGCTGGTGCTGCAAAATGCCATCTAGCAGCCTTGGACTCAATGGAAAGACGTACGATGAGGCTAATTGGTGATCAAAATTTGGTTAAGTCCAATCTACAAATCGTTGAGCATAGGCGTAAGGTAGCCAGCCTTTCGATGTTTTACAGGATGCATTTTAGAGAGTGTGCGCGGGAATTGTATGACTTAATTCCACCATCTCCTTTCTACCATCGGACAACCCGACGTACGGCGAGTATCCACCTTTACGTTGTTGAAACTTCCGTCCGGACTAAGCGTACCGTTTCGTCGTTTTTACCGCGTACATGGAAGGACTGGTACAATTTGCCTGCTGCGGTCTTCCCGTCCGATTATAATTTAAGTGTCTTCAAGGTTAGAGTGAATAGGCTTTTAATAAACTAGTGCGCCTCACCATCAACGATTGCATCACTGCTCATCATCAGGTGGGATCGCAATCAAGCACCAGTTCATTTCAATGAAAAAAAATATATCGGAAAATTATTGTTACAAAAGGCTCCAGACAGATCCAATGCAATAGTGCAGTGCGAGAACGCGTTGTCATAGAAATTGATCTTCATATTAGAACATATTCTATGAAACCTAACAGTCTCATTATCGTATTGCACTTGTCTGCAGAAGCCTTTTGATTAGTAGACTGATTTCATTACCAGCAGCTTTTTTATTATCTTTGACTTAGACCATATCTAGCTGCTGCCAGTAGGGAACTTCTAAGAAAAATGTGATAGGTATTTCAGGACATACATTGCGCACACGTGGGAAACGTATGCCGATCTGGGCGCTTCGGTCTCCATACATTTTATATGGCAACTAGAATTGCAGAGCTACATTAGATCCACACCACGCGACGCCACGCAACGCGCCGCTACGTGCAAATCAGTCGTAGTCCACGTGTGCGTAGGTCTAGTGTAGTTCTCACTTTAGTGTTCCCGTGTGCCAAATTTTCTCGAAATCCGTTCAGCCGTTTGAGCGAGCGTGAATAAGTTACAAGCATACATGTACTTACAAACTTTCGCTTTTAATATTAGTATGATTTGTGATGCTTCCTTAATATATTTCTAGAAACCAAGCTCGAATCTTTGATATAAGAAATTTTATCACTTCGTAAATAACGATATTACAGAACATTTGTTAAATATCTTTATTTACTCTTCAGAAGGTAATATAAATAACACGACAATTACACGTAATTCGAAAAGCTAGAATAACATCAAAGGCTGGCGTCCCCATTCGGTGGTAACAAGTTGTTTATTTTTTATGAACTGTAGTTAAAGAAAGTCTCACTCCAGTTTTCCATATTTTAATGGACTTGCAGACTGGGTCGTAGGCGGGGCCTGATTGAGTTGTAAGTTTTTGCTATGTTTATTGAGTTGACCCACATAAATGAGAATGTTAATAGGAATACTGGAATTGATTGGTAATGCATTGCTAGTTGGCAAAGGTAAGTATTGTTTTTTTTCTTTTTTTATTGGCTTGCGTTTGTCCATTATCTCACCCCGGTCGACGATGAAGCACGCTTGCCTAGAAATAACCTAATCACTACCTTCAGGTTGTATTTATCAGACAGACTCCGGCAGGGTTTTTCTTTTTGCCTGTTCAATCTGGTTTTGAAATCTGTTAAGTCATCTATAGGTAGTAGTAACCACGGATCCTGGCAAATACCTAAATAGACAGTATCAACGCCATGGAGATGACACACAACATCAATTTGCTGCTGCAGGTGCAGAAAACCTCAAACGGCGTAAATATAATAACCTCATCGGAGGTTATATATTTGAGCCGTTCGGGGTTGAAACACTGGGGCCATGGGGTCCGAGCGCTCATCGAGTTGTTCTGGATATCAGCAAACAGCTGGTCGACTCTTCGTGTGACCAGAGGGCTGGGTTTTTCTTCGGTCAACGAATTATCATTGCCATCCAGCTTGGCAATGCTGCCAGCGTTCTGGGCACTTTTCCCATTGACATCGATATGGACGAATTTTTTGATGCCCTATGAGTTCTTTTTCTACCAGTTTGTACATATTATTATTTTCAGTTTGTTTAAATACTTAATAAGTTATAATATTTATTATTTAAGATGTATCTATAATATATTATAGTAAAGTACCACATCAATTTTATTCAATCTTTTTTTAGGTTAACTCCGCACTTTGGGCGGTGCGAGACGTGAGAACCCTACTGTGTTTCTTTAGTTGCCCTTTGCGTTCCTGAGCCGCAGTAGATTCTTTGGAACAATCCCGAAGCCTAATTTTATTTATCTATTTATCTTGTGACGTGAGGAGTGAAATTCTTAGTGATAGCGTGACGAGTGGCAGGACAAAATGGAAGAAAAAAACGTGTAGCGCCGACCCCAAATAAAACGGTACAAGGGCAGAAATATGATGATGATGATGAGGAGTGGAATTCTTAGATCAAAACGCAAAAGAATTTGTAGAAAAATCCTTGCATCGAACATACGATATTTTAGTCCCAAAATAACAATAGCCAACCTTGTGTAAAAGTTCAATGCAAAATAAGATTCGATAAGCGTTAGATTTATAAACGATGTGTTAACAGGGGCATACATCTGTTTGTTTTTTCTGCGTCGCAGCACATTTTCTTTAATAACTTTTAATATTAGTTTAGAAAAACATGATATTTCACTATCATCTTCATGGCTTCCTTATGGAAGTTCTAGGCCGTATCCGATCTATTAATTTATTGCCGGTCTCATGGTTGCAAGCACTAGCTAAAACTACAGTGTGGAAAAGGCCAGAAGGAAAGAGTAGGCAGACCAAAAAAGAAGGTGGGCTGACGATATAACTGATACAGCAGGCAATGATTGGCAAAATTTTGGAAGTGACAAGGACAAATGGAAGGAACTGGAGGAAGCCTTCAACTATGGAGGGGCCCATATCCCAACGAACTTACTAACTTAGATTATAAGAAAAAAAAAACTAGTAACAAATTAAGAATAAAATAGTACCTACTTAGATTTAAACTTTATAATCTTATGTTAAGGGTAATGGGAAATATAGGCTTTTTATTTTATTTTTATTATACGAAACAGGGTGGAAAGCCTCGGAAACTTCTTTTGAAAAAAGAGGATCTTCTGATCAGACAGGTGATGTGTCTGATCCGGCAACTGCTCGACAGTTGATATCGGATGTTGAAATTATAATTATGTTCTAATCGTAGATAATTAACATAAGCCAATAATCAGTCTAATTCTACATAGATAATTTCTCACATATACCTTTGTACTTAAATGGCTGTAAGAATAAGGACATACTATGCCTTAGAAAAGACCACATGGCGTCCTTACCTTCCGCATGACGCAGGTCCTCACCGGACATGATAAGTTCGGGAGGTTCCTGCACCGAATTCATGCGGAAGAAACGCCTGGGTACTACCATTGTGTGAACCGCCCGGAGGAAATGGTGGAGCATACGGTAGAGGTGTGCCCCGCCTGGGCAGAGCACCGTAGTGACCGTCCGGTAGTCGTCCGGACCGAGCCCAAGTCGTCGACGGCGTTTAGTGTTCCACGCGCGCCTCCAGGTAATGTCAGCAAACCGTAAGGGCCCAGCAGGGTCGAAACCTATTGGGGCCATGGGTGATGCGAAAGAGATCCCCAGAGCCCTGGAGTAATGGCAAAGACGGAACAGGAATGGGTTTTTAGTCAGTAAAAGTCCGAAACGCCCTCCCACTCCGCCCAAGAACAGGGGATGTCTTTAGATGATTTTTCCACCCAAAAAATAACCTAGTTAAAATCCATATTCATCAATTTCCTCGCTGCCGTATTGACTGTTTACAACTGAAATTATTTTAGAGTGCCTTTATTGACATACGCACCCTCCTTCTGACACGACCCAATTCTACTTGTTTATATTTTGAACATATAACCCGGAAATGTTGACGTCATACGAATTATGTATTTCTGATGTGTTTTGAAAATCGATTGTTATTTCTAAATATATTGACTGCAAACACTTGTTATTATTGAATAACTGAAGATTATATAATAATAATAATATTTTAATATAATAATTATTTAGCTATATCTTGAAACTGTAGAGCGATGTTTTCAATTAATGAAAAAACTATTAAACTGATTCTGTTCAAATTTTGCATAAATAATCCTTATAGATCTGGTCAACACTTTGGCTGTGTATTATCACGCTATTAGTTGCAAAATCAATTAAGAAGTCTAGTTATTTAATTCTTTGTCAAGGTATTATTGAAGAAGAACTTATTGTAAGTATATTTGTATAACCTAAACCATAATTCAGCAAGCTCTATATAACACTATATTACGACTGTCGGAGCAGTGGTAACGGCCCCCGACTTACAAATTGTAGTTCGCGGGTTCAAACCCAGCCAGGCGCATTACTTTGTGTAATATTTTTCATCGCCACTGCTCTCAAAACGGTGAAAGAAAACATCGTGAGGAAACCGGCATGTCTTAGAACCAAAAATTCGAAAACATGTGACATCCACCAACCCCCACTGGGCGCAAGTGGTGGATTACAGCACATTCCCTCGCCTAGAGAGGAGGCCTGATTCCCAACAGTGGGAACATTATAAGGCCGACTATGCTATGCTATGTAACACATTTTGTATGCAAAAGAGCTGGCGCCACAATGAATTCTAGTGTGAAGTTTGTAGATAGGACAATGCGTTTTCATCTTGACGTCAAGTAGTACAATAACCCATCGGGTTTATAGATCCAAATAACGTGCAATGCCTTACATACAATGAACATCAATCATTACAATGTTTCTAAGATATAACAGGGTTAAATTATAATAGCTGCGTAGGTTACTTAGCAAACAAAGCGGCAATATATCAAACGTCAACTCAAGAAAAAATGGTAGAATGTAAACCATCAATTATTTATTAACACTCAAAGTAACAACTCATGTTAAATGTAATAGGTTTCTGGATCAATAGATCGATAAAAACGCTTCGGTGTCGGATGGCGATTGGATCGAATGCGGCACGCGTGTGCGCACGCAAGGGTACGCAGTGTTGCATTAACTGTCAAATTTTGATATGTCTACATTTTCTACTGATGTCTGACTGACCACTACCATATTACTACTATATATAATATAGCTGCCTAACCTTTTCCCAACTGACCGGCCTATTAGTCTAGTAGTTAGTGGCCCTGACTGCTGTGCTGGAGGCCGTGGGTTCAATTCCCACCCAGAACAAATGTTTGTGCGATGAGCACGATCATATGTTCTGTGTCTGGGTGTAATTTATCTATAATATGTATGTATTTAGAAATATATAAGTATGTTTATCAGTTGTCTAGTACTCATAACACAAACTCTGCTTAGTTTAGGACTAGACGGCGTTGTGTGATATAAGAGAAATATTTAAAAAAAAAACTAGGCGTATTGGCTTTGACTTCCAGTTTAATCGAATGCGGCTGAATCCAAGTACTTTACATGAAGCAACCGCCTATCTCCAACAAATAAGTAATTGGGTAACTCGATAACCCTTTGCAAGACAGCTGTCATATTTCCTAACTTCTGACTTTACGTAACGACTGTTAAAGATCTACAAATGACAGCTGGAGTCAACGTCTTAACGTGCAAGATAGTCATCCATTTACGCTATGCATTACTTAGGAGATTGACCCGTCCGGCTGTTATTATTCTAGCCATCAGCTCCTCTATGCGATAGTGCTAACACAGAGAATAGTATATAGAGACATAACAATAGCGTAGCAAATTCGTAAATTTATTCATTCATTGGCAGACAGTGCGCTGTATATGCCGCACACCGCTTCTAAAACAACAGGACCTGTACCATGACGTTTAAAGTAAGATTGTTTCATTCTCATTTCCAGTGTGGGTAAGACACGGCGCTAGACAACCTGTATAGCTCTGTCTCTTACCCACACTGAAATAAGAATGAAAAAATCTTACTTTGAACGTCATGGTACCCCCGCAGGTGAGCATTATAAAAACATTTTTCCTTTTCCTTTTTTTTTTTTAATAAACGGCAAACGGGTTATCCATTAGAATTTTCAGATTTATACCACTCAAGAACATTTAAAAGCTAAAATAAAGACATGAAACAATTAATTAACGTAAGTGATTTGTACCGATTCCAAGAGCTACAGTTGGCAACACCATGGCAGCGTTTGACGCACACGCAAGTTCCGATCGACGCGCTTCAATGGTCCATTGTCTATTGATTACGTTCATACGACTTTATCATAACCCCATAACCAACCTCTTGGAATTCAAGGCTTCACATATAAGGCATGAACGAGGATTGTTGGGAATCAATTAGTACTGGTGTCTGAAGAATAAGATACCTCATCAATTCGGAATTATTTTTCAACTTGAAAAAAGAATTTGAGTCATATGCTGGAGTACCGCAAGTGCTCATACACCTTTTAGGTTGAAAATCATCTATAATAGGTAATAAAAAAGTTTTCAATGAAAATCATTTTTTCATAGCAAGCTTTTATAGCGCGGTGTATACCTATAGAATTAATATCATCAAGACCATTCCAAAAAGCTCAAACACGATAGGGTTATTTGAGTTCCTATACCTACCTTTCAGGTCCATCATCATCCATCCATCCATCATCAGATCAGCTCGATTTCATAATAATTTTGCATTGTCATCTGATTTACACTTGCATGTAAATCAGATTGATGACAATGAGATGTGTTCAGTGACGAAAAAAAAACTTGATGTGGAAAAGTGTTTTGCGCTAACAGTTACCGTGGTAACTGTTTCAAACAATCCCGCTGCCCTAGTAGGAAGTGCTCATACATCTGCACCTTTTAAGATGAGGACTTCATAATGAACACCACTGTAACGCGGCGTCAAGCCTGAGCCTCATTGGAACCCCATGGCGATGCTGCCAGTTCGCGCAGCAAAAACAATACAGCAAATGCTGCTCTATGGTGTGTACGTCACCTGGCTACTATTCTTCATGTAGTCAACCATAATTTTTTATGACGTAATGACCTGGTTAGTAAGACATGAGCCTAACGTGGCCACTGGGTGTACCAACTCAGATTTCATAGTTTTTTTTTTGTTTAGACCGATTCATAAATTAAGATATTCTATCTTTTCAGGTCAACAAAATGGTGCAAGCCTGTTATGCTCCAGTCTCGACGTATGCAGTTCTCGGAAGTCCCGAAAAGTTACGAGAAAAACAACGAATGATTGATAGTATCCAACATTATGATTGATTGGCACTTCCTTTACTATACATATAATTATGATGATGGGGCCTGACAGCATCGGAAGAAACACAGACAATAAACCGATGCCAAAGAGTTGTTGCAAAAAATTGATAAAAATTGCTCTGAAATTCTGAACAGACAAAACTACGTCAATGAACCGAGTAATTCTTTACAATAATGATGTATTCTATAGAAAAACGTTTTTGACAGCACTAAATGGGGGACGGAGGTCAGTACTTGATATTCCACGAAGCGCCAGCGTCATTGGCAGGGCTCCAATGATTGTCATCGGCTTGTGTATCATATTAAGGAGACAGGTTATATGTTATAATGACCGCACTATGGTTTAGTCATAAAGTAATGATTGTGCGTAACAAAATAAGCGGTAGAAACCGCTTTGTTAATAAAATATGATACTCTAGGTTTAATAAATGATGGTAGAAATCTCTTTCTTCTTAGTAATGACTAACAGAGAGACAAAGAGTCTGGCCCCAAAGTTGGCATACAGTTGAAACACTTGTCATGATTACGATGGCATGATGACTAAAATGGCTGTTTAAACGTTTTACGATGATTTTAATGTGCACATACTAAATTAAATTACGCGAAAGTGAAAGTCGAAAGTATGTAGACTTTAAAACGAAAACCTCTTTAACAAATATAGTAAAGGTATTAATCAAAGTAAAATACAGTACGTAAAGTTTTTCAACTCTGCGAAAACTACACATTTGGGCGCCACGATAAACATTGGTCTGACGTACGCCAATATTTACTTACGCTATGCCAAAAGCTACTTTTTGTCGGTCGAGTCGTCGGCAGTTTTTTAACGGCACTAATTAGTAACTAAACATTGTACTGAAAGATTAGTTCTGGTTCCCCGAATGTGCCACAATTCCGCTTAAAAATATTACTTTGTGTATGAAAATGATGAATTGCGGCGTTAACTTCTGTTTAGGAATACGAAGATCATGGTTTCCATAAAATAAGAATTATTGTCGGACTATAACAAACTATTTTCGAGAACAGTTGCGTTCAATTTTGTAATGAGGCGGTAATTTTGGTAGTTGGAAAATATTTTTTCCCATTTTCCAAGAAATGAAGTTCATATTGTAAACTTTACAATTTTAGCATTGTTGTATTTTCCTACAAAACCGGGGTTATTGGAAATTCAAGCGTATCAAAACAATTGGGTGTACTATGACGTCAAGGACCTATTAATTGTTTGGTAAATATGAGTTAATTACAGTACAAGAGCGAACACCGAAACCACACCAAACCAGAGCCTCAGAATAGAAATCCTTTGTTGACTAACCCAGTTACCTGTTCAAATCATGCTTTATTCCTCTATTTGACATCTGTCAATAAAATTCACACCTACCTTACTTAGCCATAAAATTGAAAATGGAACGATAATCGGGTCTGATCGGGGATAATCGGGTTGTTTAGAGCACAAATCACGTGCAGTGTGTCACAACTTGATGCAGAAACGGCGGGAATGGGCAGTTTACAATGTGGTGACGTCACAGGAGCAGAGATCGATGTGTTTCCCTCAGCTCACGTGTGAAGAAACGTGACGTATAAATCAAGTTGACACGCCATTACATGTAGTGGTAGGTGGCGTTCCTGTTTTGGAGGTAAACAGGCGAATAGCGAGAAATTCTGGGCGAAAGCGACGAGATGCTAGGAATAGCAGTGTAAGACTATAATATTGTGCAGTGACATCCGCCAGAAAATGCCCGAATGTGGGTTGTTGAAATAGTGTTTTGACAAGATTTTGTTTTCGAGTATACATAAAGTTGACTATAGGTAGACAAGCTGAAAAGTTACTCTGGAAATAATGATCCAATCAAGAAAAATCATAGATAGAAAGAAATCTACACTATCGCTATTATTTTCCCAGACGAACGCACTGTTCTTGCCTGACAGGCCATGGCAGACACTTTGCCATGGCCTGTTCAAAGAGACGTCAGCAAACGGACTGGGCTCACTACAGTCGATGCCGGCAGGCATTCACGGCCCTCCGAGGGATGGTTCTAAAGAGTTACAGAGGCCCTGGAACGTAAAAGGCAACTGAAGGAATACAGGTGCATTTAAGTCAGTAAAAGTCGGGCGCTTCCTCTCCCGCTCCAACCAGACAGTGGTTAATTGATGATCTCCCCCTAAAAAGTGGCCACAGTAGTGAAGACGTGAGAAAATCCAAGTACTTAACAAATGTAATAGGTATTTCCCCAATTAAAGCATGTAGGTATAATAAAACCTCGTTAACACTAAATATACAAACATTTTTCGTATTTAAACATAAAAAAAAAACATTTCACATATTTTTACTCACCAATTCTTAGTATTCAGATCGACGGCGTTGTGAAAAAAGTCTGATTGTAAAATTCATTTCATTAAATAAAATTCGATTTTTCCGATTCAGTCATTCACATGCATGCTCTGCCCGTTCGATACCAGCGAGCCGTGCTGTGTAACGAAGGGTAATAAATACGAAATTTTATATTTATGGTAGTATAATTATAATTAACCTTTTGAGTAGCGTAATTAGAGACCCAATAGAAAGACAATGACCGAGCGAACGCCGACGTTCGCTCGGCACGACGTGACAGGGTTTAATGAATTAAACAACGTCAATTGACAATTACTTTTTTTTTCGAGGTAGAAATTCATCAAATGACTATGCCCGTTCTAAGATGGGGGCCAACAGAACCGATGCCCGCTAGGACCATGGGAATTTTTGAAAGATGGAACACAAAGGGCAACTGAAGGGGCACTGATGTGTTTTAGTCAGTAAAAGTCTGACGCTCCCTCTCGCCCCACTCAGAGCGCGAAAAGATATTTGATAACTCGAAAAAAAAAAGATCCGATACCGTAGTCCTGGAACTCAAAGGGCAACTGAAGGGGCACAGGTGTGTTTTAGTCAGTAAGAGTACGACACTCCTTCTCGCTCCGACCAGAGCAGGAAAAGATATTTAAAAAAAGGGGTGACTTCCCTTTGACTGATTCTGACAGCCATTTATCTTAATTCAATGATAAGTGTACTTTCGTTGCAGCATAAAAAAAATAACTGTTTATTCACTAAATAAGGGTATTTATTGCTATATTTCAACAATACCAATTAAACTAATACAAATGAAAAATCCATTATAACCAATGAGGTGAACGAAATGAGATTCAAGTAACCCAATATGCTATCCGAAAGCATACTGATTGTATTTATGTAAAACAAAACTAATAAAAGCATAGACCGCGGTGTCGCAATTACGCTGACATGTTTATTATTGTTCGGTGATTGGCCCGAACAAGGCCTTATCCCAAAAAACGCCTTACAAATGATTCGCCTTAGCAGCGAGAGAAAGTCCAAAGTGTACACACAAGCTCCAAACGCTATTTCAACACATCCCACAATTTAACGCCATATGGCCGATTACAATGAATTATTTAAATATAAATATTACACTGTTTTCTTTGAGTACTATTTTTCTCGCCACATGGTGCAAGCAATTTTTTATACATGACGTAAACCGTAGGCGCATGATAGCCAATTTGTTCTTGAAAGTTCCATTATAATCGTATACACTACACTATTTGTGCATTCTTCAATAATCTAACATAAACAGAGCCAAGTTCAAATCAATCTCTCTAATACATCGATAACGTATATATTTTTTTTAATTGATATAAATTAGTGCTACGCTGCGATCCCACCTGATGGTAAGCAGTGATGCAATCGTTGATGGTAAAGCGCACTAGTTTATTAAAAGCCTATTCACTCTACCCTTGAAGACATCTAAATTATAATCGGACGGGAAGACCGCAGCAGGCAAATTAAAAATCATCATAAAAAGGGCCAAGTTCAAATCAATCTTTACCCTGTATTATAGTTTCGTATGTTTTACATATTTAATTGATTTATTGTTATCTAGCCACGATGTATTGAAATCTGTGTGTAATTAGGTAAAGGTCGGATGTAAAATTATATTTAATCACATGCAGTTGGACTATGAATAGATGCCTATTCTGTCGTGTTTACTATTGTGGATGTCGTCAACACATAAAGGAATATTCCTGAAGGATTTTGCAACCCTCTGGAACATTTATTTATAGTTTGGCATCATTATATACGAGCGAACTAGGAATAAAGAGAAGACCCATTTATTGGTGACTAGTTTTTTTCTACATCTTCGCTTCGTGGCATATCATAGTCACAGAAACCGTAAATCCCGAAAATCTAAACCTACACTGTCTACACTAATATTATAAAGCTCCCAAAGAGACGTTCCAGAGGTTCTCTCTCCTAGAGAGGAGACTTGAGTCCCAGCACTGGGAACATGATAATGCTGATTATGTTATGTATTAAAGCTGAAGATTTTGTTTGTTTGGACGCGCTAATATCAGGAACCACTGGTCCGAATTGAAACAGTATTTTAATGTTGTATAGCCTATTTACATATAACATCGCGCGGGGTACAGCTGGTTAATATAAAAAGGTAAATTTGTGATTTTTTTTTTTATCTCTGAGGCGACTTACGATCTTAGTTGTAGCTTTTGAGACATATGCTGTATTTGATTGTGATTATTGGGTAATATTTTTACTACAAACATATTTGACGCCGAACTATATACACGAGCCAGCTAGCATGGAATGGCAAAAACGATGAAAGCTTTCTACAAAAGAAGGATTTTCCGTAATCAGATCAAGTAAGTGCAGGGACTACCTCTTCAACAATTTCACATCTTCAATCTAAATGGGAGAAACCATTTCCGGCGACATAGGGAAAGTTCAATATCCGAAGTGGACAATCACTTTTTGACACATAAAAAATTGGAAACACACGTTTGAAAAATTCTCGAATTTCTTCTGACACATTTTCCTTAAAGCTTTTTTGCATTGTTTGGAAAATGGAATATATATGTTTCTGAGAGCTCGAGATCTTTACGTCATAATTCTTGGCGTTAGCCGCACTTTTGTTTATAAATTATGAGGCGAAAGTCGTAATGAAGCTGTAACAGTGTACTAGGCTATAAAATATCAATTGTTCGCTGTAACACATCTCTTAGCCACTCATTTGTTATGGAAACTTTTGGCCTTTGTTCTCATCTCTATGAAGAGACTAGAAGTTGCAGTATGAAATATTAGCAGATAGTTTTGACTACAAAATCGACTACAGAGCTCAAAAGCTCTGTTTAGATTCATGACAAATATTGTGATCAATTCAATATTTTCTATCCCTACAAACAAGTAGAAGTTGTCTAGTTTGACTAGACGATGGTCCACTTATTAGAGTGGTCATCTCATTGGAGGACCTAAAAACGCCTGACGCTGCTACAAACGTAGCAATCTACTGGGCCCAAAAAGTTTGAGGGAAGAGAAAATCTTCGACTCGAGAAGAAAAAGAAATAGAAATCCTTGTCAAAAGCAGGCATAATGAGAAAAAGAATGAGACACAAGACTAGTAACTGATTAACTGATATAGTAATCTATACTAATATTAATAATACTAATATTAAAGCTGAAAAGTTTGTTTGTTTGTTTGTAACCAACAAAGACGACAACAAGACGGCGAGCAATGGGTAGCTCGCCGTCCGACCGGTAACCGTCCGGACCGAGCCCAAGTCGTCGACAGCGCGTAATGTTCCACGCGCGCCTTAAGGAGATGTCAGCAAACGTAGGGGCCCAGCAGGGTCGAAGCCTACTGGGGCCAAAAATCTGCTTCTGAAAGATAGACTCGTCCTTGGTACGAAACGCGACGAAGGAACAGGATTGGGTTTTTAGTCAGTAAAAATCTGACACTATCTCCCGCTCCGCTCAATAGCAGGGGATGTAATTAGATGATTTCATAACGAAAAAAACTACTATCATCAAAAACTCTTTCAACTTCATTGTCGATTTCCTAAATTCCCGAAAATGAAAAATCTGTAATCTTCCTTGTATTTTAGCTGTTATGATAATAGAAAACAAACGCCCAGAGCATTGTTTAAAAAACAACACTTCCTTGGCAATATTTATAACTTTCAATGAGGAATCCACTATTCGGATATACAACGTTGTTTACAATGGGCGATGTATCTCCGAATATCTATGAATGGGTGAAGGTTGAAAGAAATCATATGGAGGAAATGAGATTTGGTTTGATGTTTGTTTAAAGTATTCCAGATAATCCCCACGACGTATGAAACAAAGACGCTTTCCGCATTTGTCTGTTTATCCGCTAGCATAGCATAGTCGGCCTTATAATGTTCCCACTGTTGGGACTCAGGCGTCCTCTCTAGGAGAGGGAACGGGCCGTAATCCATCACGCGGGCCCAGTGCGGGTTGGCGAATGTCACATGTCTTCGAATTTTTGGTTCTAAAACATGCCGGTTTCCCCACGATGTTTTCCTTCACCGTTTTGAGAGCAGTGGTGATGAAATAAATTACACAAAGTAATGCGCCTGGCTGGGTTTGAACCCGCAACCTACCACTCGTAAGTCGGGGCCGTTACTACTCGGCCACCACTGCTCTGTTTATCCGCTAACTACTCGCAAACCATGCAACGGATTTTGATGCGGTTTTCACTAAAAGAAGGAGCAATAAACGAAAAAGATTTTTGTTTATGGTTAACAGCCGTGCGAGGCTGGGGTACGTCACTAGTGTTGGTTGAATATCCAGATCAACCCGTTCACGTGATGGTTAATTCAACAATCAAACGAACAACCTGTTATTCCTTAGATAAAGTGTTGGCAGCAGATAATAACAAAACAGAAGTTTTATTTCGATGTAATAGACGTCATATTAATCAATATTTTTTTTTGATTTATGAGAATTCTTCTATTCTCTCGATTTTACTCAAATTTTGTAGCCACCTGATAGCTGTCTTTGACCTGGTTTTGTCGTGGAAGGTGTGCATGCTGAGCAGGCATGGAGGCGACGCATGTCCTGTGAAGTGGCTCCATTTATCAGAATAAAAACGAGGCAAAAAACCACCACAAAGTTTTCATAAAAAGACTCGACTTCGCTGCCTAAAGCCGACTTTAAAAACGAATATTAACTTCAACAAAGACACGACTGGCGCAGGGTTTGTGAGATTGACTGCTGCACTGTGTACAGCAAGTTCGATTCACGCGTAGAACTAATATTTGTAAAGCGTACAGATAGTAGGACCCCGGTCCTACAACGCGTTTACAAGACACCCAGGCCCGTCTGGGTGTCTTGTAAACGCATCCACAATAGAGCAGTAATTCTCGGAGTGTGGGGCATCGGTTTTTTTTAACAATTCATTATATATAATTGAACTACAATACATTAACAAATGAGAATTTCTATACAATAATACGTGTTCTGCAGTTAGAAATTCCAGTAACCGTCGCGTGCAACCTACATTGTGCATATTAGTGTCCTAACGTTTAATAACGTTATGTCATCTACTAACCTGATTTGGTGCTCAAGGAAACTGCTTTTAGTGCTTATTATCTAAGACTGGTTTTGTTGTAAGTTTGTAATATTTTAGTCAGCTTGGCAACTGCAAGTTTTGTATTTGTGCCGGTTTCAAATCTATTGAAAATACGAATATATACAGAGTGTTGATATCGACGCACAAACGAATAGCATGGATTCAGTACATGATTCTGGACCCCCAGTGGTGGAATTTTTCGTCGATTTTTACCTATTTTTTTTAATCTTTACTTTTTTTTAATTTAAACTGTGTAAAAAAATGAATGAATTATTTTTAAAATTAAAAATGTTATCGGGGTTGATTAGAATAACGTTTGTACCTACCCCGGTGACTTTCAATTTATTTAAGTATTTTTTGTTATTTTTTTTACTTATTTTTATACTTACTTAGAATAACGATTTTACAGTTTAAAAAATTACTTTTTTTGTAAAATTTGTAAAAAGCCGACGAAAAATTCCACCACGGGGGTCCAGAATCATGTACAGGATCCATCCAACAACTTAAAAAAAATATGGTTTAAGAAGAGTAATAAAGATGACGATCAGCGACAACAGTGGTTAAAAATTTCATATGAATTGGTAACCAGGAAGTGGATCAAATTTAATTTGTAAGGTTTGACTGCAGACAACCATCGGGACAGGTAAATCTAAATCAAAGCTTATAAAAGTAAGGAACACACATTATAGAAATGTTACACACAATTTGGATTATTGATAATCCATTGACAAAATTAAATCCTCTAGTCTCTTTAGTGCACCAGTAACATTTAAGTGCGCTATTAACCCTACCTTGATGTTTAACAGCAGAATTATTACCAACATGAAGGTAACATTCTGTTTCAACCATCAATCCTTCTTCTACCAATCTACTATGACCGCTATAGTCACCTACAATCGATTTTAGTAGCTGTCTATGACGTCATATATGCACAATTACCTACTAGAATCAATGTTACCTAGTTGGCATCGAATTATTTCTTCATGCCAGTCATGGTCGTTATCAACATTTGTATCATTCTTCAAGTTCCCTTGGATTTTAGAAAAGAGAAAGATTTCTGTGGAATCTTAGTTTCCTCTATTAACATTCACTAACTCTTATCTCAATTTATACGGAGATCAAAATAAATAGGTTTTCTTCCTCATTTCTCTAAGTTTCCCAAACGGGTCTATTCTAAAGTAAATTTGAGATGTGCTTCTCCTTGATATGAAACTCTATTACTACTTGAAGTAGATCTTCTTCATAAATAGTTTTATTTCGATTGCTGTCATATTTTGAGTTCTCTTAATTATTATTCATATTCATAATAGATGATATTTGTAAGTTTATTATTATAGCATTATGTATATATTTTATTGTTTCAATGTTCAATTTTAATAATACTTTATTCTATTTCAAATATTATTTATGTAGATATAGTGCACGGCACGCACATCTACCACAATGTAGTCTTTCTTAACCCAAAGGTTGTCATGTAGAAAATGCCTTGTTGCGTTAAGTCCGCTTATGTATATCACTACTGTACATATACTTAAAAAAAAAAAGTCGTCGTAGCAGTAGTAAGTCGTATCATCTTTCCCAAAGTACATCAATCGTAATTCAGTTTCTTCCAATACCTCGCTAAACAAACCTATTCCTTATTCTGTCTTGTTTTCCTTCGCAATTAACTTTCTAGCCTAATCAAGTCTTATAGCGCAAGATGCTCCTATTAAGGCCTAGTACGCATTAGCCGTCACGTCGCGTGTTCACGGACTAATTACTGTAATTCTGACGCTATCATCCACTTCGTAGACAAATTATATCGTCGTTAAGTTATCTCGACGACCTTCACCGATATTGTGTACTTGGTACGTGGATGTGTCAATGAGTGAGCAGCGTAGTGGCAAATTGCTGGGTTAATTTATTAGGTAATGGGGTTATGAGAACGTCTAAAGTGGATTCTAGCATTGATATGTTTAGTATCAGAGATTATCCAAGGCAAAGTTGGGATTTGGCTGACTTGCAATAAATTGGGTTGCGGGATTGTTTGAAACAGTTACAGAGGCTCTGGAATGCAAAAGGCAAGAAATGTTTTAGTCAGTAAAATTCTGATACTCCAACTCGCTTTGATTAGAGTGGGAGAAGTTCTTTGATGATTTCCCACCAAAAAAACATTTAAGCTGTATTAGTCTACATGTTGCTAAAGGTTTCCTCCATAGTCTTCCAGTCTTCCCAGATTTTTCTGTATCATAAATGCCTCAAAGTGGTCAACCCTAACCAGATTTAAACGTAGTCCGTAGTACTATCACATTCCATCAGCTCAGAAGACACTAATTGGACTGTATAGTTATCCGGTAAGGACCAAGTCTGGATCGACAGTGTGTCGTGTTCCACGTACACCACAAAAAGATGTTAGCAAGAATGACGGGAGCAGTTAGGGCCAATGCCTGCTGGGACTGCAGGATTGTCTGAATTCAATGAGTTGCCGTGTTCCTGGATCGGAAAGGACTACTGAAGGAACACAGGTGGGTCAATAAGTCTGATACTTCCGTTCGACCCAGATTGAAAAAAATGATTTGATGATTGGGACCCACGTATAAAAAGGTTGCACTGTTGTAGAACACTGTTGTACAAGTTGGGTTAAAAAACCAGTTACTCCTTCTTTTCTGTGTGGGTTTTCCCCTCATCAAGTTTTTATAAGACTGCTCATTTTGGACATTCTAATAATATGATCTTCAATGACAATTTTTTTTACAACTGATAATGTTTGAGAAAGCTTTTGTAGTAGCAATAGCGCATATTTAATTTATAATTTTAGATCACAACCTGATAAAGCAATAATTAAGTTCAGACGGATTATTCTCTTAAAGTAATTTCATGCCCATAAAATATTCTGAGTGAGAGGAAATGATGGATCTTTATAATTAATTATGTAAACATCCGTGTCTGAAACATGAATTAGTGCTTTCATGTTTTTTGTAATACTTATTTCGCATTTTCGGTGTTCAGAGAGCAATACGAAAAGGAAATAAAGGGAACTAGCAACATCCACCGCGTGGAATTAGCCTTTTTTGTTATTTTGACGTATAAGTTATTTGACTGTAAAGTTTCATCCAAATCCATTCAGTCGTTTAAGCGTGAAGGAATAACAAACATACACACACAGGAAAACAAACTTTTGCCTTTACAATATTAGTGTGATGAAACCTCTTTGCGTGACGTGAACTTAGGAATAGAATGCCAATTGAATGTTGGTGATTATGAAAAAATCACATCATCATTCTCTTGCCCTAAAGGAGCCAGTGGCTAAAATAATAACAGACCGTTTGTCTGTCGATCTCCAGGGTTAAGCAACGTTTACAGAGATCGGTCGGTTTTTCGGAGTAAATATTATCTAAAATTAATTAACCAATTACCAATTAATTAATTACCTATTAATGTTAATTTCCTAATGTAAGTTGTATTTTTGGAGTACAATAAAGAATATCTATCTATCTATCTATCTATTAACGTCTAAGAAGGTACACACAGCGAAATACTTCAGACACTATCTGATTATAATCTATCTATTATTCCCTTTTCTAGACATATCATCTCTCACACAATCAATCTATTATTATGACAATATTACGTTTCTCACAAATCAGTAGACAAAATAAACACCAATGTTTATTTAAATATTAAAAAAAAAATACAGCAACCCTAACTCTAACGACGAAGGCCATTTTCTGCCAAGACTATTTCCACGACAGTAAATTAAAAATTTCTCTCGGGACTAATTAATCTCTTCCAACAGTTTATTTAAACAAAGAAACCAGGTCAAGAAAATCAAAACCACAGCAGAAAAACTATCTAGTGTAACCTTCGCAATTAACGAATGACGTATAACGTTACAATAAAATGGAAACATTTAAAAAGTTTTTAGTGTGCGCGACATAACATCACGTTTCGTCTTTACACGCCGATAGGCTTTCCAGGCGTGTTCAAATTCAAAAAAAGAATCTGGCTATACTGTTATAGCCAGATTCTTTTTTTGAAATTGATTTTCGAATTGTTTACGAATATTTGTGGTTAAGAACGTGTCAAATCAAGAGTGCTAAGCCATATTCTCCTGTCGATGGAAAGGGAAAAAAAAACGTGTCAAATAGTTTTTGGCGGGATTTTTTCGATTTAAGTTCGGAGTCAGTTTTAATTATTCAAAAATAGATTCCTAAGTACATATCATTATGTAAAATTGCTGTAGTTTTGTATCTCAAGACTCGACACAACTGGACAATGTGGAATCATTAGCGCGCAATTTCAACCGGCGCGATCTCGTTAAAATGAAGCTGAGAATTTTATTGTATTATTGACTACCTAGCGAAGCTTGCTGAGAAGGCTGACTCGATACATTTGCTGTTGAATACGTTCTGCAAAAAACATCCTCATTCTAGTGAAAAAAAAGTGACTGTATTTGATATCCGTAGATACTTTCTTAGATTCTTCCACTTCACATTATCGCTTACCTTCAGGTTTGATAGTGGTCAAAGCCTATCAAATGATAAAAAAATAACTCCTATATTATTTTTATTATTTCTAGACTCCAATATCAAGCAGTCTACCTTTAGCATCAGTTAACAAAAAAGACAGGAGAACAGTGGTAACCGAGTGGAAACGGCCCCGACTTACGAGTTGTAGGTTACGGGTTCAAACCCGTTCAGGCAAATTACTTTGTGTAATTTATTTTATCACCACTGTTCTCAAAACGGTGAAAGAAAACATCGTGAGGAAACCGGCATGTCCTAGAACCAAAAATTCGAAGACATGTGACATCCACCATCACGCCCTGGGCCCGCGTGGTGGATTACGGCCCATTCCCTCTCCTAGAGAGGAGGCCTGAGTCCCAACAGTGGGAACATTATAAGGCCGACTATGCTATGCTAACAAAAAAGACAGTCAATAGGTTCAGTAAACATAGCAGAGATAATAGTACTATTGTAATAATTCACAACGTAAAGTCATAATCATTATGTCAGAAATCTCGACACAACTGGGCTATGTCCCCAATGAGAGCATGTATCGTAACTACCACTAATTAAGAATAAGATGGCAACGCGGGCCAGTGTCATAGAAGAAAAGTATATTAAAAAGAAAAGTTTTTCAAGCGAAGCACCACTGATTTTGAATAATTAATGTTATCGTGAGAAATTCACGGAATTTCCGAAACGAGTGACGAAGATATTCGTCACGGTGGAAAGAGCTAGTTGTGACAAGACAAGACGGGTGGCTTGGACACATGCCGAGGGTGCGCACTAGATTCCGAATCCAATCGGTCCCATCCTACTCTTCCATGTTTAAACGATTCTGGTAACCGCATCTGGAACACTTTGTGTGGGATATGATTTCCAGTTAAGTTTTCTTTTCCTTTGAAGGATGACTCAATTACGTATTCTAAGCTCAAGTTTTGGGTCGAAATTAAAGTGAAAGGTATTTTCTGGGAAGCACTGAAATATAATAGGGTTGATCTCTTTATGATTTTTTCGAATTACATGGCCCTTGTGTCCAGGTTCGTAAGCGACTGCGTACCGGAAAACGCAGCATTCAAAGGGCTTCTACAAGATGGATCCTCAACCTGGTGAAGGTCGCGTGATCCGAGGAGCATGACAATCATTTCAATATACGCCTTATGATCATACTACATCACCCTTTGTTTTGTAATCTATACTAATATTATAAAGCTGAAGAGTTTGTTTGTTTGTTGAACGCGCGGTTCAGGAACTTCTGTTTCGAATTGTTTTTTTTTTTTGTAGTGTTGGACAGCTCATTTATCTAGGAAGGATATTGACAATATAACATCATGCTACGACCAAAAGGAGCGGAGCAGTAACCAAAGACCCTAGTGAAACCGCAGGGGGCAGGTTCCACTCCGCTCTAGAGCGAGAGAAGTCATTAGATGAATTACCTTTAAAAAAAGATGGACGTAAATGATAAAATCGACTCCAAGGGCTTGCACTTGATAGATCAACACTATTAACTTGTAGAAATACAGGTACCAATAAAACAAATAATGGAACAACGCTATAACACCGCGTCGGCCATGTTTACATCGCCGATATAGGCACACGTGCGCGTGCGCTGGTTACGCAATGTCACCGGCTCAACGGTGAGAGTCACTGATTCATTGATTGTGGAACAGTGATCGATCGCGGCATTTTTATGCTAAATTATGTAAATTTTGTGAAAGAAAACTTTCTTTTGAATGTTTTTCGAGCCCTTTTGAATGATTTAAGGTGTGGCGGGAAAATGTAACGACGCGTTTTCATAGAAACTGGTTTAACCGTAGTGAAATTTTAGCCTTTTTATTTGGCTTTACAAACCAATGCCTAGGTAGGTTAGCTAACTAAACATCATCATCATCCTTATTTGGGGTCGGCGCAACACGTTTTTTCTTCCATTCTATCCTGTCAAAAGTCATGGTTAGCTAACTAAACACAAGGCAAAAAAAATCTTATTTATTTATTTAAACTTCATGAACTGTGGTGGTACATAGGCGGACTTAATGCCACAAAGCATTCTCTACCAGTCAACCAATCACAAAAAAAAACAAAATCTTGTTCGACCCGCACAATTCCTACTAATATTATAAAGCTAAAGAGTTTGTTTGGTTGAACGCTCTAATCTCAGGAACTATTGGTTCGAATTGAAAACTTATTTTATTGTTCAATAGCCCATTTAGCTTCCCTTGTTTTTTTTTTTTTGACTCACTGACATTTTCACAATTCAAAAGTGCCTATAATCGTTCTATTTGAAATAAACGTTTCTGATTTCTGATTTCCATTTAACGAGAAAAGTTATAAGGCTATATTCACGCTACGACCAATAAGAAGAAGAAGCAGTTACTGAAGGCCCGTATGAAAGGGTGGGGGACAACAGGTAATAAAATATATTATTAATACATAGAATAGAGTAGATTGGCTCCGACCTAAATGGATTGCACATCTATATTAATTATGAAAAAATGTTTTAAAAGACGTGAATCTTTCTTGAAATTGTGAACGTGAGTTAGTTCTCTAGTCCAAAACCACGTTCCAAATAGAAATAGTCTATCTACTTATTACAAAACTAACGTGTAGAAAATAGGGAAAAACAACTACCTACTAGAGAAACAAGTTGTTTGGAGATTCTATGAACACATAAAATTGAAGAACTAAATACTTCCATACCTGTAAATCAGACGATAAATTGGCCCATGACGGTTTTTTTGCTCCAGTAACATAAATATTTTGTTCTACAATAATCTATTTATGTATCGATTTGAAGAGTGCTGCAAGGAACAGCAAGCAACAAAAAACAAACAAATCTCCTACTTCCGTAAAAAAACAGTATTTAAGTAAATATTTATGCGTGTTAATAGAAATCAGTATTTAAAACGTCTAAAGTAGTCTGCGAAATTCTAAAGCGAGAACTACACTAGACCGACGCATACGTGGACCACGTCTGATTTGTACGTAGCAGCGCATTACGTGGCGTGGATCCAATGTAGCTCTGCAGGTCTAGTTACCATTTAAACTGTATGAGACCGATGCGCCTAGATCGGCGTACGTGGCCCACGTTTGCGCAATGTAGTTAACCTTAATTTTCTTAAGTTTTCTGCAGTCTCAAGTCGTATGTTGATTAAAATATGATTGGCAGCCGTAAAGCTACAACTACATTAGACAGACGCACACGTGTAACACGCCTGATTTGTACGTAGAATGACGTCGTGTGGCGTGGATCAAGTGTAGCTCTACAACTCTAGTTTTCATATAAAATGTATGGAGGCCGACGCGCCCAAATCGGCGTGTGTGGCACATGTGTGCGCAGTGTAGTTCTAGCTTAACATGTATTTATTTACGGAATTATAATCTTTAAAATCATCAATACTGAACTGAGAGAGTTCTCTCAGTTCGTCTAACCCTATAGAATAGCTATTTCATAAAAAAGTAAAAAAAGTTGAAGTAGTAAACTAAGTAAGTAAACTTAAGAAAATTTAAATCTCACGGGTTACTCTCCTCTTTCAGCTTCAATGACTCGCAAAATTTGTTACAAGAGTGACGTAATTACGGAAATAAAACGGGGTTTGTCCTGACTAATGAAATACTGATGAAAACTTCTTCGATTCGATTTCAACCCGAGAGTTTCAGACGGAAACATTTATCACCAACGTAATTAATACTACATTAATTATTTCGCAGGTGCTTAAAAGCGATACAAGTAAACAAAATTACGGTTACCAGATGCTGGAACTAAACCTCAATTTAACCAATAAACATTTAAACTTCCCGAGAAACACCGTCAACTTATCGAATTTCGCGTTAAAACGATAAAATATTTTATTTTATGATTTTAAAACATTAAGGTTTATTGATTAGGTATAACATGTAGCCATCTGAAACGGTTATACTTCCTAATTAACGTTATGGCTTGTGTGACACATTTTTCGTTATGTAAAATATAATGACTCCATCAAAATAACGTTATACACGCGACATGACGTTAAAGTCAGGCAAACCTCATAATTTATGAACTTTTTTTTTAAATTAATATAAACCAGTGCTTGACTGCGATCCCACCTGATGGTAAGCGGAGATGCAATCATTGATGGTCAGGCGCACTAGTTTATTAAGAGCCTATTCACTCTAGCCTTGAAGACACCTAAATTATAGTTGGATGGGAAGATCGCAGCAGCCAAATTGTCCCAGTCCTTCGATACTGTGTGTGTGTGTGTGTGTGTTATTTGAACTTAAAAAATATTTGTACAATGTCCCTTTTTCAGTTTTAAATCGGATATATTATATTTACACAAACATTTGTGCACTTAGCCGCATATTAGGATAATCTCAAGTTTCCAAATAACGACACGACAGATAAAACGCGCCTTTTCTTATTTTTATAACATCCTTTGACATGAATCAGCGAGCAAATAAACGATAAAGTCGATTCCTTGAAACCTCGGAGGTTGCTGCACCTTGCAAAAACTCCAAATTATGTTCACGCCTCTCCAATTTCGGCCGACGATAATCAAAGTTTCAATAAAAATACGCATTACCAAGTTCACTTGTCGCAAAAGGTTAAATCCGTCCGCCATTTTCGATTGAATTGCGGTATTAACTTGTCGAAGTTTTAAGGCTGTGTTCAAAGATATCGATGTCGTTCGCAGAAAAAAACGTCGTTTCTTTTTTCTTTTTAGATTTTTCAAACATATCGTCGAAGAGTTCCAGCTACTGAGTCGTTAGCCAATAAAATGGTGACAGTATGTATTTTAACGAAGTGCAGGTCGTGGAAAAAAGTTAATGGTGATTGAATGAGGACGAGCACGCTCCGGTGGTCGCGAGGACTGCTGCAGCTGATGCGGACTGAATCACTTTTTCTTTGGGTTGCCAACAAAATTAATGGGCCGTCGTAATGTTCCAGGCAACCCCGAAATCTGTGTTTTCAAACAAACTTTTTTTTTGTTTTTTTATTTGGCCAACATGTAATCGAGGAAACAGTAATTGTCTATTAAAAATTTTCTACGGAGATTTTGATGTATAATTTATATTTGAATAAGGAAATCATAAAATATGTAATAGCAAACAGCATAAGTCCGGCCGGCAGTGTAAAATAATAAATGAAAATTGAAGCCGTCTGAAGGAACGTGTAATTAGTACTGGAAATCTTCCGTGAGCGCGAAAACACCGCTGACTGAACAACAAAGTATTTTCTTAACAATTTATCTCCAAAGAGAATTTATTACGACATTTCCACAAAATAGCTGAATTATTTAGAATAAGGCCTTGACATGGTCGTGGGACCCAGTAAAACATGCGTCTGGCCATCGTAACTGTTATGAGAGTCGGGGCAATAAACTATATACTGGATCAAATTAAACAACGAAATGAGGCAACTAGTTTTTTTTTCTTGTAGAATTAAATGAAAACTTGTTGTTTTAATCCTAACATAACTCTGGATTTGTTTTGTTACATGAAACATATGGATCTGTTCGAGCGGAACTGGAGTAGGTAAATGTTTACAGAGATTGGAAAGACAACATTCGATCTAAAGTCAAAACGATCCACTCTAACTGAATATTTAATAAAATCTACGAAAGTCAAAGATCATGTTTTTAAGGTTCCGTACCTCAAAATGTCAAAACGGAACCTATTATAGGATCACTTTGTTGTCCGTTTGTCTGTCTGTCAAGACCCTTTATCTCGGGAACGCGTGAAGGTATCGAGTTTAAATTAAATAAAAGATACGGCCGTTTATGTCGCAAATAACGTATATTTCGACACTCTCAAGGGAATCAAAATTCATAGGGTTATTCCTGTTGAGCCAGAATCCTGAAATTTGGCGTAAGGCAAGGTCTTATAGCACAGGTATAGAAATAAATCAGAAAACAATAAACTTGTTGTTACGTCAAAAAAAAAAATTTTTTTGCAATTCGGAAAAATCTTCGAGACTCCATTCGGGAATTGAATTATTTACATTGGTAACTTTGTACGGAACCCTCAATGCGCGATTCCAGCTCGCATACTCAGTTTTTTTAATAAAATAAAATGACGCAAACTTTTATCCCGTAAAGACAGGCCAACGAACGTCTGACTAATTTCTGCAACCATGACCCGCCTTAGCTAATCTTACTTCATCTAACAGATCATCAATTTTCCTCAAGCGAATATTACACAGAAAAGATTACCTGATTCACGCTTTTTCTAAAACATCCGAACTAACACATCGGAACAGTAATATAAACAAAAAGGTAATGAGAATTGAGGCTCAACACCTTTCAAACATATCATACACAACTTAAAAGAAAAAAAAGAATAAAAAATTAAGCACAGAAAAAAAAAATGTGTTCGAAAATCGAATTCGAAGCCGGCGGAATCAAAATGTAAAAAAGAATATTCGGAATGTGTTAAGAATATTGTGGTATTGTAATAATTCGGATTATATGCGGTTTTCCTCCACAGTTCATTGGAATAGGGCGCGCGTTGTAAAATGATTTCTGTGCCAGGTTTTCTTTTATGATATTTTAATGTTCTCAGAAAAACTAATCGGAGATACTCAGGATTTTCTGATATTATAAGTATGGGCTACGTGATTGCAGTCGTGTATAATCTAGCTGGATGATTGGAAATCCCATAAGGACAATAAACGAATTTGGCGTTTCTAATGTTCCAAAGATTAAAATAGACTAGTCTTGCATTCAGTCCAAGTATTTTTAGCTACGGTTTTCTGTTTAGCGTTTATTATTAGAACGAACGTACATTACATGTGCTGCATGTCAATGTTTCAGGCTATTTTTACACATACTTGAGAAATGCAGAGAAACAGACGCTGGTTATAATTAACATAAGAAAGTGTTCTATAACTATAGAACACTTTCTTATGTAATTCATATGTAATTCTTAATGAAATTTCAACATATTATTGTTAATTACAAAATTATACATCCTCAAGGTTTCGCAGTGTTATTAAAACTAATTGCCTCTTTCAAATTGTCTTAGAAGTGGTTTAACTAAACAAAATCGTCGTTAAGAAGTTATAGACAGGAAATTAATTCTTTACTTTTTTTTGTGGGCATCATCAAATGACTTCTACCGCTATGGGTGGAGCATGAGGGTGTGTAATACTTTTACTGACTAAAACTCAAATGTGTTCCTTCGATTGCCCTTTACGAGGGCCACGAGAACTCTTTCGAACAGTCCCACAGCGAAGGGAATGAATTCTAGCGTGACGGTTGTCTGGCGAAAACGGGAGAATGAAGAGTGATGCGTCTTTCCCATGTAACATGGGACAAGGGAGTTAGTAAGTAGTATATAGCTCAAACGACCATGAAAACTATGATCGGATAAGACAATGTTTAACCTCTTTAAAAAAAGGAAGTGGTTCTTAATTCGACTGAATGTTTTATTTGAATGTTATTTTAAGTATCTTCGTCAATTGTCAATCGTTTTAAATGAAATGAATCAACTAAAATGTTGCTAATGCTGGATATCTCAATCAGGTTACAATCGTTTCGTTCGCGCCGAACGCCTCGAGTAGGCCACGCCTCCGATTCCTTTGTTATGACGTCATCTCAACGCTCAGTCACGTGGTCAGAACAAAGGAATCGGAGGCGTGGCCTACTCGAGGTGTTCGGCGCGAACGAAACGATTTTAACTTGGCTAGGGGTGCTGATCAAATGGACTGCAAAACATTTGTAAAATAGTACAACAGCAAATAACCAAAGTAAGCCAGTCTTTTCACTTGACAGAGAAAGAAATCGAAACCGTTGCTTGCTGGTTGCTATTAAGCACGCTAATTGGCTGGCGTGAAGAGAGCGTGACATAGCTGACGAAAGTCTGGCTCTAACTATGGGGCTGGCTGCTGATTATATGTTCCTGGTAACACTGGAATTATACAGTTTTTAAGCTTTGGAAAGTCTATTTAAACTGAAAGTTACTCTGTGGTACTAAGGCCTAAAAAATACTTTCCTTAGTCCATATTAATCGGGTTGTGGAATCAAAAAGATTTTCACGTACTTACAATAGCTGACTTAGTAAGTAGTACTTTTAGTGGGTGACGTCATTATAAGTATCAAATTTAAAAAAAATGGATGGATTGTGTGAAAGATCGTCTAGAAATGAGGTGAATATTGAGGTAACGCAAAATAGAGACGTATGGAAAAAGAAAACATTATTATGCTGCACAAGATAAGGATAAAATAATGTTTTTTTTTTGTTTTGATTGGTTTGCCAGCAGAAAATCTAGTCTATTATGCAGGGCTGCGGGATTGTTCGGAACAGTTGCCGTGGCCCTGAAACGCTAAGGGACAAAGCTGGGTTTTAGTCAGCAAAAGGGACAAAGCTGGGTTTTAGTCAATAAAAGAGACAAAGCTGGGTTTTAGTCAGCAAAAGAGATAAAGCTGGGTTTTAGTCAGTAAAAGGGACAAAGCTGGGTTTTAGTCAGTAAAAGGGACTAAGGGACAAAGCTGGATTTTATCAATAAAAGGGACAAAGCTGGGTTTTAGTCAGTAAAAGGGACAAAGCTGGGTTTAGTCAATAAAAGTCTAACACTCCATATCGCTCCCCCAAAGCCGGATAAGGTATTTGATGATTTACCACCACAAAAATAAATGTGTCTATGCGGCAATGTACCGGCAATACTTCATGATAAGAAATAATGAAAAAGAAAACATATATTTTTCAATGTCAAGGCAAAACAATAAATAGCCAATGAAATACTAGCAGAACATTACAAAAAGGAAGTAGACATCGGAACAATAGATATCGATTTCTTATTGCATATAATGGTTACGGTAAAAAAATAACAAAGACTTCAATCCATTACGTTTTAGCACATAGCTAAAAGTTCAAGGGAAATCTTTATGTTTACTGAAATATTACTATAAATAACGGAAACGATTCGTTTTGTGTTTACGAATTTAGGCCAACACTTGTCCAAACATTTGTCTCCAAACGTTTGCTCCAACGCAATTCGTCAACGATGCAAAGTGGGCCGACACGGACAATAAGTGCCAGAGATCCAGAATCCAGCATTTACACTGAATTTTATCTATAGATGGATAGGAAATAGAACAGAAACAATATTCCAGGAAAATGAATGTTAATGAGTGTTTCTGGTCGTCCAAATGTCGGCAACAAGTGGGTCAGCGCTGATGATGTGGTGTCACCAGACCACCATGCTTTCATGGAATCGCTTTTACTGGAAACATGGTAAAAGTAACTGTCAAACATGTTACGAATATGACGTTGCTAAACCTACATAAGATTTTCTAGGACTCGTAAAATGTTTATCTTACTTTTGAGCTAGCTTTAATCTAACAGTTTTATTTATTTATCGGTGGGACATCATCCATTGACTTCTCGCGCTTTTGGGCGGAGCAGGAGGGTGTGTCAGACTTTTACTAACTAAAACCTAAAAGGGTTCTCTTTCGCACAACCCATGGCCCCAGTAAGCTTCGACCCTGCTGGGCCCCTACGGTTTTGCTGACATCTCTTTGAGGTGCGCGTAGAACACTACGCGCCGTCGACGACTCGAGCTCGGTCCGGACGGTTACCGGATGGGCAGACGGCGAGCTACCCATTGCCCGTCCGCGGTGGTTAATCAAACGGATACTATTGAAAGTTTACTTTCTAATGTAATTTAACACTAATATTTAACGACTAGACTATTAAGACAAGTGGTCGTTAATTTGTTAAAGAAATACAATACGAAACCGCTACTGAGATTTTCGTTTGAAGAAGTGTGACTCACTTTCAAACAAAATGTAAACAAACGCTGTGAATAAGCACATTAATTAACCTACTAGATAACTTTACACAAGACATTATATCCTAATAAATATACAATTTACCATGTTGGACCAGATTTTTTATGACTACTTAAAAATATAATTCTTAAAATTTTCGATTAATTACAAACACAAATATGGAATGTATCTTCAGGGAATTTCAGAAATGTAAAGCGTGGTCTTAAAACGCAAAAGGCAACTGAAGGACACAGGTAATTTTAAACAGCAAAAATCTGACACGCCCTCTAGGTCCACTCTAGGGCACGAGAAGACATTTGACAATTTCCCACCTCAAAAAAAAAGCTACATTTAAAAAGTACTATGGATGACAGAAGATGTTCTCGTACCTACATATTTCCTCTGCCCTCTTTAGCTAATACAAATAAAAGTAAAAAAGGACAATCTCTATTCTTACTAGGATTCTCAGACCACACAAGCAAACAGTCAAAAACTAATGACTTCGTCTTCCAAAAAAGAAATGTCAATACATTTGGCGAGTTGCCGTCTCCGTCCGTTACCAGCATCGGACTGAAGTAGGTCAATACATTATTTATAACAAGCACGTCACTGTGTTGCAACGCTTCTGACAGCGCAAACAATGCACGTTGCTGTAGCGTGTTATATATCGTGTTGCACTACAGACTCTGTTTTTGGGGTGTGGAATGTTGGTTGGAAAAGTTATGGCGCGCTAAAATCTACGAATTTAGTGTTCGTAGGGCTATGAGGAATTCTGTTTGGGAGTATGAATATTGCTTATTGTAATAAAGCTTAAAACTAATGTCATGGATAAGTTAAATATGGTTGAGATGGTGAATCACATGCGTATCCCGAGGAAAGGAGAAATGCTTCAAGTCGTTAACAATTAATTATGAAACCTTTACAACCTGTGTGACTTTTTTTTCAGTGGGAAATCTTCAAGTGACACAATATTATACTTTAGTTGACTAAAACCCACCCATGTTCCTTCAGTTAACGTGTACGACTAAAGATGAGTCTCCAAAGATCTTGTTTTGAATTTTCTTTTTAAAGTGCACATTATGCAACTTTATCAAAAAGCAACCCTTAGCATTACTCCGACTTAAGAACCGTTGCTAGCTTTTAAAATATCCTTTTAAAGGAAAAGAGATTACATAGGAAAATCTTGTAGTTTAATATGGTTGGCATAGTATTGTATCAGGCGTAGTACACTGCAAAGGTTGTTTTTATTAAAAATTCTTCAAAGAACAGACAGAGACACTTAAAATACCATTATTTAAATACCTTCTTGAAAGTAAAAACGGAATGCTTATAGGATCACTTTGTTGTCCGTCTGTTTGTCTGTCAAGACCCTTTATCTCAGGAACGCGTGAAGATATTGAGTTCCAATTGAAACTATATAGGTACATACTTAGGTCATAGCTGTGGAAAAAAATCAGACTTCTAAGTTCGAAAAAAAATAGCTACGGCCATGCAAAAAACATTTATTTCGACACTCTCAAGGGAATCAAAATTCATACGGTAAGTATCCTATTGACACAGAATCCTGAAATTTTCCATAAAGCAAGGTCTTATAACCCAGTCAAAGAATTAAATCTGAAAACTGTAAATTTATTGTAGTCACAAAAAAACTATTTTTGCGATTCGGAAAAATCTTCGAAACCCCATTTGGGAATTGAACTATTTACATATGTAGGTAAGTTTGTACGACACTCAATGCGCAAATCCAACTCGCACGTCTTTTTATGTTATTTTCACAAAGAGCGGCAAGAAATACAGTTTCGAATAACCAATTACAGGGATTAAGGATTATTAAAACACAATTTGCAAGTAGATACAACGGTAAACAAAGTCAATAGACTCATCAAGAGATGAAAAACCTTGCAATTACGCAACTAGCTCTATATTGGATATATTCCAACGGAACAAAGACTTGCTTTATTACACGTAAATCATTGTTTGTGAAGAGCTAATTGCCGTTGATGCATCCTTTATGGTGTTTTTAGAACATAGAATCGTAAAAATTATGTTTACTAAAATTAAGCTGTATTCATTTCCTTTTCAGAAATTCCTTTCAGCCCTAGCATTTAGGGACTCAGCAGGGCTGATGCCTGCCTTGGCTGGCCTCTTAGTCTTTTACTGCTGCACTATTACCCTACATATACACTCTGGAGGACCTAAAAACGCCACTCACGAAGCTATAAACGTGGCAACCTATTGGATCCAAAAATTTAGAGGGGAAAGAAAACCATCGATTCGAAAAGAAGAAGAAATCTGGATATTGAAAATTTTCTTTGTGGTAGACCACGAGGGAGATGGCGGGACGAACTAGACAGATTTCGTCAGAAAGAAGGAGTAGATGGAGTACTTTTGCCCAGGAATGAGACAGAACAGATTAACAAAAAAAAAAGAAAAAGCGCTAGCTCGCATCCAATTTAATTTGCCCAGCTTTAGTAAGATTAGTTTTTTGAATTAAGAAATCATCAGCTCATCTATTCTTTCCTGCTTTGGGTAGAGCGAGAAGCCGTGACAGGCTTTTACCAACTAAAATCCAACTGTCTTCCTTCAGTTGCTCTTTACGTTCCAGAGTCACGGTAACTCTTTCGAACATCCTGCATCCTTAGCCTCGGCAAGATTGGTGTTAATTTTTCTGGCTTATGGCTACTCGAAACATCTATTAAAGAACTACGACTTGGACTTCAAAAGAGACTTTGACCCCTGAATTTGTTTCGGTGTTTCTTCTCAGGTCAGTCAGCTAGGAAACACCGGCCTCATCTAGTTTAAACTGACGAAAAAATTTACGATTAAAACCTATTTGCAAAATAAATATCATTTATCATTTAAGAAGCCAAACGACCTAGGCACGGAGGAGACTCGATATGGTGAACCAACCTTGGCAAGGGTTGCTTGAGAAGACCCTAGCAACTGTTATAAAACCATGAGTTTCTCTATACAGCCCGAAACCCTGTTAGGTTTATTTCGTCTTGCGTAAGCGTAACCCAGTGCCTGCTTCAGAGTGAGAATAAAAACATGAAATCAGGCCGAGGTTGCAGCGTTCGATTTGCTATGCGAATTAAACTAGTTTGATCGATTTAATTGACGTATGCTGTATCTACGCAGATCACTGTCTGTTCCGTCAGTGAAAGTCCACACGAATAATTTTTAAATCAAAACAAAAAATTGTTGAAATAATTACTGTAGATTTTGTAGGCGGATTTTCCTTTGAGAATAACCACCAAATTGTGTGTTAGAAAGTTATAACAATCAGAGATAATTTGTTTTCGGCCTAGAACACCACGGCGGGAACAATTTGCATTGTGTACAATTTTAATGGAAATGAAATCAAACTACATTTTTTTTATTTGGAACTTTTTAACCATACTTAATTAATGCCTGCAATCACATCTACGTAAGACGTTATGAATGAAAAATAGTATTTATTTTGTAAATATAAATAATATGGTACAACACCTAACACCTTTGCGCGTTATTATTTCGTCAAATTTAAGTTGATGTGGCCATTGTTTCCTAATTGACTACCCTAAAATGAAAAACCGAAAAAAAAACTCAGTGGTGGGTGTAAATCGGTAAAAGTTTGGCACGCCCTTTTACTCCACCCTAGCGCGAGAGAAGTCAATTTACGATTTTCCACCTAAAAAAAGGAGGGTGAACAGAAACGAAACTTTGATCAGTTTTATGCTGTAAGTAATATTTAAATAATGTGAAAATACCCTTGTTACCCTTACATTCCTATTCACCTCGTTTGATACATAGATAGAATATTCTTTATTACGTGTAGATACTATAAAAGTTACAGAAAAGATATATGAAAATGACTTAATGGGCGACGTTTTTTTTTTTAGAATATAGAATTCATCAAATTACTTCTCCCACTTTCGATGAAGTGAGAGGGAATGGTAGATTAAAACGTACCTGTGTTCCTTCAGTTACCCTTGCGCCACTCGGGCGTAGTTCTGAGCGTGATTTCTGTTGCTACGCTTGATTATGACAGCATTACCCACTTTACTCTAACATTTTGATTAACACAGTCTAAAGAATACTTCACCTATACCGACATCAAAATAACCGGTTTCAGAGCTGCAGTTCCTCAAGTGCACTCTTAGCCAACTATTTACGGCCTCCATTTTACGGCATAAGGTTTCAAATGTAAATGTATGACGTCAATGAGCACAGGCGGCGCAGGAGTGCGCAAACTAAACCCGAACCGCTTTATGGCGGCCGATACACTCGTAAAGGAGACTGTAAACTGTACATGTAATAAAAAGGTCGCATACTTTACGCCTGTAAAGCCGGGTACAGACTGCTGTAACATGCAATGTAACAGAATTCGCGCGCGCGAGCCGTGCACACTATGCGCACGAACAAAGCATTTCAACTATGTGAGCAGGTACATGTTCGGTTCGTGAGCGCGCTGCATCCACACTTATGAATGCTCCTTTCATGGTACCTCGCATGTTACGGTACAGTAGTCTGTACCCGGCTTTAGGAGTTTCATGCTCGACTTGATATACGATTAAGCTGTTGTAGATTTCGATGAACGGTTTCCCGTTGTTCAAAAGATTGTCTCAAAATTAACAGCTTTGTGTTGACTGGATAAGAAACACTTGGACTGGAATACGTATGTTTCTTTTATGCATTTTTATTAGACTTCATCTCAATGTTCATTTCGTTCTTACACCTTGTGAATTTTCACACAATTAATGCAATTTTGCTTTGGTAAGTATAGTTCCAGAACTACAGTTTTTAGAACCATGATCGTCATGAGAATAAAATATAGTGTAATTACACTATCATACTAACTTCTAAAGGCGAAAGTTTGTTTGTATGTTTATTACTCCTTTACGCTCAAACGGCTGAACCGAAAGGCTGAACGGACTTGGAAGGATAGACGATATCCTAGAATAGCATATAGGGCACTTTATATCCGGGGAGTCTGTTACCTTGGGATCATTTTCTACTATCACGTAAGCAAAGTCGCTGAAAGAAACTAGTGACGAAATACAAAAGAAAATTAAACAGTTTACAGCGTACTGCAAATTATTTTCCTACTGAAATTCCCAACGGGAAAACAGCCCTAGAGAATTTACATTTGTGAGGAAAATTCGTGTATCTATTTAATAATTAGCTCGCTCGGAACTCAAATTAGCTGTACGGTAATTTCATTAAAAAATCCTCACGCCCTTTTTCCTTACCCCTGATTTAATATTGCAAGCTTTTATATTTCTCATAATGTTTGCTTGCTACACGGTTCTTCGATTCTTTCTTTATAATCATGATTTAAAAGCGAAATAATTTATTAAAATAGTTTCTTCAAGTCCCGTTTCTTTTGATGTTTATCGTATTGCAATAATTTTAATTCATTTAAGCTGTAAGGTGTCCATTTCTAAGAATATGTTCACTCAGCACTCACTCATCGCGTTTCTCAAACATTATGCTCAAGTAAATTGATAGTTCCTTTCCAAGATCTGAAACAAATCTTGGAAGATGAAAAATATATCCTGTTTCGTTTATTTTTAAATGTACAAAAGGCTTTTATGAGCTTTGCGCCATGTAATACTATGGCGGAACGGTTCATTTGGGGTAACAAAACGGAACGAATTAAAACAAACAGAAAATCATTTTACATTCGCGCCAAAAAGTTCAAAGGATTCGAATTTGGAACGTAAATTTTATTCCGTTTAAAGTGAGGTTTCGCTAAACAAAATAAAAAATATAACCGGCCAAGTGCGAATCCGACTCGCACATAAAGATTCCAAAATCAAAATCAATCAAAACAGAACATGTATGTATACAGCGGTAATTGTTCGGTTTTACGGTATGGCACGGAAACGTCCGTACCATAAACCGAAAAATGTACGCTACTGTATACTGTATACAAAATTACAATAATTATAATTTAATTCTATAATGTATATTTATTGTTATAGCAGTAATTGAACACTATGAGAATTTCAAGTAACCTACTGATAGACAGACAGACGGCCGAACGGACAGCGAAGGCTTAGTAGTAACGTTCCGTTGGTAAAACTTCTAGTACATAACCCTAAAAGAAAAGTTTGCGGTATGTGGTCGATGGTCTATAATATTTGGTACGGTCCAAAAGTTACGAAACTGAATGAATATTTGTAGAAATTAGATTTATATGTTTACGCTGTGCTAACGGGTTCTTAAATTAGATTAATATTAATATTTGTAACAGTTAATTGGTCGGGTTACATGTGGCACTGTTACAGACATAAGCTGTTATTATAATATCCTGTGTACATTCTGTAATGAGGTCTTCATTGCGTGCACTCGTAAAACCGAAATAACTTTAAAGCTATTAGGAGAGTTAATGTACCTTTGTAATGTGCTGGACACTTAGCGAAGCCGGTTTTAGAAGTGCACAAAGCCATTCTGAGAACACCAAAGTGACATAGAAAACGCGAATATAAGGATGCATCCTTATAGCAACAGACGGTTTTAGACGGGCTTCCCCGAACTATATTACTTGCACCTTAAAATACGAAGGCGTGACTAGTACGTGTTAAGTGGAAGACGGTAACGAAGCATCTTCCTGAAACCCGCCCTCTTTCCCACTCCCGTACTATAAATATGACGCTGAAACGTTTTCGCTTCAGTCGTTCAGGAAAGCTCGAGGTGTGCACTGTGCCAAATCAAAGCATTCCCCAGTGACAACGTGATACGGGACGCGTAACACGACAACAAATATCTAAATACGCAAGTTTTTCGTATTGACAATTTTTTCTAAGTGATTTTTTTTTGGGATTGTTCAGTGAAAAGTAAAGTGAAGTCAAGATGTTGGACAAAACCATCCTCGGTGGTAGTTGGGAAAGCGTGGTAAGTTTAACTTAATAATTAACTTCAACTTGTAGCAACATTCGAATTAGCTCAGAATTTCAGATGTTTATCTCTAGAACAATAAAAGCCAACGTATTCAGATTACGGAATAGAGCTTACACAGCGGTGGTCAGTGGTAACTATTACGCAAAGTGCATGGTCACTTTAATGCGCTTAAAAGGCAACTGACTTGTCTATGGGCGCTGTCATTGAACTGCGGCGCGTGTGTGTCCGCTGTTTGAATATGGAATTACGTTCTTTTTGTGGTAACTTGTAAAGCTCTTGACATTGCCGCAGCGGCCCGTCTCATGGCTAAAGGCCGAAAGCATTATATTAATCATTGGCTACAATCGATCAGGTCGAAACGCTGGATATGAATTATAAAGATTATTTCCATCAAAAGATTTTGTATGGTTCAGAAAAGGTTATATTTGGCTGCAAAAAGTAAAACTTTAGCTTTTGAAGTTATTAAAAGTTTTTATTTAATACTCTTTTTAATTGAGCTTTTTAAAAAGTAGCATTTAATAAAATGGTTAAAATAAAGCACTAAATATATCTAGATACTAGAGTATGTATCTACTAGCAGTAATAATTAATTAAAGTTGAAAAATGACTCCCTGATTTTGCTAATGGGCAGTTCCTGCCTGCACTACTCGCGAAAAAACGGAAACGAAACACCCGAGAAAAAACAATTACTCTTTGTCTATGAAAAACTCTCAAGCTGCCATTGCTTTAGAAATTGAACTGTCATTAAAAACAAATTGTTATTCCGATGCTATCTGATAGCGAGTGAATTATTAAATTGGGAAGCGTAAAGTTGTCATTGTGAGCAATAATAAAGGATATTAGAAAGTGATAGGTTGTCAAACAAACAATGAGCTGTCAAAACCGCTGTCATAAGTTTTTCGGAGCGATTGTTGTCAATGGTTGTCGATAGTTTTAATTCGGTTTTTTTCGTTGGGATACTTTCACCGCAGTTAAACGTATCCGAACTGGATAGACTGCTTAAACATTTTCGTGTTGTGTGTAACAATCTAATAGCTGTCATTCGTCGCCCGCCATTCCGGTTTATGGTTTCGAAAGTGGAGAGCTGCAGCGATCTCTGATAATGACAAATGAACATTTTGAAATGAGACGCATTAAAAAATGTGCTGCATACATCACTGCCATTAGATTTTAATAATGCAAAGTCGGTCATGTAAAAATATGGCGATTTGTCAACATTTAAGAGGGTAAATATTTGTTTAGAGTATGTTTAGAGAGAATTAAATATAAAGTATTTGTCAAAGTCATAGATCTACGCCTGCAGTTTGCTACTTTAAACACGAAATAATTAATCAAAATTTTATTTCGTAATATAAATCCTCTCGCGTTTAATTTCATTTATCATACATAAGTAAGCTGATCAGTTATTACGGCTGTGAACTTTTCATAACTGTAACTTTGTGTCAATAAACTTGGGGTCATTAATACTCACGAAATCTGATGGTGCAATATGTATTAAAAAAACTTGTTACTCATCGGAAAAATCATAGTGACGAAAAAATGCGCGTGGGCAAGGTACAGTTAGTCAGTGTACAATCATGGCTACGTCATTTTCTAATAATAATATGTCTCATTAATAATGATCTTTATCAGTTCTTAACCCGTGACGATCCCACGTTCATTCTAATTAGACAATCCACTTAGCATTAATTAGTCGATGCCTATTATTTTTCTTTGTAAACATACAAACCATTGAAGCAAAAACAAAAAAAAAACTAAATCGCGTCGAAAATAAATCATTCAAAACAAAATTCCAAATTTAAAATCTCAAGCAAGTAAAAAAAAACGAGCATCTAACTTTTTAAATCAATCGAATAAAACTAATTCGCGCCAAAAATATAACCATAAACAATCAAGAATTCAAAATTTTAAATCTTAATAACATTTCGACTTGCGATCTAATTGTGTGCTAAAGAGCACGTATCTAACTAGTGCCTAAGAATAGCGGCCTATACTTGAACTGGTCCCAAAAATAGAATACCGTTTGCCTAATGTCGTACATGAATAGCAGAACCACAGAACCACCAGATTTCGCAGAGTCGATCGCGTAAATTACACATGTTCCACTGTTTACGTTTCACAAACTTATGTTAAATATATCTTGCATTTACTAAGGAAATGTAAACATCGAAAAAAAAAAAATCGTTCGGATTTTTATTTAGTGTAAACTGGCTGAAGACAAGCTGGATTTGCTCTCTTAATTGGTGATTCTTTATCAATGAGGGCATTTCTAAATATAGAAATCATCGATCCGATATCGACTGCAGAAAAATACGCGAACGATTTTCGGTACTGGGTACCGTTAAGCAGTACCTAAGTGTAAAGAGAAATTATTAAGTCAAGCTTAAAGCGGTAAGTCTAGCTCAAACATTACATCGCATAAATTCAAGAGGATGTAAGAGCATATAGCTGTAAATTGAAAAGAAAAAAAAGATGTGTGCTGAGTTTTTTGCTTCGAGTTTGCACATACGATTTAACGGTACCAAAAAAAAACGAGTACAACGCAAAATTAAACCATAAGATCGGTTTCACAGAGACCGTTTTCAATTAAAGATATTAGACGGTAGAATTAATCACAGTATCGTACTGATTTCTAATCTTGTTTTTTTAATTAAAATGCATGTTTAAAGTCATTAATTGGTTAACCAAGTTATTAAAACGTTATGGATAGTTTTGTAAAATTGACTTAACTTGCGTAATTGTAATTAATATGGATTGGTAATTGATTAAATATTGATAACTAGTTACTTTACTTTCTAATTTGATCATTGCTGCAATCAGTGTAATTCCTTGTGGTTTTATTAATCTCTTCAGTAATTTGTGTTATCTATTTATACCGTTAAACGTACTAAAAGATGATGTCCGAAGGCTATCGCTTCCGTAGACCTCAATTTATCAAAAGTGCAATAACAAACGCATAATCGTACGTAATAAACACGTTGCAACAGTACATAAATAGACATTGCATTGAACATTCTGATGCGTTTGCGAAAATAACCTGTGACAAAATTAACAGCACCTTTTAGTAACGTTATCACCTTCACAACTATAATAAGTTCCACAAATAACACGAAGTATGCACGTCGGGACCGAAATACTATACACATTTAACGTGGTACGAGTATTACAAAACGGGTGCACGAAATAGGACACGAGGAGCGAACGAAAGAGTAGCGTGGATACGTCAGACACTCACCCAACGATGACACGACTTTTGATGGACAGTAAAAAATTACCTGAAAACGAAAAAGCACAAGGTTAAACACGAAAAACAAGAGGTTGTAGCCTAGATACGAGGCTTAATTTCAGTTTTAATTAGACCGTGTTAACTAACCCTGCTAATAGGACAACTATTTAAAAATGACCCATTTTACGTTGCGACCTAAATTCGCAACAGCACTGTTTTTTTTTCACAACCCATTAAAAAAATGTTACTCAACACGACCTGTCAAAATATAAAGTAGCGAGTATTTGTTGTGTCAGTACCAATGAACACTGAAACATGAAATTTCTCTAGTCTGTAATAGTTTATTTAAAAAAAAAAAAACATTGTCTATTTGATGATAGAACTCAAAAAGTTACAAAAACAACGATTTAAGTGGAACTCGATTCAATACACCAGTTGCATGTTTGACATTTAAAAATGTATTGCCCCAAATTTTTTCACCAAAACATTAAGCATGTTATATCATTTCACATAACTGAGAATTAACGTTGTAATAGTGATTAATATTGTTTAAAAAACTCGAATAATTCATCGTTAAGACGTGTCATCCCACGAGATCAGTGCAGTCAGTCGAATCCATAGCATTCCAATGTTTCGTTTACACCATGTTCTAATGAACTCCAATAATAAACCGTCTATTTCTGCGTGACCCATTATTTGACCAGTGGTCGACGTCATACTCTGGGATTCTAAGAAAACCATAAAATATTACATAATAATAAGATTAAATTAAACCTCGCGTAACAAACGGCGGGAACATAACCTCAAGAGAGTTGTGCAAGCGAGCCGCTAACGTGAAAGCTTTTAATACTTCAAACGACACATTAGCAAAGCGTTTTCCGAAGGACATCTTTATAAACATATTTTTTATCGCCCAGCATTTTACCGACCTTAGTTAATTTTTCATATGATATCATCGTACTAAAAGCATCTTTTGTTACAATTGGAGTCGAGATGAGCGACCTTAACTTGATTAATATTATGAATAGATACCACACTTTAATTGAGCTTCCTAGACAGTTCACGGTTACAGTTAAAAATTGGTAGTACGGACATTGCCAAGTTCCTGTGGATTGAGACATATGGCGGTCTCGACAGGTGTTGCTAGACATGTGGGCACCGAAGGGCTCCGATGACGAACATGCAGAACAACATCGAAAACGATCCTATTAATAATAGAAAAGGGACAGCGATACACCCTAGCCTCACGTTCATACAGTCACGTAGTTACGTTCTATTGATACTTTAAATAATCCACAAGATCACTAGCTGCCGACACTTGTTTATGGAACAGTTGGGAGATTAACATTGATAGCGTTGTTTATGTAAACAACAGTCACTGATCTTAGATTTATTTGATTCCAGGTGTCGCGAGACGACTACGAGATTGACTACACCCCTAGCCCGAGGGGATCTCCGCTAAAGGACACATCCAACATCCAGGACGAGCCTGGCTACTGCATCAGCCGCCACAATCCGAACAAGACCTTCCGCCGTGAATCTGTCATCGCTTCGTGGAAGAGTTTGAAGAAGGAGAGAGAGCTTGCTTTGGGAAAGCGGTTCATCTATGTTGACGCTGAAAGCTACCAGGATTACTACGGCAGGAACAAGGTCAAGCGCTGCAAGAGCGACAGGACACCTAACACACCCAAAGTGCCGAAGAAAGTCAAGCGTACATACTCTGTCTTGTACAGGTACGACCCATCAGAAGAGAAAGTCGTTAAGGAGTATAAGTACCAGCTTCCTAAGGATGCTGAACCATCAGAGCACCCAGTGATGAAGAAGTCCTACTCTGAACCGTTCTTGAGGTCAGAGACGGCGCAAAAGAAGAACAAGGTGAAGAGGTCCTTCACGACGCTACTGAACATCAAGACAAAGTTCTTGAACATATTCACGTCCAAGATTTAAATAATTGTAGGGATTTAACTTGGTTTAATTGCTCAATTCAATGCATTTTATGACTGGCTTATTACTTTGCCTTCAAGGTTTTAATAGCCATGAGTCTAGTCGAAATTATATCTAAGAGGTTCAGTGTCAGAACCGTCTATTTGGATATTGTACGGTATAAACTAAAAAACATAAGCGAAATCGTGATGGGATTGATCAACACGTAAAAATGCTGTTTCATGTAAAAACAGATAAAGATTGGATACTATATTAGCTCGTAACTTTGTTAGCTTTATTAAAAGATGAACTAGAGTATATTCTAACGTACCAAATGTATTCATAAATACTAAGTGTAGTCGATAATTTGTGATATTTTTGTGTGTTGTGATATTTTTTTAAATTTCTGAAGTATCGTTCACGTAAGGTTAACTTACGATAATTGATACCTATTATATGTACTGCTAAAGATCATAGGTTAATTATCCACTTAATTTGCAAGTAATTAATTTTATTAATAAGCATTAATATGAATGTAATTACTAATTTTATAATTGTAATAGTCTACACACAACACAATTCTTTATATTTGAGATGAATGTAAAAAAAATTGTGTGATAAAAATGCAAAACAACTATAAATGTAATTCCTTGTATTTAATAGTAAATACAAAAGAGATTACTTGAATAGACATGAAATAATCAGCAAAATTGATTGCTTTACTTAATTCTTTGTATTTTATTATACAAATAAGATTAGAAAATTGCAAATCAATTATTAGAAGTTATAATTAAATTCTTTATATTTAAATGTCTAAATATAACTGTAATTTGTATAATTTCAATATTTCCATAATAATAGTAGTACACCAGAATACAAATGTAATTGTCATTTACACTACAACTAATAAAACTGATACAGCATGACTTTGCAATAAATACTAATGTAAATTTATTTATATTTTTATGTTACAGTTAATACTGTTAATTAGTCAAAACTAGTTCTTACTGGCTTCAGTTTAAACTCCTATAAAGTTAAAATACATTTGTTTTACTATTGTTTAAAGTACGAAACTTTTTATTTATCTAAATATAAATAAGTAAGTATCTAAAATCACTAAAAATAATATTTTTTACAATTCACAAGAAACACAAGAAAAATCTACCAATCTAATTGGTTGTTAAGTAAATGTTAGTAATTTTAAAGTAAATGATAAATTATATTTATTTTGCAAATAGGTTTTAGGTTTTTAAAAACACTTTTACATGTCAATTTTTTCGTCAGTTTTAACTAGATGAAGCAGGAGTAGTTGAAACGGGTCAAAAGTATTTACTTCTGACCAATTCTTGCAGTTAAAATTGGTTTTGACCAATTAACAGTTTTGACTGTAACAGTAATAAATTACATACAATAATCTTATTTACATTTAATTAATAATTTCATTCCTATAATGTAAGAAGCTTTAATGTTAGAAATATTAATTATAACTTAACTTTAATAACAATAAGACTATGTTACTTATTGTTAGAATTATAAACATATCAATTTATTAATAGGTACTATAATTAAAATAAATGATTATGTGATGAAAGAATTGTAAGAAATGTGAAAGTATTACTTGTACTTGGAAGTATTAAAAATAATAAAATTAATGTCAATAAATATTTTATATTATAATTCAAATATGTATTTCATTTACTCTTTGTTTTTAGATCTAACGAATAGAAATTACCATAACTTCTAAATTACGTTGATTGTAGATAGATAAAGTACACCATACAGATATGGAAAAAAATTATTGTTTTTATGGAAAAAATGTATTATAACTATCATAATAACATACAATATTAATTCTAATAGAACAAAACTACCATTACTGACGGAATCAGTGTTTAATTTTAATTCAATTCAACCATGTATCTCTAACAGATACGCAAATAATAATTGAGTAGTTAAAGAGATTTCTGTTATAATTATTTTATTGTATTATGACTATCGTTGAGCATTATTAGATATCAAATCAATACATCTTTCTTTACTTAGTATAAAACAATGTCTGTTTCCGCGTATGTCTAATTATCCGCTCTCACTAAACCACGTAATATATTTTGATGTGGTATTTTTGGCAGGTTTGTGTGAATAATTTGTGCGTGCTAAACTAGGGCTAAGGCCAGGGTACATTGCTCGCAGAACAGATTGTCGATGTGGCGAAAAGGTTCTGGAGTGACAACCGCGTAACGGAAGACGCAGCGTTGGTAGGCCTCCCACAACCGGCCGGACCGGTGCGCGGTGACTTAGTCAGGGTCGTACAGGAGCGGTGGTTGTGGCTACACTTGGGAGAGACCTATGTCTAGCTGTAGACGTCTTTAGGCTGAAATGATGATGATGATGATGACGATGATGAAGAAGGACAGGAAAATAGAGAGCTAGTATCGTCTTTCTCTTGCAAATTATATTCACCCTTGTATTTGTACAACAGCAAAAAGGAGTTATTAATATGCATATTGATAGTCCAAAGTTAACAAAAACAGGACTTAAGCAATATGCCCGCATGAAACAGTTTTTATTGTGAAAGAATTAATTTAAGGCCCGATATTATGTACTTGCTTTTGTGTTAGGTATGCGGGACTGGCGAATATTGTGTTACAAATCAAATCAGTTTATTGCAAAGATGTTGTATAGTGGTTGGAATAAAAATTAAAAGTTTCAAACGTGCACCCTGTAAGGACACTGAAAAACAAATAAATTACAATAAAATAAAATAAGTACATATTTTAAAATTCACAATTGAATTTCACATAAAGAAAAACTAAAAATTAATAATATTACAAGTATTAAAAATAAATAAGTAAAATTAATTAAAAGAAGTAAATTTAATATGCACCTGCGCTTGTTTAATTATTTATTTTTTTTTTTCAAAAAACTCTTGTAATGTGTAGTAGCACTTTTGGTTCAAATAAGTGAACAATTTTGTTTTAATTTCTTTTTACAACTGTTGATACTATTTTTAGGATATATCATATAGGTAGTATTTTTTTTTGTTAGTTTTAATCAAATGACTTCTCTCTTTTTAGTTGAAGCCCACATAACCCCTTTACAATTATAATCTTTACAGATTTTACTAAACGTAACAATCACATTTCACGTTTCATTATTTTTATCATAAAGAAATTTTAATTTGACCTTTTTAATTTATTGAACATTTTATTAGTCTACTTTATTTTATTATTTTCGTCTAATATTATTTATATTTGATGATGAACTGACGTAGATATATGATATAAGAATTACTAACAGATATTGTGGACCAAATGTCGTCATATTTTTTTTTATTTTTTTTTTGTATGGAGTTTGGTTTGAAATGAGGCTCCGACTTTTCATTTGATTACACTATTAGGGCATTAAATGCACTGGTGAGCTAGATTCGGTCGTATTGGTCTGTTATAATTTAGGTAGACCCACAGAATACAAGTTCTACCCTCGCACTCGCAGGGGTAATTACCCCCAGGTTAGGAACCGTGGACCCAATGCATAATGTATCATATTCATTACTAGGTAATCTGCAAAGCACAGCCCATATTTACATTAGGTCTAATTCTGAATACGTTTAGCCTACTCTCCGTCGACCTCGCAGCTAAATTCGTATTTAAACCCTCCAATTTAGACCTGAATGCTAAATTTTATGGATATCAAAAAGGGTTTACGGATTATGGATGATGAATGAAATATATTGTATTGTTTTATTAGGATAATGATGGCTTGGGAAATTGTACATATGAGTTCTATTCAGTTTTATGAAAATAATACATTTTGATACAAGTGGAGAAATTTTTTCATTGCGACCGTGGCGGAATTCGCCAGAGCCTCAGGCGAGGGTGCTATGGCAGAACTCAGCTTTATGCAGTCACAAATTTCCACGTGTTACAAACGACGTTTCTCAATACGAAAAAATAAATAAACGGGAGCTGCAATTTCCACACTAGGGCGGAAAACAGTAAATTGCTTGCCTAAAAGCGGTAGGCATAGGAGACGGTTTTTCAGTAGTATATTGAATAAATCATCTCTTAGTACCTACATTGTTAGCATATTAGCTTTTGCCAGCGGCTCCGCCTGCGTGAAAATAGAAATATATCCAAAGGGAACAAACTATCGAAATAAAAAGTATCCTATGTGCTATTCCAGGATATTATATGTCCGTGTGCCAAATTTCATTCAAATCCGTTTAAGCGTTTGAGCGAGAAGTAACAAACACTAACATAAACTTTCGTCTTCATAATATTAGTGTGATAAATAAGTAAACAATAAAATAATTAAAAATTTTCTTTACAATAAAGAATATAATAAATAAAACTGGTCACTAAAAGTAAATGTTACTCAAATCACAGATGCCATTGTTTATTATCTTTAAGATACATAATATACAAGCGGTCCCAATTGCAGCGCCATCTACCGGGTTCAATTGTATTTTCAAAGCAGCAGAAATCCATTCAAAGTCACACACATTTCATTTAAACCGATCAAGCCATTTAGGAGGAGTTAGGCGACCAACACACGTACAGAAGAATATATAAGATTGAAGATTAGTTTATATTACTTGTGTAAGTTTAACACCTATAATTTTACAACAGTAATGTGATTCAACTCACATATTTACATAATACACGGTTATTAATTATAAAATAATTATCGTAGATGTACCAGTACCACATGAGTAGATAACCAGTACGAAGGGATTTATGTTAATAATGTTGTTCCTAGCGAGTTGCAATTAGGGTTACCATTTATTTTGCAAATTGTAAACACACACTCTTACATAAAAAACTTAAATAATAACTAATATTAGGGTTACCATATCTCAGGGTTTGTCCTGAGATATCAGGATTTTAAAAATTCTCAATAAAATTCTAAACAAACAGCTTACAGTTAAAAGTTAAACAAACTAAAACAAATTAATAAATCCCCCGCTTAGAGCAACGAAGCAACGAAGTGCAACACGCGAGCGGAATCCGCAGTATATAAAAACGATAATATTACGAATTTACGACTTTTTTAAATTCTAAGTACGTTTGAGAAAAAATTCTCAAACTGTAAAAATCTCATGATTTTTCAATAGAAATCAGGCTTTTTCTCCGGACTTTTAATTTTTCCATCTGGCAACCCTAGTTACAATCAATTGAATCAACAAACGTAAGTAATTGAAACAGGCTCGATAAGCCGTCAATAATCACAGGTAATCACATCCTTATTAGGTGATTAATATTGATTGGTAATTAGTTAACAAACACGTTTTACAACTACGAAGTTGGAAGAAAATCTAATCTATGTAATCTTTGAGTTTTAATATTTTTCTAATAAACATTTTTCGACGCGCAGGAATAGGTATGAAAAATGTCATGAGAGATTACAGAACAATTACAATTAATTAATCTATTTAAAAAAAAGGACAAACTTACTGACAGAGATATCAACGTACAGCCGAAGCTACTGGGTAGGAACGTGAAATTTTGCTTAGGGTTTCCTTTTAGGATGTAAGCGAGCACTAAGAGTAGATTTCCTAAAATTCATCCCATAAGGGGATAAAACGGGGGTATAAAGTTTGTATGGAGAAACCTCACGCGGGCGAAGCCGCTGGTAGAAGCTATAAATAATATCCTGATTATCTGCTTGTACCAATAGGGAAAAAACATTTGTTATCAAGCCAGTTTATAAAAAAAAAATATACAAAAATAGAATAAACTAACTGTGAAAACAATATCAAAATTGGTAGAAACGTGATATAATAATTTTAAACAAATATATATTTTTTATATTATTTATTTATTTATTTTATAATTTATCAAAGTACATTCTTATAAAAATTGTACAAAGGTACTGCTTATTACATACACACATACATTCCTCTTTTCATTATTGATTTTTTATACCGTTTTACTATTTTCACCTAATCTCTCTCCGGTCATGTCGGATTGCCGTCTCGTCGGACTATGAGAGTAAAGGAAAAGAGAGCGCACCTGTGTTTTTTGTTTCTATATTCTGAGGTTTACTCATACATTTGAGCACTATAATATCTCTTGTAGGTATACTTGCTAATCTCCTTTGACGTTCGCCACCACGTAGATAAAATTTGATTACTAAGCAGGACAACAAAGTAAACACAGTTAACTCCTATCCAAAAATATCTGACCTAAAAATGACACCAAAAAATCAAAATTCAAAATACCCGTGTACGATTCGGTCAGGTATAGAGTGGTGCCTGGCGCTACCCGTGGGAACCCTGCCCCACTCCCGATGTTAGGAAATTTGAATAAACAATGAGACACGTAGGTATGTACCTCTCTACTCGGGCTCCGATACCGTCATAGGATTCACTGCGTAAACCCGATCCTGATGTATTGAGGAAATTCTATTAGAAGTAGAAGGAAACTGCGGAGATGGCTGTTAGAAATACATTTTTCATTTTATATCGAAAAAAGTTAGGATATGATGTAATAAAATAAAATAAACAATTTTCAATTTCGATAGGAACTTTATCTCCCGCTTTTGGATAAAATTTATTTTAGCAATTCGGCAGACTGTTGAAAATGCTTTTTAACAGATAGAGCGCCTAACTTGACGTACTTTTGACATTTTGACGTCATATTTATTTGTCCAGAGACCAGGAAGACGTGTGACGAAACTACCACATCAAAAACAAACGAAGGAAGACAGACATGTCCTCGAAGGTAACAAGATTCAATAAGTAGGTACCCACCGAAAGTTAAACACAAAGTTCAAGAGGCTATAAAAGTCGAACAAAACAAAAAAAATTACGACGATAATCTCGAAGTTCTAAGAGCATTGTCCGACCAAAAATTATAAGGAACTGCCGATCACGATAACACACATCTAAGCCCACTTTATAAGGTAGACACGTACATATTAGGAAGTGCGGTAATGCATTGCCGAAAGCCATCGCAAGGAGGTCACAGGCCACGGTCGACCAACGGAACCTTGAACCCTAACTGGCACTACACCTTAACTTGATTTATAACTTAGCCCCAGCTACTTGATTAACTTGATTGATCGTCTATTAGTTTAATTGATTGCCTCTCCTAATGATCGCGATTGATGATTGCAACATTACATTTTAAGATTGCGATTAATTGATATTTATGTTGCGCTAAAAAAGGACAAAACTTAACTATTCTTAATTATTGATGTAAATGTTTGAATCTATAAACAGCGACTAGTAGCGCCATCTGTTAGAATACTAACGAACTTCAGTGAGTTTCTGCAACTGAATCTATGAATAGAACACCGACATTGGGACTCGGGAGATCAACGGACGTGTATTTTTTTAACGAGCCATTCAGTCTTGCGAAATCCGCTTATTAACCATTTCGAAACGTCTCCAGTTAAAATAAATAATATCATAATCCATTCAAAAACACACATCTAAAAAAACAAACCAAGAAACAAATTAGTCATAAATCTGAACGGATTTAGTGGCTGTTAGATTTTATTTTTATTATCTTTTTAAACATCAATATTTCTTATTGCGTAACTTTTTAAACTGCTGCGGTAAAAAATAACGGTTCCAATTTTGAAATATTTAATAACAAAAAAAAAGAACAACCATAGAGATCGGCGATATTGAATACAGATAAAAAATCTAATCAGCAATTCGGAACGTTAAGCTCTCATAACATCTCGATTACTACGGGACAACGAGATTATGAAAGAGTGTTGAGTTAATTATATTGTATATAATTAAAATAACAATAAAGGTCAAAGATCGACCTCAGTAATTAAGTCAGAGGTTCATAGAGACACGAGTTTCAATGTCACCGCAAATATGATTGTAATTAATAAAACTGTAACAGTAATACTCCCGTATCAGGTAAAGGTCTAGTTAAAACTATTGTCAAGGCCGAAGCCTTGACTGAACAAGCCACTATAAATTTAAATGTTTTTTTTTTTAAACGTTCCATAATTTTGTTTATGTTTCAAGTGGAACAGCAATAAATGTTGTCAGGAAAAATTGTCGTTTACTACTATTATTTTGTCTGACGTAAATCATCTTGTAAATGTTTATTCTTTTAATTTTGTTATTACTAGATACTTATTACTTACGAATCTTTTCAAGATGGAGTCAGCGCCAAGAAGCTGAACTTTATATTAACGCTACAAACCTAAATTAGTGGTCTTAATAAAATCTACGTGCAATTCAGACCAAAGAAATTAGATTCCATGCGATTCTAATTCAGTTTGAGATGAAAAATCCCATTCATGTGCTTGAAAAGGTACAAATGAGCTGTTTGTCCAGTAACTAAGACTTTCTTCATTTAAAAAAGGTCGTACAACTGAATCTGCAGTTAAGTTTCTCTAGGAGGTAGATTTAACGGGGTAATAATCTAGAGGTATAAAAACAGAGAAAATGGCAGGATGTCCTAGGTTTCCAATCGTCGCCAGACTAATCGCCTCCTGGCTAGACTGAGTGCGAGTTGTAGGATGAGAACGGATCAGCCGTTCTCATGCTATCGTCGCATCTCATGATGTCATTTGTTACCATTTCCTCATTTTTTTCGGAAACATGCCGTTTTAAGTTGTTTCTAATGGTAGACTATTATGAAATTAGTGGAGCAAAGCTTTTGTTTGACTGGTATTAGCTATACCGTTCTAGGAAAATTATTGTCCGGTAGACACAGCTTTTACGTTGGAAGGTTCTTGTAAGTAGCTCACCGTCCAGCCAGTGGCGGTTTTTTCATGCATGCCTTACTAAAATGCTCGATAGAGAATCAATATCAAACCCGAACTATTTAAAAGTTCGCGCGCTTAATTCTTATCAAAATAACACAAAGTATCTACCTATGCCACACTACTACACATCGCGATTGTTCGCGCGCAGAGTTTCGCATTTGCAGCATCTACATATAGCTATCTCGCTTACACGCACCGGCTTTTGCCGGGCTTTCAAATACTATATCTGTCTCTTTCGCACCTATGGCGACGTGCCGTATAAGGAGTTAGGACCTTTTGCGTCTACAAATCGATCAGTATGGAAGATTTAAGCCGGGCATTCGTATGAAGTTCGTCACATTGCCAACTCTGCAGTGTTGCCGTTTTAGCAACGTTGTGAGATCTTGGAGATTTTTAACGAGTTTGGAAACTTTTTTTAAGATTTAGCAACAATAAAACTAGCGACTTTTTAAAACAATGAAATTAAATATTCAAGCAATATCTTAAAAATAAAAAATTTGCGACATCTTGCTAGATTTTTCATATACCTGGCGACTTTTTTTTGCCTAAATGACAACACTGCAACTCTGTTTGCAACTCACTTCAGTTTTATTTACTTGAGTGGAAAATAGATTTTTTGTTTTTTGTTGTTTGTTGTTTTTCGTGTTTTCTTAGATTTTCTCAGTGATACAGTTGTTTTGGTGACTTACCTACAACAATGGAGACAATTGTACCTTGTGAGGATTTAAAATGCGTTCTAGTTTTGATTGGCGAAGATAAGGTAAAATCTTTAAACTTTGCTCAGAAAAAACAGTTAATTTCTTCATTAAAAACGACGCCTAATCTGTGTATTTCTCAGACTAGTAAATCGCATAAACGAAAAATAGATCAGTGTATAAAACTAGTTGGATTGTTGGCTGTTCGCACACTATTAAGTTGTATTGCTGGTGCTGCATATTTATTCAAGCTGTTAAAGTTAGCGTATCTTGTTGTAACTATTTTAACGTGCTTTTTCGTCTCTTAAACGTTTCCATGAGAAATACACAAGGTCAAGAGCGTCTTTCCGAATTATCAATGATAGCTATTGAAAACAGCTGTTGGTAGAATTAAAACGATCACCAACATTTTACTCTGATGTAATTAAATCATTTCTTAATAAAGATAGACGATTCCAATTAGAATATAAATAATTTATTTAAATTCCTTATTACATTTTATCTAGCTATTTTTTAACTTTCGTTTTGTAACTTTCTGTTTTGTTTTTGTCTGTAACCCGTTAGTCCTGTTACAAAGCAAGCAACTACTTACCATAACTTTGTTCCCTCAAGCAATTAATATAAGCAAAAGAAGCAAACCAAACAGCTTTTTTTAAAGCCACCGGAGGTATGCAATTGCAGATATGTTTATTATATTCAATCTAGCACTAGCATGTTTTCAGTGAGCTTTGGTTACCACATTCACCGTACGACAAGCAAGAGTGAAATTGAAGAAGAGGAAAGAAGAAGATGGATGAATTCACTTTTAATTTATTGTACCTAACCAGTAGTTTATGAGAAAATTGCGATGATACATACGTAGGTACCTACATTCTCAGTCGAAAACTGAATTTTCTTTTTTTGAAATTGGTTCAAATTTTATTGGGCTTGCCTTATTTTGAAACCCTAGGCACGCCACTGCGTCCAGCTGCCCTGTGGAGGACCAGGAATGAGTCGACGGCGCTTCGTGATCCACGGGCGTTTCAAAGAGATGAGGACTGCTGGAATATTCGAAAGTGTCACTGCAGCCTCGAACGCAAAGGGCCACTGAAGAAACACAGGTGAGTTTTAGTTAGTAAAATTATAAGGGCGCTTAAGTACATGCTAAGAAATAAATATCACTGTGTCTGCGGTAGATTGGACCAATTCATCACGTTAAGAATTTGGTTGGACCTAGGCACAAAAATTTATCGTGACTCCCCCTCACCTACCCCGCCCCCTACCGCACAATAGCAACTTCACGCATCGTGTCTAGCGCAGACAAGTTTTTCCGGGCTTCGGCGACTTTTCTTAACGTCTAAGCGGCTTGACAAGTTCTCTTGTTGGCTTTGGGTGGCGCAGAGCGGGAAACTTACTGATGATTTCCCACCTCAAAAACGGCTCTTAAACTACGGCAAAATAAAAAAACGTAAAGCTTTTCTCACGGGTCTTAGAAAGCAATTAAATCCTTATAAGACGACAGTGACATAAACGGCGAAGTCATCTTTAATGTTTTACGATAAACCCGTATGTTAGTCTTACTGCTAATGGTCAGATTGTAATCGTTTCTTTTTTATTGATAAAAACTAGTGCTTGACTGCGATCCCACCTGATGGTAAGCAGTGATGCAATCGTTGATGTTGAGGCGCACTAGTTTATCAAGAGCCTATTCACTCTAGCCTTGAAGACACTTAAATTATCATCGGACACTTTGAATTACTCCTGTATCATGGGCTCGTTACAGAAAAAAACATGTAAATTCAGGTATACAAGTCATCCAAGTCCGGAGCAATAATCTGTAGGCACTACAAATATTGGTTTTGTGTGAGCATCGAATCCGCGACAAGTAGCCAATCGCTCAACCACTGCGCCAAATCTGCCGTCATTCTAATTCTCTTCAGAAGTGTAGAAATATTGATCAGCCTTGAATTATCATAACTGCTAAAGGCCCTATACAAGAAGGCAACCAGATACTCAGGTCCTAGTCTTGAAGAGTTTATATAGCAGTAGGTACAATTAATAAACCAGTCTGATAAGTGAGCAAACTTGCATTGGCAGTAGTTTATATTTTGATCATTCAACAATTTCAATTCCATTAAGGATTTATAAAACATTGATTCTAGAACCTTTTCTTACGACAGTACTTCAGTCTATATTATATAGGTTTATATTAATGATTTACCCTATTTGTTGCAAAATAAACTAAATATGGTGTTGTTTGCCGACGACACTTCTTTGATTTTTAAGATAAATAGAAGGACTAATAATCTTGACGACGAAAATAACGCCCTACTGCAGGTCCAAAACTGGTTCACTGCTAATAATCTAGTTTTAAACGGGAAAAAAACTAAATGCATAAAATTTTCCTTACCAAATGTTAAAGGTAGCGATTGTGATGTAGTATTAAACGATGAAAAACTAGAATTTGTCGATAAAACAGTTTTCTTGGGGATTACGCTTGACTCAAGGCTACAATGGGGTCCTCATTTAACATCTCTTGCAGGACGGCTTAGCTCAGCTGCATATGCTGTCAGAAAAATCCGCCAATTTACGGATGTCGATACCGCTAGACTAGTCTATTTTAGTTATTTTCATAGCATCATGTCTTACGGTATCTTACTATGGGGACGGGCTGCAGAAATCGACTCAATTTTTATATTACAGAAAAGAGCGATCAGAGCTATATACAATCTTCGCCGCTGCGATTCTCTAAGGGAACTGTTTAAGGAAATTAACATAATGACGGTGCCTTGTCAATATATTTATGCAAACATAATGTATGTTAGAAAAAATCTTAATCTTTTTAGCAAAAGAGGCGATAGACATAATTATGTTACAAGAAATAGGAACCAATTAGTTCAACCAAGTTTCAGACTAGCAAAAGTGGCCTCTTCTTTTATGGGGTACTGTTTGAAGTGTTATAATAAAATACCTTCACAAATATTAGAACTCAATGAAACGAAATTTAAATCTTGTATTAAACGCACACTATGCAGGCAAGCATATTATAAGTTGGAGGATTATATTCAGGATAAAAATGCTTGGCTCAATGCTGGTCCAGCTCCACTACCACCGGGGTGTACAAATTGATTAATTAGTATGGAAATTATTTTTTAATGTTTGTTTTCTTGAAATTGTAAAATATAAGTATTGTATTATATGTATAGAAGCATTTTTTCCACAGTTTGTAAATGTGAGTACCATGGAGCTTTTTATAGTTTTTATGTTGCTACTGGACTTATTTGACATAAATGAGCATGGCAGTTGAGAGTTTGTCATGCTCACTCAAATGTCTCACTGATGGTGGCGCGGGTGTTGGATCATTCGGTTCCCTTCAAAATGGTTGAGCTGAGTGGTGCTAATATTAGCGTCATGTCCGTGAACGGGCGCTGTCAGTTGAGGCTGGTCATCTCTTAGCTGCCAGTTGCTTTTTTAATATCTATATTTAGTTTTTATTTTTATTTACATTGTTCTCACATGATAGCGACAAGAAACATGTAACAGAGATATTTGTAACTACAAAATATGATTGAAAAGAGTGTCCATGGAGTTTCTTGCACATTCTTCTCCATAGAGATCTACGCTTTGGAATGTGCAATTAGCATCATTTATTTTTATTTTTTTGACTAACTGACTTCTTGACATTTCAAAAGTGCCTGTAAATGGTTTATTTGGAATAAATGCTATTTTGATTTTGATTTTGATTTTGAGTCAGCAACGCAGCTGAAAATTCCAGTCTTTGCAAGGGCTGTCGTTATTTCTAATAACCAAGAGGTTCAAGACAGCTAATCAGCCGCTCCATGTAAAATACAGCTGCATTCAGTTACACTGGAAAACAACCTCAGACCTTAATATATTTGGGAAAAGGCAAGGCAGATGATTATCCTACGGGTAGGAGGAAATATCTCCAACTGTGCCCTTACCTCTCTGTTCATAAATGCCAGACTCTATCAAATCGCGTAGCAAATCCTCCCACAAGCATAAATCTTAAGAGCTACGGGACTGTTCGAAAGAGTTACCGAGGCCCTCGAACGCATTGAAGGAACAGGAACAGGGAGTGTCACACCCTCTCGCTTCATCAAGAGCAGGAGAAGTTATTTGATGATTTCCTACCAAAAAAAAGCACAGATCTTATAAAGTACTGGTATTTAGTTGCATCTAGTTAAACTGGAAAACGGAAAAGAGTATGCATGCAGGTGGTGAATTGGTCCTAAGTTTATGTAGAAACTTTAGTTTTTTTCATAAATGCCAGACTCCGTCATATCGCGTACTAAATCCACCCACAGCCATTCATACATCTTACAAATACTTCGGTAGCCATTACCTTCCATTCATAAGGCAACCTCGGCAGTGACATTGGCTTCAATTGGAAATAATACCGCGGGGAAAAGATTTAGCCTTCATTATTATTGTGCGGATTAGGCAATTGAAGTGACTTGCTTTGATGTAAGTGGGTGTTATTTATAGTCATTTTTTATGAGGGGTAACATTGGGTTTGTTCTAGTTTTGTATCCGTCTTACTAAATTTTGTGAGATAGGTCAGGGACGTTGGATAAAGTGGCACACGAGCATTGATAGTGCCTTGTTATGGCTGCCCTGGAACGAAAAGGGTAACTGAAGGAACAAGGGTAGTTTCTTATTGGTAAAAATCTGACGCTCGCTCTCGCTCTACCCAGAGCGGAAGGAGTTATTTGATGAGTTCCCGCTGAAAAAAGCATCGATATTGCGTGTCAAACCTATTGAAATTATGAAACATTTTGGACTTTTTGCTAGTCGCTTATCGCTGATAGCACACAAATCATCATCATTTTAACCAAAAGATGCTTACTGCTGGATATAGGCCTCCCCAAGTGTCACCACAAAGACCGCACCTGTGCGTCTCGCATTCGTTGGATTTCTGCAACCCTCACCAGGTGTCGGTCCACCTTGTAGGCCTTCCAGCACTGCATCTTCCGGTACATGGCCGCCACTCCAAAACATTTCGGCCCATCGACCACCTGTTCGTGACACTTTTACAAAAAGTGATTAAAACGAAACAACTTTTTGAGACTCGGAAGCTATTATGATACTGTTAAAAAAATGTTGTCGGAAAAGGCCAGTACGGATTTTTTTTTCTTAATAAAACTCGACAGATCACTTGCCTATTACACCTGTCTCAAGATTGTCTTTTTGTGCATAAAGCGAAAGAATTCAATTTCCACCAGCTCTTTTGTATACTTTTAAAAGACGTTTTCCTCGATGTCTTGTTAGTACGAGTACAATACCTTACGTAACACAAGTAGGCCACGCTCAAACTTCCACGAATCAATAACCATGTTTTTAAAATAATTTACGATACTTACTTAATTTTTTTTTTCAACTGTTGACAGAAAAAAGCACTAAACTGTCTAATAAAATAACGTTGACATCACTCAGTTACGTGGTACCAAATTGCGTTACCAGAAATGGTAGAAAAGTAATAAGAAAGCCTAAAACGTTGCAAGCTGTAAAATTAAATGCTTATTGCTTTTTATGACTGACAACTTTCCGCCATGTTTGATCAAAAACCGTTTTCGTTACGTCATTCTTCATTTAAAAATTGTATTTGGAAATTATTATTGGTATTTTTCATCCACCTTGTCGTTTATCGCGAAACGGTATTCCATGTTTGAAATAATTGTGGTCGATTTCAATAAACGTTATTTATGTGAATGACGTGTTTCTGTTCTTTCTACTATGTTACCGATGTATTGTAATCGGTACTTGGAATACTGATTGGTAAATTGATTCGATTTTCCAATATTTTGATAACAAACACATTGTGATTCCCTGTTAACGCTTGCTGATGTCAACGTTTTATCTTAAACTACATGTGATTATTACGTTAAGTATAATTTAAAAAAAAATTGGATGATGAGTAGGGTAATTTCGAAACTAAATGGCTAGGTTGATTCCTTTTTAGCCAAAAGACATTTACAGCTGGGCATAGATCTACCGAAAGCGTCGCAACACCCACCGACATTCAACGGACTTGAAGAACGAAACATAATAAACTGATATTTTTAGTGAATTTCTTGGTTTTATTATTTATTAGCTGTCCATCGCGGTTTCACCCATGTCTTTAGTTATTGTTACGTTCCCGTAGGTAGTCGTAGTGGTAAGTAGCCTTCGTCGATAATTAAGCTATCCAACACTAAAATATACATATTTTACTTTATGTAATTTATTTCATCACCACTTCTCTTAAAACGGTGAAGGAAAACATCGTGAGGAAACCGGCATGTCCTAGAACCAAAAATTGTAAGACATGTGACATCCACCAGCCCGCACTGGGCCCGCGTGGTAGATTACGGCCTATTCCCTCTCCTAGAGAGGAGGCCTGCGTCCCAGCAGTGGGAACATTATAAGGCCGACTATGCGACACTAAAATAATTTTTCCATATGAACCAGTTCCTGAGATTAGTACGTTCAAACAAATAAAACTCTGCAGCTTTATAATATTAGTCGGTATATATTTTTTATACTATAAATTATATCAAATTACACCAAAACCACATAACCACACAATTTTCGTAGTTTACACCAATTAAACAGGTCTAATTTATAATGATAATCGCTAATCTTAATAGTAACGGTGAAATTATAATTTGCATATATCGATGATCAATGCAAATCAATTTAGACATTTGCTTAAGGAACCGAATAAATTTGGTATCAATTAAATCTGTGTGTTAATCAGTTTTAATCGTAGTCGATTGGAATTAACATTTCTTGGTAAGTATGCCAGTAAATCTTGCTAATATGGCGCCTGTGCTTTGCTGTTTTTACCTGCTATTATTTATGCAGATTTTATTAAAATGGTAGTTAGTGTTGTGTAGTATTTAAGAACTTAGGAGGTGAGCAAGAGTTACCGCGGTCCTGGAACACAAAGGGCAACTAAAGGAATACGGATGAGTTTTCGTTTATAAAAGTCAAAACCTCCCCCTCGATAACTTAAAGTGGGAGAAGTTATATGACTTCCTACTCCAGAAAAAAGTATCTTAGCGTGGCTTTCTGTAATTTCTGCATACCCCCATGGGAATAAGGTATAACTGTATGTATCGTTATCACATCTCAATTTTCATGGGAATCTCTCTACGAATTCTCCGTAAAAGGTGTTAAAACTTGAAAGTAGTGTTAGGCACTCAGCAAGGTTCAAACCCGATCACTGGGATCTAACAGATTATTGGGTTTTACATCAAACCTAGGAATCTGCACTTGACATTAATCTAGCATAAACTAAAAAAAAATTGTAATGTGATGACCTAACTATACATGATAGAAAACATCACAACCTTTACTTACAAAACTATTCTAAATGTCCCTGTAAAAGAGTGCTATACGAATCAGTCAACCAAGGAAACATGTCTAAAAAACCAGGCCATAATGATAAAGAATCAATATGAAAATATAAACATTCAGTACCAATGTTATTTTCTTAAAAAAATTGACAAGAAAACAATAAAATACAGTAATTTAACACTTGCCCTCGACACGATAACCAGAATTACCTCCTTCACCTTTATTTACAAAACTTCATTGACAGCAACCAAATATTTACCTGTGGACAATGAAAAAGTAAACATTAAAATTGATTCTTAAAATATTTTAAAGGTTTTTAGGGTTCCTTACTAAAATTGTGGAAAGGAATCTTTATGGTGCGACTTTGTATTTATTTAAACTTCATGTACAGTAATGGTACATAGGCGGACTTAATGCAACAAGGCATTATCTACCAGTCAACCTTTGGGTTAAAAAAGACAACACTGTGGTAGGCTTGCACAATAAACAAATAAGTTATTTATAATAATAAAATACATATATATGCTAGAATTATAAACTAATAAATACTATGAAAAATATCAAATCATTAAGAGAACTTAATAATAATTCTCACGAAGACCAAACTAAAGTTCAACTTCGTAAAGTTGGACTTTTTTCGTCTGTCAGAGATCTAATAAAATTTCTTTTTTTTTTTTGTAGGTTCATGAATGTACCTAAATAAAAAACTGGGAAAAACTATGTCACTTACCCATTATTTACACAGTTTTTTTTAGAAATCAAAAAAACTTATACACCAATATGGATTTGTAGTCGCATAAAACATGCAAAACTATTTTCCTACCAAAGTACGGACCCCAGAGTGTGAGCTGAAGTTATCCTTTGCCAGTTTTTTTAGTAATAAAAATTGATTAGTCCGTCAATCAAGTCTGCAATTTATCAAGTGTGAAAACTTGAAATTTTAAGTTATAACGAGCTAACCTGTTTGAGAAGATGATTTATTCGTTTTTAAGATATTATCTTGATGCCAAAACGGGAAGGGTTTGGACAGTGATAAAAAGAAACATTACAGCTTGATGCGCGCAAACGTATTATTTATATAATGGCCTACTAAAACAAACTAACTTATTATATATTATATATATTATACACGATTCAACGTCTCTGTCAATTGTAATAATTTGATAGACAGAATGAATGACATTTCAATTAGATAAAAATCATTTAACACTGTTAGCAATTACAAAATTATAAATCTATGCAAACATTGTATTGTGGTTCCATGTGGTATTTTACAGTCTGAGCCGCAAGGAACAGTTAGTTAAACACTTTTTTTGTGAGGTTGAAAATCATCTAATGACTTCTCCCGCTCCAGGGTACAGCGAGATTGCGCGTCAGTTTTAATGACTAAAACCTATGTTCCTTCAGTTGCCCTTTGCGTTCAAGGACCACGTGTTTACTTTTCAGGAATTCTCTATAATACAATATCATCACCACCACCACCTGGAGAAAACCCGAGTAGTAATATTATATTATGGTTTTTTGAAAACCATAATATATTCCACAACTATCACACAACGCCGTGAACAGCTAATACTTACGACTGCAATAAATAGGTGTTAATAACACACTAAAAGTATATAGCATAGTCGGCCTTATAATGTTCCCACTGTTGGGACTCAGGCCTCCTCTCTAGGAGAGGGAATGGGCCGTAATCCACCACGCGCCCAATGCGGGTTGGTGGATGTCACATGTCTTCGAATTTTTAGTTCTAGGACATGCCGGTTTCCTGACGATGTTTTCCTTCACCGTTTTGAGAGCAGTGGTGATGAAATAAATTACACAAAGTAATGCGCATGGCTGGGTTTGAACCCGCGACCTACAACTCGTAAGTCGGGGCCGATACCACTTGGCCACCACTGCTCTCAAAAAAGTATATATACCCATAATAATATGAGAAAAAAAATGGAAAATAATTTTCGCAGTATATAAATTAATTTGGAATAACACCTGCAATCATGCACACGTTAATGGGTTTGTAGGTCAGCGAGTTTTTTTCACTCAAGAATAAATTATAATACATTACAATAATGCAGTTTTAATTTATTAATCATTGGATCGATTAACATAAGCCGAGTCAGCAGGTACTGATTCCGTGTTGTAATGTTGCTTGTGCGTTGTGGGAACGTTCGGCGTTCCGATTGGCCCGCTCCAAGCTCTTAACCAATCAGAGAGCCAAACGCGGTAAACTTTAACGGAAAAACGACACGCACTGGGCACACTGGACTGGTGAGCTATAAGATGAATAATACACCCTGTATCGGTCCATTAACAGTAGTCTAATCCAAATATAAAAGCCTCTTGCCAAGAGCTTTCGTTTCTTTCCTCCATATAACATAGCTCCAAGGGAAACTCTTTGTTAGAACACCCTGTATCACAGTCTTCCTCTCGTCCACATACGGCTACCATTATAACTGGTGATTCGAAACTGAGATTACTAGGATATTCCCTTGGCCTAGATTCTCAGACGTCTTTATTACTTATTTTCTGTAAGAACAGAAAACTACATAATATATAATTTAAAGTTTTAATATGTTGCTCTATTTATACTTGTTTATATCATTTTTTTTTTTTTATTCTGGATAGGTTCGCGCTTGACCGCCATCTCACCTGATGGAAAGCGATGAGGCGGTCGACGATGGAACGCGCTTACCTAGAAGTAACCTATTCACTCTTGACTTAAAGATTTCTTTAACCCAACATTCCTGTTGCAGGTCTACTGGAGGGAATTCCTTTTGAAATAAGCATCACGTAAAGGGCCTATTACACTACGCGATATTCAGCACACGATATTCAGACTGTCTTATTTTTTGTTCCAAGTAAGACCGGTCTAACCCTTATTACACTACGCGACATCGACTAAGACTGTCTAAATATCGAGTAGTGTAAAAGACCCTTTAGTGCTTTACTGTCTGTATTTTTTTTTAGTGTTTGTGTTGACATAAATAAATATGAAACTTTGACATTATCCTTCCATATCGAAGGAAAATCCTTCCATTACATTCGTAAAAGAAGACGTCCTATCGGCATAACTGTGTTACATAAAATTCAATAAAATCATTTTACTCCATCTCCAAGCTTCCATATTTTATTGTTGCCTTGCCAACAATAAAATTCATTATGTCTACGATCTATACAATACCATGTTTATTCAAATACTCGTGCTATAAAAATGCTAAATAGTATTTTAATATAGTCTTACATAACGAGCAGAGATGAAGACTGAGATGCGACTTTATTAGATTTCAACTGATGAGCCTTTATGTCAATTCTTCTTTTTAATATGCCATGATTACACCATTTTCTGGTGGGAAACATGAATTAACTTGTGGTGATGGAGCAAATGTGAGTGTCAGACTTTACTAAAACACACCTTTTTAAGGGTTCCATACTTCAAAAGGAAAAAACGGAACCCTTATAGGATCACTTTGTTGTACGTCTGTCTGTCTGTCAAGACTCTTTATCTCAGGAACGTGTGGAGCTATTAAGTTGAAATAAAAACGATATACTCAGGTCTGCTGTCACTTGAAGCTGTGAAAAAATCAGACTTCTTCGCGACGATATGGTCGAAGATGGAACGCGGTTACCTAGAAGAAACCCTTTTGACTTATACATCCGCACTGTGTTCCTTCAGTTGCTTTTTGTGGTCGAAGGCCACGGTAACTCTTTCGAAACCAGCTTAGAAACCCAAGATCACATTCAGAAATCTCAAAAACGTTGAAACACGTCTCTATAACGACAAAACTTAACTTAAAGCTTAGAAACACACCTGGAAGATATAAGTACATAAACTTGTATCAAGACACCTACAGACAACCTATAAAAAACAAACAAGTTTGAAACCCAACGATGAGGCATAGAGAGCTGAACTTAAGTCATAATTCAAGGCAGTATAAAGACTTGCCTCAACTTCAATATTATAGCGTGACTATCCGACCTTGGCTGCGGAGCCGTCGAGTCTACGGCCACAGTACAATAACAGCGAGCACCACCTATCTAGTTGAGTCAATCTCTGTGTATCTAACAACATAGATGTTTGTCTTTGACTTATAACAGTTACTACTGTGTTACGTGAAAGGACATTTTTAGATTTTCTTTTGTTGGCAACAATAGTTTATTTTTGTCTGGTTTGTGAATTGACGTTGTCTGAATAGAATGTCGAATAGCGACACTATACTGCAGTAGTATCGACACGTTAATGCAGGGATATAATAAGCAACCTTGTACCCAACGGAGTCGTAGCAAAAAGCTCAGAGGTCGACCGAGGCAAAAAATTCCGACATTCCTTCTAAAATTGCGGAGGATAAATTCACACATGTGTGCAATTGTGTATTAGACCTTCAATGCAACAATAACTAATTTATTTCTTCTACAAAGATCTTTATATTTCTAATAAGCTTTGTCATCATCTTCCTAACCTTGTACAGTGTTATTTGAGGTCGGCGCTACATGTTTTTTTTCTTCCATTCTGTCCGGTTATGCTATCACTAACTTCCTTTTCTTTCATATCACTTCTTACACAAGCCATTCATTTACATGTATACTCACAACTCTTTCAGTAACATGCGTTTCATCCCGCCTCTGCAGTCTTCACATGACCAAGATAAACAAATTCCCTTCAACTTCAGAAAATATTGTGTAAAGTCTAGAATAAAAATACAAAATCACAACACAAAATTATTCTTCACCAAAATTTTTATTAATAAAACTCCAGCAAAAGTATCGTTCGTACGTGAATGATAATAAAATCGTCTCGGCGGATCCTAACACCCGTGAAGGTGTGGTGAATTACAATTGCGTCCCAAGTCTAGACCGAGTACGACGTATCTGTCTCCAAATCTATACCTAAGTCTGGAATCGTCAGACTGGAGCCAAGTGACTAATTTCCAACCCTATAACGATATTCAATCGATGCCGGTCAAACATGTAATAAAGTTTCGTCTAGGGAAATCGGTGCGGACCCCATTTTCCGATGACCTTATGATATGTGCGAAATCTAAAATGTTCAAATGCTAAATCAATATGTCATTATTGTAAATCGGAAAAGTGTAACTGTCTTTATGTCGATACAAAACAGTTATATATCTTCAATTGTTTGTCTAAAAGCAAGACGTGCAAAAAAGAAGTAACTGTAACATTAATATTAACAGATTCAAACTCAAGCAAAACTTAGTCGCCAGAGGGTTGGACATCCAACAAGAGACTGATAATTTAAATCGTTTTAATCTCACAAAACCCTTTGTAAGTGTCTACACGGATCCATGTCCCTTTGAACACGACGCGGCACTTATCTTTGCGAGAATCTATCAATTTGTTGGAGGTAGATCGTCTGCTGTTTTTCATGAACCTGGAGTAGGATCAACAGGTATTTGATGAAGTCAAGCGAGGAATGATCCGGTTACAAATTAGCATGACAAAGCGACCACGACACAGCTTTAGATCGGCTCCGTTCGCCTTTGCTTGCGCCACGTCATCGTATTTTGTGTACACTTTCAGAAGTTGTTTAACGAGTTTAACGGCGATTGATTAATTCGCCAACATGGCTAATTTATGGTGCAAATAGGCTTTCGTTAAAGCTATAAATATTAAAACTTAGCTTGCTTACTTAGGCTCTATCTATAATAATACTAGATGCTGCCAGCGGCTTCGCCTGTGCGGTAATAGAAAATTAACCCAAGGGAACATACTCCCGGGATAATATCCTATGTGTTTTATCGAACTCCGTACAGTCGTTCGAGCGTGAAGAAGTAACAAAAATACACACTGACACACAAACTTTCGTCTTTGTAATTTTAGTGTGATAAAAGAGCGGAAAAGATTTTATTATTTGTTCAAATTCGCTGACCTCTGGAAGTAACCATTCGGATTGAAAAACTCTTTCTGTGTAGAATAGCCTTATAGATATGTGTAAGGCTTTAGATCTTGCAAATCATGAAACTAAGAAGAAGAAGAATCAGGATGAAAATAAAAGGAAGAACAGATATAAATTGAAAGTCTAGATTTGGAAAATACACGTAAGCACTAGCATGACAAATAGTATAGGTTATATAAAATCACACTACGACCCATAGAAGCAGAGCAGTAACTAAAGATGCAGGTGAAACCACAGGGGACAGCTAGTATTCTAATAACTAAACAAATAAAACATTTATGAGTAAGTTGCATTGCAGGCACGTGGGAGGGTGTCCTCATAACCAAAACAAAGGCCCAGACAGACGGACAGACAAAGGTTCAGAAGGTTGGAAGTGTGCCAAGTACATTTGAGCCGTTGCGTGAGGAATTATTCTGCCTACGCAGTGCTGCTTAGCCGGGGCCTTAGAATCGATGCTTGATTTATTGTGGCTATATATACGTTGCTAATACATTTTCTTGTCTCTGCTTTCTGTGTTTTATTGCGATGCTTATTTTCCTCAACTTCCGTTTTATTTTTAACCGACTTCAAAATTAGGGGATTCCGTCACATTTGAACCAATTTGGAAATGTTTATTATACTTCTAGATTGGTTCTATTTTTAACAAATGCAGTACTGATAAATAATAATCCATGAGTAATTGAAAGAACATTAAAATATGATAGACACTACATAATAGCGATTGTGGCATTTTCATCAACTAGGCAAGCATTTTGGAAATATCATTTGAAGTGGAACTGATGAAGAAGACCACATACTCTACTTATACTGTAATATGGAAATATTGTAAGAACAACAATTTTTTTAAAAGAATAGCCATGGAGTTTCTTGCCGGTTCTTCTCCATAGGAAACGACCAATTTGGAACCGTGCACTAGCTTCAAACGTTTTATAAGTGCCCATGTAGGCCTATGTGAAATGAAAAACTTTTGACTTTGACATATTATGGCCGACGAATCTCTTTAATAGGGTGTGTATAACGGTGGCAATATGATATCTCGATTAAGCGAATATGACAAAGAAAATGGTATCAGATCGGTTGATCTCATATCAGATAAAGTGAAAGGGAGGCACCGGGACTCCCTAATAAAGCTATGTATCCTAGCCGTGTTTGAGTTTATTGGATCTGTCATGACATGCACTATTGTAAGGTAATGTGATACCTACTTTTACATGTGTGTAAAAGGGATATTTTTTTTTAATTACAGCAGACTCCCAAATAGAAAACACTTAAATTTTCGTATTTGGTCAAAAATACCAAGAAACTTGGAAGTCGATTGTATTTTTTGGTTAAAAGGTTTTTTTTATGAGAAAAAACTCGGCGAGATATGAATTATTTATGTACTGTTCTAAATGGCACGAAACCAACTCCTCAGTCATGCAATCATTGTTAGAAATCTATAAAAATAATCACAGATTAAATTGTTTCTCTATTTCTAGAAGACAAACGTCCATGTTTTCTTCAGTTATAAAATTTTCTTTCATGCCATTATGGCGACAGCGATGAAATAAATGGTTATTAGAAGTTATGGCATCGCTATCGCAAATATAGATCTGTTTGTTGCAGTTCCAATGTCACCTTGTTTATGATAACTACCCCCTTATGTTCAAGGTTACTAGGATAATAACCAGCTTTGTAGTGGTCTTTATTGTTTTATCATCGAACGATTTGAGTTAGGCCAGCCCCCCTAACCAAGTTTCGACCGTTTTGTTTCGATTCTCTTGCGTCGAACGTCTAGAGTAGGCCACGCCTCCGATTCCTTTGTTCTGACATCATCTCAATGCTCAGTCACGTGGTCAGAACAAAGGAATCAGAGGCGTGGCCTACTCGAAGAGTTCGACGCAAGAGAATCAAAACGAAACGGTCGTAACTTGGCAAGGGGGGGCAGTAGTCTACGGATGCGTAGCTCGACGTCACTAAGGCGTACACTAAGTGTATACAGATGAAAACGCGTCTGAGAAGCTACGCGATGGACAGTAGGCCTTAACTTTTTTTTTCGGTGGGCAATCCTCTCGGTGTCCCCGTCCACTCAAGAACGGGGACAGCGACAGTAAGTGTCGACCTTTTACGGTACTGATAAACACGTATGTTTTTTTTTAGGTGGTAGGTAAATCATTAATTCATTACTCCCACCACAGAACGAAATTTTCTATTCCGTGACTCCCGTTCTGGGTGGAGTGAAAGGAAGAGTCAGACTTTTACTGACTTAAACCCAGCTCTGTTCCTACAGTTACCTTTTGTTCCAGGGCCACAGTATCTCTTTTTTACAATCCCGCAGTTCTAGTAGGCATCGGGTCCGTTCGTTAACATCACTTTGAGGCGAGCGTACAACTAAGTGGACGACGCGCTACTTATAACTCGCCATCAGTTAATCTAACCTAAACGTTACAAAAAAGGTTGAATGGCCAGATCACATTATTTTTGAGCTAAACATAACGTAAAGCGTGATTGAGATAAAAAACACTCGACGTTACGCAGTAAATAACTGAGTAACTGACAGACAGAAAATCCAAGCCTCAAGAGACAGGGTATCTCAATGTTTTATAAATAAATTAAACTTAAGTGCAAAGTAAAAATTAATGATCCACCATTAACTTCATTACGCTTTCCATTTATTTAAATATTTCCAAAACAAATCACAATTATAATTAGTTTCAATAAAAATGTCCATAGAACGTTCGGCGACGATTATTTTTAGCGCCCCCCATACTCTTTTAACCCGGTGTCTACGACGCGACCGTGTACCCGTGGGAACAGTGTACGCCTCCATGATTTTTTTCCCCGACCACTCTGTATATTGCTATATTTTTAACATTTATTGAACGAGGTCCCTTTTCAATCACGTTATGAGGGCGGGGTTTTGTTTGTATTTTTTTTTTTCTATAATAATAATGCGGGTAATATTTGTGGTCATTAAAATCAATTGTGGAGTGTATTAATATTATGGAATAACTATAATTATTTAGTTTTGTTGTCCAGGATAGTAGATAACGCTGAGGGTGTTGCAAATAACAAAATTACAAATTAATATAGAATAATGGGCTTGGGTTTCTGTGTATAACTATGTATTTTTTTTCTGTTCTTATTCGCATCAGTGTTTAAAACTATTCAGAACAATTTAACAGCCAGTTTGCATGCTGTAAGGTATATCCCAGCAAACTATCTTGAGAGTACCTATTCCGTGGGAATTTTTCAAAAATGATTCCGCGGGCTTGGAACACAAAGGGCAACTGAAGGAACACACTTCCTCTCGCTTAACCCAGAGCGAGACAAATTATTTAATGATTTCCCAAATAGAACCAGTATGGTCAGAAAGCCTGTCGTCTCGTATTTTATGATTATGGCAACATTACTTTCATACGCACACTATCATTCTATGGCAAGCAAGATCAATTTCTAGCAACGCATTGAACCGACGAACAATGCATCAAACACGCGCCATTTTGCAAAACAAATCAGAACGTGTAGTAATCCGCAATGACGTGCAATGATTTAACAACAGTTAATCATTTATTAAGAAACATAGCAGTTTGACAAACACTGTTTATCGTTGATAACAGTTCACGCGACATTACCGTCACACGTGACTTACAGCTGGGTTTGTTACATGTGTGCCTAACTGGTGACTAATATTATGCACGTAACTCTACGGTTCTTTTTTAAATTAAAAAATCATTAAAATACTTCTCCCACTCTTTTTTGATATGTGTCATCGTCTAATGACTTAACCTGCTCTAAGGTGGAACGGGAGAGTAAGACTTTTACGGACTAAAGCCACACCTATGTTCCTTCAGTTGCCTTTTGCGTTCCAGGACAATGAGTATCCTTTGCCCTAGCAGGCATCGGCCCTGCTGGGGCCCTACGGTTTGCAGACATCTCTTTGTGGCGCGCATAGAACACAACGTGCCGTCGATGAGTCAAGCTCGGTCTTTACGGGGCAAGTAAAGTACAGGTCTCCCAAAGTGATAATGCGCATAGAAATCTTCGTCACTGTTCGGCAACGGTCGTATTCCCCGAGCTCGGGAGACGATATGTATATAGAGTGGTTAAGTGCATTTTCTTCATGCTTAATTCAATTAATTAATTTTTCAATGATTCGGGTGTTTCCGGGAATACGACAATTAGCGAAGATCTACATGCGCATTATTAATTTGGGAATACTGTAGAAGTCTGGCTCTCTCTTAAAAAAAAATACGGGTTAAGATTAGATTTTTGCTTTCATGTTCATCTTAGAGGAGAAAAGGAAGTGTCGGACGATGGTTGATGATTAAAATATGACGTAAAAGTCGATTGAGAAAATGATTGGTCAATCGATATCCGTGGTCAAGTGGTATGTCGGATTGAGAAAATTATTGGGCCTTTAGCTCTACTGGACATTATATAAGCCCACTTCCCGGACATAGTATACACTTACACTGACAATAAAGTTAAACGTTGAACACCGTTTTGTAGAACATATCGCTATCACAATCCGGCTGTACGTGAGGTAGCCGCTTTACATTACAGCGACGTATTTCAATCCGGCGCATCTTTTCATATTCTTCTTCTTCTTCTTTTCGTGTCGATGTACTCTAACTAAATTTTTTCTGACCAGTATTTGGCAACCTCTACGGCTCTGTTATTGGCCTCGTATAGATCCTGAAAACTGCAGGTGGTTGTGCTTCTTCTGTGTTCTTCTTCTTTTCATATTGTGTTATACCATGTAGCTGCGACATAGATAGCAATTTTCGTAAAAATAAATATGTCTCTCTCGTTGTTGTAGTATTTTGGACGCGGCGAAATCAAAACAATTTGTTACTAAGCCGCTAATAGGTGTCTAATGTGCTAATCATTTCTTTAAATTATGTAATAAAACTGGTCAGTATGCCTTATTAAGGCAATGAAAATCTAATACGACCATATTGAGTTCGGATGGTGCTAATTTGACACCATTAAAAAAAAAGAATTATCCCATAAAAATACGGTATGGACTGGAAATTAAGAAGAAGCTCATTCATACATTTTAATTTATTTTTTTGCTTTTATAACTAGTTGATATTTAATTTAAACACTTCACGATATCTAAAAAAGGGCAGTCACCGTTTATAGAACAAACCATAATAAATATGTAAATGTGTAGACAGACAAGATAGTTTTATTATTTAAAAGTGACATGTCAGAGTTTTGACAATAAACTACTGATTTATCATCGCTATGCGCAGGATTCTGCGAAGGACAACAACGGTTTGATGCGCAAGCGCACGTTCTTTTAAACATGACCGGTCTTTGTTTCTTTTATGTGTCATTTGAATGTTTTAGAACATTACTGGTTATAGGGAAGGCACGTTAGAAAGTAATAAATATTTTTGTAATACTGTACTGCAAGGATTAATAGGTTAAAAAGTAGATTTTTGCTTCCTTTTTAAAGTTTTGTAATAATTATTATAGATATTAATATTATAAACCTTCTGAAATAGCAAAATTTAAAGTGTTTTTTTTTTCGGTAGGCAAATCATCTTATGACATCACCCGCTCTTGGGCGGAGCGCGAGATAGTGTCAGATTTTTACTGACTAATAACTCACTCCTGTTCCTTCGTTGTCTTTCGTAGCAGGGCCGAGTCTTCCCTTCAGAATCAGACCCTTGGCCCCAGTAGGCTTCGATTTTTAAAATCTTTATTGAGCAAAAATTTTATCAAAATTATCAATGATAAAACAAATCCTGTAACTACAAAGGCACACTTAACTCGAAGATGAGTTTTTACTCGGTCGAGTCGAGAGTCATTCGAGGGTAGGATCTAGTGTACTTACAATATAAACCTAGATAAATAAGTCTAAATATATGAATACATAATGACAACTAAATATCTATACATTCTATAATAATGACAAAATTATTAACTGTAGCTGGGGATCGAACTCGCGACAAATGTCGTTCAATACCGACATTTTGGATTATTGCTCACCCACCATAGCAAGTAGCGTGATAATTTATAGCCTATAATTTGCCCTGACCTATAAGGATTATGTATGCAAAATTTGAACAGGATCGGTTCAGTAGTTTTTGCGCCAATTAATACCATCGCAAAATAATTTTACTGTTTTATTATATGTAATATAGATATAATATTATGTCTATATGAAGGGAAGTGCTCTTTAATTTTCCTCTCGAAGGCTTCCAGAGAGGCTATCGTGTGTTATGATTTTTTTTAGATAATGACGGACTGTGCGGTTTTACGATAAAACTATTTTCTAACCATAAATTAAAGGAAAAGAAAAAAGGCCTCTCACAAGGTGGACCGATGACCTGATTAGGGTCGCTGGAATCCGATGGATGCGAGACGCACAGGACCGGTCATTGTGGCAACGCTTGGGGGAGGCCTATGTCCAGCAGTAGACGTCTTTCGGCTGAAATGATGATGATGATGATGAACAATAAATTAATTTTAAATGGAAGAGTAGAGCAAGCTGACAAAAGAAAATAGCAAAGATAATATGTACCATATTCATATCCAATAAATCTTATAAGCACAAACATTGTTTCAAACGTCCTTCAAGACTGCCTTCGAACCTAAAATAACGGCACTACCATAAACATAAACATTGGTCCCAATATAGCCAACAGTTTGCCACATTTGGCATGTGTGAGCTGCAATCGATCCTACTAATGCGTACAGTATGATTTACAAGCTTTTAAGATAATGTTTTTGAAAACAAATAAGCATAACTTTTGTACTTATTTTTCTGTTTCCTTTTTTTCTTGTCTGTTTATTATATGTGTGTAGGTATACTATAATTAAGTCTTAATAACAAATGAGTGAGAAGTAAAATTTTACAAACGAAAATACAAATCTTTCTGATTTTTAATATCTGTTAATTTTTTTCTTTTTATTTTGTTAACATTTCTAAAATAGAGCAGTGGTGGCCGAGTGGTAAAGGCCCCAACTTGCGAATTGTAGGTCGCGGGTTCAAACCCAGCCAGGCGCATTACTTTGTGTAATTTATTTCATCACCACTGCTCTCAAAACGGTGAAGAAAAACATTGTGATGAAACCGGCATGTCCTAGAACCAAAAATTAGAAGACGTGTGACATTCACCAACCCACACTGGGCTCGCGTGGTGGATTACGGCCCATTCCCTCTCCTAGAGAGAGGAGGTCTTAGTCTCAGCAGTGGGAACATTAAAAAAGGCTGATTATGCTATTATTATTATGCTTTCTGATTTAAATTATTAACTTACTTACATATACTTTACTAGTTACTATACTTACTAATAAACTAAAATTATGTACAAACGCGTATAAAAAAGATTCTCAGGGTATCAAAAAATTCATCCACGTCGCTGTCAATGGGAGCAAGCAGCCAGTGCACAGAAAAAATAGTTAAATAAATAAAAAGAAATTAAAGACATCATGAGAAGCTGTTAGAAGCTTATTAACTGTTTAGTATTCAGTTATAAATAGTCCTCTAAACTTATAGATAAGTATCTTAAGGAAGTATACATTCTGCTCCGGAATTGATCGAAATAGTCACCCCCGCCCTGGAACGCAAAGGGCAACTGATGGAACACGTGTTGGTTTTAATCTCTCAGTCTGACGTACCCTCTCGCTCCACCCAGAGCGAGAGAAATTATTTGTTGGTTTCCCATCCAAAAACAGTACAGATCCGATTATAAAAAAAAAATCTACGTGGCGGCGGCGTGCTTAAGGCAACTCCATACTTTCTACAAATAAATCCACATATTACAGATACCGCAGGACAAAGTAGTATGTGAATAAACTAATGATCTATAATGACTTTTGTGCATTTCCCAGTCATTGTAAAAAGCTGCGTCATATAATGTCGGTTTGGGTCAACAGAGCATAACTTTATGCTGCTTTGACCCCAACTATTTACCTATGCGCAGTGGAGTGTTAAATTAGTTGTCAGCTTCAATTTGAAGCGATCGATGGCTTTAGCAGTATGTGTCATAATTGTAGGTAATCATTGGTTCAATCGATAACAAGTTTAACTTTACCGTTGTTAAGTAGGAGTTTAAATGCAATACGGAGTGTTAAGTTTTTCAAACCACATTCAGATATAAATGAGGGCCCTGCTAGGCTTGGGAACGGAATAATACGATGATATTGCTCTTCTAGTAACTTACAAAACCGATGCCCTTTGTTTCCGGTGGGAAAATCACCCAATGACATCCCCCGTTCCTGTTCCTTCGTTGCCTTTAATACCAGGGCCGAGTCTTCCTTTCAAAAGCAGAGCCTTGGCCCCAGTAGCCTTCGACCCTGCTGGGCCTCTACGGTTTGCTGACATCTCCTTGAGGCACGCGTGTAAACACATATTATAAAGTGTCTGTTTGTAATTTGTAACATCAAAATAATATATTTTACAAAATTCATATGAAAGTATATTTGACATATTTAGCAAAAATGCATTTTCTTTGCATATTTTGTCTTTCTGTCTGTCTATTTATTTCGGCTAATCTCCGAAACGGCTGAACCGATTTTAACAGGACTTTTACTGGTAGAGATCTGATATTGGGATCTGATCAGAAGTAAATTAGGTTGTTTTTATTTAAGAAAAAGAATTAGGGTTACGTACAAAAAATGTGTTCTTGAAATCGTGACCAAAAACCATTGCGCTGTTTTACGAATCTTACATAGCCAATGTCGCGGGCACCAACTAGCCCCAGAAAAAAACAATCTAAGATATTTATAAACAGTTCTGATATTCTATTAGACTACACAATTATGGCCATTGTTCCCTAATCTATTGTGACATCAATTACATAGTTCAAGACACTACAAATTCAAAATATTACTACTCATAATATTTAATGTTCCTTTAGTTCATAAAGAAATTAAATCACAATCAGTAGGACTTGAAGGGAGGGTAGGAACAACAAATGTTCTCTCACCCTTTGTAGTATCGATTTTAATTTAGTAACAGCAGTAGTCACCCCCTAAAACACAATGGTTACTTGTTTGAGTAGTTATTTTGGGGATATTTATGACGAACACAATGTTTAAAGTGGCATTAGGGAAGAAATGTGGCTGATTTATTGACTGTACAAGCGACCCGCCCCAGAGTCACACGGTTGTTTGAAATCTTTAAAATTCTCCGTTTTTCTCTACTATAACATGCATGTATACACTTAAAGCTTCCTCAGGAAAATCCGTTCACTAGTGTTTGACTTTATCGCGAACAGACGCAGTTGAGGACTTTATTTATTTATAATTTATGTACGCACACATAACAAAAGACCAAAGATAAATATTATAAAAAATTATACAAAGGTACTGCTTATTTCCAAAAGAAATTTCTTCCAGCAGACCTGCGAAAGTGTGTGTAGTGTAGAAACAAGAAAAAAGTAGTTTGTGAAATCTATAATTTAAATATCACTATAAACTTTGATTTAAAATACGTATATGTAAGGAAGATTAATACTAATAAGTAAGGAAGTAAGGATAAGGAAGTAGCTGTAATCTTAAACTCGGCTCAGTTTTGAAAAAGAAACGCATGTTCCTTGCTGTTGAATTTTCGGAGAGCCTATATTATTTGTGAAACGGCGACTGATTCATTCCAGAACCCAGGGCCTCGTAAGATTGTCAGTTCTGCAGAGTTCGAAAGAGTTACCGTTACCCTGGAACGCAACTGACGGAACACAGGTGGGTTTTAGCCAGTAAAAGTCTGACACTTCGTCACTGTCCTATGATGATTTCCCACTTAAAAAGGAGGTTAATAAGAAAACATATTACATTAACACCTACTACAAAGAAGTGTGTATGTATGCATGTGTGTATTTTTCCCGCTTGAAGGGTGTTTTTAATATCGTGTGGATTTCATAACGCATGCGGAATTTCTCCGCATGCAGAAAATATCAAAATGCAAAAAAACTAGTCCCACGTGCGTATACCACGCAATACAATAAGTAATTGTATGAAATGGACATTTGCGGGGGTTAAGCGTGCGGGGTAATCCCGCATGCGTAATCAAAACCGTACGATATTAAAAACACTAATATAGCAATCTCCTATTTTCTCATGTTAATATGAATATTGATTAGTAAGAGTCTTTAAAAGCCAACTTCGTATATTAAACTTATTAATAAGTTTTCATCTGTGAAAGTTAACATTAAATGAAGTCTCCATACATATGTATGAAGGCGTCTGGGTTTTTGACCGGTCACGTAGGTTTTATCAAAGGCCAAAGAGCTAAGTTAACTTTTACATTGTTGAACTTTGTAAAATTAATTAAAAGCTTTTGTCATTATTGTAAGGGTATATATATAACTCAAACAATTTACTCTGGAAGGCGGTACATCAGACGAATGCTTATTACTACACATACAAATTCAAATATATCTTTATATATATACGCCTCCTTTTCATCTTTCTTAATGTCTCTGTATGTGTGTTAATCACCTAACTCCTTTCCTTCTTTAGACGGCTTAACCGATTTGGATGGAATAATAAGACAGACGGACAACAAAGTGATCCTATAAGGGTTCCGTTTTTTTCTTTGAGGTACGGAACCCTAATCATATTTGTAACTGTGTGATGCTCATTTGTTTCGAGCAAAACAAAAGATTTCTGTCACAATGGGATCCGCCTACAAAGGCAAAGGGTCCAGGATAAATTCATCACAATACTGTATAAAGTGATAATGACGATAAATGAACAAATTGCATTGTCTTCATCTCTTCAATTAATAAGGACATCCTGACATCCCTTTGTTGAAGTGATAAGTGCGAAGTGCTGAATTTGAATTCAGTTTTAATCAGAATTAATCAAATATGGCAGTAAGTGACCGTTTTCGAGATTAAGTCAATTTTCTTTTTTGATTCATCTTCTTATTATAGCAACTGGCTGTTAATTTCCATTTTTCAGAGAAATCCCTAATGCGTTTTGTTGGGGAATCATCAAATAACTTTCCCGCTCTGGGTAGAGCGAGAACTTACTTGTTCTCTTTCCTTGTAGCTTTCCTTGTTGCCTTTTGTAGCTTCGGTTTCTCTTTCGAATAATTCCTATACCTTAATTTGTTTGTTCATTTCTTCATGTTTTTTCTGTTTTTTATTTTCCGTCATCTAAATACTCATCGTCTTTCTAAGCATATAATCATCTTTCACACAATTCATCTATCATTTCTTTAGTCTCCTGAAAATGTTCTACAAAAAGTACAAAATCATCATCTTCATCATCTTCCTGTGCTTGTTCCGTGTTATTTGGGGTCGGCGCAACACGTTTTTTTCTTCCATTCTATCCTGTCAACCGTCATGCTATCACTAACTTCCTTTTCTTTCATATCACTGTTAACACAATCCATCCATCTTTTCTTTGGCCTCCCTCTCCCTCTCCACCCATCCACATGTATAGTCATCACTCTTTTAGTAACATGCGTTTCATCTTTCCTCTTTACATGACCATACCGATTCCCCTTCAACTTTTCAGTCACAGGCGCCACTTTCAAACTTCCTACAAAAAGTACAAAATATGTTTATTTTTATTTTATTGAAATGATTTCCTTGCAAAAAGCATCACGCATCATTCTTCCCAAGATTACGCAACGAACAGAACACATTGATTGAACTTGCGGTGCGCGAAACAAACCCAGTCTATTATATTGAAACCGCATAACCCCAGCACTATATCAATTATTCCGCATCCGATTCCCGCTCCGATTTCCTATACGATACGAACACGGAAACTGTTTTATTGTGAACCTTACTGCGCAGTGGCATCGGCTTATCGTATACCTTGCACCCCGATATCCTGCCATTAATCACTCGCAAGCAAATAAATATAAAACGTAACGTAACTGTATTCTGACCGCTATCATGGATAAGTGCATTTCCCAGCTTCGAAAGAAAGGTGGTGAGATATGCGAGTTACACGGAGTAGAGAGTCAATGAAGTTCCCACGTAAGTATGTTTTATGAGAGGTAATTTAGTTTTGGGGAGCTTAAGCGAAAGGTTATGAATGAGAAATAAGTTATCAACAGAAAACCAAAGCGGCTTTGCTCATAAAATAATAATGGTCTATGATTTTTTTTTTACTTGTTGTTTGTATTTTCGATCTTCGATATAACGTCACAGTTCATCAATCACAACAAGACGTTGTTGATATAGCTAATCAATAAGATAGTAGTTAAGCTGGCTGCCCAAATATAGCCACTCTTGGAGGTAATTTTAATGTATCTACCGACATTATGAGCTCGTATTCATACTTATACGCATTAAGCATCACACTACGCATTGTTCAAATACGTGGATCATCCGATTCCATGCATAATGTTTTTTTATTGCTTTCATTATCACTCCATTTATATTCTACTCTTCGATACTATAACAAGATCGTAAATAACAGAAGTCCTTTAATCAAGTTCTTTGTTGTCTCGCCAGCGAGTTTACGAACACAATAAGAGGCTTTCAGACAGGACGAATTAATGAAGTCGATTAGAGAAAGTTAGTGTTTGTAAGGTGTGTAGGGTACTTAGTTAATTGGCTCTTTTATAAAGGAAGTCTAGTGTAGATTTACAAGATCTGTTTTAAGTAATACAAGGAAACACGTAAATAAACGCCTTAATTTTATTGCACTGTTTAACCTTCCCTCTCGTTGCTGAGTTAAGCGTTGAAAATTCAATAGTGCATTTTTAATTAAGCATTCAAAATGTCCCCGAGAGTACCTAAGTAAACATGGTCATAAAACGAACAGACCACAGAATACTTAAGACAAAATCTTTTGAGGAAAGCTTGGAATCGGTAAACGTTTCTGCTTAACGATTTGGAAATAAGAGAGTAAGTAATATCCTGTTATATCCTAAAGAGATGATAAGATCGCAATCTGATAGGGACTCGGAATAACGCTATAACCGCATTACCGTATCTGAAATCCTTCCGAGGTGACTCAAGAAATCAGAAGCATATTTTGATCATAAGCTAAAGGGTGATTCGATGGCGAAGTGGAGATCGTGTATCGGTAAGTTTGGTGTGGAGCAGTTAGATATCAATGATTTTAAAAAGGTGGCTAAAAAATACACGGAAGTTGGATGACCGGGTGTTGTGACGAGGTTTGGCCGAGGCCTGTTGTCAGCAGTGGACTACGATAGGCTTGAGTTGATTGCCTGAACTTTTTGTTGTTTTGCGTCACCACAAGTGCAGTTAGCACTCCATTTATCATAACTACCATCTTACAAAGTTAGTCTTACAGTGTAACACAAGTCAATTCTGACGTCACTTCGAAGCTGCAAGATTCCCACTTACCAAGATATGCAGGTCAGGGTAACAAATGATTTGACGTTTTCATTTCTTAAAAAAAGTTTTATTATTTAAAACTAGGTGGTGCCCACGACTTCTTCATCGTCAGACTCAGGAACCAACAAACAGACAGACTGACAGACAAACGGAGTTTTTTAATTTTTATTCTTGATAGGTTCGCGCTTGACCGCTATCTCACCTGATGGAAAGCGACAATGCGGTCAACGTTGGGGCGCGCTTACCTAGAAGCAGCCTATTCACTCTTGACTTAAAGATTCCCGGGTTGTAGCCATCAGAAAACACAGATTCCAGCAAGGAATTCCACTCCTTAGCTGTACACACAATGAATGTGTTCCCAAATCGTTTTGTGCGTATAGGTGGGATGTCCACCATGTACCGGTGGCGCATTGACGGACTAATAAAAATTGCATTATTTTTATAGGTTTCATATTATAATGAGGTATTTAATTTATATCTTCTGCATTTAGTAAAAAAATGCTATTTTCATATTATAAACAGACACTTCAAATTTTATTTATACTTAAAGATGTATAGAGTATAGATATACAGATGTATAAATAGTAAACCTGGGTAGAGGAAACTATCGTAAAGAATCTCTTTGTAATTATCTCGGTCATGTCAGGTTATTACATTGTTTATTAATTTTTTTTTCCATTCCTTCTAACAAAACGTATAAGTAGTGAGATAGAAAAGTTGTCATAATTAGATTTAAGATAATTTGATTAGAAGCATATGCGACTGCACTAATGAGAAAACAGAAACCTAATTAGTTTAGTAGCAAGTATTGCATGGCAAATTGCATTCATTTCTTATCGGTTTATTATAGGATTATTTTTTACCGTTTTCTTCGGTCATAGATAAATTTTGCTCAAATCTACATACAATTTTTATAAGTTTTTTTTTGGGAGTTTTTTTTATGGGAAAATCATCTTATGATAGATCACGCTCTTGGGCGGAGCGGGAGATAGTGTCAGACTTTTACTGACTAAAAACCCACTCCTGTTCCTTCGTTGCCTTCGTCCCAGGGCCCCAGATTTCGTTTTCACACTACCCATGGCCCTAGTAGGCTTCGACCTTGTTGGGCCCCTACGATTTGCTGACATCTCCCTGAGGCGCGCGTGGAACAATACGGGCCGTCGACGACTTGGACTCGGTCCGGACGGTTACCTGACGGCGTGGCTACCCATTTTTGGGCTAGGAAATCATCAAATAACTTCAGCTCTGGATGGAGCGAGAGGGCATGTCAGATTTTAATTACTAAAACCCACTCGACGATTAGTCTTTCGAACAATATCGTAGCCCTGGTAGGCTTCCTTTCAGGCCCTAATGTACCAAATTCGGTACAACTTTGTACCAGCTAAATTAGACCGTATTGTTACGTAATAAGGTTTAAGTTAGCTAGTATGAGGTGTACCGTATTCGGTACACTGGTGCCTAAGAGGTTAAGAAACTTCAGTTCTTGACTGCTGAACATACAATAAGGCCAAGTTGTCTTTGATTGGGCAGTAAATAATTTTAATTGGCAGACATGAGACAGTAACTTTAGAGAGAGCTTTAATTAGCATAATAGGCATAGCATAATCAGCTTTTTATTGTTCCCACTGATGGGACTCAGGCCTCCTCTCGAGGAGAGGGAATGGGCCGTAATGTAACACGCGGGCCCAGTGCGGGTTGGTGGATGTCACATGTATTCGAATGTTTTCCTTCACTAATTTGAGAATTGTAGAAGAAATGATTCACACAAAGTAATAAACCTGGCTGGGTTTGAACCCACGACCAACAAACTCGTAAGTGGGAGCCGTTACCACTGGGCCACAACTGCTCTATATTTTAATTATTTTAATAATTTATTTTATTTTTAGTTTTCTGTTTCTAGAGTAACGACCACGTACCGGAAGACGCAGCGTTGGAAGGCCTCCCACAAGGTGGACCTATGACCTGGTTAGGGTCGCGGGAATCCGATGGATGCGAGACACACAGGGCCAGTCTTTATGGCGACACTTGGGGGAGGCATACGTCCAACAGTGAATGTCTTTCGGCTGAAATGATGTTGTTTATAGGACAAACAGCGAGTCACAAATTAAAAAAAAATCTCTTTGTTCCTTCCAAGCCAATCAGCTGTTAGCCAGTTCGTGTAGACTAATAGGTACATGAAATGTTTACAATCGTATCGACTGACTGTAAGTACATACTGCACGCGATCCTCGAAAACTTATCAAAACATGCATTGTTTTCCATTCTCCAGGCTTACGGAGGGTGTAGAGAAAACATGTCTTTAAAGTTACTGGTTATTGAAAACCGGTTCCTTTATACGTAATGAGTCGATTCTTGTTAGGCTGGTTACGGAAATATTATGGTAATTGGGGAGTTTTGTTGATTAGTTTGTTTCTGGTTGATGTTTGGTGTCGTCAATAGAAAAGAAAGTGGTTAAGTCATTATCATCATCATCATCATTTCAGCCGATAGACGTCCACTGCTGGACATAGGCTACCCCAAATGTCGCCACAATTAACGGTCCTGCGCGTCTCGCATCCATCGGATTCCCGCGACCTTCACCAGGTCATCGGTCCACCTTGTAGGGGCCTTCCAACACTGCGTCTTCCGGTACGTGGTCGCCACTCTAAAACCTTTCGGCCCCAACGGCCATCTGTTCTGCGAGCAATGTGCCCTGCCCATTGCCACTTTAGTTCGGCGATTCTTCGTGCTATGTCGGCAACTTTGGTTCTCTTGCGGATATCTTCTGGTTTAGTATTCGGTGTCTAATTATTAGTTAGGAAACTTGATCACGTTATGAGAAGACCAGACGATCACGTGATTAAAAAGTTGCTTTCAATCGCTACAAGAGGGGAAAAGGAAGGCCCCAAAAACCACATGGTTGACCAATGTCAAAAAAGGACATGAAATTATTAGGACTACACGAACAACACGTTCATGACAGACATAAATGGCGTCGCATGATTGGTAAAGCCGATCACACGTAATGGGATAAAAACGAGACAAAAGAAGAAGAAGTTAGGAAACTGGATCAGCTTAGTTTGGAAAATTGAATTTTTCTAATTAGTTCCTTGATAAGATTTCCTAAACACGTTTTGTGATCTCACATAGCCTAAGTTTTTTAAAGGAATTAATACAGTTAGGGCATGCAATTCGCCATCCATTATCACTGTTTTTTATACAACCGCTCTTACGTGATTTTGAAAACACAGTATCTTGTGGATATTATCTAGGCTTTATTGAAATCAATTTGTAAAATTGAGTAATCAGTAAAAAATCCAGTAAAAACCTCTAAAAATCTGGTATTTTGCGTGAACTTTAACACTTCATAATACGCTCAAAAATTTAAAAAGGCAAAAAAAAACACGTATTTCCTGGAACAAGTTTTATGAAATATTCGAGTAAATCACGGAACTACCGGATGCTAACAGAGTTTTCAGGCGTTCTCTCTTTTTTCGCGTTGCCTTTTCGTCAAACATCGCGTTGGATTGCGTTAGATGAATGACAAGCTTTGAAACCATGCTCGATGTTGACGATAGGCGAGTGAAAAAGAAGCCTCTTAAAGACTGGAATTTCCTGTCAGAGTCCGTGTTTCCGGATATCTACAACCTAGAGCAACCAACACCTGATTGGTCCGATGAGTGTTTTCTCGTCCTATTCGCCAGGGCCGTGTGGGTACTGTGTGTAACTGGTTACTCCATCTCGTTTAGCTCTTCAACTCCATAGGTGTCAGAAGAACTGACGAGATGGAGAACTTGGCCATGGATATGCGACCCTGGCGACATAAATGCGAGATTGTTTATAGCAGATAAGTACCTATCTGAAAGAAGAAAGAAAGAAAAACAGTTTATTGGCGCGAAATGACGCAATCTTAAAACTAGATAACAAACATAATCAATTGATAGGTAAGATGTGCGTCACATCCGCGCAAAACGGCCGAACGCTCAGCATAAAGCTGCGGCCTCACGCATAATGCGATGATATATCTGGTACTTATATCTGACGTTGTCGGTTAAAGCGAAAGTGAAGAGTGAATAAACTAAAATGAAATGAAAAAACAATACTGTTCTGTTTTCATTTTCCTCCAAAACTCTCTGCTTCATAACAGAAAGGCTTATGCAATTCAAACCATATTGCGAGACATATGTAGCTTGCACAGAGCGCGACCACAAACCGCGGCTTCGCTTGCGGACACTGCCCTGTCAGTCGGTAATTGGGCTATATTGCGACCGAACAAAGACTACGGCTGTAGTTACCGAGCTATACATTATGCTGTGGATATAGCAGACGAGTTAGTAGAAGGACAACTTGAGGGAATTAGCGAATTTTGGGGACACATTACGCGTAAAGCTAAGGAGTTGAATTCTCTGCCGGAGTCTTTTTTTTTTGTTAGGTGGGATATCATCCAATGTCTTGTCCCGCTCTTGGGCGGAGCTAGAGGGCGTGTCAGACTTTTATTTTCCTTTTAGACCCCTAGATTGTAGCCCTGTCAGTTAGCGAGGTATAGATCATGCTGAAGATATAGCAGTAGAGTTGTAGAAGAACGACTTGGGGAAATTGATGCTTGGTTTGGATCGAGTTCCATATATATAGAGTACTCCTTATAACATCAGCTTTCTACCAGTGAATGTTCTGTCCAAAGTTAGTCCAGCCGTTTCGGAGATTAGTCGGAAAAAACTGGCAAAAAAAAGCATTTTTGTTATAGGTATCGAATATACTTTCATATGCATTTAGTGAAAAAAATCTCTTTTTGATATTACAGACACTTCAATTTTATTTATTTATATGTATATAGAATTTTATGACAACAAAAACCACTGAAATCAAGTAAACAAAAACGTTACACAGTATATTTTAATACCACGTATAATAAAAACAACATTTTATTAATTTAGAAAGTATTAAAAATCGCGGTGACCTTTTCACAATGTCCCAATGAAAATATATTTGCGAAAGCATGTTATAATCAATCAAGATAAAGCGTTGTAAAGGTGTGCGAGCAAGCCGGTAGGATAACGAGTATCTAGATAATCCTGATGGAGAATAATAGACCTTAATTCCTTGATAATTAAGGCTTTGTCGAATATTTTAAATATTAATTAGATCTGAAACTACAACAGGGTCTATATAGGTATGTTTGGAAAGGTGACCTGTTGGTTAAGTGATTCTCATCATCAATTTAATGCTGTTCGATGCTCAACTGGGCATGGACTTCTCCTGATTTTTTCTGAAATAAAAATCTATAGTGAAAAACAGAAATAAGTACATACAGAGAGCATTACCACGTTATATAGCGAATGGCAATGCTTAATCTTTGTCCGAGGTAAAAGCCAGCCAACTTTAGTCACACAAAGTCAACTAGGTGTTTGGTTAATCTTCGGATAGTGTATGAGCAGTCCAGCCCTAAGATCCATGACCTACTCATGGATCTTAGGGCTGGACCTCCCCAAACGGCTCAAAAATGTAACTATCGATAAGGTATATTTCCACCACTTGTAGTTCGCCGCTATGGCAAAGCGACAGGGAAAAGAGGCAGCTGCACTCACAACCACAGCACGACGAGCTGATGGGACGGTGCAAAAGTTTCGAATCTATTTTTAAGGTGAAAAATCATCTAATGACTTATCCCGCTCTAGGGTGGGGCTAGAGGGCGTCTCATACTTTTACTGACTAAAACCACACCTGCCCCCCCTAGCCAAGTTACGATCGTTTCGTTTGCGTCGTACGCCTCGAGTAGGCCACGCCTCCGATTCCTTTGTTCTGACGTCATCTCAACGCTCAGTCACGTGGTCAGAACAAAGGAATCGGAGGCGCGGTAGACTTGGCTAGGGGAGCTGTGTCCTTCAGTTACCCCAGGACAACAGGTTTCCTTTTCATAATTCTTCGTGGAGTTAGCGGGCATCGGCCCTGCGGGGCCCCTAGGGTTTTGCTAACATCTCTTTGAATCGGGCGTGGAACACTAGCCACATTCGTCTACTCGGGCTTGGTCCTCACCGGACTGGCGTCCATTACCCGTTGCTCGTCGCACGCAAACCCGTGAGGCAGTGCTATAGTGCAATATTTATCACGATAAAAAAAAAAGCACGGCCTCTGTGAGAGAAGCCGCGGATAGTATTTTAAAGTCTCAAAGGAAACTGTACTACTGCTCATTCCCTGCCTTTGTTTCAATCAGATAGTAAAGCGCCTACTTAAAGGGCCAGTGGGCGACGCAGGGGACAGAATGTTATCTCATAGGGCTATTTCGGTAAGTCTGACGAGATGTCCTCATGACATATATACGAGTAATTGTGGTATTCTAAAATCCTTTAACGGTTTTATCTTGGTTTGGTCTTGATTCCAGAGAACTTGGGAGTAGTCAGAACTTTGCTCTTAAAGTGGTGAAGGAAAACATCGTGAGGAAACTGTCATGTCCATCCGCACTGAACCCGTGTGGTGGATAACAGCCCATTGCCTCCCCTGGAGATGAAGCTTGAGTCCCGGCAGTGGCTACATTATATCAAAAGGTTCATTTTGTAAGAAACTTATATCTGTCAAAATGTATGATACCTACTACTGCTGCTTGCCTAAAGTGTGATGCCTTTAAAGGGTACCAACCATAAGTAAGTATATATGTATATTTTAATTATCTTTCGCTGACAAGGCTACTTTCAAGACATGCAACACCACCAGCAACCATAAGTGGATAATCTTGACTGATTTCATCTAAATGGCGTAATCTGATATTTGACTTTTAATAATTGTTTTAACTTTTACGTAATGCTTGTTATTACGAAAGAGGTTCAAAGGTGACTTGGCCAATAATAATGTATTTTTAAATCCTTATACAAGCATAAAACCGTGACGCTCGTGGGTCACAGCTCCAAAAATATACGTTCATTTGACCGTAAACTGTGTTTTTAATCGAGAAAGGTTTGTATCGATTTGACGGTACGATTGGCGCAGTGGTTAGGATTCCAGCACGGAACCATAATTTGTATGGCCTACAGATAACTGTTTTGGGTGTCTTGTGTATGTGAGTTTACATGGTTGTGAATGTACCGATGCATAATTCAGGCATAATTCCTAGTGTCGTAATCATCATTTCAGTCGAAAGACATCCACTGTTGGACATAGGTCTCTTACAAGTGTCGCCACAATGAACGCACCTGTGCGTCTCGCATCCATCAGATTCCCGCCATACTCACCAGGTCATCGGTCCACCTTGTGAAAGGATTTCAAATAAGGTACAGATAGGAATACAGATAGGAACGATATCCTTCAATGAAATTTCAGTTAAGGTAGAGTTCCAAGTCACAAGGGTAAAAATTCATGACGCAAATGTGTGACGCCTACCCTAAAAAACTTGCTACCGTTTTCATATTGACTTGCGACCGGTCCATTACCAAATATTATTTCATCGTCAATAACACAAGTTCAATGACTTTTTAATTAGAAGTGTTTTTCTCACCTCCTCTACCTATATGAGTAAGTCACGTTTGTAACATATATGGAAAGGCAGCTGGTGTCAGATTGCAGACATTGCTATTGACCGAGAATGTGTACTTAGGATATAGGGTTACGAAGAAAACTGGTCACATCTACCGATGGTATATATAAATGGTCTTTCAACAAAGACGGGTCGATGTTGAAATTAAATAAAACAAGCTGTATGTGAGATAATAAAGAAATTATTTTTTTATTTGAGAGGCCCTTTTATGCCATTATTTATGAAATATGACATCGTTTAAATGTCCACCGCGGCTTCGAACGGTGGCACGGATCCGAGAGGTCCAATTTTCGATTATTCTACTGCATAGATCCGGCTGAATCTGAGCGATGGCTTCTGTTATGTTGACTTTCAGGGCATCTGTTGATCGCGGATTATTGGCATAGACTTGCGAATTCAGAAAACCCCACAAGAAAAAGTCTAGTGGGGTCAAATCGCACGATCTTGGTGGCCAATTCACGTCACTTCTACGAGATAACCCTACCCTCGAAACGTTCATGCAGAATGGCCTCGCCATCGTCGTTTCCGAAAAAGTACGGACCAATGATGCCGAAACAGTAACTTTTTGTGGATCCATTACCACCTGGTGAACCTCATGTGGGTTGTTGTCGTCCCATATACGGCAATTTTGCTTATTAATAAAACCATTCATCCAAAAATGCGCCTCGTCGCTAAAGATGATTTTTTGGCCAAAATCGGGGTCCTCTTCCAAACGTTCTGTAGCCCAGTCAGCTAACAAACGGCGTTGTCTATGGTCATTCACTTTGAGCTCCTAGTTCAGTTGGATCTTGTACGGGTGTACGTTTTTTGCAACATAAACGGCCGTATCTTTTTTTCATTTCAACTCGATACCTTCACGCGTTCCCGAGATAAAGGGTCTTGACGGACAAACAGATGAACGGACAACAAAGTGATCGTAAAAGGGTTCCGCTTTTTCTTTTTAAGGTACGGAACCCTAAAAATATAAAAATTACCAATACCCATAATTTTAAGTATTTTTTTATACTTGCCACCACCAGCGGCCTTACCTACGATACCCTTCACCGTAGTCAGCTGTAGTTACTTTAAACTGAACCTTCAGCTTTTTTATACTGTCATTAGGTAAATACCCAAACCAAACAAGTCTGGCCACGGGAATATTTGAAAGAATTACATTGGTGGTCCTTGAACTCAAAGGGCAACTGAAGGACACATGTGGGTTTTAGTCAGTAAAAGTATGACACCTCGTTCTACCCTAGAGCGGCAGAAAACATTGGATGATTTGCCAAAAAAACTCAAGAAGTAGGTATGCGAAAGTTCTGTTACTTTATTTAACCTTGGTTAATAAAAATAAAAACAAAGAAATATTACATAATTATTGATCTTTATAATGACGACAAACTCAATTGGTCATCCAATCACAATTATTTATGCGCACAATTTAAATATCTCCAAGGCTATCTCTTCCGCTGACCAGCGGGGTTACCATGACGTTCAAATTAAGATTGTTCCATTCTTATTTCAGTGTGTGTAAGAGACAGAGCTATACAGGTTGTCTAGCGTCATCTCTTACCCACACTGGTAATAAGAATGAAAAAATCTTACTTTGTATTTCATGGTACAGGTCCAGAAGTATATAGAACTAACGGTCAAATTCAAAGTTCACGAAATGATCATACACTTGTTAAGATTTCACTCTCATCACGCTGTCATCAGTAAATAGGTTTGTACACCATTAGTGGGGTCATTGGCACCGGCGGGGCATTCACCCCATCAGCTGACCGCATGTTTATGATGTTCACGGTATTGTGAATTACTCTGCAATGACAATTACAATTATTGTTAGTAATTTATTATGATGACGACCATTTCTAAAAAAAAGTGATTATGATACGATCTCTAGCCTTATTATAAAATAAAGTCCCTCATCGCGACTGTCTGTCTGTATGAACGCGATAAATTCAACAATAAGTACTGACAGGATTTTCGTGTGGTTTTTACCAATAAATTGAGTGATTTACACTGAAGGTTTAGGTGTGTAAATACATATTATAGTAACGAATAGCTGAGAAATTCAAAGATTTCTAACACCCGTGCAAAGCTGAGGTCACTAGTACATACTCGTACATACGTATAAATAAAAAAGTAATTGGTTGTAATATCAAAATAACACTTTTTTATAAAATGCACATGAAATTATATTCAATACCAATAACGAAAATGCAATATTTAATCACTTTACCCGTCTGTTTAAATGTTTGTTTCGGCTAATCTCCAAAACGGCTGCACAGATTTGAGTTGTAGATAGTTGTTGTTATAGGAGTAACTTGTGTTACTTTTATTTTAGAATGAAATAAAGATTCCGTGTTAAAAAATACTTCTTGAAATTGTGATCAAATGGCATTGTACTGTATTAGCAGTCTGACGCAGATCAATTAGTCGCAGGTGTCGCAGGCACTAGCATTTTGCCATAACTAGAGGTAAGAAGCGCGGGCTCGTGAAAGAAGGAGTGAAGGGAGGACTTAGCTCAGAGCAGTGGGAATAAGAACTAGGTTTTCCATGCGCCGATCAACACGAAACAGGAATCATTTCTAGTGAGGGACAACGATTTAATAATAAAAAAAAAGTAATAAAATTCTAGGGATTATAACAGCCTTTTAGAAACATTTTACCTCATCATAATATTAGTTTAAAGTTAGATTGATCTTTGCCCTATCAAACAACTTTACAGTTAAAAGCACCGTTACAATTAAGTGAAGTGACTAACAGATGCACTTTTGACGTCAGAATCATTCGATTCTTGGGAGTCTTGCGATCATTTCAAAGTCAATTGCCAAGCCAGCTGACTTCATTTTCCAAGAAATACCACAGACTAATTAATTGAAGTTTACCAAAAGCCAGTGCAACAACTTCCATGTAGTTATGGCGAAATCGATTAATTGAAGTATCGATTTTATATATGAATAAAATCGATTTTTTAAATCGATCTTAAACAATGGATTGATTCTGTAAATCAATTTCAGAAGCTTGAAATCGAAATTATTTTTTTTTTCCAGCGGAAACCATATTATTATTTAAAACGTTCAAAGTACCTATTTTCTTCAAGTTTATTGTTATGTGAGTTTTGTAAATCCGATTAAACACCAGTCATGAAACACATGTGTACTGTAGAATCATCGTGCCGTGCTTTTAAGTACTTAGTACCTACACGGTAACCAACGGTTCGATCTTTAGGAAATCAATTGTTTAGAACTCGACTTATTACTAATTTGATTCATTAAACTTTGTTTTGAATCGATTCAAAAATCGATATTTTTTAGGAAGAATCGCCATCCCTACTTCCATGAACTCTTAAATTGTATTTCCTGAATCTTGGCCGAGGTGATAATTACGGTATTTTCTTAGTATCAATTAGAAAGCCGAAGAAATTAGCCGCTAATGGAAACTGACTAGTTAATTCACACCTACAAATTCCCACATGTGTTTTAAACGATTTATACAGATGACCAAAAATATTGTATTAATTAGAGCCATTAATGGATTGGATTAATTATCTCGGACTTTTATGAATTTCTTGATTGATAGTTTGAAATATTGAATTGATGAAGCACAAATATTAAAGTTAATTGTTGAAAAACAGTTAGGAATTAATGTAAACGAGAGCCAAACAGATGCTATGGGGCATATGATATCATAATGCTCTTCTGTCTTTTCTATTTTTTTCTAATTTTATTGTCTTATCAATATATCCGGGTTTTAACTGAATTTTTTAGTTTCATGTAATCAGGCCATTTGCTTTATCTTTGTTCCATCATATAATCCAATAATAATGGTTGTTTCAACAAACTGGTTTCTATCGATTAAAAAACTCGTCATGTTGGAGTCTCCGAACGTGTTATGGATTGCCTCAAACTCCCCTTTAAAACTGTCAATGTCAAAATAGTTGTCACTCTGCAGACTGCATGCACACCATAGGATGTTCCGCTACACTGTGACATCATTGCGAATTCAATTCTCATTAAGCTAGTTAATTAAACAGTGTTTTAGCTAATGACCGCGATATTATGTATGGCCACAGATAATGCAGGAAATTTAGGCCAGCGATACATGCATGCGCTTAAAACCAATTACTGAGTTAGGGCGAGGCTAGGCTACATTATCCTCAGGTTATAGATCAAACAGACCATAATGTGTTTACAACATTTTTGGAACACTGTTAATAGCTAAAACGACAGCTAATTTTTCATTTCAAATTAAAAATGCCAAATTAGTTCAAGTTTGATTAATTTCTTTAATTTGTTTCAAATCTGGTTCATATGGTTTTGGAAAGGACATTAATTTCGTCAGAGCGCCATTAAAATTCGATCGAGAGACACCTTGATGGGTTTCGATGTGAAATAATTCAGAAATGTGGTCCAATTGAGTGGTTATTACGGTTATTATTCGATATAACTGTCAAAACGAAGCTTAGTGGTGTCATTAACTGGCTTAAGACATTAATAATGAAAGGCGTTGATAAACAAGCCTGGGAAGCCTCGAATGTGTTCTAACCTTTATTGAAAATATCGTGATTACCACGCATCGGTGTCGTCGCGTGACGTGCCTCTATAATGAACGAGTTGACAAGTCGGATAATTAAACGCAATGACAACACTACCCATAGTACAGAGTATGGCAACACTCCTTGTTATGATCGATAGCAGATCTTCAAATATCAGACTTATAAAGAAACAATAGGGTTCAAAATCCCGTGAGGATTTTCGCTGGTAATGATGATAATGTTGCCGTGTCTAAATATAGTTTACAAAAGAATGAATGAAAATTCTTTAGTGATTCTGTATTGATGGGTTTCATTCGAAAAGGGGTTATATTGTCATAAAAACAAGTAGGTTAAGGAATCGCATGGCATGAACCTGATAGGGTGATTGTAAACAAACACTTGGGTTTCTTTGTTCGCTTTTAATTGTTGATGTAATGCGAGGTGGTGAGATAAGAGGAGACGTGGACTTAGACCCGACGATATAACTTACAACAATACACGTAGGTACATATAGTAGCTATTTTAAATAGCTTTGTTAACCACGGTAAAAGGTAAGGAGCCTACTAAAACCATGATAATACTATACGACAAATAGTAATTTCAAAGTGGTGCTGATTGTTGTTGACTCTCGAAAAAGTATCTGAAATATAAAAAGCATTCCATTTTAGAAACTTTACAGTACATTCATAGGAAATGCCGAGAAATTCAAGGTTTTATTGGATTTATATTTCAATGCCGAAATCTAGTTTTTCGTCAATTTAAATATAGAAATCGACTAGTTTCAGGTACAGCCTTCAAACCTTACGAAAGCCTCAATCGCTGCATACCTACAGAAATAAACGAATTTCTTCAAATCAAGCACAAGCTGAGCCGGCAATCCGCTTCTATGAAGCAAGCTAATAGGATGTGCCCACAGAGTAACAAGACGCTTCAGTAGCCATCATTACATATAAAACAAAGTTCCTTACTGGTCTGTCTGAATCGTTTGTCTTGGTATGGTCATGTAAAGAGGAGAGATGAAACACATGTTACTAAAAGAGTTATGAGTATACATGTGGATGAGTGGAGAGGGAGAGGGAGGCCAAAGAAAAGATGGATGGATTGTGTGAACAGTGATATGAAAGAAAAGGAAGTTAGTGATAGTATGACGGTTGACAGGATAGAATGGAAAAAAAAAACGTGTTGCGCCGACCCCAAATAAGATAGGACAAGGGCAGGAAGATGATGATGACTTACTGGTCTGTCTGTCTGTCTATTCACGATAAACACAAAAAATACTGAATTTTCATGCAGTTATCACCAATAGACTTGAGTGATTCATGAGAAAGGTTAACGAGTGTACTATACTCCATAACCATGCATTTTATAGTTGAGAAAGGCCGAGAAATTCAAAAATGCAAGAAGAGCGGGTCTCATTGTCTTGGAAAATAAGTTAAGTCAATGGTTTTGACTTTTAATTGTCGATCTTTGACTTTCGTCACATGGGTAGGCAGAAGCCAGTAAATCTGACACCAGTCTTGTTAAGAGGTAAAGTATAACGTATTACTGGGTTGTGAAGGTTAGATAGGCAGTTTCTCCATATAGAACACTGATAGTCAGCTTATGGTTACCTACTACTCCACTGATGTTTTCTTATTTCATGACGAGATTCAAGACAATCTATTCACCAGGCCTCGTTGAGCTTTTTTGACACTATAGCTTCTTTCTTTGAGCTTATTTAGCACTTGAGCTGTATTTAAAAGTTGCTTGTTGCGATTTTTGCGTGTCTATTCGCTGCCATACTCTATGGATGTGCCAGTATCTATGGCGGAAGCGGTTACTGCCACGCGACGCTGCGCCTGAGTTCACTAAATGGTAACATGGCGGGCGTATGCGCGTTGCGTAACGCGGACGACCAGGGTTCCGGTTTATCGGATGCATTGTGCGGTCGGTGTACTTTGAGGTTTATTTTGATGATAATTGAACTTTAAGTAGTTTTGTAGTTGGGAAGTTGTGTATGGTGGGCTTTTGCCCAGTTGTGGGGTGATACGAACTGACAGAAATAGCTTTAGGACTGGTTAGGAAAATGATGAGGAACAAGTTCCGTAAAATCCGAAGGAATATTTAAAGCTCTTTAATTTTCTTATTAATTTTACATTTACAAATATCATAAGCCTAAATTTTGACATATGATAGCCGCAAATCAATAACAAAGTATTGTCTTGATGTAGCACAAAGGAAGATATTCGCCATGTCATGGACAAAGGAAATAACAGGATGCACGCATCCAGTGGAGGATGGATACAACCAGATACAGAAAAATAAAGTTGAACACCTTTTTTCTACTAATTAAGTATTAGTAGAAAAACAGGACAAACTAGTATATGCTAAACATTAAGTTAAAACTGTCTTCTTTGTCACGAAATTAATAAAATTATACGTGTACACAGTGAAACATCGATGCACTTCAGAAACAATCTACGCGACAACCATAAACAGTAAAGACTTATTAACGAAGTAAAAATTAACGAACCAATAAAAGTGAAATTTAAATAGCTTTTTCTTAGTCTTTCATTAGTTAATGAGCAGTAAACGTTTTGTTATAGCTCTCGATACAAAGCCGAAGTCTATCAACAGATATGTTTGGAACACAACTGCAGACTAGTCGTAAAAACAGAATGAAATAGACACGACATAAAATCTTATTATACCAACATACTTCCCACAGTAAAACCACTAGTCGGCCTTACATTATGTACCAGATGCATTCCAACCGAATTTAATATGCACCAAACTGAGAGGCAGACGGTCCGCGCCAGCTTGCAGATCCCCTTCCATTTAGTGCAACGCGAAGCGCTTCTAAAACCAGTCGTCTAATAGCAACGATGCCACATTTCAACCGCAGCAAAAAAGGCAAATTAAATCTGGCAGCACAAGGACAGGTTTAAAAAGATGGAACGGGACAGCGATACCAACGTTGATGGCATCTTGGCGAGTTAAGGCGAGACAAATCGATTTAAGCGCAGCCCGTTAAGACATGAAATCGGATTGGAGACTGGGACAGAGATATCTGAGTTCCTTTGGGAAAAAAGCGTCGAGTTGCAGTCGCTTGAAAGCGGCCGGGAACGGGTAAGGTCGTTGCCATGTAAACAGAAAAAAAAGTAAGATCTTTTGTAAGAGATTAGCCGCCAAAAATGAAGAGTGCCTTTTTGGTAAACAAGATCTCAGCGGACGCGTGGTAAACTTGTAGATAGTATCTAAATTTCTCTGAAAAGCCCGAGGTGGAGAGTGTTATCTTTGTTTCGGTAAAATTGTTCAACAAAATAAATAAAATATATATAAGGTGAAATGGAGTGGTTTGTCAAAAAACGCACCGGACTCACACCCTCGTAAATGAGCAGCAGCCCTAATGGGGTTCGCTTCGCCCCATGTGATGGGGTCGGATTCGCAAAAGGGTCCGTTAATCGATTAGTGGTATGTAATGTACATACCGAGCTGTTTCAAGTGGTACATTTATGTACAACCTTTCTAGAGTTGAGTAAACTTAGAATATATGAAGATTTCATCATTTTGAAACGCATCCAAACATTGAGGGGTCGAAATACTTTGCGAGTGAATAGCCAGACAGTTTTCCAAGAAAGCAATAAAGCTAATTCATCTGGACGTGCAATCCCCTAGACATCTCGCGACAGACTAGGCTAGTGTACCGACACACACGTGATTTTTACGCGGACTATTTATAAACTGCTAATGCGAGCAGCTAGCGTTGTACACTAATATTTGCAGCGTGAAATTATCGATATCGATAAAATAGCAAGGTAATTATTAAGATGTCAATGATAAGTGTCAAAAAAACTAAAGGATTTATACAAAATTTTTAAGCCAGAAAATTAAGTTTTGATATACATTGGAGAACAATAGGATTCATCTCATCAATTTACTTGGTCTGCGTTCTTGGGTCAGAAACTTCTTTCCACATAGATACGGCACGGTTTTCAGCAAATTCTTTGACAAAGTTATTTTGGTTTACCGTTTGAATAGGAAACAATGTTAACCCAAGAGGATATAATACAAGATTAGTCCCAAAGGGCAAACCAAATTACATTATTACTCAATTTACGGAATCTCAATATACCGTAGATTCCGAGATTTCCAAGCTTTACCAATCTATAGAATATTTACTGTACGAATGTAGCATCCTAACGAACACAATAAAATTATCGTGGCCAAGTAAACATCAATCTATTTCCAAGTCATTATTTGATTAATCATCATGTTTTTGCTTTTCCACGCTAATTATAACACACTAGCGCTTCCGCAAACGCAGAACAGTGTACATATGAATTATTTATCTCAAGTTTCAAGGATGCTTATTGTTTTGAGATTTAATGCTTTAAAATAAAGAAAGATCTCAGAACAAAGGGTCGACAATGGGTTGTGATTGGTTTTGGTTTATTACAGGGCAAAATAAACGTCACTAAATATATGGCGGGGAGGTCGCAATAGACGTAAAGCTTTATGGAGATGGCGTACCAATGTTCGGTTGAAAGGGAACCCCTGTTAGTAGGTCTGAATGCCGAGATTGAGTAGCAGTATGCCACAATGACCTGTTTGTATTGCTAGTGACTATGAGAAAAGTTTGCGTTGAAGGAAAAAATTTAATTAATTTCGTCGGTTTCCTTAATTGAAAACTGAACAAAAGCGTTTGTTCACCTCAAAAATTTTTTTTCTGCAAATTTACAAATTCAATTTTGAAAACACTAGCTTGCGTGATGAATTTAATCATATTTGTAACAGGGTTATGTACTTTATTATCTGCATCAGATAAAACATAATCTTATCGATAAAAAAATATCGATGTCTGTGCATCCCGATTATCTAAAATTAACGTCAGTCAGCGCTGAAAGTTCAGAGAGAATAGTCTTGTTTCATGATTTTGAAAACTCTTTTAATTTTATAATGAGAAAAATAATATTAGTAAATCAGTAGCGTTGGAAAAGACAAGATATTTTTGAGGAACATTTGATGAATTTATTCAAATGTTTTAAATTAAGATAAACTCGTCCAATAAATTGAAATAAATAATTTATGCATGCATTAAAATGTTCATTAAGTTATTTTAAGAAAGACATAAATAATAGATGCTCACATACGTCTGTATTGACGTCACAGACCCATTGGTATACAGTTACCAGTTTACTGAACAGGATTGTATAGAAGAGCGGAACAGTTTCGGATTTCATTATGTGTGTAGTTACAGAATCTTAAAATAACGTTACTTGTTTAACTAAAATATAACAGTTTCGTGTCCACTGCTTTGTTTGGTGGTCGAGATCGATGTGTTGTTTCAGAGCATTATTTTATTAATCAAAAATGATTTTTATGTTAAGACTGGAATCATCCGATGACTTCTTCCGCTCGGTTTTATCGCTCATAACGATCTCTCATTAATCAATCAATAGTGATCATCTATTTCAGTAGGTACATAAATACGTAGTACTTACCATATTTTAGGCATCATCTTACCTCTCTAATATCTATTGGACATTGGACTTCACGAGTGCCCCTGTCCTTTATGTAACTCGACATTAAATGTATTGCGCGATCTTTTTGTTACTAATACCTATGTAACATAGAGCACAATATTGCAAAGAGGCCACACGTGTTAGTTCTTATTTGAGGTGTCTCTTGCAAGTCAACCTATGAGGTTGTCGTCTGCTTAACCGGACTAGCCTGTAACGGCCTAAATAAATTAAAGCCAGGGCATACAAAAAACTTAAAACTAAGTGAATACGCCCCATGAGTTGTGCGAAAGTGAACCCCGGGGCCCTGGAACAAAGGCAAAGAAGGAATAGGAGTGGGGTTTAGTCCAAGGGCGAGAGATGTCACTAGATGATTTTCCGCCAAAAAAAAAGTGACTACGCTACGCTATGGGGTCGAACCTTGCCTTAGGACGTCGCTGGAGGAGAGCAGCAAGGGACGGGCTGGATCGAACATGAATTATTTCGAGTATTTAGACCAACCGTCTCAGCGACTGCCACCATTTTCGAATAAAAGTTAACGACCACAACTCCCTTTTTTTTTGAGGTGGTAAATCATCAAATGACTAAAACCTACTTATGTTCCTTTATTTGGCCTTTGCTCTTTGCGTTCCAGGACCGCGGTAACTCTCTCTAACAATACCACAGCCTTAGCAGGAAGTTGAAGGCCCCTGACAATTCTTCTTCAGGACAGCCAAAACTTGTACTCATGCTTGTGTGCATTGCGCGTGTACATATATTACCTTCAAGTAAATATTAATTATATCTGTCTTTACATAGTATAAAGTCATTTTCCGAGAGAAAAAATAACATGTTGCCCCACACTAGGGTTTAGATACTCTTGTACCGTGGGCGCGTTCACAAACATAAACTCACATACTGGGTGTCTTATACCCAGTCCCGGAAAAACTCCCTATTATGAATTTAGCCCATACAAATTTCATTCTGATGTATAAATTTCACCAAAATTCGATTGAGCATGAAGGTGTATCAAACATACATAATATAAACTTTCGCCTATAAAATATTAATGTGACATATTTTGTTGCTATGCTATTTATCAACATCAGTTCATTATTTCCACCGTAAGCGTGGGCTTGCGAACGACGAGTAATGAGTAGCTCGCCCTTCAGCCGTTTGGTAGCCGTCCGAGTCGTCGACAGTGGGTAGTGTTTCACGCGCGCCTCAAAGAAATGTCAGTAAAACCGTAAGCGCCCAACAGGGCCGAAGGCTACTGTGGCCATAGGTCAACTTCTAAAAGGGAAACCTGTGGCCTTAGATCGCAAGGAAACCGAAGGAATATAGTGTGGTTTTAGTCAGTAAAAGTTTGGCACGCCCTCACGGTCCACCCTAAAACGGGAGAAGACATTAGATGTTTTCCCAACTCACCCAAAAAAATCAATTCAATATTTAAATCGTAATTTACCATAGAACGTGGTGGTATAACTGCACCCCTTAATTAACGTTTTCATTGATCAAATCCAGTCAAACTCTGCAAAAATACAATCAGTAATTTGTGCAGTTTCAATTACCGATACCTGTAATTATTTATGGATATTAATTACAAAGTGAAATGAGAGTGATTAATCCACAAATGCATGAGATTAATATTTTTGTGTTCGTTTACGATTTGATTAACCCTTCCAACAGCTTGTGTCTGATTGGTCCGACGAATGTTTTCGTGTCCTATACGCCAGGGTGTTTGCGACTAGATACTCCATCTCGTTTAGGTCTTCAATCCCCATAGGTGACAGAAGAACTGACGAGATAGAGTATTTGGTCGTGGACGTGCGACCCTAGCGGAATAAACGCGAGAGCGTTTGTCGGATATAACCGACATAGGTGTTACAGATATAGCCGAGCTTCGAATAGGTAGATGAAGTGGTCATCAAAATAATCTGTAAAGATAATTAATTTTAGGTTCCCTGTTAGGACTCGTATGTGCCCCGGACTGAGATGCGACAAAATAAAAAGTCATTCAATAGAGTTAGCTGAACTTAAAGGATTGTATGGATAACTTTAATTATGATAAATCCATAAATAAATACATGTTACGATCGCCAATCATATTTTAACCTACATACAACTTGACACTGACCTGCAAAATGCAAAAAAAAACTTAATAAAAATCAAATTACGGCACACGACGGTAGTCGCAGTGCTGAGAGATCGTATTCTACGTGTCCAGAGTTCGATTTCTGAACGGAACAAATATCTGTATGGCCTACAGATAGTTCCGTGTTCCATGTTCCGGGTTTTGGTGTCTAGTGTATGTGATTTTATATGTTTGTGAACACACTCACGAAACAGGAGTTATTCCTAGTGTGGAAGGAAAAATCACATCCATCTTAACTAGACACGTGTGTACGAGTATATCTTTGCATCCATAAATCAAGCTAAACGTTATATTTTTTCATTTCCTACAAGCACGCAAAGTCTGTACAATGCGAAATATTAAATATATATTGATTCTTACACAAACTCCAATAAATAAAACTAAAAAAACTTTGTAAGTAATAAATCAATATTCAAAATGTCTTGTAAGCCGTGTCAAACCTTCCAAAGTAGCTATGTAGCTTCCCAATCATTGACCAGAGTAATAATGGCATTTTTTCTACTCAGCCGATATCAAGGTCATGTATCATACGATAAAGGCAGTTGCCAAGTACGTTGGGAGTTCGAGGAAACGGTAGCCAGGGCGTTGGCACGAGCTGCTCGTAGCTGATCTTGCAAATAACAAGATTTATTGGCAGTTAAGCTTTTTTATGGCAAGTATGTATGTGTACTTAGATTTAAGTGTTTTTATTTTAATGTGAAAGGTTTTCTTGAAGTGTTTTGGTGTATACAATGTTGTTTTCTAATGAGAAATGTGTCCTAGCAGCTTTACAAACCGTCATGCATATTTTAATAGATGAAAGCATAGTAAAGTTTTCTTTTAGCTTTCCTTTTTTGCCACCGCAAAAAAGCTTGGTATGGGTGGAGCGAGAGGGAGTCAGGAGGGTCATCTTTAAATGACTAAATCCTACCTGTGTTCCTTGAGTTGCCCTTTCCACGTGACTGATCGTTGAGATGACGTCAGAACAAATGAATCGGAGGCGTGGCCTACTCGAGGCGTTCGACGCAAAAGAGACGAAACGGTCGTAACTTGACTAGGGGGGCTGGACCTTACTGGACGGCGAGTTACATATTGCTCGCTGTTCGCAATCCCGCGCCTACAGTGGTCGAGAGTCGCCATGAGACTTGCAGTTGTGCACTCTAGCAATTGTGTATCGAAAAAAAACATGTTATAACAAGAAAAACCTGTGTATTTCCTGAATCCTATTCCGTGTTATTTACCTTACGGTTAATTAAAGTAAACAATGAGAAACAAAGCGTGAAAACTTCATCGGAATCTAAAATATTTAATTAGAAACATGTTGCTGTATTCAATTTGTTGTTTCTTTAAGATAAGAGGCCACTCGGGTACGTCTTTAATTTAATTAGTGTACCAACAGTTGGGAGCTTTCTTCACCTTGTATTATTAAACAAGAGTTTAAGGAGAATTGAAAATTTGAGGTTAAAAAAGTGTTAAAACTTTTTTATTTTTTTGCGGGAAATTATTAAGTTTTTGATTCCTTCAGCTCTGGATGGAGCAATGGAGAGCTACAGACTTTTACTTAAAACCCGCTTGTGTCTTCAGTTGCCATTGCGTTCAAGGGTGGCGGTGAACCTTTCAAACAAACCTGCAGCTCTAGCAGGAAGTGTCTAACCCTTTTGTAATACCAAAGTTTTTAGTTATGTTAAAAGATATATATTACAATTTATTTCAAATATTATAAATAACAATACAGAGTCATAACTATGTATATTAATAAACATATTTACTTATTTATTATATACTTTATTGTACACATCATAATGTGGACAGGATAAACATATACAAAAAAAAACAAAGTGTACAAAGGGCGGTCTTATATTTTATACTGTAAACAATAAAATAAAATCCAGAATACAGCGTTACGAATTGCAATTCGATTTTGAAATATATTAACATGCGTTTTAAATTATGTTTACTATAATAAATGAACCAAATAACCAGTTGATTGAATTTTAATCTCCAATCAGTGGATCTTATGTTCTTATTTTGTTATGTAACATATTATTGGCCTGATATAATTTGGCAGATCGATCTTTAAAGCGATAAAACAGTCAAGATGTAGGCTGGCTACACACAGACGATTCACATTACAATAGAACATGTTTGAAAAAACATCGAATTTTATCTGTAGAACTCCTTTAAAGCAATCCTTTTGTTGCCAACTCTTGATCTCGATCTCGCCTTGTAGAAATCAATGGATGAGCCTGGCCGCCCAGAAGAACCTGTCAGGGTTGCGGATTATTCGAAGGATATACCGCAGACCTCGTAATAAAGGGCAAGAAAAGGAACACTGTGGATTTTAGTCAGTAAAATTGTTGCACTCCCTCCAGCTCTAGAGCAGCAGAAGTTATTTAATGACTTTCTACGTGTTGCTGTTCACTCTTGCTTGAATGATGATGGGTTATAAATGGTAGGGAATGCAGAAGCTGAAATCACAGTTCAAAAACAAAGATCGCATCATAAAAGGTCAAAGGTCTCATGATAAATAAGAAGGACAAAGCGCGCTATTGCTCCCAACACTATCTTCCTTCTCAAGCCCATTCCTCCTGCAAATTCCACTGTTACCAAGCAATATAGCTACTCCATTTTATTCTCTACGGAAAATTTATAGTCTCACTAACACACAGCATCATGCAAGTCATTAAGCTCATAATGCCAAGGTCCAATGCGTAACGAACACGATACGAATACGTCTAATGCGTCGTGCGTACGATTCGCTACTCCTGCGCAGTCTTGAGTGTAATAAATACCCAAAATTAGGTTTCTTCTAGTTAGTTTACTGTAGATCATAATTATCTTTTACAATATCCTTAATTGTATGGATCCAATGGCGATCCTAAGGACGAAATTATAACAAAGAGCCGGCAGGAATTGTTAAGAAAAGTAGCAGTTTTGTGCATATACTTTGTGCAGTTTTTCTTAGCGTTTTGGTTTTTATTTAGTATTTTTGTCGTTCATCAAATCAGTTCAAATTGACCTAGATTACTAACTGGATTGGTTTTTTTGTAAAATTGACAGTTTAAACGTCTTTCAAATTTATTCGCTTGTTAACAATGCTGTGGTTTTCTTCTTTTTTTTTATGAGTCATAATACTTCGAAATTCGACCCTTAACTTCTTACTATCGTAGCCTTAAATTTATAATCATCTGAGATAGACAGATAGACAATAGTGATGTCCAAGCGATTTTCGAATAACAATAGCAGGGGTGTACGAAGCGTGAAACACTTTCTACATTGCGCAAGCGACGATCATGCGATTTTTGACTGATCCTATAAGCACTGTAACACAATGGTCATGGTTGTTGTCAATTCTGTCTTGATGACATAACCTTCATATCTTTTGCAATATAAAATATTGTCAGCCCACTACACTATTGCCAATCACTGAAACTCTTGAAAGCCAGAAATAAGTCAAGAGTGAATAGGCTACGTCTAGGCAAGCGTTTTTCGTCGTCGACCACAACATCATTTACCATCAGGTGAGATAGTGGTCAAGCGCGAGCCCGTCAATAAAAAAGCATAGCAGAGGAGTAAGAAAATACTTCATTTACGAACAGAAGGAAATTTATCCCAGGAAAAATGTAACATACGGTGTCATTAAAAATATCTTTAAAAAATGTTTTAAGCTTGCGCTGTTGTCCTTCATTATTCATCCCACAACTGGACAAAGACCTCCCACATGCGTTCCAGTTAAGTATTTTTTGTGATTGCTTTTTGATTTAATTATAAGGGGTGGACACAGGACACTTGGATAACGGACAGCTCTGCATAAAGGGGAAAGGGGAAACTGGCACCAATCTGCCCCTTTGTTGTAAGTGATGCATTGCCAAATGTGATACAAAGCGATTTTGATATGACTAACTTTTTTATTGCTTAAACGTATGACTAAAGAAGTCTCTCTTTTTTTTGTTCTGAATTCTTCATTTATCAACGTCAGGAACTTTCTGCCAAGTCTGTGTTCCCTTTTTTTGGTGGAAAATCATTAAATAACTCCTTCTGCTCTGGATGGAGCGAGAGGGAGTCTTAGACTTTTACTGACTAAAACCCGTCCGTGTTCCTTACGGCCTAGACCCCACGAAATGGGCAGTGGTGGCCCAGCGCTAACGGCCTCGACTTACAAGTTGTAGGTCGCGTAAATTCAAACCCCGCAAGGCTCATTATTTTGTGTAATTTATTTCATCACCACGAAAGAAAACGAAAAACATCGTGAGGAAACCGGCACGTCTTAAAAGCAAAATTCGAAGACATGTCACAACATCCACCAACACGCACAAGGCCGGCGTGGCGGATTATAGCCCTTCCTCTCTACCTGAGAGAAGGCCTGAGTCCCAACAGTGGGAACATTATTAGGCTTCAAGAAGAAGATTACACATCCCACACTTCATTCCTCCATGAAACAAAATCTAGTCTAATTAGTTAGTCATTTAAAAAATCGATATCAACACTTAAATAGGTCTCTCTCATACCAGTCAAGGTGATGTTACTCCGTATGGCTGCTATACAAAAAATGAGGTCAATTACCTGTAACAAAAAAATACATAATAAGTTTTTGTATTACATCGTTCACAAATGGGATCATTTTTTTCTGGGAATAAATTAGGTATAAAGAAATATTGGTACAGTCCATGACATAACATTATGTCATGGACTGTACCAATATTCTTTTTGCACTGTTTTATAAAATCTTGATGGGACAATTTTTCTTTTAAATATTTTTATTATAGAACAATCTGATGACCTGGTGAGGGTCGCGGGAATCCGATGGATGCGAGACGCACAGGACCAGTCATTGTGACGGCATTTGGGGGAGGCCTATGTCCAACAGTGGACGTCTTTCGGCTGTAATGATGATGATGATGAGAACAATCTGAATTGATATTGGTATATTAAATAACCAATATATGATAATGATTTTTATTAATTGTGTTATTTTTCTAAATATTATATTTTAATATAATAATGACCCTCTGCACGTGTTAGTTACGATTGTAAGTGCAGAGAGTACCTGTCATAAATAAATAAATATGTTAATTTTAACTATATTTACTCGTGTAAATAACATTTTCTTTTTATGCACCTACCATATTGTCTCTTCACCAGCCTAAGTTGACTGGTAGAGAATGCAATAAGGCATTAAGTCCGCGTTTGTACTTTGTGTTGCATAAATAAATATAAATTAGCCGTCACATTACAAGCAACTTTCTTGAATTAAAATAAGTTCGTCTGTCTGCTGCAACCCTAACTCAAAAACCACTCAAGGATAAAATCTACTCCGAACGTTAATTCCAAGAATGTTTCCTGTAAATCTTGAAGGAGATATGATGTAATAAACAAACAAGTCGAAACAAGTGGGAGAAAGCATTGTTTGTAATAATTAACTAAAAACAGTCGTGGCAACCGTGGGAGACCACGGCTCATAGTCTCATACCACGCGGTTATGGGGCAGAACTAATTAATAACATGATGTATTCCGCATAATTATAGACCGAATGATAGATAGTACGACTTTTATTATAAGATAGAATTGTTAAGTTTTAAGAATTTACATAGGAACTGGAATTTAGCTGTCAGTTCTGCGCTAACGCATATTTGCATGAACAACTCCTTATTTTACACGTAGGTAGATAGATTTGTTTTTTGAGGTCTAAAATCAACTAATGATTCTCCCATTCTAGAGTGAAGCTGGAGGGCGTGTCAGACTTTTACGGACTAAAACTACACCTATGTTCCTTCAGTTGCCTTGTACGTTTTCGAACCACGAGTATCCCTTTCATACTTTTCCTCATGACTCTATTAGGCATCGGCCCTGTTGGGCGACTTGGAACACTACGCACCGTCGACGAACTCGTACAAAGTTGATTTATTGAAACCAGCCGTTACAGATATCACGCATCTAGAATCTAGATAGTCATAACTTCGCCAGTCTAAGTCCACGACACCCCACGCTTTTAAGACCGGCACTCGAATACCGTACCTAATCTAAGCCCTAGTCGCCGATGTACTGAACAGATAAAACCAGTCTATAATAAGTAAAAGTTGATACAAAACGACACTGACATCCTTGATCCCTGATATTTGTTGACTCATTGGCGTCTTAGATTTCAAATCTGATTGTTGGCAACAAGTCTTGTGCTTTCTCAATACTCGCCTCGATTGTGCTTCGTAACTTACAGTCTTAAAGCGTAAGTTTATCTTTAATGGAACTATGAACATGGAATTTCTGCGAATTTAACCTGATAATGTCAAGTCATTGTAATTAGCAATGACATACGTTGGATCGAACAGTATTTATTATTACAATAAATTCATTAATATCCTCATTTACAACAATTTACTTATCGAGTGTTCTATTGAACAAATGTGCGTTGTAAATAATTCATAATAATTTATTTGCTAATATGGGTAATTACATGAAGTTCTTAAAAGTATAGCACAGTCCAACCATATTACACCTTGAGGTATGCAAATCAAAAGCTTTTTTATTGTTATAATGCACGCAAATTTTTACAATTAATATTTCAATTTAGTTCACAATGAAAAACAATAATGTCATTAGTTAATTACAATTTGAAATGTCATGTATTAAATGAGAATGTCAAGATATAACTGTAAATATATGTCAAAATAAATGTCAAAGTATAAAAATGTCAAAGTATATCAAAATATTAATATTTAATTAGTGCACTAGTTACATTAATATGTCCTTACGTCCTCCATTAAATAATCTTGAACACTATAGTAACATTTTGTTAACAAGAATCTTTTTAAATAATTATTGTACTTGCGTAAGTGACTGTACTAGGTTGACTGTGCAATAGAGGAAAACTTTTTGAATTGGTCGCTCTATAAACAGGATAAATGGGTGTCTATGGGCGTTGTATTGTCTAGTCTAGACCGAGCCATGTGTACAGAATGTCTGTCTCTACGTGGTGAGTACGTCTTTGTGTGTGAAGTGAACCGTTCCCTGAACATGTCTTAGCAAGGGGCGTTGTTAGTTTGTGGCATTTATCAAAGAGGTAACACTGTTTGAGACAGGTTGTTTCAAAAATTTTTATGTAAACTCAAGTTCAGCCAGTGGTGAAAACGCCAAAATACGATAGCTAGAATAATAATAATATTATAAAGGCGATGGTTTATATTTTATGTGTACGTTTGTTACTCTATCACGCTCAAAGGCCTGAATGGATTGGGATGAATTTTGTTACACGGGTAGACCACATCCTGGAATAGAAGAAAAGATACTTTTTTATCCATGAAATATGTTCTTTTAGGATACTTTATTACTATAACACGGGCTAGCAGAAGCTAGTAAATTTTATAAATACCAGTCATTCTTCTAAAAACAATACCATTTTGATTTCTGAACTTAATAAAAATCAATTCCCATTCTACCACTACGCATGGCTCCTTATTTTCCAAGAATCCAATATACAGTCCCTGTATACCTTTCTTTTACCGACATATTTATTAGTATTTGCTAACTCAATAGCAATGCTCGAAGCAGCCGTACCACCCACGAAGTATGGAAGACTATACCTAGAATATGATTAAAGCGAATGCCGCAGGGCATAACCCAGTATAACTGATAAGATAATATAATGAAATAATAGTACGTTTTATTAAACTTATAAAACAAAGAAAATGAAAAAAGTTTTTGCATAATTATGTGCACTTTACTGTGAGTAAGAAGAGCTGCTATAAAAATCAAGGTAATTATCTAGCTAAGTTGACTGTCTTTTCTGCAACTTTGTAGAGAAAAGCGAAGCCAATTAAAAAAATATCTTTTGACAGTATGTCCTAAGTCTGGTAGGTCTGTGTGTTTTGTGTCATGTGAGGTTACGGGTTACATGTTTGTGAATGCACCCACGATGCAGGAGTCATTTCTAGTGTGGGGCAAACTTTAATTTAAAAAAAAAATAGTTAGTTGCAAGGTCTATTGAAAGAAACAATAACATAAATAAAAAACCTGAAAAAAAATACAACCGACTTGATTTAGAAGGACCCACAAGGGGGTCTTTCTATTAAACACTTTGTATGGTACCATATAGGTACTATACAAAGTGTTTAAAAAAAACTGAGCAAATGCGAGTCGGAATCGCGCCCTGAGGGTTTTGTACAAATTCACCTATGTAAATAGCTCAATTCCCTAATGGAGTCTCGAAGATTTTTCCGGATCCGCAAAAAAAGCTTATATTCCTATACCTGTGGTATAAGACCTTACTTTATGCTAAATTTTAGGATTCTGGGTTAACGGGAAGAACCCTATGAAATTTGATTGCCTTGAGAGCGTCGAAATGTAGGTTTTTTGCGAAATAAACGGCTGTATCTTTTGTTTCGTTAACTAGAAGCTAAAGGGTCTTGACAGACAGACAACGAAGTGATCCTATAAGGGTTCCGTTTTTCCTTTTGAGGTACGGAACCCTAAAAACAATTGGCATTGCACAAAAGCTGCTACCAAACCTGTTGTTGGTTTCTTCAGGCCATTGACTTAGGTAGTCCAACATTCCAGATTCCAAAGCCATTGGACAAGTGAAGCAATAATGACTAAGACGTGACCTACGTAGTGATGGTTAATTGTAGATTTGAAGAGATCACAGTAAATTTACGATTTCTTTTAATTTTTATTTCTCTCGAGGGGAAAGCTGAATTTACAACCGTCTCTACTGATCCTTGAGATGTGATTTACAAGAACTGATAGAGAGCATAGTTGCGGAACGGACCCTAAAAAAACACTTTTTGACGTTGTTTATTTTTTATTGTTCCGTACCCGATGGGTTTCAACGAGACCCTATTACTAAGCGTCCGTTATCCTTTCTTCCGTCTGTCTTTCTGTAGCCGGGCATCCCATAAACCATAAGAGGTAGAGAGTTGAAATTTTCACAGAATTTGAATTTATTTAAAAAACTGAAAAAAAAAGAATAATTAAAACGGGTTACAAAAACGTTATTTTCTCGGCGTTTTTCCGTCGACATTAATATTGTAGTACGGAACCCTTCGTGTCGCGCTTGACCAGTTTTTTATTAACATTAAGATTATGTTATTGATTGTTTATAGAAATTACCCTTACACAGCGAGATAGAACGAATACTTGAAGATGAGACACATCACATCACAGATATCGGACACATCCAGAGCTAAAACGCAGCACTCCATCAGACAGTAAAATATTCACAGAAATAAAAAAGCCCACCTATTCTCACACATTAAAAAAAAAACAAACCAAACACCAAAGAGCATATCAATCCCAGAAAATCGCTGGTTCAATAACACTTCCTGATCAAAGTTAATTAACTTACCTAGTCATGGAATCCATTTGACTGTAGTATTGTATTAGAATCCAATCAAGCATGTAATCAGACCAAAAAACACAGGTGTTTGTGCCCAGTAATGGCTTCGAGCTAGACCAGTCTAAGTGTAGTGCGATGACCTGGCTCTTCGATAATATATCCTTGTATAGTTATTTCGTGTTGTTGACCGTATTATTTTGTCGGTAGGTTTAATAATAAGAAAAGGTTGAGAATCAGTTCCAAAGAGGAAAAAGTGATGTATTTCGCTGGGGAGTTAGATGTGGCCCCTTATGTTTTTATTAGTTTGTAAGAATGTCTGGATTTGAGAAAGGTGAACTTTTATTTTAAAAGCTGTCTTTCGATGTTTTATGTGTTTGCTTTTGTCTACAGGTCTATAAAAAAAAATGTGGTACAAAGAGTTATCGAGGCCCTAGAATGCTTAGGGCAACTGAATGTGTTTAATCAGTAAAAGCTTGACACTGCCTTTCGCTCCACCCAGACCGGGAGTTTATTTGATGACTTCCCACAAAAAAAAAATACTAACTACTAACCAAACCATATTTTAGTTAGAAGTAGCCTTTATTGTATATTTTTATTTTTAATTAGTTAAGTATTTTTGTATATAATTCTGCATATATTCATTCGTTGTGTTCTATGATAATAAAATCTATTATTAAATTAAAGAGAAAAAATCTGACTAAATTCTAAAAAGCGAAGTAATCAAGAAAAAAACTAACCAAGATTATTTTTAGTAAAAGACCTGATTGAAATACTAGACTTGAGAACTAAACTCATAAACCACTAGCCGTTTCAATGACCCGTGAAAACTGAGTTACGAGTACACAATAATTTGATTTTTGTTCAGATTTGTTGAAACAGAAGGCGTGACCCTTCTGTTAACAGTAAGGTCTCAAGGGTAATATTACCGGCCGGGACTCAACCCGAGCGAAGGTCAAAAACTGCGATACTTGTTGCTACCAGCTCAAATATTATGGCAAAAAGTAGAATACATATTTTATTAGTATGACGCTCGAAACGGTTTTTGCAGCTATTAATTTTATTTTTCATCTCAGCGGCCCGGAGACTGAATATGGGCTTTAATGATGGCCGTGGGGTATTTTGACGTCATCTTCACGGTTGGAAGACGAATTGGTAGTCATAGAAGGCTGTTTAAGTTAACAGGTTATGAAGATATTAATTCGATTACTTTCTTTAACAACAACCAACCCTTTTATTCTTTGCCTTTACAGACAGTGGATTTGTTCAGCTGATTAGGCATTTTTTTCGAGCTTCTCCCGCTCTTGGTGGAAAGAGAGGGAATATCAGATATTTATTAATAAAACCCACCTGTGTTCCTTCAGTAGCACTTCGCGTACCAGGGCCGCGGTAACTGTAACTCTTTTGAACCATCCCACACATTTAATTATGCTACAGTTCAATTATGAAAAAAAAAATGTACACCAAAGTAATATTATACGTGTTTCCCGACAGAAGCATTCACGTGAACACTGATAATACTGCAACACTCTAGATTTCCCCGAGGAAAAGCTTGCGGAAGTCGGTTAACACTCGCTCCATGTAAACACAAAAAATTGAAAATGTCTGTGTGTTGTGTGACGTAAGATCTGCAAACAAGCTAACTGGATACCGAATTTCTGATCCAACTTTAGGATAGACTGTACAGCAATAAAAACAATTTGAGACATCAACACAACAGATCTTTAAGTCACTACTGAATTAAAATATGGGCATGTTGGTGTACAATATCTACTTTAAAAAATCTTTGCGAATACTAATTACAGTATTTATACTCGAATACTAGGACTATAAAGTAAGATTTTTAGAAGAAAAAAAATACAGTTACATTTCCAAAACTGAACTTAAATATTTCTTGTATTGTAACACCAATTTATAAAAAGCAGTAAGTAGAATTGATTGGAGAAGGACCTCTGTAATAAGTTGGTTAGCTTAACAATCTAGTAGGATATAAACAGATAAAAATCTAGAATTCTAGAACAACAGGACACTAGCTGTAAGAGTATAAGAAACGGTGGATCCATCGTTTCTGTCTGTTCAAGAAATGACCAGAAAGAAGCCTCTAGAAGATTGTAAGAATACTGAGGTGGAGTAGGAGTAGCAGAAGAATGCTTGGCAGACTACAATAAAATTGGGTAAAGAACAGGAAGATTATAAATGATAGTTACATAAAAACTGTGATTATTTGCAATAGATAAAGGGTAGATAGAAATTATAGATTGTCACGCGCAATCCTCATTTACTACCTCGTACTTTGTCCATTTTCCTAGAAATCAGTTGGATGAAAACGTAATGTGTATTCTGCAAATAATTTCACAGTAACTCCAGTAATATTGCGGACAAAGCCACAGGCTACATTGTAGTACAGTGTAATTTAACATCATATTTTACGATCTTGTTTACATAGGGTTACCAGTCACGAATCTTTCATTATTGGTAGTTAGGATGATATTTTTTAGAGCTGATATCATGAGTATTTAAGTTCGATTATATAGTTGTTAATAGTTTTTTCATTGCGATAATTAAAATTGATAGCTCTTGTAGTCTTCGGAATGTGACCGGTAAAATCAAATGGTTTATTGCCTCAGTCAAGGAGATTCATTGAACTTGGTCTTCCGATTCCGTATGAGTCTAAACGTTGATAGGTGACACATGCTTAAGAGCTTAAATCTCCCCCACTTCGTCCATAATGGTCCAATTAGTGTCAAGTTGTTGACCTTAAATGGCCTTGAATACGGCAGCCGCAATTTCCTCCGGCCGTCTTACACGCAACGATAAAATCTGACATGTATGAACGTTAGTTCGTCCTACATTTTCCCTTTCAAAGGCAGCGGAAATCAAAGACATATTTTACTACAAATAAATTATAATAGAGTAAAAACTTAATACTTTCTATTTGGGACCTAATTGCCGTTGTTTACGACTGTAGTTAAGCTGTCTGGCTTTTCTATTGTCTGAAACAATAACTAATTAACCCACTTATCTGTCACTCAAACCGTTCATTGAGATGATTTTTTACTTCAACTCAGATGATTTTACTTTTTTTAATTGATCGCTTTATTTTCCGCAGAACCCAAGCACGGCAGATGTTTTCGCTCCGCGCAGATGTTTCAAAGCTTCAATTTTTTCTCCAATTTTTGAAGACCTGACCTACTTATAGCGGAATAATGTTGTAATAAATATTCAGTATATGATGTCCACATTGTTTACGTATTGACCCGAATATTTGGTTTTAACGCTGAAATGTTGAAATATTGTAACAACTCAATAATTAAAAATTATTTTAAGTTAGGGGCAGCTTATTGCAGTAGTTTTAGAACCAGCAAGATAAGTTATGATGAAAACTTAGAAAAGAAAGTAGTTTTATACATCATAGTTCTTTTTATTCTAGCCGCGTCATCGTCGAAGGCTTTATAAGGCCCCTATTCGGCAAGGTCGAGGTTTCCACCATTTAAGGGCCTTGGTATGGTGCCAGAGTCATTGAGTTCCTTCCGACAGTTTTTTTTTACACTTATGCATGACTTTTATAGATGAAGTTAGTTTGAGAAGAGATTAAAATGATGGGCATGTTATTTAAATTGTCGTGATTATTTTTTATGATTGCCGGGATCTTCCACTGCTATGATGAAGTCAAGATGTCAGAAGACAAAAATATTCTGTGTAAGGAAGCAACTTATATCTTGAAATCTTAAGACTTTTAAAAACAGCAAGAATAGAACATTTCGTAAACATAAACAAGGCGGTAGCAACGATGAGGAAGAAGTGAGCAAATTCAATTTGCGAACAATCTCATAATTTGCGTGTTTATGAAAACTCTAAATTGCTAAACATCTGTGAATTGAGCTGATTGACGTAAACAAATTCACGAGGCACGCTCTTTGCTACGTTCAGTCGGAAAACGCACGTACATATACATGCAGAGCGGACGAATATAGCAAACATACAGATACAAGTTCAATGGCAATAACTCATGAATACTGAGAGTCAGTTTATGGGTGAAACGTGGGTGTTCTGGTACAAAAAACATATGTTAATTCGCTGTAAAAAAATTGTATCGCCGGTTCACATATTACTAGGCAAAAAGGTGAACAGTTAGCATAAGCGGCGTGGGTGCAATGTATACTAGGAGGTCAGTTATGTCGTCATGTCAGTACAATAAACCACGGTAAAGGCATCGACCTCTCGTTCATTTGTGGTATGATAAAGCCACCATTACAGGAAAGTAATGGTTTTCGAATATGCGTATGGTATTTTAATGGTCGGTATTGGTGACGGTTGCGTAGTCCTGACTACTGTAGTGTAGGTAACTAAAAGTTTAGACGGAGTAGTTATGGCCAGGCGGTAGTTGACAGGCGAATCAAAGGTCGTTATACCCACCCCCTTGAACTCTTGGTGTGAATAAACTCTAGCTCAAACTGTATCGCTTTTTGTGTTGAATGTTTATCATGGAACCAAAATCTCTAAGATTGTTTTACTCTCGTGCCACGCAGGAATTCCTGAATAGGAAATTTTTGGTCTTAGAACTAAAGCCTACTGGGGCTACGAAAGCGAAACCCGTGGTCCTAGAACGCAAGGGAACGCCCTGAGAAGTAATTGGATGACTTTCCACCTTAAAAAAAAAACGTGATACTTAACTACAACAAAAATCAGTCTTTGGATTAGTCACAAACCAATAATCCTTATTTTTTTGTCCCAAGTCATGTCCTTGATCTTTCCACACTACTCGCTGACAATTTTCCAAATACGTGTTATTTTTCCCAGAGCAATATTCAAACCTCTAGACATTTTATTTCTCAGTACATCTTAACCAATTCAGAACAAAGTTATAACTCAACAAACATTGCTTCCTAAGTTTGGCAAATATGTTACATATTCTCACCGCGTACACACATTGATTGAAGCGTCTAACGTTGTGGTAATGTGCAATATACTGTGGTTTAATATGGAGCAGTGACGCCATGATTTTCGTGTAATATTGTGAAAGGGTAACAAAGTTAAATTGAAATGAAACCTTACTGGTAAAGGGGGATTTTTTAGTGAAAGAAAATGTCGTAAGGGATATTTTTAAGGTTGTAAATTTAACAATAAGGCTTACTGTTCACGGGCGCGTAGCTTCATAAACGCGTATTCGTCATTACACGCTATGTATACTCCTGCCTACATCTTACATACAAAACTGTAAAAATCTGTCGATGAAGTGGCAACGTCGTGCCGTCGTATCTTTGCCGCTACACAAGCGCGTCCTGCTAATATGCGTCTATGAAGCTATGCGCCCGTGATCAGTAGGTCTAACTGTTATGAAGACGCATTTTATTTCAAAACATTGTATGACAAAAGAAAAATATGATGACAGTGAAAACCAGAAAAATTATCTAAATATGTGAACTATTAGGTACCTAAAAATAAACAGTGAAAACAATTTAATTTACTCCATTTATAACACTCCAACTGTTTTCCGAGCCATATCGAGGCAAATCGATTCAACCAATCAATTTGAGGGACGATAAAATGTCCACAGCACTCACTTTAATGCCGCCATCAAACGCGTTAAGGTCACACAATGATTCAATTTCAACCAGAAGACCATAAAGTCTAGAACACAAGATGTTCTATTTATCTTAATAACTTTTTAACTTGACTACTTTTTTTAATAAATTGTTTTCAAAAATTAACTTCCATCAAAAAACGCAAAAAGAAATAACTTTTCAAATCGGTTAAAAATTAAGTTAAGTTAGAAGGTACCTTATCGAATCTGGTGGAAGGGGAAACTGTCAAGTAACTGAAAAAGGAGGCACAAACTGAAATGTGACGTCACCGCCATTAAGTTACGTATGCGGCTACGTGCGCAAAAACATTTAACGGTAAATCACACCTCATTTAATGGTTAATTTTAATGCCGTTTTAAAAAAAGATTTCTTGTATTATTTGTTGTTTACCATAAAGTATTGTACAAATATAAACAAAGGCAAATACTCAATTAATGTGGGCGGCGAGTGGAGGTTATTTCATAAAAATGATAGATGAAAGACGATATATCTACAAAGGGGTCACCCCCTTTGTAGATATATCGTCTGCTGAGATGAGGACTAATACTGAAGTATGGAAGAAGATACTGGCTAGAGCATCGAAGAAGATACGGGGATCCGCAGGTAGAAGAACTGACCACGATAAATGGACCATTGTTTGTCTATGTCAATGTGGATGATTTGGTACCCCAATGATTTGATTTGGTTGGTAGCTCCAACATAGCAATGCAAAATACAGGCTATTGTGATCAAACATGTAAATGAAATGGAAGAATGGCGTCAATTTTACTTATATATTGCGACCATGCGACATTTACAAGAGATGCGAATGGCAGGAAACAAACAAAACAATTAGGATTAATGGAGCGATGATATATCTATATCGTTCTTAATAATATCAGTAGAATCTATATACGAGTACCTATCAGCCCTTAAGTTCGTCGACAACTTTTTTATGAAATAGCCATTCGATAGGGTTTTTATTGATGGTTTTAATGATTATGATCATCATTTTCACCCGAAAGACGTCCACTGTAGGACAGAGGCGTCCCCCAAGTATCGCCATAATGACCAGTCCTGTGATTCTCACATACATAGGTTTCTCGCGATCCTCACCATGTTCAACATTGCGTTCCCACGCTGTCTTCCGCACTCCAGAACCTTTCGTCCCCATCGACTATCTATTCTGCGAGTAATGTGTCTTGCCTACTGCCACTTAAGTTTGGCGGTTCTTCGAGCTATGTCGGTAACCTTGGTTCTCCTGCGGATATCTTCATTTCTGATGTGATCACGCAAGGAAACTCCGATTAAAGCCATTTCTATTGCTCTTTGGGTGACTTTCAAGTCTTCTGATAAAGCTCAGTGAATTAATTAATGATTATAGGGTAGAAAATACGTGCCAATCACATTGTAATCAACATACAACTTGACACTGACTTGCAAAATGCATTAAAACTTAAGGAAATTTCAATTTCGCAGGTTATTTTAGAGCCGTTAAGTCAAGAATAGACATATTTTGGTCCCGATTCTTCCAACGCTTACCATCGGGGAATAGTGTGGTCAATTTCTCCACTGTTTCCCATAAAACATACTTATCCAAAGAAAGACTATAAAATTTAATTATCTGATCAAAGATTTCTTTTATACTCATTCATTTACGACCTATCACGACTGGATTTAGAAAACCAACGCTCTTTTTCTCCGGAAGTTTCAATAAATCGGAGATATGTTAGTGTGGCCATAACTAGTTAATAAGCTTAAAGAGTCAAAGTAGTTTTATGAGTTGTAAACAGGAACAGTTAAATTATGAGAACAGATGGTCAACCGCGGAGATGTGAAGTTTTTTTTTAATGAAAACATCAAAACTTTGAGTATGTGTACTGTGTAGGGTTTCGTTCAGATGGATTGCGGGGAGAACAGTGGTGTCTTTTGGCAATATGTTAAATATATTTACAATAAATAAAAATATATCTAATATATTCCTAAAACTTTGCTATTATCTATTAGTCTAGGTTAGGAAAGGATATAACGAACAAAGTGTTATTCACTTTGTTCGTTTTTTTTTTCCAATTTTATAACGGTGTCTACGTTTTATTTCCTTGATAACCTTGTTGACTCATATTTCCATAGCTATCGGAAACAACACGGTAGTATTTCATCCCAAATCTCGGAGGAACTAGAGATCAATTGATTTCTTATCTGTTTGTATTGGTATATTCTATCTATAGATCAAAAGGTGCAAAAATTGAACCTCTGATTGACGCGCCAATTTTAGGTATATACTTTTTTCCCATAACAGTGTGTTTCAGTGTTCACATTATGTGTGCCAATGACGATATTAAGTGCGATGTATTGAAGGCCGAGCCTAGGTCCATTTACCGGATACCATATCAAGTAAACAGCTATAGGAAACTACGTATCAACAGTGTATGTATCCTATTCCTAATATTTTGCAGTCGCTCCGCCACCTTTTTTTTAATAGGTATAAATTAGTACTTGACTGTAATCCTATCTGATGGTAAGCAGATCCAAATGTTGATGGTGAAGCGCACTAATCACACTAGCCTTGAAAATACCTAAATTAATTATTGTTCCAGCCTTCCGATGTACGCGATATAAACGACGAGGCGAAACGCTTAGTCCGCACCGTAAAGGTTTCAACAACGTAAGGGAGAATACTCATCGTACGTCGGGTTGTCCGATAGTGGAAAGGAGATGGTGGTATCAAGTCATGCAATTCCTGCGCACACTCTCCAAAATGCATCCTGTAAAATACCGAAAGGCTGTCTACCCTACGTCTGGGCTTTGTAGCTAGGACTTAACCAAATCTAGATTATCAATTAGCCTCTTCGCACGCCTTTCCACTGAGTCCAAAGCTTCTAGATGCCTACCAAAAATACATACGTGCACATTGTTTGCTGGGAGATGGATAGATGTGTGTCGTGAATGTCTAAGGTTTTGTGAGAAGATGGATAAAAAATAAGTTACGAGTAACAGTTTTCTTTTTATTTCTAAATTATATGTTAGTTAGTTTTTTCTTTTTTCTTCTTCAATGTGTATGGATTTGTTAATAGGGTATTGTTGATTTTATTGAATGTATTTTTTTAGTTTGTAAGTTTCTACTGTACAAAGCCTTGGACATCCTCTGTAACGTTGTACAAGTGCTTGTAAATAAATAAAATTTAAGATGGGGCCTCCTATTGACGATATTGGAAACAGCCTTTTGTACCATATGCCATTCAACGTCTCCGCTATATTCGCGACCTCGACGAAATACTTTCTCCATTTTACATCATAGCATCACTCTCACTCCTTATGTTAACCTGTCACTAAGACGAGCCTCTTATAATAACCTTAAAGAAACCGTTTACAATGGAAAATGCCTTGAAAATATATACGTCAGATACATTGATGGAAAGCTACATAATGTTTATCGTTAACGTAAGTATACAAAGAAATGGTTTTCTACTAATATTATTGACAAACGTTAAAGGTTTTATGAAAGAGCAAGGAGAAAGTTTCGTAAAGGTAAACCAACTGGTATTGGTTAAAAGAAAACAATATTGCGAAATATCTCGTGGGAAATGTCTATATAATTAGAAATGTCTTTAAAATATTCAATGGTCATCTGCCAATTCAAAATCTTAGATCAAATTTCTTCTCTCCAGCAGATCATCTGCAGTGGTTAATCTGGAAATCTCAGAACCGAGCTCAGCGGGTTTAGCGGGTTTAGTTGGCCGCTGCAAATATCATAATCATAATCAGCCTTTTAATGTTCCCACTGGGACTCAGGCCTCCTCTCTAGGAGAGGGAATGGGCCGTAATTCACCACGATGGCTCAGTGCGGGTTGGTGAATGTCACATGTTTTCGAATTTTTGGTCCTAGGACATGCCGGTTCCTCACGATGTTTTCCTTCACCGTTTCGAGAGCAGTGGTGATGAAATAAATTACACAAAGTAATGCGCATGCCTGGGTTTGAACCCGCGACTTCAACTCGTAAGTCGGAGCCGTTACCACTCGGCCACCACTGCTCTGAACTTAGCTCTTAGCTGCAAATACATATAATCTGGTCAAACTGGATATCCATGACCCATCGCAAATACAGTGTCAGTGTGGAGCCCCTTCGCAGGCTATGCTTCACCTCCTTTCCTGGCCAGCATACACAACTACCTGTACATGAAAGAAGAATATCTTAGACTTGATATACTCATCATTTATAACATTCATAATCAGGGAATTATTCATCATCCTTATAGGTGTTTGGAAAACAATGCAATGTCTTTGAAGTCATCTTTCACAACATGCCATCATCGCTTCTATCTTTCAGATTCCAGGAAAATGAATGTATGTATGTATGGATAAAATGCGTTTGTTAATTCTTTCATACATTTACAGTGCTGTAATTCATGCATTTTATCGTACAATCCTCTGAGTGAAGTAATCAGTACTTGAGATACATCATCGTATGATTATGAATGTTACGCCATTCAAGGATTGAAATGGAATGTACTACTCAATTACAGCTGTGTTCCTTGATAAGGACAGAATTGAATTCAATTGGTAGTGAAGCAATCTCTTAACATTACTGAATATTTCTATTAATCCTTCTATTTCAGTTTCATTAACATCCTTGCATATTATAAAATTAAGTCTCACCGCATCTGTCTCGCGATTAACTACAAAATTACTGAACGGATTTTCATGCAATTTCACCAATAGACAGAGCGATTAATTATGAGGAAGGTTTATAAGCATAAGCATAATCAGCCTTTTTAATGTTCCCACTGCTGGGACTCAGGCCTCCTCACTGGTAGAGGGAAAGGGCCGTAATCCACCACGCGGGCCAAGTGCGGGTTGGTGAATATCACATGTTTTTTAGAATTTTTGGTTCTAGGACATGCCGGTTTCCTCACGATGTTTTCCTTCATCGTTTTGAGGAAGGTTTATTAGAGAAAAACCGAGAATTTTAAAGATTTCTAACACTGCGCCCGTGCGAATCTAGGGTGGGAGAGTTTTAACTATTTCTTTCTACATAAAATTCGGCTTACTATCTGATTTTTACAACATGTAATTGTAAAAATCAGATAATAAGCAAGGCTCAAACAGACAAAACAACAAATCGATCAACTAAAGTAGATCATACTGTACATTATTCCATGATTGATTTTCGCTGCACAGAAGCAATGTATGGAAGATGGACAGAGATTGCTGCTTAGCTAGTCATTACGCTAACCATGCCACCAATTTCACATGCAATTCCAGTTTCCTCGCATGCCACTTATCACACGATCGTCCGCTGACAAATCAGCGCATGCGCAAGTAGATCAGTAAATTATCTGAAGTATGCTGAAGTCATGAGCGTTCGTCGACCGCGGGATGTCGTCACACACGCATTACACCTACGCCTCTCTGTAGACCAATGTCCACAGTCCAATCCACACGGAGATTCTAAAACGTAATTTTCAAGTTCGGATGTAAGCGATAAACGATTTATCGTTAAAAAGCCAATTGCAAATATGATTCACTGTAATTTTTTAGGAAAAATTTAATTGTGGTAAATACCCAGTTGATAACTTTGCACTGAGTTGAAGTTGAGTTGATAACTTTGCCAGTAATAGCAATTAAATTGTATTTTACCGGTTTCCTTAGTTTCATTATGGGATTACTATGTTTTCGGTCTGTCTGTCAAGACCCTTTACTCAGGAACGCGAGGTGGTATTATGTTGAAATTGATATCAAATATTCGGGTCGGCTGCCCTTTATAGCAGCGAAAAAATAAAAAATTTCATTCAACGCAATCCAAAGACAAGGTCGTATAAACTTCGTTTAGGAGCAATTTTTGACAGTTGCATATCAAAACCTATTGTGTACTTTTCGTTAATAAGGTCTCAGAGCACAAGTGTAGAAAAATGTTTGAAAACCGTAAATTGTAGTTTTTTTTTTTTTAATTTTATTTTAGTTACATCACAAAATAATTACCTACTTTACAATGTTTGTAGTACAAAAAAATCTTCGAGACTCGATTCGGGACGCGAACTACTTAAATAGAAAAGTTTGTACGGAGACCTTGGTATATCAGTCTTCGCACTTGACCAATTTTTTTTTATTATACATAGATAATTGTGTATTTTGTATATATTCATTATAAATAAATAATAAACTATCGCAAAATTAACTGTTACGAAATTCATCAATCAATTAATCCTTAATTCAACAACGGTTTGAGCAATAAATCGCGAAGTAAAAGTAATCGGATTAGCGAAGGTTAGCCGTCAACAAATAAAATCGGCGATACAGCTCAATAATCCGCTAAAAGTAACACAGTAGACATTGACATACCACGATCTCGAATAGACATCGATTATCGTGATAATCCTTTAAACATCACATAAGTATAGCATAACAGTTTAATCGGCCTTATAATATTCGCATTGCTAGAATTCAAGGCTCCTTTCTAGAAGAGGGAATAGGCCGTAATTCACCACGTGCCCGTACCAACCCGCACTCGGCCCGCGTGGTGGATTACGACCCACTCCCTCTCCTAGAAAGAAGGCCTGAGTCCAAACAGTGGGAACATTATAAGACCGACTATGCTATATGCTATGCCACCACGTGAGCCAAGTGCTGGTTAGTGGATGTCACATCTCGGATCCTTCATGATGTTTTCCTTCACCGTTTTGAGTGCAGTGGTGATGACATAAATAACACAAAGTAAAGCGCCTGGCTGGGTTTGAACCCGCGACCTACAACTCAAAGATTACTCACGTGTTTATTATTAAGTTTAACCAATAAGTACACAGGTTTAGGTTATTAGGCGAGAACTACGAGAATCTTTCGAACGAAAGAGTTACTGCGGCCCTGGTACGGAAAGGGCAACCGAAAGAACACAGCTTGGTTTAAATCAGTAGAGTCCAATGTCCTCTCGCTTTATCCAAAATGGGAGAAGTTATTTTATGATTTCCACGTCAAAACAAAAAAGGTGACAAGGTGGACTTGTTAATAGATAATATATTTCTGTTTTTATAATCATAATTTTTATTACCCACCATCCTTCATCCAAAAAAGAATAAAAACATGTCAAGCAGACCGAACGATGCAAACTAAGGTGGGTCTACGCTACAAGAGTCGAGCACAAGCGGAGCACGAGCCGAGCTCAAATTCGTGTAGAGTCGCTCGTGCTCGGTTCCTATAAAGTCGGTCCAAAGTTCCAAACTACACGAATTTGAGCTCCGCTCGTGCTCGGCTCCTCTAGCAGAAGAAATAACGCGAGCATTTGACAAATGATAGTCGCTCACCATACTAAACTAGAATGACACAAACTTCCAAACAAATCCACAATGCAGAACCATTAACGGGGTAGCTTCCTATAACAGTTAAACTTCAGTTACCGTAATTACTAACCCAGTGGTCTATTCACAAAAATATTACCGTTAGAACATCTGTCAATGAAAACAATCGGATCTGTTCCGCTACTGTTTGTTGGTGAACTTTAGATACAATGTGGGCGTAAACCCGCGGTCATATAGACCGCCAGCGGGAATTAATGAATAACTTATTGATATAAAAAGTAGTTGTGATTATAAATGGGGACCAAAGAAAAGATGGATGAGATTTGTGAAGAATGGTATGCAAGAAAAGGATGAGATTAGTGGGACGGATGATAAGACGGTGTGAAAGAAGAATCTCCATGTTATCAATGAAAACAATCGGATCTATTCCGCTACTGTTTGTTGCTGAACTGTAGATACAATTGTGAGCGTAAACCCGCTGTCTGTATGTATGTTTGACAAAAAAGAAAAGTAGTTGTAATTATAAATATTGATGGGGACCAAAGAAAAGATAAATGAAATTTGTGAGGAATGGTATGCAAGAGGAGGATGAGATAGCGGAACGTTTGATAAGGACCAAGTAAAAGAAGAAACTTCATGTAACATAGACCAAGCACAGGATGATAATGATCCTAGGGCTGCAGATTGTTCGAAAGAATTACCGTGGCCCTTGCAAAGAGCAACTGAAAAAACTGCTCTGTGAGAGCGATAGGGAGTGTCAGACTTTTACTGACTTAAACTGATCCGTGTCCCTTCAGTTGCCCTTTGCGTTCCGGGGCTGCGGTGATTCATTCGTACAATCCCGCAGCCAAAGAACCCTGATGTAATTGCATCGACAATCTAGTCTAAAAAAAAACAACGTTGTCAATGACGATGACAGTTTGACTGCGGTTGAAGATACGACAGTTCTCAATAACTTCTTTGCAGAAAGATAACAACATTTCGCAATTCCTTATCACAAAATAAATTTCATTACATGATAAATGTTTGTAGTACTTTTCCGAAGCAGGTCAGTGTACTATCAGGTTGTCTAATAAACAATTTTAATGATATCTTAGTTACACAGCTTATAACAATGTTTGTTATGAGATGCTCCTTAGTTGATAGCACAAGTGGGTCGGTTGGCGACCTCGTAATCTCAGCTGATGGCTGTGTCAATACAGTGCTGCTGGCTAGGTTTCACGAATAACGCCTGGTAACTGGCATTTAACTATTCGTTTTACCAATGGCATTTTTCAGAATTAAATGTTTTATCCATGGTGTTAATGGAGATGGCGGGACAACTTAAAAAACGTTTTGGGAACACATTTATTGTGCGTACAGGTAAGGAATGGAAATCCCTGTCGGAGTCTGTTTCCTGATAGCTATAACCTGGAGGACTTTAAGTCAAGAATGAATATGTTACTTCTAGGTAAGCGTGCTCTATCTTCGACCACATTTTTTTTTTTTTTGGTTTTTGGTTTTCATCAGGTAAGATAATGGTCAAGAGCAAGTCTATCGATTATTTAAAAAAGAAATCAATAAGTGGCCCCCCTAGCCAAGTTAAGATCGTTTCGTTTGCATTGAACGCCTCGAGTAGGCCACGCCTCTAATTCCTTTGTTCTAACGACTCGTAACTTGACTAGGGGGGCAGAGCTGGGATCAACGGAAGAAGTGCAGGGAGGCCTTTGCCCAGCAGTGAGAGTGGGACAGTACAAACTTGGATATAGTAATAATAAAGATTCACACAACGAAATACCGTATTAGTGATTTCAATACACAAATATCCTTATAAATACATGTTATCCTTTTCTTTCTGTCTATCTAACTAATATTACGTGAGACGTTATATCTATTGTGGGTTGAATAATTGTCCTAAATTCCTTATTGAGATTTACCAGCTGATAATTTTAAAACAACGTACATTGTTTTTCTAACCGTAAGATATAGTAACCTCGCTTTTATAAACGTACCGGCCGTATTATATAAAACATGTGTTATCCATCTTCAGATTTTGTTTATAAACATTACAGAATATAGTTACGTCGTATCTCGATTTGCGGAAGAAATCTTTACGAGTCACCTTGAAAGTTCAGACGTAGCCTTTAGGAGAAAAGAACACCCACTAAGATACGTTTGTATGCATATAAAATTAAATGAAGGCAAGCAACATGTAAGTACGTGTTTTGAAATAAAGCTTTGCATAAAGGAGTAAACGAAAAAGGTTTTACTAATGATCGTCGGAGGAGTTTCATATTCTGCAAGACATCGCCTATTTACTTTCAAGTAAAATCTCGTGTACTACAATTTCGTCTGGCATTGAAAAACTGTAGCAAACCAAAGAGAAACGTCATTTTTTCTTGTTATTGCTATGTTGCTACCTGAAATTAATGTCTATAAGAAATGATACTTAAATGAATATTCATTTTGCAAATACATGACGTATGAAAACACTTTTACACGTCATTTTTTTCGTTAATTTAAACTAGATGAAGTGCGCAATTAGCTTGGGTTACGGTTTCCCAATGTGTCGATAGATTTATTTCTAATAAAGATAATAAGTAATATACAAGAATGTAAGATATGTGGTAGTGAACGTGAAATAAAAAAAATACATATATAACACCATGTTTGAAAATTTATTCCAAGATGATCAAGTAATATTATCTTAAGTTGCCATAAAAAACAGGTAAGATAATCATAATTGACTCCATATTCTAAGGTGTGATTACTAAACTATAATAATAAAGTGTTTACTAACATAACTGTTGAAATGCCATGCTGTTTACAGCTAATATTGCAAGTTCAATGGTTCACATAAAAATTTATCGTTCGATACTATAAAGGAGTCTTGTCCAGTACCTATAAGATACTACTAACATATCCGTGCTTGGAACGTATAGAACAAGCTCGGAGAGAAACACGACACCACCACCACTAGAACGTATAAGCAGCGTATCATACCCGTACCTAACGGTTATTATACGCGGTTAATACCCGTATGACCGTTTCGCCACCAGCGTGCACCGGTTTGGCACGTGTAAATTTTTCCGATACTGATACGCCTTGTGTATGGCACGTGACGGTCTGGATAGACCAATGACGAAACGGTCTAGTGGGCATAGTGACAGATTTCAATTTAAAAAAATCTGTCGTTGTTCTTTACGTATCTTATTTACGTATAGATCTTCGTTATGGTAAGATACGGTGTAATGGCGAGTCTTCTTATGGGCAAAACCCATAAGAAGACTCTCACGTGACTCTCACTTATAAGAATATCGTAAACTTATCAAGTTTATGCATTCATGACTGGGCTAGGCAAATGCCTAAGAACCTGTTAAGATTAGAGCTTTTTGCTCACACATGTGAAGAGTAGAACATTAGGAAAACAGAAATGAGTTTAAAACGTACAGGAAAATTTAAAAAAAAAACGTGTTGCGCTAAGTAAAATAATAATCTATATATAAAAGCGAAATACCACTCACTGATTAATTACGAGATCTCAAAAACTATAACATCTACAAATTTAAAATTTGGCAGGTAGGTTTCTTATAGGGTGTAGACATATGCTAAGAACGGATTTTCCGCGCGGGGTCGCGGGTCCAAAATTTGTATGGAGAAACTGACTTTCACGCGGACGAAGCCGCTGGCAGAAGCTAGTGATAATAATAATATTTTTTATTGATATATAGAGATCGATACATATTTAATTGAAGCTCTGACTCCTGAGCTAGGAGGTATTTGTGTTACAGGCGTCTGTCTCTTCATTCATTTGTGGAACATTAACAATTTATGCATAATAGGACAGGAGCAGGAAGATGATGATGATGATGATAATGATTTCTAATGCTAAATTTTTAACCTTCCAAAATACTGCAAGACAACATACAGTTACTACAATGATAGTTTCCGTTGATAACGTTATCATGTAGACGAACAAATTAGTGATCATAGTAAGTAACTATGTATTATACTTTATCACATAAGAGTACGTATACTGCTAGGAATCTTCTCAACAAAACAAACAATGCAATGAGTTGATTTTAACTCAGTTCTAGGTGAGACACTAACTATACTAATAATAATAAAGTAGAAGAGTTTTTTTGTTTTGTTTAAACGCCCTTATCTCTGAAACTACTGGATGAATTTTATAAAACCTTTATGTATAGGATAGACAGATTCATGACGAATAGTATAAGTTATTTTAAAATCACGCTACGACTTATGAAAACGAAGCAGCAACCAAAAACGCGGGTGAAACCACAGTTGGACATGTAGTCTTAAATAAATACTTCAAAACAATATTTTTCAAAATAGCATTTAAAATTGAACTTCACCTAAGAAATCTTTCACGATCTGATAGAGCGATCTTCAATTCAGAAACAAAAATAACCCGAACACTAATCAAGAAATCTTTCTCCTTACGAAGAAACTATGCGTTTACAATTCAAAAATAAACGGTGTAGCGTTCACAATGAACTGTCATGCAGAACTGCAGTCTAATAATAGAGGGAAGGCAGGAAGCGAGGTTCGTGATGATTGACTGGTACTGATGGATGGTGGGTTAACTTTCTCGGTAATCATCCGTTAAGGAGATGCGATGATAGACAGGAGATTAAAAATTGGTGTAGTCGGAATGAGGTTTGTTTTGATGTTGAATTTATTAATGGGGAGGGTAGTGATGAAAAGTGGGTGTACTTGTATTATTATAGGCCTTTAGACCACACAAACACATTAGAACTTTGCCTGAAAGATTTCCACTGTTGGACATAGGCATCTCCCAAGTGACACTACAACGACTGATCCTGTGAGTTTCGCATTCATTGAATTCCTGAGACCCTCACGAGGGACACTAGGTTATCGGTTCACCTTGTAGCAGACCTTCTGACGCAGCGTCTTCCAGTACGCGGTCGCTACTCCTTCGGGCTCATCGACCATCTGTTCTGTGAGCAATGTGAGCTGCCCACTGACAAGTCAGTTTGGTAATTTTTCTGGCTATATAATATAATATTCCACAACTATCACACAACGCCGTCTAGTCCCAAGCTAAGCAGAGCTTGTGTTATGGGTACTAGACAACTGATAAACATACATTAATATTTCTAAATACATACATATTATGGATAAATTACACCCAGACACAGAACAAATGATCGTGCTCATCACACAAACATTTGTTCTGGATGGGAATCGAACCCACGACCTCCGGCATAGCAGTCAGGGCCACTAACTACTAGACCAACAGGCCATATCGGTAATCTTAGTTCTTCTGCAGACCTTTGCTCATCCCTTTGGGATATACAGGCATGATATTGTGTTATGATTTCAAGACTGTTTATAGAAACTACTTAATAAACAGTAACACACTAAATTAACCTTGATATAAATGTAAAAATACAATAACGAATAAGCTATCAAGATTCAAAACGGTTTGTTGAAATTCGAAAACAAATTACTAGCTCCATAATAAATTCATAACTATAACAAAACCGCGAAACCTTGGAATTTCAGAACAATAACTGAATGAAAGAAAAACAGAAAATCTACCCAACATTTTCTATTTTATTTAAACAAGTCCATTCAGTTTTTAAACTAAGAAAACTAAAAGGAAAGTTAGAAACAACGAGAAAATGGTACAGATTAAATGCGCATAATAAAATGGTAGAATAATTTTAAAACTTGTTAGTTACTGTAAATAAACCCATTATCCCATATATGTCTACGTTCAGTGTGGAATATTTATATGTTATATTTCTTAGCAAATAACCTCTATATATTTTGCTCTGGTATTGAAGTTATTTCAATAATAAAATTACTATGTTTTTGCAGTGTTTTGAAATATGCTATAATTTTAATGACTTCCTCTGAGAACTTAGCTTACGAAGCCATTATAAAAAATTCTTTCATATTTTGAAAATTCATAAAACGTATGACCATTAATAAAGCTTTGTAGTACAATATGATACGATGTCTTCTATTCAATTAAGGCCAATGATGTCTGCATTTCGTGTTCTAATTTGTAATTAAGATGTATGTCATTGTGGGCATACACTTCCATTAAGAGTTCCGTTGGACTCTCTTGTGACATCATTCCCGAATTTCTTAACTCGCCTCCTTAGCTCTGACGTCATTGCCCTATTTGTATCACAAAAGCTTGAATACAGATGACGTCACTAAAATTACGTCGCTAATTTTCTCTGCTTACTGTAGAGAGGGTAGTTTAGAAAAGCTTAATAACCCGTAATAATCGAGTAACATAATTTGATGCAGAAATATGATTCAGGAAATTGGTTGAAAGACACTTATCTAAACAGACTAACAACCGCAGAGCTAATTGCAGATCTATGGATTAGTAGACTAGTTACAAAGTGATAGACATATTACAAGGTGGTTGAGAAATAATTGACGCAATATTCTAATGAAGACATAGACATGAACATAGATTTACATCTTTTGGGTTCAATACATGATAATGTTTAAAAGAATAATGATTAAGGTTAGAGAGATCGAAGATAAACACGAAATGAATGACAAAGTAAATGTTATTTTTAAAAGAATTGAAAAATAACGAGAAATAGGAATACCTTTTCATAGAAAAGGCAACTTATAACCAACGCAAACGAATCCAAATCACTGTAGCAGACAACACGTATCTAATCAAAAGTACACCAGTACAGACTATCACAACAACTGTAGCTATTAGTACCAATAAAGTAATCAATGTGCAGCTTATTTGCATTAGCGGAAATTGCAGCAACCTTGCTAATGCCTGATTGGTTGTTTTGCAACCGTGCTGGCTCGCGATAAGTCACCGATAGGTCAAGTGGCTCCTTCTTGATATTTCCTGCCGGTTCGTTAACATTAGTGAGTTGTGGTATGGACTATATTGCATATATTGATGCTTAAAAAATATTTAGTATAAGGTTTTGATGTGTGAAAGTTGTAGTAATAATGTTTGGTCAGTCTTTCATTAGCCAGCAGTTGATGCTTGCTTATGTATGATATGTATTATTTTATAACAGTACCTACTTATTATTCAAAAATATTGATGGAAGACGAAATGCTGCGTCATCATCAAATAAATTAGAATACCTAAGAGCACGACGAAGCTAACAAAAATGACTACAGATAAAAAACGCCTATAAATAAGTAAATAATGACACTAGCAAATTAATTAACATTCAACATTGTAGTACAGATGGTTTATTTACCCCGATGACACTTGGAAGACCCCCGCATGGAAAGGTTATAAAAATAAACACGTCTTTCTTTCATAATTACTGACTCAGTCTTACGATATCATACTTCACTTTTATGTAGTTACCGTGTAATAAAAAGAACGTAAATGGAATATATAGAACTCATTTGCCGTACAAAAGATTCATTGCAGGAATTGAACGGACATGAAATGAGTGATATACATATTAGAAGGGTCAGCGAACACGGTTTGCTCAGTATTTCTTCTGAATGGGTTTGTGTAACTGTACAGTATGAAGGTGATTCATTATGCTAGCATACGTCAAGAGAAATAGTACTTAGCTTATTAATGTCTATGGTTATAACATCTTCGATGTTACCAAGCACAGCTTGAGAGGAAAAGTTTGTCAAGAATGCTTTGGATATTCAAATATTTAACGATATGTCTAATAATAAATGAAAGTTTCAACGTTGTCTAATAACACTTAATCAAGTGAAATCAATCAATCACTTTATTAATAAAACAGAATTCAAACCAGTAGATTTCCCCAAAATACGAGTATTTTGGCGAAAGAAGAAACTATCGCGAAGATCATTATAGCAGACAATCATTAAAACACACAATCGATGTCTAACGGAAAGTTTGGAGCGTTCACCTCAAACAGGATCCATTTATTATCAATTCGACACAGATGTAATAATGTAACAAAAGAAAACGTTTGTGATTTTCAGTAAAAAATTGAAAAATGTAGAAACAAACATCTGGACGACGCCATTATAGACACGACACGAAGTCTAGCGGATGAAGATGATGAGAAAAAATACGACAAGATGTATTCCAGTTGTTCTATCCATAAAAGAGTAATTAGTTTTAAAATATATTCCTTTCATTTGTAGTATTTTCTCTATGTTACCATTCTTCCATATTGTATTCGCTACTATTACATCAATCACAACAATTGACAATCTTTACCCAGTCGATTCATGATAATGATATTTATTATACACGTCAATTTTTTTTTCGTCCTTGCAATACCCTGAGAAGAAACACCGAAACAAACTCAGGGGTCAAAGTCTCTTTTAAATTCCATACAGTACACTATATGGACTTTAAGAGACTACATTACACATAATGTAATGGTCAAATCAGACGATTATGAATATTAATCGTTACAGTACTATGAAAATGATATTAGTCAAGCGGATGCTGCTGCAAATACTCTTGATATGTTAAGAGAACCAAGTAATGGAGAAAGCGGAAAGTAAACTGACATGATAGCCATTGTCACATTAATTCTGTCTACACTTTACAATGAAGAGGTGTAAAGACCAACAAATGTTATGAATTTATATACTTATTTTCCCGTTCAAGACAAAGTGACTCACGACAATTATTGTATACGGAATTAGTAACAGACAAAGCACAGTAGTCAAGGTTTCATGTAAATTGAAAACTATATTTGTAAACCAAATATGAAAATGTTGCCAAGAGAAATAGTTCGGAATGAGTTGAAAGTGATGAAATATCCTGGTCACATGAGTTAATGAGTTTAAACTGTTCGAAAATGCATAGATGCAATCATATTTTATTTTAAAACAAATGACAATACTGAATTTTGCGAGAATGTTTAGGAATCCAGAGTGTTCTGTAAAGTCTAAGATACCATCATACAGAAATAGAGATATATTCTTTATTGTTCACCTTAAAAAAGCAAAAGAAGCTATTTAAAATGAAACAAGACAAATGACAATTAGAATTCATACCACCATATGCGTGTTAAACTGCATTAAATGCATGACCTTTGTCCTACGTTTTTAACAATTTGTGATTACCGTACACAGAAAAGTGCTTCACAAGCCGCTAAAACGCTGCGAGTCGTATCAAAGATATGAACTGAATAATGAATGTACCGAAATGTGGTGTTGTGTAGAAATCGCCTGCTTTGTCGCTTGTTAAATATTTCAGGTTTCCAGCAATGGTCCCGCAAGAGTTGAATCGCGTAAAAAATCTTTTTGATCTTCCAAAGCTACACGAGCTAAAAAAGGAATCTCACTGTGAATAAAATAATCCTTGTGTGTTTTTCATAAACCATTTTGTGAACAAAGCAATTGTCACTTCCAAGAAAAACAAACAAAAAGATATGGAAGCTTATGTGAACCAACAGTTCAGCGAATATAAGTAAGGAAAATATCTAAGAATAGCTTTGGAATAAATAGTAAAGTAAAGCTGATGTGCGTGTTTAGTGACATTAAATTGCGTTTTCCACGTGGGCATTACCCGGGTCACCGACTTCTATGATTGACTGGGTTAACTGTCGATCGTGACTGCAGATAAACAAATCGTAGACTTCACTGACGTAGTTCACATTATAAAACAATAACACAAGATAATCATCGTAGGAAGTTATCGTTTTTCTAACACTTCCGTCGAAAGTTTGTTGTGCCAATTTTCTTTTTATTAATTTATAGTCGCCGTCATAATTTTAGCTACATATAAAAGCTACTTTTTATGCTCGTATTTATATGAAGCTATAATTTTCCAATAGATAACTTGTCAAGATAAAAATAAAGCAATCAACATGTTCTGTATTAACCACTTGGCGCCATTTTATGTGTCCGGTGCGTTGACCTTACGGATATTCGCACTGTTGCGCAACTCGTGCGCATCTTACCTACGATGGCCAGCCAATAAATTCATATATTGAACATCTACAAACGTCAGTTCAAATGTTTCTCTATCTTTATTATCGATCGAGCTTTATAAATAGGAAACACAAAACAATTTGCTGTCATGCTTGCAGCAGTTCTGTTAAATATTTGATATTGTAGACACGGCATATATTTTTAGCGTTATATATTACGCCTGCAATATCAAGTTTGCCAGAAACTTGTTACATGTTTTTGGCTAAATCTGGTACAACTTTGAGGTAGCCGATGATTTTATCAGTCACAGAACTTGATAAAGTACCGATTTGGTATTCGTGTCGTGTTTAGAAGTTATATCTGAGCATACATAGGGATTTAACTGGCTATAACGATGCAAATTCCCCGTGTTATCCTGAGGCATCCACTCTGCATGCGTGTATCGTCGCAAGCGCACATTTTTACCGTTACTTACACTGCATTCGTCTTCCGAGAAGTTTTGTTTAACGGCTCTGGCGGCCATATTACCGTCGGATGCAATTAAGCTGTATAACAGGCATCTACAGGATAATTTATCGGTGCTACGGTAAAATTGACTCTTCGCAGTCTTGACGCCTTCTTAAATATAGTGTTGGCGAATTTAATTAGTTTAAAAATTCGGTTGAAATCTTTTGTTTTTACATTTTCTTATTTTATTAACTCCATTTGTTTCGCAACATTTCTTCTGAATGAAATACCATTAACAAATAATATCTGGCTAGAGCCTCGTCTATTGTTACTGCAATAGTATTTTCAAAAATAACGTATCAAATAGCCGGTAGCCACTTCCCTTGAAGATTTTTTCCAATCTCTCCTCACTTTTGACATTTCAGACTCTGTTTACGACCGTTTTTATTTCAGAACGAAATTACGATGTAATTAAATGAATCTGAGTCGGTTTCCTGTCCAAGATCCGTTAGGAGAAGTTTCATGTCGTATTCGACGACGAGATAAATTTTGTTTACCAAACGACTTTTATTCATTCTTTTTTTTTATGTGAAAGTGACATTTAGTATCGATTCCAGAAAATGCGACATTTGCAACACATGTGTAATATATGCAGACTCTAACAAAGGCTGTGAACGTAATACTTCAAGAGTCAAGACTAACACACATGTGCACTCACTGTATCGGAGTTGACACAATTCTTCAAACGGTTCCAATTTTTAAAATGTTAATTGCTTGGTTGTTAAATGTCGAGTTTAACGACCCGCCCAAAACTGAGAGCGGACTAGATGACATGTTTGACATGACACAAAGCTCGTGTGACACATATTCTGGTTTCCCGCCGGTACAATGTGCGCTCCGTTATGGCTGCCATTGTTTTTCTTCGCGCCAAATTCGGCGGCGCGTGTAGGTGTCATTTTTTATTCGCACGCTGTAGCGATTATAATGACGAATTGATTGGGCCAACGTTCTTGTAATGAGGACAGTGGTTTGCAAATGTGGGTGTACTCGCTAATGATTCAGAGGACTGAAGTGAGGATCAAAAGGCCCGTTGTTTTGCCCCAGTTCTTGGTCAGACGGCGCGACAGCAAATTGCCCGTTGACCATGTTATGTGGATTATGGGATTACACTGAGAATTAAGTGAACAATTAAAGGTCAGAGTAAGATTTGGTAGCAACGGTGATCGAGTCAGAAGTATAAGTGAATAAAGCATCGTTGAGTTATTGATTATATTTATGGATGATACTAAAGGAATTGTGTCACGGAACGTAATAAAATTTTATCACCGACGGTTATCTTGGTGTGGTTCTGTTCAGATATCGGCGAACACAAACGTTTATATACCTATTTCCTATTTAATTTAGTTACCTAACCTACATATTGAAAATGTATCGTTAGCATTATTCCGTATTCGTAGCCTGGAGAATTGTATGCTTCCAAATTCGGATGAATTATGTATTACGTAATATGCATAAATGTGTGATATCGACTGTATTTAAATTTTTAAACCATTTATTTTCTTTGAACTTTAGCATGGTAGAATCGTAGAATACATGTATAGTAAACAGAAACGGCTACATATCAACCGAATAGCAAGTAAGTAGATTGATAATAATTTTTTTTCTGTTTAATTAGAGGAAGGCGCGCTGGCTTGCAAAAGATGGCAGAAATAGAGGGAAACGATAAATGATATTTATTTTGTAAGTAGGTTTAAAAAACACCTTTACACGTCAATTTTTTTTTCGTCATTTTAAACTAGATGAGGCCGGTGTTTCCTAGCTGACTACCCTGAGAAGAAACACCGAAACAAACTCAGGGGTCAAAGTCTCTTTTAAAGTCCATACAGTTAATATGTAATGGTCAAATCACATGAGAACCATGCAGATTTGTCTGAGATGGTCTTTTGAAGAAAGAACCATACATATACCAAACAAAAGCATATAAGAAATAACTGTAACTAACGGATACCTACATGAGTTCGCAGTCGACGCATAATAATCAAATCAGCTCCTGATGTTCAAAACTTATCATCATTTCAGTCGAAAGACGGCCACTGCCAGACAGAGCCCTACCCAAGTGTAGCCACAACGACCAGTCCTATGCGTCTCGCATCCATCGGATTCCGCGACCCTGACCAAGTCATTTGTCCACCTTAGCGGAAATCTTCCAGTGCTGTGTCTTTCGGTACGCTTTCGTCACTCCAGAACCTCTTGGCCCTATGGACCATATGTTGTGCAAACAATGTGCCCTGCCCACTGCCACTTAAGTTTGGCGATTCTTCGGGCTATATCGGTAACCTTGGCTCTCCGGCGGATATCTTCATTCCTGATTTGATCACGCAAGGAAAACAAAGATAGCCATAGATCAAGATTGTTGGTGGCGACTGGCGCTACAGCTTAATTGTACCCCAAACTGATAACACAAAATCCGGCGTCTCAATTGATAATTATCTTTCTGGTAATTATTAATCACTGAATTACAAACGAAGTCAATTAACATACTTCAGACAATAACTCTGCTAATTATGATTAGTAATTAAATTCTAGCGAATTTGTGAAATACAACTAGAATGATAAGCTGGATATCTTATTTGGTTAAAGAGATATCAGATATGTGGTTTTAGAATTCATTGAATTATGACTTACTTTTACGTCATTCAAAAAAAAACATTGCTCCACACTATTTATTTTTTGGATGTTATATTATTTCATTGTTTACTCTGTATTTTATGTGTACCAATTTTCCTTTTACTTCTACACACAGTGTCTAGATCTCTATTTTCTCCAACTCTCCTTTCGCAGGTATGCTGGAAGATATTTCCTTAGAAATAAGCATCACCTTTATACTATTCTTCTGTTTCCTTCTACTTTTCTTTTATTATTATGTGTACATAAATTGTTAAATAAAAATGAATAAATAGGAATGACTGCTGTATCGTGAAGCGTTTATAAAAATGTAGACTAACAAATATAAGACTCCCAGACCCGAAAAAACTATCTGAAGGCCATACAAATATTTGTTTCGTGTGGGAATCGAACTCGCAACACAGTGCAGTAGTCAATCACACAAAAACTGCACTAACCGTGCTTGCCGTACCAGTTCTAATTTTTATTAAAGTTGAGAAAGGAAGGTTTTATTTACAAAAATGTGTTCTCGATTTAAATGTTTGTCTTATACTTAGAAGCGACACATCTAGCATTGAAAAACCATAACCACAAGGAAGTGCAGAACCCAACACAAGAAAGCAACGTGTCTGACATGAACTTGACCAACTAACACCTTCCATTTATTACAAAAACAATCAACAATTAACAAAAAAACTAATCGACACAGGCCTTGTCACTTTACAAGGACAAAACAGGCATTAATCACTAAGTGGTTGAAAGAATTGGCAGCCGTTAGAAAAAACATAATTAGTAGCAAGGTTATTAGATCAGTGTAATGGATATCTGATCTCATTGGTTTTAAGTACTTCAATAGTAGTCTATTTTATGATCACAGTAACAACCACACACAGAGTTGGTTTGGAGACAGACCAATGTCTAATATATGTGTGTTATATTTGCACCAAGTGCAACCCCATTTTGTGTCCAGGCAATCTCTATCCATTCTGGGTTGCCTGGAAGAAATCGCCGAGTGCGATAAGGCCGCCAATTGTATGTTTTTTATTGTATTACAATTCAATTTCTTAAATTTGTAACTTGGTATGCAATAAAGTATATATAAATATAAATAAATAAATAAATAATGTTAGGAAGAAAAAAAATCAGGATAAAGACACAGAAGATAACTAGAACATAGAGCTCAACTGCTTGACAGAAAAGCCCATGTAGATGGATGAAGATATTGGTGATGATCAATACGAATAACGATCTATAAAGAGATATGACAAAGGGTGAAGATGAAGGAATGAAGGAAGGAAAAAACCAACTTGTTCGCAGAAAGATGTGTGGGTAAGGATGACAATATTGGAGATGACCCAGACAAACCGTCGATCTCAGTACAACAGACCGCAGAGTCGGAAGCAGACTGAAAGTTTTTGCCGGCACTTGAAAGTAATCTTGATAGCAGGGGACTACAACAGACTAGGTCAATTACATACTGTAAATATATTAATGAAATCTAAAATAGCATTAGATTGACCATACCGCCAAAGTCGCAGTAAACACCTGGATAAGGGGTGCAAGAAACTGGGAACCATCGAAAAAGAAAAAAGAGAGACAGCAGTGGATGATTATGATGAAATATTAACTGCATACCAAGCGACATTGGCTTTTCCTATTACAATGTAGAATCCCATACTGTCTGGAAAAACGCTAAAACAAATGTGTAACAATTTACCTGGAAGTATCAATTACAAATTATCATACAAACAACAAAACAATTCTAGATCCTGTTTCACTTTTGCCTCATCTTCAAAATAATTTATGACTATTGTTGACAGGAAGTCGGTAATCTCACCAGGAAATCATAGCTTCCGAATAAGTCATTAATGAGTCATAAAGACATAGATGCGATGCCAATGCACGTATGCCATGACCTACGCAGTTATGTATGCATCCGCAATCAGTTCTTATCGTTATGTGTCATAATAATGCTATCTGTTACTACAGGTGCAGCTGCGGTATCTAAATGAAAATTCTTGAAGAGTTACATCCGCTCTCCAGTTAATGACTGTAGTTGTCGTAAAACGAAGTGCGGATAGACCCAGGCAAAAATGGCAAGTAGATATGAAAGTTAGATGTTTATTTATTTTGAATAATAGAAACGTTGCCCTACACTAGGAATTAGGTACTCCTGTAGCGTGGGTGCGTTTACAAACATGTAAACACACATACACAAGAGACCCAGACCGGGATGTGTGTTTAACAGCAAACCTCCGTAAAAAGTGGAAAGAATGTAGAAAAGCTTTTGATCTGCAGTGAAACATCATCATCATCGTCTTCCTGACCATGTTCTGTGTTAGTTGGAGTCGGTGCAACACGCTTTTTGTCCTTCCAATTTATCCTGTGCTTCACGTAATCACTAACACCCTTTTCTTTTATATGACTAGTCAGAAGTGAAACATCAATAAAAATGAAAACTTTTTGTCAAAAATCAAATCGTAATTCAGTTATAGTCATTCCATTACCGTCAAATCAGTTACACGCTCATTGCTTGTACAGATTTAAACGTCTACCAAGACAATGAGAACAACGAGCCATCAATCAACACTCTTTCTAGACAGAGTGGCAATCGCTAATACATTCGTAACTACAATGTTTTACCGTCTAGACTCCAGAGAGTTAGAAAGATTAGTAACTCAAAGTTATGACGCCTATTTGTTAAGTAACTTTATCTGTAGTATTTGCGGGCGAGAAACTGAGGTGGTAGCCGTTTAATGCTGTATAACTCATTGTTGAACGATAAATGTCTGGCCTAGAATCTAGGCTCAAGATCTTTGCACCGTATTTTAATTTCAGAGGTTTTTGGCACGGTATACGGGTTTCAAAGTTGTATAAGCTAATGCGTGCTTATGCATACACACGTAACGTTGCTGTTTATGTTAAAATTCTTATATGAATACGTATTTTTAAACAGGGTTTTGTGTGAAATCTTATAACTTTTGAGATGTGCAATATTAATAAGTAACGCCCTGCCCCGGCTTCGTTCGGGTGTATGTTATATACATAAGCTTTTCTCGTTTATTGCTGTATCTATTTAAAAAAACGGCATAAAAATCCAATGCATGGTTTAAGACACGTTTGATACAGACTTTGTTTTATGCTATACATTATTTTGTGTAATTTATATTATTCATTACCACGTTGAAGGAAGACATTATATGAGAAAACCGGCATATCCTAGAATCAAAACATCAAAGACATGTGACATCCATCAATCTGCACTGAGTTCGAGTGGTGGTTTACGTACGGCCCATTCCCGCTCCTAAAGAAGAGGTCTGAGTCCCAGCAGGGGGAAAATTATAAAGCTAATTATGCTATTATTAATGGCATTTATTGGATACCGCCAATCTATCAGGGCTGCAGGATTGTTCTATAAAGATTTTGTTCTAGTCAAAGATAGTCTAGATACATAAGGTAGGACTTAAAAGTGACGCTGGTCTGTCAGTGAAGCTTTAAAAAATGGTACTGCTAAAAGACGCAACAAAGAACACTCTCGATGTTACCGTCGCAGATAATATACGGCGGGAATGTATCAAAATGTATTGTAATCGAGGTCTCCTCACGTCTGTGATAGCGGATAAGATAACAAATGTTATTATTATTGTATACGTTGATAATGTTATTGTTGCGTTTATCCTAACAAATTCGTACCAAAACGTCTTTTTTATTAGTCCGAAGAGGCTCCAAAAGCGTAGTGAACTTTGAGAAATATCCTCGTAATTTCTCGATTAATCATGAAATTCTCGACCTTGTTCAGAAACTCTCGTAAATAAGGCTGTTTCTCGAATACTTCTGCTTGAATGTAATATTCAGTGGCCGGAGAAGTGTTATCAACAATTCGTGCTCAGTTCTCGCCGTTTACGAATGCCAGATGTGCTCAATCTCGTTTCTCCATCACGAATTTCTATTATCTATTACGGTATAAGGAATTAATATAAGATCTTTGATATTGTTACATCCCTTTTGGTCTTTGGACTGTTTAACTTGAAGTCACTTAGCGATTGTATAAAATCATGATATGTTTAAACTCAGCCATTGTTAGAGCACCAGTCAAATTGGCAATTCAAGTCTTTGTGCAAGGATTAATAAAAAGCCAACAAAAAATTAAGTAGAATACCAAGAACCAGAGTAAAGGTTAACTTATCTACCAAGAGCTATCAATCAACCATCTAATTATATAATTAATTCTGTATCCATCTAAGCTCATAATGGATAACACATCTTTGTTCTAACATTCGGTGAGACAGACGCGTCATGGATCGATGATCATAGTCTGGCGAATAGACATTTACATTTTTCCGTTGTAGCCACCATTAATATTCATGGGTTCAATGTTTTCTGATTTCTGTTGACGCCTAAACGACTATAATATCCTTGTGTGAATAAGCTTTGAATACATCACAGAATAAATTAGATCAAGAGATTATATTCTTTTATAAATTTGTTTAAACGTTCCCAAGTTTCCGTTTCATCGACAAAAGAATGTCTGTGTAAGCCAAACTGTCACGTTTTAAAAATACAATCAAAATTAATCACGATTATTTGTTTATTTGTTTACTCTAACATCGGAACGCCTTGCAGCAATTACACCAATGGAGGTCAATTAGTTCAGAATCTGCTACTTTCTAACATCATGTGCGCCGTGGAGTGGTAGTCATCAAAGGATCGGCGCGGTGTGGTGGTGGGTCACGTACGCTCGCTTACGCAGCATCAGGCCAGCATTCTTCCAGGATTCCACATGTACCAAATCCCATATCGAAGACATGTTTAAATTTAAAGCTCTTTTGATGAGTTTTTCAAACGAAATTAATTTAAATTGAAAAATACAGAAAATTTTGATATGTCATCTTGACGGTTGACCATTATATCGCAAACATGCGACTTAACCATCGTGGAGTTTCCAAAGCAATCTGTCAGACATTTTTAATTTCAGGTCAACGTTTTAAAACATTTATATACGCGAAAGCAATACACCACTACTTTCCCTACTCGAATGAAATCATATTCCGTACAGCGTGAAAAGCAATCGACACCAACAGCACCTTAATTTACTGAAGAGTCGCCTTTATAATGAGGAGATACGATCTAGAGTTGTGCAACGCATGCTGTGCGGAGCGTGCATCGTTATAATAGAGTTGGGAGCGAGAAACTTAAGTTCCGTCGCTCCGTTGCGCGCGCCCCGGCAATTTAATCGTGGATGTAAACTATGTAAAGGTAAAGTTATTCTCGCCAACTTACTAAGCCCATCCTTAATAGTGGCAGCTTTTATATGTATGGATAGAAAAACTGTTACATTCGACTATAATAATCTCATTCAGGACAAAAGATAAAAGGGTCTATTGTAAAAATGATATTAGGGATATTCATTCAGGCCGTCCGGCTTCAGCCCAAACCGAAGGGGGTTCGGTCAATTCGACGACACATATATGCGTATTCAGTGAATCGAGACAATCGGTAAAGTTCGAACAATGATCAAAATTTCTTGCACGCCTTCAAGTCAACTCGCTGCCCTTCTCACAAGTAGTCTGTCTGGTTCTAGGAAAGTCGCTGGAACAGACGACAATGCGACAAAAAAGACGCCTACTTATCCGCGATAAAACGCCCACTTTCTACGCGGACAGCTCAAAGCGCGCACGCAGATGATCTGGTCACATGTGCACGCGCAGTGCATTGCGCAAACCGGATATCATTTTGTCAGGCGTCTGAACAGATTTTTTGAAAGTCGCCATATTGCACCATTATGCTTTGTCCCCGAGTGAAAACTGTGACGAGTGTCAACGTATTTATGGGAAATGTGACCATTACATACATGGTGCACTTATTTGCTTTCACGCCATATTCCCCCAAGCGTTAAGATGATGGCTCCGATAAAGTGTTTCGCTTATATTATATCGAGTGATCAATCGCGAGTTTTTCTTTTGTTTTTCCAAATTTTGCGGAACGAAGGTAGAAGACTTTCTCAATAAAAAATGAGGTATAATACAAAGCAATCTTATCGATACATTGAGACTTTATGTATAAGGAAACACTGCATACAAAGTAAAGTTTGCCATACACAAACGCAAAAGTATGAATCATTGCCAAATTGTTTTGCGATTGCAGTTTTTTCTAACGGAATTGGGGCACCGACCCGAATAAAATTAACATGAAAATGTTAACATAACAAGATATACGCCATTAAGTGTACAACTATGTAATTATACGGAATAGGTACGTTCGAAAATGTAGCAAAAACTGTAGCCACAGAACAAAGATATGCTCTCCTTAAAACTGGTTTAATTAAAGGTACAATTAAGACTTCCTGCGCTGTGGCAAGGCTACCTATACTTAAGTAGCTAAGTAAGGGCGAGATAAATACACGATAATATCAAAGTACTAGCCGACTACATGGTGTTTAATTTGTTAACAAACTAGCCGTAGTACTGAAGTAATTTTCTTTGTTAATACACACCAAGTGTCATAGTAAATGCATAATTAAAGTAAATTCATAATTTTCAACTATAATTAAAGCTTTGTAAACTTTGAAGTACAAAGAATTGAGAGTTTCTACAACTAAAATATAAAGTTCTATTTTGGGCAATTTCGCAATATTTCCCTTTGATGCTACTTTCTTTTTATATTTAGTAGCAGTGGTTGATTCTGACATCCTAGAAGATATCAAATGTTTCTTTATATATATATTATATTTTGATGACAGTATGCTTAGCTATTAATATGCTACGAAATAAGCTGGCATTATAAATACTAATATCTTGTACTACAGCTAACACTAAAGGCTATTAGAGATAACTTATATAATTATAACGTATAACTTAGGTAACAGAAAATACTGTGGCCTTGTAACGCAAAGGGCAACTCGAAGAACAGAGAACGGGTTTTAGCCTGTAAAATTCTGATATTACCACTCGTTTCATCCAGAGTAGGAGTTATTTGATGATTGAGATAAAGAAATAAGAAGATAAGACACACAATCTAGAAATTTCTAAACCAAATCTGCAATAGAAAAAAAATCGCTAAAAATCAATCTAAAGTCCGCTTCAAAGAATATTCAGATACGTATCAAGTGTACAAACACTAAATTAAAACATCGTATGTCAAAACACAGTCCAACTAGTGCATAACGGTATATTTGTTTCTGACTAAAACCCGTGATAAATATCAGACATTGAATCATGAACTGACACATCAGAACGTTTTTCGATGTTTCACAGTATCGATTTTCGTTGTTTTCTGCATGTTACTTTTTGCTGTTTTGATGTTGTTTTATAAATTACTTGCTTTTGCCCGCTGCTTCACTCCCGTCAACTGACTACTCTATTCTGCTCTACCTAACTCTACCTTACTCTACCCTACTACCATTTTTTTTTTTCTTTCATAAGAACCTTCTCCTGACAACAAAAAGAATTTAGTGAAATCGGTCCAGTCGTCCACGCGTGATGGCGTGACCAAGGGAAATAGGGATTCATTTATATATATATAGATGTAGTTCTGTAAACTATTTATTATATCGATCGTCTTTTTGCTGCTATCACTAAAGATCACACACACAGTAAAATAATCGGCCAAAGGAGAATGCAAGTCCTGGGTCTTCTTCTAATGTGTGTTACGGTGACAATAATTCGTAACTTAGTGCCATAGTAACTTTTATTCTGTTCTAAATTACATATATATCACACATAGCTATTGAAAAGTGGTCCCAGATTTCATAGAAAACCTCGCATCATTCTTTCATAGCTAAAACAATCTTAAGTACCAAGGTCAAGATTCTCCACAAAGTGGTTATGTGAGGATGGACGACGCCCGCCGTCGAGACCTGGAAAAAAATGGCGAGACTACCTAAAAGTCTACGGCAAAGGTCATTTGCCCAACAGCCAAAGAAAAAACTTCATGCGGCAACAACCACAACCAGAGATTCCCGTAGAAATAAGCATCACCTATGTACCTATTTTTCTGTTTCCGTCTTCTTTTCTTTTATTATTTAAGTATGTACATGAATTTTAAAATAAATAAATAAACCAAAGAAACAAACTTTCAAGCACCAGTCTGGCGCCAAATTCATTGAATGAAAAGCCACAAATACATTTAAACATCAATACAACACCAATAAACTAATATGTCGATGTTAGGACAATAATCATAAAGTATTCTTGATGATCTCAAGAGCTGGCAGCTGCGGGAATGAACAATGAGTGAAGCACAGGTGTGCAGGGCATAGCATTCATAGCTTGAGTAGCATTGTTTCTCTGAGTAATATAACAGTCGGCCATTAAGTTATCCACAGGCAGACGAAATGCGACAATGCGGCAACGTTGCGACAACGCGTCATCTGTAAAGCTTAGTTATGGAACATATAGCATAATCAGCCTTTTGTGGCTTTTGTGGTTTTTTGGCTGGGTTTGAACCCGTGTCCTACAACTCAAAAGTCAGGCCGTTATGAAACGATTACTATGAAAACATGTCGGCATCGTGTTCATCCTGTACTGTCTGGGGAAGCCTTAATTCATAAGAGGAAAAAGAAGTCTACCCATCAAGTGTTTATAAAATTTAACGTGCAAATGCAATAGATAGGAGAGTTTTATGAGAATTCGTTGTGTACGTCGGGGTTACCAGTTTCCAGTTTGGGAGTATGCGGAACAGGGTGTAAAGTCCTGCAAACCTCAGTTGAAAAGGGAGGATCTTCCGACCCGACAGGTGTTATGTCTGGTTTGGACAACTGCCCGAGACATGATTTCGGGCTGTTGTATGTGTTCAAATCGTGCGGAGAACTCTTATTGCGCATTGAAGGATTTCGTAGTTTAGTTTATGTGTGGCGCCATAGATGTCGTTTCACTTTGTCGCGTCACGCCCGTCTGTAGGACCCTTTACTCAAATACGCAGTCACTGCAATACTAATAAAGGACAGTGTGCAGGACGTATTCATGATGTTTTTTAGCCGTTAATTAAAGGAAATTCCAATTCAGAGATGTTTCCGTTCTTGGTTTTTGTGTTAGTCATTAAGTACGGTCTGTTTACAATTATATTATAAGGAAGCGTTTAAACCTTATGCGTTTCTCCAATTATTTTTACAACATTTACTAAGTGCTCATGCAAAAAATATTTGTAGAACGAAGTAAAACAATCGGAAACAGTAAAGTCATTCAAATAAATGAATCGATAAGCTTTCACTTGTATAATAATTCAATAGAAAATAGTAATATTAAATTAATTGCGTTTAGAAGTGATTTTATATTCTGAAGTGATTAATTCGCATAAATTTTTCGAAATGATTTATCGAAGAAAGTTTGTATGGAGCAAGGATACTCGAGGAACTTTGAAAGGTCAAGCGAATTTAAGAGCGTCCTTAATTCGTTTATGAACTTTTAATTAGGTATGGCATTGAATAATAATGACAATGAACTCTTACCTTATAAATTATATATTTACAATTAAACAGAGGAAATCGAAAACAGAGTATCAAGCAAGAATTCTAATTAATATTATTGATATGAATGTATGTTAATCTATTACGCATTGTACGCATTTCCGGGATAAAAAATATCATGATTTTATTAATTTAGGCTAAAGAATTGGAAATACTAGTGACCGACTGAAACAAGATTTGCAGCCAATATCGAAATCGAAATCAATTCGAAATCTTCCAGTTTCGGCTATAACAGAAACCGTAACTAACTCGGCTACAGAAAATATGACGAAAAATAAAAATAATATTTCGATAGTATTATTCTTAACCATATTTCGATAAATTTCTGGTTAGTTATGTAGTTATAACTTTCATACAATATTAAATAATCGAATAAATCGACGATTACACAAAAAATATAACATAAATAGTTGAACGAGTCGTTCAGTTTTTAGGTTTGTGATAGATACCTATCTATCACAACAGTCAGTTCAAAGATGCTAGTTTCGGTCGAGCCAAATATTTAGCCCCTTTTGGCCGATACCGAAACTCTAGCCGAAACCAGATTTTTTGGCCGAAAATGAAACCGAACTATCGGTCGGTCTCTAGGAAATACCAATCAAGAATTTAAACGTAAAATTCTATATTCGTTTTCACACGTAGCGTGTGACCTTGTTAAGTCACCACAGACTTAAGGGGAATTTATTTTGAAGGTCGTAAAAGTGAAAATTCTTGTTGTTAAGTGTCACCTCACTTTCGCTTGGTCACCACGCGTGGCCATGTTGGAAACCATTTCATAAGTTTATGGAAACGTAACGTCTTTTGTTACGTTATTGCGTTATGATTACCGTGCATTGTTGAGTTTTGAATGAAATAACTGTGTGGACATTGATCGATTCGTAGAAGGCTAATGGCTAATTTATTTGCCGAGTAGTTTCTCAAAAAGTTATCGTTAAATAGTTAAGTAAGTCTTCAAGAAAGAGCTAAATCGATGCTAACTGTAAACTAGAAAAAAACAAATAAACGAGAAAACTTTATAGTTGGCTAGACACGACTGAATCGTTGTCAAATGAAATTCAGCCACTAGGTTTTATATTTATAACACAAGATTCTATTATTCACGACTGTAACCCAAAAACCTTAGTATCTGAATAATCTTGATCAGTGCTTCGAGAATCGATTAGGTATTCGAATGCTGCCATTGACCTCCCAAGTCGATCTGAATGGGTCATAGAGATAAAATATAAATGTACCATCGATCATAGCTCCGTGATTGATAGAGATCGCTTAGGACTTATTTTTATAGATTTAACATTGACTTATTGTTTGTGACGACCTTTCGTGATATAGGTATTGCGAATTTTGATGGTGGAAAGTCCATGAGAGAATATTGAAATGGGTATGTGGAGCGACGAGAATTGGATGGAGTAAGAAATGATTTTTACATCGTGTTTTTTTTTGAATATTTCACAACTATCACACAACGCCGTCTAGTCCCAAGCTAAGCAAAGCTTGTGTTATGGGTACTAGAAAACTGATAAACATACTTATATATTTCTAAATACATACATATATAGATAAATTACACCCAGACACAGAACAAATGATCGTACTCATCACACAAACATTTGTCCTGGGTGGGAATCGAACCCACGACCACCGGCTTGTAACCATTGTGCTGTGTCTGTCCCGAATAAAAGTATTTCTGTTCTATTTTATTCTTTCTTGGCGTAAGTGATTGAAAATTTGAAAGAGAATGAATTGTCTTGTTACGGTCATTTACCAGGAGGAGGGATGATACGTATCTTACTAAAAGAGTTATTAGTACACATGTGGATGGTTGAGGAGAGAGGACCAAAGAAAAGGTCGATGAATAGCGCAAGAAAAAAAATATAGACCCATACTAATTTGATCTGCTGATGATAATTATGAACTTTGTACGGAAAGTATTTTTTTTTTTTTTGAGACTGGCTTTCTAGAAGAAAGTTGTTATTTCCATGGCTAGAAGCTGTATATAATGTAAAATATGACCAAACATTTCCGTTACAGCCTATAGACCAAGTCTGCCTATGCGTAGTGTTCACTCTCTGAATTTAAGATTTAGTTTTTAATGGATTCGCTTAACTTAAGATGGTTGGTATTTTCTTCATAGAAATTATAAACAGTTCCTACATATGGATATGAGTACAGGTTTTGCAAGAGCTGGTAGGTTCTCAAAGTGCATAAAATATGCGTCTAAAGTACCGCTAACTACGATGTTCACAGTTTATGGTTATCCAGACAACTTCCAAATAAGTCGATCGTGAGAAAAATCTTTTCCACATGTTTACTAGTTTGTGGTCTTCAAGTAAAAGTCGATACTTAAGCATCTATACTAATATTATATAGAAGAAAGATTCGTATTTTTAACCGACTTCAAAGAGGAAGAGGTTCTATGTTCGGCTGAATGTACGTTTTTTTTTAATGTATTTTCACCGATTTCTCTGTCAATTGTGGACCGATTTTGATTTTTCTTTCTCGCCGTCTGCTCGTCCTGTAAGGACCGAAAACTGATCGTCGACGGGACGTAATGTTCCACGCGGGCCTCAAAGAGATGTCAGCAAAACCGTAGGGGCCCAGCAGGGCCGATGCCTGTTCATCATCATCATCATTTCAGCCGAAAGACGTCCACTGTTGGACATAGGCCTCCCCCAAGCGTCTCCACAACGACCAATCCTGTGCGTCTCGAATCCATCGCATTCCCGCGACTCTCACCAGGGGGGCTAAAAAGGTCACTTTAGCAGAATCGTATAGGAAAATATTATGAATCATGTTAAAAATCGCAAAATGGTCACAACTTGTCAGTTCATATTTCTATACGTAAACAATATTCATATTATGATTCAATTCGGCAATTCATCTATTTGACAGACGGGTCTATTTGACAGCAAATTCGTAAAATGGTTCACTTATTATGAATCGCTTTAGAGTTCATTAGCAGAATCATAAGAAGTTACTGAAAAGCAACATCTTCCAATTCATTTCTCGGGAATTATATATTTAAACTTAAAAAATAACAGATTTAGGACTTTACGCGTATTTTCTAGGAGACATGCGCATTACTGAGAACTTTTTATGTCGCCAACGAAGTGTATTTCTTCGAAAAGTGGAATTGGCTTGAAATTTATGAAATGTCGAACCCCGAGTTTATCGGGTTAAACAGACTTAAAAAAAAGTATTGTATATATTTATTGAGCACTAAAGCATTTATGCACCTGGGTTATGTCATCAAAAATGGGCAGCAAGAACCTACCGCAGTCACTTCCCCATGGCTTAATTCATTAAACCCCGAGCGAACGCCTTGTTCACTCAGTCATTGTCTTTCTATTGTCTCTAATTACGCAACTCAAAAGGTGAAACTATGAATGTTCTTCATAATCACAAAATTTTATTTGTGTTACAAGGTTAAAGCTATAAAGATTCTAACATAAATTATTTAAATTTTAGATATCACTCTTCAAATAGTTAAATAGTACTAAGTATCCCCCCTGAACACTAAATTACACTGTTCTTAAATAAAGTAGAGAGTTTAGAGTATTTTTAATATTATCATCTATAGATTATGCATAACAAGCTTAGGTAAATTATTACCAAAATAAAACCATATATATGGATAAAAGAATGTAATTATTCATTTAAGTTACTCAAATTTACATGCAATCTAAAATAGCAAAGATATCTTTGAGCTGCATCTGCAATGCATCTCAAATTTTGTATTAGATGTCTTTAAGCAGTATTAGCATCAGCTGCGGTATGTTACATCTCCACCTTAGACAGAATCTTTCAAGCCTCATCATTAGAGAAGCCAGCGTGCGGTCTGAAACAATTAAATTGTCAATTAATACCTAGTTGCGTAGGTATAAAAACTTATTAATATTAGAATATTAGTGGGCAAGCACTTACTTTGTTGTAAACTTTCGAACTCACAAGAAATACACAAGTAGATGCTGGTTTGGTTTCACTTTCTTAAAATGCAGTCCTAAAGTTTACAAGCGGATGGTTTGCTTCAGATTATTAAAAAAAAAAACAAGCATTTTGTGATTCTGCACTTGAAAAATCAACTTAAAATTACAATTTATTGTTTTCAACCGATTTCCGCTTACATCATGTTGACACAATATTGACACAAGCAAAGGGTAAACAACAATGTATGTTGCCAGCCTAACAAGTTGATATTTATTATTTCCATAGATTTAGGAATTTTTAACTTCGTTTTTAAAGGCTTAATTGCATTTTTTAATAAATTATTACCCTAAAATACTAAAGTTATATTTAAATACAATAAAGTTAATACAAAATAATAATCCGATAAATAAAAAGCTAAGAAAAAAAATACTAGTAAAACCAAGATTTTAATTTTTTTCATGTGGCAATATTCACAATACGATTCTGCTAAAAAATGAATTTAGTATGATTCGGCTAATTTGTGTAACCATTTTGCGATTATTAGAAGAATTGCATAAACATCATAAGTATGCAGCAATTCGGGAAATGATTTGCTTTCAGCAGAATTGCCCATTGTGACCTTTTTAGGCCCGCAGGTCGTCGCTCCATCTTGTGGGAGGCCTTCCAACGCTGCGTTTTTCGGTGCGCGGTCGCCACCCGCAGGAATGCCTGTTAGGGCCATGTGAAAATGTATGAAAACGATACTCGTGGTCCTAGAACGCAAAAGGCAACTGAAGGTGTGGTGTAAATCAGTAAAGGTCTGAGACACGCCCTCGCGCTCCACTCTACGAGCAAAAGAAGTAATTAGATGATTTCCCACCTTAATAAAAGAAAAATCACTCGGTGACGTAGAAGTACATTTTCCACTTTCACAAGCCGAAGCCGTTGGCAGAAGCTAGTTTTATCTAAAATAGACGTTTTGTGTTAGCAAGATAGTTGGAAAAGCATTGTGTTGTAGAAAATTTGCGGTTGAAAATGTGGTTTGATGTGAAAGTTAATACGCAAATCGAACCCATCCGATGTTCTTTATATTTATGTACGATCAATATGGATTGTTGTAATAAGATTTTCCCCACGGAAAAACGTTGATTGAAGAGATTTCGTATCGTTATACGTGATGGCACGCAGGAAAAGGGATCATGAAAATAATGTTTTTGCTTGTCACGGGAGATGTTAAGCCAGCTACGCGAAAGCGGAATATAAAGAGGCAGGAGTTTTTTTTCCTGGTCCTCCAGCAAAGTGACAAGGAACGAGAGTGACTTTGCCGTAGAGTATTTTGTTTTCAAGTTATTTAATATAACAATATACTTTATAGTGAAATTATTTTTAACTACCCTAAGAAACAAAAATAATGAACATAAAACAGTTATATATTTACCACACATGTATTTTTATCCGTAAGGTTCTCAGCAAAAGTATACAGACCAATTTATCATTTACTAAAGTAAAACAAGTTACTGAACGTAGTACTCGCCGGGCCAGTTTCATAATTTTACCAAAAATTAGAACTAAGTTTGGCAAAAACTGTTGACATTTTAAGGAGCACAGTTGTACAACAAAATACCCGCTTGTATCAAAAATTTACACTCATTCAATGTATTCAAGACTCAGCTGAATATCTAACAGCAAATAATACCTCTCTCAAAAAATTGAATTTATTGAATGGGTGTACCGTGAACATTATCTAATACAGTGACGAACCTATTATTAATATTAGCATAAGGTTCTCTGTTCTCATGTAAGTGACTTGTGTCTTTTTTGAGAATAAATATCTTTAAACCTATAGTACACCAAAATAATATATTAAACAACACAATGAGAAAATTAAACTAAACTGCGATCTTTTCTAGTCTGTAATGGACAGAGGTTGATAGAACACAAAATGGGGTTGCAAGTGGTGCATAAAAAAAGATAAACAATTAGTTGACAGAAATAAACTTAATACATACTAAAATGTATACATAAAAATGAAATAGTGACGAATAAATTATGAGTAAAAATTGTGAATTATGATTATTAAATAAAAAGAAAAGGTAAAATGATGAAACTGTTTATTTATTGCTTTCCTTCAGAATGGTAAGTATGAAATTCATTATTACCATATTTGTAAGACGTAAAATATGAAGACTGTCTTCATTTTATTAAAAAAAAGTTTATTTTGCGCAAGATCAGTATAATTTACGATGGTCATTTAAATCGAAAGTCATTGAAAATATTATTATGTATCCATGTCAGTAGCTACCTATTGTATAATCTACGAAAATGGGGGTAGAAATACATATGTAATGTACTAAGGAACTGACGGTATCTACACTAGACGGAATGAACAAAATGTGGGTCTTGTCGCTAAAGCGGTGACCAGACGGTTGCAAACTAACGTTCCAACCAAGGTGACCTTGGTTTATATGTATGGTTTGTGTTGCGGCTACATGAATGTGAACCATGCGCTAATACGTTCGGTGGTTGGGAAAACGCGCCTACTAACCAAAGGCGTTGAAACTAGCAAGGACACCTTGGTTGGGACGTTGGTTTGCAACCGTCTGGTCACCCTTTTATGCCGAGAACCGACATCTTTGCTATTGTTACCCTACCATTGACATCCTGAGAGATATTAAGTTTCAAAACATAAAATTCCTCAATAATTGCAATTTAATATTATAAAACCTTTTCATAAAACTAAGAAAGTTATCAAAAGAACGTAAGAGAGAAATAAAAATGGTAAAAATTAAGAAACACATGGCTACAAAGGGGGTACTGAGATGGCCACTAATAGAAAAATAAATTGAAGAAAAACAGATATTGCACCACCCCCATAGTGATCATCATCATTTCAGCCGTAGACGTCTACTGTTGGATATGGACCTCCCCCAAGAGCCGCCATAACTACTGGTCCGTGCGTCTCACATTACCAGGTCATCGATTCACTTTCTAGGAGGCGTTTCAACGCTGCGTCTTCCGATACAAATGAGGGATGAGGGTGAGATATTTATAACTAAACTAGCTCCTGCCAGCGGCTTCACCCGCTTCATAGTAAATAATTTTCAGAGAACATACTCCCAGGATAAAAAGCCCTATGTTTTATTCCAGATCATGGTCTACCCGTAGCGTTTGAGCTAGCCTTTATAATATCCGTGTGACTATGTATGAAAAATAACGTTCACACAGTACCTAAGATTGGTGGTCTTTTCTTCATAAGATGCAGCAAAGTTTTTACTGAAAGTAACAAAGTGTCTTTGTCACAATTAGTAATACAGTAATATAGCACAATCAGCTCTGAAGAGTAATGAACGACGTCGAAGGATGAACAACGTTAGATTGGCCTCAATAGCGAAAACATGGCCCCTAGCAATTGTACGCCATTCCTCTTCAACTACCAGACTGCAGTTGCATTGTAAAACATTATTTATAAGCTGCTATCCGTGGTTTATTGAACAAACCTTAGTTTCAAAAGGGAGGATAGGTTCTTAATAAACTAGTGCGATTCACTATCAATGATTGCATCACTGCTTACCATCAGGTGGGATCGCAGTCAAGCACTAGCATAAAAAGTAACGGTGGGTTAACTTAAATCCCACGTTGTTCTTCATGTTACCAAGAGTCGAGAGTCCCAAATCAATGTTCAATATCACACACAGAACCGGAGTCAGTGCCCAAAATCAAGGATCGTCACCGAGAAAAGCCTAAAAACAAGAAACATGACGATTAGGACTCTCCTGATGTCTCGATCGAAGTGGTTGGAGTCTCAGAACTGATTTGTACAGCTCCTACTCCTCCTAGCGTCGTATTCCTCATTACTGAGGGTCATGAAATTCTCGTTGGATCAGCCTCTTACTGGTGGTATCTCGCCATCTGTGTTTATTTTAGGACGTTCAAATAGGTATCCAGTGTGGAGCAGACCTGGTGAGTTACCATGACGTTTAGAGGAAGATTGTTTTATTCTTATTCCACTGTGGGTAAGAGATGGAGCTAGACAACCTGTGTAGCTCTGTCTCTTACCCACACTGAAATAAGAATGAAACAATCTTACTTTGAACGTCATGGTAACCCACCTGATCTGCTTATCTTTTTAGACTGCGGCATCTTAGTCGTTTAGATATACAAATATCAAAACACCAGCTTCTAGTTCGATTTCCCTTTTCAATTTCACCTTTATATTTGTCACTTAGAAACAAAAGGTTGGAATTACGTGTCTTTGTCCGTAACTGCGATTAACGCACGATCGACTGCGATTAGTCGCGGTGTTTGGTTACAAGCTTACAGAATAAATTGAGCAGCCAACGAAATGGTGTAGTCAGTACTGCTTACGACTTGTCGTAATCACAATCAATTACAACAATCAGTATAATAGTAGTGTTCGAAGAACTTGATTTATCAGTAATAATCTGTAACTGTAATAGTTTTTGGATAGTGTTGAAATGGTAATTATCCTACAATTTCGACGGCGTACGCCCCGCAGTGCCGGGAATCATAACATACAAAGCCATTTCCTTTTTTGTAATTTTAACGTAATATCTGGCAGTTTTGAGTGCGTGTGAGAAGACATTAGTCTTTTCTTTGGTATTGTTCGTCAAATCGTTGAGCTCCTTAGTAGTCCAAAGTTGAGCTATATGAATACTGACAAATGCTTGCACTGACTGGACAGGTCTACTCAAATCTGTGCGTGGTTCTTTCCTCAAAAGACCATCTCAGACACCAATCTGGCTGCATGGTTTTCATGTTTTGAACATTACATGTTTGCTGTATGGACTTTAAAGAGACTTTGACCTTTGAGTTTGTTACGGTGTTTCTTCTCAGGGTCAGCTAGAAAACACCGACCTCATTTAATTTAAATTGATGAAAAAATTGACATGTAAAAGTGATTTTGAAAACCTATATGCAAAATAGATATAATTTATCTAATAATGGAAGGAAATATATTCACTAAAAAAACATCTTGCATCTTTAAATGAAAAGCAATATGAAACACATAGTAAGGTTCAGGGATGGCATTCCAAAGGGTTCTACAAAGGTCGACACAATCTTCAGTGTGGTAAATATCACGAGCGGGTATCACTATAAATAAATTGCGATCCGATAAGCTGTCGGTTCTGCTATCTTTTTCTGACATTATTATTTATTTTCAACCTGTTCTATCCCACTGCAGGGCAAATAATTCCCTTTCTTCCTTCCAAAACTTCTGTATTCTCTGCTAGGCTTTAACTCGCCTCTTTCATCATCATCCTTTTAGCCAAAAGACACAGACTGCTTCCCTGAAGTAACGCCAGATCAGAAAGCCCGTTGTTTTTCGCCTTCAGCGGACTCCCATGCCTCTCACAGGCTCCATAAGGCTCTTGCAGTATGGTTTGATCTAAACCCGCCCCATTAGACGCGCCCGCTAAGACTGCAGCTTCTACTTCACAGAGGCTGCAGTCCCAGTACTAGGCTGGAACTTTATTGGTTAATTAAGTGTGATCTGCGTTTGTTTTTGGGGCGATAATGCCTCATTCTGGCGTCATGGGCACAGATAATCGCCCACTTAACTGCGCAAATAGAAAACGTGCCATAGATATTTTTTATTGCGTTGTGTTTTTATTTGACTCATCGTCATAATGCATCTATACTTACAGCAATTGATATTGACTGTTACTCATTAAAGAATGTAAATCATGCACTCTCCTGTAAGATATTTTCGTCTCTCATTCACAGTTACAGTAATCTTAGACATCTCTGTCAGTCTGTCTACACGCAAGTCTCTAACACATATCTTAATAGCGATCCATCCAGGCCACATTTGCGCAATTTTTTAAGGTTGTGCGCATAAATCATGAATTTTTCAGTCATATTGAATTATTCGTTATGCCATTAAAAGCATTGGATTATTTCGCAGTGCGATCCCGTTTTTAGGGTGCCATACCCAAAAGGTAAAACGAGACCCTATTACTAAGCTGTCCGTCCGTCTGTCACCAGGTTGTGTCTAATGATACGTGATAGACAGCTGTTGAAAAGTAGTTGAAATTTTCACAGATGATGTATTTCTGTAGCTGTTATAACAATACTAAAAAACAAATTAAAATAAATACTTAACGGCAAAAATCACGTTTGTTGTATGGGAGCCATACAACTAACGTGATTTCTTGCCGTTTTTTTGCTACGGACGATACGGAACCCATCGAGCGGGGGTCCGACTCGCACTTGGCCGGTTTTTTAATAAATCACCATCGCTTTAAATTACAAATACAGTTTCGTTGCAATTTCCAGTACGGTTGGCTAATTAGTCAGAATTTTATGTAAGTTACAGCAATATTGTGTTAACGAAAACACGTCCGTCGGTTGTAATTAATCAAATCTGCTAATGCATTCATTCGGCTGATATCGATTCATTAATTAGTCAGCACGCAAGTACTTTCATAAACGCTCGAATTGAAAGTTCGTGTGATGTTTAGGTGATGATTTTATTGCTGGATCAAGACATAAGAACTACTGGTAGAGTAACTGCGTCATATGTCATCATCTTAACATCACATAATATAAAAAGCAAAATCACTTTCCACATCTGTCTGTTTATCCGCTAATTCCTCCTAAACTACGTAACGGATTTTGATTCGGTTTTCACCAATAGAAAGAGCACTAAACGAGGAAGATTTATGTATATAACTCTCACCCGTGCGAAGCCGGGACGGGTGACTAGTTTAAACTTTACCTACAAGATTCTGAAAACAAATTGTCCTCAAATAAATAATGTCACATAATTTGATTTAGCAATATCAGTCACAAAGGAAGCCCACGTGCAAAAACTGGTCACGAACCGGTGTTTGACGACCCAATAAAACTATATCACCAGTGAAACACAACCGATCCTAAAGAAACAATTTATTGTTTATACAGGGTCCTTGCCGCAAGATTACGACAGATATCACTTGAAACAAGTCAAGTCAGACCAGTTACCCATTACTCAAAATAGAAAGAGAATGGGTCTTGCTTGAGGGACGCCAACGACTTACTAACACGCGAGGCTGATGGCTGTCCACCACTTACAGCTACCCTATATTTTGGAAACCATGGCTTCTTTGTAAAATTATAGACGTTTGAACGGGTAGAGATGGGTAGTCGTGTAAGTACCCCTTATTAGCATCTACAGGTGTCATAAGAAGAGTGTAAGGGATTATTATTAATCTGACACGAATATGACACTTAAACTGTCATAATAACATACTTAAAACAACGATTTTGCTATTTCTGTACCACACCAACCATAAATTCACTCAGCAGTGTATATTTTAGGTGAGAAATTATTTTTAAAATATCTAGGTCGTGAAATTAGTAAGTGACAGCCCATTGATATATGATTTCACCTTTGTACATTTCACATAATCTGGCAACCCTGTATACCAAATAAATAGGCCGTACTCGCACTATTTCTGTACTCGAAAATGTCGCGCAATGCTTGCGCAATGGCGGTTACGTCCATCTATAAATAAGCACGTTTATTATATACTACTTAGCAAAAGTAGTGTACCTATTTCACAACAGTTTAGCCTAATTGATACTGAGATAATGCTATAATGAAAAGCAAGAACATTTCTAGAGTGGAATAAATTATATACCTATGTCGCAGTCAAAACTGTTCAATGTTCATTGGTCAATACCACTTTTAACTGCAAGTAGGTATTGGCCATAAGTACTTTTGACCAAAAATTTGTTAAAAGTTTTTTTTGCCATTTTGTAGTGATTCAAGAAAACTAAAAAGATTCGTATTTTTTTTAAAACGAACACGTTTTAATGTAATAAGAATTTTAATTAAAGCCAGTTAAAGCAAGTTTTGGCTAATCAACCGTATTGACTGTAACATTATACTACATTAATTATTTCGGCTATAAATATTGATAAAATTACTTGACACAATTCTGTACATTATATTGAATGTAAAATATGGACGTGGGACGAAACAAGATTTATATCAAACTTAGAAAGCAAATAAAGCATTTCAAATATAAAATACAGAATACGCTAAAACTAACTGACGCAATCATATTTGCTTACTTAGACAAATATCAAACATCAAGTTAATATTTATTCACAAATTCAAAGTTAAGACGATTTGTACCGACAACACAAAAAGCTAATGAATGCTATAAACAAATATGGTAGAACAATATTTTGATTGGAATTATAAATTAACATAATCATAATGTTTTACAAGCACGTGCCTAATACAAACAATGTTTTTAAAAAGGTTTTATATTATACTTTAAATAAAGATGAATAATGAACTGAAGAGTGGGAGGATACCACGTTATCCATAGAGAGAACACTACCCAGATACACAAGAGTAGGTATAAGTAACATATTCCATGGCTGTGGAATGTTTCGAAAGAGTCACCGCGGGATATGGGTGAATTTTAGTTTGTAAAATTCTGACAACCCCTCTCGCTTCAACTGGGGCGGGAGGAATTATTTGATGATTTCTTACCCTCCAAAACAGAAACCCTTGTTTCCTAATATCTACTCTGTAACATTAGATTATAGAGGTATGATGATACCTTTGTGAGTTACATTATATTAAACACCGAGACAAACGAAAGTGGCAGGGCACATTGCTCGTAGAACGGATGGTCGATGGGGCCTTAATTCTTGGGGTATTAATTCTTTAATGTTGGTTTAAACTAACAAAATAATCTTTGATTATACAACAAATTAATCTTTGATTATTTTGAAGTGTTGTTAGAGGCCTTTAATTCTTCATAGTGCTCTCAATTAGAGTTTAGAATTTTAATTGTCAGCACAGATCCCGCTGAGGCCGGACTAGGAAGAGGTAGCGAGACGACCTGGTTTAGCGGTAGGCGTCCAGGTGCTGGTTCGAGGTGGAGATGGATCACAAAAATAATATTTGAAAGGATTCGGGGAAGGCCTATGCTCAATTGTGCGACAGTGTGGACTAAATAAAAAATTGCATTAAAAAGTGGTACAAAGTTAGATGGTATAACTTTGGTATGATAACCAAGACCAACTCACTGTTTTCTGCCAATAACAAAGCGAACAGAGTACTTCATTGTAGAACAGGCATTGTAAGACAACTTCAATCTAGATTCCAGACCGTAGCGACGAACCTGTCTAGACTGAATGCGGGCACCCGTCTAAATAATATGTATGGCCTATTTCTATGTATATTAAATCCATGCGGCACAAGGATACTCGGAAACTCGCTTGGAGACGTGTGTGTCGTCATAATTTTTTTACTTACGATATTTAGTTGAGTATCTGAGGTCGGAAATTTACCTGAAACAAATAAATTAAAAATAAATAAAGTATTATCACAAAACCATGATAAAAAGTGTAAACAACATCAATATGTAATCTAAAGTAAGTAATCTGGTACAATTTAGCTTGCAATATAGATATACATTTGAAAAACACTGGCGTGATGTAAATATATTATATTATGGGGATCCCCAGGGTAGCCCGCGAAATTTAAATATTTTTGTAGGTTTTTTTTTGCATTCTGCTGGTAATTCATTTTGCATTAAAATATGATTGCCGACCTAACACGTTTTTATTTACGGAATTATAATCATTAAATTCATCAATACAACCCTTTCAGTTCGCCTAATGACGGCGAACTATCAATAACTCCTAAATGTCGGAGTCAAAATTTCCAGAAACTGAAATAATCGTATACTTAGTTAGTATAGTTGGCAGTAGTGTATCATCACAGCGTTAATGTTTTCCAATTGTCGATTTTTATTTATATTTAATATTTATATTTTATGATAGTGTAGTAGTGTCCCAAAATAGTTAGGCTAAACCATAAATTGACACATTGATTTAGTTAGGAGGTGTTTCCACAATTTAATTAGTGGCAGTTGCAACTAAATATCCGCTTCGGAGATTTCAATAAAACAAGCTGAAACACACATTTGCATTATAATTGCTAAAAAGTAATTGTCTCGAAAACTTACAGTTTGAAGGTATTGGCACTTCACTGTCGCTACCTCTATTGAATGGCTATTAAATGTAAGTCATTTAAAAAGTTTAGGTTAGTAATTTGAATTTCAGGGGCTACCTTGTGGCACTCACCTTAAGAAGATCATGAACTCGTAGAACTTAATCAACAATATCCTCAAAAAAAAAAGCCTCCAGAAAAGCCTTGACCCCTCAGACTCAGTGTAGGATGAACAAAGGACAATATAACAATCTTCGTTCTTCCTAAAGGCCATCTGTATCTGACCCACGTTACCGGCATACCGTCACAATTATTATTGAGGAACTCATTCTACTGATAAATTAAGTGCAGAGATAAGGTAAAAATCTGCAGCATGTGAGGTCGTTTACAATAGGAGTACTTACCCTCTATTACCCTAATGCGATAACCCAATGACTATGTCAATCAACAACGTTAGGTAGCACTTTTACTTATCTAATATTGATCTTAATTACAGCAAAACATATTTAGGTTACGTTACCTGCAATGACGACAGTCTTTTGTCTGGTCAAATGTTACACTCGTTATGTTTTGTTTAGATAAAGATTACAATGCGAGCACAAAAGTAAGCATTTTGTCATACAGTGTTGTTTAAGTGTTTGTTTGAAAGATTTTATTATTTATAACATTTATGACAAACTTGTTTTACTGCCGTTGGGTTAACACCTCAGGTTAGTTGAAAACCAGCTTGCGCACTGGTTATCTGGCATTCATGCTGAACTGGTACTAAATTTGACTGGCCTGTTGGTCTAGAGGTTAGTGATCCTGACTGCTATGCTGGAGGCCGTGGGTTCGATTCCCACCCAGGACAAATGTTTGTGTGATGAGCACGAACATTTGTTCTGTGTCTGGGTGTATTTTATCTATAATATGTATGTATTTAGAAATATATATGTATGTTTATCAGTTGTCTAGTACTCATAATACAAGCTCTGTAGATATATATAGCTGATAGTTGTAGAATATTATACTAAATATTTTGGTGCAGCCGTGAGGTACATAATTGTATTTTTGGATTTTCGTTTCAAGTTTTCGTAACTATTGTTTGTGTGCCTTGTGTTTTGTCAAATAAATTCAATTTCTTTCTTTCTTTTTATAAAAATATGCATAAAGAATCAAGTTAAAGTCTAGCAAACCATGATTTAGCACTTATAAAATAAACATAACCGAAAAAAATCGTATTCACACAACTCCAACAATAATTTCCTCAACAATTCTCTCAGTGAAATTGAATTGTGAAGCAGCAAGCGTGGTTTACAAGTCGAGCGTAGCTAGTCGCTTCATGTTTAACAAGTAACGTAAGCTAGACATGTTAACTGTCTTTGTCTGGTCTAGACAATTTACTGGGCTTAGCTGATTCTCTATTAACGCGGTTTTAACGAGTTTGGCCTTTATACGAAAGGGGGTCAAGTGCAAATCTGTCATCTTCGTCGATAATGGCTTCTAAGATTATAATTTTGTATATCTTGAATGTAGTTGAAAGACATTAGCTGGCAAAAGGCAGAGGTGACTAAACATTAATACAATGAGTTTCTAAAAAATATCATTTTTTTTTTCGAAATGATATATCATCAAATTACTTCAGTGGTGGAGCGAAAGGGAGTGTCAGATTTTTACTAACCACGGTGTCTTTTTTTTAACAATCACGCAACTCTAGCAGGCATCGGGCCTACTTGGCCGGGGTCCATTGCCTAACATCTCGTTGAGGCGCGCGTGGAACACAAAGCGCTGTCGACTCGGTTTCATTGAAATATCAACACAAATGTTTTACAGATTCGATTATATAAGGTCCCATTAAAATAGTGGGACAAATTTTAACACAGCGTTCAGTACGTCTAACCAAAGATATTCAAGAGAAAAAAATAGTGATTAAAATACTTTTATTTTGACCAATATAGGTCCCATTAAAATAGATGAACAAACTTTTAGAAATCATTCAGACCACCAAAATAAAGACAATCGTAAAAAAAAAATAAAGTGTACATACTTATAATGAAAAAAAAAACAGCTAACGAAAATTTACTAAAAATGTTGGTTACCCGATGCATAAACACATCTCATAATACTACAAAATACCTACGCGACGTCACCGGCCGCCGCGTTCATTGATCAATTCGTGCCTTCTCACTCTAACATAGCCTTTCGCAGGCGCCCGCGTCGCGCGCTTGCCGTAAATGACAATGATGACGCAATTTCAGTTTTCGTCGTGCTACCGAGACGGTAACATGTTTCGCGAACGTCGAATGTAAGTGTGTGAGTGTTATTACGTACCTAGATAGTTATCACAATCGACAACAATGCCTTATTACGCGTACACCACTCAAGAATACTTGGAAATAGCATAAGACAAGCCCAAATCCTTTACCATGAAAGATTTGGAAGGCGGCCGAGCGTTGAGACAATCCTGGGAGCAGTACAGCGCCATCGTGATTAAAGCACCTTCATGCCACCAGCGGTTGACGCAGGAAGACCGCGCTATGCAGTGCATCTTGAAGAAGACATTTTAGACTTTAGACGACACCCCACGGCGAGCACGGCCGATGCTGGTAGTGTATTCAATGTCAGTGATTTTTACGTGTGGAAACTCCTTCGTGATGAAGGCCTCCACCCATATCATTACACTCGTGTGCTATCATTACACTCGTGTGCAGGAACTAAAAGTGAAGACACTCTTTTAAAAGTGAAAAGACACATAATTAAACGCGCCCGCAAGTGCATTGAACAAAAGAGTAGGCATGTTCAACAATTAATCTAAACCTACCGGCGTAGAGTAAGTAGTATTTCAATTAATTACTGTAAATAGGGCTGATTCTGATTTTTAAACACGCCTGAATCAGTGTTTAACTGTTATCGAACTTTAAAATAATCAAAAATGATTCATATCAGTACACTGTTTCCACTGCGCGCTTGTTTATTTACAACTTACATACTGCAATAGCTTTGATACCTTGATAACAGTTCAGCACGCAATTAGACAGTCCAAAGCCTGGTAAAGTGTGTTGGGAAATTAGAATCTTTTCTTAGGCACCTAGAGGCACCGGTTCATAATCATGTGTGTTCGAGGAAAGTTTATACACACTCGATGGTAGCCTGTTCTTGAGTTGCGCGTACTTACTATCTTCTACTTACCCAGACTAGCAACACTATCCTAAAAATGCGGTGTGTAGACAACTGAAAGTAACTATTACGATTGAGTAGCGTAGGTAATTAGACGTTCGCTCGGGGTTCAATGAACTAGCGCGCGACTCGCGGCGCGAGGCGTGAGTTTAAGTACCTACCCTTATTGGATGTGTTTATTCTTGTGTGCCATTTATTATTTTATATAGGTCAAAATAAAAATACTTTAATCACTGATTTTTTTTCTTAAATATGTTTGGTTAGACGTACTGAACACTGTGTTAAAATTTGTCCCACTATTTTAATGGGACCTTATATTCTACAAAAATCGCTGTTGCATTATCGCGTCATGCCTATCCGCTATCTGTTTATTTTCTGAACCATTCATAGCAAAAAAAAAAACAGCTTATTCCAACTACAGTTTTTTCGACATTTTTAAAATTCCAAAAACTTTCATATTTAACACTTAACTAGATAGCTCGTCAAACATAATTCAAGCAGTCAACCACATTAATCATGATTGCAATCTATCGGAAATTGAAAAGTAGATACCTACTAACCTTCCGTACTGTATGTACATAATATATTCGTATTGGAAACAATTTCGGACGGACATGATAATTGGCCCACTGACTGACAACACTTTCCCTAAGTTCGACAGTGCTAAATGTCGGTTCTACGTGCTACAGTCTAGATTCAGCATTTCACATACATTTAGCTACCGAAATGTGCTGTCATTTGGGAGAAATGGCTAAGTTATTAGACAGAAAAGTACAGTTGTCTAGACAAGTTTGAGTGTAACTTTAAAATTAGTAGATTGTAATGTTAGTCAACAGCAAATGTTTGTTGAATACTCTTTGATTTTTTTTGAAGACTCAGCAGTAACGACATGACTAAAGATAAAAGAAATAAAAAATGTTTAAAAAAATGTGTACATAATAAAACCTAGACTTTCTTGATGATACAATCATATTTTTAGTAAATAGTAGGTATATAATCGATTAATATACTTATGTCAAATTATATTAAATAAAAGTACAAATCTGCCAAGAATCGACGATTATAAAATTGTTTGCGTTGAACCGTAAAGATTTCGGCTTTACTGAGCGTACTTACAATGCATTTAGTAATAAAAAATAAAACATAACGTAACAAGACTACGTTTTCAGTGTAATTTATTAAAACCATTTTTTTTTTGATTTTATTAGGTCATTTCATAGGGGTTTGTTTTCAATCTCGTATTTAATCTATGTAACAAAATGGCATAGGGCACTTCACGCATTTCTAAAAGTGTAGTTTGAAATTACAATTTTGATACAAGATTTCTAGGTTTAAAAAAAAAACAACCAAATAAAACTTATTAAAAAAAAAAATTAGCCCACTATTCTAAAATAAAAATTACACGTAATACCTCGATCACGTAACAAAAATGATCGGCAAATGCCGTCGTGACGGTGGAAATCTTCGTTGAACAACCTTGTGAGTCCATGACGACGTTATCTCAATATGAAATCAATCTAATTGTTCCTGACGTGTAACAAAGAGCAACCTACAGTATCGTTATCAATAAACAACATAGCATGAACTATGGCGGGTCAACGACCTCGCAGTGTCAAAAGCGTTCAATAACATTGTTTTCAGGTCGAAATTTGAAGTATGAGGTAGTCAACGACTTGCGTGACGAAAGCCTTAGAGCTTTAGATTAACGACCCCTGGTCAGGTGTTCCGGTTAGAGAGCAACTTAATATACTTTTAAACAGTACTTACTCCATTCTGTTTATTACGTTTAAACTATTTATTTAAAGCCACTTTTTAGTCGTCAAAAAATTGGTCTGTCAGAACGATGTGGCTAATTTCATGTTCGAAAGCGTATTATGGAGAAGATATAGCAAAACTAATAAAATTGATGGAAAAGATACACATGCATTTTTTTCGCGCAAGACGTCGTTTGCGAAGCCAACATGGCGGGGTCTGTACTGTGACGTCAAATGATAGCAGTACCATAACATGTTAAAATACCTACCAGGCGTGCGAGAGAGAAAGAGGAATGGAGCTACAACCTACATAACTGCAACACTATAACAATTCAGTTTAGGTCGTCAAATGAATCGCATTAAAAGCTCGTGGTAGGGATTGTTTCTGTTTAACATAGATTTTGAAATGCTTACAACTGAGCCATTTTTAGGGTTCCATACCTCAAAAGTAAAAGCTGAATCCTTATAGAATTACTTTGTTATCCGTCTGTCTGTCTGTCAAGAACCTTTATCTCGTTATCGCGTGGAGGTATCGAGTTGAAATTAAAACCATATTCTCAGGTCTGCGGTCCCTTGAAGCTGTGAAAAAATCAAACTACTGAGTTAAAGAAAAAAAAAAACATGACCGTTTATGTCGCAAAAAACGTGTATCTCGCCACTTTCAAGGGAATCAAAATTCATAGGGAGTCCCCGTTGACCTAGAATCCTGAAATTTGGCATGAAGCAAGGTCTCGGGCACAAGTATAGGAAAAAATCTAAAAACTGTAAATTTGTAGTTACATCACAAATTTCTTTTGGTGATTTCGAAAAAAAATCGTCGTAACTCAATAACGGTATTGAACTACTTTCATAAGTAAGTTTGTACGGAACCCTCGTTGCGCGAGTCCGACTCGCACTTGCCCAGTTTTTGATAAATTTTTATTTAAAATACTTTTATTTTTAGATTTGAGATACTTATTTTAAATCCAGAAAAATCTAAATGCCCAATAGACGCAGGTTTTCAAGCTGTTACGTAGAGCCGGGCCATGCGTATAATTGCTGTAACAGTTTACCCCTTTTTAGGGTGTTTACGCATATTTGACGGTAGTAGACTAGCTTAAAATAGCAGCATTCTGCGTTACGTGTCCGTAGCCTGATTACTCGCTGGTGCGGAACGGACCACGCCACATGACGAGATGGTTCGATCTCCGCCATCACTGATGCATAGACAAGAGCCTCTAGACATAAAAACACTTCTTTCCGTCAACCTACCAGCGATGATTGTCAGAAAGTAAATAAAAAATTTATGAGATTGGTAAGTGCTACCGAAATGGCAGTGGCCGGTAGTGACGCGCCGAGCACTTTCAATGTGAAATAATTTTAACATAAAACGCCAGTAACGTTTTAATGGCGATTTTAATGACCTCCTTAGCGAGATGTCACCGTGTCATGAAATTTGGCTTGACCCTCCCCTTTCCTCTAAACACGTGACAGTTGTCGAGACCAAGTCAGATTCGGTTCGACTCCCTTCCCCTCTAAACCCCTTTCGTAATTAGTGGACACACCCTTGTCGCTGATAGAAATAATTTTTTACATTAATTCGTGACATTCTCATTCGTGACAATTATGTCAAACACAGAGCAGTGGGAGAGCAGTGGTGGCCGAGTGGTATCGGCCCCGACTTACAAGTTGTAGGTCGCTGGTTCAAACCCAGCCAGGCGCATTACTTTGTGTAATTTATTTCATCACCACTGCTCTCAAAACGGTGAAGAAAATATCGTGAGGACACCGGCATGTCCTAGAACCAAAAATTTGAAGACATGTGACATCCACCAACCCGCACTGGGCCCGCGTGGTGGATTACGGCCCATTCCCTCTCCTAGAGAGGAGGCCTAAGTCCCAACAGGGGGAACATTATAAGGCCGACTATGCTATGCTATGTCAAACACTGTACAGATTTAGTGACAGATTTGCACGTACAAATCTATTGCATGTGCAACATATTATGTGAGAAATTATATGAAGGAAAAGGCGGTTATTGACAGCGTGACTGCTGAATAGAATTGACAGGATAGAATAGAAGAAAAAATAACTGGGCAAGTGCGAGTCGGACTCGCACACTGCCTATGAAAACAGCTCAATTCCCGAGTTGAGCTACGAAGATTTTTCCGAATCGCAAAAAAAGTGTTTTTTATTTGTGACGTTACTACAAATTTCAGATTTTGTTCCTATACTTGTGCTATGAGACCTTGCTTCATACAAAATTTTAGGATTTTAGGTCAACGGGATGTACCCTATGAATTTTGATTTCCTTGAGCGTGTCGAAATATACGTTTTTAGTGACATAAACGGCTGTATCTTTTTTTTTTTAGTTAACTCAGAAGTTTGATTTTTTTACAGCTTCAGGGGACCGTAGACTTGAGAATATAGTTTCAAATTCAACTTGATACTTCCACACGTCGACATAAAGGGTCTTGACAGACAGACGGACAACAAAGTGATCCTATAAATGTTCCGTTTTTTTCTTTTGACATTTTTAGTGTTCCGTAGAACACTAAAAATGTGTAGCGTCAATCCCAAGTAGGCAGGAAGATGATTATGTTGTCCGTGCAACATAGCAGTGCAGACAAATGTGTTTGTATTTACTCTACGTAAGCCTGTATCGTGTGGACGCACAATTACATTCTACCATTTTCACACACACAATCCATTCAATAAGTCTAGAAGCTCACTTCATCAAGAATTATCGAAACATCATCATCAGCAACAGATCTGTAGGTATGCTTTCTAAAAACATGACTTGGATTTTATCATAACAAAAATTTATTTTGCTTCGAAAGTTTCCGCTCTCTCGGAAAGAAGTGAAATTGAACTGTGTAATGCAACCGATTTCAGTACACGTACAAGTTTAATTCTTAGGATTCCGAAAGAATGATCATTTTTATTGTGAAGTGCATATAATGAATAAAAGATACTTGCAGAAGCAGACTTCATAAAATAAAGAAGAGATCATCATCATCATCATCATTTCAGCCGAAAGACGTCCACTGCTGGACATAGGCCTCCCCCAAGTGCCGCCACAATGAACGGTCCTGTGCGTCTCGCATCCATCGTTCTCCCGCAACCGTTACCAGGTCATCGGTCCACCTTGTAGGAGGCCTTCCAACGCTACGTCTTCCAGTACGTGGTCGCCATTCCAGAACCTTTCGGCCCCAACGGCCATCCGTTCTGCGAGCAATGTGCCCTGCCCATTGCCACTTAAGTTTGGCGATTCTTCGTGCTATGTCGGTGACCTTGGTTCTCCTGCGGATATCCTCATTCCTGATTCGATCACGCAAGGAAACTCCGAGCATAGCCCTTTCCATTGCCCTTTGGTTGGGAAGGTCTAACTTCGAGAAAGAGATCAATCGTCGAATCCGACTTGGCTGGGCAGCGTTCGGGAAGCTGCGCGGTATCTTCTCGTCCAATATACCACAGTGTCTCAAGACGAAAGTCTATGACCAGTGCGTATTGCCAGTAATGACATATGGCTCTGAAACGTGGTCGCTTACAATGGGCCTCATCAGAAGACTCAAAGAGAGATGTAAATATGTAATTAACAGTAAATATTCTTTTTTTTAACTTTGCCCTTCATTAGGACATTCCTGTATCGTGGGTGCGTTGACGAACAAGTAAACTCAGATACACAAGACAGGTCATACAAATATTTGTCCCGGGCGCGAATCGAACCCGCGACAAGCAACACAGCAGCCAATAGCTCAACCACTGCGCCAACCGTGCCTTCAAAATAATAAAGACATACGGAAAACGCAATAATACACTGTTAATAAAAACTAAAAAGGCCATATCTACATTATAACCTGAGTATTATACAATACCTTCAGTTTTTGTCCCAGATCAAAAAAATCTTCCAAACACTTATCTCATAGACATCCGCGAACATAACTTCCTTAGTTATTTTTTAAACACACGATTTAAAAAAAAAAGTAACGTTATCTAAAAAGGATCTTAGAAGCACGCGGTGGGAACGGACATACAGTCCGCCAATAATTTTTTTAAAAATAAATATGTATATGAGTAATAAAACTTCATATATGTAAATATCGATCGATCGATCAATGTCTTCGAGGACGGGTAAGGAAAGAACGACATCCGTTTCCTCCGTTGTAGAACTAACAATGACCTCTAAAATCAAACAAACGTCAAATTGTTTTTGTGACGATCGTCCATTAATTTCATTACGAGGTTTTATTGGTTGAGGCCAAATGACCGTCTAATACAACCCAAATAAAATTTAACGTTTGATGAGTTCAAATCCCCCTGACTTTTGGACTTGATTACTATTTAAACATTTGTACCACGAATGAGTCAATTATTGTGAAATATTAAGAGGAAAATGAACCAATACGAAATTACGCACATTGAGAACCGTTAAGTTTTCTGTTGTAAGTAAGGTCAAAATGACGTAATTACTAAACTTGAACAAAAGTGAATAATGATCTAAGCAACGGTTCTCGTAACGCACCGGCCAAACTCGTGAATAAACTAAGCAATACATCTTACTGCAGTAAACCAAACAAAGTCTCCCACCGCGCCTATTTGTTCGCTATGATACTCAAAAACTACTACACTTATTTTCATGCGGTTTTCACCAATAGATTTTAATTCAGGAGGAAGGTTTAGGTTTACTATACATAGATATGTAGCAGAGAAAAACCGAGAATTTAAAGGATTTATAACACCTGAGCAAAGGGCAGAAGACAAAACCACGTAGTAAAAATGGACAAAACAATGACTGCAGCAAGTACCATAATTTAACAACTTCCTTCTTAAAATAGCCCATCTTTAAAGCTCATTAAACATAAGTCACTAGCAGGATATCTAGACAATAGTTAACAATTATCTAAATGCTAAGACAATCCCGGCGATTGTCGTGTCCGGTACATTCCGGCTGGACTGCACAATCGCCGGAAGAGCAGTTTTGTACCAATACGAGTGCTCTTGAGTTCTATAATGTCTTTCTGGCTTAAACTTGTGTTAGACGATGACCATATGTGTAGCTGGAGCTGTGGTTACCTGCTATAGAGTAAATATTATAGGTATTATTTAGAATTATTCCTCTATTGGATTTTCTGTGTCCGACAGGATACAATGACCAAGTCATTTTATTATTAATAAGGAACTCCAACGAAGGATGTTCACACAAAAATACAAGGTATAATGAAATAAACTTTGTAACTTCTCCCATTCTGAGAGGAGCGATGGGAGTTGTCCGACCTATACTTGTTAACACACAAGTGGTGTCTTAAATTGCCTTTTGTGGTCCAGGACCTGTTTCGAACAATACTTTAAGCCCTGACTAAAGTCTTAACTACTGACACAAATATATGGGATCAAATATAGCAATACCAAAAGTATGAATTAACGTGAGGGACTTTTAACTAAAATGTAAAAATGTTCCTTACGTTAATTCATAATTCTGGTATCGATAGATTTCGTTGTGAACAACACAGATTCAACTGCAAACTGGAAGCTGACTCCACTACAATATGGAAAAGGCTAGGCAGATGATGATCAGAGGGCAACAGATACTCTTACAAGAGAATACCGAACATTTTTAGGAAGAAGATCGTAAACACGCATCGCCGTACGTCTGGTGGTACGATGATGGAACAGGCTTGGCTGAATTAGGTTATGCAATTCCGAAGCACACTCCCCGAAATGCAACCAGTAGTAAACCAACAGGCTTCGACTTAATTGTCATAGAAACATCCCTTTCTACAAAAAAAATTATAACGTTCTCTTACGATATTCGATATATTAAAGCTGGTAATTGCAGAATTCTTTGATGCATTTATTGGTAATTGCATAAGTCATTACGCGATTCGTTAAGACGTTATAGTACTAGATATTAAATATGACTGTCAATTGACTAGAAAGCATTAAGATCGAATCGGAAATACGTCGTTGAAATACAGTAGGCGTTTGTTTCTACAGAAGAATTTGAAGAGCTTGAATCAAATGCTGACCTTTAAATCCACAATAGACCATTATAAATTTGTTAGAAAATTTTCAAACTATTCGGCTATGCCTTCTAAGACCTTCTTGTACTACGAAATAATTTCTTTAACAGCTGATATTGACAGCCCTTCAAAAGTTTATCTTTTTGAAATCATTACGCATTGTCTGGGCTTTGACAACAAGACAAGAGAGTCGATAAAACTTTTCGTAATCGATTCTGATTAAATATTACTCTTTTACCCAGGTCGTGACTTGTTCTCAATACTGCCAAGAGTTTCATCACAGTCAGGGGTCATTAGAGAATATTACCTTTTGTTGCTGAAGACGTAAGGTTGAAAATTAAATGCCAGGGCTTTTATATTGAGATGGCAGAGCCTGAATGTTCCCTGATTTGAGCTGACAGACAGCAAGTGCTCAATTGAGAAGTGAATGAAACTATTGTGATCGGAATAACGTATCGTTTGAGGACCATTTGAGTTATTGCATGAACGTTGGACTCTTAAAATTGATATGACTCGTTTGTGATTGAATTTAAAGATAACGGCTATAGAGGTCATTATAACTTGATTTTTTGCTGACTTCTTGATTATTCTTTTTGTATGACATAACCTTTGCATGTAGAAGTGGAAAAAAATTAATGAGTAGTTATCACGATTATTTATTTGAGAACAGAGGTCCCTCTAGACTAAACATTAGGTACGGTATATTAATATTCTTCATCGCTATAAAGTCTAGAATGACTAACTTCAAAATTCATTTAATTTTCTAAGCTCAATTGTTGCCTTCAAGCTTTAAGTAACCGGTTGCACCTAATCAAAGAAATTACCTTTTGCCTCCAAGATTTTTTGCTTCGTACTGACTATAATTACATTTCTGGTTACCCATTTAGTTAGGACCTTGAATGATCGTGACTGTACGAGTAGGATAATAAATAATCATAGCTGAAATGGTGGTTTTCAATTATTGACGGCCCGAACGTTTCGAACTTATTTTAGTAGCCAAATATAGATGAGGAAATGTGTATGACTAACTATAACAAAGATGCCTAAGAATAAAATCACGCGTAACCGATTAATCTTGACTTTTCATGGTCAAAAATTCTAAAGAGATGCCTTGAACAGCAGAATTAGTCTCACGTTGAGATAAGAGTAGAATTAAGACGTGCAGGAAGCAATACCCATTATTATAACGATTAATAATTTACTGTTGGTACACAACCATTTGTCATCCGATAACCTCTTAGGTTCACCACAGTATCTACTCCAACTAAATCGAACATTCACTCTTCGGATTCTGTCATTTATTTTAATTAACGTGACCCAGAAACGGAAAAACCTTTTGAAATGGAAAGCAGTACACCATAAAGCCCCTTCCTTGTAGGTACATGTTAAGAAAATTCGCCGGGCCTGTGCAAGAATTTGTGTCGTTTCTACACACGAACTATGTACACTGCTTTGGCGCTGACCAAGAAAAAATCTTGCCTGAGCTAGACACGACGCGTGAAGTTGCTATGGTGCGGTAGGGAAGCGGATTAGGTAAGGGGATGCCACGATAAATTTGCGTGCCTAAATCTGTCAAAATTCTTATCGTGTACATGATGAATATTACTTTGTGTGTACAACCGCCCTAAGGCCCTTTAGTTGCCCCATAGCCGCACGGAGCAATATCGAAATAGGCAGTTAACGTATATATTCAATACAAACAAATTCACGCTGAACATAATAGCTACGGACAAATTTCAAGTGGTCGATTCAAATGTATTGGGAGGCAATGAAACGTGGCGACGTGGAATGGGATCAGAGCAATTAACGGCTTTATAATGCTCGCATTTTGTGAACGAAATAGACTATTAGAATTACTGCTTTAATACTAATTTTATTTGTTTTTTATTCTTCAATCGGCAATTGAGTGCTTTTCGTTATTTATTTTTGTACAATATTTTATAATAACCAACAAATAACACAAAAGTACCTAAATCTTTTATTGAAAACAGCATCAAATAAGTAAATTAAGCAGCAATTAACCTTTCAAAGACCAGTATAAGAGTGGACGCAGTTTTTTTAAGGAGGGACACCATTCAATGATTTCTCCCGCTCTAAGGTGGAGAGAGATTTGTGGCGGGAACATCACACTAGCTCTTTTGTATCTGCGCAACCGTCACATGTGTTAGTGCGTGTTTCCTTTTTTTGTTACTTGACATTTGTTTTGTTTTCTATTTGTGAATTTACATTTTGATAAAGATAAAAAAAAATTGCATATAATAGCATAATCAGCCTTTTTATGTTCCCACTGCTGGGACTCAGGCCTCCTCTCTAAGAGAAGGAATGGGCCGTAATCCGTCACGCGGGCCCAGTGCGGGTTGGTGAATGTCACATGTCTTCGAATTTTTGGGTCTAGGACATGCCGGTTTCCTCACGATGTTTTCCTTCACCGTTTTGAGAGCAGTGGTGATAAAATAAATTACACAAAGTAATGCGCGTAGCTGGGTTTGAACCCGCGACCTACGACTCGTAAGTCGGAGCCGTTACCACTCAAGCACCACTGCTCCTCGGAAAAAAATTGAATCAACTATTTATTTAATTGTCTATTCTCTTGTAAATATTAATGCATGGATGAAAATTTCCGAGCATTTAACGCAGTAACGTGAAATTGAAAATTAAGTCCAGCACAGTCTGCTGCAACAAGAGAAACTGTCACTATGATGTCTAACGAGTGGCTATTAACAAATTGTTAAATCAAGACTCTATTCAATTAAATCATGTTGAAGTGTTGGCGTAATTATACAGTCGACTATTAAGTAAAGATTTCTAAAACCGCGAAACTTGAAAGCATGAAGAGCCTCAAGCAGCAAGTCAATGAATCAAAGTGTTTTGGCCAACCCACGCCCAGAAGCTAACGGTTTCTTTCAATACGCTCATTTCTCTATTATTAATTGCATTAAATGTAGATGTTATCTCAATGTTATGGAGTTATTACTGTTCTACATAGGTGGAAGAAACTGGTGACCTCCTTGGCCTATAGGTTAATGGGTTCTGGGTGTTATTTATTTAAATTTTTCAGTGACATTTGTAGTTACAGCCTCAGACAGGTCTGAGAAGGCACAAAGAGGCGGTAGTTTAACTGAGTTTTGGATTTTTTTCAAGGTATCATCAATGACTTCTCCCGCTCTAGTGCGGGGTGGAAGAGCGTGCAAACTTTTACTGACAAAAACCACCATCTAAAATCCTTCAGTTGCCTTTTGCGTTCTAGGACCATGGGTTTCCTTTTCAATGCTGAAACATGGCTGCCAATGCGGATAATACCCTGCGCCCGAATACTATTTCTACAGTGTTACTATGTTTATTACACAATAATGATTTTAAGACATAATTAATCGAAAATAAAAATTAAATTCACAAAAATTTCATCACCACTCTCGCTTCACACTTCTCTTCTTTCTTTGATAAAGGTGTAAAATACATATATTCGGGATCAAACCCACCAGTTTTATATACTGCAGTCGCCTCTATCTGATGGAAGAGCACAATAAAATATATATAGTGACACGGGTATGTGTTATGTAACCAGATGGTACCGTTTGGTACGCTCGGTGGCCTGCAAGACAAATAGGGCGAAACGACAAGTAATTCATAGTTCGAACATGGAGGTAGTGAGTAGCTGATTTGGGAATGGATAGATATGGGAGAGTAAGCATGGTGAAAAGTAAAAGCTTTTTTTATTTACTTTTTTTTTTACCTTTTAAATGCCTACGTCGAACATATCCGACAAATTCTCGCATTTATTCCGCCAGGGTCGCACATCCACGACCAAATACTCCATCTCGTCAGCTCTTCTGTCACCTATGGGGATTGCAGAGCTAAAAGAAATGGAGTAGTTCGTTGCAAACACATTCACAACAGATTCTCACCCATAAGGGCATGAAGACACTTGTCGGAACAATCGGATAAAAGTTTAAAAGGTTAATAACAAACTATTATTTAACGTGGCTCAAGGGTTTGGCGACATCTAACACGTAGAAAGGGGTAGCCATCAGACAAAAAGTAACTGATAGATACACTTCAGAAAACACAACCGGTTTGAAGAGGTCCGCAGCGAGGAGTGGCAGGCGGTAGCCTCCCAGCCCAGCAGGGTCGAAGCCTACTGGGGCCACGGGTAGTGTGAAAGTGAAACCCGGGGCCCTGGGACGAAGGCAAAGAAGGAACAGGAGTGGGTTTTTAGTCAGTCTCACATTATCTTCCGCTCCGCCCAAGAGCGAGATTTGTCATAAGATGATTTTCCAAACCAAAAAAAAAACTGGTTTGAAGAAACGTGTACCTTAACGTTTACGTTACGTTATCAAACCAATAAACAGGCACGTTTTACTACAAGCATTTTCTAAGAAATCATACACTACAAGTTACAGAATAAACCAAATAATCAACGCGAAATAACTCGAAACGACACAGATTGAAACGCTAGCAGACAGACTAATGAAGACTGACATTCGATCTTTGCCAATGGCCTCGATTCGGCTTCCGGCCAGACTCTTCACTCTTACTTTTTTAATTTACTTCGGATAAAGAGCAAAGACAATAAGGTTACGGTGTAAAGAAAGACATGTCAGTCAACCGGGGCACAGGTCGTGTGGGCTTGGCATTAACCCACTTTCCTTAGCCCGTGGGAGGCCGTTCTAAAATTAAAAACAGATAAAAAAAATCCGCCAACGTTTTGTTTGCTTGCGCATACGCAATCAGTGTTACCGCAACAGTTTAAGAATAAACTGCTAACATTGAATCCGAGTTGTTGTAACATGACTGTTGGCTAACTGTGGTTCATGAAAGATTTTTGTGAAAACTAGGCACTAGAGAAAATGAAAAAGTTTTTATTATTGATAGGCTCGCGTTTGACTACTATCTCTCCTTAAGGTAAGCGATGATATGGGCGATGATGGAACACGCTTGTCTAGAAGTAACCTATTCATTCACTCTTGACTTCAAGACCCTTATGTTGTGGCTATCAGGAAACACAGTATCTGGCAGAGAATTCCACTCCTTAGTAGTGCTCACAATGAATGTGTTCCCAAAATGGTTTATACTTATTGGTGGGATGTCCATCATGCTACAGTAGCGCAACGTCTTACGTCTAGTAGAGTATCAGCAATATTGGTGTTATCTGACGTAATTTAAGCAGATTCATACAATTTGTAAGCAGTCGAATTTAACCTCTCTAAGCGGATCTAATATTTTACGTACTTTTTCCATGAGTCATAGTTTTTTGCTCCTTGATCCAAAGAGCGCACATCTGATTGTTCTAGCTGTTTTATTGTGAAATAGAAAGTTAGTAATAACCGGCATTAGCTCTATATGAGTAAAGTAGGTGACATTTTTCCTCGAGAGCATTCCAACGGCAGCGTCATAAAGAATGATTTTAATGACGGAAAATTAAAACGATTGTACCGCGTTTTGAGTCGCTTATAAACTGCTATTAAGTCTAACTTTAGCTGAAATGTGCAGCTGCCGTAAAATCTGAACTATTCCCATTTATTACGGTTAAATCTCTTCCAGCTATTCGCATTAGAAACTTTAGTTAACAAATACTGTGATGTAAGGCCGGATCTCTAGTTATTTGAACTGAGCTTTGAAGCGAGTTGAAAGTTCTAGATTTATAACAATGCCCTGGTTTCCATATTAATACTTGATCATTATATTTTGCTTTGACTTCACTGGGCATTAAATCAAGTAAGTACTTATCGCGCCATAAAAAGGAGGTCGTCAATAGATTTTCGTCCTACTTGTTCGACATTCATTTATTTCTATTGAGTTCACGATCACGGCCATGCTGGCGTCTATCTAGTCTCACATCTCTCATTATTGTAACAAAAGATCGTTTTCTATTGTTGGATTTTAAATAATAATTGTTTCGTATTTAGTCGCTGTGAGCATTGTGGGGCTTGGCGTCCCTCCAACCGCCCTAGGTGCTGGTGCAATGCATCGGAGCGACAACAATATCCGTTGCATAACTACAAATGAAATATGCTTAAATTATTCATACAGATATGGAGTTAAAATTTAAATACTTGCAAAATGGACATGGAGAATAAAATTTCTTACAATATATCTGAAAAGGATTCATTTAACGTGCGTTTCTCAGTCACTTGTCGCACTGACTTATGCCTCTTTTGCCACAATTCTTATTTATTTTCTAATATTTTCTAGCCTGTAAAATCTACAGCAACTTACTGTCTCAACGCTGACAGTAATAAATACCTGGCTCACTAAGATTTGGTATTCGAAGCGCGATGCGTGTGCCTTGCACGTAGGCATTATTCAAGAGTGATTCAACTTTTATCGACAGCAAGTGACTAAGAAAAAAAAAACGAATAAAGAAAACCATATTATTTAATCACGTTTACTCAGAAAAATTGCATGAAATCACGTTAAACAAAAAATGCATATTATTGATGATAAGTTTTCTCCCCGCTTAAGGTCATCTCTCGGACCACAAGTTAACAGTTACTGTGCGAGTCGGGAAGAGCACTTAGGAGCACTTGTGCTTGAAGACAGCTAGTCTGAACTGCCCCTTAACTGAACATGGTGGATACCTGACCAATTACCGCGATTGGCTGCCCGGTAAGCGATTTTCACGAGCAAACAACGAACCTATCTCGATATTTGGGAACTGGGTTATCAAGAAGATAACATTTTTTTTTTGTTAACAATATGAGGCTTGGACATTTTTTATCGATTTTGGTGATTATCTGACAGGGCCAAACCATGGAATGGTGTGATGGATTATACTTCACTGTACGGTAACAGGAAAAGGACGCGAAAAATAACGAGAGCAGATAAAAGCCTGCTCAATAAAATACAAAAAGATCTTAAATAAGAAGTCTTATTGATAAATAAGTCCTCCATTAAACAACTAAGTCTCTAAAAGCTTTGGACAAATGATCCAGGGATGTAAATAAACAACATGACCTGAAAGGATAGCCATGCTTTTTTTTCGTATTTTACAAATTCAGGAGACGTTTCATGATGAAGACATTTGATTATTGTCTCTATTTATGACACATGAAAATGTATATAGTAATTGTTATCAAAATAACGTATACACAATATTATGAACGACGAAGAAAACGTTCTATTTTCTTGGAAGGTAGCGCAGAAAACTTAAATTTCAGTATTCAAAACTCGAGTATACGTGACACAGTTACATTCAAGAATCAGAAGTACATACGTTGCGAAATATTCCGGGTGGCACAGAGTAAAAAAATGTGATGTAAGTGCAGGATACTCGACTCAATATCTGGTCGCGTAGCTGGTGCAATCGATCGCTTCTGTTCCCGTCTGTGACCTACTTACGCTCCACTCGTGTCTACCCAACGCAATGGCTACGCATTTTGACAAGTACCTTATTAGGACAACCACCATTACGTCCGCTTGTATACTGATAATCTCGTCGAAAATGAACTCTCGGAAAAAACTTCATAATTGAGAGACTGGAGAGTCAACAAGTTATTTGAATATTTAATCCGAGACTGAATATTCCATCTTTCTTTGTTGGTATTTTTTTTCGTCATGTGTTTTATGAAAAAAATCTTCAGAATTTATGCATTTTCATGTATAAGGCGCAACGTAATTTTCTCCAACGTTGAGAGCCGAGCCTGAATCTTGAGAGTTCCCTATAGACTAGTTATAGAGAGGTCTCGGTATGTGTGTGACCTCTTTAAGACGTTACATTCTTATTTGCATTGTCATTTATGTTGAGGACGCCTACGACTGGCCAGATTTCGCAATGTTTGTCGTTTCAGATTTCTTTGTGACTTGTCACATTCGAAATTCTATGACTGATAAAGTAATACTCGTATCTATGTAGTTCAAACTATCTATCGATAACTGCGTCACCAATTGGACCATTTGTTGTAAAGTCTTATTATTTTATTTCTCACGGTTCGACGGCTAACTGGGAGCTCTAATTGGCTCGTTAGACTTTTGTTGCGAACACTTGACACTCAGTGTCAGGTGTAGCTAGAGCAAATTGTCAGTGTCATCGCGACTGCTCCGTGCTAAACGACTATTAATTAAGAGCCACTATATTTACAGTGCGGAATTCTATCTTTTTGCTTCGTGTCGCGTTTCCTTCATAATTCACGGTTTGTTGTTACATTAATTTTTAATTAATTTTAGTAAGACAACACTGATACACGTATGTACAGTCTTCATTCGGGAATGGTTACCTACAGCTACGGCAAAGCTCATTAAACTAATGAATCACTGGAACTATTCAATTAACGCAAGTTATCTCCTGCACTTCAGATATGTAGGTATATTAGGTAAACTATGTATATCTACCCACTTTCCAGCTTAATTAAAACGAAAAGAGGTCACGTGAAATTATGTATTACCTACCTACTTAAATACAAACGACTTCGCTAATGATCAACACGAATTTTCGATGCATATTTTAGAGTGGAAAGTTAACAAAGTTAATGAGTGAGAATTTAAAAATGTTGCTCAGACGTCTGGTGACGAGCCCCGGGCCAATGGCGGCGGTAGCACTTCAACTCTTTGAAACTTCGCCGAGGGAGCTAGTTGCGACTTATACGCAAAACTCAGTTAAACTGCTTCTGAAGGAGGTTCAAGTTTTATTTCGCTGTCATTTTTACGTTTACTAACAAATTGTGAAGATAATTTTCTATTACGCTAGAAGTTTTCGAGTTAGAACAGGAGTGCGATTCAGTTCAAACTTAATCATTTCTTGATAACATTATAAAATCTATTTCCTATCTATCAGCGTTTAGTCGATTAATAAGTGGTCTATTAATAGTCACTTTGTGTCGGTCAACTCTGACCTAATTTCTGTGAATTCCCCACGCCGCCGTTGCCGTGTGCCTGAGACGCATTTAGACTAGGAATCTATTACGATTACCTATAGGTTATTTCAACGATGTATATAAATAAAATACGTCTGTATGCCTGTAGTGAAAACATCCCTACTTCGTCAGGATTCAATTGAGTGCAGCCACTTAGAATTAAAAAAAAAACAATTCCATGAATTTTTGACCTAGCAAGAGAACCGACTCAGGACCTCATGCTGAGAGTTAGTTTGTTTTTGCAAAGGGCTACTGAAGGAACACAGGTGTGTTTTAGTCAGTAAGTCTGAAACTTCCTGTCGCTTCATCTAGAGCGGGAAAACTATAATTTGATGATACAAAAAAAGCTCCATCAAAAATAAGCTCTTACTCAGTAGCTATACACCTGAATCACCCATTATTATACACGAGTATTATATAGGTAAGTAATATTGATGTGAATAGGATTCCGTGTCTATTGTAAATTTCAAATATCATTAGATACTAATATGAACACTTTACCCTTTGTGTGGTTTTCATAATGTCATAATACAATGATTTATGACTACGGACAAAGATGGGTATGATCCAAACGTTTTTGCTTATTCTCAATAGACAGAACGATAATTAAGCTCAGTAATATTAATGTTTCACAGACGATTCAAAAGCTGTTGTCCTGTTTAATATTAAATTCTGCTTATGGCAAGTACTAACAATCCTACATTACATAATTGGATTTTAATTCTAATGAATTTATACTGGGCCCGCGTGGTGGATTACGGTCCATTCCCTCTTTTAGAGAGGAGGCCTGAGTCCCAACAGTGGGAACATCATAAGGCCGACTATGCTATGCTATGAAATTATAATTTTATACAAGCTAACGATTACCAATAAGTCCAAAATGAAAAAGATTGAAATGAGCTACAGAAATATCATTTGTTTTTTTTTTTAATACTAACTATTGATTGTTAAATGTTATCGCTAATACATCGTCATTATTTTTTAGGCACTCTGGCCGCCAATTGGGACTACTGAATCTGGGTGCCAGTTGGGACATCACTGACAGTTTGTTTTAATGATATTAATCACTAAGTTTTGATTGCAAATGACTTAAAACGTGATAAGGATTTATCAAGGCCATCTCAATGTTGTATTTGCAATTACGATTAATTTTAGCTTAATAATAAAGTCAGGGGTTATAAAAGATAACCTCTGCAAACCATTTTGTGCAGAAAATTATAAATATTAATTAAATTAGGGGCACGCTCGTATTGTTAGAAGTTTCCTCTCTCTAGAGCCCTGAACAGCGAAAGCTTGGACCCTGTTCCCATTCCCAGTGGGTAAATCACATGATTTGCTTATCTTTCTGGGCTTTCACAAGGTACTCATCATCCAGAACGGCAATGTCAACAAATAATTGGACACCTATCCTCGGGAGAAGAGCAGTAACTATATCAGACTTATTTGTAAAAAATAGTCCTGTTAGTGATGTATAGTCCTGGCGTTATATGGATGACCGCCGTATATTGCCATTACAGAGAACTGGATTCTGGAACCACCGATTCCACAAGAGAGTATTTTAGAGAAAGTTGCGGATGATTCTGGCTACAAGGTTGTGCCTATGCAACTACTCTCCGTTAGCTAGATGAGAACAACCAGAGATAATGTAGGGAATTTATTCTCCCAGATGGTGACATGGTGAAGGATGTCAACCGTTCCGCCCTTCACAATAAATCTCCGGCAGTTATTCATCATGGTATCTTCGTCCACAATTTTGCGGACAAAACCTTAGGTTTCCCCAAAGAGGTCAGCGACACGCAGACAGACTACGGATGCTGCGGCGATGATCTCTTGCTTCCGGACCTGGTCCAGGTTATGATATGAGGTGAAAGGGGACAGAAATCAGCCACTTTTGCAGCTAGAAAATATTTCTTGAGACTGCATTTCTTGGGATTGTAAAGATTCTTAGCATTTTAAAAGCTCCGGTCTACACAGTTCAGTCAGTCTCATCACCAGTGACCGAGGTTAATGAATTAGAAATGTAGTTAGCAGTGTACCTACGGACCCGCCTATCCAGGGTGTCAAGTAGGTACATTTGAGTACCGAGTACGCCGAAAGAGTCCATCAATAACGGCATGAGCCAACCATTGAAGGTGCGCGATTTGCCTGACAAAAAAAAGGCTTACTCAACGATTGCTTCAAGTCAGTAACATTAATAGCTAACTTCTTAAAATACTCAGATATAGCTTTCGGTTGAAAAGAGATTAAAGGTGGAATCCGAGAGTTGATACAAAATATGTATAATTATATTCATATCATTAATAATAGAACAACAAATTCTAATTCACCGTTCGGATATATTATTAGAATAACCAAATATTTTTCAACATCAAAGTTATCTGAAACGGAAAGCAAACCGGATTAGTCAATTTATTTCGTTATTTTCCAAGTATCGCTTACAATCTTTCTTCTCATTTTATTGTACCAAAATGTTTTGAGCATGATCGCGAAATCGATTACAGACGTCTCGACCGAATGACCCAATTTAATCTCAGTTATTGTAAGGACTTGTACACAACGATACAATCTCAATGACAAACAACAATAAAAACTTTTTTATTATAAAGCCTGCTTTGTCCCACTGACTACTGCGCAAAAGTATTCCTTTAATTTTCATCTATTTTTGGCTTCAATTGAAGGACAAAAAACCAGTTCACCATCTAAATTACTACTTTTCTCTGCATCACCCAAAGGTTGACTGGTAGAAAATGCCTAAGGCATTAAGTCCGCCTTTGTACTTTTTGTGTGCATAAAGTATTATATAAATAATAAATTAATAATAAATTCTATCACAGGAAAATATGTTCTGAAAACATCAATATTTCATTAAAAAAAAATACCTAGTACGTTTGTTAAATTATTAATTCTATAATTGTAAACTAGGAACTAATAAGACATTATTTTGCGTACGGACTAAAAAGGCGAAGTTTTAATGTAAGTACTACCTAGATAATACAAATTGTAATACAAAGTTACAATTATAGAGGACAATTCCCTACATCCTTGTATTGCTTTAAATAGTTATGCAAATATAAATAGAACAATAACTGTCACCAATAATACTGTAAAATCAAACTAACAATAAACAAGGTAAGTTGATGAAGGGAATTTAAAATATATCCAGTACAATCCGTAAAATAGTTATTAAAAATATAATAACGAGAGAGCCTACAATTAAAAGCGGGTCATTTTCCTCAACAAAGGAAGCCGTAAATGACAAAAATGACCATAGAGAACAGAAGTCAGGCTTAAAAGGAGCAAGTATTATCAGAGAACGATCAAATGTGAAAATTATACGTCTACTAACAGTCGTAAACGTCTACTTTTAAGTGCTGATTGGCCATTTCAGAGTCCTATAACCTTACTCAGTCTTCCGCTACATAATGCCATTGTTACTGCACAATAATGTTATAAAACATGTTAATACAAATGTGACATCGTTAAGATTGTTCTGTTTATGCAAATATCATAATACTACTTCTCTTTGTCACACAAACCTACTTGTGTGTAAGCGACACTCGTATGCGTCACCATTGAAACAAAGACTATTAAGGATAAAGATTTATGCTAATAATTCGGCTCAAACGCAGTAATCCTCTTTTCATTAAGACGCATGTTAACCTTCTATGTTAATGTCTCTTTATTTAGGGCATGTCAGTCGACTTGTAGGCGCCAAAACCCTAATGTCAGGGGAGCAAAGTTCATAAAATTGAGACTGTCATTTATAAAACGTTAAGGAAGAATTGCTTGAATGAATTCAGGTCACCGTCCTAGAGTAAACTCTAGTAATGAGTAAGACAAACATCCTGACCACTTACCTCATGGGGCGATGACCACCTATGATTTATTTGCAGTCTTCAACCTTGCCCTAATACTCGTAATTACGCTCATTTAGTAGATTCTAACGACATTGTCTATAAGATTGCAGAAAATTTAAATGAGATTTAGCTTATGTGGTGTTATGTACAGTGATGAAGCAAATACTCATTAAAATTGTAAAGACTGTTTGTTTGTTATGCTAACTGGAGACGAGGAAGCCCTTGTAATACCAATCAGTCGCCAAGTCATTACGGCCATAATGCATGAGCTTCGATTGTAATGTCCACATGTGTGTCTGAGCCTAATATGGTGGCCAACGAACACGGATTAAACACGTGTTGTTATTTGTGGCCTGTAGGTTTGTCAGTTCGTGCATTCTTGTCTTTAGTTTCTTTAAAAGGTCTTACATAACTGAGGCTATCACAGTCCTAGTCACGGGCCCACAAAACTCGGTTCTCAAACTTCAACATCCTGTCTGTCCCTGCCGCCTTTCGAGGTCGTACATGTAAACTAAATACTCTAAAATGCTCATTCTTTAAGGCCACCTGTCCAAATAATGATAAAATTCACTCGAAAGCTGCATCCGTGCATAATTGCCTCTGCATCGGCACACATAAATTAAATTGAAAAACGTGCCAGCACGCTATCATCTTTGAATGTTGCCAGTTATAGGGATATTTTTGAAGCCCCACTGAACTCGGAAAGAAGTTTGAGCAACAATAAAATGTTATTTTATTCCTTTGTTTACTTCACAAACATCAAAACTGGAGCGAATACCTTTATCTAGTTCTTTACCAGTATAAAAACCGCAATATTCAGGTCGGATGATAAAATTTTAAGTCTTCTGTGCCTACTGTAGGCTGTCTGCGTCGTGACGAGTCAAATGATCCATACAATTCAATGCATTATTCACTGCGATGAGCAGAATAAACGCTTTGCTCTTTATGAAACCTGCTCCAGAAAGGCGGGTTTTATTTTTAAATGTACCTGGCACAGGTGTTCCTTTGTGAGGTCGCTGTGCATCCCGACCCGTTTGTTTGGAAACACATGTTTTTTGTGTCGCCAGCTCCCATTTAGTCGGGACAGTGTTAAGTTGAAACTCGTTTTAACTTAATTATGTTTCGAAACATCAGTCTCGTCTTGTTTTAACCATTTAATATGCTAAAAATTTACTTGATCCGACTCTTAAGTCGTCACTAATTAAATTGATTGTCTTTGCAAAGAATATTTAGATTTTTTGGGTTGATCAATTTGACAGTAATTAAAAGGAAATCGTCGTCCCCAATATTGGTTAAATTAATCAAGGACTGCCTCATTAATTGTTGCGGTTTTCTGATCACGCGCACGAATTGTTAATTCAGATGTAGGAATGCCACTAGAAAAGAATTTGAGTTAAGCTGTCGACACGGTTTGCTCGAAGGATTAGTTTCAACGTCGCGTGACTGGCAGACCGCAGAGTTGCAACGACAAAACGCCGCCATGTCAGAAATATCTGGCATTGGACGCGGTCGTGATGCGGGCGGCGAGCCTGCCGCACTAAACTGAGTGGAAAATTCGCAAAGCCGACTCGCGGTGCAGTGAAAACCGCTTTTGTTTTAAATAAAAACAAAAATTCTAGGAAATCTGCTGTAGAGTTAGTTAGGTTGCTAACTATGCTTACGTCCAGCCAGTAGCATTCGAAATTCTATTTTCAAATATCGAATGCTTTGATAATTCCTTTTTTATTCTGCTAGATTGTGTCTGTGGCTTGGCAAGATGTGTATTTTTTGTGGTTTAAGCCGTAGTACGGATTGGTGTCCACGAAAACATCCCGACAACAAAGGATTCAAAATTCAGCAGATACTTTGCGAGCTGTTTGAAAACAGGTTATCAATTTGTCCTATAATAATACTTCTGGTGCTGCACCGTCCAAGGCGCAGAAAGTTACTTGTAAATATCCTGTATCTCTGTGGTTTTAGTGGATACGTGCAAAAATCTCCTAAGAAACAATCTTCTAAAAGATGCAAGATGTTATTACGCCTGGAATCATAATTAGTTCAAGCTCCAGTGATTAACCAGAAGGCAGTAAATTAACGCTCCGTGCTTTACATGTTTTTAGAACGGCCAAGATCAATCTGCACGATCAGTTATTAGATCGATGTAGCGTAGATAAAAATAATTAATTTCAGTAATTAATGCATTTATCTCAAACAAATGAGCAATGAATCAGATTACTGAGGAAACAGTTACACAAAGAAGAAAATTATGTGAAAAGTTCTCATTGCCTTTGCTCTGATGACGAAGATAAACCAAGGTTTATATTTTTTTTTGCGAATAAATGTCCATCCTTTCTTCGTTCATTAAAAACCTTAATTGATACTAACTTTTACAGTAATTTTTGCTAAATAAGCAACTTATAAAACCGGTTTCAAATTGAAAATTACCGCTATATGGACAAAAAATATGACGGTTAGCCATATTCATCTGTTTTATAATGAGGACATGTTATTTTTGGTGCATATTAGCTAATAATGCTTATGAATTTTTGTGAAACGAAAACAATGGATATAAAAACGTGGTGAGTTTCAATGACGTGCGCTGCGCGTGCGCATGTACCGTTCAACGCAAGTAGTAACAATATACTCCAATAGAGCATTTATCTTATCGGCAACCAGCATATCAGTTATATATCTAGGTCTCACCTGAATAAACACTTAAATCTTCAATTTAATTTTGGGGAGACTAGAATTTTATCATGTTCGACAATTCTTGTTCATATCTTTGTTTTAAAATCGGCAGCGGCGATCTCTCATGCCTGGCCCTGAGTCTGGCTATGGTCCGAAACAAAAGGGTATGGGAAGCGGTCGCCTGCATTATGCGAGCGAAGGAGAGAGCTGTAAACGAGAGAATGAACGTGAGGGAACGGACACTCAAACGCCCCAGACGCCACCACAGGTGACGCCCAAGGCGAAGAGCTATACCGAGCTCACCGTCCGGCTATACAAGCGCGCCTTATAGAGTTGTCAGCAAAACCGTAGAGATCCAGTAGGGCCGATGACTGCTAGGACCACGGGAACTTTTGAGAGCTACCGTGGCCCAAAGGCCAACTAGTGGACACAGGTGGGTTTTTGCCTCTATGACGATTTCTCAAAAAAAAAAAAAATGTTTTGTTTAGTAATTGCATTCAGGTAGAACTTACTCGTAACATCACCTGATTACATGTGCGTCATTGACACTGCATGTAACCTAGATAAATTAATTACGCAAGCAAATGTGGCTGATAGAAGATTCATCACCTTTCCTGATACCTAACATAGCATACAAATAAATATAAACACTACTTCTTTACAAAGATAATAAAGTCGTTAATTTTCAAGATTCACAAGAAAATTTCGTCAGTGGCAACTCCAAGCAGCTCAATCATCAACTTGTAGGTCAGTGTTTTTGTTAACTAGTGAACGGTCGAAGGATTTCAGTTGATTTTAACCAGTTTCTTTTTTAGCCGATGCAGTGTCGCGTTGACATTGGTTCGTATTTCATTGGTTACCAAGTCTTAACCGTGTTTTGGATGTACACGGATGCGTGTTGACGTAAATAACCACAGTGTAACATCACATGGCGGGAGACCGACTTACTGAATGTATCGGGAAGTTTAAAAATAGAACGCGATCGGGTGAGCGACTCGAGACGCGGTCCACAGATAACGTTTATCGTCCGAACTGTTGCAAGTAATAACGCATCATATTATCAGAAACCGGACGCCTTTCCACGAACGCTTAATCCGTTTACGAATAATAAATGTACATTCATATGCACAGGGTTTTAACGAACCGTGTAATAATATACCGTTATCGCGAGTGGTGTTACAGTGGGTAGGTAAATAGGGGTGCGGGTGTGGCCAGCTGATCGGGTCGCACGCACACAGCTGCAAATGTTTACGAAAAATGTTCCACAGACTGCTTATTGATTTTATCCGCCTCCGAATGAGCTATAGGAACAGGTGTTCGCGATCTTTGATTGTTTTTCTAGTGTTACAGATGATTTTCTAAACAGAACTGGCAAGATGCAAGGCTTGTGTATTCACAATTTGGTTGTTATATCAAAAAGTCTCCAAAGAGGAATGCATTTAAAGGTTCAACGAGTTCATTCTATCTTGGCTTCGTTACGTCGAACATTATCAACTAATTTATACTGACAATCAGTGTCAGTCACCCTGCCAAAGTTGTCAGACAGTCAGTGCTTTGGTTCCAGGAAACATAATACGATACATTAGGGGTGTTAGTTGAGTAAATGTAGTTACAATACCTTGATTCCGGAGCGTCCCTGTTGTTTGAGCAGCACGTTCTCGGGCTTCATGTCGCAGTGTATGATCCTGTTCTTGTTGAGCGCGTGCAGGCACTGCAACAGACTGTGCGAGAACTTGCGAACGAGCTGCAGCGAGAATCCTTGAAACTTGTTCTTTTTTATCAGCTCGTACAAGTTGATCGACAGCAGCTCAAATGTGATGCATGTGTGATTCCTAAACGTGAACGAGTCGAACATGTGGATCACGTTCATCGTATTGTCCTTGTCTTGCTCGCGGAGGTGCTCCAGGATGCGGATCTCCTCCTGCGCCTGGCGGTGGAACCGTTTCTCGTTACGTACCATCTTGAGCGCGACGTTCTCGCGCTTCTTGTGGTCGTACGCCTTTACTACCTGACCGAAACTACCCTTGCCGATCACCTTCAGCACCTCGTACCGGTACGCTATGTGATCGTGGGGTATGTGGATGTACGAGCCTTGCTCGTTGTCGTAGTCGCAATTGTTCGGGAACCCGACCAGCCCGGGCCGTTTCTTGGCGTTCGCGCCTATAAAGTACACTTGGGGGTAGTCGAATATCTCACGGTGTTCGTAGGGGGTAAGTTTGCTCATGTAGAGCTTCATGACCTGCTCGGGGCTTGCGGCCGCCGCGGGAGGCCGCTTGTCGGGCGGCTGCGCGTTGTTGGCCGGTGGCGCGGGCGGGCCGGGCTCGAGCGGCGGCAGTGCCCCGTCCCGGAGCAACGCGCGCCCGAACGCGTGCGCGCTCCCTAGAGGCATGTCGCCGGTCATGGCCGCGCGGCCGCCGCCACCTCCGCGCACCTCGCTCGCCGTGGCCGAGTCGACCCACGCGCGCTCGCACACACCACTGCACCTCACTGCACTTGCACTAGATGACGGCGCCAGTCTGGCACACTGCACGACATTTCACATCGACCGGGAGGAGCGAGACCCACGCTTCCACTTATGCGGGCACATTCCGTCTCGGTAACGATACGATAGAGCCGCAGATGATACCGTGCGACGCGGACGTGAAACGCAAACAAAGACCCCTTCCTTGCGGGCCGACCCGACGACAAAACCAGAGAGAAAATAGAAACGGTCGCCAAAGTCATTGAACCGTTCGGTCGCACGAAATCCACGAGTGCAAGTGAGATAGAATGAGTTTCAGAAGTATTATTGTCTCCCGCTAGATGTCACTTGCGTAGCACTGGCAGTCGATGAATAGTCATTATTAGAGACCCAATGAAAGAAAATTAACTTCAGGTTTACATTTCGAAATATAAATTACAAAACTGATATCACAAATATATAAACGTCATTATTTAAGCCATTTAAGTGGATGATTTAAGCAAACCTGTAAATATTACCTGTCAAGATCATAAATAGACATTTTGAAATGAAACCTTCAACTATACTTCAACAATAATACTTACATCATTTTAACTGAGTGTTTGTATAATTCGGACTGCAATATAATATAATTATTAATGCATAATAGACAAACACTAATTTTATTATAAATATCAATATTTTATATTGATATTTATAATAAAATTAGTGTTGATGCAGATTAAAATAATGTCGAGTCGTATCAAGAGCACTGTACTTTTTGATAATTAATTTGAATGGGTGTTAAGTGTAACTGTAATATTGTTAAAAATCAATTGGTTATTTGAGTTTTTTGATTATTTAAAATTATCTTGTTAATACCTACCTACTGCACTTTTATAATAATTATTATTCTGTTAGTATGTGACTGCCTGCTTTAATGGTTTTTTGTTCTTTGCCAGTTTTTGGGAAACATTAATTTATAATTTAAATATAGTTTTATAAATGGTTAAAAACTTTTAAAAATAATCTCGATTGTTTTCATTTATAATTTTGCTTAAACTTACTTTCGAGTGCAAACAAAGCATGGCAATCTTTTATTAATTTCGGTCCTTCATAATACTGCTCCGTCGTCTATGGTTAAGTCGAATGCGACGCCATCTATTGAAAAATTATAGAAGAACAGCTCATCCATCCAACCGAACCACACGTCTTTTTCTATTCCGTTGTTTTCTGTCATTTATTACAATCGCAATCTGAAATATTAGATACTGTGGTGTTTTAATTTGTGGAAAAGATCGTACATATTAGAAAGTGCAATAAAGAAATGTAATTAAAACATACAAGAAGGTCCTGCTGATACGAAATTGTGAGTAAAGTGTTCCTCAATTCAAGCAATCATTTGCTGTGATTTCTTTTTCTTATAAATTAATGATTAATAATTGCTGCTGTAGACTGCCGGGATAATTGAATTCGAGTTTTCATGTGCCAAAGTTGAAAGGACGTAGCATAGAGTAATATTGTCAAATGCCGACTTCATTGCAACATTCGATATATGAATTTGATCCGAAAAATTACTCCTTTTTTTCGAGTCTTAGTTATAGTAAAGATATTAATTTCATTATCATAGGACGTACGTGATATCAAGCACTATAACAATGAATACGTCATACAAACATGAACCTTTCAAGGTAATGTTAGGGCACTAGTATGGGCTGCTTATTGTGATGTGTTCATGTACTTCCTTGTTCAACGACTTACCAAGGCCTGTGAATGTGTGTGTATCATTTGCGTGATGCTTGGCCGGCTGCCAGTGCATCAAACAACTGCTGCACTTAGGTGTGCTAAAATGATACAAAATACATAATCTTTTACTCTTTGTTTTTTTATACCTCTGTGTCAATAGCTTTTTTGTGCCAAGGGTTTAAAATTTGAATTTGGAATAACAATAATCTGAACCTTTCTATAATGGCTGGCTACTAAGAAGTCTCTGGTTTAACATAAATATTTTAAAATAACATCAGTTTTATTAGACTTGTAGACCTATTGCAAATGTTATTAATTTAAATTAAGTATCTAAGCTTACAAATCTCTGTAAACAGTATTATTAATATAAATACAAGAGTATTAATTCGCCTACACAAATCTTCAGTGTCATGACACAAACTTGTACCATGGCCACATTTTATAATTATCATTCATTCGGCCACCCTACATTGTTAACTGTCAGACTCACAAAAAAGGTAACAAAACTTTACAGCTAATTACAGACCTCCTTGTTACTTGAACTCTTTAGTTTATGAGTCATTGTGCTGTGTTTATCTGTGGTATTTTAAGCATGTGGTAGAGGGCTGTACTGTTTTGTTGATAACTTTGTAGGTACACTAGGTACTTAGTTCATGCTTTGATTAGCAATTGGTTTAACCAATCACTGTTAACTACAGATTAAATCATCACAAACAAGTTACGCACACAACAATATTTTTTACTGTATTGTCATATTGAATTTTATTTATTTTATTTATTTATTAAAACTTTATGCACTAGTAAGAAACACTGTACAAAGGAAACAATGTTAATTTTGGAACAGCTATCCTTTTCTTTTACTCTTAATTATGTAATGTGATTATAAAAAATATTTAAAAACTTCATGCTGCTTAGTACAGTCATTCAATAGAATCTAGTAAAAGTAAGTTTTTTTATAATCAACAACAGCAAAAACAACAAGAAAAAAACTCTAATAAGAAGTTGACAATGTTAAAAAACTGGATAGTTTTTAACCTTGAAATAATCCACAAATAGGTACTGTTATACTGTGCATAGTTAACATGATACAACAATTTTTTTTTATTCTCTATTCAAATTTTTACAAAAAATCAGAAGTGCTAATCTATGGTCATTTGAGCTCTTCAAAATCTTGCTAGTATTGCCACCAAAGCTCCTAATCATAATTTTAATTTTCTTTGTCCTTGGATCATTTTCTGAATCAAGTATTTGGTATGGGTACCTTATTATTTTTTTGTAAATTTGTCCTGTCAATTGCTATAACTAATTCCCTTTTCTTTCATATCACTCCTCACTCAATCTATCTTTTATTGCCCTTATTGCTCCATCCACATTTAGTTAAGTACAGACAGTGGGTGCTCCTCTTGCAATAACATACCTTAGGAAAGAGTTAATTAACAAATAAAATGTTTTCAGGCTGAAGTAGAATTTGACAAATATTTAACTCCAAATTCTTAGTTCAGACATTGAAGCTATTAATTTTAATTTCAACTTAACTAATTTGATTCGTGAAACTGTGTAAACATAAAATCTACTGTGAATGGGCTCCAGCCTAATATGGTAATGGTTAACAAAGTATTTTATGAGTCACAAAACCGGTTTCATTACTTATATTGAATTCATAATAATATTATCACAATGTGATTGTGCTTTTCAAGGAGTTGTTATACTGTCTAGAATAAGAATAAACAGCCTCAATAAAAAAAATGAAGTGGTAGAAAATGTTTACTGTAATAATGTCTGTAAACTGCAAATCTAAACTTTTGTTTTCTTACTTGATATATACTAGTGCTTGACTGCGATCCCACCTGATGGTAAGCAGTGAGGCGAACTAGTTTATTAAGAGCCTATTCTCACTAACCTTGAAGACACTTAAATTATAATCGGATGGGAAGACCGCAGCAGGCAGATTGTTCCAGTCCTTCAATGTACATAGTTTAAACAAATTAAAATTGTATTTTATGTAGTAGATAGGGTACGTAGGACCAATATAAAATAGCTAGATAGATAGATATATTCTTTATTGTACACTAAAAATACAAATTACTTTAGGAACTTAAAACATACCAATATATTTAACATTTTTTTACTGTAATAATTGAAATATCTAAAATTATTTATGAAGGCAGAGCAGTCTGCTATGAAAAGGGAAAAAGTAGAGGAAAGCCTTTCACGATATGGATAGACGTAAATAAATAACAGCACTGTATAATTCTTTGTCAGCTTAACTACAAGAAATATATTATTTTGCTAAAATGACTAGCAAAAATTTGGCTCCCATCCATTTTGAATTCCATCATGTTTCATTTCTATAATTTCTTTTATTATAAAATTGAGTGCTGTGACGTGGGTATGATACATTTAATTGAACACTTTTCCTCTGGTTTATATGTGGAGGTTAATTTTGTATATCTCTTTTGCTGCACAATGGACAATGGCCAATGTTGACGTGATGTGACGCACTTTGCCAGGTTACTGACTCTGCTTTGTGTCTTGATACAACATGAACAGAGAAAAGATGAGGAACTAAAGTCACCTATCCCTCAAGCACTATAAAAAATACGGCTTTTTGTTAGCTGTATTTGTGTTTGACTTTGTGCATGGCCTCTCTTCTCCTTTCAATCCTCTTACTATTGGGGAATCTCTGGCCAAGTTACACCAGCTAACATGATAAGATCATAACAACACCTTCGCGATTCTGCGGTCGACCTTGACTGCGCTGAAAGACGCCACCTCTTCTTCTTTTTCACTATCTCCGCGAGTGCATTCGTGGCCTTTCATTGGTTAATGAAAAATCGAATGAGTGCAAAGTGGTAACAAATGCCTTACTTTAAAGCCAGGAATTGACTCGATAAGTTGGACTGGTATAGCCACTGGATTCCAGTCAAACAGCTTACTGCCATCGTGCCGTGGACCCGTAGATAAGAGTCGGGTGTTAATCCCAGGATTAAAGACAGACCCATTAGTGCTGCAGTCTGAATCTTAGATTAAATAATTAATGCTGAAGTGAAATTAATGAAACATGACAACGAGTGAGAGAACAGACATCAAATAAAAGTAAATATTATCATCAACTTACTCTTCCGTGTCATTAAATTCATGTATCTACGTACTGGTTGTACGTCCGCATGTCCTTCCCGGAATCGAGGATAATACCGTATCCAGCTAATTGTATAGTCAGATTAGATAAACATACCAATAGTCACCAGTCAGTATTAATTTATCTAATTCGACTAAACGCTCTGATAATATTTGATAAGGCATTGTATTGCAAAAGGTTCTAACTAGAAATATGTGGCGTAGATATCATAAACTAGGTCAAGCTTAGTCGGTTAAAATAATCTCGAGAAAGTAAGAAAGAGCTTATTTCATTCAAGGAGCGATTCATAACCAGCAATTAATTTTCAATTAACCATTTTTAATTTTCGTATAAGTAGGTAATAAAAAGTCTTAATTATAAATGTTGCTATTTAACGCGATCGTATGAACAATCGCACATGATGGATGGTTGCATTCAATTCAAAATTATCGAAACATGATGATAAATTGTACAAACATTTTCACCGCGTTATGAAAACGATAACTACTGATAACAATTCACGTGTATATGTGAAATACGTGCAAGGGAATAATCTTTTACAATCCTAGAATTCCTTGCACGGTCCAAAGGGCAAACTGCCAATATACTGCGGTTCATGACTCGCTGGCAAAATTCGCCAAAACCAAGGGATTGCGCAGGACTTGACTGCCACATGAGAGATGAGAAATGGGTTAAGAAAACCGCCGAAAGGATCCTCGACAAATATCGCGGCAGACGAAAGTGCTAACGACGGGTTAACTCCTACCAAAGTGGACTGGTTTACACTATCCAAAAAACAGAATAGTGGTATGGGACCGGGTGTATTGCCAAGATACGCCAGAGAGAGGGAAACATCAATTGCGGAGTAAAATACCTCGAGAAGTTTTCAGCGAGAACAGCAAAGCAGTGAGCGCGAGAACTGAAACAAAACCATGGACGTCAAGGTTTACCGTCGGTACAAAAATAAATTCTATTCTGAAACGGAATTATCAACAGGAAAAGTACAATTAGCATCTAGAATTGTAGAGTGCAGGCCAGCATTCACCTAATAACTGATGTTATTATCGAGCGGCGGGCGCGGCCGCGCGAAACCCCAGGTGTTCAGTTGAGCAATGCTCTGATACGATTAATTTGTATGACTGTACAAGTAATTGCGTTAAAGGATTTTAAACAATAGCCACAGCAATAATTCAACGATAGCTTGATACTAGCTTAGTAGCTAGAGGCAGATAATAAAGGCACCGCGTATGAAATCGATTTTTTCATACATACACGAACAGCATTGAGCTATTATGTGGATTTCTTTGAAACTTTCAAGCATTATAGCCGTCTATAAACTTGCTATCCTTCTTAGGTCATTAGCTTGGCTGTATCCTCGTCATAAAATTCCAGTTGAACGGCAACAAATTTCCTAAATAAAGCATAGAACCTGGTTTCAAAAGCTTTGTCATCCAAAAAACTTTGCCGACAATAGGATACGTGTAGTTATCTTCTATCGCAGAAAAAAACAAGTTTACCGCAGCCCATCCGACCACTGACCCGTGTAATGAAACTTGGGAATCCCGCCGTTAGCTTTGTTCCTTAATAAAATGCCTATTAAAATCTTCTCTTTTAACAAAGCCACCACCATACTTGACAATACGACATTTAATGTTCATTTAACTTACTAAGAAATTCTTGCGAGACAGCTGAAATATTTAATTGGTTGACCTCAAAGTGCCTCTAACAATATCAATTCACAGGAAATTTAGCCCCCTTTGGTGTAATATTACACAAAGTTTCGTTATTACGTAAGTGATATCACGCTCCGTGGAACGTTGAAAGGTTCTTGACGACAAACTTTGCAAACTTATACTTTGTATGTTACACGTGAACAATACAAAAATGTACAAATTTAGTTAATTTTTGACAATTTTTTTAGCGAAAATGAGCCAAAAACATAAAAAAGATGGACCTCCGATGTATTTTAACAACGTTTTATATGTGTATTTTATGTTCTAAAATGTACAGGCATTTCGAAATCGAATTGTTCTAGGAAATTCTTTTAGGAATGGTCCAATGTTTTTTGTAATACGGGAAACAATTTTTAAAGGTCTTTCCTTTACTGAGGTCTTGCATCTGATTTATTCATAACGTTATATTGGAGTTTTTTTGACTCTACATGTCATGTCAAGCCCGTCCGGTTATGTGGGTCTGTTTTTGCGGTCCAGCATTAAAATTTGTTATTCACAGTAAAAATGTGAAGGAAAACATTGCAACTTCGGTCTGAAGCTGCGGTAGACAGTTTACATTATAAATGTATGGCGTGGATTAAAAATGTTATTACTGGAATGAATGTGTGGCAAGAGATATAAAGTAAAGGGGAATTAGAAATCAAGCCATAATTTTTTTTTCGACCATAGAAACTAACCTCTGAATTTGTAACTCCCGATTCACCTGAATCTTTGGTTACTGCTCCGCTTCCGTGGGTGGTGTCGTGATCATTGATTATTATAGACTATTCAATATGAACCAGGCTTTTTCCAATATAGAAAGATTTTTCCAATCTGACTGGTAGTTTCAGTTTAAACTAACAAACAAAAATAGCCTTTTGCGTTATTATATTAGAATAGTATATGATGTAAAGTTGGAGTACTCGGAAAAGAGCGTCGACTGTCGTAAAATATGACTGGCGCCATTTTTTTGTAAAATGTCCAACTTGCAAGATGTCCAATAGGACTAACAGCCAATTGGCAGAAGTTCTTATCGCTCATTAGTTAATTCATATTCACAGCCCAGCTAATACTGAATGTTATATTGTTGAAACCGATTCGAGAGAGAGCTAGCGAGCATTCAAAACATTATGAATTTAAAACTCGGCAGCACTGAGCATTATAATGTATGCAATTAACTTTCCATCAGCTCATGTTTTCAACAACACAAAAATAATGTTATCTCTTTGAATCGCTCTCCATTTCATCTGTATTGTGTCTGTGATTAGGGTACAGTTTCCCACACAAACTAGATTACTATTTGCCGGATAATTTTAGCTGTTTTGGACTTTGCCCTCTAGGTATAAAGCTGATAGTTGTTTGTTTCAGTTTACCTAGATTCCGCTGAAATATTTCAAAGGACACCACGTAAAAGGCACGAATACATTATCGTGGCTAACAAACCATGAATATTTTATTTATACGTCTCCTTTATGGGGGTTTGTAACTGTATATTGATAAATCCTTTATTTGTAGACGATATTCCAGAGTATTGATTATTAAAATCTATAAGCTCTGCATTATCATTTCAGCCGAAAGACGTCCACTGTTGGACATAGGGCTTCCCCAAGTGTCACTACAGCGAACGGTCTTGTGCGTCTCGCATCCATCGGAATCCCGTGACCCTCACCAGGGCTTCAGTCCACCTTGTGGGTAGCCTTCTAACGGTGCGACTTCCCGTGTGCGATCGACACTTTAGAACCTTTCAGCCCCATCGACCATCTATTCTGCAAGTAATGTGCCCTGCCCAATGCCGCTTAATTCTTCAGGCTATGACGGCAACCTATTTATTGCTTGCAAATAAACAATAGCGTAATCATTGCACATAAAACAGCTGGTACATAAGTAAACACTGTAAAGATTTTTTTTTGCTTTTAATGTTTCAGATAGTATTACTGTTATTTCGCATAAATAATTTAAGTTGCTGACGATTTAGACACAATATATTCGGACACAGTGTCCGAATCGGCACATTTTTTTTTTCAATATTTTTCTACTGACGATTCGGACTCCACCAAATTTAGTGAAGCTGTTTAGTACAGTCAAATAAAAAAAGTTTTAAAATATAATATAAAGAAATTTAGTACCCACGTTGTCGCCATGAAACCACACTAAATATTTTTGGTAACGCTTTTTATGCCCTCGTATTATATTTACAAGCTTTTATCTGACTGTACTAAACAGTGTGTGTACGAATCATCAGTGACAAAAGTATTGAAATAAAAAAACTGAAGAAGTGCGAATCAGACTCGCACAATGAGGGCGCGCCGTACAAACTTACCTATAAAAACAGTTCATTTCCCGAATTGAGTTACGAAATTTTTTTCGAATCGCAAAATAAATTAGAAAGACTGAGAAAAACTTTTTATTTGCCGGTAAAGGCGTAAACTTAAAACTAACATATTGCAAACATTTTGCATGACAAAAACATAACTAAAAATAACCTATATGCGCCACGTCCGAGCAAAACGGCCGTACGCTTAGCATAATGCCGTGTCCACACGCATTAAAAATTGTGACGTAACTACAAATTTACAGTTTTCAGATTGTTTTCCTATACTTGTACTATAAGACAGTGCCAAATTTCAGGTTTCTAGGTCAACGGGAAGTACCCTATGAATTTTGATACCCTTGAGAGTGTCGAAATACACGTTTTTTGCGACATAAACGGCCGTATCTTTTTTTTCCTTAACTTCGAATTTTGATTTTTTCACAGCTTCAAGGGACCGCAGACTTGAGTGTTCTTGAGATAAAGGGTCTTGACAGACAGACAGACGGACGGACAACAAAGTGATCCTATAAGGGTTTCGTTTTTTTCCTTTTGAGTTACGGAACCCTAAAAATGTGCTAATTCGGACACTGTCCGAATATATTGTGCTCGAATCGTCAGTAACTCAAGAATTTCCTGTTGAGTCAATCTCAAAAATGACAATCTAATTCCGTCTTTCGATTGACGCAACTTTAAACTATGTAGTGACCTGATTATTTCCCAATCAAATATTCCAAATATATCATTAATATGGAAGTACGTCCCTATCCTAATATTATGACATCCCGCCAAGATAGGCCACGAGTTATTACCTGATAGGAATGGGTCAAACGTTATTTTTTCTGTGGTTATAGTTCAATATGTCAATACGTTGTGCTATCTAAACATTAGCAGTACTAATTTTTATTATTTCATAAGTAAATAACTAACGAAGAGTGTGAAAGACGCCGTTTATGATTTGTGAATAATATTTAGTAGACACCACACACATTCACATACATACTCCTAAAGAAATTTGTAATTAACTGATTATAATTATTGTTATGTATTGGCGTGAATCTAATCGTTTTCTGTCAATTATTAATCTCAAATTTTGTTTTTGGGGGCCTGGTGACCCCAGTCACAGGTTTTGTAAATAACTTAGTTCAGGCACCAGTCTTCCACAAATTGATTTTGGTATATTGTTAAATTAATTAATTTCTCTGTAATTTGCGAAAGGAAAATAAATAAATTATTATTATTATTAATAATATTTAGTAGACAAATATAATACGCACTGCGTGTCGCGGGATCGAATCCCGTACTAAAAAAATAAGTATTTGTATGGTCTACAAATAGTTGTATTGGTTTTGGGTGTCTTGTTTATGTTAGTTTCCATGTTGTGAACATGCCCAAGATGCAATAATAGTTCCTAGAGTTTGTTTTTATTTTATTTTTAAGTTGGGAAATCTAATAACTTCTCTCGCTCTAGAGCAGATCGGGAGGTCGCGTCAGACTTTTACTGACTAAAACCACGCCTATGTTCCTTCAGTCGCTCTTCGAGCTATAGGACACACTTAAAACACTTTTCTGGTAGAAAATCACGAAGTATTAAACCTGTCGCCAGCGTAGCAGCACCTTGAAATAAATGATAAATAATAATTGATAGTGATTATAACACGGTTATCGAATTATAATCATAATAATTAAATGAATAGATTTTTTATTATTATTATTGATAGACTTGCGTTTGACCACTATCTCACCTGATGGTAAGCGATGATAATAGATAATAGAGATAATATCTATCTCAATTGCAGTATCAGTGCAGACAGTAATTAACTATTAACTATCTGAAAGTTGTGCTCTTAAACAGGGAGTTAACAAATAAAAGCAATTCAAGCCAACAAAAATCTTATTTACAGCCACCAGCTACATTCGGAAATATCTAAGTGTAGTTAGTTTATTTGTTTTTGTGAAGATTTGACTACGTTGCCAATTATTATAAATGTCTAAAGCCCATGGTTAAATTGCTTGTACTCGTAAGATTTCAGGCCGTTTTGCCTTATTCATAAAATATTCTTTTCATACGTTAACGTCACAATATTTTATGTGATACCTATTTTATACCAGACTGGAAGTCTGCAAATATGTTTTATTGTTCGAACCCTTTTTGACTAAACTCCATTTAAACTCCATTTTGTTTTCAAAATTAGTTTAGAAGACTTGAGAATTTGTTTTTTTCTACTTGGATCAGAATTGGGACAGTTGGATATTTTCGTGTCGTTACAGAATAATTCTTTATGTCAAACTATGCATAAAAGATCTCTAAAAGCATTTAGCTGTCCCACGAGCGGAATGAACGCAATAGAAATGCGAGCAATCACGAAAATGCGACGAGGTATGCACGCAAACGGCGCACACCATAAAGAATGATGAGGAGAAAGTACGAGCGACCATGGAAAATGGGAAAGGGCATCGTTTGAAGTGGGCCCCCCTTTTGTAGAACTCACGTGAAGATGTGTACGCTCGGAAAAAACATTGTTAATGCACGAATTTCTGCGTTTACCGGGGGAAGTGATCAGTTGATGGACAAGAATCAAGTCAATAATAGCTATTAGACTGTTAATCATCTTACTCCGGTCATTATAACAGATGCACTGTTATAATTGACTATCTACACAGGAAATCATACTTTGCTCGAGCATTGACTCATCATCTCGTCGCGATATCTCAGCATTCTAGCGTCCTAACGAGTACTGTAACTCGAATGAATACAAAGTGCGATTATTCGTTCGATTGGTATCGATTTTGCGATACTTCTCGATTTGGTCGCTAATAGTCGGAGCTCACGAACAATGTAATGATGTTAGGGGTCAGATGTAAATGTAGAACAGAATTATGGTGACGGATGTCATTCCTTTGCGATTTAGTTTCTGCGTTAGTCTTTGCGGCACGTACCTATTAGAGCTAATAGAACCGTTTTGATTTAGTATTAAATAAGAATATATATGCTACGGAATAAAAGTTTTGAAGCTTAAATCAAATAAAAGAAAAAAGCAAAACCTTTTGTATTGATCTTAATAAATGAAAACCTTACCTATAAATATCATGATTCAAGACTTGCATCGCTAAGTGTTGTAAAAAAAAATTTCAAAACAGGCCGTGTGCTAACGTCGTCAAACGGGGAGGGGGTTCAAAAAGTAATTGGGAATTCACTATACTTTCGCATAGTTAAAGCAAAGGTTTAATGTAGCCTTTTCTTTCGCATAGTGAATTAGTCCTAATTAGTAGGCCCATTTTTTTTTTAAATATTTTGTACACCGCGCATTTAGCACAGGTGTTTTGAAGTTACAAAGATTTTACGCTATGGGTATTTATTTGGATTAGGCGCACAATGGCACATTTGCAAAATGACACATTTTATTTTTGCAAAATGTCATATTGTCAAAACAGATTCGCAAAATGACACATTGTTTTTTTTTTCAAAATTTCATATTCTCAAAACACATTAGCAAAATGCCAGTATCGTAAATGCCATTTTCGCAAAATGTCTTATCCCAAAATGACTTTTCGCAAAATTGAGAATGTATCATTTTGATAATGTGGCATTTTGCTATTGTGGCACTTTGAGGAAAGTCATTTTGCGAATGTGTCATTTTGCGACAATATGTCATTTTGCGAATGTGACATTGTGCTAGACACACAATTCATTTATTTTAACACAGTACTAAAAAAATAGTAGGTGTAGTGTAAGTATTTGTGACTTATGGCGTTTAATTTGTATACGGCGGTAATTGGCCTATATCCTTCTCTGAAACTTCTTTCTTATATATTCTTTATTGTACACCATGAAAAGTTACAAAAAACTACTTCTTTGTTCTAAATTCATTCAAAATCTATACCGTATCATATTTGCGTGTGCGGCCTCTTCAAAATTAATTCGAAGTAACATGCTTGAATTTTTAATAGGCTTTGATTGGCCTGAACGAGGGTTCAGTTCAGTTCGTAAAATAGAAATGAAAACCTTGGCAACGACAGAACATGTGAAAATTGCCATATGACAGGGGTTGTTCTTTTTATATCACACTAACTGCCGCCAGCGGCTTCACCCGCGAGATAGTACACAAATTATCCCGAGGGAACATATTCCCGGGATATAAAGTATCTTATGTGCTATTGCAGGACCTGCAGGGATACCATGACGTTCAAAGTAAGATTGTTTCATTCTTATTTCAGTGTGGGTAAGAGACAGAGCTATACAGGTTGTCTAGCGCCATCTCTTACCCACACTGGAAATAAGAATGAAATACAGATGATGGTCAACTCGTGCACCAAGTTTCATCGAAATCAATTCGGCTGTTCGAAGGTGAAGAAGTAACAAACATACACAGTCACAAACTTTCATCTGTAAAATATAAGTCTGAAATGTGATGCGATACATTATTTTGATATCGAAATACTTCGTTATTGGCAATAACGAGTCGTCGTGATACTCAAAGTCGAGCGTGTTTTATCTTGAAGTACAAACAAATATCTTGCTTTGTGTATCGATTTCATCGATCTTAGAATGTGTAGATTAGTTATTGTTTTATGAACAAAGGTGAAGTTTATGAAGAGGTGGGCAGAGTACATCGCTCGTAGAACAGATGGTCGATGCGGCTAAAAGTTTCTGGAGTGGCGATAGCGTACCAGTCCCTCTAGTCAAGTTACGTTCGTTTCGTTTGCATCGAACTCCTCCAGTAGGCCACGCTTCCGATTCCTTTGTTGTCATCGTTTTGTGACGTCATCGCAATGCTCAGTCACGTGGTCAGAACAAAAGAATCGGAGGCGTGGCCTAATCGAGGCGTTCAACGCAACCGAAACGATCGTAACTTGGCTAAGGGGGCAAAAGATGTAGCGATGGAAGGCTGGCTACAAGGTGAACCGATGCCCTGGTGAGAGTCGCGTGAATGCGATGGATGCGAGACGCTCAGGAGCATTTGTGGTGTCAACACTGGGAAGGCCTATGTCAAACAGTGGACATCTTTCGACTGAAATGATGATGATGATGAGGTACATTTGATGTCGCTTACCAATTGATTAATTAATATTCCACTATGTATGTGCGCTGATCATTAAGAATTCTACAAAGGTTATGCTTATGTACACAGAAAAGATCGTGCAGTTGGTTTTAAATTAATATTATATCATTTAGTTACATCATTTAGGTACGACGATCGGTCGCAGTTCTTATGGCAATCATTACCGTTATTGTTAATATCATAACATTTCAATATCAAAATAATGTTTGTCGCATCACACTTATAAAGGCTAAAGTTTGTATGTGTGTCTATAAAGTGCGGTTTGTTGCTTCACCACGCTCAAACGGCTGAAGAGATTTGGATTAAATTTCACGCACAGATAAATCATGTCTTGGAAAAGCACAAGTTTTTGTCCCAAGGGTATCTTTTTATGGGATAATTTGCAACTTTCACACGAGCGAAGCCGCTGGCAGAAGCTAGTTTTGTATTAAGAAATCGAAGCCTAGACAAGTAGAGAGTCACAAATAGGTACTATTAAATAAGCATGTATCACACACACGTATCAATAGGTTATCGATCGTGCTATTTCATTAAAAACACTGTTTTGTTTTATGCTTACCAAGGATGTTGAACAAGGAACATTTGCGCAATAAGCTTTTGTCTTAGTCATACCAGACAGACCGCAAAAGGGCGAGTGATTCACATGTCTCACCTTTTAGATTAGAACGTATTGTTTGTATTTGTACTCAAAATATAACAACGTTGATTTAAGTCAGCCATTTTGTGTTGAAGGTAAAACAGAAACAAACAAAAATTATGGATTCGTGCTTTATCATGAACATGGAATGCAACATAGCAGTTCTTTGCTCTGATAATATACGTTAGCACGTTTTACCAATCAGCTTTTTCGCACTTCCAAGATTTCCCTTTCCTTTAGTTTTGCAAACCTACTCTAAGCAGCACGTACAGTTATTGAAGATTGTCATAGCATTGTGAGTGTGTGTGAGTGTAAGAAAGAAAGAAAAACATTTATTTGAGACTCATACAGGACGAATAACAATAAAACAAATTTTAACTAATCTATATTGAAGAGCATAAAATAGAAAAACAACAATAAAGACCGAAGATAACTTGACTAGTCTAGTGGTTAGTGGCCCTAACTGCCATGCCCAGGAAAAATGTTTGTGTGATGAGCACGATCATTTGTTCTATGTCTGGGTGTAATTTATCTATAATATGTATGTATCTAGAAATATATAAGTATGTTTATCAGTTGTCTAGTACTCATAACACAAGCACTGCTTAGCTTGGGACTAGACGATGTTGTGTGATAGTTGTGGAATATTATTATTATAAGGAACTGTGCTTGGCCCAAAAGCCTCTTATGTCAGCATATGCTGCGATATTAAAAAAAAATACCGAAGCAGTGGTATTCTGATAGGGCCAGTGATGCCACGGACACACTCACAAAACACAGAATGAGTGCTAGCTCCCGATCTACAATCATTTGTTCGGAATGGTAGATTACCCACCTTTAGGCTCCATAGGCTATTGATATACCAAACACATCAGTATCCAATTCATGCTACATCCAATCAGTCAGTCGTAAAATTAACAGCTCCCTCGTAAAGCACCGGCTATCAAATGTAGGTCAATCGCGGTAATAGTTCTTCAATTTATTGCGGTATTAAAAATGAGCGTTATATCTATTTGCCTCAATATTTTAATTACGATATAAAGTGGTTTTATGGATATATATTTTGAGCCATGCATCGTCATCGTTAGAATAGTTTCTCTCAAAGCGCAAGTTCCTCTCGGGAGTCAGGTGGTTTCTTCAACACAAGGACATTGATCCTTGTTTAGGAAAGCTCTCGGCATTTTCTCTTCGTATTTTTTCTTTAGATGTAGAAGATAATTGAAACACCCAATGACACTGTTTGCCGTTAAAATGAACCGTAATACTTTCAGTAGTAGTAGCATCTTAAGATTACCATAAAGCAGCTTTTTCACATTACATCGCCAAAGTTTATCTTGTCAATAAACGTATTCGGTTACGGTTTGAGGGACACCCGCACTCAGGCTCAAGGGTGGATTTAAGGGGGGGGGGCACGGGGCCACGTGCCCCCCCTACTAAACTAAGATGGTATTTTTGTGTACTGTAGAGATTCCATCACAGTACATACATAGTCTGATTTTAATATCTTGCGGTTTAGATCACGCATGCGGGATTGCCCCGCACGCGTATTCCCCGCAAATATCCTTTTCATAGAAGTATGGAGCGTGATCGTAGGCAAGCGTGTCTCATGCTGTGTGACATTATCTGCATGCAGGGCATTCCCGCATGCGTGATGAAATCCGCACGATATTAATGGAAGCAAAGCAAATTATAGGAGTTCTTAAAATAAAAATATATGAATAAAAACTTGTAACTTGAAGTACGATACTTCTAGTTTATTTCTATCAATTAGTTTTGTTTTTTTTTTGCCCGTCCCCTTGTGCCTTTCCCAGAAAAACATAAAATCAGATAAAATCTTGGATCCGCCCTTGCTTAGACTACACACATTTTGCCTTAAAAGCAGTATTCAATATGTTTGAACAATTTGGCAGACGGCTAGACTTCTTGGCACCGGCTGATAGCAGTGACGTAGGCCCTCTGACGGTACCTGTGTTTTTGTATTGTATATAATTAATAGTGAAAACGCAACTGAAAACTTGATGAAACAGTGAATGGTTGGGAGTAAATATTACAGATTTTAACAACTCTTGAAAAGGTCTTTTGACAGCTGGTTTCTATTATTGCTGATTAACTGTTACAATTTTGGTGTAGACCATAGTAAAGTATATTATTTTATTTATACTATTCAATACCCATTACCGTTATCAATTTTGAACACTCCTGCACTCTCCAAGGCATTTGCGCCGCTTGTCAGAATTTTATACATGTTCAGAACATATATTTTTTTCGGCAAGAACATCCAATGACTTCTCACGCTCTACGGTGGCGTATCAAACTTTTTACTGACTAAAATCCACTCCTATGCCCTTTTGCTATGCGTCCCAGGACCCTGGGGTTCCCATTTAGACGACCCATGGAGAATAAGTATATTCAATATTCAGAAGTAAGTTAGTATTATATGAATATTGAATTTATATCAAACTTTATAAATATTGAATCACAAAACTCGCTCTCAATAAACCGCCGCCAAATATAGCGTTTGTTTTAGCGCTTAGCGTTTCATGTGTGCAAATCCAGTTATCGGCTTATCAGCAGTCACAACACAGTCTAAGCCATCGATATAAGCACCGATATATTATTCTGTTGTTTTGAGCACCGAAATAAACATATACGAAGTTTAGCGTTTGTTTGCAACTCTTTGATCTAGAAAATCGAATGAGTAATCTGAAACCTCGAAGCCTCCTCTTTGAGGCGTGGCTGGAAAGACCTGACGGCGTCCTCACCTTCGCATGACGCAGGTCCTCACAGTACATGGTAAGTTCGGGAGGTTCCTACACCGGATTCACGCGGAAGAAACGCCCGAGTGTCACCATTGTGTGGACCGCCCGGAGGACACGCTAGAGGTGTGATCCGCCTGGGCAGAGCACCGCCGTGTCCTCGTGGTAGCGATCTGCGGCGGCAATCTTTCGCGCCGGGCCTTGTTACAGGCCATGGTCCGTAGCGAGGAGGAATGGCAGGCGGTCGCCTCCTGCTGCGAAGCAGTAATGCTAGCAAAGGAGGAGGCCACACGCGTGAGGCAACGGTCCTCACTCCCCGGGATTCCAATCCCGATTTCCGGCCACCGTAGGTGCGGGCTCGTGGACGGCGAGCTGCCGCCCAACCGTCCGGACCGAGCCCAAGTCGTCGACGGCGCGTACTGTTCCACGCGCGCCTCAAGGAAATGTCAGCAACTGTAGGGGCCCAGCAGGGTCGAAGCCTACTGGGGCCAAGGGTCTGATTCTGAAAGGAAGACTCAGGCCTGGTACGTATGGCCACGAAGGAACCGGAGTGGGTTTTTAGTCAGTAAAAGTCTGACTGTCTCCCGCACCGCTCGCAAGTGCGGGGGATGTCATTAGATGATTATCCCACCTAAAAAAGAAAACCTCGAAAGGAGACTAATGAATAGGCAGAGGTACTACTCTCTGCCTATTCATTAGTCTCCTTTCGAGAGGTTCAACTACGGGCTCCTAACGCGATCCATTTTATGACCTAAATTGAACTGTTAAATGGAGCTCTAAAGGATTAGCATTTTAATACGTTTTGGTAAGACACTAGAAACCAGAAATGCGTGGAAGTCTGACTCAGCGATGTTCTGGATATGAAATTTGGATCTGGGCACCAGTGGCTAATGACGTCACTGCAGTTGGTTACTGAAGACAGGCAATACGAAACTAATTGTTTGACAGTTCAATGATGTACATTCTTAACAAGTGATCTTCACTGGAGCTGTCAACAGAGTTACGTAATAGCCCCGCTGGATCCGGATAACTGTAGTATCAGACGCGGTTTACGAATATGAAATGATTTCGGTTTATCCGCTAGTTTCGGTTACGGATATTAGAATTTAAAAAATTATAAAGGTAAAATAGAGAATGTTGAGATTGACGTGTGGTGTGACGAGAACGGATAAAGTGAGAAATGAGTATATTAAAGGAAGTTTGAAAGTGGCGCCAGTGACTGGAAAGTTGAAGAGGAATCGTTTGTCTTAGTATGGTCATGTAAAGAGGAGAGATGCAACGCATGTTACTAAAAGAGTTATGAGTATACATGTGGACAGGGGGAGAGGGAGGCCAAAGAAAAGATGGATGGATTGTGTGCACAGCGATATGAAAGAAAAGGAACTTAGTGATAGTATGACGGTTGACGGGATAGAATGGAAGAAAAAAACGTGTTGCGCTGACCCCAAATATGATGGGACAAGGGCAGGTAGATGATGGGTAAAAGTGAAATACAAATAGCAAGATTTGACTTTTATTTCTAGTCTTATCATTTATAACCGATTGTTACTGAGTAAAACAAACAAAAGCCTGTCGTAACCTGTCATTTAGTTAGACTTCGCCTTAATCTAAAATTTTTCTATCGGATTCGGTTACGGTGCTCCATAACAACCCTGGTCTGAACAGGCCCTCGAGCCTTGCTTCCGTTCCTTTGTTCATCTTCAGCGCTCAACACTCTTGTGGATGCTAAACCTGATGATGACATTTTCGCGGACGAATGGAAGATCTTCTCAGTATTTCTGGAGTACAGTAAAATGTATATGAATGTCTTGTAGTGGAATATTTATTTGAAAATTTAGTTTTTTGTTTTCATCATCATCTTCCTAGTCTTTTCCTAACTAGCTTGGGGTTGGGTTCCTGTAACCAGATGCGACTGAATACCCGTGGGTAAATAAATAAACACCTCGAAGGTATCTTAGAGCCAAATAGCGTTAGGCTTTGTTAAAAATTTCTAGCAATTTTTTTAAAGCAGAGTTACCGCGGTCCTGGAACGCAAAGGTCAAATGAAGGAACACTTGTGGATTTTAGTCGATAATTTATCTGACAACCTTTCTTACTTAACCAAGAATCGGAAGTCATTTGATGATTTCCCATCTTAAAAAAAAACCGGGCCAGTGCGAGTCGGATTCGCGCACTGAGGGTTCCGTACAGACTTAGATATGAAAACAGTTCAATTTCCAAATGGAGTCTCAAAGATTTTTTCGACGTAACTACAAATTTACAGTTTTTAGATTTCTTACTTATGCTATAAAGCCTTGCTTCATGACAAATTTCAGGTTTCTAGGATTAATGTTATTAATAATTGAATTTAATATTATTTTAGTGTGAATTATAATTCCCTTGAGAGTGTCGAAATATATGTTTTTTGCATAAACGGCCATATCTTCTTTTTTCGTTAACTTACAATTTTGATTTTTTCACAGCTTCAAGGGACTGCAAACCTGAGTATATGGTTTTAACTTCGACTCGATACCTTAACGCGTTCCCGAGATAAAGGGTCTTGACAGACGGACAGACAACAAAGTGATCCTATAAGGGTTCCGTTTTTTCCTTTCTTGGTACGGAACCCTAAAAAGAAAGCCATTAAACCCCTTACGTGTTCCATGAGAAATAATAAGAACATAGATCTACACATTGATGGGTATTAACTCGTATCTCAGTTTACGCACATTTGAACACGCGCCTGCTCTGTTGGTTACACACTTCACACGAGTGAGGGATCTAATATGAATTTGTATGCTGTTCTGTCTTTGTGTAAAGATTTGCACACTTCGTTCATGTTTATTGTCTCTTGAAATATTATAATATGGATATTGTATTATGCTATTGAACGAGATTGAGTTAGGGTCTAAACACAGAAATTGGATGCGATGCGATATGACGCCGCATCGCAGACATCTGCGATGCGATGCGATGAGACGCTGCATCACAGACACGTACAATGCGATTTCGTGCGGCAAAGCATTGGTTCAGGTAACCATAAAATGTGCGATGCCAATCAATTCGCAAGTTCTTGCGATGCGTCGTTCGAGCTCATAAATTTTTACGATGTGACGTCGCATCGCAGTATGTGTTTGAGCCATTAAAGCCAGGAATTTTCTTTTGCTGAGTCTTTTTCCACCAAAAAGGTTTTCAGCCGTTGTTTTTGGGAAAAACAGTGAGCAGCAACAAATAAAACCAATAAATCGATGATAAAAATAATCTAATGTCACTAACTGTCAAACGCACATGACGGTTTCATATCTGATAGTTTGGTCAGTAGTTCACAGTTCTAATTGTCTTTATTTATATTTCAGATAAAACTGCGCGATGGCGAGATCACTGACCGACCTATCACGCTTATGAACTAGCACAGCAATAAAGCAAGTTCCTAATGTGCGTGGTTTCCATGTGAGGGTCTTCTCCAGGAGATGGACACACTCCACGTTGGCCACGGGCATAGCAAGGGGTCCAGTCGTAGTCAGTCACCGTCTACTGCCGACCTGGCGAGGGATCCTGCTGTGGTGACAGATGATGCCGTCATCAGGTCCAGGGTGCAGTCGCCTTCGACTGTTCATCATGTTGTCAGTGTGAGTAATATTAATATTTTTTTAAATTTACTAACTGACCCGGCTAATGTTGTGAAATGATGATGAAATCAAAACAAAAGTACTTCAAAAATGGGGCGTGGTGGTAGGAGAGTGAAAAACACTTTACGACCTTTTATGAATCCATCATCATCATTTCAGCCGAAAGACAACAGTGGACACTGTTGGACATAGGCCTCCCCCAAGTGTCACTACAATGAACAGTCCTGTGCGTCTCGCATCCATCTGATTACCACAACCCTTACCAGGTCATCGGTCCACTTTGTAGGAGGCCTTCCAACGCTGCGTTTTCCGGCACGCAGACTTTTAAGAGTTAGGAAAGATAAAAATCCCTTTTTGCAAAAAACACAAACAGTCCCTTTTTTTTGAGGATGGAGCGGGAAGTCGTATCAGACTTTTCCCGAATAAAACGACGCATGTGTCCATCAGTTGGCCTTTGCGTTCTAGGACTACGGGTTTCCTTTTTAGAAAGTCCCCGCGGCCCTAGCGCCGTTGCTTGCCGATTGCCATTCCCTCTCGTTACGAATCCCGACTTGAACCAGGGCCCAGCGCGAGAGGTCACTGCCTTCGATAACCTCCACGAGGACACGAGCAAACAGTTGCATACAGTGTTCTTCCTGAAAAGGCATCGAGCCTTTGAGTGTGATTATTGTACTTAATGTGTGTGCTTCAAGTGGCTATTAGACCCTATTTAAACTGGTCTTCATTTAATCTAGATAAGGCAAGCGATAAGAGAAGATCATTCATGCAGTAACATTGTTCTAATCAATGTGCGAAACAGTATTAATTGATCTACAATGTTGTTAGTCAGGTCTTGTGTGTCCTCGACAGCTAATTGGCGCTTCGTTGCAAATATGACTATAATATTAGACGTAATGGGATAATGAGTAGTTACGGCTGTTAGTTTATGTAACGGGTTGTAGTTCAGAGAGCCTATTCCGAGTGTTTAACGTAATCGCGATCGCGTTATTTCGAATTGTATAGAAAAAACGGACTCGCGCATCGAGGGTCCATACAAACTTACCTATGTAAAGAAATAGTTCGATTCCCGAATCGAGTCTCGAAGATTTTACCGAATCGCAAAAATGGTTTTTATTTTGTGACGTAACTACATTAGGTTTTCAGACTTTTTCCTTTATTTGTTCTATGAGACCTTGCTTTCTTGCCTTTCAGGATTCTAGATCAACGGGAAATACTCTATAGGCTTTGATTTTTTTGCGAGAATGAAAATGCTCTTTAAAAGGAGCATAAACTGCCTTATTTTTAGATTAGTTTAAAAACTTTGATTGTTTTACTGCTCTAAGGGGATAATAATTTTAGCCGTGTTTCTGAGAAAAAGGGTTTTGACTGACAGTCAGACGGTCTACAAAAAGATCCTGTAAAGTATTCGTTTAAAAAGGTTAAAAAAGGTCTTTACTATCACCAGACGCTGCTAATACAGTTTAGAACAAATTGACGTTTATTTTAACGCGATTGAATATGTTAAAAAACGTAGCCGCGTAGGTTTTGTAAATTGCTGTGATGACCTGCCAAAAAGACGAGTTTACATTTTAGAACTTTTTTTGTGATGAGAAATCATCCAATGACTTCTCCCACACTAGGGTGGAGCGTGAGGACGTGTCAGACTTTTTCTGACTGAAACCACAATTGTATTATTCAGTTGCCCTCTGCGTTCTAGGACCACGAGTTTCCCTCTTTTTTTTTTTTTTTTTTTATTTTTTTTTATTTTTTATTCTCAATAGGTTCGCGCTTGACCGCCATCTCACCTGATGGAAAGCGATGATGCGGTCGACGATGGAACGCGCTTACCTAATAAGATAACGGGATAAAATAGAGCATTTTGGTTCCGCTATCATTCGACCTGATAATACATTTAATTACAAGCTAATAGTTAATTATCCACACCAGTAATCCTCTAATATGTCAAACTAATGTTTCCCAGCGGACACATCTCCGAACTGTGAATTTATTAGCTAATTAAACTCACAGCCAAGCGCCGAGTGCCAGACACTATTTCAACTTGATCTCAAGGACAGAAATCTCTGATGTCTCATTAGTCATAAGTTCATAACTGAGGTCAATTCTCGTTCTTAAAAAAAAATTCAAATTCAAATCGCAGTATTTTCTCTACCTCAATCAATGTGAAAAATATGTCAAAATGTAGAGAAATTTGAAATTTACAGTATTACTAGCTGACCCGGCAAACGTTGTTTTGCTATGTGTATAATTTTTTTTTAATCTAAAATTAAAAAAAAAATAGATGTCCGATTCTCATAGATACCGGATAAGCACAAAAAATTTCATCAAAATCGGTCAAGCCGTTTCGGAGGAGCATGGCAACGAAAACTGTGACAGGAGAATTTTATATATTAGATAGCATATAGCAAAATTTTAGCGTTCTAGGTCCAAGGGTTTTTTTTTTCGGTGAGAATATCATTCAATGACATCCCTCGCTCTTGAGCGGAGCTAGTGTCAGACTTTTACTGACTAAAAATCCACTCCTGTTCCTTCGTCGCATTTCATACCGGGGCCGAGTTTTCTTTTCAGAAGCAAACCCAGAGTCGAAGCCTACTGGGGCCAAGGGTCGATAGATTTACAGCCACTTTCCTTATTATGTGTACAATTTGATGATCGTAAAGGAAAATGAAGTAGGTACAACAGTAGTTGACATAAAACGCGTCAATCAACGGTTTTAGTCATTACGCAGGTACACTAAATTGTCCTTAATTCAAATGATGTAGGTTACATTGCTCATGAAAATATTTAGTTAACTACAAAACAACAACTTTTCAGTGTTATCTAACAAACTTTCATCTACCATATTAGTGTAATGTATTACTGCGGTACAAAGTCCTAACTTTTTGCTACGTATGCAAACAAAGACTGTAAAGTATACAGGCACTCAAGTACTTTAAGTGCTTGCTAGCTTTTACACGTGGCATTGCTCACGAGGTCTTCGTTTTTCTAGATTAAAGCCTATGATAACTCATCCTTAGTGTCGTGAAAACAATAGCTGTCCCTAATACTTTTTCCTTACGTGAAGAATCATCAAATGACTCCTTTCACGCCTAGAGGTAGTGACAAACTTTAACTGACTAAAAACCGACCTGTGTTCCTTCAGTTGCCATTTGTTAGGGCCACGGTAACTCTTTCGAACACACCCGCAGCCCTGTCAGTGCAAATTTATTCGCTAAATATGTTGACAAAATCTATTTATATTTATTTAGTTGGTTTTCCAGTGAGATTTCCAGAGCACCTTAAGTAACGGCAGGTATCTTCACGCGGTTTCTCTCTTGAGGCCCATCACACAGGAGCCGTGTCTAATGTAAAATATAAACAAATTACATTTACCTTTCGTAGTCGGACCAGGGCCTCAAGTCTGCCATTACAATAGTGTCAGAATGGTCTATAATTGATTTCATAATTGTTAATTTTGATAAGTTTGATAATCTACTAATATAATGGCGTCATTATGACTTTCCAAGGGTCAACCACAGACACTCCATTGAAAGAAGTGGCATAGAATGGTAATCTCGTACATATTGACTAATGAATATCTGACGTATGCGGTAATCTGCTAAAATTTTTACAGTTCCTTTGATCAGTAACCTACCATTAGAACGTCATTGTGCAGTCATTGCTTTTATTAAGCTCGATGTTATCATTCTACCACAATTCTATTACGAGACCATTGACCGATCAATGATTGATCATTATGAATTAGCAGATTATGAACTTTTTGCAAAATGACAATGGGATCGTGTTGGAATGACGAATTTATAAAAATAGCAGACTTGGGCCCCAGTACTTCCACAGATTACAATTTTAAAAACATACAGAAAAGTAGTATGTATTAAGCGGGAACTACATTACACCGACGCATACGTGGCCCACACCTGATTTGTACATAGAATCGCGTCGTGTGGCGTGGTCTTAATGTAGCTCTACAAGTCTAGTTACCATATAAAATGTTTGGAGACCGACGCGTCCAGTTCGGCGTATATGGCCCATGTGTCCAATGTAACTCTACCTTTACTGCAGTACAAAGTGCAAGTATATTCGCTATATTTACAAACAAAATATTATGCCACCTGTGTACTCAAGTGCTATAAGTGGCAATGTGTTAATAAGTCCACGTGACACTCGTGAATGATCAGAGGACTTAGAGCGAGTTTTTTTTCGCGGTAACATAAACTTGACTTATGTCAAATCGTATGGGAAAATTTTACCCTTATTGTCACCAGACAGGCAAACCTCTGTGTGTCATTTTGCGGATCGCCCTGAGGACACGGTGGAGCATACGGTGGAAGTTTAGTTCGCTTGGGCGGAGCACTGTCGTATCTTCGTAAAGGCGATCGGCGGCGACTACCTCTTGCGTTCGGCTTTGGTTTAAGCCATGGTCCAGAGAGAGAGGGAATTGGAAACGGATACCTTCTTCTGAAGCAATAAAGCGAGCGAAAAAGATGGCCGTAACCGTGAGGGAACAGACATCCTCACGCCCCAGCTGCCACCGAAGTAGACCACCCTGGGCGTCGGGACTCGCAAGGCGATTTCCGGCCACCATAGGCGCGGGATTGCTAACAACGAGCAATGGTATCTCGCCGTCCCGTAAGAACCAAGCCAAAAAAAAGAATAAAAAGACTTTTTCAATTCGAACAAAAAGTGCTTGCGATTAGCGCCTAAAAACAAACAAACAAATTCCATAGCTTTATAATTTTAGTATTATAGATTGACGTTTACCTTAACGCAATCTATTACGTTAAAAATCTCTCACAAAGACCACTGCTTGTCAAGTTTCATTACCACCTTGAAATAACTTATTATAAGGCTGGGAATGCAGGTAGTACCTTAATGTATTTTTTAGCGTATCTGTTTTTATCAGGGAAGTAAATAATATAAACAAAGACGAGACGCTGCTTTGTGAAAGTTGTGTAGACTGCATGAGTCATTTTGATACTGGGACTTGTCGACAATATAACAAGGAACTGCAGATGTTATCTAATAGATAATACGTTAATTACTGTTCCTGCTTTTCCTAACCTATCCGGAAAAAGCGGAGGGTATTTGTACTACTCTCAAACTTAAACATTAAAGTTTACGTTCACGAGACTTAAACTTCAGCTCCGTCAGAACAATACACCTAAAGATAACACCATTGTTCACAAGTACCGTTTGTTTGCACCAGACGTTTGACCTACGACATTATGAAATAGAAAGTACTTTAGTCTTTAAAAGGCTTACAGTACCCACATACAGTCAACTGCACGTTCAAGTAACTATTTGAGTTTAACTGTGGTTTGTTACGTAGGCCTCAGCCTACGATCCCCTCGGCAGGATTATCCAAAAGAGTTACCGTGGGCCTAGAACGCAAGGGACACTGTTTTAGTTAATACTTAGTCTGACTCTCCCTCTCGTTCACCCAGAACGGAAAATTCAAAAAAAGGTACGAGTTCCGTAGCTGTGTTATTACAACCGTAGGGGCCCAGCAAAGTCGACGCCCGTTACACAGGAATTTTCGAAAGATATAATTCTTAATTCTCTGTTGTACACAAAAATACATATAACATAGTTCACGGTGATATGACTAACTCAACAATGACTTTGAGTGATGACTTGATCCTGGTACGGATAGGGCAACAGTAGGATACAGGTAGGTTTTAGTCAATAAAAGTCCATCACGCCCAGTTGCCCTTTGCGATTCAGGACCACGGTACATCCTTTTTAAAAAATCACATGGTGTTCTGCTACCAATAAGGTCCGTTTTCGTACAACAAGTGTTAGTAATAAATGCGGCTGATAGTATCTACTCTCTAATTATGTAGGACGAATATTGATGCGAACGCCCCTTAACCTAGATTCAACAGCTATAAAGAAACCTAGGTACCTAGGTCGTATAAAATGTATTAATGTCTGTTTGGTAATAAGTTGCCGTTGAATGGAATTGAATGAGTTTTGCAATGGTTTATGATTGAGAAAGGTGTTAGTAGACATGCGATATGTAATCCCCTTGGGTGTCGTTAGCTTATGGAATCATAGTTACGTTATTCCAATCATATACATAAGTGTGATCATGCCTGTCTGTGTGGTAATTAGAAACTGCAGAAAATCATCTGTATCTTTTTTTTTAAGTAGGTCCTTTTTCACTCGCCTATCGTCAACATCGAACATGGTTTAAAAGCTTGTTACTTCATCTAACGCAATAAACGCGATGTTTGATGAAGAGGCAACGCTAAAAAAGAGAGATAACGCCTGAAAATTCTGTTAAAATTTCGTGATTTACTCGAATATTTTACGAAACTTGTTCTAGAAAATACGTGCTTTTTTTTAAACCCTTAGAAGTTTTTGAAAAACCTTGTAAGGCGTCTATTGTTATACTTTTTCAGTTTTTAATTTTTGAGTAAATTGTGAAGTGTTAGATTTTCGGAGGTCTTTACTGGTTGGTTTTTACACAAATTTGTAATAACGTCATAATCGCGTAAGAGCGTATGAAAAACAGTGAAAATTTATGTCGAGTTGCATCCCCTTAAGGTGGGAAATCATCAAATAAAATCTTTTCCGCTCTAAGTGGAGCGAGAAAGAATATCAGACTTTAACCGTCTTTTAGTCAGTGTTGAGGTAACTCCTTCAAAGAATCCTGCAGATTTGTGTCTGTCTTAGTTTAATATCTGGATAGTGAATAGTCATTGATATCCTGTCTGTACTATCCAAAATCACATCTAGCCAAGATATGATTTTAGTCAGTATTCCTTTTGGACAAGCTTCGATAACTCCGGTAGAATTCTAAACGGTGACTCCTACTCTTCTCTCCAAGTTGTTTGTAAATCTTCTGGTAAGCTCTGGAAGAACTTATTCAATACTACCTACCTATACGTTTTCTGCTGATAGGCTACGCGAAGTAGCTAGTCCTTAGAAATTATAAAACAAAGTCACCCATCGCATCTGTCTGTTTGTTCGCGAAAAACTCAAAAACTGCTAAACGTATTTTCATGTGAGTTTCACCAAAAGACAGAGTGATTCATGAGAAAGGTTGAGGATACTTGCGTATTATAGTGAAGATTTTTAAATGATTTTTAACACCTGTGCAAGCGAGCAAACTCAGATACAAAGTTAGTCATAAAATTTAACTATACATTTGAATACCTCAATCATGTCAATCAATCTTTTGACATGATGCTCGAGCACACGTCCAGTTATCAATCATCATCATTGCCATATATAAATCCATTTGTCATAGCTATTGTCTGATTGATAAATTATAAGTTTGAAGAGGATTATTAAGAGACTATAAATCAAGTCAGTCTATCGCAGTCCATGCTTGGATGTAGGACTTTTCTAAGTTGTGCGCATGAAGCTTTAATTGGGTCTTGGTTAAGAAGAATACGATGTTATTAAAGGATTATATATTCATCCTTATGTGTAATAAAACAAAGTTGACAAAAGTAACTTGGGCGAGACGCTAGTTGCTGCAATAGTGAAATGATCATAGTATGTAATTAATTGTTTTTTATAAGTTCTAATTAAAGAGAAATCCTATTTCAACCGGATTCAATATAAAAGTTTAACATTTGTTTTAGAAATGAAATACATTTTGATCTTAGCAATAATCTTACAGTTATGGTAGTAAGGACACATCGATGACTTATAGTGAATACCTCGTAACTGCGAAATACGTAACTTTTCAGAAGGCACAAAAATCCAAACCAGACCTTTATTAGCACGTAATTATAATGGGCTTCTACGTGTTTTATTCAAATATTTAAAACTATTGATTTATTTCAAACGCTTGTTTCTCTTGTTTTCCTTTTTTTTCACAAGTTTTGACGCACCATTGCGAAGATATCACACTAAACTGACTCTAGCAAAGTATGCATTCGACATCGTAGATGGCGCTACAAGTATTAAATCAAAATTTTGCATGATTACAAGATTATGCGCTACGAGCTTTTCTTTACAGAAATATAATAAAACAAAAATTACATAAAATTGCGTACCGAGGTTTTGACTCTAAGCCATCGACATACAAAACCATTTCAATTAACTGCACATATCTCTGTATTTATTCTTTCATTTAAACATATAAATAAATTGTAATAAAACACAATGAATTAAGAGATAAAAGGGGATTGACCAACTTCTATGGGACTTTGGCCACTTTTAAACAATCAGTTCAGCCAATAATATATGATTGATTTAATAGTTCATATCAGTAAGAATGAAGATATAAACTTAGTTTTGTATCAAGATTTATATTTAGATAATTTTTAACATTTTATTGAAATTGGTTATGCGTGAAATAAAACTTGCTTTTCTTATTAAAATATATTTATTAATCTGATTCGTATGTAATTAGAACGTCGTCAAGGAACTGGGCAGGTGGATTAATACGTTCCTGATACCTTGCCCAGCTTAAAAACCAAATAATTGTCATTATATGTGCACAACAACCTACTGTTCTACGGCCCACCATACAGTTGCAGCAATATTGTTTTATGGCTGCCCTCCCTTCAGTATTACTGTCATATAATATATATACAAAATATGTTTTCCTCCTGACATGTCTGCTCTGTATTTTCCCACGCAATAAGCTGCAGTTGACCGAAGGGAGCGGGAAACCTTCCAGTAGGCTGCTGGCAGTATTTCTACACAACTCAATGGTATAGGAACCATCGCCTCTTATATGTTCTCCATAGTAGGAACGTGCTTGTTTTAATTGATACGTTCCACATGCAATTAATATTAACTCATTATATTCCAGCCTCGGAAATGATACATTATGTATGTTTACATCTATGGATAGAAAATCTGTTCGCCGTCTATTTAAATTATTTTCATTAACAAAATCAGCAAGAGAATTGTTTCTGTACATATTTTCATTTATTATCTCTAGTATTTGCGCTGCATCCTCTCTGTCTCTAATTCTTTGATGAAATCTATTTATTAAAGCTGCTGCTATGCGAAAGTCTGTCATGGCATGTTTTGATGCTCGATTAAAGAATTCGTGCCTAAGCAATTTGAATGATTGTTTAAATATGCCATTTACGGCTTCAATCACCCATCTACAAACTGTGACAGCTCTCGACTTATTAGCAGCAAGGGTTGATAACTGAGTTTCACCTTGTTGTAAGGATGCAGGCATATGAGTTATGTAATTACATTGTCTCAGCAATGGCACAGAATCTCTAAAACCCCTATCCAGAACAAATACATCACCTGCTTGAAAATAACTCCTTAGTGGTTTTGTTTCTTCATTAAACTCATTTATTATTATATTTGCATCTGATGTTGTAGCTGGATAGGGGCCCAATACATCTATAATGTATCCATCACAACAAACCATAAGTAAAGGCTTCATCAAGTTCCTATACTTGTGTAAAGAATAAGTGTCTTTTTGGTACATATAATTTGATGATTTTTGTACATACAAATATGTTCCATCACTTATTACAATAGGTTGCCTATTTTCACCCCCAAATAAACCATTAGGTATTAACAAATTCCTTTCTGATATTTGTGTTCTTGTTATATGATCAATTCCTAAGTTGTTTGGAACAAATACGCGTTCTATTATATTTCGAGCTTGACCCATTAACCTCATTAATGTAGTGCGAGGTATATTTAAAAGTGTTGAGATCCTTTGATCACTATCACCCGTTCGCAATTTGATAAGATAGGCAGCAAGTGCTAATTTATTTTGGCGAATATTTTGAATTTCTGGCAATTCTAAAAACAGTTGTCCAAATTGCTCTTTGTTCAACCCAATCCAATAATGGCAAAGTTCATCTGACATTGTTTCTATATTAGTAAAATCCAGGATTAGCTGTCGCTCATTTACAAATGTTGCAAAATCCTGGATGTGTTCTGCATTAAAACTATGAATGGGTGACTGGATATCAGATAGAACTTCCCAATTATTGCTGTACAAATGTATTGAGCAAATCCTACAACTTTGTGGCACATAGAATTTATAATCCACAAATAACTTTACCCTTAGCCATTTAGGGACAGCTAGCCTTTGGGTTGAATGACATTCAGGATAAAAACAGCAGCTTTGAGTGGCTGATGCTCTGGTATACAAAGGCAAGTTAATAGTTGTTCCATCCAATGCATGTCTTTCAGCCTCAATGGAACGTACCGCAGCTCGATCTACTCGTTGCCAGCAGGTGTGACAGATCTGGTCAGATCCATGCAACTATAACAAAATAAATAAATATAAATCAGAATTAATAATAAAAAAAAACTCCTTGCCCAACAGTGGGACAGTACAGGATAGTTAAAATAAAATGTGTTCAGATGTCATATATACACAAAACCAAGGCACACAAACTATGTTCAAATGCTGATCACCTCCGGAGTAACCAATATAAGTTTATAGACTAACTCGGTCACTATCGTTAATGTTATTTATTTATTTATTAAACTTCATGCAACATAAAGTACAAAGGCGGACTTAATGCCTAATGCTTAATGCTTAATGTTTTATAATTTATCAAGGGATATTAAAAACAAATGGAATGGTGCGGATATAAACATCAATATATGCCAGCTTGTTCAGTTTATGTTCCAGTGTAATTGTGTGTGTGAATTTAAGCAAAACTGTGGTGACAAATAATTTACAATTTGTTGTATATTGTAAATGGGTATATTAAATAAATAATTATATAAAATACTTACTTGACGCGGAGCTATTTGTTCCATCACCATATTCCTAATACGTGATTCTCTTTCTGTCTCAGTATGCAGCCTATGAGATCTTGCCCGTAACAATGAGCATCCACAGCAGACACAAATACTTCGACGATGACCACTACTACTAGTTGTTGGTTCATTTATTATTTGCATCCTCGATTGATGAATAGCCACGGACCAGCAAGGATGGCAAACTAAACTATCATCTTCAATCTAAACAAACCAAAGTATAGATATTATTAATATTAGAACATAGATATTGTTAATGATATTAAAATGGTAACAGAAACTTACCAAACGAGGAGCAATCCAGTGTTGTACAATTGACCGCACATCCATTAGAGTAAGACTATGTCTCCTCCTTTGAAATAAATCGCTTCCACAATTAACACAGCGCTGCGTTGTCACTTCATTCGGCATCAGATCACCGTGAGCAAACACGGGATCCAAGTCCACGAGGTCCACATTAAAGCCGGGGTTATCGTTTGGGCGAGATACGGTGTCCGTAGATGTGCTAGGTTCGTCATAAATACAAGGTTCAGGGTCCATGGAAGTGCCAGGGTCGTCAAGAAGGGAAGAATCAGAATCCATTTTGAAACAGCCAAAGTAATCGCAATAAAACTTATAAAAACAACACTCACGATGCAAAGAAACAAAGCGAATGATAACTGTCTTTTTGACAATGAGCACAACATTTTTAAAGTATTGTGTTGCAAAATAAAAAAAAAATTAAATCGATACATATGAAATCGATTTTTGTGTTATAAGTTATTCATGTATAATGCACTCTTCAATTTATTATTTATAAGTCTTAATCATTTATATCGTTTATTAGTATGTTTTTAATAATTTGATTAAATGAAAACTATGTGAAATACAGTAGAGATAATTGCACTACATTTTAAATCGATTTGAATTTATTATTTATGAAGTTTTTGTTTGGCAACACTGAAGTCAAATTCAAAGCCAAACTACTTGTTCACTCATAACAAATACAAAAAAAAAGTAGAATTTTTACAGTGTTAATTCATACAAAGTTATTAGCATCTGACATTTACTAAAATATAATTAAAATTATTGGTTAATTACATTTTTATATAGCAGCGTGTTTAAAAATGGCCAAGGTAGGACAATGTCCTTTATCACTCTTTTATGGATTCATTAGATTTATGGTTACAGACTGCTTAATCAGTCAGTCTACCAGGGTTCATAATAAATAAATAAAACATTTACCAGTGCATTTATTATGTTTAGAAACGAAGTAAAGGATAAACCACCATACCTTTATAACACATTTTGAGTAGTAAATATGTCGTTTAATCAGTGATCTACAAGGCCAGGTACAACCAAATACGAACGCAGTTCATATGTATTGCATTTTAATTGACAGCCTGTATAAAGAGCCGTAGAATTCTTAAAAAGAATTGCTGCGTAGCCAACTGTGCGAAGTTCAGAGCGGTCAAGATAGTTCGGCCGTACTGTATCTGTTCATATGTTAACTTCCATATTCTTAATTACAGGAACCATCATCAAGCACGTCGTCTCGGCACGGCGAGAGGGCACACCATGTCAAGTCTCACTCCAGAGACTTGGGCAACAGTCCACTGTCAGCCAACACCACAGGAAACAGTTCTAGAGAGTAAGCAGAGAATACCCTTTATCTTTAAATGGTATTATACGCTTTGTACGAAATTGCTTTTTTTGTACGTAAATGGCTTTATACGCATGGGTTTAGCTGCTAACCCATGCTAAAAGGGGCCCAGCAGGGTCGAAGCCTACTGGGGCCATGGGTAGTGTAAAAACGAAACCCGGGGCCTTGGGACGAAGGCAAAGAAGGAACAGGAGTGGGTTTATAGTCAGTAAAAGTCTGACACTATCACTTGCTCCGCCAAAGAGCGGGATTTGACATTAGATGATTTTCCCACCTAAAACAAAAATGCTAAAAAAACTACGCAACAGATTTTGATGTGGTTTTCACTATGGTCCATTCACATTAAAAAAATAGTGTCACATCAGTGCTACTGCAAATTAAAGGCGTATTCATACTGGGGTCAAAATTTAACCATTAATATTAAAATAAAAAAATATTACACGTTAAGTAATCATAATGTCAGGTTTTCATTTTTATAAAACTTTACAAAAGATGCGACCGTACTGTCTGAACTGCTTACATCAACTGATCAATGTGAATACGGCTTTCTAATTAAAAAAATAAGAAAAGAAAAAACGTTTATTCGTGCTTCTCACGATCGCATAAATTAAGAAAAATAAAATCTGTGCGAGACCAAAAAAGCGCCTACATTCGCGAATGACGGTCGTGTTTATCAGCTGACGCATCACTGCGACTCAGTAGTCACTGCATGTATGACTGCCAGTGGCAGTCAGTAGTCACGGGGTTTGCCTTGTGCATATTTTTTAGGATTGGATGGGACTTAAAAACAATTTGCGAAAAGTGTGTGTAATCAAATGATAAGGCAAAACCAAACAACATTGCAAAGATTTGTCATCAATGTTATTCTGTCCAGTTTATCTATTCTAGCATATCGCTAATGCATGACGACGTAGTTACATACTTCCTGCAAACCAAAACACGACTATCCTTTTTAAAAGCATTATGATTGTGATTTAGGCATATTTTTTTGACGTATTAAGTCGTAATTATGTACAACCAATAATACTGTCCAGGCATGGGCAGCATGATTTGTTTATATAAACTTTATGTATAGTGGTGGTACATAGGCGGACTTAATGCAACAAGGCATTCTCTACCCGACAAGCTTAAAGAAGATTACCCTGTTTTAGCTGTGGACAATAAATAGATAATAATTGAAATAGAACTAATTAACTGCCATTATAGAGCGGTAGTGGCCGAGTGTTAACGGCCCCGACTTAAGAGTTGTAGCTCGCGGTTTCAAACCCAGCCAGACGCATTACTTTGTGTAACTTATTTTATCACCACTGCTCTCAAAACGGTGAAGGAAAACATTGTGAGGAAACCGGCATGTTCAAGAACCAAAAATTCGAAGACATGTGACATTCACCAACCCGCACTGGGCACGCGTGGTGGATTACGGCCCTTTCCCTCTCCTAGAGAGGAGGCCTGAGTCCCAGCAGTGAGAACATTAAAATCGGCTGATTATGCTAAAGTCATCATGATTCCGTTGTTATAAAAATATAGCGCTGAACAGGACGTCTAGCTCTGTCTGTTGTTCATGATATGGGGCACGTCTCGCTATGCTCTAGGCCAGGATGACGAACTTTTGAGTATTAGAGAACGCGTCACTAAATATTTGAAAAAGTAATAATGTGGTTATGACCTGCTGCCTAAAAATCTTGATTAAACTGTATGTTGCTTAATTTGCATCCCAAAATTCATATACCGTAATATAATATTTACAGTTACTTGTTTATTTAATTAAATAAATGTTAAAGTTAGTGTGATTAATGCTGTTTTTAATTACCTAGATTTTTAAACATAAATGGTGTACCTAAATTATTTTTTATGCCACTATTCGCGTGTCACTATAATACCGCGGTCACGAAAAAAACCGCGTAGGAAGTTCTATAATTTGTAATATGTTCTATAGTTTTATAAAGCTGTATGTGTTACCTATAGACGGAAAGGTCCGAAATAAATGTTTATTATTATTATTATTATTATAATAGTGGTCACTGATCGCTTTGTTTTCTCCACTCAGCCTGGAAGACTCGCCACAAAAGAAGATACTTCCACTGATAGCGCCGGGCGACTATTCCGGCACGGTGTACAGTCCCAACGTGTCGTACGCGCTGTCCTCCGCCGATGAGTATGGATCGCCCGCTTACAGAGGTACATGCATATAATTTAATATTTAATGTTTAATTAGGGTTACGGCGATTGTTTGAACCAGGAACACAGGTAGGTTTTTAGTCAGTAAAAGTCTGACATTTCTCACACTCCAACCAGAGCAGGAGAAGTTAGATAACCACCTCAAAAAAAAGATTAATATTTAATGGCCCTTTATTCTGAGGCACGGGGATGTCACGAAATGTGGGTTTAAAGTCCCGCAACTTACATTAAAAAGGGAAGACCCTCCAAATAGATGGATGTTGTATCTGGTCCGGGCAACTGCCCGATGAGTTCGGGCTGTTGTATATGCCGTAGTTAAAACTGTTAATTGGTCAAAACTAGTTTTAACTGCAAGCTTTCATGAGAATTTTGACTACTTTAAAATTGTTAACATTCACTCAAAAATATAGAGTAAAACTGGTAGTTTTTGTTTTATCATTTCATAAAAACAGTAGGGATTCTATGTACTTATTGATGGCTAAAGCGTTGCGTATTTTTTTAAATAACCAAACAAACGCGTTTTAAACTGAAGCCAGTCACAACAATTTTTTTGTAATTAAGAGTTTTGGCTGTAAAATATATATTATATTTATATCGCTCAGAGAACTTTGATTAAACTATTTACGATTTTGAGTAAGTGATTTACTTACTGCTAAGACTAATAATTTAGTGCTAAATAAAAAATGTATAAAAGAATTGAAGTAGCAAAACTAATAAAAAGAACGTTTCTATAAATAATATTTAAAACGCGACATCCAGTACCCCATCTCTATATTTTAAAAAAGATAAAAGTAATTTAAATAACAAAATTTTTTTTGGCGTTTCAGGTCAAGATGGGGACTATTCAAATCAAGGTAATTACTTAAAAAAATATAACCGGTTAAAAATAGGTTAATCCTCATAGTAGACAAAGTTTAATATATTAAAAATAAAGTTTAATACCAACAGTCCACGACAAAATGCTGAAATATATATCCTATAAGATTGCCAATTTGTAGAAAAAATAGTAAAAGTTTTCAAAAAGCACCAAATCTGTTTATGATCTGCCTATCAGCAAAAATGTCCCTATACATTGCTCTAAATAGCAGTTTTGTAACGATAACTTACCTTCTCATTAAATTAGAATGTATAAATATTAAATTGACATCATTTTCCTACTGATAACAAACAGTAACATTGGTTAAATAAATTCGTATCAAACATTTAATTTAGTTTACAATTAGACTTTGATTAAACCACAGTAAATAGTGCTAAATTAAGAACAATGACAGTTAATTATTATAAATAGTGATGAAATAGGTATATTTAAGTGTATTGTAATGTGATCTTACATAAGGAAAATCTGTGTTGGCAATATATGGTTAATTTTTAACTGATATTGTTACAGAAATAAAATAATAACTTTAGTGATTGAAGTATATTGACCTTTAACTGGTTTACTAGGCAAACAAATGACATTTAAGTCAAGTGTGATGCGACATCAGTAGAGAATTTTACAGTATATCAATATTTATGACAAAAAAAAAAGTTATGAATTCCAAAAAATGCTTAATATCCCGCAGTACATTAGTAACTAGTTCATGTACATGGATATCAAGCAGAAAAGCGTCACAGAACAAATCGAGCCGTATAGTAAAAGTGACACTATCAAAATCGACTGTGTAAACACAGAAACGAACTAGCTTCACAACTGCTAGGGCCCGGGAATTTCACTTTATCCAGATTAAAAAGACAGTGTTCAGGAGCTAGTGGAAAGATTCCCAAGGAGATGTCAGCAAATCGTAGGGGCCCAGCAGGGTCGAAGCCTACTGGGGCCACGGGTAGTGTGAAAGCGAAACCCGGGGACCTGGGACGAAAGCAAAAAACAGGAGTGGGTTTTTAGTCAGTAAAAGTCTGACACTATCTCCCGCTCCGCCCAAGAGCGGGATTTGTCATAAGATGATTTTCCCACCCAAAAAAAAAAAAAACTTAAAATTGAGGGATGCGTCGCTGGACAAATCTACTCACCACATCAAAGACAAATTTTCACATTGAATTATTGCTTCCGAAGCAGATTGCCAGTTAGCATTCGATAAAAAGAAAATAAAATGAATTACAAAAGCAATGGCACTGACTTATCAATCTAATGAGGAAGGCGTACGGCGTAAAGGCTTACGTATAATAATATACACCCACTCGAAACCGGGGCGGATCACTAGTATTGTATAATCAATCATCATCATCATCATCATCATTTCAGCCGAAAGAAGTCCACTGCTGGACTACATAGGCCTCCCCCAAGTGACGCCACAACGACCGATCCTGTGCGTCTCGCATCCATAATCAATCAACTGTGACATAATTACTACCGTAACGATCAAGTTACCACTTTGTCTATGAATATTTCCTTTGTAGTGTTTCAAGAACTTCCTCACATAGTGTCATACAATCGGGCATCGCCATTCGGTTTCAGTGTAATTCCAATTTGTCGTAGAATTTGATGATATAAAACATTATAACATGATAAAGCTCGAAGGTAGTGTTTCATTTTAACCATTTAACTGCTTGCATCGGAATCGTCCGACGAGTGTTTACGTGTCTTATTCGCCAGGGTCGTCTGTTAACGACGATACTCCATCTCGTTTACCTCTTCAATCTCCATAAGTTGACGGGCCTTGGTTGTCGGCTTAGTTGACGGGGGTTGGTCTAGTAGTTTGTGGCCCTGACTGCTGATTCAATTCCCACCCAGGACAAATGTTTGTGTGATGAGCATGATCATTTGTTCTTTGTCTGGGTGTAATTTATCTATAATATGTATTTATTTTGAAATATATAAGTATGTTTATCAGTTGTCTAGTACTCTTAACACAAGCTCTGCTTAGCTTGAGACTAGACGGCGTTGTGTGATAGTTGTAGAAAAAAAAAAGTGACGGAATAGCTGACGAAATGGAGTATTTGGTCGTGTATGTTCGACTCTGGCGGAATAAACGCAAGTGTTTGGCGGATATATCCGACGTAGGCGGTAAAAAGGTTAAATGTAAACTTCAACAGGAAAATTACTAATTTATAAAGTGAAACAATGCTACTGTTTATATGATGGATCTTCCTCTGTATATATGTGTATAAATAAATATCTGAATAAGTGCTGTAGGTCATGGACCAATTATTCAACCAAAGCCACGCACACCTATATGTCTAAAACTCGACAAATGAACTCTCTATAATGCCTCTAAAAGGAAGATAAATAAACATTTTGTCCATCAATAAAAATGTACGTGTTATTCGAAGACGAGAGCGACGGCGCGAACGTGACGTCATCGAAAGCAATGGCGGCCATCGCACACCTCAACACTAAGATCGAGCGAACCAAGGACCTCATACGGCTGGAGCAGACTATACGGGATGGTGAGATATACTATACGATTCTTATTTTAGTTGCGTTTAAGGTCTTGGACGGAGGAAGGCTGCTACTCCCTCTCGCTCCGAGTGGAGCGAGAGATGTATAAAGACAACATAGCAAACAACAACTGTATAACAACAACGGCAACTGTATAAGTCAGTAAAAAAATACTCTCCGTTAATATTTTCTGATCTCGCCACTAGCAGCTCACGGGTTTCTTTTTTTTAAAGAGTTACTGCAGGGAGGAGTTAATTGATGATATGATTTTCACCTGAAGTTTATTAATTAAACTAACTAACTATATGTGTTCAAAATATTGTGTAAAACTATCTGTATTAGAAAACTACTAAGAAGAATGACCTCGTTTTTTTTAACTAACGGGGGTGATAAAACGTTTGTGATCAGGGTGCCCAGTGCGCGATTGAAACGTTTATGACATTCGGTGCTCCGATTGGCCCGCTGTAAGCTCTTAACCAATCAGAGAGCTAAACGCGGTAAACGTTTCTGTCGCTTTAACGTAAAAACAACTCGAACTCGGCGTTCAGATTATTTGAGATCTTTTGGTGCTGATATGAAAATCTGTAGACGTAGAACTGCATAATAAGCGTCAAATTGCCTGGTGTTAATCTTTACACATTATAAAACTGCGTTTATTTGCGATCTTTCGCGGTAAATTAAAAAACTACTGGTTAGATATTCGAATAGGCCGAGTTTTTTTTGAGGAAGTAGGTTTAGGTGTATAATTCATGCATATTATAGAAGTGAAAAGCCGAGAGTCGAGAAATCTGAGACGGATTTACCCCTGAGTTTGTTTCGGTGTTTCTTCTCAGGTTAGTCAGCTAGGAAACACCGGCCTCGTCTAGTTCAAAATGACAAAAAAAAAAAAAATTGACGTCTGAAAGTTTTTTTTTTAAACCTATTTGCAAATTTTTTGCGGTGCACACGCACAGCGGGCACGGAGTCCTATACTATGACGTAAAGCCGATCCGGATCGGACGTCGGGAACGGGAGTTATTGCCGAACAATTGATGAAAAAGGTGATTTTTTATGTAAATTTCGAAAACAAAATATCATTTAGAATAACCATGAAATATTTCAGACAACGTGAACGAGTACCTGAAACTAGCAGCGAATGCGGACAAACAACAACTGCAGCGCATCAAAGCAGTGTTTGAGAAGAAGAACCAGAAGAGCGCGCTGTGTATCGCACAGCTGCAGAAGAAGCTGGAAGGATACAACAAGCGCATCAAGAATTGGGAGGTGAGAATATTATTCATGTATTTTGTTAAAGGATTTGTTATAACTGGCGCTAAAAGTACTCACTTAGTAAACTGCATTTTTTGGGCTCTGAATAAAATTCTATTCAAAATCAACCCTCATGATGCCGGTTCATAAACTACAAAAATGTGGACATATTGTCATGAAGCGACATCTATAGCGGCACACTTCTCTTTCGGTTCGGGCACGCTCAGCACAACTGTATTGTGTTTCTGTAATCTTTGTTTATTATTTTGTGTTGTTTCCTCGCATATTGCCGGCGTCGAATATATTCTATTCTATAACAACAAAAAAATACGAAACACTGCATCGCGCAATTAGAGATCTCCGCACGATTTGAACATATAAAATAACCCGAAATTATCTACCGGCCAGATCAGACAAATAGTTTTCAATAAAAATCATTTTTTAATAGCAAGCTCCATTGTCACAAAAAATTTGCATTGTCATTTGATTTAGTTAGGCATGCAAAAATTCAGATAAATCGGTAACCACGAAGTGAATGAAATTTAATTTGCAAGATTTGATTACAGACATACAAACATCAGGACAGGTGAAACTAAATGAAAGCTTGTAATAAATCCTTCCATTTCAACGGAGGTATGTGGGTGGGAATTAACACCCTTTACTGCATACTTCTAAAGACATTTTGTTTCGTTTGACAAGCTTTCAACACAGTGAGAAAGCAGCGTAGTAGTCGCTCGCGCCCCAAGCACCCGTTATAACCAGAGTTCGGAATTAGGTAGAGTTATTCATATGATATATATTCGTACTTGCATCGAAATGTTGATATTAATATGGATCTTTCAGGGATTTCTAATAAAAAATCTCATTTGGCCAACAATATTACAAATAAATAACAATAAATAACTCAGATAAATAAAAAAATATTAGTAGTATTTTTCATTGAAAAAGCTATCAATCTCTCTACGTCAACTGAGGTAAACTTAACATTTATACACTTCCTGCTCCTCGTCATGAATGCAGGGAGAAATGTTTTCTGCTATATTTTTGAATGTCATAAGAAAAAATCTGCTCTTTAAAATTAATCTCGGGATTTGAGGCATATCCACTTTATTCTTTCGCTGTATGAAATCGGTGTAAGTACATAAATAACTCTACCTAATTCCGACCTCTGGTTATAACTAGTCTCGAGTTAGGCCCAAGTCTGAAGTACCTAACCTACACCCACGTTCTCCATTTATAATTAAAGTCTAACATAATAAGAAGCGAACCTTTGATCATATCGCCGCAAGAACACTCCTTTGTGGAGGTGGTACTTTTTAATATATTCCACAACTATCACACAACGCCGTCTAGCCCCAAGCTTAGCAAAGCTTGTGTTATGAATACTAGACAACTGATAAACATACTTTTATATATATATCTAATTACATACATATTATAGATCAATTACACCCAGACACAAAACAAATTATCGTGCTCATTACACAAACATTTTTCCTGGGTGGGAATCCAACCCACGACCTCCGATATAGCAGTCATATCTCTTTAGGACGGTATTAATGTAGTTTATAAATAATCTCACAACAAAAAACCTTAAGTTTCAATTTCAAAATCCCTTTAAGCATTGGACTCCAAGTAAGTGACTTACCAACAGAATCTAAAATAGCCGTTTCAACAGCATGCACTGTATTTTGCTGTAGGATGCACTCCATATGTATAATGCTAGCTTAAGGAGTGCCCACTAACTATTACCATGCTAGGAACGTATCAATTGCGGATAGACACGACAGGAACAACTATGCCCACTAGATCGTTCCGTCACCGATCTACACCGTCGCGTACCATGCTCGGAGTAAGTCAGAAAATGGTGGATGGTGTTGATCGGTACCCGAACTGTCGGGATACTAGAACAACTAGTGGGCATAGTCTCATTCTTGAACAAAACTTTTTTTTTGACATGCTTGACTGCAATCCCACCTGATGGTAAGCGGAGATGCAATCATTAATGGTCAGGCGCACTAGTTTATTAAGAGCCTATTCACTCTAGCCTTGAAGACACCTAAATTATAGTTGGATGGGAAGACCGCAGCAGGCAAATTGTTCCAGTCCTTCAATGTACGCGGTATAAACGACGAAGCGGAACGCTTAGTCCGGACCGTTGAAGTTTCAACAATTCAAGGGTGGATACTCGCCGTTCGTCGGGTTGTCCGATGGTAGAATCAACTCATGCAATTCCCGCGCACACTCTCCAAAATGTAACCTGTAAAATACCGATGGCTATCCTGCGCCGGTGCTCGAGGCTTTGAACTAAGAATATTTCTTTGCCTGACGTTCCTAACACGGTCATGGTATAGTGGTCAAGGCGGAATCAGACGGTCCATTCGAAAGAATGTTCACTCGAGTGCGTGCTTCAATTTTTCTTTCATTTCTATGTTCACACAGTTTAGCTGGAATGTCATAGAAATGATTCACCTACTCTTTTCTTTTAATATGTCGTCGAATGACGTCGTGCGTCCGGGAAATAGTTGTCTGCTATAGAACTCAAGATGAAATGGGCGAACCCGAGTGAACATTCTCCTTGTGTTCAAACTGTTCACTGTTTTTTTCATTTGGTGTAGGAGTGAATGATGCCGTATACCAAAATCAATCAATCCACTAATGAATTCACTCAAAACTGTGTGGTTATTTCATTAAAAGACCATCTCAAACACATCTTCATGGTTCCTATATGAGTTGACCATTGCATGTTTGCTGTATGGACTTGTAAAAGAGATTTTGAACCCTGAGTTTGTTTCGGTGTTTTGTTTTAGGGTAGTGAGCTAGGAAACATCGGCCTCATCTAGTTTAAACTGACGTGGAAAAGCGTTTTTAAAACCCTTTTAGCAAAAAAAAAAATACATTTATCATTTTTATCATTCATTCGGCACTTTTCATTCATTCCATGTTTAAATGATTAGTTTTGAATGAAAGACGCAAATAAACGAGAAATAATCGCATGATTCCACCTTCAGACTCCTTGAATGTCCTAAGTTCCTGCAATTACTTTTAAGTTAATCGCCAAACTCTAATACTGTAAGACGTAATAGATTTTAACTTTAGTGTGAAGTTCTTTGCCTCGCAGCAACACGGTACTAGCGGACAGGCGCACCGGCAGCCCAGGGAGGTGTTGAGAGATATGGGACAAGGGTTGAAGTGAGTGCTATTTTTCTATAACAAGGTATATTACATCATTTTCTAGTTATATATTACATACTTGTTTGTTAATTTGGTTCTTCCCTGTTTACAATATTTTATAAAAATCTTTTCTAAAAAATATATCAAAATGTGGCAGCTTTTCAAATATGTGTGAGGTAGAGTGGGGGAGTGATGGGAATATCTCTCACACGTAACCTGGCGGTGACGTCACATTTTAGTGTCGTGTCATCTTTATTCTATTTCTTGACAATTTCCCCGTGTACCGGTTTTGAACCGTTTCTAACTTATTTAATATTAAAAGGATTTTAAATTTTTTTTGATCATTTAACATTCGAGTACATAAAACGTTCTTAATTTAAAAGTAGCTATATAATATCCTGCATATTTATAATCATCTATTTTGACAAGTTAGGGTTTAAAATTGCCAAACTAAATCCCCATGTACCCTCCAGGAACGTAGGCGGCAACATCCGCGACGGCATCACCGGGCTGGGCGGGAGCGTGATGGCGGCCCCGAGGGAGTTCGCGCACCTATTTTCCCGTTCCAACCGCTTCGGGTCCGCAGATAACATCGCACAGCTCGCCGGTCTGTATATTATACTACTATTATTTTTTATAGAGATAAAGATAAATAATAATCTGTTGTCAGAATTCAAAGCGTTCGTCTAGTTCATTTGTTCGACAAACCTGAACGCAGAGGGTCTTCTGATTTCGTCAAACAAATGATCGCAACGATCGCTTATATTAGGACAGTGCTTACGGTGTATTAGTCTTACTATGATTAAATCCAGTAGATTGGCAGGTATGTTGTGTGCAATGAAAAACATACTAGTATCGCGTAGTACAAATTACAATGCGCTAGCTTTGATGTCTCGTGGTTATTCAAAAACCCTGTGTTTTTTAGTTTGAATAGAAATGAAATTGCATATGCTAGTTTAACTGTGACTAAAATAATCGCATTTATGTTCCAATTTTAACATTCTACTGGATTTAACAACTGAGTAAAAATACACTCGTGTCTAGGTTATGGTCATACTTGATTGCGTTACAAAATAGCGTTTTGTTGACGTCTATCACGCTTTTCAATGGGAGTAAACTCCGGTGACGCTTGCTGTTGCCATCACGAATAAAGGATACGTGTAATCGACGCCTACGTAGTATTAACGTGAAAGCTGGGGGCCAAAGCGAAGCCTGTTCACTAGATGACGCTGAATTTTGTAGATAACATAAAATTTTTAGTGAATGGGAGTAATTCTGATTGTACATGTCTCTAACTATAGTGCTTAAATATAGCGCTGTACTATGTTATATGTAGCTATGGTTAAAATTGGAAGATTCGCTAAACTTTAGTGGCAGTGGGCAGGGCTCATTGCTCCTAAAAAGCCGAAAGAGGCCGAAAGGTTTCTGAAGTGGCGACCGCGTACCAGAAGATACAATGTTGGTGGACGATTACCTGGTAACGGTCGCGGGAACCCGATAGTTGCGAGATGCACAGGAGCGGGCGTTGTGGCGAAGCTTGGCGTGGTGACCAGGCATGGACGCCTTCCAGCTGAAATGATGATGATAGTTTAAAAATGTCGGACTATTTGGGGAGATAGATTTTAGTGAATACCATTTCCATGAATTAATAATGGTTCCATTTAATAAGAACAAAGCGAGAACATGGTTACGCTTAGGCCTCTTTCAGATTTCAGATTAATACAATTTCTAGATTACAATTTTTCTAACTTGACGCAGTATGTTATGGCCATATAACCTGTGTAAAGTAGATGTTTGCTGTGTGACACCTGACTCTTGTAGTCATCACTTTACTGTAAACAAACATACAGTACACATCTTACAATACAGATATATTAGAACATATGATTAGGTACGTCTACAAAATAGTATATTGTAGGAAATAATTAGTACTTTTCAATAATAATACAGTAGGAAGTTATTTTTATTTTTTCGTGGTATCTCGATAAATTTCTTCTTGTATTTTATTTCGATTTCTTTGTATATACTGCCTTAAATGTAGTCAGTGCAGCTTCGGTGGTTTGCTTATTAATTATATAGCTTATTTAAGAATTTAGTTAAAATTCAAAACCTTATTCAGGTTAAGAAATCAATATTTCAATAGTAAATCTATGTACTTGCTTTTACCATTTTGTTGTTTCATAAAAACATCTGTTAAAAAACATTCTAGTCAGAAAAAAATCTTTTAAAACAGGTTACCATTTCTACGATAATCATAAATCATATTTCAAACATCCATTCCATTCATTCAATGTTTCATAAAAAATTAGGTTCTACACTATTACTAAAGTAAGTTTAAACAATATACTACGTTCATATAATAAACAATGTGTTCTGTCGCACAGAGAACCCGGGTCCTTGTGAGTATATAATAGGTATATAAGTTTAACCCATATGTATGTAACTCATTCCATCATATTTTACATTTGAAACTGTTTAAACAAATATTAAAACTTCATTTAAACCAAAAAATAATGCTGTTTCATATAGTAAAGGGCTTGCATTGGTAAATAATATTATTTTTTATTAGTGTTTTATGTTTTATTTATGTTTTTATTTTGGATTTAACTGATTAGTACCGAGCTCGTGTCTCCATTCCAGTTGCCATGGCTGCGGATTATTCGAAAGAGTTACCGTGACCCTCGCAAAGAGCAGCTAAAGGAACACTGGGGGTTTTTGTCAGCGAAAGTCTGACACTCCCTCTCACTCTACCCAGAGCGCGAGTACTCATTAGATGAGTTTTCCATGTAAAAAAGGCTCTGTTCTAATTTGCAACTAATCCAGAAAATACTAAATAAGCGAATTCAGGGAAATTGATTGTTTACCACTTTTGAGGAAATAAAACCTCAGATACATTGGAGGACAAAATATCCACCAACATGACGCACAACGCTCGACCTACATGACCCTGCAATATTGCCAAGTGTTCCGCAATTTGCTGTCCAACGACACATTCATGTGACGCGGGCCATGTTGGACAATTTGACATTCCGCAATTTGCTCCCCAACGACACATTCATGTGACGCAGGCCATGTTGGACAATTTGACATTCCGCACTTTGCTCCCCAACGACACATTCATGTAACGCGGGCCATGTTGGACAATTTGACATTCCGCAATTTGCTCCCCAACGAGACATTCATGTGACGCGGGCCATGTTGGACAATTTGACATTCCGCAATTTGCTCCCCAACGACACATTCATGTGACGAGGGCCATGTTGGACAATTTGACATTCCACAATTTGCTCCTCAACGACACATTCATGTGACGCGGGCCATGTTGGACAATTTGACATTCCGCAATTTGCTCCCCAACGACACATTCCTGTGACGCAGGCCATGTTGGACAATTTGACATCGTTAGGCGTCTTGTTGGGGGACATTTTATCCCCTAGTGTTTTCAAGCTTAAACTTTACTAAAGTTGAAACTATCTAACTATAACCAAAAGAAATACGACTTTGTTTTCTAGCTATTCAAGCAAAATTCAACCTTAAGATGACTAATATATAATTAATTTCCTTGACTTGACCTGAGTAAAACACAACATTAAAAAGATATAATAAAAAGATTCACAAAAGTGATTAATAATAACAAAAATAACCTTCTTATTGTTATTTTAACTTTTAATGTGTTACCAAATTGTCCAAGCCATTGAGATAATAATCAAATGAATGCTTGCTGTAATTACGTTCTCATGTAGTTACTTCTAGTTACGTATCTATTATGTACCTACGTGCCTATGTAATTATCTCGTATTTAGTGTACCTATATGTAGGAAGTATACAGAGATTCCTAGCTGCACATCCGTCGTCGATTATAGTTATAGTGTCGTAGATGCACGAGTTATTAATGTTATTGTAGTAAAGGCAGATATTCATTTAAACCTTCAACCGCTTGCGTCGGATTGGTCCGACGAGTGTTTTCGTGTCCCATTCGCCAGGGTCGTATATTTGCGACTCTACCGGTACTCCATCTCGTTTAGCTCTTCAATCCCCTTATGTGACAGAAGAGTTGACGAAATTGAAGTATATTTTTTTTTTTTAATTGATATAAACCAGTGCTTGACTGCGATCCCACCTGATGGTAAGCGGAGATGCAATCATTGATGGTCAGGCGCACTAGTTTATTAAGAGCCTATTCACTCTAGCCTTGAAGACACCTAAATTTGGTCGTGGATGTGCGACTTTGGCTGAATAAAAGCTGGCGAGAGCGTTCGTCGGTTATAACTGACGTAGGTGGTTAAAAGTTTGAAAAAAAAACACACTTGCTCTTTTTCCTTTGGCAGGAATAAATTTTATTTACTTAAATGATTGCCAAAATTCGAGATAAAAATATACCTTATCACATTTATTCATAAACACGATTATAAATCTATATTCACGTCTTTTCGTCTGTAACAATGAAACATAGCACAACAAAAAACATTAAAAAACAAATCCTAAAATTGTAATTTAGTTTACCATCTTGTTCAAATCTTTATAAATAAGTAAGGTCAACAACAAAAGACGTCTGGCACAGAGAAAACTGCTTTGTAGACTATATATATGTAAGTAGGTATGCACTTATTATACTTGTCATGGTCAGACTGAGTGTTTCATCACGCGCTTAGTGCACTTACTACGAGTTATCTCACTAGGTTTAACTTATCTAGAAAATGTTTTGGCTACATTAAGACCAATTACATCTTGCAAAAACAATATCGAAATAGTTTCATTTTACATGGGCACTTATAAAACGCGGTTTCAATGAGGATCAGTCATGATTTTTGTGGAGTATACAGACTTATAGCGTCAAAAAAAAAACAGTAAATACTGTGAAGAAATATTTTAATCGGATCAAAAATTACGAAGATAAAGCAATTTTAGTGTATAAGTTCCAGAAACGCGCCCGAGAATGAAGCGGCTCGCTGTGACGTCATCTGTCATGATCGGTCTCCACCAGCGAATGAATACGATCAAGCCGCTCGTCGCAGGAATCATGACAGATGACGTCATCGTAAACAGTCCAGCGAGAGTGCGTTTACAAGTAGGCGTTCAGAAAAACTTTAATAAATCCACCATTTCTTGACGTATCATTTAAAAAATTAAATGCCCAGTAAATTATTACACATACGGTGTACTTAGATCGGCTTTGCTATTATGTGATTGATCCTCATTGGACATTTCCTATGGAGAAGAACCGGCAAGAAATTCCAGGGTTATTCTTTAAAAAAATGAGTAATAAGTATAAATTATGCAGTATAAATTAAAAGAATAGATAATGTTAGGTTTTGCGGGTAAAATAAATCCGCATAAAACATTACTTCTTTTTGTAACAGTCGGATAAAATGAAAGCGCGAGTGTTGGTAATTTTCTTAGCTTTATTTAGTCAGTGTTATCATGTTATGAGTGTTTATTAAAAAAAACAGATTATGTTTCCTATCGCGTTGTTGCTACTGACATATTGATCTTCCGAAAAAGATACCATTTGATGGCTAAAGTGTGAACTTTGAACTTTGTCATGCTGGAACAAAATTATAAGACAAAATATTAAAAAAAAAAACACGTAAATCAATAGTGTTATTTGACACTATATTTTTCAAAATCGATAAAAAACATCTTACCAATCGCTGAGACTTAATTTTGCCCATGAAATCTAGATTTGCAAACAACTTACCATGGCAGAGAATCACCATCCAATCGCTGATAAAGATAAGTTTTATCTTAGATAATTCATAAGACTGTATATGAAACAGCAAAGCGATGAATACACAAAATTTACATGCGTGAAGAAAACCTGTATGACTAAACACCTGACGAACTCACGGTAAACAAATTATCACTCACTATCATCGCTAAGCAGTTTGACAGCGCATAGTATCACTCTATCGTTTTGTAATCTGCTAGACAATACTCCAACAGTCAGTACCGTTACTGACTCAGTGCCAAGCGGCTGTGATGTTGTTTAATAAGTGCAAGAAATGCCGGAAAAAACGTAAATACAGTTTTTTTTTCCTGAGTGTTTTATGTTTGTGCATATGACGTCATTTTGTACTGAGATTCGTTGCCATAGTATATCTGTTATCGTGTGTTAAGTAATTTATCGGATATGTTAGGAGTAATTTGTTTTGTCTGATTAATAAATGTGAATAAATAACGGTATTTGATGTTGTAGTAATTTATAGAGATTTTATTCGGTGTGTAGATGTAGAAAATTGGTTAAAAAAAAAATCTAACTCGTTGAAGGAATAACTTAAAAATATCTAATTTCAAAATGTAATTAGTGATACTCTTTACCTAGTTTCTTTTTGTAGCATAGTCTCTCTAAGTGTACAATGTTTTAATATATATCCATTTTACTCGACCCCTTTTTACATAAATCCCAAATTGAACATACACTGTCCATACTATACATAAGTAGCAGTAGGCACATACCTGTAATACTAAGTAAATCAAAGACCACATAGTACTCACACCATTTGTCTAGTAATTGCTGTGAACCCTGCTTGTCATCTAGCCTACACGCACAGAGTAGTCAGCTAATGGAGTGCTAATGTGCTAGCGGCGATTTATGCATTAATTTGCATACATGGCCTCGATCAGTGATGAACTGTTTTGCTGTATGATACGTTGTTGAGTATGTTAATCAAAAGAAGTATTGCTAAATTTATTAATAAAATATACTTTTATCTCTAATCGTGGTAAAACTGAAGCCTGCCTTTTGCCTTGGTTAAAGATGATTGTTAGACTACCAGACTACTAGCTATGCTATGTAAAAAATAATTATTATTATTATACTTACAAGCATAGAAATAAATGACTAATAGTAAATTACATTAAAACACTATAAATGCGTTACAATTTCATTTTGATGTTCAAAAGCATTAACGATAGTGAGCCGTAATAAATAGTTGCAATGCCAATTTCTGATCAACGTATTCACACGCATGAGCACTCCATTACCACAACTCCGTGTCAATAAATACAACTGTCAATTTGTGTTGCTTATCATGCCGTGTCCTTTTGCACGCCAGCGCCACCTCACGCGGAGTTACGAGGTAAATAAACGTTTTTATATACAATACGTTATGTACAGAGATAAATTGTATGTGTTATATGCAGTTAACTAGCAATAGATATTTGGAATATGTTAGCTGCTGTAGCGAATCAGCTGAGTTTAATACTGCACAGAAACTTGAGTGTACTGTGTTTTTCAGAATACTTTACTACTAAATCGGTGATAAAAACACACCGAATGCATAACCTTCTTTTTTGAAGTCGGATAAAAATGTAGACAAGAATTACGAGATTTCAATGGTCATTTCAAGAAAAACTGGCTGGTGGTGGTCTCGGGAGTAAATCCAAATAATACGTTAAAAAAGCCTTTTGCTTTCATTTAGTTTCACAAATACACGAATTAGAAAAGCTTTTCGCTATAATTGGCACAACTTTTTATGTAGATACAAAATTCTTTGCAGAACTTAACGTACTAATATAGTTTTAGTTTCGCTATTTATAATAAATAACTGGTGACTGAATAACTAGCTTAATAATGAGAAAATAATTCATGCTAAAGTATATATAGGTAGGGTTTATTAGAATTAAGAATTTTGTATTTTTATTTCCCACCAATTCCCACCATCACTGAAAATATCATAGTTTTATTCCATCCTTTCACTTCTCTGTGTATGATACGATATTTGCCTGTGTCACCCACTCCACAAAATAAAAAAGTAATAATTACTTTTTATAATAAGCAATTTCTGTATCACACAATCTATTTAAAAGTAAACACAGTTTTCTACCAATTCTACCTCTTAAATCCTTTATTTCACTTTATTATATTTTCAACACTCCAAAAGTTCCAGCATATGACGTGAGAGATTTTCTCCCCTTTTCAATTCATGTTTATTCCAAAATTATTTCCCACTCTTCCTATTCCTGTCTTTTTCTGACAACTTCTCACCTTGAAACACATCCTTACGAATCCTTTAGAAACTTTATAAAAAACCTACCTTAATTACATGGGGCTATAAGGAGAACGCAACGCTACCGACTGCTTTTTTTTTTCGGTGACCGATTTTTTTTTTAAATGGCCTTAGGGCTATATCTGGGATGTCTGATTTGTACCACCAGACAGAAAGGTACAGAAGGCCTGGTTCTATACAATAAGTGACATCAACCACTTACACACACTTGTCGTACGGACGCTGTCTGGAATGATTTCAAACCATTTGCAAGTGTACTACTTGCCCTCGTTATAATGTAATGCGTGCTTGTAATTTCATTCACTTTATAGAACCGCCATAATAAGACACAATATGACACGCCATCAGCAAAGATGATTGTCGTAAAGACTTGAAGAAACACATACAATTTGGGCGTTTTGAATCGTCGCTGACCGAATGAATGTCACTTTTGTCTAGACCTTCTTCTTTACCTTCTATTTTGTTGTAGAAGTATCGAACGTCCGTTGTTTAGTTCCTCCCGAGTTTTTAGCAGTCATTTGCGTTCTCCGTCTCGTCCCATGTAACCAAAACCACCATGTATTGAGTATTGCTACAACGTGGTAGCGAACGCGTCATCGGAAGGCTCGCGCGCGTCCGAGGCGGGCGAAGCGGCCGCACCGCGGGGCTCCACACTGCCTCGGGCAGCGACGTCGCCGGCGCCAAAGTACTCGCCGGAGGCATCACCCAGTTCTTCGGTGACAAGTGAAGGAGCGCCGTGAGTATACGATTTTGTAATACACTCTTTTCTGCGTAAGTGCTATTACTTTTCTTATCCCGAAGGTACCGAGGGTGTTTCGAATAACCATAAAAAGCATGAATATTCGTAATCGTATCTGTATTTCCAGATAATTCCTCCTATAAACGAACAATTTTTCTTATTATATGTACATAAGTCTAAACTATTCCGACTAAGGAGCATCATCGTTCAAAATAAAATTATTATTATTACTCGTATTAGTTTGTCTCTGGATTACCGGTGGTAGATGACTGTTAGAAGGTCCTAAAGGCATTAATCCCACCTTTGTACTTTTGAGGCTAAAAAGACGATGAAAGATCGCATCCCTACGTCACCGCGTCACATCGCCCCGCACTAGCAACCTCCAGACAGAAAATTGCGCGCCTTTTCGTAACGTTGTACCACGGTAATATTATCTTTAATGTAGTAAGTAGTACCGATGTTTTGCGAAATAAAACTTCAATTATCTTAAACATTACAACTATTTAATAATTGACACTTTCCACAAAGACTTTGCCCACGACCCGTCTCCCGAATCATCGTTATATACATATATATCTATTGTTGACATGTGTTCATGCCCAGGACCTGACTAGCGAGTCCAATTCTCAAGTTATTCTACTACTCTTCTACTCAGATTTTTCAATTATTTAACGGCTCATATGCTTGGTTATGGACACCGAAGGTATTTATGGATAAATTGGTAACAAAAACTATTAGTTTTATTTATTTAGTAGTGATGTTGTATGATTTAGACGCGTACTCTGACCATTGGTTAGAGACGTTTCGAAAAAAAAAATGTTTGAAGGGATTTGAGCGAGGCCTTTGCCCAACAGTGGGACAGAAAACTAATTGGATAAATGGATTTATGTTCAGATATCATTATAATCCACTCTTAGCAGGAATAGAAAATGTGGGGTTTTTCGCAGAAAAGCAATATTATGACCATAAACCTTTTATCCAACATGGCTAACAAACAAGTTTTTACTAATTGTAAGATAAAAGATAAAGTGGCCCATGATTAGTTTGTTCATGTGGTATTGGGAGAACAAGGAAAATACCATATTTCAGTGCCAGTATTTCTCTGTGGTCATATTTTTTTTTCCTTTGTGTTGGCAGAATTCTATTGGCTCTTCATCGAATGCATTATTATTGAAGAAACTTCCCGTAAGCAAGTATAGTAGTAGTAATGAAAAAAAATGTTGGATAATGTTGTCTTGATTCACAGATACCCAGCACAGGCCGGTTCGAATAATATTTCGGAGACGACTTTCACGTTGAAACCGATTTTGAACGAGTTGCGCGAGCGCAGGGAGGACTTCGAGAGGCTATCGGAAAAATTAGATGCACTGAAGGTATGTTTATTACTCATTTATTGTTTCTTCTTCGTGTTAACACGTGCTTTTTATGCATTATGTCTTGGGTCCATGTGGTAAACGAATGATATTTATTTCCGTAAATTGGTTATCAACACTACTCGTTTACAAAACCACATTTTAAAAAATATGGTGCAGTCTCCGTCAATTATAAATAAGTAGAATAAACTTTGAAAGAAAGAAAGAAAAATATTTTATTTGGCACGCATGGATACACACACTGTAAAAACAAAATTTAAGACACCTAAGAAAAAACAAAGAAAAAAGCCAAATAGGTCCAGTTCAGCAAAAATGCCTTTGAACAAAAACTCCATAAGATGCATCGTGTTTATTGAAGAAAAATAAATGTGTATACGTCAGCGATACCTTCTTGTATCACGTCGGGGTCACCAATTTATTTTTAGTAATAACTATCTGTTTGATAGAACGATTCTCTGTTGTAATGGAAGAACATCCCACCTCGTTGCTCCTTTGAAAATGTAGGAAAAATATAAAGATTTAAGATCAGGGTTCAAGTTTTTGCTAACTGATTAATCCATTGGCCAGACCGAATAAAAGTGCTAAGTGAGTTCCGATTACAACATTGCGACTAGTAAATTAGCACCCATACTACATATTGTAGAAAAAATCGTGAAGCTATCATCGTCAAGCTATCGCCGTCCACTGTTAAACATAAGCCTCCCCAAGCAGACCTCTTACGAGAGGCCTTCTAACGCTGCGTCTTCCAGTAGATGGTCGTTACTCTAGAATCTTTCGGCCTAGGCATGGCCTGAACCTATGAAATTACTATTTATCTTAATTTTACAGAACTTGTCACAAGAAGTGTCGTTTCTGTCAGCGGCGCTACAAGAGGAGCGCTTCAAGACTGAGCGGCTGGAGGAGCAAATCAATGATCTCACTGAACTACACCAAAATGAGGTAATATATATACGTTTGAAGCTTATGTGAAAATAGGATACTAGCATATCGTCTTTCAATTCAATTTAAAATATTTTATTTTATTTATGGGTAATTATAAAACTTGAGAAGCTAGTGCATGGTTTAAAGTGGTCGGTTCCACGACACAATGTGAACCAAAAGTCAGAGCTTAGATTTAGATTGTCTCTATTTATTTTGATTGTCTACAGGACTGCGGTAACTCTTTTGAACAATCCCACAGAATATACTTGATTGTTAGTAATGTTTCTGTTTAGTTAGTAGTAGTTTAATGTTTCATTAATGTTTTTTTTTTCCTATCCGTTACTGTCCCACTGTTGGGCGAGTTACTGACGATTCGGACACCACCAAATTTATTGAAGCTGTTTAGTAGTCATCATCATCATTTCAGCCGATAGACGTCCACTGCTGGACATAGGCCACCCCCAAATGTCGCTACAATGAACGGTCCTGTGCGTCTCGCATCTATCGGATTTCCGCAACCACGTCATCGGTCCACCGTGTCCAAGGCCCTCCTTTCAACACTGTGTCTTCCGGTACGCGGTTGCTACTCCAGAACCTTTCGGCCCCAATGGCCATCTGTTCTGCGAGCAATGTGCCCTGCCCATTGCCACTTAAGTTTGGCGATTCTTCGTGCTATGTCGGCAACCTTAGTTCTCCTGTGGATATCTTCATTTCTGATTCGATCACGGAAACTCCAAGCATAGCCCTTTCCATTGCCCTTTGGGTGACTTTGAGCCTTCTGATGAGACCCATTGTAAGCGACCACGTTTCGGAACTATATGTCATCACTGGCAACACGCACTGGTCATAGACTTTCGTCTTGAGACACTGTGGTATATTGGATGAGAAGATACCGCGCAGCTTCCCGAACGTTGCCCAGCCGAGTCGGATTCGACGGTTGAACTGTTTCTCGAAACTAGATCTACCCAACTAAACTGTCCAAGGTAAACGTAATCGTCCAAAACTTCGAGTTTAGTAGTACAGTTAGAAAAAAAACGTTTTAAATGGGCTAATTCGGATACTGTGTCCGAATCGTCAGTCACCCTGTTAGGCAAAGGCCTTCCAAATATTCTTCTCCCGAACCGTCTCAAACCATTCCTCGCGGTACGCGTCCTGATCATCCCGCCACCTCTTTCTAAGTCGGCTTCGACGTTTTCCCTCTGCAAGAACACGCTGCGTTGCGACCCTGTATAATTTATTTTGTTATATGTTATATTTTCAAGGTGGAGAACCTGAAGCAAGCTTTAACGGACGTAGAGGAGAAAGTGCAGTACCAGAGTGAGGAGCGAATACGAGATATACACGAAGCGCTCGATCTCTGTCAGACTAAAGTGAGTACATTTGTACGCAGCGAGTCATCTTAGGGCTACTGTCCACGGACGCGTAGAGCAAAATGTGTAACTGTGTCTGAATTTACGTTGGGACTTCATGTTATCCGTATTTTTCATACCGCTAATGGTGTAACAGATCAGCAAGCTAGAACAATGGATGGCGGGCGGAGGCGGTGGAGGTGGAGGTGCAGGAGGTGCTGGCGACAGCGGCGCCGGAGGGGCGCTGCCGCCGCGCCTGCTGCTCGTCAAGCTGCTCAACGTGGCGCTCACGCTGCTGCAGCTGGCGCTGCTGCTCGTCGCTACAGTCGCCGGCGTGGCTATGCCCTTCTTGCGTACTAGGTAAGCTAGAACAGCGACAGCGGCGCCGGAGGGGCGCTGCCGCCGCGCCTGCTGCTCGTCAAGCTGCTCAACGTGGCGCTCACGCTGCTGCAGCTGGCGCTGCTGCTCGTCGCTACAGTCGCCGGCGTGGCTATGCCCTTCTTGCGTACTAGGTAAGCTAGAACAGCGACAGCGGCGCCGGAGGGGCGCTGCCGCCGCGCCTGCTGCTCGTCAAGCTGCTCAACGTGGCGCTCACGCTGCTGCAGCTGGCGCTGCTGCTCCTCGCTACAGTCGCCGGCGTGGCTATGCCCTTCTTGCGTACTAGGTAAGCTAGAACAGCGACAGCGGCGCCGGAGGGGCGCTGCCGCCGCGCCTGCTGCTCGTCAAGCTGCTCAACGTGGCGCTCACGCTGCTGCAGCTGGCGCTGCTGCTCGTCGCTACAGTCGCCGGCGTGGCTATGCCCTTCTTGCGTACTAGGTAAGCTAGAACAGCGACAGCGGCGCCGGAGGGGCGCTGCCGCCGCGCCTGCTGCTCGTCAAGCTGCTCAACGTGGCGCTCACGCTGCTGCAGCTGGCGCTGCTGCTCGTCGCTACAGTCGCCGGCGTGGCTATGCCCTTCTTGCGTACTAGGTAAGCTAGAACAGCGACAGCGGCGCCGGAGGGGCGCTGCCGCCGCGCCTGCTGCTCGTCAAGCTGCTCAACGTGGCGCTCACGCTGCTGCAGCTGGCGCTGCTGCTCGTCGCTACAGTCGCCGGCGTGGCTATGCCCTTCTTGCGTACTAGGTAAGCTAGAACAGCGACAGCGGCGCCGGAGGGGCGCTGCCGCCGCGCCTGCTGCTCGTCAAGCTGCTCAACGTGGCGCTCACGCTGCTGCAGCTGGCGCTGCTGCTCGTCGCTACAGTCGCCGGCGTGGCTATGCCCTTCTTGCGTACTAGGTAAGCTAGAACAGCGACAGCGGCGCCGGAGGGGCGCTGCCGCCGCGCCTGCTGCTCGTCAAGCTGCTCAACGTGGCGCTCACGCTGCTGCAGCTGGCGCTGCTGCTCGTCGCTACAGTCGCCGGCGTGGCTATGCCCTTCTTGCGTACTAGGTAAGCTAGAACAGCGACAGCGGCGCCGGAGGGGCGCTGCCGCCGCGCCTGCTGCTCGTCAAGCTGCTCAACGTGGCGCTCACGCTGCTGCAGCTGGCGCTGCTGCTCGTCGCTACAGTCGCCGGCGTGGCTATGCCCTTCTTGCGTACTAGGTAAGCTAGAACAGCGACAGCGGCGCCGGAGGGGCGCTGCCGCCGCGCCTGCTGCTCGTCAAGCTGCTCAACGTGGCGCTCACGCTGCTGCAGCTGGCGCTGCTGCTCGTCGCTACAGTCGCCGGCGTGGCTATGCCCTTCTTGCGTACTAGGTAAGCTAGAACAGCGACAGCGGCGCCGGAGGGGCGCTGCCGCCGCGCCTGCTGCTCGTCAAGCTGCTCAACGTGGCGCTCACGCTGCTGCAGCTGGCGCTGCTGCTCGTCGCTACAGTCGCCGGCGTGGCTATGCCCTTCTTGCGTACTAGGTAAGCTAGAACAGCGACAGCGGCGCCGGAGGGGCGCTGCCGCCGCGCCTGCTGCTCGTCAAGCTGCTCAACGTGGCGCTCACGCTGCTGCAGCTGGCGCTGCTGCTCGTCGCTACAGTCGCCGGCGTGGCTATGCCCTTCTTGCGTACTAGGTAAGCTAGAACAGCGACAGCGGCGCCGGAGGGGCGCTGCCGCCGCGCCTGCTGCTCGTCAAGCTGCTCAACGTGGCGCTCACGCTGCTGCAGCTGGCGCTGCTGCTCGTCGCTACAGTCGCCGGCGTGGCTATGCCCTTCTTGCGTACTAGGTAAGCTAGAACAGCGACAGCGGCGCCGGAGGGGCGCTGCCGCCGCGCCTGCTGCTCGTCAAGCTGCTCAACGTGGCGCTCACGCTGCTGCAGCTGGCGCTGCTGCTCGTCGCTACAGTCGCCGGCGTGGCTATGCCCTTCTTGCGTACTAGGTAAGCTAGAACAGCGACAGCGGCGCCGGAGGGGCGCTGCCGCCGCGCCTGCTGCTCGTCAAGCTGCTCAACGTGGCGCTCACGCTGCTGCAGCTGGCGCTGCTGCTCGTCGCTACAGTCGCCGGCGTGGCTATGCCCTTCTTGCGTACTAGGTAAGCTAGAACAGCGACAGCGGCGCCGGAGGGGCGCTGCCGCCGCGCCTGCTGCTCGTCAAGCTGCTCAACGTGGCGCTCACGCTGCTGCAGCTGGCGCTGCTGCTCGTCGCTACAGTCGCCGGCGTGGCTATGCCCTTCTTGCGTACTAGGTAAGCTAGAACAGCGACAGCGGCGCCGGAGGGGCGCTGCCGCCGCGCCTGCTGCTCGTCAAGCTGCTCAACGTGGCGCTCACGCTGCTGCAGCTGGCGCTGCTGCTCGTCGCTACAGTCGCCGGCGTGGCTATGCCCTTCTTGCGTACTAGGTAAGCTAGAACAGCGACAGCGGCGCCGGAGGGGCGCTGCCGCCGCGCCTGCTGCTCGTCAAGCTGCTCAACGTGGCGCTCACGCTGCTGCAGCTGGCGCTGCTGCTCGTCGCTACAGTCGCCGGCGTGGCTATGCCCTTCTTGCGTACTAGGTAAGCTAGAACAGCGACAGCGGCGCCGGAGGGGCGCTGCCGCCGCGCCTGCTGCTCGTCAAGCTGCTCAACGTGGCGCTCACGCTGCTGCAGCTGGCGCTGCTGCTCGTCGCTACAGTCGCCGGCGTGGCTATGCCCTTCTTGCGTACTAGGTAAGCTAGAACAGCGACAGCGGCGCCGGAGGGGCGCTGCCGCCGCGCCTGCTGCTCGTCAAGCTGCTCAACGTGGCGCTCACGCTGCTGCAGCTGGCGCTGCTGCTCGTCGCTACAGTCGCCGGCGTGGCTATGCCCTTCTTGCGTACTAGGTAAGCTAGAACAGCGACAGCGGCGCCGGAGGGGCGCTGCCGCCGCGCCTGCTGCTCGTCAAGCTGCTCAACGTGGCGCTCACGCTGCTGCAGCTGGCGCTGCTGCTCGTCGCTACAGTCGCCGGCGTGGCTATGCTCTTCCTGCGTACTAGGTAAGCTAGAACAGCGACAGCGGCGCCGGGTACATTATGATAAAGAGTTCAAAACAGTATGAGTTGAATTCTACGAACATTTAGTCACAAAACGCATAAATCTATCTGACTAACTTTTATACCCTACTGCTGGATAAAGAACTTCTGGAAAAAGACTTCTGCCGTTGCTGATCATTCCTCTGATATTGATGGTATTGTCACACAAGCACCATCTCAAAAATATAGTACGCGTAATTTTACAATCCATACTCTACGTATTCCAGAGTACGCGTCCTAACAACGAGTCTAGCTGTAATGGTCGGGGTTATGGTCCTGAAGCAGTGGCCGGAGGTGACGCAGCTGTCGGAGCATCTGGTGCGGCGGCTCAAGGAGTACCTGCTGGACAAGCATCACGACAGGTAATGTGAGAGGGCGGCTAGGGAATGTGGGGGCTTCGGTTGGTAGGGCGCGGTTTGATCTGAATACACTGGAGTTTAGATGGGCTTCATCTAATTGCATTAAAGTCTCTCTAACAGAAATTTTGTTAGTTATTGATTAAAAACTGTTTCGTAATTGTCAGGACAATAAATCAGCTTTATCAGGGCCTGTTCATCCATGGATAAAATATAATTTATAATTTCATTGTAATATAATGGATGTTGATCGCATAGAGGGTGGGCAATCCCCTTTTATCTTTCCATCTTCTTTATTTTTTACTTGGTTCTGCACGCGGCTTCGCCCGCGTCTATGTAAGTTAGTCATCTCATTACTTAATTTAATGTTTATACAGTATAATTTAATTGTTGATGGCAAAACAAATTGAAGCAAACATAAAAAATGCATCGTCTAAGCACATTTGTTACTTAAATTTGAAACTTGCGTCGTCTAAATTGGATGATACACTCTTCGACATCTGGGATTTAAAGACAATATTTATCAAGTAACTAACTTGTCAAACGTTTTTCTGCCATATAAATTTATAAAAGAAAAAAATTGGGGGCGAGGGTAAGAGAGTAAAAAAAAACATTCTCAGACCTACCAAACATACACAAAAAGTTTCAAAAAATTGGTCAATCCGCTTCGGAGGTAACAAACACTGTGACACGAGATTTTTATTATATATTAGATTTGCTAGTTTTTGTATTCCACATAACCAGGAAGATCAGGCCCTGATACAATATCAAATCATCTTAAATATACCTACCAACCATACCGTCCCCACTAAACAGTATTATCTCCTCAAAGCCTTGCAAAATAACGTATTACTTCTTTAAAACAAGTTAAGAGCCCAGTGTGGGAGGAGGCGTAGTGAAACAAAGGTTACGTACGTGCCGGTCCAGTATAGCGTAAACGTTGAGCGTTACTTAGATTAAACGATTCTAATTGAAAGTATATAGGCGAATATTAGAACAGGCTGGTGTTTGGACATAGAGATTAGTTGAAATTTGTTAAATTTTTCTTGCAATTGGTATTTGTTTGTATTTATTTTCATAAAATATTAGCGATTCCGACAGACGTCCTGCCCGAGAGCTGGCTTTCTGTCAGACAAAAAAAGAGAACCCGATTGCAGCTCCACCTACCTGATTCAATTTTATTATATATCAAACCATCCAAGGACCCACACAAATATACAAAATTTTATCCAAATTGGTCAAATCGTTTATGAGGAGTTAGGTGACAAAAACTTGAACTTACTTTTACGAACTTTGCTTGCGTGAATGTAAGTCTTCTTCTTCTTCATTACAATTTTGAATCCCCATTTCATCCCCCTTAGAGGGCGGATTTTGGAAAATATTTTCTTATTATTTGTACACATCGTAAAAGGAACCTCTGTGCAAAATTTCACCGTTCTAGGTCCAAGGGCTTGGATTAGGCGTTGATGAGTTAAGACTTTGCCTTTTATGTATATAGATAAAGCTGTTCGTCAATTTTGTTTATTGAATGAACTAATGAAATTGAATCGCGATGTCTTGAATGTAAATCAACTTTCAAGATCGTAAATATGGAATTTAAATATGGATTTCAAACTCGATTAGTCAATTAGTCGGGAGAGTAACCAAGAAATTAACTTCTTCTTTATCTCTGTTTCCAAACATCAGCATAAAAATAAAATGAAAAGTCGTAGATGATATTCAATAGTTTTCTATTATTTTCAACAAGCTATTGTACTGTAGTCACTTCACAATATTACTATTATGTAAGCTTTGTTATGTACTATATCGTGTATGTATGTATTATAGGCAGTGAGCATCTTTTAGAGAGATGGGGCAAAGTCAAATAATTTTTATACCACTTGAGATTATTTAATTTGGATATTTAAAGCGTATTATTCGGTTATCTTGTTTTCTTATATACTTTTTAAGTAAAATCATAGATAAATTCATATTAATTTTACTTACAACTGCTGCATCAGTCTAAAGGATGCTAAAATCATATCAATATAATTATATGTATACAGATACAAATACATGTAATGTTTATATAAATAAACGAAACTGTGTTGCCAGCAATAAGAATGTAAAATATTAATTTGTACGTTTTTTATATATGAACGGACGCAATTGCAATACTCTTTCCTTGTATTTATTTATTTAGTTTAATTTTAATTATTTTTATTTAATTTCGTTTTCTTTTTGTCCACTGCAGGTATGAATGCAAGTCATTATGTGGTTGATTTTGTCAGAATCAGCATCGCTAGTGGAATTTTAGGTGATATTGCAATTTTGTCCTGGGAAACTGCGTTATAGTATGTACGCCGACCGCGTCGAGGTAAATACTGCTCAGTTAAACTAACAATTCAGGTAGATGGGATACTAAAATACATGAAATAGTCTCAAATATAATGCATATTATCATCTGTCTAGCCTTATCCAAACTTTATTGGGATCGGCTTCCAGTATAACCAGATACTGTTGAATACCGATATACTACGGAACTACTATCTGTGTTCCTAATGCTAGTTACGTTACGTCTTTTACGTTAACGCGATCGACACGTTTCTGAGGTTCGGCGCTCCGATTGGCCCGCTCCAAGCTCTTAACCAATCAGAGAGCTAAAAGCAATAAACGTTTCGATCGCTTTAACGTAAGAACTACTCGCACTCATCGCACTGACCTCTACAACGTATTTACTGGTGTCACCCCATAAGGCTAGTTAAACAATGCACATTACAAAAGTCAAACCCATTTTAAAATAGAACCCATGGGAATACAGTGAGATTAAACAAAGAAATGTTAGATTAACTCAGCAGTTAATATTATTTACTTTTTGCACGACGACGTGAGTTGATAAATAGCGAAGATTTAATGCTTAATATATTGTCAGACATAACTCGAATGTCTTGTCCGATTTTGTAAACACAATAATTAGTTATATTTCTTTACTCGTGGCTCTTTTGAGATTAAATAAAAATGTGGGTTAATAAAGTTATTGACGTTTTTATACAACGTTGAACAGAAAAAAAATCCGCTGCTCCATGTATTTATATGTTCACATAACAACAAATATATGGAGCAACAACAGTACAGTGAAACCTTTAATCGCCAACGTCGGATATATCCGACTATCCGACAAACACTCGCGTTTATTCTATCAGGGTCGCACATCCCCGACCAAGTACTCCATATCATCAGCTCTTCTGTCACCTATGGGGATTGAAGAGCTAAACGAAACACAGTACCCAGTCGCTAACATACGACCCTGGCGAATAGGGTTAAAGTAAGCCAATCTGTCGTTTCAACGTTGTATATTTGTTTGTTTGTTGCAAGGTTTACAAAGTTAACTAATTAAGCAATAATGTTATACTCAATGTTAGTAGGCTCTCTGTTACGGTAGAACATATTATTGTTATAATATCAACTCACGCGCCGCGCCCGTGGTGTTAGTATACTTATTACAGTGATATTTCTTTATTATTACTATTATTTAAGTGGAAACAGAAGTGGTCATACATAGTTTGAAAATTTAATATTATATTAGTCTTGTATGGATTCCTGATCCCCAGTAACTGGAAGGCAAATTATAGTGACATTTTTCAAGTGCGATTAGTTGAATTAATCGTCAACAACCAATCACAAAAATCTTGTGTGCTCTTGACAAATTGTTAAAATAATTTTGCGATAATTGTAGTTTAAGTAACTGGGGGTAAGAATCCTTAAGACATTCGATCGTTCTCATGCTTTTAAGATCTGTCATCTTAAAACACAGACTGAATCATTCTTAGGGATGCGTAGTTCATTAATATTTTAAGATCATGAAAAGCTCTAAATATTAATTTAACGTAACGTAAAGATTTGTGAAGCTATGTGTGATCACTTCGTTTAATTAGTGATTTTACATGAACAAACAAAGGGCTGGGCCCACTTAGATATTGATGATTTAATCTTACGTCGTGGACCGTACAGTGTCGAAGCTTAGTGAATTGCTCACAAATTCAGTTCCGATGTGCAAGAGTTGTCAGTTAGGCCTACTGTTTACGGACGCGTAGCTTCATAGACGCGTATTTTTCATTATACGCTTGGTTTACGCCTGCTCACGAAAACAATAACAACGTCAGGATGGCACGACGTTGCCGCTTAGTCGACAGTTTAGTATGTAAGCTGTGAGCAGGCGTACACTAAGCGTATAATGACGAATACGCGTTTCTGAAGATACGCGTCCGTGGATACTAGGCTTTACTCGTGATGTCGTTGTGTTTGTTAAATAAAAACGTGTTGTGAATGCCTTTTAATTGAGGAAATGGTTAGTTAGTCTTATTAAAAAGTCTATGATCATGTTATCATTATAATACACCTGTTGTATGACAAACACAGCCACAATAACCGGCGGAAATTCCTTTACAACAAAAAGGCTGAACGGTTTAAAAATCTCGAATCTGTTGAAACTTTTAAACTAAATTGTATCGTTTAGGTGAAGGATAATAATAAATTGCTTGATTGCGTTTGTACAAATTGTAGTTAATGGGGAAAGGAGTCGTGTTGAGTTGCCATCACAATGATGTTATATGCGTTCCGAAATTGGTTCTAAATATATTCATTATTTTTTGATATTGAATTTAGCCAAATATTCGCTAAAGACTACGTTAAATTATGAATATTGAATGTACAATTTTTTTATTCGATTGCAACTCTATTCCTTTCGAGAACAATAAAACTATGGAGACGAAAAATGTAAAATCTGTTCATACTTTATTAGTTTTTATCAAAATGACGTTATTTATTGAATTAAATTATTTTTGAGTCGATTGATTGTCCAAATTAATACAGTTCATTTCATAAGTTTGATATAACTTATCAACAAACTGTGTTACATTAATTTAAATTTGAAAATTACGATTATGTTTATTAGCGTTAATACCAATGCGCATGAAGATGGTTCTTGTATTACAATTCATGTAACTGTACATTTTTTTACGAAAATATAACATAATAAGCAATAAATCTAAATAAATAAAATAGTTTTTGTCTACAAAGCTTCGAAATAGTTTTGGCTAGAGTCCTAAATAGATACATATGGTTGGAAACCATTCTTTATCGAGTGTTGGTCTCATATCTAGGTAATCCTTCTTCGTATTTTAATGAGAACATTCCAAATTACTGTGTCAAGTATGGCAGATTTGGTCAAGTCAGGGAACCCTAAAAATTACTAAAAAAATTTTTGCCAACAAAATACTAATTAAGCTCAAAATGTCCTATTCCTAACTAATTATTCTTTTTATTAACTATACTAGATGATTCGAACGATTCCCACCTTTAAATAAATGTAGCTTTAATATATTGTAATAATAATAGCCTAGACCCTAAATTATGATAGATTCTGGTTGCCTGACTAGCCCGAGACATAACTACAACATAGTTTAGCTAATAGCCCAGATATTACCATCCAAGTTATGTACAAAACATTTTATTTCTGAAACAATCGTTGTATACTACGTAAATATTTTTTATTCAACCTCGCTAATTATAGTGAAGTAACCAAAATTGTTATTGATTATTCTGTATTGACTCTGTACGTTGATTATATGCAAATATTTCAAATATAAGAAATTCATTTGATTTCATATTGATTGATATCTATGTTTATATGAATATTTCCAATGCCTTATATAAACTCCAATATTGTATGAACAAGTGTTCAGCACCAGCATGAATTGTGTTATATTTTAATACCATTTGTTTTAAAGAACACTCAAGAAAATATGTATGTTGAATTATGTAAAAGTATTAATTTTCGTTGCCGGCTATGGATTGAATTAAATCATCACAATTTTATTCAAGTTTGTGTTTTATTTCGACAAAATGCCTATTTACACACGACACGGCGCTAGATGGATCTAATGCCCTTCACAAATTACAATAAAATTCAACTGCACTAGTGCTTCTAGATACTCAAATTTTAGTAAACACCATAGGCAGCGATTCTCCAGTCTACCAGTGCTCACGTTAGTTGCCGGCGAATACGCCAAAACGTCAAAAATTCATACATTCCTGTCATCATCATTATTTCAGGCGAAAGACGTCCACTGTTGGACATAGGCCTTCTCCAAGTTTCGCCACAAAGAACGGTCCTGTGCGTCTCGCATCCATCGGTTTCCCGCGACTCTCCCCCGGTCACCAGTCCTCCTTGTGGGAGGACGCGCCAACGTTTCGTCTTCTGGCGCGCGGTCGCCACTCCAGAAAGTTTCGACCCCAACGACCATCTGTTCTGCGAGCAATGTGCCCTGCCCACTGCCACTTAAGTTTGGCAATTTTTCGAGCTATATCGGCAACCTTTGTTCTGACGCGAGTATAGCCTTTTGGGTGACTAAGCATTCTGATGAGGACCATTGTAAGTGACCACGTTTCAGAGCCATATGACTGGCCTGTTGGTCTAGTGGTTAGTGGCCCTGACTGCTATGCTGGAGGTCGTGGGTTCGATTCCCACCCAAGCCAAATGTTTGTGTGATGAACACAATCATTTGTTCTGTGTCTGGGTGTAATTTCTCTATAATATACTAGGGTTTTAGAAATATTTAAGTTTGTTTATCCAGTTGTCTAGTACTCATAACACAAGCTCTGCTTAGCTTGGGACTAGACGGCGTTGTGTGATAGTTGTGTGTAATAGATATTATATTATAATTATGTCATCACTGGCAACACGCACTAGTCATAGACTTTAGTCTGAGTGTCTCAAGACGAAAGTCTGTGACCTATATACTACAATTATAAATATCGTAGCTTATAAATCTTGTGTTTTCCAAAATAAATATGGAGGGTTTAACCGTGGCTGGATACCAACTATCTCATCGGTTCTACTGATCACATTCCATTATGTATACTACGTCATTTTTTAGGGTTACGTAAGTACCTCAAAAGGAAAAAACGGGTCCCTTATAGGATTACTTTCTTGTCCGTCCATCTGTTTGATTGTATGTCTGTGTATCCTTTATCTTTGGAACACGAGGAGGTATCAAGTTCAAATCAAAACCATATACTTACGTCTGCGGTCCCTTGAAGCTGTGAAAAATTAAGTTGACGAAAAAAAAAGATAACGCCGTTCATTTTGCAAAAAACGTATATTTCGACACCCTCAACGGAATCTAAATTCAAAAGGTACTTCCCGTTGACCCATATCCTGAAATTTGTCATAAAGCAAGGTCTTATAACACAGATATAGGAATATAAATTTGAAATCAATTTTGTTGTTACATCACAACAAAAAAAAAAAACTTATGATTCGGAAAAATATTCGAAACTCCATTCGGGAATTGTACTATTTACGTGGGTACCTAAGTTTGTACGGAGCCCTCAGTGTGCGAGTAAGACTGGCCCAGTTTTTTTTTTCATTTAGTTAATTGCTTAGCTCGTCTCATGATGTTCCCAATTCGTCTGACGCTTATATACGTAAAAGCACAAAATAAACACATCCAGTACAAAAAGAAAATATGATAAGTACCGTAAAGTGGGGTTACTTTGGCCCTTAGGTATAACTTTGACCGAACCCATTAACCAATAGAAACACAGTAAACAGTTTCTTATGTTCCTATTGGTAAATAAGCTTGTGCTAAAGTTACCCCACTTTACTCGGTACTCGAAAAATGTACAAGAGAACAGAACTTGTCCCATCTCTACTGCATACAACTTCTTGAAGAAATCGACTACTAGTGATAGAACTTGCACACAAAAAAAAACAAGTAGGTAAACGTAGATGCCAAAGTGAGCTTTAAAATCTTAGCAGATAGAATCAGGTTAATTATTGACACAAAATATTCAGAAAACGACTTGTATGCAAGAGTGACCGAGCTCGAAAATTTAAGCAATCTATCTCGCATGTTTAGGTTTCATCTGATGGCTTGAGAATGCAATAAAGCCAGCGAAGCAAGACCGAACCTTTTAGCACCCTGCCTCGCATTGGTAGATGAGAAATCATCCAATGACTTCTCTCGCTCTAGGGTAGAATGAAAGGGCGTGTCAGACTTTAATTGACTAAAACCTACCCTGAGTCCTTCAGTTGCCCGTTGCGTTCCTCTCAGAAATTCCTTCTTGGCCCTTGCGAGCAACAGCCTTATAGGGTCCTGAAGGCTTTGTTGGCATCTGTCTGAGGCGTGCGTGACACTATGCGCCGTCGACGACTCGAGCTCGGAGCTAGCCATTGTTCGTCGTCCGCAAGCTCGCACCAACGGTAGCCGGTGATCGCCCTGGGACTCCAGACGTCCAGGGCGTCTCCTGTGGCGGCGGCTGGGGCGTGAGGATGTCAGTTCCCTCTCATTTGCGGCTATCTCCTTCGCTAGCATTACTGCTTTGCAGAAGGAGACGGCCGCTTCCCACGAGGTCTAGCATAGATAAGATTTCTTTGACCTTTCATATAGAAATAAAGAGTTAGGTAACTTTGTAGAACCCAAACCAGTTCAATAGGAAAAAGATGATTGAGATGCTCGTTGCTGGTTATTTTAAATATTTTCTTCAAAAGTCTGTCACAGTTTCGACGAATGCGTAAGTAAAGTGAATCCAGGACCGATAAGATCCAATCTACTGGTTGTCTTGAAATCTATAAGATTATCCAAACTTCTCCAAAAGAAAGTAAGAAATATGAAAAAAAAAACAAAGCAAAGGTAACAATATGTAGTTTATTCCTTCCAAAATTATCGATCAAAGTACAGACTAGAAGATTATTGAAAATAGGGAAATTTGGCTTCCCGATCAATTTTAAATCAGGACAAGTATCCAGTCCCCTAAAAGTCGGCTCCTGGCAAATCTACCTGTGAGCCTTCCTTCTAACATGCATGCTCCCAACCAAGTTTTCTGTATAAAATATTGTCAATGATGTCGCAGCGAGGTATGAACTTGGGTGACACCCTACTGAAGATCACAAAACTCTCATGTGATAACTATAAGCTGCAACTGCAGCATGTTTAAAAAGAAGAAATTAAGTGGTTACCACGTGAGGCGAAAAAAAAAATTTTTTATTATTAAAAATGTTTATTAATAAAACTTCTTTTACAAACCAATACAAAAATATGATAAAATATAAAAAACACATTACAACAAAATGTAGAATATATTAATTTCACACAAACTCAAACCTGAATCTCCCAAAAGTTTAGGCAAAGGTGTACCACCAAAGTATAGTATTCCAAATAAATAATTCAATCGAAACTTAGTTACAAAAATAAATAGTTTACTCAACTCCGCTTATTCGTTGGCGGCCACAGACGCGGGTCTTGGAACGGGTGCTAGGTTATCTGGTTTGGGTGGCGGTACAGGTTTCTCGGCCTCCAATACTTCGATGTGGTCGACCACCTCCACGCTAACCTCGTCATCGTCTTCGTAGATATACTCCGTAGACTCCACTAAAGTCCTGCAAATTGTTATTACCTATTTTATAACCAGTGGCGTAGCTAGGTGACCAAAGCCCTGGGACAAAAAAACTAGGGCCCCTGTTTTACATGAGAAATCATCAAATAACCTCTCATGCTCTGGGTGGAGCGAGAGGGAGTGTCAGACTTTTCGTGACTAAAACGAGTTGCCATGATTAAAGTAGCATTGCAACCTATTTTATTTAGATTTCGAAGGTTCCGATTTTTTCGTTAGTTTAATAAGAGGTTTGCTAATCAGGTTTTGGGGGCCCTGAGGCATTGCCCCGCCTAGCTCTTCAGTTACACCAGTTTTTATAACTAACACTGTTATATTTGTATTTATAAATATTCACCGGTACCTATACCTACTGTTTAAATTACTCTGTAGGTTTCCAGAAAATAAAAATATTTGAAGATCGACTCGCGACTCGCTGCGACCAATTTTCATGACTTGGTTGATCTTTCGATGTCGAAACATAGTCGGGTGTTAAGAAGGAAACGTGTTTTGTAAACAGGAATTGAGCTTTGAATACACATCTAGGGCAGATACAACATTGTGGGCACGGTGGGCCTTAAAATCATCAATTTAGCAGAAAGACGCCCACTACTGGACTTAGGCCTCCCCAAGTGTCGCCACAACAAACGGTCCTTTGAGTCTCGCATCCATCGGATTCCGGGACCCTCATCAGGTCGTCGGTCCACCTTGTTCACTTACCTCACCTTAGCTGAGGTCAAAAGAGTGAATGCCAATTCTCCTAATTAAAAATCGTTTATAGGTTAACGGGCACTTTTGTATGGACTACGTACCCATTGCTGTATCAAACTTAGCTTTCAAATGGCATACGACCAGAACTTGGTCCAAAACCGAGCCGAGAAACGGTCATTTGGACAGACGTGACCACACCTCTTCTTTGAGGACCAGATCCATCCCTGATGCACATGTAAAACAGCCCAGATTCTTGACCTATGGCGTCATATTATCTAGCATTTGGAGTAACAATTTAACAAATCTGCCCGATATACAGTCACTGTCAATGAAAATTTTGTTACTACTGATATGCGCTAAAGGCCCTTCAGAAGTTGTTCGATTCCGTGATACACGAGGGAAAAACGCCACAGGCATGGAGCAGAGGTGTGGTGGTACTCCTCTTTAAGAAGGGTGACAATACCCCTGCTTAAGAATGACAGGCCCATCTCATTTCTGAGCCATGTCTACAAGCTGTTTTCCAGCGTCATCACGAAGCGTCTCGCGCGCAGGGTCGACGAATTCCAGCCTCTCGAACAAGACGGATTTCGAAAAGGCTTCAGCACCGTGGCCCACATACATACGCAGCGGCAGGTTATACAGAAGACTGAGGAGTATAATCAGCCTCTCTGCTTAGCGTTTGTGGACTACGAGAAAGCCTTTGATTCGATCGAGACTTGGGCTGTACTGCAGTCTCTTCATCGGTGCCAGATTGACTATCGGTACATCGAAGTGCTGAAGTGTTTATACAAAAACGACACCATGTCAGTCCGACTTCAGAACCAGACCTCAAAACCTATCCTCTTGCAGCGGGGTGTGAGGCAAGGAGACGTCATTTCTCCGAAACTGTTCACGGCCGCAATGGAGGATGTCTTCAAGGTTCTGAATTGGAGAGGGCTAGCCATAAATGTCAATGGCGAGTACATTACTCACCTTCCATTTGCCGACGACATAGTAGTCATGACTATGGAGAAGCTCAGTACAATACTCGGTGACCTCAGTAAAGCTTCCGAAAGAGTGGGACTTAAAATGAACATGGACAAAAACAAAGTCATGGTAAAAATCCATGTAGCACCCACTCCTATCAAGATCGGAGACTCTACACTCGAAGCTGTGGACGACTACATTTACCTGGGACAGACGGTCCATTTGGGTAGTTGGGTAGGTCGAACTTCGAGAAAAAGGTCAATCGTCGAATCCGATTCGGCTGGGCAGCGTTCGGGAAGCTGCGCGGTGTCTTCTCGTCCAATATACCACAGTGTCTCAAACAAAAGTCTATGACCAGTGCGTGTTGCCAGTGATGACATATGGCTCCGAAACGTGGTCGCTTACAATGGGCCTCATCAGAAGGCTTAAAGTTACTCAAAGGGCAATGGAAAGGGCTATGCTCGGAGTTTCCTTGCGTGATCGCGTCAGAAATGAGGATATCCGCAGGAGAACCAAGGTTACAGACATAGCCCGAAGAATCGACAAACTTGAGTGGCAATGGCCGGGGCACATTGCTTGCAGAACAGATGATCGATGGGGACGGCCTCCCACAAGGTGGACCGATGACCTGGTGAGGGTCGCGGGAATCCGATGGATGCGAGACGCACAGGACTTGTCATTGTGGCGACATTTGGGGGAGGCCTATGTCTAACAGTGGGCGTCTTTCGGCTGAAATGATGATGATGACTGATATGCGGTCGACTATGCCTTCATAGTAAGCAGTCTATATTTAGCTTGTACTTTCGACAGTATCCCAGTAGTCTGTAATTTTCTTCCCAGCTGGCTCTTCAAAAACTGTTTCAAACAAATATGCTTCGAACACGAATCCACTTAGTCTGGGTCTGATAATTATCAGCTTTTATAAGCTGCTGGCACATGTACATGAACATATCAGATATGGCTCTCTCGTAAGAGTTGTACAGTTTTAGGGGTGTGCAATTTTATACTCTTTTGGTTTTCATTACTTATGTATAGTTAGGAGATACATACCCATCAATAGTCGTGGTAGAATTTTGTTGGCTATATACATAGCCTGATTCAGTGATAGCCGTCATGTCTCTGGAAATTTCATAATTTAAGTAACTATCTTTGTTATTTTTTGTTCCATGTACACCCATATCATATAAACATATATAAGCAATATGCATAAAAAAACATCCCGGCTCTGTATTATAAACTCTATAAAATTGATATAAACGAAACTTGCCTGCTGCGTGCGTACACTGCGTACCATCATTTCCAAAAAAATTGTGCTGTATACCTTTCATTGCCACATAAAATAAGGAACAAGCACCCATAAAGCAAATATAATAAAATTGCACATAAGGGAGGTCAAGGGATGGGAAATGAAAAAGTTTAACTGTTTTACCAATTCCGTTTTATTTTTAGGCTTACACATTCTTGTATATTAACATTACCGATAGCTAGCATTACTAAATACAGTGGAGTAATTATAGTTATTAATTTAATAGATAGGTAGTTCGATTTCACGTTAAATGTTAAGAAATTAAAATCTCCAATTTGATTTCGAAATAATAATCTAAAAATGACGTAATCAATAAAATCTTGAATAAAGCCTTAAAACGTGTAACAAAATAAAAATTTACAATAAAAAATATTATGATTGTAAAATATCGTTGTATCCCGCGGGAATGCCTAATCTAATAAAACGCTACAAAAATATTTCACAGAATATAACTTAAATAACATAAGAAAATATACATTTCTAAAACTAATAAATTGAGAATGAAATTAGTGTTAAAAATGCCGATGAGGGGAATGCAGGATATTTGAGGAATGTAACATATAAAGCTACACATTATTATGTATATATTTCTGTAATGGCGTTTCATATTTAGATTATCACATAAACAATTCCACATACACATTTATTGCCAATTCCCACACATAATAAGCAATTAATATCTTATACATTACGAACTCAACGTTAGACAGACAACCCGAACATAGAGTTAAGCATGGGCCACACGGATGGACTCCAGTGTCCCAACAGATGTGACCTTGCTTGTTGCTATCCTTGTCCGCCAGCAGATGTAATCCAACGATCCGACAAACCGACAATCAACTTGTAGTGGTAATGCTGAAGCATATTTCGATGTATCAAATTACTAATTGTGGTTTCGCCGCCCATAGTTCCCAGCTACTATAGTCGTCAATAGCCCTCTGAGCTATTGACTTTATTTATATTATTGATAGTTATATGTAACTCTGTAACTATTCGGAAATATAAACTTTACTAAGTGATCTTCTTGAATATCACACATTACCCCGAACACAGAAAAAACAATGGTTGGCTTGGTTCACAATCCACAAGTTCCACTGGTGACCTCTGTTTGGACGCTGGATTCCATCCGTGTGGCCCATTCATTATGGTAAAATAAAATAATACATTCTTATAAGAATGTCAACGTGTTTTTGGAAGCCAAACGAATTAAACAGAATATTTTAATGCTTATTTCCTTAACGTTTCTATTCTCGGTTCAGTTAAGTACCCCAAAATCGGTTCACATATACGTAAAACTAGATTTTTTATATATAAAGCACGAACTTGCTTCAGAACATACAACGGCCACTTCGTACTATAATAAACTGAATACGATTCGTTGTAAAAATGTATAAAAAACATCGACGTGTAGATAATACTAATCATTCATAAGTACTATTCATTTAAGCCGTTTAAATGTTCGGTTTTTTGTTTAAAATACGTCATTTAATATTACGTAATTGATTTCATATCAGACGTTGTGTCTGGCATACTTAATAAGTTATTCTTAATAATAATGCTTAGGTCACGTACACAAGTATTATTTATATTGTTGAAAACGCGAAGTTGTGGGCACTCAATATTCTGAAAGCTACTATTATTTTTTCTAACTACGTTTATACTCCACTCGTAATAAGATTAGACATTTAAGCAACCCTTTTCTACTGTCCGTTCGACTGATTTTGACTTCTACTCCGTAGACATAAGGATGGCATGACAAAAGCAAAGTGTTTTTTTTTTTATTGGTTGGGAAAATCATCTTATGACAAATCCTACTCTTGGGCGGACCGGGAGATAGTGTCAGACTTTTACTGAGTAAAAACCCACTGTTCCTTCGTTGCCTTCGTCCCAGGGCCCCGGGTTTCGTTTTCACACTACCCATGGCTCCAGTAGGCTTCGACCCTGCTAGGCCCCTACGATTTGCTGACATCTCCCTGAGGCGCGCGTGGAACAATACGCGCCGTCGACGACTTGGGCTCGGTCCGGACGGTTACCGGACGGTCGGACGGCGGGCTACCCATTGCTCGCCGAAGCAAAAAAGTGGTTACAATATCAACTATTTACTGCAGCCCCCATTTGTCATGCTACCAACGCAATAAAAGTCGTACAAAATGAGTGAACGGACACTAAAAAAGTTTGTTTAATCTTATGCGAATGGAGTACGGCAATATGTCTCCCTGTATATTGAGGAAAAGCTAGCTTAAACGTTATAACTAAGCAGCTTATATCGATAAACATCTACTCATGATTATTTAAAGTTGTCTAAAATATTGAGTACCCGAGCGACGTCGCGCTATCCCACCTAACTAGTGACACAAACCCGGACAACACAAATCTTCGTATAATTTGGAATGTAGGACATATTCAGTCGATTAAATGCTTATCGCTTTGGTATAGCGATAGTAATCGTTCGGTAAATCTGTGGAAGGGCCACATATCATGATATATTTATATTTAGCATACATCCAATTTTCTAATTCGAATCACACGAATAATCAGATGTATGCCATTTGGTTCTGAATGAATCTTATTCAAAACAAGCCAGTTTAGCAAGCCAATCCGATATATCTTAGGTTGGACCGGATCGGCTGCCTCATAAAATATATATGATAATAAAACTGTAAATAAAAATCTTACTATTATATAGAGAACTTTTCACTTCCATTGTACCAGTAGGTGGGTATCGTAATTTATTCGTTTAAAAAATTAAATGGCTGTATAATTGATATAGAGCCATTTTAACACCTTAATAGGTCTTTTACACTTATTAGTCACAAGTTATGCCTTATTAAGATGAAACCCATACTTGACCAGTATGGGATCAAAGTACGTCTATTGTTTGACGTGTGATGACTTCTAAATCTAATTTTATGTTGCACTGTGTCGAATGATGTTAAAATTGTTTATCTTGCGTGAATTATAAAGTTCCTTAAAAGTGCCTTATAATTTTTATATGCCTATCAGTACTAAAAAGTTTGTCAACGGATAATAGAAGAAATATGTAAATTATCCGATTGAAAAACCTTTTAAAACATTCAAAAACAAGACGACACAAAAACACACAATTCAATATGTAAATATGAACCCTCTTTATGAACTAGAAACATTGACAATATAAATATTGTAATTCAACAACTCTGCGGAACTTTATTTCATAGACGTTTAGAGAAAAATATAAATCGCTAGATTACAAACCAAAAAGACCGTACAATAATAAAAAAATACTTTTAACCCCTTATCGACTTGCATCGAATTGGTCCGAAGTGTTTTCGTGTCCTATTATACCAGGGTCGTGTGTTAGCGACTGGGTACTCCATCTCGTTTAACTCTTCAATCCCAATAGGTGATAGAAGAGCTGATGACATGGAGTATTTGGTCGTGGATGTGCGACCCTGGCAGGCGGTTAAAACGTTAAATAGCTAACAAAAGGACTGTTTTGTATATCATTAATGTCAATGTTTCCCAGAAAGACGACACAGTACGCTTACATCACAATCTACCTATACCTCACTACATACGGAACGTCATTTGGAACTTACTCGATATAATTAAAACTTAGAACTCTGTTTTTAGGTTGGGTTAACTGTAAATGATTTAAGGGCTTTGATTACCCAATTTTTTCCCGCCCTTGAATGTCCCAAGTGTCTGTTGTTATTACAATAGGCCAGAATGACTCATTAAGGCAGGGCTGACAAATCTATGACACGCGTGTCAGTGGTGGCACGCAACTAAATAATTCAAGCACGCCAATGTAAGCTACTTAGTATCCAGATAATTATTTATATTAACAGAGCTACTGTTACAATTGCAGTGTGAGTTTTGGATTGGCTCATGTATTAACAGTAGAATTCTAGTTTAAACTGACCATCGACTGCATGTATAATTCTTGGCCAATTCACGGACCACCTTGAACATTGTCTTTTTTTACCCGACTACCGAAAAATATGACGATTTTCGAGAGTTTCCTAACGTGTCCGTCCCGTATGTAGTAGATAAGTTACATGAGAGAATCTTACGCCTTGACGGGCGCATCCATGGCCGGGATGTAGTCGAGGGCCATGAGGCACGCGAACACCGTCATGATCATCTTGGGCTTGCGCTCCGTGATGTCCTCGGGGAGCGCGTACACGCGCGCGCCGCAGCGTCGCGCCATTGAGATCGCGTATTTCGCGTTGGCGAGGTTCTCCTATGGATAAAACGTGGGAGATGAGTCATTTGTTACGATAATGTATTTAAATATTTTATAATTTATTTCATTGTTAAAAACCTTCTTTTTGGTAAGATATCTGATGTTTATCAAGATAGTAGATTTTGTCAAGATCTTCATTAGAAATTCTTCATTCACAAACCGGGGGTAAGAATTTTTTACTATTGATTTGTTATTGGTTATGGTCACTCCAAAAATAAGGCCTACTGTCCACGGGCGCATAGCTTCATAGACGCGTATTCGTCATTATACGCTTGGAGTACGCCTCCACGACGACGTTTCGTCGACAAAATTTCATAGTTTTGTTTGTATGTAAGCTGTGAGCAGGCGTACACCAAGCTTATAATGACGAATACGCGTCTATGAAGCTACGCGTCCGTGGATAGAAGGCCTAAGGATTTCCCTTTTAGCAGATTCTTGTCACAACGAAAGATAGATGAAGAATAAGTAAATAGAACACAATAATCTTATTGAATCGACGAACACCAATTCGCGAAGATAATCAAGATGCATGTGTCTGGGACAATATGTGTAATCTTTTACGAAATTATTAATAAACGTGGAGAAAAATTTACTGATGATTAAAGGAGCCTTTTAGTGTCATCGCTAAGTGGGAGGGTGAGGGTTAAAATAAGGTACTCGTCTCACCTCCTCCTTGCCTCCAGGCAGCACAAGGTCGTAGTTGATGGAGCCGGGCTTGATGGCGTCGATCAGGTCGATCACCACCTTACCGTCAGCCAACACCTCATCCTGAAAACAAAAAATACAATATCATTAATTAAAACATATCAATTCACTGAAATCTTTTTCTGAAAACAGAAGCCTCACTTACTTACTTGAGAAGCCGACCTATAAGTAGGTCGGTCAACATTTTGTAGTATCGACACGACAAGTATCTTACCTGGAAACTCCTGATGGAGGAAGACTTGCCGGCATTGCTGAGCTTGTTGTTGACCCACTGCACGATCTCCTTCTCGATGATGGGGTTGCCGGTGTTGGCCAGCCGCGTCAGCACCGACAGCGTGTACGCGCGCATCAGTTGCCAGATCAGCGCTGAAATTAACATAATCCGGTTAAGATGTTACAATGAATTTGTCACGTATCTGTTACCAGCCAAACCAGATTTTAGGATGAACTATAGTTCGCCTAGGCTAAACCAGTTTTCCCTACACTAAAATAACTACGAAGACCGAACTAAGCGTTTCGCTTCGTCGTTTATACCGCGTACATCGAAGGACTGGAACAATCTGCCTGCTGCGGTCTTTCCGTCCAACTATAATATAGGTGTCTTCAAGGCTAGAGTGAATAGGCTCTTAATAAACTAGTGCGCCTGACCATCGATGATTGCATCTCCACTTACCATCAGGTGGGATCGCAGTCAAGCACTGGTTTATATCAATTAAAAAAAAAAAAAAAGAAGACCCTAAGGGCGGGATTCACCAATAAAACTAATTGCGTTTTAACGTTTGGCTCGCATAATCGCGTTTAGCCGCTGTCACTAGTGTCACTTGTAAAAATACAACAAAAGAAAAATACAGACAAGTGACACTAGTGATAGCGGCTAAACGCGATGATGCGAGCCAAACGTTAAAACGCGATTAGTTTTATTGATGAATTCCGACCTAAGTAGTCTGTTAGGTCAGCTAGTGTACATTATTTTAATATAATATAATAATATAATATTCCACAACTACCACACATCGCCGTCTAGTCTCAAGCTAAGCAGAGCTTGTGTTATGAGTACTAGACCACTGATAAACATTCTTGTATATTTCTGAATACATAGACATATAGATAAATTACACCCAGACACAGAACAAATGATCGTACTCATCAGACAAACATTTGTCCTGGGTGGGAATCGAACCCACGACCTCCGGCATAGCAGTCAGGGCCACTAACCACTAGACCAACAGGTCAGTCGAACTTTTACACAATTGGATAGAATTTCGCTACAGAATTTCTACAAATTATATTTACCTATCGACTATACTACGGATTAAGTTTAGATTATAGTTTGAAAGATTCACGCAATAAGCTTCGATTTATCCTAGACGTCACTGATATTGAAAGCTGGCCAAAGTTACCATAAAAATGATCATTTTGGATAGGTAAATATACCTGTCCAGAATGATTCTCTATAAACAGAATAGCGACACTGTTCACTGTAAACAGAATAGCGTCCTTTAACAGAGACGCAATATGTGCCACTATTTCCTTTTTATTTATTCATTGTTTTTCTTTCCCCATAATTTATTTTTATTTATCTATCTTATTCAAATCTATTAGCACACAATACCGTGCCGACGTCTTTATGTCCATACCGTTACCGACCCACGCTGAAAACCAGCGCTGTAGGCTCATCGCATTTTGCGTGTGGTCACGGCATTATGCTGAGCGTTCGGCCGATTTGCGCGGATGTGGCGCATATTTTCTTTGTTTTTTTCTCACATAATATGCTTATAATTTGTTAGTTTTAAATTTGCGCCTTGTTCTGCCAAAAAAAAAATGTTTTTCTTTCTTCTTTCCATTTCCTCCTCTCTCTCATGTACTGACCCAGCGTGAGCGTGGCATTGCCCTCGTTGATGTCAGCGCCCGCGATGCCGACGAGCGAGAAGCCGAGCTGCCTGCCGAGCTCCACGGCATAGTTGCAGTTCTCCAGGCGCTCCATGAACTTGCGCAGCTTCGAGAATTGACGGTGCACCTGGAAACATGACCATTATGTCAGGTAGGGACTTTGACGATGACGATGTTAACGTACGTATTAAGTATTTTATTTTTGACAAAATTATTAATTTTATTTTATGTTGTTACTTTTGTAAATTCATTGTTAAATCACTGCGTGCTGTTTTTTTTTTTATTTTTTAGGTGGGAAAATCTAATGACAGATCCCGCTCTTTCCGTCCGTTACCAGGCAGTCGGACGACGAGCCACCCATTACTCGCCGTCCGCAAGGCCGCGCCTACGGTGTTAAGTTTATGTATACAAAAGACTCGTAATAATCGATTATATATTATGTGGAACACAAAAAATAAAAAAAAAATTAAACGATAATAGCAGCAAGTTATAACTGAAGCAGATACCAACGCTCCACTTCTGAGAGATTCATTTTTTTTTTTTAATCTTAGTAAAAAAAGTCGTCGAAACACTCACTGTTTGGGCAATAATTACTTTGACTTACTATATTATTTATCACATAAATGTCACTAAATAAAAAATATATATCTTTAACTATACAAATGCGTTAAAAATAGTCGCAAACAGAAACATTTTTTTTAGTGTGTAAATGTGTGATGGGCGAAAAATACCTCTTATCAAAACTAATCCTTTTTGCTCTATATGACAAAGTTATACGACAACAATTGCAAAAATCGAATTAAAATTAAACAAGAAACAAGAAGGGTTGAAGATATTTCCGTGTTACCTTCTTCCAGTTCACGATGCCAGGTTTGATGATGTCATAGAGCTGGAAGATGACCAGGCCGTCGGTCAGGTCCGAGTACAGCCAGTTGACGTGCGGCGCCACACCCATTGAGTTCATCCAGTTACGGTACGCTGTAGAAGAGAGAAAATTGATTTAGATTTTAATATTTATGAATTTGTATAGAAATCTATATTCATAGTAGCTGACTCGGCGAACTTCGTACCGCCAAATAATGTGATAAATGAAGAACCGCTCGACCGAACTTCACATAAACCATCTACTAAATAGACCGAACAAAGCCTAAACATTTGGTTTGGATAAGTGAGCCCGTTTTTGAGTTATAAAATTACAACGAAAAGTGGCATTGAATGGCTGCCAATAGGAATAAAGCCCTTTATTATTGCCACCTTGACGCGCAATGGTCCCTCATGGACTAAGTTCGGTATTCAAACTCCAATCGATACGAGTCTAAAAGTAGGAATTCTGTGGCAGCACCTCTCTATATGAGGTTTGAAACACAAATACGCAAAACATGGGAGACCCGAAAAATGGCTAACGTATGGAGTAACACTGGCTTAATTAATTATTTTTGAGATTTTTTGTTCTAAACACATAACACAGTTTGAAAACACACGATCACCTGATTTAGTAAGTTCCGCCAAGTCGCCACGTAGCGGCGAATGATATAAGTGCAGTTCCTCACATGTAGATCACAGGGTTATCATAATATTACCTCATTGACACTCATTACACTACATCAATGAATACTGCCGACCATCAACTAATCACAAAACTTGTGTAAACACCGCCTACGTTTGATATATCCGACAAACACTCTCGCGTTTATTCCGCTAGGGTCGCACAATCACGACCAAATACTCTATCTCGTCAACTCTTCTGTTACCTATGGGAATTGAAGAGCTAGAAGAGATGGAGTACCCAGTCGCAAATACTCGACCCTGATGAATAGGACGCGAAAACATTCGTCGGACCCATCCAACGCGGGCGGTTAACATTACGACTGTTTTCACTTAAGGGTTCGACAGAGGGGGACCTTAACCGAATACAGTAATTAGGTACACAACAGAAAGACAATGAGCGTTCGCTTGGGGTTTAATAAATCGGAACACACACTATTCGATAGTCATGTCATAATTTCTAGCAAAAGTAAATTAATTAGTGTAATGTGTCAATACGTACGCTTATATTGTTAGTTTTGGTATAAAACAAATATGTAATTAACAACTCGAAGTAACAACTATTATTATCAATAAACTAACAAAATATTAAGTAAGAAACACATTTAGTCACACTAGGAACGAGAAGAATAAGCTTATTTTTAAGGTCTAAAATCTAAATCTTTAACATCGAAAATGATGGCACTTCACCAAACATGTAAACCCACACATAAACATACACTAACATACACATACTCACAACTACACACAGTAACACACTACACAGAGATGCTTATTAAGTCGTTGTTTTTGTTGGTTCTAAAATTTGGTTTTTATTTTATTTGTTACTAGTCTCAATATTGTTAAGTATCAATTAAGGGAAGGAGCGAAACAATCCCAACACAAGTATTATTAATAACTTACTGGGGCTGTTTCATTCACATTTGTAATGTAACCGTTTGAGACAGAATAAACAATTATTATTTTTATTATTTATTTATTTTATATCCGGCTCGAAGGACCAACAATAACAGAAAGGCAGGAAACGATATTTTATTTAGAATGCCTTTCACTGACACAATAAGGCTTACTCATTAATAAAATTCTTTTATTTTATTGAAAAAGTTATTGTTGGACCCAAGAACATGCAGTTACCTCATACTACTAGTATGCCAGAGACGAGACCTCTTTAGCATTATTAGCGTGAGATTACAATAAACAGAATATTTCATAACAATAACCCATTACCTTGATTATTTCTACTATTTGATTATTTCCGCTTTAGATTATGGTGATTTAAAAAACATAATAACTGATAATCTATTTGATTATTTTGTTACTTTGTACTCTTTTCAATTGTAATGTATTATTCTGTTTTTTTTTTGTAAGTATTAGTATTGATGGTATGTGTGTATTTTGTGGGGTGTGTGTGTGTATGTGTGTGTTTTGATGTGACATCCACCAACCCGCACTGGGCCCGCGTGGTGGATTACAGCCCATTCCTAGAGAGGAGGCCTAAGTGTTTTGCCATATAGATTATTTCTAGTGAATATTTTGGTAGTCAAGTAAACCTACCTGCCTACCGTTGTATTTTTTTGTGTTATCATCACTCTTTGTTCTATGAATGCTTATTAACCTGTAATTGGCGAATGTGTAAGACTAATCTATATACAGTTTTATTTTTAAAAGATTATATTTTTTTTTAGATTTTATCATAAATGTATGTTCAGGTTTAAGTATAGTTGTTAGTTGCTCAGTCACATTAGGTTTTAAGGCCTGTAAAGATAGATGTAAAGAGGATAAAATAAATAAAAAAATATAAAAGGAGAAACCGACTGACTGACATATCAACGCTTTATGACGTAGGCGAGCATTAAGAAAGGAATTTTCAAAATAGGGGTGTATTTTGTAGGAGGGGATGAAACTTGGGTTCAAAATTTGTATGGAAAAACCTATTTTCATTTTGGCAGAAGTTAGTGGTTACATATACCGGAGGAACGATGTACACAGAATCTGTTGGTTTATCTTAATAACTAAATAAAATAAAACAATACGTATATTATATATGTTAATATTTAAAAAACTAAATACTGCGAACGAATTTAACCATAAAAAAAAACCTTTCCGTGTAGCGTTTCAGTGAACAGTAACTCGTATTTAACAATTAAAACATAAGTTAAACAAAAACTTAATTATATATTCTTAACAAAGTATGTAAACACTCTCCCCGTCAAAATTCTTGATGCATGCAAGTAAATAATAACTTTTAATTTTCATGTCACGGTGGTTAAGTTTTTGGTAAACATGTAATAAATCTAACCAAACTTAAGATAGGACGACACTGATAAACGTAACGATTTTATATGGGGCGTGTCTTGTGTGGGAGCAGTGGTGGCCGAGTTGTAACGGCCCCGACTTACGAGTTGTAGGTCGCGGATTCAAACCCAGCCAGGCGCATTACTTTGTGTGATTTATTTAATTACCACTGCTCTCAAAACGGTGAAGGAAAACATCGTGAGGAAACCGGTATGTCTTAGAACCAAAAAAATTCGAAGACATGTGACATCCACCAACCCGCACTGGGCCCGCGTGGTGGATTATGGCCCGTTCTCTCTCCTAGAGAGGAGGCCTGAATCCCAACAGTGGGAACATTAAAAGGCCGATTATGCTATATGCTATGCGTCTTGTGTGTGTGAGATTACATGGTTGTGAACGAACCCACGATATCAGGAGTGGTACGTAATGTGGGGCAACGCCTTTTTTTAAACGTTTGTGACTTTGTCCGCGTTACACTCATAAAACAGCACAATGCCGTTTGGCTACAATTTCAAGAATATTTTTTTGTACGGAACTCTAATTCGTTGTCTAAAATAAAAGTAGCCTAAGTTACTCCTTTAACATTATTTATCTACCAGTGAAAGTTCCATCAAAATCGGACAAGCCGTTTTGGAGATTAACCGGAACAGACAGTCAGATAAAAATGTTAAAAATTGCATTTTTGTTACAGGTCTTTTATATCTTTTAGTAAAAAAAAAAAACATTATTTTGATATTACAAACAGACATTTCAATTTCTTTAGTATTATAGGTTGGATTGACATCTGTGTGGGATTCCGCGGGATAATCTTACAATAAATTGAGATCGTCTAAATGTAATTCAGTTAAATTAAATTATTATTGAATTTCTTGAAAAAGATGTCACGTATCATACAAGTCGAGAATGTACAAAATGAATTTGACATACCTAATTAGGTTCAGTTTTTTTTTTTTTAAATTGACTATTCTGCATATCTGGCGGTCCCATGACCATTTAAATATAATTGGATGATTTTCTTTTCGATGACTACTATTGATATTTTTATTATAGAGAGGGAAAGCAGACCAAAGATGGATGTGTGTCAGGATTGATATGGAAGAAAAGGAAGTAAATGATAGCGTGACGGTTGACTGGACAGAATCAGTAGCGTAGCTAACGGACCTGGGGTAAAAAAAAAAATTGGAGCCCCTTTATTACGTGGGAAATCATCAAATAACTTCTTTTGCTCTGGGTGGAGCGAGAGGGAGGGTCAGACTTTAACTGACTAAAACGAGCTGCCATAATTGGTGTTGCAACATGTTTTATTTAGATTTCGAAGGTGAGAGAATTTTTCTCTAGTTCAATAAGTATATTGTAATCAGGTTTGGGGCCCCCCTAGCTTGGGAGCCTCGAGGTTCTGCCTCACTTAACCCTTCGGTAGCTATGTCAGTAGACAGAATGGAAGAAGAAATCTTGCTACGTCGACCTTGAGTAAAATAGTCAGGAAGACGATGTTTAGTACTCACTCTTCTCTTCCCTCGTCTCGTCAAGCTGATGCAGCTCCTCGGTGTCGGCCGTGCGCTGCAGGCCTGGGTGCTGGTTGAACAGGTTGGCCACGAAGGCCAGGTTGAGCTTGTACACGCCGCCCACCACGTCGGCGGGCGTCACGAAGGCGCGACAGCGGAGCTTCGCGGCTTGTTGCAGCATAAGTTCTGCGCGCCGGAGGAGGTCGGATTCCTAAAGACAAATAATAAAGGATTAACTAAATAAATGGTAAATGTTTTGGTTGTTTTGGCAGTTTAAAAAATAATCCACAAAGGCAACTACAACACTTTATATGGCGCTCAAGATAGGAGGAAGTCAAGAAAAAGTACTCAGTAAATTTGTGCTAGTTTAAGGACTATTGGGTTAGAATAGATCTTGATTTTACTTTAGTTTTCGACCTCATGATCATCACATAAGACAAAATTCGAAATTGGTTAAAATTGTTAAGAATTACGAGGATCCTCGGACCAGACGGGTGTTGTGTCTGGTCTGGGCAACCGCATGATAGTTGATTTCGGACTGTTGTACTTATACCTATGTTCTAATATTGAGAGAATTTTAAAAGATTTTGATTTTTTGTTACAATGTGGTGTCATAGATGTTACAAAATATGCGAAAGAGACAACATATCAAGAGCTGACATTCTTGTGGTTCATTTCATTTACAGCTATTTTTTTTTTTTGTTGTGTTCTTACTCCTTTTTATAATATATTTAGTTCCACCTAACCATTCTCGTTCAGTTCCTATCTGCACGACTACATACCCTAAGCGCATCCAGTGTGACGCCGGCGTCGTTGGGCGCGATCTGCTTCATGAGGTAGGAGTATATCTCGGAGTCCGCCACGTCCTGTTGGAAGTTGGTGCAGCGGCGAGTGACTCCTGCGGACTGGAGCTGGTGGTTCACCCATCGCAGGAGGATCGCTTCGGGGGAGAGAGCGAGCAGGTCTTCGATGCGTTCCTGGAAGTTTAATTGAGGTTTAAGTTACGGTTTTTATGTGATAGTAGTAAGTGTTCTTAAATCAAGGTAAAGTTGATTTAAAAACCGTTCAATACTGTAGTCACAGTTCAATTGGTCTTGAATGTAGTAAAATATCGTTGACGTAAATTTTTATGTTGTAAGAATTTTAGACCCACAGTATGATTATTGACAACAGTTTTTTTTTAATCTTTATTTTAAAAGCTTTTTCCCGAATATGACACTGTAGGTATACAAAACATTGGAATTAAATAAAAATAAGTGTTTGCTTAATAATAAAATAAAAAATTACACATTGACAATAGTTTGGTAGCCACATTTTTTTTTCATGGCTATCTACTACAACTACAACCTAAATTCAGTTGAGCCAGGGTAATTCTTCATTAACGTTGCCCTGGCAGGAATTCTAGGCAGGTAAGTTTAGTAGACACCACCAGCACAAAATATGTATGGTTATTCTTCGATTATATTATACTATAGACAGGTGCAAAGTAAAGAAAGTTATCTGCAGTTTTGCGATTTTCTGATAATTACAGTAACTTGTTATGACAAAAAAAAAAACATGTTCTAAGACATGGCAAATCTTCTTTAAAATGTCAAAAATGAAGAAATAATTCAATTAATAATAATAATTGTTCTTTTTTCAATAATATTTTTGAAATAAAAAAGATTAAATCGACTTCGAGTCGTTATTATTAATTCAATAAAGAAAATTGCAAAATTGCAGATAACTTTTGTACTTTGCCCCGGTCGTTATATTCTGTGGTTACTCCAAACATAGGTCTGTCTTTAAGGCTGAACCAGTTGACCTAACTGGCTCTATTTTAACACGATTTCAAAATGGATGAGGGTTCTATGTTCATCTGTATGTAATTTTTTTTCCAATAGTACCAAGACAGTAGAGCCTACTGACCTCATCATTGAGCAGCTCAGTAAGGCCAGGGCAGTGCTCCAGTGTGATCTGGTTGAACAGACCAATGCGGATGATCTGCCACAGCAGACCCAGCACCAAGTGAGGTTTACCTGTAAAATTTTAATAAAACATTAGTAAATATAAGTTTAAAATAATGCTGAGAGAAAGTGGTGGTCAATTTCAATGGAGATTAGTCAAGTACACAGGAGATATTATGGTACTCAAGCCTGTACAAAAACACAGGTGCACTCTCTGTACCTTTACTTTCATAGTCCGATGGGACGGAGATCCTACAATACCGGGGAGGGATCAGGCACAGGACCAATGGCTGTACAAAATGAACACGCTTTCCGAGCCACGACCCCATACTCAGCTGTCGTGTTTGCAACCACGAGGCAAACGAGGTAATTGGAAGATTGGATATAGGTTAGCCGAGGTCCGCCCTGAGATGGAGGAGCGTAGTGTTACCGGAGCGCCTCTCTCAGATGTACATAGTGGAGTCACTTCCCAATACGGGAAGAGGCCCGCGGATGTTGCACTGCACCGGCAACCCTTTCTTCCAAACTATCCCGGTCTTCCCTCGTATACTTAGCTGATCTAAGTATACGAGGGAAGACCGGGATAGTGTTAGTCACGTAGAGTCTGATAAACCCCTCCACTCACTTCAGGGCGGAGAACACTCATGAGGATTTTCACCCCAAAAAAAAAAAAGAAAAACAAGTTAGCTAAGGTTCAGCGGAAGTCACAACGGCCAAAACAAGTGTGCTAGGACACAAACCGCGGTAGTTTTAATCAGTACGAGGCTTGGCAGCGCCTCCCCTTCTCCACCCGGTGGAGGGCGGAACACATAAATGAAGATTTCCACACCGAAAAAAAAAAGGTTGGCTGGGGTCATCACTTACCCGAACTACGTGAATTGTTTTGGCATGAGAGGGAGGCTTCGGTCAAGCATAGAGGTTAGCTATCTCCTAAATGACAATAATGAAGGCTTTTTACAAAAAAGCGGTTTTCATTTTATTTACCTTTAGCCAAGTCATGAGCGTCAATGTTGACGATGTTGCAGCCAATAGCTTGCGACGAGACGAGTGCGAGGGTTAAGTTCTCATGTTTAGTGTAGAGGGTTAGGTTCTTCTTGTTGATCGCTCGCTCGTCTATCGTGTCTGGACACGAATGGTTTATCACTTTGCTGTAACAGAAAAAAAAAATTGAGTTAGCCGTATAAAAAAAAAAAAGAAATGAATGGGTATTTAAACGTTGCTCTAGAGAGAAAATAAGAAACAGTCAAAGACGATTGCATTTTTTAATCGACTTCCAAAAAAGGAGGAGTTTATCAAATCTTCTAAATGTTTAAATTGTAAAAGTTTAAAATTTCAAGCTTTCTAACTGGGAAGTAACATTGATGCAAACCGATTTTAAATTTTACTAGCTGACTCGGCGAACTTCGTACCGCCTAATAATGTGATAAATGAAGAACCGCTCGACCGATTTTGTGCAAACTTCACATAAACCATCCACTAAATAGTCCGAACAAAGCCTAAACATTTGGTTTGGATAAGTGAGCCCGTTCTTGAGTTATAAAATTACAACGAAAAGTGGCATTGATTTTTATTTAAATAGATAAGACATATTATGTTTTCTATATTTATTATATATTATAACCAAAAAGGATGAAAGCATGGTAACAGTAAACTAATAGTTTTACTAAACGACTTTTAGTCCTACTAAGGATATTTAGTAATAAAGTTAATAAATACAATTAATGAATCATTAGTATTGAGTTGTTACAATAGGCATAGAATTAAATAATGATTACATATTGATTTAATAATAACTACATTGTATTTTATATTTGCCTACCTTGATAACTATGTTACTTCAAAAACAAACTGCTGGTGGTTAAAAAAAACTAAACCATTCTTAATTTAAACTATATTCACTACCGCTTGTAGCGGAGTAGGTAATATACAGGCCCTACGGCTGTTTAAGGCCGCTCAACCCAAGATACATTTCCATACAACCGCTCAAACGAGATTATGACTTTTTTATCTACCCTTCTTTCTCTGAACATTTTGGAAACAGATATCTTGTGGATATTATCTAGATTTCTATTGAAATTAAAACATCAATTTGTCTAATCCAGTAAAAAACTTGGAAAATTCTAATTATAAATTTCTAATTTTTTAAGTGTAACCATGCAGTTTCTTGCCGGTTCCTTTTCCATAGGAGACGATCAATTGGAACCGTGTACTAGCTTCTGAAGTTTAATACGTGCCCATGTAGGCCAATATGAAATAAAACACATTTTGAATATTTTCATTATTTTTCCCTTCATGGTCTATTGACAACTGGTGTTTGAGGTTAATATTACGTTTCAAGTTGCTGTTGATCCACTTGGAAAACGAACCAGAGTCCCTACACTGAACTGTTAAGGGATGGAGCTATATAGGGTGTATAGCTCCTTCCCTCTTTCCCTCCCTCCTTTTTATATCAACACGTCATGGTGGCCCCTGTTCCTATCGAGTCATTTATAAATCTCACTTACCAAAGTATAAGTCCATCCTTCAGCTTCTCATACAACTGCTTCCCCTCATGGTCTATTGGCAGCAGGTGTTTGAGATCAGGGTCATGTTCCAAGTTGCTGTTGATCCACCCGGAGAACGCCATCTGCTCTTCGAGACGGACCGAGTGGGTTGTGCCTGGGGATTTAAAGATTGGTGATTTATTTTACAGAATCTACAAGCATCAAATGATTACTTTCAAAGATAGCCTTACGAATTTACAAATTGGGTCTTCAGCCCTTCCTCTTCACAATAGGAGCTTTTAAGAAATGTGTCCAAAAGATTTCGATTTTGGGTTTTTATTGTGTTATGGACCACAACTTATGGTATTTTTTTTTTATTCTTGATAGGTTCGCGCTTGCCCGCTATCTCACCTGATGGAAAGCGACGATGCGGTCAACGATAGAGCGCTTACCTAGAAGTAACCTATTCACTCGTGACTTAAAGATTCCCGAGTTGTAGCCATCAGAAAACAGAGATTCCGGCACACACAAGGTATTTATTATACTATCCACTAGTCCAATGTTGCTGAACTGCTTCAACAAATTCGTGTTTTATTATGTGTAGTAGCTAAGAAGATAGAAGGCTATATATAGCCTTCTAGGATAAGATTTGTTAAGATCTATACAGCATGTAATCACAAGTGAAGATTTAAACATTGGTTGCTATCTAGTGCTACCATTAGCGTCAAGAACGAGACGCTACAAAAAATCCTACATAGGATGTTAAAATATATAACACATATCAGATTGAAAATTCTTAACGGTGCATAAAGTTTATAAACACCATGTTATTGTTAGGTCACGCAACACAACTTAGTAGGTTGACCTAGATTGTAAAGTTTTATTACTAATAGATGCATAAGTCTATGAATGATTTGCTAACGTGAAATTAGTACTGCCCCCCATTATGTAACAGCCTATACATGTGTTATGTGCCTATATATGTACAAGATAAAAGCTATCCTGGTACCATATTTCATCCAAACCCGTATGAACGTGACACTAAGGATTGCAAAATCCGGACTTTTTAGAAATCCGAATTTCTGTACTCTTGTCGGATAAAAATCCGGATTTTTCGAACTTTTGAGTGTTTTAAGTTCATTTGATATAACTGAAATAAATAGCATTAATAATTTCTCATATGTATTCGCTCAATTTACAGCACGACAGAATAAAATCAACTAAAATAATCCACAAAACTTTTAGGCATCAGTCATTTTTCCCGTTATAAATTCACGTAATCATTTTTAATATAACATTAACATAAACTTTAGATGATTGAGATGACAACATAAACTAATTTAAAAAAAAACATGAGGGTTGTGTAAATATTGTAAGGCATAAAAGTATAGAGCCGTCTCTATTTAATTCTCCTTTTCAATGAATTTGACAGTTGCTTTGCAGTTATAGTGTCTTGGCTGTCTAAAGATTTTATAAAAAATTGAAAAGCTATATCGACCGTTACAATAGTGGCATCTCTGTGGCGAGCTAAATTCGCGCAAATACACTACACTACACAATCCTACTAATTCAAATATCTTTTGGACTACTTTTAATGGAAATTTGTGGATAACTGCAAAATATTATGCGTTAAACTCAGTTTTGACTAAAATCCGAAAAAACCGAATTTGAATCCAAAAAACCGGATTTCAAAATGTTAAAAAAAAAAACCGGATTTATCAATTATTTCCGAATTTCGAAGAGTCCGTATTGCAATCCCTACGTGACACATATATTTATTTTTAAATAATGTTAGTTTTTAGGATTCCGTACTTAAAAGGTAAAACGGGGCCCTATTAATAAGACTCCGCTGTCTGTCTATCTGTCTATCCGTCTGTCACCTGGTTGTATCTCATGAACCGTGATACTTAGACAATTGAAATTTTAACAGATGGTGTATTTCTGATGCCACTATACAACAAATACAAACGAAAAAAAAAACAGAATAAAATAGATATTTAAGGGGGTTCCAATACAAGAAATGTGTGTTTTTGTCGTTTCTTTGCTTCGATACCCTTCGTGCGCGAACCCGACTCGCACTTGGCCACAAAGTAAAAAACTTTTATTTCTTCAATGTCTAAGGATATGTTGTTGTTGGCCATTGTACGACGCCTTGGACATCTTCCGTAATGTGCTACAAGTGCTTGTAAATAAAATACAACGAACTATATACGAACTTTCGCCTATACAAAATTTGTGTGACGATCATATTATTACACAAATACGGAAACATCAAGTTATTTTTATACGCGTCAATGATAATAATCATTATTTCTTTATTAAAAGAAATTATAGTTCCAACAATTATTTATTATTTTATGACAATCATAAAGTTACTTTCCTGTCATATACCTATATTATTTTCTATTGTTCATTTTTCCCTTTCTGTTACGCCACCATTTTAAATCTAAACATGAATAATGTTTTTGACGTTTAGGAGGAATATTATGTTTAGCAATAAGCTGTTATCATACTGTTTAACTGTCATTGTTAGGTACCTATAATATAAACTAATAACATTTTGAGCTATATATGCAACCACTAACTGGGTCTATATCGTTGTAAGACTGCCCTAATGAGAAAGAGCGTTTTAGGCAATACACCGCGCATCTACAATAAATTACCAAATGTCATAAAAAATTTGAATATTAGACAGTTAAAACAAAAATTGAAAAATGTTATTACACGACTGATGAATTTCTAAATGATGCATTAATGTAGAATTATTTATTTATTTGACTGTAGAATTTATGATGACTAATAGTAATTTGTGATTATTTGTTTATGCATTGACATTTCTCTATATTGTGACATTTATAATTTTTGATTATTTATTTTCGTATTGACATTTCTCTATATTGTGACATTTATATTTTATTTTTTGATTATTTATTTACGCATTGATATTACTCCATATTGCGACATTTAATGAATTTTTTTTTATTTTATCATCATTACATTAATTTTGACATTCCTGAAAATATTTCGAGTTTACCTCTCGCTTGATTAATGTATTTTCTCTCTATGCATGCAACCATATTTGTACGCCTCTAGGCATAACATGAACTCACCTATGAATCTTATTTAAGATCTGTATTAACTACCTATGTTAAACAAATAATAAATTATTGATTATTATTGATCTCTATCCCCATACATATATATGTATATATTGACAGGCTTTTGAAAAATATCCCAAAGAAACATACTCTCGGGACACAAAGAATCCTATGTATTATTCTACTAGGGCAGGGATAGCGAAACTTGGCCATGACATAGGGCATGGCCTACCCGTGTGCCTAATTTCAATCACAATTGTTCAGTCGTTTGAGCGGGAAAAGTATTATACACACACATATATACCTACAAACTTCCGGCTATATAATATATTAGTGTGATAATTATGATATTCTCTAAATAGACCATAGTTAAACTGGCTGGAATGGGAACTTAAGAAAACACTGCGAAAAGTGTCAAGGTCTATTTTTTGTTTCTACTAACGAACCAGCCCCCCTAGCCAAGTTATGATCGTTTCGTTAGCGTCGAACGCCTCGAGTAGGCCACACCTCCAATTCCTTTGTTCTGACGTCATCTCAACGCTCATTCACGTGGTCAGAACAAAGGAATCGGAGGCGTGGCCTACTGGAGGCGTTCGAAGCTAACGAAACGATCGTAACTTGGCTAGGGGGGCAGATCTCAGTATCTCAGTGGGGATCTACTTCTCTGTTCATCCAACTAAGAAAGGAGCTATTACCATAATAGGAGTATACTGACCATCACTGGAAGCTTCACTCATGCCACCCAAATGTTCCAAATTCTCCTTTTTACTGACCGCCTGTTTGAATGTGCTGGACACCTAAAAGAAAACATTAGTATCAATTAATTAGTAATTATCAATAATGCTCTACTGACTCGTAGTAGCAAATGATGAGACAAAGATATGCCTACAAATTCTTAGTGATTAGGTTATCAGCAATAATTATAGTAATGACGCATTTTGCTAGACCACTATTAGGTTTGTACATAACTAATTGCTTTTAAATGATTAAAAATTAGGTTAGAGAACACAGAAGATTCTATTAAGAGAAGGAAACAGAAAGTTGTGTGGAAATTTAGAATCCTATGCCCCCTTTAAGCAATCTACAAGTCTCACGCCCCAGCCCGGCGCAGGTTTGCCGACGGCGAGTTATGAATACTTTGCCGTCCGATTTATTGTCGGCCAGTCCGGGTCGACGGTGCGTTGTGTTGACGACTAACATAAATAATAATAATAATATTCCACAACTATCACACAACGCCGTCTAGACCCAAACTAAGCAGAGCTTGTGTTATGGGTACTAGACAACTGATAAACATACTTATATATTTTTTAAATACATATTATAGACAAATTACACCCAGAAACAAAACAAATGATCGTGCTCATCACACAAACATTTTACCTGGGTGAGAATCGAACCCACGACCTCCGGCATATCAGTTAGTTCCACTAACCATTAGACCAACATTGTTTTTTTATAACGTTTCGCCATCATAACTTGAACACCAGACATGATACGATCAGCTGACACATCACAGTCTACTCCCACATCACCATAAAACGGAATTAACATAACATATGCATACATTAGATTACAATACGCTCATACATTGTAGAGCTTGTAAAAAACATCATAAAAAAAAAACTGCGTCGAAAGACCAATGACCTGGCGGCGTTCAACAATTGCTCATTGGAAGTGTGATTATTACAAGTACATACATAGGTAGATATAATAATTTCTTCTCACTTAAGGTTATCATTTGATACAGCATAGTATAGTATAATTGGCCTTATAATGTTCCCACTGCTGGGACTCAGGCCTTCTCTCTATACTAGGGAAGGAAATGAAAACAGAAAATTGGTTGTTACGTCACCAAAAAAAGTACTTTTATGCGATTTGAAAAAATCTTCGAAACTATTCGAGAATTGAACTATTCACATAGGTAAGTTTGTACGGAACCCTCAGTGCGCGGTTCCGACTCGCACTTGCCCAGTTTTTTTTTTTAATTTAACTGTATAAAATCGTTTTTTTTTTAATAAGTAATTTTGTTTTTCCTTTCAAACAATTTTTCCTTTTTTTTAAAATGGCATATCAATAAGTTTCCTCCTTGCAAACAATACAAATTTAAATTTATTTTTAATTGAATTGTAAACAATACAAGGCAACAAGATAATTATATAACATTCATACAAATAGAAATAACTAATATTATGTAGTATAATGAAAAATTTTCTAGGTAACAACCCCTGCTTCTTTTAGGTTTTTAACATGGGCATTAGTAGTATAAGTAAGTACTACATAATTTATTTAATTAAAAGCCTCATAAATTCAGAATATGGATAATTGAAATGAATTCATTTAAGTATGACAGTTGATATATAAGTTGATTATAATTCAGCATCAATCCTATCTGTACTAAAGCACATTTTTTATTCTTGATAGGTTCGCGCTTGACCGCTATCTCACCTGATGGAAAGCGAAGATGGGGTCGACGATGGAGCGCGCTTACCTAGAAGTAACCTATTCACTCACCTATTTCACGAATATACATATATTGTTTGTATATTGTGTGTACTTTTATTACAAAGTATACCCTTTTTTAACTTCTGTGTAATGCTATCGCGAATAGAGTACAGTTCATCGTAAAATTCTAGGTAAGCGCGTTCCATCGTCGACCGCATCATCGCTTTCCATCAGGTGAGATGGCGGTCAAGCGCGAACCTATCGAGAATAAAAAAAAAAAAAAATTAAATAGTAAATCAATAAGAAATAACATAAACCGCAATCGGCCCTACAAACTGGTTACCCTGGCAGTGTCATCTATTTGACCCCAACCATTATTAGTATTTATCACTTGATTGACCATCTCGGAGCTAATCTGTCCACATAAACACTCCTTATGGCTTGTCAATTCGTTTTTATGAGGCCAATAATATTGATTTGTTTAATCGGAGTCTTAATTGAGTTTGTTGAGTAAAATTGTTTTTGTTTTTATTGGTTGCACGGGAATGAATTATAGTTATGGTCGATACATTTATGTGTAACAGGACAACGGTATAATGTTGTCATGATTTTATTGAGGATAGCGGCTTATGTGTTCATTATAGTTCAGGAAAAAATCATTTACATTAGGTTTTTTCCAACACAACGTCAGCTGCTGGGGTTGGATGCTGTTTTTTTTTTTCTCCAATGACTTGTCCCAATCTAGGGTCTACGATAGAGGAGTCGACCACGAGCAGAGTACGAGCGCGTGGATTGAATTACCAAGCTTTGAACGAACGCGCTTCAAGCGTTTGGTCCATGCTGCCATGCTGCGTGTTTTTTTTTTTTTATAGGTTGGGAAAATCATCTTATGACAAGTCCCGCTCTTGGGCGGAACGGGAAATAGTGTCAGACTTTTACTGACTAAAAACCCACTCCTGCTCCTTCGTTGCCTTCGTCCCAGGACCCCGGGTTTCGCTTTCACACTACCCGTGGCCCCAGTAGGCTTCGACCCTACTGGGCCCCTACGATTTGCTGACATCTCCTTGAGGCGCGCGTGGAACAGTACGCGCCGTCGACGACTTGGGCTCGGTCCGGACGGTTACCGGACGGTCGAACGGCGAGCCACCCATTGCTCGCCGTCCCCAAGCCCGCGCCTACGGTGGGTCCGTGCTGCGTGTAAAAAACCATTTTAACGAGCACAAAGGGTTTTGCATCACGTTCGAGGACAGTGATCGTAAGAGGCACGTTGTACCCACCGCGAGCAGAGCTGTAGAGCTCGGTTTATGCTCAGCTCGTACTCGGCTCCTCTAATGCCCACCCACCCATCTTTGACTGACTAAAAGTTACTTCCGTTCCTTTAGTAGCCCTTTGAATTCCGCAGCACGTATACAGTTGCTTCTTATTCTTCTGTATAAAAATCGGCCTATGATATTAAATCATTAGATTATTGTTATGATAAGCAGGTATATTTTGGTTTTAAAATTACATTTCGAATAGTATCGTTTCACATGACACCGCCCAGGAACAAACATCGGCTCGGTTTGTTCCTTTAACACACGCGACCCTAAAATAACAACATTTCCAGAGTCTTTTAAACCTTCAAATGGTTCCCTTCGAAAAGTTTTACTAAGGAACAGCCAAATGTAACTAAGCTGAGAACATGGGATACCTGATAATGTTGATCTCTTCGATTAAAAGGTCAATGAGAAATGGAATTTGGGAATACTACAGGTACTTTTTTGTACAATATTAACCGGTCTACACTGTCCTTACATAATATCTACTTATACTGTAATATGGAAATATTGTAAGAACAACATTTTTTTTTTTACCGTGGTGTTTCATGCCGGTTCTTCTCCATAGGAAACGACCAATTTGGAACCATGCACTAGCTTCTGACGTTTTATAAGTGCCCATGTAGGCCTATGTGAAATAAAAACACTTTTGACTTCTGACTATATTAAATCTGTCGAAAAACAGATAAGATCGCCGGAATCCTACGCAAAGCCGGCCTACGGCCTGATGCCTGAAGAAAACCATATTCTCCAAGGCTGTTTTGGGAAACAGTTACGATGATTTGGAAGTGTTTTTGACAGATTGGCCTGAAGAAATCAAGTAGGATAAACATGGAGAAATGTGTGATGATGTGTGACTACGGGAGAGACCCTGGTTCAAAGGTGGAAAGGTAAAAGTAAACAGTAAAGGTCACATTATATAGGAGTACCTTCTATCAGTATTATTTTATTTGGCTTGTGCTTCAAGATTGGCGATGAACGATGGCATCCTTCAACACGTTGTTGCACTATTTATTAGACAGGTCTGAAACGTGGTCGCTCACAATGCGCCTCATCGGGAGGGTTAAAGTTCCCCAAAGGGCTAAAAAGGGCTAAATAAGGAATGAACGTGTCCGCAGGAGAATTAAAGTTACCGACATAGCCCGAAGAATCGCACAAACTTAAGTAGCAGTGGCCAGGCACATCGTTTGCAGAACATAATGTCGATGGGACCGAAAGGTTGGTAAGCCTCCCACAAGGTAGACCGGTCGTTGTGGCGACCCTTGGGGATGCCTATGTCCAGCAGTATCCGCTTTCGGCTGAAATGATGATGATGACTATATATCAGTAGAGTCAGTTACCTGCTGAGCCTTCAGATTAGCGATGAGCTCTTCGAACTCTGAGAGACTGATGGCATTCTTCCGCGCGTCGCCGTTCATACTGCCGTTGACGCCGCGTTTGTTGTTGCCATTGTCGTAGTACTCCTCGATCATACACCGCACCTGGAGAAGAGGCACAAAGGTATGTTTAAAAAAAAAAATCGAGAAGGTTAGAGTTCAACTTACGTGCCGCATGCCGTGTCACAGACTTTTTCTTTATTATTATTGATAGGTTCGCGTTTGTCCACTATGTTATGGTAAGCGATAGTGACTTATAAAATCGGTCCTTAACATATTAAAAATTAGTGCAGACTTAGGGGATACTTGTACCCAGAAACTGTGTCAGTTAGACTGGAGAAAAAAGAACAGCTGTCATCTCTATGCATAGCCATGAGCTTTTGTAAAGTATAGACTTGCTTCTTTACCGTTCATTACTTAGATGGTATTACTTTTTCACCATAGGATAAACACTACACGTTCCTTATCTCTGACTTAGGGCCTATCCATAAATAACGTTACACGAATTTTATGATTTTTTTAACGTCCCCCATTTGTAAGACTCCCCTTCCCTAATGTGCAACACGTTTAATAATAATCACAGATAGATTAAGATATATGTATTTTTTATTAGTTATAGTTAAAATTATGTGGTTTAATTACCCGACGAAAAAAGCTTCGTGACGTCACATTTCAAAAACTACACTTTCGACACGTGACGTCACGAAGATTTTTTTAATTACTATAAACTAGTGCTTGACTGCGATCCCACCTGTTGGTGGGTAGTGATACAATCATTGATGGTAAGGCGCACTAGTTTATGATTCCTCCCGGTCCAGGTCACACTTCGTCGACCTCCCTCCCCCCTTTACTCGTGACGTTAGTTATGGATGGCTCCTTAATGATCAGGGATAAGGAAACGAGAGGATCGTCTTATTGTAATATCTCAGTACAAAGTTCAGGTTATTGAAATTTTCGTTTACCTTCCATTGTGGAATTTTATACCCGACGCTGTCGAGGGCTTCTTTTAGCTCTTTCAAATCAATGTAGCCGCTGCTGTTTGTGTCCAACTGTAACAAGAAAACAAAACAAAATTAATACTTTGGTTACTAAAAATAGATTTATTAAGTGCTTATACTATTTTGGCTTGAAATGTTTGTAAAACTGATCGAGTCGAGTACAATTGCGCTTTATGGAACATTGTATAATATTTTTTTGCCTTAACCAAAACTGGAAATCCCAATATTTTGGCACTATTGATAGTACTATGTTTTTTTTCTTCTTTTTTTTAGGTTTTGTACCTGTAATGATAATGATTTTTATTAATTGTGTTATTTTTTTCTAAATATTATATTGTAATATAATAATGACTCTGCACGTGTTGGTTTCGACTGTAAGTGTAGAGAGTACCTGATTTATAAATAAATAGTGCTACTATACCGTACTTAATTTTTCTATCATCAACTAAATCATACTGTTAGTACCACGGATATCTATGGTTAATACCTAAATAACTGAACATCACTCTCATTTTCGAGCGCATATTATTATTATAAATTACAAACCAAAACACATTATTCCAATTTAACGGACTGTGAAATTAATTACAAGTTTCGATCTTTACACTGTAGGCAAAATGTATATACACATTTTCTTATGCGCGCGTAGTTCGTGTAGGGATCGCGGGTATGGAGGGGGGACTAGGGTTATCACGCGTAAAAAAATCTAATGTTTGTTTGCCGGGTCTATGCTGATTTAAAAACATGACACGTGAATGCTAGCATACACGGTGTTGACTGTTCAAAACTTGGGGTCGTTTGTCGCGGTTTTATGTTTATTTTTGCTAAGGGATGGTTAATATTTTAGGCAGGACTTGGTTTGTTTTATATTACACGTCTCATGTTTACATTTTTTTTTCTTTGAACCAATTTTCAAATTTTATACAAAGCAATTTGTGAACTTCTACCGTAGATATACATTGTACTACTTATCAAGAATATTGTATAGCTATACTTATAAATCAATTAACACCTACTACTCAAAATATTCACCGTGATGATGACTTCATATGAATTAATTTCTAATTTTAAACCAAACGATCTGACTCACTGATTAAACAGACATCATGATCTCTCTGATTTTGACAGCTTGAATACAAAATGTGTGATTTAAATCCCGAGTTTATTGATTCTGTGTCCTACGTCATTCCCTTTATTTTATATATTCATGTATCACCCGGTTTGACTTGGCTAGCGCTATCCTTTCTCATAGCTAACTAAAGCATTCCAAAGAAAAGCCTCTCTTGCTTCCTGCAAAGGCCATCTCTTTGCAAGAGCCGACCATATGGCAACAAACTACTAAATCCGAGTACAAATAAATAACTTTAAGGCACGTAAAGAAAGGAATTATTGGCCTCGGCGATCCTTTTTGTGGCTGTTCAAGTACACGACATACGTATTTATGGTAATGGAGATACACTGCATGTATTTATTATTGCAGAACTCGCATAAAAACCATGTTTGTTTGTATTAAAAAGTCTCTTAATATTGGTGGAATATCGGTCTGGCTGTCGTGACGTATACTTTGATTCTGATAAGGATCTTTTATCATGGGTTCCGTGATAAGAAAACAACGATGACGGTTCTTTGAAGCAGATATAGGTCGTTTACTCGATATAGCGATAGTATTTGTCGAAAAATGCGTGATTTTGTTGTTTCTAACTGGTTATGGTAATCTGTATAAAAAAAGGAATCTTGAATTCCAACAATAAAGCCAAATTATAGAATAACATAATGAACGGCGCTCGTGCCTTTACAATAGCTGGTAAACGATTGAAACGAGACACGGACAATCAAACAATTGGATGTTTATTTAATAGCGTGCTACGTGTACTACTGCATTAGTCACTAGTGATATAACTTATTGTGATGTAAAAGATTAAAACGGAGTCATAGTTTCGTAAAAACGTGATAAGCAAGTGGATTAGACCAAGATAACGGGGTATTTTGAGGATTATTTCACGTTGCGTGATACTAACAGCTGTGTCAACGCGGGGAATTTTCGGTTTTAGTCTCTGGAATACGTTTTTCCTGTCTTCAGACAGATGCACAGTGTCACTGCGATTTGGATTGACTGGCTCTGCAAGCAATTCTACACTCAGTGTAAAGTGTAATTCCCAACTTGACTTATCAAGTATCTTTACAAACCTATCAGTGGTGATGACTAAGAATATTGCTGCAGTTAATACGAAGCCTCTAGAAGTGTTGTTGTTCACTTACTAGAAACACAATTAACGTATAGTCAATATGTGTGCCAATACATAATACTATTTTCGTCTGTGTATATCAAAGGTTCTATCTATGTAAACATTCGAATTTTCATTAGATGTCAAATTATATCACATTTAGGCTGCCCTATTCCATATTGTTTTGACTAAATCCTTTGGCTATTTATTCCCAACTCTAACTACCAAATATTTCATGAAATATTTCATTTACTACTTACACCACAAAACAATGCAACTACAAATGCAATATTTACCTCTTTCCGTATTACATCACAGTTTTTGTGAAGTATAATTAGTAACGGTAAGTTTAAATAGCGTGCATCAAGTAAAATTAATGTTAATGTGACCATGCTCTGTTTCCGACGAAATGTAGAAGCAAGGTCAGCGTTACGTGCTTTAACCAAGACAGCGTGGACCGTTGGATTAAAAAGATATTACAGATACATGTACTACACTTGTAGCAGACATTGGATGGTATATTTTTTTTGTTCTTGATGGGTTCGCGCTTGACCGCTATCTCACCAGATGCAAAGCGACGATTAGGTTGACGATGGAACGCGCTTACTTAGAAGTAACCTATTCACTCTTGACTTAAAGATTCCCGGGTTGTAGCCATCAGGAAACACAGATTCCGGCAAAGAATTCCATTCCTTAGCTGTACGCACAATGAATGTGTTCCCAAAAAGTTTCGTGCGTATAGGTGGGATGTCTACCATGTACCGGTGGCGCATTGCCGTACGCCTGGTGGTCTAATGTTGGAACGGGCTAATCGGAATTAGGTTATGCAATTCCGACGCATACTCCCCGAAATGCAATCGGTAGAAAACCGACAGGCTAGCAACTCGGCATCGGCATATATATATAATTATGAAATAGCATTATCCTAATGAGTCATTTCGTAAAGGAAAACCAACTGAAATTATTATTTCTACCATCTTTATTATCACTCAGATAAATAATTTCAAATTGTTATTTTTTTTTTCGGTAAAATTACCATTGTAATCAATATACTGGACTGATTAGGAGAAACAATAAATTTGCTTCAGTTATCGATTATTTATAGCAGGCCTATCAAGCATAATTTGTGAATATAATTTGATTACAATAAACGTCACACGATAATTTATAATTACGGTTATAAATTAATTTGACGGCAAACGTAACGAAAAAAAAATGGATAACAAAACAATTATTTAGCGGTTGATTAATTAATTTGTTGAAGTCGATAACCCTGAATGCTTAATTGACCTGTGGCCCATTTTTTTTGGTCGGATGTGTAATTTGACACAGTTTGCCAAGTTGTCTATTAGCTTTTGTCGTTTTATGTAAACATTATAATTAATGAGTTTGGAGGTGTGACCGACATAAATAAACATAAGTGCATATTTTGTATTATTTTATTTATTAGGTATGTTAAAGTATTTTATGGAATTACGCTTCTATTAAAATTTTATCTAATCATAGTAATAATATGCTTGATTTCTATGAACACGCGACTTACGATAATATATGTATAATTATCTATATTGTTGTCACAAATGATAATGATTATTATTTATTTATGTATGGCACTATGGCGCTTGAAGGTACTTGTCTACGTTCGTGATTGGGAGTTTAATCACAATACTATTGCTTGTCAAATTAAAGTAAGGGATTCTATTTTAACTTGTGCTCGAGATATAGTGACATTCAATTAGTAATCACTACTGTCGAAAAGTCATAATGTACCGGGGGAAGACCGCGTAACAATTTCAGTAACGCTTATCAACCCGATTCAATTACATTTTGATAAATCATTAGCGCCGATATAAAGGCACTTGAGAGCCTCTTGAATCCTCGCTGACTGGTTCTAGGAGTACATTAAGCTCGGGCAGTTTCCATTTTTATTTTTTGTTTTCAAGACCTCTAACAGGCGGGCTTTGGGTATAATTCCGAGAGCTGTGGAATTTTCACCTCAGTAAAACTACCCCGCTAATCACCATGAAAATATAGAAAAGGGCCTGCCTGCCTCTTAAAAGACCGTTGCACAGAGGGGGTCATCTGTGCGACGCCTGTCAGGGCATATCTCTGAAGAGTCTATAAAGGGGTCTCCCCTGAGCTTAGCAGTACACGGCAGAACGGCATCACTACGCCACCGTCTTCCCTAAAATCAATCAATGACCGAACAGAGTCCCCACTCTGAGCGCCCGTGGTTACAAAGTCTCGCCTGCATTGATCGAAATAGTGGTCCGGGGTATTAGGTATCGATTGCCTCCCCGATACCTTCTTCTCCGTGCAGGATCGACCGTCTCGCTTGGTAATCACAGTTACCTCTCTGGCGATATACCATACGACAGAACTGTTTTAGCAAGAAGCTAAATACAGCAAGCAACATAAAGAGAGGATGCTGACTAAACACATGTCTTGTCTGATTGTCAACTTCAAAACGAGAACTCTTACAAGATGAATTAATGAATGGAAACCCGTCAGCCATCAGTCAAGACTGCGTATGATTCACCCCACGTAAGTTGTAAGAATTAGTTACGGCAAATTTTTATACCATGACCAACTGAAGGCCTTGCCCATGACGGTGTAAGAAAACATAACCGCTTGAAGGTCGACGGTTTTATATGTTTTGTATAGTAAATAGTACGTGGCCACATTGTTCTTATTTTAATAAAGTAGGTTTCCGAGAGTTATTTTTTGTCAGGTAGAACAAGATCGGTGCTCGCTTTTCTGGTGTAAAACTTGCTTAAGAACATAAGGAACAAACACAACAACAAATCGATTAACATTCAAACCAAAGTTCGCGAGCTAATTCGTAAGAAGTTGGCAGTAGTGTCATGACAGCGTTAATGTTTTCAAATTGTCGATTTGAACCAATTATTATTATAAAATAAATAGTTTATTAATTTGTGTATAATGCATTGTATAATTATATGATATTTATGGTTTCTTAGTATATCTATTCTTGTACCTATTCGCCTTTTCTCTCTCTTTTATTGCACCTACCACTATTTATCTCTGCATCACCCTAAGGTTGACTGGTAGAAAATGCCTAAGGCATTAAGTCCGCCGCTGTACGTTTGTGCATAAAGTATTAAATAAATAAATAAGGGGATGTCTATATCCAGCATTGGTAGTCTTACAGCTCATAATAAGTTCGTTCGTTCATATCGAACGTCTCGTGTCTGTGCCTTGAAGGAGACGATAGACTATAGAATCTAGAGAACTTTATCTTCATTCATAAAATTACAAAATTTTAAACATCAGCGTTTGATAAAGATGACTTAAGTTTTAAGAATTGGATATTTTGATATAAGAACGTCTCAAACCTTATTTGAATGCCAAATTTTGACAGGTTTTCAGGGTAGAGTTTGAGAAATACTCAACTTCAAAAGGTTACCATTTAGATGAAATTTTTACAGAATAGTTTTGATCGACATTTGTTTACATTTGCAGTATGCTTATTTTATTCGATCGACTTTTTTTATTCGACAGACATGCTTTTTTTATTCGATCGACTTTAAAAGTAGATTGACAGACATGCTTTTTATTCGATCGACTTTAAAAGTAGATTCACAGACAAACGAATAAGAAATCCGGGAATAGTAAATTTTATCTGATTTCACTAATAAAATAACTCAATATAATAAATAAAAGAAGCTAAACACAGTAAATTCCCAAAACAAACATCAATCGAACAATATTCCGTGACGCGGCCGCATAGCGCGAATATTTATACAGATGCTTGGGCCTCCGAATTCAGTTGACTCATTTCTATTCCATTCCATGCAGAATTGAAGTAGAGATATCTTTAGGAGTGATCGTAAAACGTAAAAGGAAACATGAAAGACGGCAAATGTGGATGTGAAAATTTTAGTCGCTACCAGCGGCAACGCTCGCATAGTAGTAGAAAATAATAATAATATTCCACAAGTATCACACAACGTTCTCTAGTCCCAAGCTAAGCAGAGCTTGTGTTTGAGTACTTAAACAACTGATAAACATACTTAATACATACATATTATAGATAAATTACACCCAGACACAGAACAAATGATCGTGCTCATCACACAAACATTTGTCCTGGGTGGTAATGGAACCCACGACTTTCGGCATAGCAGCCAGGGCCACTAACCACAAGACCAGCAAGCCAGTAAAAATTATACTAAGGGAACATACTTCCGAGATTAAGAGTATCCTATGTGCCATTCCTGGACATGGTCTACCCGTATATTCGTTTAGCCAATCTAGCATAAAGCAGTAACAAATGTACACACAGTCACAAAACTTCGCTTTTATAATATTACAGTTTAGATGATCCGTTAAAATCAGGTACCGTACAACCCCGAATATAAGTTAATTCTTTCAAAAGGGTTACAGATTATATGCCTACAGTAACGGAAAATGTTACCTCTTCGTAGTGTTAGCCCTTTCATAACACTAACGTTAGGGTAACCCTATCAATAAGTTAACTGGTTCAAGATGTTACCGATTCCAATTGAAGCAGATAACCCTTTGAAAGGGTTTGTCGGGGTAATCAAAGGGTTTTATATAAAATCATTTTAAATTACGTTGGAGTGGAAGAATAGATTTTGACCTTCCCTTCGGGTACTAAATGATGAGTGAGACGATCCAATGACATTTATAATTCCGTAAAAAAGACAAGATTATACATGAAACAATCCCGACTATTCCAGAAAAAAAAATACATTTAACTTTAAAATCACTGCAATAATAACCATAAAATAATCGTATGTGTATGGACTGTGAAGTCGCTAGGTCCTAGATTACGTGTTGCGACTTGACGCGTACCTGCCGCATGCATGCAGTTTAGTACTTTAAAGTAAGGCACGAGAGATAAAATTACAATATTTGTAGTCCAAATGGGTAACTCTGTTACAGTCGTTGAAGGGGTAACCCGTTCAAAACGTCTTACCGCTAAAAAGTATAAACCACCAAGAATGGGTTTTTGAATATACTGGTAAACAAATCGAAAGGGTTTGGAAGAGGTTAGGGAAATAAGTGTAACAAATATGAAATGGGTTTTAAAACAACACTTTGTCAAAACCCTATCAAAAACCCTTTCAATGGGTAACCAAAATGGTCCCTGGTTAAAATATTATTAAATCAAAGGTACTTTCAGCTAAAACTTAACTTACTCAGCCATCTAAGACTTAGTCAATATGTTGATAAGATCTTTTAAATGAAATAAGTTGTAGAAGTTTTGCAAAACAGGACTAACCTTAGCTGGGACGGAATGATGAATCAACATAAAACCGATCTGTATCTACACTGTCCTTGGTGCGCTAACAATAAGGATTTTATTACACGAAAAACTCCCATTCGCCTATATTTCATGTTTTTATTTCTACTTAAAATTTTATATTTTTCTTTTATGAGAAATGATACCAGAAACCATCTGAAAAGGGATTTTATTAATGCATAGTCTTTTTTCTTACATGTTTAATTCATACGAATAATATAAAAAAGTTAGAGTAACTCTTTGTCTGTATATTTGTTTGTTACGCTTTATAGAATACTTTATATTCCTTCCATTTGTAAATTTCCTTGGTTTACCATATAGCGTAATAAAATATAAAACATATGTACTCAATTGTGTTTAAAAACCGCACTCAAGACTGTATGTCGTTAAAATCGATCAGTAGCCTGGCGTCCAATCCAATTGAAATATAACAATCAATATCGTTGTTTAAAAGGTTTCAAGGTTTGTAACACCCACTTAAGGGTCTAGCTCCCGATCAGTGCCATGAAACAGTGATTTTCTAAAGCCATCCAATTGAAATATAAAATCAATCATCATCTTCCTGCCCTTTTCCCGTGTTATTTGGGGTCGGCGCAACACGTTTTTTTCTTCCACTCTGCCCTGTCACTCGTCATGCTATCACTAACTTCCTTTTCTTTCATATCACTCTTCACACAACCCATCCATCTTTTCTTTGGTCTCCCTCTCTCTCTCCATCCATCCACATATAAACTAACTATAACTCTTTTAGTAACATGCGTTTCATCCCTTCTCTTCACATGACCATAAGAAGATATAAGAGAATTATAAAATCAATACCGTTGTTTAAAAGGTTTCAAGGTTTGTGGCACCCACTTAAGGCCCTAACTCCCAAGCAGTGCCATAAAACAGTGATTTTCTATAGCCTACTCCTCGGTAACTAGGCTAGGTTAATAGGTTAAATACATATATAATAAATTCATAAAAAACATTATTAAAATATGTTTTTTTATATGACTAACACTTAAAAAAAAAATTACAACATGATATTTTTCGCTTGTTTTCCCTACTCCTTTCAAATTTTGTTGGCTTTGATCTGTAGAAATATGTTTACACAAAAAAATAGCTGGTTAAGTATTCTTCAGAATGTATACAGCATAGTATGGCCCAAGGATGGATATTGATGTCAACGTAACAATAAGAAGATTTTTTTTTTTTTTTTATTGGGTGGGAAAATCATCCTAATGACATCCCCGCTCTTGGGCGGAGCGAGAGATAGTGTCAGACTCTTACTGACTAAAAACCCACTCCTGTTCCTTCGTTGCCTTCGTCCCAGGGCCCCGGGTTCCGCTTTCACACTACCCGTGGCCCCAGTAGGCTTCGACCCTGCTGGGCCCCTACGATTTGCTGACATCTCCTTGAGGCGCGCGTGGAACAAAACGCGCCGTCGACGACTTGGGCTCGGTCCGGACGGTTACCGGACGGTCAGACGGCGAGCCACCCATTGCTCGCCGTCTGCAAGCCCGCGCCTACGGTGGCCGGAAATCGGGATCGGAATCCCGGCGGCGGTTGGAGCGTAAGGACCGTTGCCTCACGCGATCGGCCGCCTCCTTAGCTAGCATTACTGCTTCGCAGAAGGAGGCGACCGCCTGCCACTCCTCCTCGCTCCGGAGCATGGCCTGAACCAAGGCCCGGCGCGAGAGATCACCGCCGCCGATTGCCCCCATGAGGACACGGCGTTGCTCTGCCCAGGCGGGGCACACCTCCACCGTGTGCTCCACCGTGTCCTCCGGGTGGGCCACACAGTGGCGACACCCGGGCGTCGTTTCCGCTCGAATCCGGTGCAGGAACCTCCCGAACTTACCGTGTCCGGTGAGGACCTGCGTCATGCGGAATGTGAGGACGCCGTGAGGTCTTTCCAACCACGCCTCAAAGAGGGGACTTACCGCCATTATTGTGGCGTGCCCAACAATAAGAAGATCAAGATGGTCGGTTATCGGCATGTTTATACCACGGAAAGTTGGAGCAGGGCTGAATTAGCTTCTTTTAGCGGGAAATAGACACGCCTGTATTTTAGCAGCATTGCAAATCAATAAATATTTCGCAAAGAAAAAGGTTTAAAAGGTTAGCGGGGCTCTATGCGGGCGCAGGCGGCAGTATCTACAAGTATGTGTTCATTTAACTCCGGCCAGATGTTCAAGGAGCTATACGCCTTAAAATATAATTGCATTACATAACTTGTCGAGTCAAAACTTCTAGTCTTGAGCATCGACGTCGAGTTGCTAGCATGGCGGTTTTCTATCGTTTACATTTCGGGTAGGGAGGGATTCGCACAATTTAATTTCGCCAAGTCCGTTCCATCATCGGACCACTAGACGTACGGTGTTGAGCCACCGGTACTTGGTAGACATCCCACCCATACGTATAAAGCGTTTTGGGAATACATTCATTGTGCTTACAGCTATTACATGAGTACCTGATAGTTACAATCAAGGGGTCTTTAAGTCAAGTTTGAATAGGTTACTTCTAGGCAAGCGTGCTCCATCGACGGCTTCATCATAGCTTACCATCAGGTGAGTCATCATCATCATCATCATTTCAGCCGAAAGACGTCCACTGTTGGACATAGGCCTCCCCCAAAAACTCTCCTCAGGTGAGTAATAGAGGTCAAACGCGAGCATATACATAAAAAAAAACTTATGTAATTGTATCTTAGGTACTTAGAAGAGGAAGCTGTGAGAGGAAAACTATTAATCGTATTACTACTATTAATAATTTATAAAACAACTTGGCAAAACAGGAAATGAACATAGGCAAAGGAATTCTAGCCATACTGAAACTACAGTTAACGTAAACATAAAAAATTCGCACAACATGACTAACCATGGAATTCAACAAGCGTTTAAATTGCTAACACCGTCATGTCACACCTTGTTTATTTCCTACCACGATCTATTTGACGACCTAAACTAAACTGTGAACTGAACCGAAATAATGGAGCTATAAAGTGTGTATAGTTTCATTCCCTCTTTCTAATAATCAAGCTTCATCCTTCATTCTCGCTTGCACGACTGACATTTTATTTTTAATTTATTGAAATTTATTTATTGTATTTTATTTATTGGATTTGTATTGTATTTTTTAAAATTATTTTTTATGAATATTGGGATTTTATTTTTTTTCAATGCATTTTATGGTTTTATTTTTTTGTAATGAAATGCAATGTTTTAATTTATTGAATTTTGTATTTTAAGCTTATTATTTTTTATGGATGATTTCTATTATGGGTTTTTACCTGAATTAGATGAATTTTAGTTATTTAGACGTCATGGTAAAACCCCTTAGGCTCTACCATGAGCTCTTAACGCGATTCATTTGACGACCTTAACTGAATTGTTAAAGGAATGGAGCTATATAGGACGTATAGCTCCATCCCTCTTTTTGCTCTCACGACAACATTTAACTTAATTTAAGACGTCATGGTAAGGCCTGCGATTTAACATTACACGGAGTAATTTTAATACAAGCAAGGTTTTTAGGAAGATTTGTTTGAATTAGAATTTCCTGTTTGCGTTACAAGATTTCTTTCGTTGAATATTCTACTGTTGGCAATGGCCAGGATATCCTAAATAACAGTATAGTAGCCGTAGTACAGACCTAATAAGGAAACATAAATGTCAGTTATACTAGAAGCCAAAATTACATCCTTTCTTTATAAAAGACAGGAAAAATTAATGTGAAAGTTCCCCCTTTGTGTCAAAATGACGTTGACAAAGAGGGAAGTTATCTGCAATTTTGATAGAAGGCACTAATATTGGCTTTACGTTAGTTTACAAAATATAATATGATATTTTCGTTCGTAGTATCGAAGGTGACAACCCTAAGGTTACACTGGCTGGTATAATCATAGGGCTGTTTACTTTTAAGAAATAAAATGATGAAACTTAAGATTGTTAACTTCATGATGTGGCCGGCCATATCATGAAATGGTTGTATTTCATGATGTGGTCAATTAAAACTGGCTAGATCGTTCAAACGTCAAAGTTTGGTGATATTTCAATCTACGTTTGGGCATATCTATAATGTAGGATTATTGGACTTTTTACAATTATTAAGAGACTTGAGACAAACCGATATTTTTTTAACCACCCAGAAAAGCATATTATAGCGCACAATTGGTAAGGTTGGTGAAACAAGGGGATATTTTGATGTAGAAAACAAGAATAAATTGAGGCACAGTTAAAAACTACCTCAATTAAAATCGTATATAATGTCGTTGGCAACATTGTGCCATAGCTGCATTTAAAATGCTGATTGACTACAAGTGAGTATTACTTAGATCAAATAAGCAGCTTTGTGTCGTACTCGTAATTATATTTCATTACACTTTTATCTTCCATTTGAAAATTATTATCCGTTTAGTAAAGAATGTCTGCCGCCATATTACGTCTTGAATACAGCGAAATCAACGCTTCTACCGGTGGATAACATAACTATTTCACGATATGGTCAGGTATGTTTGACCATATCATGAAATAATCGTGCGTTTAGCTGTTCAAATCGTTAAACACAGAGTGTTTATTGACTTTAGCGGGCAAGGTTCTATATCATGAAACCACCATTTTATGAAATGGTTGACCATATCATGAAGTGATCAATTCTATGATTTGGCCACGACACATGCATAAACGGAATCTAAAGGTTCTACGTTAGAGTAGCCGAGCATGAGCGGAGCACGAGCCGAGCTCAAAATGATGTAGTGTCGCTCTTGCTCGGCTCCTCTGGTGTCAGTCCATAATGCGCGAACCTTAAACAAATTTACAGAAAAACGCCTAAAAGAAGAACTAATACATATATTAATCCGCTGGTTGTCCAAAGCACATGATCAGTCGAAATCCGTCTTATAAGGACATTGCCTGGGTCAACGTCACGTTGTGTTCCACGCGCGCCATCAAGAGATGCCCCGCAGGACTGACGGGGCCAGTTAGGACCGATGCCTACCAGAGCTTCGGATCTTTCGAACCGTGCTCCTCGTAAAGGTTAACTGAAGGATTATTATGTGTTTTAGTTTGTAAAAGTCTGACACGATGATCAGTCGATATGGCGACACTTGGTAAGAAATTAAATGTGTTTCGGTAACTACATATCCTTCTTATTAACATACTCTTTGTGCTCACACAATGATATAAATCAAACTGTACGTAGGTGCGACTTGCGAGTACATACTACACTAAGATAGTATAGTACATAACCACGGAATAATAATGAGTCATAGCAGTATGATTCAGTAGCTGACAACAACTTATTTGTTTAACATCCTCATTATATACTTTAGTGCGTAGTAAACTTCACGCTATGGGTCAAATCGTGGTTGTGTATATATCCGTGGAAATATATCTATGTAGCTCAAACTTGCAGCAGATAAGATAAAAAATTTAATAGTTAGTGATTACATCTAACTATAGTAAATGCAGAGATTGTTGATAATATAGCCGTTGCCTGTGTAAAACTTAAATTACCGCGGTCCTGGTACGCAAAGGGCAAATTAAGGAACGTAGGTGGGTTTAAGTCTGTAAAAGTCTGGTTCGCCCTCTCGCCCCAGAACGGGAGAAGTCATTTGATGATTTCCCACCTCAAAAAGGTGGGTTAAGGCAGAGACCAAACCATCAGGCATATAAGGACTGATACAAAGAATGTTATTCGTTCGGCATTGAGATGAGCAGACGATATTATTACAATTGCAGGTAAAGCCTGGATGAGAGTGGCACAGGATCCTGGGCCAGTGGTCGAGGTCAGGGAGTGGATATTTATAATCTTTAGATTGTAGGCAACATGGTTTCAAGAACACAAATTCTATAAAGGCATTTAAGCTATGTATATCATAATACATATATTATACTAGGTTTTGTTTTGCCAGCGGCTACGCTCGCTTGAAAGTCGGTTTCTACATACAAACTTTGGACCCCCGTTTCATCCCCTTAGGGGATGAATTTCAGAAAATCCAATTCTTAGCGGATGTCTACACCCTATAAGGAACTTACCTGCCAAATTTAAAGTTTGTAGGTATTATAGTTTCGGAGATTTCGTGATTAATCAGTGAGTGGTATTTCGCTTTTATATGTACATATATGTAGAAAGATTGTACTAATATTGTTATCAACTCATTGACTACGAATGTCATTGTGAAGCATTCCATCAATTGATTCTTAATGCCAAGTGTGAAGGGCATTGTCATATGCACTTAAGAAATCACAAAGAAACAATATAGATATTCATGGACAACATCACGGATTCCTTTATTACGCATGAAGATTGTGATGAGAATCCTTTTGACGGTTTAATAATTATCCACATTTCAATCATAAGATTTCCAGCTGATCATCTTATGTATCGCGACATCCACCAGATTTAGTTCTCGTTCACAGCAGATTACACCGCAGCAGACCAAGGCGAAGGTGGAGAGATGAACTTGATAAATACCAGAGGGACTGGCCCACAATGGCCGAAGACAGACTTGTGTGGAAAAGGGAGGCCTTTGCTCAGCAGTGGGACAAGACACAACAAAAAAAAAAAACAGCAGATTTACGTGGCTTTCTCCAGGTCACCGGACCATCTCGTGGAAAACCTTTCAATGGTTTGCCAAGTCCAAAATACATGCATTCATTGCATTTTGTTGCTTTCTTATTTAATTTTCGCGGAACCAAGCAACTTTCTTACACATACGTACCACAATAATTAAACTTATTGATATTTTCCGTAACAAACAAAGGGCGTAACTCCTCAATCTTATACTTTAGCCAATGAATAAAAATTTATAGTTTTCCGATTGTAAGTTTTAAGTAAATATTGTGAAATAAAAGTCATTTTTTTTCACCGTAGTGCAATTTAAAATAATGTTGCATCAAAAGTTCGTTTCCCCAAAATATTGAAACTAAACGAGTCGATATAAAAACTCCCTATTTCTTAATCAAAAATCCATTACATACGAGTATATCAGCGATGACGTAACCCAATAGAATTAATTCGATAAAACAAGATAGCAACGATAAGTACTATATTAAAATATAGCGTACCTATGTTCGAGTGACGGGTTGACGATATATTATTAAGTTTATGTTTAATTTATCTACACTAATATTATAAAGAGGAAAACTTTGTTTGTTTGTTTGTAATGAATAGGCTCAAAAACTACTGGACCGATTTTAAAAATTATTTCACCATTCGAAAGCTTCATTATCCACGAGTAACATAGGCTATATTTTATTTTGAAAAAAAAATAGGGTTTCGTAAGATATTTGAGTTTTTCGGACACAAGGTGTAAAAAGTCACCTAGAAAAGTTACTTATTTTGCGTACGCTGCCTAAACTATAAAAGAAAGAACCATAAAATGTTCTAATTAATTGTAGATCTTATAAATATCAACCAAAGTTTGTTAGTAGAAACCTACTTTCACGCGGGCGAAGCCGCTGGCAGAAGCTAGTATAATATATTAATGTTAACACCTAGCTGTAAACAAGTCGATATATTACTTACAAGAGATTTGTAGCGGTATTTTTTCCGCAATGCAGTGATGCAGACAAGAAATATTTGGCTAGGAAAGCAGACGATGCAGAATGCAGACTTTTTTATTTTATCGTTGCGACACAGTCTAGCTTCAAAAAGAATTTATTTAAGACATCTTCCTCAACTGCTTGTAAAATGACATTGTTTATTTAGTGTGTTTTAGGAAATGTCGTCTACGGTCCGGACTAAGTGTTTCGCCTCGTCGATTATACCGCGTGAATCAAAGAAGTGGAACAATTTGCCTGCTGTTGTCTTCCTGTCCGATTATAATTTAGGTGTCTTCAAGGCTAGAGAGAATAGGCTCTTAATAAACTAGTGCGCCTGACCATCAACAATTATATCACTGCTTACCATCAGGTGGGATCGCACTCAAGCCCTAGTTTAAATCAATTTAAAAAAAAATGGATCATACATATATAAACCTTCATCAATTTTCCCATGAGGGTATGCAGAAACTACAGAAAGACATGTGACGACATTCATTTTATTACTAACGATTCGCCTCAGTTTCGCACGGGTGTTAGAAATCTACAATTCATGGCTTTTTGCTACTATAATATGCATGTACTATATTACATCTAAACCTTCTTCCTCATAAATCACTGTGTATTGGTGAAAACCGCATGAAAATTAGTTCATTACTTTTTGAGTTTATCGCATACAGACCGACGGACGCAATAGGGACTTTGTTTTATATTAGGTAAGGATGTTTGTGGTAGACCGTAACAGGTTAATTAATAGGCAAATCCAGTAGCTAATAGGGAATACCAGACCTAGTCATTTTAGTTATCTAAGTATCTACTAAGAAATACCAATAATAGGTGTTATATGTATCTATGTACAGAAACAACTTCAAAATTGACACGTTCTGAAATCAGATTCCGTGTAGTTTTTTTTTCTCTCGATATGGTATCTCCATCTTTAATTAATTCTGCGAATTAATAACCTAGCCTTTTAGTACTTACTTTAGTACTACTAAAAGGGAATACCCTACCTATCTGTATATTTAAAAGGCAAAGTCCTGACTCACTCAGTGGCTCGTTAATGCCTAGCCCAAACCATAGTACCTAGAACGCTAATTTTGCACAGGGGTGCCTTTTATTATTCTAAATTCACCCTCGAAGGTGATGAGACTGAGGTCTAAAGTTTGTATAAGAAACTTACTTTCACACAGGCGAAGCCGCTGGAAGGAGCTAGTATCAAATAACCATAAACTTTATGCTAATCAAATAAATAAAAATTACTAATTGATCCGGCAAACGTTGTTCTGTCATATAAATAATCAAACAAAAAAATGGATGGTGCAAGTAGGAGTGTAAAAATAGTTAACATCCTATTCTCAGATCTACTGACTATACCCACAAAATAGTGCTGCTATTAGTGTGGCCGCCTATTGGGCCCAAAAGGTTTGACGAGTTTACCATCGAATCGAAAAGAAGAAGAAGAAGACCCACAAAATTTTATAAGAATCGGTCAAGCCTTTTCGGAGCAGTTTCGTTACAAACACTGTGACACGAAAATGGTATATTTTTGTATCTTTCAGACAATATTTTTCTTTTATTATGATCTTTTCATTTCTGATACCTTTTGCCAAGCATTCCCCATTGCCAATTTAGCTTGGCCAGCTGTACAAAACCTTAGTATTCCACGTCAGTCTCCGTCCAAACTCGGAGTACAGTCAGGCAGTACTGCGCAGACATTAGTGAGGGGTCAAGGACCCGCGATGATGCGATTAGGAGTCCGTTGACCCGCGAACCGTGACGATTAATTGATCGGCTGTGCAACTTTGATTTTACTGTGTCTGTTAGGTTGTACGTTTTTTTTAGGCGGAAAAATCATCCAACGACTTCTCCCGCTCTAGGGCAGGGCAAGAGGGCGTGTCCGAATTTTACTGAATAAAACCCACTCCTATGTTCCTTCTTTGCCTTGAGCTCCAGGATCCCGGGGTTCCGTTTCAGACAACCCATTGGTTAGGTTGTACGTGAGATATGATGTGAGGTTCATCGTTTCCGTTTAGTGCGAAAAGCCAGAGTCGAGTTTTACAGTTTTGAGACATCAAGACTTACTGGTTTACTTTAAAAAGTAATTACTTAATGAGATAACACATTCCTGATGTCATGGTAAAGTTAATAATAATAATAATCTGAATCGACACTTTTCAGTATTATGACCAACCAATGCTATAACGAATTTCAGCTCTGTAGAAAGGCAATAGGCACCTATCGATCAATATAAAATTATAGGGAATTGATTGGTGTTTTTTACGTGCAGCTAGGTACTATATGGTTAGAATATAATATAATAGAATAAACTTTATTGTACACCAAAATAGTTACACAACTTTTTTACACGAGGTCTTCTCTAATTTATTTTATAATATCAAGGACTGTAGAATCGTTTGAAAAAATTACCGCGGCCCTAGAATTCAAAATTGAAGGAACACAGGTGGGTTTCCTAAATCTGACACTTTCTCTTGCTTAATCCAGAGCGGGAGAATTCATTTCATGATTTCCCACCACTCAAAAAAGAACCCCATCCAAATCCATTTCAGACCTACCAAAGTGTACAGGAGGACAGAATTCATGATTGACACAAGCACTCAAACGTCTACAGCATTAATTTCCTGTAACATTTAAGGACCGGAAGGAACCCTGTCCGTTCCATTTCCCTCAGTTGCTCAGATTTCGAAACCCGTCTAGACGACGAGAGTAAGTCCTAATTGATATGAGTCACAGAATGGATGTGCAAAAAGATTTAACCTAGACGTTATGGCCCTGACTTACAAGTTGAAAGACATTGGTTCGAACCTAAGCCAGGCGCTCTACTATGTGTATGTTCAAACTCTCAAATGGTGAAGGCAAACAACATCGTGAGGATTATACATACCCTCGCTCCACCTTAGAGCGAGAAAGTCATTTGATGAAGGCAACCCTCAGAAAAAAAGGAGATGAATTCCCTAGCGTAGTCAGCCAAGAATGAATAAGCAACTTCTGCCAAACATAAATAAAATTTTGGATATAGTGCTGTAACGTTACGATAAAAAACATCGATTTTAAAAACACAAACAAATGGCGTCCCCCACTTATTTACATAACACGTACACGATACACATCTACCATACACTGACTCAGAATATATCTACCTAGACCAGCTGTCACTATCAAAAGCCATGACTCATAGCCTTACATAAAGCACTGTCTCCCCTCTAGGAAACCCTACGAAGGGTTCGAAGTTCACGCTTGTGTATACTGTCATAATAACAAACACTAACTTCTGCACGTGGCTGTGCCCGCGTGAAAAGTGGACAGTTATTCCTAAGAAATTTAAGTACTACACAGATAATAAGGAACAGTCAATTCGGTTTCAACCGTCATTGTCTGTCACTATTAATACAGCTAATCCATCAATACTTACAGTTTTTTTTTTTTCGAGGTCGGAATTGATCCAATGTCTTCTCTCGCTCTAGAGTGGAATGAGAGGGCGTGTCAGACTTTTACTAACTAAAATCACACAAGTTCCTTTGAGCTCTAGGACCAAGGCTTCCCTTTCAGAAATGCCCCGTGGGTGGCTAAGATGGGCAATCAATCGGGTTTAAAACTCGAAAACTTGAGATGGATTTAAACCATGACCTGAATGAAGAAGAATAGTTGTCATCGAATTCCATTCAGCAATTTAGATGTCTAACGTAACAGACAGATAGACAGACACACTTTAACATTTAATAATATTAGTATGGAATGGAAGTAAGACGCCCTTTGCAAACAATGTGTGGAGTGTCAAAGTATGTTGACTTATAATAATCTGAAAATACCATTTTGGCAGCTTTATTATCGATGATAGTTTGGCACGCCATTTTGATAATGGTTAGTGGTATTCGTTTTATGAAGACTAGTAAAGTTCGATAGGGAAAATTATTGATTACATTATACGCAAACTTTTTGATTTCCCAAAGGCTTAGTAACGAATGTAGGTTTAAGTAAATTAAGGGCCAGGTATTGATAATCAGTGTGTATGTTTGAACGCAAAGGAAAACTGAAAAAACACAGGTGGGTTTTAGTCAGAAAAAATATGACACTTCTCGTTTTACCCGAACAGTTGAAGTCGTTTGATGATTTTCCATTCACAATAAAAAAAAATCCTAAGTACTTATACTATAAAACAAAAGAGTTTGAACGCGCTTATCTCAAGAACTACTGCCCCCCAAGCCAAGTTACGATCGTTTCGTTTTCGTCGAACGCCTCGAGTAGGCCATGCCTCCGATTCCTTTGTTCTGATGCCATCTCAACGGTCAGTCACGTGGTCAGAACAAAGGACTCGGAGGCGTGGCCTACTCGAGGCGTTCGACGCAAGCGAAACGATCGTAACTTGGCTAGGGGGGCTAGATCGAAATGAAAAAAAAAAAAACTTTAGTGTTGAATAGCCAGTTTATCGAGGAAGGTTATAAAGGCTATAAAACATTACAGTACAACACACGGGAGTGGAGCAGTAACCAAAGATGTGGCTGAAATCGCTAAGGACAGCTAATTAATTTTATTAAACCCTTAGCGAACGCCGGCGTTCGCTCTCTCATTGTCTTTCTATTGTGTCTCTAATTACGGTATTCGAAAGGTTAATACTAAGAGGATTATTATGTGAAAGCTCGATGATTTATTGTCACTACTTGAAAAGACATTACAAGCAGTTTAGTGTGTGTTCGGTATTAACAGTGACTAGGGCACCGTAGTCAAGTTGTCTAGTGCACTGGAGCCTTATCTTCCAAACGATTAGTAGCCCAAAGCCATTATTGAACTAATTGATATGGTTGCAAGTTCAAATGGTGTTAATTACTGGGGTTCAAGTACTACGTATGCATCAAATAGGGTTAGTATCTTTGCTTATTTTGATGACATAGAGGACGGGGTACGGGGTCTATTAATTACGTTTGAAATATTTTTCATTCACTTTTCCTGTTGTTTTACAAGATTGCATTAAATTCTTTATTTCTCGACTTGAGGACTACTGCTCAATAATGTTAATCTTTAAAAAGGAAGAGAGGGAGTAAGAGCTTTTCTGACTCTTGCTGACAAGGGAAATCAGCTTATAAGTAAATAGTTTCCGTGGCCCTGGAAAGCAAAGGGCAACTGAAAGAACACAGAGGGTTTTAGCCACTAAAAATCTGATACTCCCTCTCGATCCAAGACCGGGAGAATTAATGATTTCCTATTTTTAAAAAAGTCATGTCATCGTCCACGCAACTTTAATATAAAAACAATAAGGTTTGTATTTATATCAAGGTTGGATAATTATTAATATGTACTTATATCATCATCATCTTCCTGCCCTTGTCCCGTGTTATTTGGGGTCGGCGCAACACGTTTTTTTCTTCCATTCTGCCCTGTCACTCGTCATGCTATCAATAACTTCCTTTTCTGTCATATCGAATATACTATATGTACTTAGATATATTTATAAAATAATCACTGTCAAAAGAATTCAAAGAATCCGTCAAGAACACGTAAAAAATTCGATGGATTAAAGATGTCCAATGCATTTTTATAAACTCCCGATAGCATATCGCAATCGCTTCTAGATTTGTACAAAGGATGTCACGTCGACTGAGCTTGGTTTATTGAGGATGCTCAAACATTGTACGGTATTGCAGATGTCTGACATGACAAGACTGAAATAGTTCGTAAGACTTGCGATCTTTATAGTTTCTAGGAAAATTGGTCCTTTATTCGTAAAATCTGCAGAAAAGCGGATCAAAGGACCACTTGAAAAAATTTCAGGTAAAAAAGGACAAATTCTGAGGGTATTGTTAATAAATTAATGATTTAATTCTGTGAGTATTATTAATAAATTAATGATAAAAATTTGAGGGTATTATTAATAAATTAATGATAAAAATTTGAGGGTACTATTAATGAATTACTGGTGCAATTCTGAGGGTACTATTAACGAATTAATTATATATCCTGTAACTATTCAGTTTTGAGTGTGGATGGCTACAAGAACGATGGTTGGATTGTATGAAAGATAATATATTTAGAAAGACGGTTACTACAGGAATAACCAATTTCGACACGGCATGATTGGTGCAGTGGTTGAGCGTTTGGCTGCTACGCTGCGTATCGTAGATTCGATTCCCGTACGGAACAAATATTTGTATCTGTAAATAGTTGTTGCGAGTCTGTGTATGTTGTTAATGTGAGTTTATATGATTGTGAATGCACCCACAATACCGGAGTCACTGTTATAATGCAGCAGTTTAAGGGCTCATACAGACGAGCGGCACTTTGTTAATGGCAGAATATACCACTGACTGCAGCCACCTGCCGTCGACAGGTGGTGACGTTTGCAGTTGTGGCATGTCGCGTAAATCTATAGCAGTCGTGGCCGACTCCGTACAAGGATCCCGATGAAGAAACACTGTTATTGCTTTTACTTATTTTTTTTTATTTAATTACTGTAGTCTTGTAATATAATTCCAAATACAAGCCCTTGACAAATCAACATCAATTTCGTCACTGGAGCTCCTTTGGTAGACGCGCGATGCTTGCGCACTCTAGTCCTACTACAGTTACAGTCGACTGACAAAAAATGGCGAAAGACCACCCGTCGACGGCTGCACTGGAATCTGCCGTCAACAAAGTGCCGCTCGTCTGTATAAGCACTAAGGAAAACGATTACGGAGCAAAGGTAAAATTATCAATACAGGTATGCTTTCATCAAAGCAGCTATGAAACTTTCCTATTTAATAAAATATCAATGGAAAGTCGCTTCATTCATCACTCATTTATGACGATAGTAATAGAAAACCCTCCGTTAATGAGTTGTTCATGACCCAGCGAAAGTTGTAATGTATCAATTGAGGGTAATGGGTTATAGTTGCACTTATAGACTCGCAAACTGTCAGTGTCACTTGGCATGTTGACACTCGATTGCTATCTGTATCAAGCAAGTCATTTCATTACTAAGTAAGCGTGCGTTTGAACTTTGTAGATGTGCTTTACTTGTTTATTTTGTATTTGAAATGTTATCAATTATGATATGCTTTCATCAAAGCATCTGTGTTATCTGTCTCGATTTTTTTTCTATTCTATGTAAAAATATTATTTGCCAAAAATTTGGCTTTTTGTTATTTTTAAGGGTTGTTTTTGGGGTAGTTATTGTAGAAATTATTTAACAAATGTTTGTATGATGAGCACGATCATTTGTTCTCTGTCTGGGTGTAAGTTTATCTATAATATGTATGTATTTAGAAATATATAAGTATGTTTACCAGTTGTCTAGTACTCATAACACAAGCTCTGCTTAGCTTGAGACTAGACGGCGTTGTGTGGTAGTTGGGGAATATTAAAAAAATTAACAATAAATAGCAAGGAGTTTTTGCAAAAACAAACTCTAATTGACAATCAAAAGTTGAACTAGATCTAGATTCTAGAAAAACGATACACAAATGGAACATCTGCAACATTTATGAGCCAGAAAGTGCAAGTATACTAAAAATACACACCAGTCCATTACATAGAGTTTATATGAAGGGACTGACACCGGACGCTCATAAGTGGGCAATCATAGAAGGAGGAATAGTTGGCCTTCGTGACCATTACCTCTTTATAGTAATGCTCAGTGAAACTGTTCCTACGACTTAGACGGGAATGGGGACATGAATCCATTCCGACATATTATATAAGGGTTAACGACTTTCGTAAGTATTTAACCCTCTAACCGCCTGCGGATTGGTATGAGGAGTGTTTTCGCGTCTTATTGGTGAGGGTCGTGGATGAGGGTGAAAAACACTCGTGTTTATTCCACCAGGGTCTCAAACCCTGGTGGAATAAACACGAGTGTTTTTCGGATATATTAGACGTAGGCGTAAAAGGTTAAAAAAAATACACGATAATGTTACTACATTTAGGTTTTAAAAACCAGCAGACTTTCCAAAGGTAATAATAATACTATTGTTAGAAACACTACGTAAATTAGAACTTGAGGTAACTTAACATAGGTCTGCCGGCATGTTCGAAATAGTTACCGTAACCTTAGAACGCAAAGTGCAACTAAAGGAACACAACAAAAAAGTCTGAGACGCTCTCTCGTTCCAACCAAAGCTGAAGAAGTTGTTTATATTATTTTCCATCTCAAAAAAGACAACTTAATATACAGGATAAGAAAATAGTATTTCCAGTGTTTTCAACATACGTTTAAGAATCCACACCACTTTTGAAAGATAAGAATCAAAACTGGTTTCAATTATATCATGATTTTTTATTGGATGGACTTAATTGACATCAATGGCCCCGCTGTCATTAAATCATCGTTATATCTGTCACTTTGGTCCATCTAATTAAAAATCATGGCATAGGTACCAGATACACCAAAACATACAAGAAAAGCTAACAAATTAACGTTGAATCGAACTAAACAACCTTTCAAGCTCACGACTCCTCACCAGCTCATGCAAATAATTTCCCGGGATTTCATCAAGATCTGTCACACCGCATCAAAGGTCAGGCTGCCGTAATTAACGAATGATGGTGATGTGAACGGGAGCATGGGAAATAACTGTGCACGTGGTGAATGGACTCGCCCCGGAAAGTTCGCACGGAACAAGGTGCTAAAACAACGGATGGTTGCTTGGTGCTAGCTTTTTGTATTAAACGGCAATTTGTTTAGTATTTTCGCAGAGCTGGTATCGGGTGATTGGAATTCAATTATGGTTAATAATAGGCTGCATAGTATGGTAATTTTCAAGGAATATTATAGATATGAAATTTTGAATCTGGATATGAATATAATATTAAGTATATCATTTTCGAAAATGAAATTATTTCGGATTTTCCTTTAGTTTCGGATAAGAATATTAAAATATTAAAAATTATAAAAGTAGAATACAAATAGCAAGATTTTTTGAAATTATTAGGCCGGGCAAAACAAACAAAACCCTGTTGTAACCTGTCTCTGTCTTTATCCGTAATTTTTATATTGGTTTCGGTAACGGATATTTTTTTTTTTTTTGGACGTCTTATAGTTTCGGTTACGGTAGAAGATCCCTGGACAAATTTTGAAGGAGAAGATTAGCTTCAGTGAGAGAAAAAGAATAACGTAGAAGCAGAAAGGCTAAGTGCAGATCCAGCCACAACTCGCAATGCAATATGGATTAGTAATATCCAACTTAAGACTAAGTTATAAAGCAATTTGTATTATTCTATTCAACATTCAGTTTATAGATATTCAGGCTAGATCAGTCACGATTTTAGAACTGGTTTCCACACCTTATCCATAATAATATCTTGGCTATTGTCTTTCAATAAGTTCCAAAGTAATTGACAGAGAGCCAATAAATCATGTATAAGCTGCTATTGTTGAAATCTTGGTTGAATTTATAAAAGCATTCAGTTTGAAATAAGGTCAAGCAAATGCAGTGCACCCTAAAATATTCAAAACAAAGACAAAGCTTGTAGTGGAGGCATACAGTGATGTAGATCAAAAATGCAATTAAGCCGAAAGTTACCGAAACTTTGCGAATTCATACGAAGCAATTTCGCGAATACGAAATAAGCGAGTATGGAATAAATTTCGTTTGCTCACGTGCATGTATTGCGAAAAGTTTGCGTAACATTTGGCTCGCCATTGCATTGTTACGATTTTCTTTTTTTTTATTGCTGCAATGGCTGTCGATGGGTGCAATCCTTTTTGTTTTAAACTAACACGTCAGGATGTGTGTTTAGTGGTATTTGCAACATAATGTTTGCTGTTCATTTTTTAACAATAATTGATAGGTTTGCGAATTCTTTGAATGAATATAATCTTTCTTATTGCCTTTAAGTATATAAATTTATCGGTTTATTTAGTCGACGTAGCACATTTTGCCTTCCCTACATCGCAGTTATCAGCCATTTAAGGATTCAAATTCTTTACGAATAAGTATATTAGATTTCATACACTTCAGCCATCTTTTTTTGGTCCTGCTTTTTCTTTAGCCATAAGAACTCAAAATGTCAAATTATTCAATACTTCGTGTTTACTTCCTCAATCACATTAATTGTACAAATAGGCTGCAGATTTTATTTCAATTTAGTTCATGTTGATTTTATATTAAAATATTGTCGTATTTATGCTTATTTAACGTAATATTATTGCAAAATATTCAACATATTATTATTTTATAACGATAATAACAGGAAATAAAAGCATCCTAACCTAAAATTTTATTATTGCAGGAGTTTATTGAACTCAATAAACTTAGTTTGTTCAATTGTCTAAATGTCTATGCATTAGATTTGTCGTAGCCATATTGTAGAATTGGCCATTTCATGATACAGCCAAGGTTAGGTTAGTTTTGAAATGGCCAATTGTACGATATGGCTACGAGAGATCTATGAATCGATAAAAGAACCAGTTCCGTGATTTATTTATACATCTAAACAATGAAATTGAAAGGTCTGTTTGTAATATCAAAATATTTTTTTACTAAATGCATATCTTTATAAATGTGTATCTTATCATTTAGTAAAAAAAATATATTATATTCGATTCATATAGCAAAAATAAAAATTTTTCGACTTTTTTTTCTGCCATTCTATATTATTTTTTTCGACTAATCTCCGAAACGATCTGACCGATTTTGATAGAACTCACGATGGTAGATAGCTGATGATATTACTTTATTTTTCGAAAAAGAATTAGGGTTTCCTGAAAAAAAAAACCTCTTGAAATTATGATCAAATGGCATTGGGCTTTCATCATTCGAATCTGACGTGTACGAAATCGCGGGCATCAGCAGGTACATTTGATAAAATTGCCATGGATGGTGAGCTGAGTTGTGACACCAAGTTCTAAACACAACAGATCAATAATGTTCATGCAAGTTTAATAAAAATCATAAACAACGATATGAACTTGAAATTATCGAAGCGATAAGATAGGCCCGCAGTCCTATGTATTTGAAATTAATGATGATAACGTTTATACGACAAAGGGTACGACTGGCCTTGTTTAAATTAAATTTTAAATTTATTGACATAGCAAATAATTTTGCTTATTAGTTCATAGAGTCCGGCCTAAATTTGTCTGTTAAATATCGCTGTCAGCGATAAGATAGCCATTGTAATCAAGATTTAAGTTCCTGTATTTTTTTTTTACTATTTTGGGGTACAACGTTTATTCTATTCTATTTATTAGTGATCAAAAAATCGCCAGAGATTGGATAAGAATCGAAAAATTTAGGCGAGAGTTCCAAATGTTCATCACTAATGTCTATGGCACCTTTTTTGTGAAAGTAAATTCAGTTATAAGAATAAACTGCGAGTTGCGGGCAGTAATTAATTGAATTAAGGGGGAGGGTAGCACGCAAATTTAACACTTCAAATTTCCTAAGTTTTTTTCACCGTAACCACAAAGAGGGAGAGAAACGAGAGGGAGAACCACAAAAAAGAACTTCGCGGGCTTGCAATTATTTGAATATAAAGATTTAAAGTTCATCGAAGATGTAATAGTTTCTCTGTGAGGATGATCAGTTGATATCCTGTATATGTAACAAAGGCAAAAGTGACTTGTGACCCCAAACCACTTTCCAGACGGTTTTTCGATTATTCAAGATAATTTTGAAGCAGATTTTCATGGTCATCAAATCTGAAAGTTGTGTTTTTACCTACAAGTCTTGCATGACCTTAGTTTTAGATTTAGACTGAAGCCTGAGTATGAGTATACTTTCAATTTTATTTTAATACGGCTTCTGTCCCAGACAGTGTCAGGTTTCACAACGACCGAATCACCTTTTGTTCAGAAAGGAAACACTAATTGTATTAATTTAGATTTGAGCCTTTCAGAACTGAAAATAATTGTATTTATTATACTTTTATCAGTTATTTATTGAGGTAAAAGTATGTTACGATATAAATAATTGTAAAACAAGTATTATTTATTGATATTTGTTGTTATTATGCAAGCAATTTGTGCCTCTTTCCGCTTTGCAATTATTTACTTTATAATGTTTTTTACACTTGCTGAAATTGATTAGGAAACTACTTGAAAAAAATTGCTTTAACTCATTCAGTTGCAAGCACGATTTCATTGTAAAAATTCTAGATTTAAATGATTTTTGAAATGATAAAAATTTATTTAAAATGATATTTACGCTTCTTTCATAAAATCTCTTCGGCCATGCTCGGTATATATTTTATACCGGAGATTGGATGGATGGAAAGGGTGAGGGAGACCAAAGATGGATTGTGTGAGGAGAAAAGGTAGTTAGTGATAGCGTGACGGCTGACGGTTGCGTCGACCCCAAATAACACGGACAAGGGCAGGAAGATGACGATTTCCTGGTCAATATTTTACCGAACACTATAGTGAAAAATATATTGTTTAATACAAATTTGGGTAATTGGGTTTCATTTTCCAACCATCATAATTCGATTGCTTTTCCTCGTTTGGCTATCAGTATTTCATTATCTTCAAAACCTATACATTTTAATGCATTTTTTCCTTCAAAGTTCCGTTTTAGATTACAAAATTTGAATACAAAATGAATTTGAACAATTTTATTTATGCCAATATTATATTTCATTTTAACTTGAAATGTTTTTTGGAAAATGCTTCTGCTGTTTAGATTTCAAAGAATGTTTAATAAAATATTTGATTTGTAGTTACAGAAAAAAAAATACATGCAAGTCTTCTTCGTGCCATTCGAACATTTTCTCGTTCCCAATTTCTGCACAAAAATAGCAGTCGATACGTAATATCTTCAAGATCCTGCAACCATCCAATCATACATGACTATTGGCTTCATATCAAGAAGACCCTTTGGGGGCCAACCGTGTCGAAAATCAAAAAATTTAGGAGTTGTGCGCTCAACGCACTTCGGGGGAAACAAATTTTTATTTGTACTGCCGTCTAAAGATCCTGCTAGTGCGATGACTGCGTCCTCTGTTCTACTAGACACGCAGAGTTGCAGCCCGGTAATGACACATATGACAAAAATACAGTAAGTCATCCTTAGAACGTTTGGGCAGTCCATCCAGTCCAAATCTGACAAATGTCGGTCCGAAGTAGCTGTAATGTTACTTGGAGAAGGAAAGGGTTACTAGATAAGAGCTCCGTCCGTCCGAATTCAGAAAACTTTGTATTCGGATAGAACTTTCAAATTGGGTTCGGATGCATTGCGAACTTACGCCGAAGTATTCAGCGCCTTTGTAATGAGAAGTTCCAAAAGAATCCCCTTTGAGCGGATGCTCATTTCTGCACTTTAAGTCCTAAGTCGGTTCTCAGCACGTGCCCTCAAGTGGCACCAAACGTGCTCAGTAGTAATATACACTAGTAATTCCATTCATTATCGCCCATTCGTTCAATCAGCATCCGCTGTGGACCGCCTCTGAAGTTCAGGATAACATATCTGCGTATTATTGGAACCTTGAAGTGTTCGTGTTATGTTTTTTCCATATAAACATAAGCATAATCAGCTTTATAATGTTACCACTGCTGGGACTCAAGCCTTCTCTCTAGGGGGAGGAATGGGCCGTAATCCACCACGCGGGCCCAGTGAGTATTGGTAGATGTTATGGCCAAATTTTTGGTCCTGGGACATGCCGGTTTCCTCACTATGTTTTCCTTCACCGTTTTGAGAACAGTGGTGATGAGATAAAATTACACAAAGTAATGTACTTGACTGAGTTTGAACTCGCGACCTACAATATTTTTTTGCATTCATTGTGCGTAGGTACAGCTAAAGAGTGGAACTCACTGCCAGAGTCTGTCTTTTCTGATAGCTACAACCTAGGAGTCTGAAGCCAAAAGTGAATAGGTTACTTTTAGGTAAGCATGGTTCTACCGTCAACCACATCATCGCTTACCATCAGGTGAGATAGTGGTCAGGCGCGACCTTATAATAATAATAAAAAAAACGTAAAAATCAAGGCCGCTAAAACGACAGTTAGAGAGAACAATGGACCTGTTACAGACATGAAACATACTTCTTCTGTGTCATCGTATTCCAAAAGCTCGTTTATCTAAACCCGACCATTCACAGGATGCGAATGATAAAGGCGAAACAATACATTATCGAGCTGTTTACAATTACACACATACAATAACAGTTTGTAAATACATCATTGTATGTAAAACTTGATTCTAAGCGACGCTTGCTGTTTTTTGCGCAAAGCTAGTATATGGACACAAAAGTGATTGCGAAATTAACGGTTTGGAGTAAAGGCTTTAGACGATGTAAAAAATCATAGTAGATATCAATGACACGAAGGAAGTGTAAGTCTTAAAGTGCAACGTCTTTTCTAAACCCCATTGTAAAATAAACAAAAGGGAAGTAATTCAAATTGGTAGAATGATGAAAACGATAGCTAAACTGACGATGTGAAATACAGACTTAAGGACCACACTTGCACACGGCTAAGTTTCAGTCAGTAAAAGTCTGACACTCCCACTCGCTCCACCATCGCGAGAGAATTTACTTGATGATTTCTCATCTCAAAAAAAAAAGACCAGATTTGTACAATTTGATATAAGTTACTTTTAAGAATCAAAAAATGTTTATTTACTTGAATCTATTCGTCGTAATAATCAATCTGCCTTTTGCCAATTGTTTATTTATGTACACACAAACACTAAAAAAACAAATACCTACACAAAAAAAAACACAAATACACAAATTATTTTAGGGTTGGCTTCCAATTTGATTGAATATAGCAATACCACAAGAATAACTTATCTTTTTAGTATTGAATATTCTATATGCGCATCACAATATGTATGAAATTGACTGTTAATCTTACAAGTTTTCCTATTAGTCATACCATTTCAGCGAATTTTACTTTTATGCAATCATTCTAATATATGAGGATAACAGAACACCATCGCTGATAAACATGATAGCCTGAACATGCCCCGACACCCTGTATCGATAAAATCTGTAATCGATTATGACCCTAATAGAGCCGACCGACGGTAAAGCGGAGATGGTTCTATAAAGATAGCGATATTTAAACCATTCATCATTCTGAAATTAAAACCTTTATCAACGCCATAAAAAGAAAACGACTCTATTATTTCGCAAATTGTCTTTAAGTAATCTTCGGGAAAAACTTGTAACAAAAGTAATGGTCCTTTGAGTCTTGAAGGACCAAATTTTGTATTGCCTATCTTATTCAGAACTGCTGTGAATTTTTTAGAGCTTCAATTCAGACCCCGCACCCAAGTTGGGCGCAGCAAAGACAACCTCCACAGATGGGGGTTCTCAGACGGTTCCGATCTTCAGTGTTTGTGCGGCATCTCTCCGCAGACCATGTCCCACCTCCCTTCCTGCATCACATGCCCTGTTACCTGTTCACGTAGGGACCTAATGACAGCATCAGCGGATGGCATTGCCGTGGCCGTATACTGGGTCAGGCAAAGAATTTAACTAGTTTTGCCATCGGTACGCTAAGAAGAATTTAAAATCGATACTGATTTATTTAAAAAAGCGAAACATCTGAATTTTGGTACGTTCACCATTTCTGACTTAGCAGGTAAGATAAGGCGTAACAAACTTACCTACAAGTAAAAAAAATCTACGGTGATCAATAACTACCCTAACAAAATATTTATAAAACAGCCACTCGAAGAGACGATATATCGTAACTATTTAGGAATAGTTACAAAAAGTTAGCAAAGACTTGATTTCAAATCAAAGTATAGTAAATACCTACTGCAAATATTAAGAAATACTAACAACATGTTGACATTTTTTCTTCTTATTTAATCAAAAGATTACAGATGAGAATGACTGATAACTCCATAGTATATTTATATACCTATGTGTATTTATGAACATATTGACGTTCACGATTGTGAGTCAATATCTCCATATAGGGACGAAGGGCTAGTCCATTGAAATATGACTAATATAATTTATTACAATGAATTTGCAACAATGGTAATACACATTATTATATCTAGAAATACAGTACTAAGCATACAAGCTATTCTAAGTAATGAGGAAGCCACAATAACCTATGAATGATAAAGGTCGAGTAAAGTCCCTTCGATCCACAACTAATGTGAAATTCATTGTTAAATGACACATTATAATGTATTAGTAATATTTACTATGTGCAGAAATGACTTTACCAAGTGGATAGTAAACAAAAGATATTGACAGTGAAGTTTAATGTATATATAATATCCAGCGACGTAACTAGAAAATCAATAAGTTGTAATTAAGTACCTCTTTGGCAAAAATCTTGGGAGAGTCCTGTGTGCAGTTGCAGAGACTAATATAGATTCAAACAATGTCCAGAGATAAATACTTTAATCCGCAGCTTATAAAATCCGTATAATTCAAAATCCTTCATCTCTAAACTACTCATACCTATCACAACAAGTACACAGCTAATGAAATCGGTCGGCTATTTAATAAGCGAGGCGAGAGCGATACGGACGAACGGACAGACGGACTGAAAGTTATTTACGATATTATTCTTGATCGAGATAAGTGCATGTCTGCACAGATTTAAGTGAAAACGTTTTTGTTCGAGATGACTCTGATTCTGAAGAGAAGACAAGTTGATTGAGAACACAGTAGGAGATGAAGATTGAAGACGTGGGTTAAACACAACATTGGAATGTTGTTGCTCCATGTAAAATACTGGTATTTAGCAGCATGCAGCTAGAATGGAAGTCGACCTCAACATGGAAAAAGGCTAGGCAGTTGAATCGTAAAACACAAGAAGCTAAAGCAAACACAACTCGAAGTAGAAACCAAATCATGTCCGCAGAAAGTTAAAATGACTACACATCTTTGACCTTGGCAAAGGTTTGAACTTGACAGAGTGATAAAGGAAGCAACAAAGTTTATTCTATTTTGCAGCAAATTTATCAAAATAAGATAACTTTCAAAAGCCAGATCCAGATCGAAGTCGGATCAAGTAACTGATTATTAAGGAATGCGTGGATTAAGAAAAACCAATTTCTGATTCACACAATCTGAAAATATCTGAAGATCGATTAGATATTTTTTGAAATAAACAGTTACCGAACAACAATTAATTTTAACATACCTACCCATTAACCGATTACCAATCATACGACTCGAAGCGTACACTCGGAAGCGCGACGAAAACATACAAGCAAACATAATGAGTCATGAACGACCTATAACTCAATTTTTCAATCTCTGACTCCAACGACGTACAAACGTATACATTGATTACAGTTATTACTGGTGCACCGTTTGGTAAACAAGGCAAAGTTAATGCGTACAGCTATTTATGTTTTGGGACATGGAGTAGTAAGCTATTGGAGCGATCAATGTGCGATATGAATAAATGACGGGGAATTACAGTGAACATATTTAAACTAAGAATACAAGACATTCCTCGAAAGAAGAAAATGTGTTCCGGAACAACACCAGAAAGAGGATGATGATTAGACAGTAGCGCCAGCAAAAACTTGTGTTCCATTCCCCACAGGTTCTTCAAATGCAAAAACGGCGATCTGTAATAAGGACTTGCTCCATCGGTTATTGGTCTTTTGAACAACGCATCAACAAATGACTGGCGTCTCATGATACCCCTCACTATTATGGAGGATTCCATAGAGATTACGTATAAGCACTCCATTCTACCAACTCCGTGAATAAATCCAACTAGCTATTTATGTTCCAAACTTAATAGATGCATGCGCAGTACACCAGTTTCCGCAGTGACGGCATCGCTGGCTTAAATTCCAGGTATAACCTATATATATCCCATGGTTTGTCAAGTTAGTTTTAGGTTATTGTTTCGATGGAAAACCTTGACGTAAAATTATGGGAGCTTCTCAGAACTTGTTTATTTATTCATATGGCTATTATTCTTCGAAGTTCATCGGAATTCTCTCGTAGCCAATGACAAACAGAACAGACGTTACAATTGTCCATAAACAAAACACGGCATGATTTTAAATGTAAATTATGAGGTTCAAGGTCACTAATCGCTAAAATAACATCCACGTAACCTACAACACTGCAAAATGTGATGCATCAAAGTGCTTACTGCTTATCAAGTGTTCAAGTATGCGGTTTACCTAGAATTATATTCTTTTCCGCATTCACTTCTATATACGTAGCGCGTACATTCATCGAGGAACTTCTGTATAAACCAGAGGTGGTAAACATATGGAAAGCTTGGATCGCAACAAATTAGCAAGTCGCTCACGCCTGTCTCAAAATAGAAGGCGTTCCTCGACTTCCTAGTAACCACACCAAAAGTGGTTTAGTGATAAACTACAGATGTGGAGGTTCCCGTCGGAGATCTGTGATCCATTGATGTTCCTCGTATATAATCAGTAGCCTCCATGTTTATTTGGTTCAGTACCCCTAGCACGAATATTTGTAGGTTTCGTATCGTAAACGTATCGAGTTGGCGATACGATAACGGAATACAACTAAAGTCGGAAGCACGAAGCTCTATCGTAATAGTATCGAGACCTCGATACGATTACGTTAGTGACGTCATACTAATGTAAGTAAGGATGTACAAAATTGAACGAATGATCTTAGAATTGATTGAACGTTTCGTTCAAAAACTATATAAATATTTTGTTCTTAGTGATTTCAAGGCCTTTAAAACTTTAAAACTGTTCAGATTGTGATGCAATTCGAAGAAACTACAGTAAAAGTTAACATTCACTTAAGATAAATGGTATAATTATTTAATTTATTATTAAAACTTTGTGTTTAGTGAGACTTGTGTTCCTAAATGTTCCTAAACGAACGACGCGTAACACATTGACATTTTTTGATGCGAAGCTCATTCAAGGTCAACTTTGTTTAGAAGTGAACTTGTATTTCTTTACATAAATAAGTTCTAAAACTTAACTCTCGCAGCAATAAAACCAATAAAACATTTCCAAAATGAGAACCAGCCACCCGCAATACGTGGTGTATGTGTATGTATGGTAGAATTTATGGTAAAGTATGTAAATTTCATTTAAGAATTTATTGTAAACATATCTGTTGATTGTCAGTGTTTTAATGGGATATTAGAATCCAAATATCCCATTTTTTGTTAAAAATAAAAAAGCTACAGTTTATTTGTATACTCGAATCATTCAAAAATAGTAGCTATAAGTAAGCTTGTTAATATGTAAAAAAAATTAGATTAAATTGAAATAAACTTTGATGAGGTACGTGGTAATTTTTGATAATTATGTAGGTCTATAATTGGAAGGCAACATATTATTAGAATAGATATTGGAATACAGAGTCCTCTAAATGTTAAAATTAATAGGCATGGAGACTTGTCTAAACCCAGCGGGGGCCCTAGTGGTAGGCACTTTCATTCGTACATCTTCATACATTTCTACTTTCAACAATCAATCTTTTTTATTTTATTTTTTTTAATTGATGTAAACCAGTGCTTGACTGCGATCCCACCTGATGGTAAGCGGAGATGCAATCATTGATGGTCAGGCGCACTAGTTTATTAAGAGCCTATTCACTCTAGCCTTGAAGACACCTATATTATAGTTGGACTGGAAGACCGCAGCAGGTAAATCTATACTGAAATGTACTATGTCGAGGGGTGCTTCTTGTTAATCTAAGCGTTTTCTAACAAAATTTATTAACACAATCACTTAAATTATTATTTTATGCCAATAAACTCCGACGAAAGTTTTCTCACTGCCAAATTTATAGTGAATAAACTTTCGAGAAACTCGCAAGCCAGCCTTCGACAATGACGATACTATACGTCATTTTACGCGTTCGTGCTAGCTATCTTCATACAAACGGCTTAAGGTTACGTTACGAATTCGATACGAATACGATACGAAACTTACTTGAATAAGTTCGTGCTCACAAAATTAGTTCAAATTACGCACACCAGAGGCGCTGTTCATGTTTCCATATAAAATGCTCACGTTAACGATACGAATACTTTTTCGCAAGTTGTTCGTGCTAGGGGCACAGTACCTTTCGCTTTTGCCAGGCTTATCAGTAAAAAAAAAAAAAAATTTTTGAGGTCTAATAATCCTAAGATTAGGATGCACCCTGTTCTATTTCTAAAACTACCAGTGTATTATAGGATTTATAACGAATCATTAATGCAATCTCTTTGAATATTTCTACTTCTTATTCAGTATTGCATTTGGGTTCCTAGACAACCGACGTTTCTTTCGTCACTTGCTGAAAAAGGCTCCCAATCTCTACACACCTTCAACCATTCAGCCACAATGTTTACGTCGTCCACTTAGCACTGGAATGCGTTAGTTTACACCAGTGTTTTTCAACATGTGGGTGACGACTCCTATGGATGTCTCGAAATCGTACTAGTCTACTTGGGGGGTCGCTGTCGCAAGCCAAGTAGAAAGTGAGGGTGGTGGCCCTAACCTACCTATACCTACCTATAATAAAATATAATAATTTCAGTAAAAATATTGACGAATTGACAGGCACAGCCGAAAAGGCTGTGCTTGTTAATTCATCAATATTTTTTCTAATCTTGATTTGAATCAGATTCAGCTTAAGTGTAAACATAAAACAAGAGATCATAAGAGCACATTAGGTCCGACCCACTCACTGCATTATTATGATCCTAGGGGTCGCTACAATTATTTTTTTCAAGAAAGTTGTCGCCTATTCAAAGATTGAAAACCGCTGGTTTACATCATGCGTACTCTCATCAACTCACCTTAGGAGCGGGTGAGTCATGGAGTGTTGACCCGTACTGGCTTAGTGTGAAATATTGTTAGCTTTCATTGTGTGAGTAACCACGAATTCTTTGGAAGTTAATCGCGAATACACGATGCGTTCTGATTTAGTTTGGGCTTTGTTTTGGAAAATCGTGACTACACGTAAGTTACACCACGTCATGAGATTACGCTTTAAAAAGACCTCCTAATCTATTTTTTATAAAGCCATTAAGCCCAGTATGAATTCAATTCCTTTGACGAGAACAGGAAGAGTCAGGAACTTGAAAATCTGACAACTTTTAAGCTAAGATTAGGTTTGAGCAAAATTGATGAGAAGGGGAAGTCGAAGGTCAGACAGCAATCGTATCGAACAGAATACTGCTATCGTGTTGAATCTGGCATAGACAGGGGCCTGACCATTTTAGGCAACCTAGCATGACTTGCGAATAAATTATCTTTGGAGCTTTTGTATATGAGACTTTATTAAGGGTCAGACGCTGAGGCGAGAGCTCGAAAGCATTTGTATCTCTTAGCATAGCTATTAACCGTTTGACCACCGCGTACGCATAATAAATTGCCACCCAGACGCCAGACAATAAATTCAAATGAAAAAGCTCAAAATATTATTTGTTTGGATCTTCCATACTGACATTGCTAAATGAAAAAAACTGAAGATTGTATTAGGGTGATGGATATTTTCGGGAAAACCTATGTTGAAACAAAAGCATAATAGACAGTGGAGCATTGTCATGATTACAGTTTAGGAATATTGATTAAAATTTGATGGATTTTACGACGTCCAATCACGCGTAGTTGGCGCCATGGCTCGCCTGCTGTTGCATAGACAGTAGAAACCCACCAATGGCAGAAAACATTAATAAATAATACGAAAATATAACTTCGTATTATTTTCTTTGTTCTATAGATTACACGATCAATACATAGCCATAGGGCTCAACCCTTTACTGCACGTGTATTCGATTTTCAACCCCTTGCAAATACACATTATGAATAGCGTTGATTAAGCACCCTTTTTTGTATGAACGAGCCTGATGACCGGTCAGACGGTAGTGTATGGAGAAACTGTGACACAATGACTCATTGTTATCTATTCGGCCGATATAACGGCAAGTATTTAAACTTGTTATTTCGCAACGAAGCGAAAGGCCGGTTCTCGTTAAAGGAGATTGTGAGGAAAGTTTCGATATTAATTTAAACAATGTTTTATTATGGCATGAAGCATCTGTTTAAATGTTTGTGCTTGCTTATGAACTGTATTTAGTAAGACACGTGTCTTGTCTGTTAACGTCGTTCTTATCTAGGTCTGGTGCCATAGATTTTCATGCTTCAATCTCGGAAGCTTCCAATAGCCTGCCATCTTCCTCTACCCTCGTCCTATGATTCTTGGGAGTTGTTGGAGTAACACGTTTTATTCTTCCATTTTCGTTTGACAACCGTCACGTAACTTCGAAGTGCAAAAATAATTTTGAACGGAAGGACCAACCATTTTTTGGTCCTTACTCCTTTGGTACAAAAATAAACGTCACAATAGAAGACCCTAACAGGTTTATACCATAACAATGGGCACCATTACAGGTTCCCCTTAAGAATACTCCTTACCTATGGGAGGGTACATTAAATATCTCATACTGATTATTCAAGGGGAACAAGAAATAAAGGTATAATATTTTATAGTCCAATAGGCTATTAAAGATCCTGGGCATATATTAGTAGCTGTTATTAAGTTTAATATTAACTCTATGCGTCATAAACTCATAAATGACTAACACAGGACTAGGCCGCGATTATAAAAGATTAATAATATTTTCGAGATGAACTTGTATTTTTCCAACTAAACCTGTTTGTTAGATTTGTTGTGAAGACTAGAAGTATGTGTCTTATCAAATAAACAAACTAGTGACCGCAACAAAAGTAAGGCGATCGGTCAGTAGGACCAATATTTTACAAGGTTAATAAAATGTAATAAATTTTTCTGCCTTCGTTTGACAAATTGCATTTCAGTTAAGTTGCTTTCTGAAAGTTTTTTAGATATCACAGGATGTTTTGTATTTACTATTTACTTATCTGTATCAAGTAAAATGTAGTAGTCCAAGTTTAACTCCTATTTTTCGGATCCGCACAACATGACATGTCTTCTTTTTCTTCCATACATTTACCATACAGTAATCGTCATCATAGTGAGTTATTGGTTTTATGTCCGTATGATGCTCAAAACTTTACCGAGGAAATTACCCTTTTTTTTGGGATGAGATATCATCAAATATATTCCTGCTTATTTCCTGCTTAGAGCAGTGGTGGCCGAGAGCAGTGGTGGCCGAGTGGTAACGGCCCCGACGAGAGCAGTGGTGGCCGAGTGGTAACGGCCCCGACTTACGAGTTGTAGGTCGTGAGTTCAAACCCAGCCAGGCGCATTACTTTGTGTAATTTATTTCATCACCACTGCTCTCAAAACGGTGAAGGAAAACATCGTGAGGAAACCGGCATGTCCTAGAACCAAAAATTCGAAGACATGTGACATTCACCAATCCGCACTGGGCCCGCGTGGTGGATTATAGCCCATTCCCTCTCCTAGAGAGGAGGCCTGAGTCCCAACAGTGGGAACATTAAAAGGCCGACTATGCTATGCTATGCTATATTCCTGCTTTAGGTGGAGCAATAGGAAGTATCAGACTTTTATCGACTAAAATCCTGCCGCATTCTTTCAGTTGCCCTTTGCGCTCCATAGCTGACGTGACGCTTTCGAACGATCCCGGAGATACATATACCCTGATAAACGATTTCCACACAACTTTTCAATCACAAGTTCCACTTTCAGTCTTCATCTCTACAGCACATCAAAAGTGGTATTTAAGTACATCAATTGTGTGAAAACATAACTAAATATTTATCCAATTTACTAACAAAGCACAACTAAAACTTGAATGAAAATAAGCGTAAAGAAAATTAGCTGCACAAAAATACCGTGTCGTCTACGTAAGATTACACCAATTTCGCAATACTATTCGTTTCAATATTAAACTTTAATTAATCTCACTGGTCACGCACTACAGTAATAAAATTGGAAGGCAAAAGGATTGCACGCATCGTGGGATTCGTTAGTTACACTGTTTTTTGTCTGTTTGTCTGGTCAGGTAGACCAAATCCAAACCTCTGCTTCAACCCGTACGCAGTTTGCTTAATGCTGGTCCTAGTGAATGCCACTTTAGCCGATGGTCCTGTGCCTCCTGCAACTAACCATTGTCTGCTATTCTAATCAGGTCCTCGGTCTATCTGGCTTCTGAGGCAACACTTTACCCGTCTCTCTTTCTCTCACACCGGAATAAAGATGATTTTAAGATATTATGGAGTCGTTAGGAAAGCCTCCCATAATGTGCCCATGACATAATGTTTGTCTACAATCCAAACCTCGCTACACATCAAAGCTTCAGATTGTTGCTGGTAACGACCATCAACTTTGGGGAAATTATGCGATCTGGGTCCTTTAGAAATTACAACTTGGCCGAAAGGCCGAAAGAGTCTAGACTTGGTCTGTTCAATAATCAAGACAGCTAAACTTTTTCTATCTGCATTTGGTTTGCATAATCAGCCTTCTGAGACTCAGAACTCTCTTGATGATCCCAGGAGCATATAAAAGAGAGCATTTGATTGCTTGACATGATTTTGAGCTGTAATTTAATTGCATAGCATAGTATAATCAGCCTTTTTAATGTTCCCACTGCTGGGACTCAGGCCTCCTTTCTAGGAGAGGGAATGGGCCGTAATCCACCACGCGGGCCCTGTGCGGGTTGGTATAATATTGCGCCTATCTACAATGCAATTGTTCCTAACATTAACATCTTAAACCATGAATATTACTTTGACATATGAAGCTTCATCTAATAAAAATTTGAACCAATCAATTGCCAATTGATTCTTGAGTAGAGGACCATTTAGAATTAAAAAAAATGTTATTCATTGACTTTACGATTTTCCTTTCTTATACGTATTATTGGCATGGACTGGATGGCTCCAATGCTCAATCGACATGACTATTGCAAATTCCATGACGTAAAAGACATTCTAGACGGATGTCTGGGACTTTATTGAAACGCTGACGGAGCTGTCTGAGTGAGTTTCATTTTTCACTTACATGCCAAGCTCGGCGTCTTTTTATGCTAAAAAGAATCATGTTTAAGAAAATAACAAGACGAAAATTTTGATATAATGGCTACAAGAGTAGCGAAAGACCAAAGACACGATATAGTGAGAGATGATATACCAAAAAGGGGGGCTACTGAGATTATGATTAATAAAGGCTATGGTAGAAGGCAAGTTGCACAATCCTCAAATAAATTGGTATAAGGGCAAATGAAGCCATGTTTATCAATAAAAGATCTACGTCAGCAATTTAAATCAGTTATAGCAATGAATCATTGAGATCACGAATGACGATTTGCTAAGTACTGGCGCACCCTGATCAGTTAGACCCGGTTCCACATCTGCTGACAGGTTAGTCATTCCTACACAGCATGAGTCATGCGGAGCCCCTCATAAGGCATATCTTACATTCTTTCCTGCTCATCTTACAACCACCTGCACATTCCAGGACTTGAACAAGACGAATGACATTACTGTCAAGGTGGCAACAACTCCATCCTTCCTTCTTGTCAGCACGCTTGAAATTTTAACATTTCATGTTAAGACCCCTACTTTCAGCCGAACCTCATACAATTGAATACCAGTATTTTAAAATGGAGTACAACCCAATAATTGGGTAACAAGATTCCCCTTGGGAAGAATAGTGTCAGAATTTCTGGCTTCTGGAAATCTGTAACGATTGCCAAAGTTCTTCAAATGACAGCAGGGACCAACAAACTAACGCGATTTCCATGATATGAAGGAGTCTCAGTAACTCAATGGATGGTCACTGGTCCACAGAATGACCTTAGCATGTATTGCTGAATCGTAAAAATCGTTTAATAAGATCTTAAAAATGCACGCAAGTTCAAGTATAGAAAATCAGCTAAGGTGCGAAATTCCCAACCAGAGTCTGTTTCCTGATAGCTAAAACGAAGGGGTCCTAAGTCAAGTGAATAGGTTGTACCTATTACAAAAACAAATCCTTCTTCATCACTACGGTCTCTTTCTAATCAATAAACATTGTATATAATGATCCGAGGCTCCGACCTCCTTGTCACCACTTGACTGAAATCCCTAGTATGGTTACAGTTACTGTATTCCTTTAGCCTTACTTAGGAGCACACGTCTTACTTAATATTACTGAAACACACCTTCCAGTATATAAAGAAAAGGATAATGAACAGTGATTATTCAAATTTTTTATTTTAAATTAATATAAACCAGTGCTTGACTGCGATCCCACCTGATGGTAAGCGGAGATGCAATCATTGATGGTCAGGCGCACTAGTTTATTAAGAGCCTATTCGCCTAGCGAATAGCCTTGAAGACACCTAAATTATATGCTTAGTCCGGACCGTTGAAGTTTCAACAACGTAAGGGTGGATACTCGCCGTTCGTCGGGTTGTCCGATGGTAGAAAGTGAAAATGGCGGAATCAAGTCATGTAAATTCTTAAAACGGTGTTTTCTTTGATGTCCTATTAACTCAAACATAGGTTATTTGTGCGCAAGCGTGCTCCATCATTGACCACATCATCGCTTACCATCGGGTGATATTGTGGTCGAAGGCGAGCATATATCAATAACAAAAAAAGAGCTATTCAAATTCTTTAACAGCATAACACAAATCGTGTCAAAGTCTGAGTGAGTAAAGCCGGGTTGCACTATACGATTGTTCGTCGCATAATCGAATGAATCACAGTTTTGTAACCGCAACAACGGTTAGATGAAAGTCTGCATTGTTGCGTGATACTGTCACTAATGTATTTGCGAACGTTTTGCTAAAGTAAGCAATTTGCTTAATAAATCTTGGATTAAGTTTATTGTTGTTTGTTCGTAAATTATGTTTATTATGTCAGGTATTTTGCTCGATTGCTTTAGTAATCGAATAACATTCCTCGATTACTTTAACAGTTGCGTTTCGAAGGACCAAAATCTAGTCTTAGTTCTTCTCTGCAATTTGGTTTTGGTTTCTCTGCAATTCCTTAACTTTTATGTTATTTTTCCACTTTTTATATTATGATTATGGGTACTAAAAGAGTTATGAGTTTACATGTGGATGGATGGAGATGGAGAGGGAGACCAAAGAAAAGTTGGATGGATTGTGTGAAGGTTGATATGAAAGAAAAGGAAGTTAGTGATACCAAGACGAGTGACAGGGCAGAGTGGAAGAAAAAAACGTATTGCGCCGACCCCAAATAACTCGGGACAAGGGCAGGAAGATGATGATGATATAATTTTGGGTACTAATTATGCTGGTGAAGAAAGCATTCAATATAAAAGTCAATCAAATTACGTCAATGATTAATAAGATCAACAACAGACTACTTAACGAACAATATTCAGTCGTTTTGACCATTGAAACGTGGAGTGTGCGGTCAATGCCATTTAAAACTAACCCGACCACTATAATATGGTCCTTGGGAGGTCATTATAATCCTCGTCATATCACTTTGTAGAAAAACAGCATGGAGTGGGGGAGGTCTTTCTAACTGGTGGCGAGAGGATTTCTTTGAGCGAACTTTTTGTTGACGTTTTTTGTAGTGTGTAGGTTGTTGCATAGATTAATAAATGTTTAAAGCCCTAGAGAGTCCACTCATAATAATAATTATTATCAGTAGTTTTTGAAGTAATTAGATAACTCTGTTTATTACTCAAGTCTGAATGTCAATCATATGTAGTAACGACTTTGCATTTGCGATATTCAAGTACATAAGCTGTCATAGATAAAATCACAAGGCTGTTCAGATACTAGAAGGGACACAAACGAAAGAAAAACCGAACAAAGCTGTCGCATCCAGTTGAACACCGACCACAATAGTTCCTTAGTGTTCTTTTATTAACTTAGAACGTCGCAGAGCTAAACACCTACGTACTTATATGCACTAGAATCGTCTAGGTGGAAAACACACATCAAACCTTATGAGACCTTATGTCTTACGTAATAGAGTTTAAAATAGCCATACGTAAGTGATCACATTCTTGGCCCAAGGTCGATGCACAACGACCTACGGTGCGCCGTGTTTAACTGAGCAAATAAAGTATACTAATTATCTTTGGATGCAATTAAAAATTGCTATGCAGCCATTATGTAGCAGATTCTATTGGTCAGATGTTTATTTTTAATTATTGCGATCGATAACGAGGAGGAAACGTGACAGAGAATCAATAATTCTGAGAACTCGGCTGGTTATAGTGTAACCTTAACCGACTGAGTATGTCAGTTATTTCTACATCATCATTTTAGCAGAAAGAGGTCCACTGTTGGACATAGGCCGTCGTCATAACGATCGACTGTGCGGCACACATACATCGAATTCCTGTGACCCTCACCAAATCATCGATCCACCTTGTGGGAGGCCTTCCAACGCTGCGTCTTTCGGTACGTGGTCGCCATAGAACCTTTCGTCCCCATCGATCATCTATTCTGCCATTGCCACTTAAGTTTTGCGATTCTTCGGGCTATGTCAGTCAGTTATTTATTCAAATCAATTCATTTGTTTTCTTGCGTCTAAACTTTTTTTTTTCTGCTCTGTCCCACTCTTGTGTAGAGGCCTCCTTTTATGTTTCAAGAGTTTTACGTGCGCGCACTTTATCCATTATGTCCCGCAATCTCCTTCGTGGTCTATCGCGACCCCCCTACTGTTTCAGGGCACCAAATCTGTGCTATTTTGACCCACAGTTTGTCGGGCATGCAGGAGATAGTACTGCCCAGTCCTATTTAAGTTGGGCAACTTTCTGAGCCACATCAGCTATCCTAATATTATACAGAAATAAAGCTGTTTTATTGTTTACTGACAGAATAGCTATGTAGTTAGTGCATTAGTGCTGGTTACTTTTTCCCTAGAAATAATAATTTCTGGGAATTCCTGTGATAGGCCAAGACAGGCAAGGCAACAAAAAAAAGCATGTTTAAAACATATTCTAACAATATTTTAATGTAAAAGTTTTGGAGGATTCTCACACTCATGCAAAAACTACTAGACGGATTTTGATGAAACTCTATAGCAGCATAGCTTAACATCAGAATGACATATGTAGGTATAATTTATAATGGGGAAGTACTATAACCACGCGGGTGAAGCCGCTGACAAATACTAGTTACTCATAACTTGACCACATTACCTCTGATTCTATTGAAAAATGAATACGTCAGAAGTTACCACAAGCTGCTTACAAAAAACGTCCTAAAAATAGATCTTGTTTACATGTCAAGACCCTCAAAAATCATGAAACAACGAACCGTGAGTGCGATTATTCTTAGAATCAGTGCACACCGAGACGCGACGCGACGCTGCGCAGCGCTGCGTGGTGCACGTATTCTGAATTCTCACATTTTTTATTTTTTTTTATTTGAAAGGTTGACTGGTAGAAAATGCCTAAGGCATTAAGTCCGCCTCTGTACCTTTATGTGCAGTAAGTATGAAATAAATTTCATGTGTATCTTTTTGTGTAGTAAATAAAGTTATATTTTGAGTCACATATCGCGTAGCGTCGCGTCGCGTCTCGGTGTGAACTGACCCTAATTTTTGAGGGCAATGAGTCATACCGGAACTGTAGCCGATTTCATAAGGTCAAAGTTAACCCAAGACCATTTTCAAGTTCACAGCAATTATTTCTTAAAGTTTATATTTAGCGGTGAAATTTTTGTCACTTTTTACAACTTCCCCTTTAAAAGACCTTCAAGCTGGAAGGTTTGTTTCTTATTTTTATTGCTTATCGAGTTTCTTAGCGAGGTGAAAGATTAATTAAGTTGACTCATAATTTAAAACTTCGATTTTCATAAAGGTATCGTACATTTATTTGTTCTTCTTTGTAATTAATTGGTCCTTTGGGTTGCGCGAATGTTCGAAAGAGTTACCGTGGCCCTCGAACGCTAAAGGAAACTGAAAGAACGCAAATGGGTTTTAGTCAGTAGTCAGATAATCCCTCTCGCTCTACACAAAGCGGGAGAAGTAATTTCATGATCTCCTACCTAAAAAAAAATTGGTCCTATAGATCGCGTTTGAATATTTACAGCCCGATTCATTTTTTATTAGTACACAGAAATTATTTTAGTCATACATTTAATCATATTACTTTATCCAAAAATATAACACACTACAAAATTGACCTACTTTTTATAATTAGTCCTATCTCCCCCATACATAGAATTAATGACCTAGTTAATTACAACATAAGTAATAAGTTTAACAATAAAATTAGTAATACTTTTATTTTTCATATAGGAAAGCTTCATAAATTACTTTGAAACATCGTCATCAATTCCGTGGTTTTAATTTAGGTAAGTATGTGAGTAGTTTTGGGAATCCAATCTTGGATAAAACCCACTCAATATACCTAAAATTTATTTAAATTTTTTCAGTCAACTAGGTATTCCTAATAAGGAATTATTTGAAATGTACTTCAGAAGTCGAGTGAGGGCGAGCACCAACGGCATCCTGAAGGTATTTGCGTACAGGCTGGATGGGCCTACAATGGGTTTTTTTTTTATTGGGTGGGAAAATCATCCTAATGACATCCCCGCTCTTGGGCGGAGCGGGAGATAGTGTCAGACTCTTACTGACTAAAAACCCACTCCTGTTCCTTCGTTGCCTTCGTCCCAGGGCCCCGGGTTCCGCTCTCACACTAGATGTGATATACACATTAAATGTAGACCGGCTGAGGTGTGGCGTCGTGGGCACACTCGATCCGTTCCCGAGGACGAGTAGACGTCACTCTGAAGTTGCGCCTGCTTACTGATAATTTGGTTGTTTCATTTATATACCCAAATCCCTAAATAGTGATTTTAGTGAACACCACATTAGGCAGATTTATCAAGCTGCATGTATTGCATGGAGCTTGATAAACCATTCTGATTAGATCGCCTGATTGTCTATATAATTATTGCGATTGACAATGAATTTGTATTTGTTTTTGTGATGACCTACTAACATAGTTATATAAGTAAAGTCTGTACTAACTCATTATGGGCCTTCATGCCTAAAAATAAAAGATTTTTGTTTTTTTATAGGAAGTTACCTAAACAACTAGAAGGCATGTTTAGTGCAGTGGTTGAGCGACTGAAGCTAGAACTACACTGCGCACACGTGTGCCACACGTCGATCTGGGCGCGTCGGTCTCCATACATTTTATATGGAAACTAGACTTGTAGAACTACACTTGATCCACGCCACGCGACGTCGTTCTACGAACAAATAAAGCTAGAACTACACTGCGCACACGTGTGCCACACACGTCGATCTGGCCACGTCTGTCTCCATACATTTTATATGGAAACTAGACTTGTAGAGCTACACTTGATCCACGCCTTGCGACGTCGTTCTACGAACAAATAAAGCTAGAACTACACTGCGCACACGTGTGCCACACACATCGATCTGGCCACGTCGGTCTCCATACATTTTATATAGAAACTAGACTTGTAGGGCTACACTTGATCCACGCCACGCGACCTTGTTCTACGTACAAATCAGGCGTGTTACACATGTGGGTCGATCTAATGTAGTTCTAGCTTGAATGTTGGTCTGCGTGTTTCGTTGCACGGTACCAATATTTGTAATGTCTGCAGATAGTTGTAGCGTGTCTGGGTCTCTCGTGTGTCTGAGTTATACTTGTTTGTGAACGCACCAATGATACAAGAGTAATTCCTAGTATGTGGGAACGTTTAAAAAAACATGTTATTATTTTTTGATAAGTATAAACAATGACACACTAGCAGCAGTTAATGTACAGTCAGGGGTCAAAAGAGCATTTGCACTTTACATTGGTAAAGTGCAACTGCTCTTGCTGCGCTGCTAAAATTTCTGTATAGTAGACGTTCAATGATCCAAAAGTCGTTTATTCATAAACCATTGACCCTCTTCTACAAAGAAATGTTAGTCACTTTAGCATTAGTAGAGTGCAACTACACTTTTGACCCCTGACTGTACACTAATTTTATAAAGAGGTAAAGTTTGTTTTTTTGTTTGTAGAAGTTAATCTCTGAAAGTACAGATCCGACTACTAAATTTATTTCACCGATAGAAAGCTGCTTTATTCCTGATTGGCATAGTCTATACATAATTATGTGCGCGGGCGAAGCTGCGAGCAAAAGCTAGTTAGTTATATTTAGACAATTGTCCTCTCCTAACACTAGGGAAAAACATCACATGTAAACTCAAACGGGAAGATGAACCGAGTAGTTCTTCCTGTTGAATCTCTTCCTTGTTGAATCATCACCGAGTGATTAGTCAACAACAGTTATTATTTAAAAAAATATTCAAAAAAGTTACGGTGGCCCTAGAATGCAATGAGCAACTTAAGGAACATATGCGATCAGACTTTTACAGACTAAAACCCACTCCTATATTCCTTCTTTGCCATAAGTTCCAGGACCCCGGGTATTCCATTCAGAAGTGAACCCTTGGCCGCAGAAGGCTTCGACCCTGCTGGGCCCCTACGGTTTTTGCTCTTATCTCTTTGAGGCACGCTTGGAACACTACGCGCTGTTGACGACTCGGGCTCGGTCCAGACGGTCATCGGACCGGGAGCTACACATTGCTCGTCGTCTGCAAGCTAACGCCTACGGTAGTTGGGAATCGGGGTGGGATCCCGGCGGTTGGGGGTGAGGAAGTCGGTTCCCTCAAGCGTGAAGCTAGTATGGATAGCGTCATCAACTAGTTGCCCCTTTTCTGACCTACTTCAATATGAAAAGGGTAACACATTGATTCAGCTGTCTGTACCTACAAATATAATGCACCCACAATTCACTGAACTAATGTTTCTGAAGTTACTGCAGCAAGTACATCAAAGAAAGATAATGTAAACACGCCTGACAATTCCATATCACTGTTGGCTATGTTTACGTTAAGTTGAGCGCATTGACTCACATCGCCTACAAAGACACATGCTTTCAAAATACACTATGTTGCTAGAAACGATGTTTACTAAGAATTTGTTGAAGGTACTATTGATAAGAGAGTTTACGTTTGCTGGATAAGGTGGTAAGGTAACATTATACACTTCATTGCAATGTCGCTTCTTTTGTCAATTTTTGAATCTCTCGTAGTTGGATCAGGTGCACATAATTCAGATGTCATTGAAGCGAGAACTACACTAGACAAACGCACACGTGGACCACGCCTGATTTGTAAGTAGTGGCGCGTTGCGTGGCGTCGCGTGGCGGGGATCTAATGTAGCTCAGCAAGCCTATTTGCCATATAAAATGTATGAAGACCGAATCGCCCAGATCGGCGTATGTGGCCCACGTGTGCGCAATGTAGTTCTACCTTAATGCTAGAACTACATTACACCAATGCACATGTGGACCGCGACTGATTTATAAGTAGAACGACGTCGCGTACGTGGCACACGTGTCTGCAGTGTAGTTCTTTTTTGATTGTGCTTTCAGCTAAGGATTAGAATTCCGTGCAGGAGTTTGTATTTTCTGATAGCTGCAACCTAGGTATCTTTAAGTCAAGAGTGAATAGGTTACTTCTAGACAAGCGTGCTCCAACGCCAACCACATCGGGTGAAATAGTGGTCAAGCGCGAATTAGTTAAAAGAGGACTTTACAGAAGACAATAAATATGATACCGCGTTCGTTTATCGCCGTTTCTCTCTCCGCCTTGAGAGAGAAACGGCGAAAAACGATTGTGAAGATAAAGGAGATCTAAAGTCACAGAGATTTGAAAAGACTCGGCCAAGTTCAAGCAATTTTGGCGTAATCTACAGAAAAACATCTCTTGTTTTCTCTGTAGTATTTATTATTATACCTACATATATGTCATCAAGTTGAAAACCCAGAAATTTTGGGATGCCGTTTTTTTTTTTTAGGAGGGTAAATCATTTAATGACCAATCGGCTCTTGGGCGGAGCGGGAGATAGTGTCGGACTTTTACTGACCAAACACTCACTTTTGTTCCTTACTTGCCCTCGTCCCAGGGCCCCAGGTTTCACTTTCACACTAACCGTGGTGGGGCCACGGGTAGTGTGAAAGTGAAACCTGGGGCCAAGGGGTAAGCTTCCAGCTTTTCGTTCGCCTCAAACTCTCAAAAGTTTGCATGTTTCAAAAGGGGATTCAACAAAAAAAAAAAAAAGCGCAATTCTAAAAAGGATATCCAAGACTTTTGCAACCCTCGCGATTTGCTTAGAGACAAGTTTGGTCGTAGACGGACTTGAGGCGACCCAGCCAGACACATTATGTAATGGAACTTGTAGGTTCGAAAGAAAATCTTTGACGGCAGACTATATATATAACCTATGCAGAATACCTATGTACGAAAATATTGAAAGGGTGATTTCTATCTGCAGGTATCGCCCAGATTTATTGGGAAGTGCAGTTGCAAATTCATGTTTCATCTTTTTGATCTCATATTGTTAAGTTCAAGGTGGCACTTAAATACTGCACGTATTCTTATCGATCCCATTCAGACTCGTCAACTACCAACCAACGTACGAGTACCTACGTCAGTGAGTGAGGGTCAAATACATCACGACAATGCAGTAATGTCTGAAGTCGGTAGGTAGGTTACTCTGTGGTAAAAGTGCGAGAAGGCTAAACAGTATAAAACAAAGTCCCTATGTATGTTTAGATCTTTAAAACTACGCAACGGATTTTGATGCGTTTTTTTATTAGATTGATTAATTCAAGAGGAAGGTTTTTATAATTTTCTAATGTGATTTCGTAAATAAAAATTTTTTTGCGCTTACATTGCAAACGCTGGCTGAACTCTGCAAGAACTCTCAAAATAATGTACTACAGTATTGTACGCCCTAAAAAAATCTACCAAAAAGTCCGCGATAGTATATGTCTATCTCTTAGGGATAACCCACAATAACTATTTTTTATCCTTTTTACGAGAAATAATGTCTTATTTACGAAGCGATTTTAAAGCAATAGGTACAGCATACAGAATAATCTTTATCCAATTAAATACCTTAAATACGTTGTGCATTTAACATAGATCAATATGGCCCTTTACACCATGTAATGTAAATGAATATTTTCGAAGATATTACAGATTTAGAATGCAGGGACATAGCGGTTGCGGTGGTATCAGCATTGCACCCATGCGAAGCCGGGGCGGGTCGCTAGTCCAATATAATAACACTGCTTTTCTGCTCAACTGGTTTTGATGAAGTAAAAATTTTGGTAGCCTCAAGATTACAGCAAAACGAACGGGGCACACTAAGGTCGATACCTGCCATAGGTGGAATTTTGACAGTAAAAATAAGTTACACCCGTGCGATTTATTTCGCTCCGCCAAGACTGGAAGTATCAAACTCAGAGCCTTTTTTTTTTAGGTGGGAAAATCATCTAATGACAAATCCCGCCTTTGGGCGAAGCGGGAGATAGTGTCAGACTTTTACTGACTAAAAACCCACTCCTGTTCCTTCTTTGCCTTCATCCCGGGGCCCCGGGCTTCGCTTTCACACTACCCGTGCAAACTCAGAGCTAGAGGCGTTATTTGAAGAATTTCACAAAAAAAAAATCTATAGAAAATATTGTTTTGTATCCAGATTTAACATCACACGACGAAATAACGCTTATCAACTTAGGTCCTGAATAAACAAGTCTTTAGATCTATTCTCAAATGACTAATGATCCAGTGTTATCTACAAACCATTACAAGCTTGTTATTGGATGCCAGGACACTAACTACAGTTAACTTATAAGCACTGATTGATTAATTGACCCACTTCGAGTACGATGTTATGATTCACCAACTATTTGCAGAGGTCTCTAATGAGCCCTAACGAGAAGCTCTTGCATACAAAGTGCATCTAATATTATAATTGAACACTAATAGAATTTCATTAGAGAGTTTGCATTCTGTTTTCGATCTTACGTTGAATGGCGTGATATTATGTTAGGTATTTCATGGACCATCAATCGAATTGCGTGACAATTTGATGATTCTTGAAAATTAGTTTAGTTGTTCTGAAGATAGGCAAGGGATAGACACACAGACAGCTAAAATCTTAACGAAAATTTTTACCAATTTAGAAAGTAAAATTAATAGAAAAAATTATTTATTTACTTATTAAAATTTATTCATTAGCATCACAAAAGTCCTACCAAGGCTGTGCATTGTTCGAAAGAATTACCGCAGTTTCCACAATAAAGGGCATCTGAAGGAACACAGTGACTTAGTCAGTAAAAGTCTGACACTCCCGACCGCTCCACCCGGAGCGGGAGAAGTTACCTATTAGCTCTTAATAAACTAGTGCGCCTGACCATCAATGATTGCATCTCCGCTTATCATCAGGTGGGATCGCAGTCAAGCACTGGCTCAATTAAAAAAAAAAAAAAAAATGATTATTCACACATAAAACAATAACATCACAAATGTACAAAGTAAGATTTAGTGCTTTTGATATTCTCTATCAAGGGCAATGGAGAAATAATAAAAAGGCAAGGGCATAAAAAATTATTCATGTTTTAATTAATTAATTGTTTCTAGACCATTGTCTGTGATAACAATAGTGGAGTAAAAGCTATTACTCTATTAACTATAAATGCAAAAACCAGTAGCCTGACCCCTCTATAACACCAAGGAGATGTCAGCAAATCGTAGGGGCCCAGCAGGGTCGAAGCCTACTGGGGCCACGGGTAGTGTGAAAGCGGAAACCGGGGCCCTGGGACGAAGGCAACGAAAGAACAGGAGTGGGTTTTTAGTAAGAGTCTGACACTATCTCCCGTCCGCCCAAGAGCGGGGATGTCATTAAGATGATTTTCCCACCGAATAAAAAAAAAAAAAAAAAACCCCTCTATAACACTTTTATCGATTAAAATACTTTTGGAAATTATACAAAGATAGAAAAAAAAATAGTATATTCTATCTCTCAAGGGCCTATTACACTACGCGATTTTCAGCACACAATATTCAGACTCAGTCTTAATTTTTATTCCGAGTAAGACCGGTCTAACCCTTATTACACTACGCGACATCGACTAAGACTGTCTGAATGTCGAATAGTGTAATAGGCCCTTCACTCAGTTATTTAAATTGCTGTAAAAGAGTAATAACATTGGTTGTTACAATATCAATAACAGAATATTTTCAAGATTAATAAAATATTGAACTAAAAATAAACATGACAGTGATAAAATTTAATAAAATATCAAGTAATTATGCAGCTAAAAAAATGATTAATAAATTTTAAAGTATAGTATAGTATAGTTCTATCTGAATTGACTGACCGAGTGGTTACTGGCCCTGACGGCTGCAGGAGGACGGAGGTTCGATTCCCAGCCAAGACAAATGTTTGTGTGATGAGCACGATTGTTTTGTGTCTGGGTGTAATTTATCTATATATTATAAATCTGTGGAAGTTTTTAATTGTGCGCACATCACGTAAAATGTACGAAATCGATGAAGATAACTTTTATACATTAATATTGTGTGTAACTTGATATACATATTACTTAGGCTTTATTTCATCGCAATCGGTTGACTATATCTTTCATTGACTGTTAAGGCGGTAAGAAGTTCGTCGGGTCAGCTATTCTATAATATTTATGTATGTATTTAGAAATACATAAATATGTTTATCAGTAGACTAGGAATCATAACACAAGCTCTGCTTAGTTTTAGACTAGATGGCGTTGTGTGAAAGTTATTGTTTGTGATTTTTTTCATGCCTCCTCTCGCAGATTGATAAACTTCCAGATTGATATGCCTGGAAGACCCTGCTAACTTGAACCTTGTTTAATTATATTACCTATTTATGGGATATTGCCGTATGTGACCTCTATTATCTGTGTTTAGACTCCTACCTGCTCGATCTAGTGGCGTGGGAATCCTGGTTAACATAATCAGTCTAAATTTGTCGACTTTCGACCTTTCGGTCACAGCAATCTGACTGTTCCACCGATTTGAGCACGTTCGGAAGACATGGCGTCTTATTTCAGGATGACGGGAGCGACTGAATCCTTGTCGCTAATGCAGCTTTGCACATATGGTTGTCTGTGGCGCCTCAGAAATGGTGTTTGTTCAGAGAGTAATGATCAGTAATTGTCCCTATCATTAGTCTGTCAGCTCAGAGGCCTTACCTCGTGGTAAGGCTCTTAACGCGATCCATTTGACGACCTACATTGAAGTGTTAAAGGGACGGAGCTATATAAGGTGTGTAGCTCCATCCCTCTTTCTCGCTTGCATGTTAGACATGTTAAATGTCATGGTAAGGCCCCAGTTTTTTTTTATAGGTTCGCGCTTGACCGCTATCGCACCTGATGGAAAGCGACGATGCGGTCGACGATGGACGGAAGCTTACCTAAAAGTAACCTATTCACTCTTGACTTAAAGATTCCCGGGTTGTAGCCATCAGGAAACACAGATTCGTGAAAGGAATTCCACTGCACGCACAATTAATGTGTTCCCAAAACGTTTTGCGCGTATAGGTGGGATATCCACCATGTACCGGTGGTGCATTGCCGTACGCCTGGTGGTCCGATGATGGAACGGGCTAGGCGGAAATTTTTAGTGATTGTAATTCTTTAATTCTACAAGTTCTACCTCCGAAATGTCACAACTCAAGCACAACATTGTTACTCTAAAACCAGTGTGTCGTGATTCAAAGGTCCTACTAGGTCAAACAATCATAAATTATTCAAAAGGAAATTACTAGGCTTTCAACATAACACAATTCGGGGTTTTACACATAGGAAAACCTTGCTCAAAACCGTTTCAATCACAAGACATGTGTAAAGCAATTGGCTTAGTAAATGATAACTCTATTTGGTTATTCAATATCTATAGCAGGGGTGGCCAACCAGTCGATCGCGATAGCGTATTTACTTTCAGGGCCCTCGCCCATGGCGACTTTTTGTAGCGATGCTGTCGCGCGTTCGCATCGATACAGTCGCAATGCTGTAGCGCGTTAGTAGCGATGCCGTCGCGCGCTCATGAAACGCGCGACAGCATCGCTACAAAAAGTCGCCGTGGTCGCTGTTTCGCCTTTAGGCCGAAAGGATTATGTAGTGGTGGCGCGACATAGTACTTTTAGCCTTAAAGTGCCTTAAAGTGTCGCAAATAGATAGTTATTATCTGCCGCTACATTCTATTGCCTGGACCCCTCGTAACTTCTTTTTTGTCGAGAAAAAATCGCAAATATTGGTAGAAGATTGCTCAAATTTCTGAGCTCGTTCACAATTTTTATTCTTATTGTTAAGTTGATTAAGTAGATCTCGCAAAGTCTACGCAATAAACAGTAGATCGTAGGTCGAATCAAGTTGGCCACCCCTGATCAATAGCATGTCCACGGTATACAAAACATGTCAAGGCAAGCGTACAACGTCTTTTGAATACTAAAACATGTGTGAACAAAATTGAATGTTGGGTAACTGATGACGCGCTGTATAAGCAATGTGGTAGACTATGTAATCACACCTAAGTATAACCAAGTTGAATGGAGTTAAACTGGTTACTTTGAGATTACCTGGTTTGTTCATAAGTCATATCATTAACTATAGAGGTTTTTTTTTAGGTGAGTAAATCATCTAATGACAAATCCCGCTCTTAGGCGGAGCAGTAGATAGTGTCAGACTTTTACTGACTAAAAACCCACTCCTGTTCCTTCTATGCCTTCGTCCCAGGGCCTGGGTTTCGTTTTCACACTACCCATGGCTAACTACAGGGGTAACCAAATCTTAGTATCCTACCTAGTACCTAAGGCTATGTTTATACATCGGTTTCGCCCGCGTCAAAATAAGTTTCTCCATACATACTTTGAACCTTCAATTCATAACTGGCCTGTTGGTCTAGTGCTTAGTGACCCTGACTGCTATGCCGAAGGTCCCCACCCAGGACAAATGTTTGTGTGATGAGCATGATCATTTGTTCTGTATCTGGGTGTAATTTATCTATAATAGTATGCATTTAGAAATATACGTTTATCAGTTGTCTAGTACTCATAACACAAACTCTGCTTAGCTTGGGACTAGACGGCGTTGTGTGATAGTTGTGGAATATATTATTATAACCTTTTTATGTAGAGCGAGAGGGCGTGTCAGACTTATACTGACTAACTTCCTTCAGTTGTATTTTGCCTTCTAGGACCACGAGTATCAGATCTGTCGTTTCATACCCTTACAGTATGAATTTCGGCGAATTCTTAGCGCATTTCAGCGCAATCCGTTCAGTGGTTTGAGCTGTGTGTTGATAGACCAGTCAGTCAGTAGCATTTGCCTTTTATATTAGCTTGTGCCTGTGGCTTCGCTCGCGTAAATGTAGGTTTCTCCATACAAACTTTGGAACCCCGCTTCATCCCCTTAGGGAGCGAATTTTGAAAAATCCTTTCTTAGTGCTTGCTTACGACATAAAAAGAAACCTAATGCAAAATTTCACGCTCTTAATCCCAGTAGTTTCGGCGTTTCGTTGATTTGTCAGTCAGTCAGTTTCCCATTTTATATATATATAGATAATATACACATGTATATACGTATAGGTTAGACCGGCAATGCTGCAGAAGCTCTAAGTTGGAAGCAGCGGTCCTGATTTGAGCTCCTTAGTAGTCCTAAGTTGAGCTATGCTATGCTGACAAATGCTTACACTGACTGGACAGGTCCACTTAAATCGTTTTTTTTTTTAAATTGATATTAGAGTAGTACTTGACTGCGATCCCACCTGATGGAAAGCAGTGATACAATCATTCATGGTGAGGCGCACTAGTTAAATCTGTGTGGTTCTTTCCTCAAAAGTCCATCTCAGGCACTCTGTATGGTTCTCATATAATATTGATTTGATCATATGGATTATAAAAGAAACTTTGACCTCTGAGATTATTTCGGTATTTCTTTTTTAACTAGTTTAATTTGAAGTGTAAAAGTGTTATTTATAACGTACGTATATGCAAAATATTTTGTAGCTGATTTGACAAGAAATAAAAAATACATAATGTAGATTCTATATGTAATTAAAGAATATGTTTCGCAAAAAAAAATATCCATACTAATAAAGATTACGCTGATAAGTTAAAACGTGCACCTGACCATTGGTGATAGATAAAATTTTATAATATTGTTAGCCTTGACTAAGACTGATAAACATAATACTCTGGAGAATTCTCCATCACTGTCCATGCCCTTGTTTTTTGTTTTCGAGGGGAATCTTTCAAAAGGCGCCCGGACGTTGAGGTTAAGACTGGGGAGATGGGATTTTTACCTCAGTAAAACCTCTCCAGTGAAGTATCACTGGAGAGTACATCAGCATATAGAAGGGGCTCCGTTACCTTTTAAAAGATCACTCCAGAACCTCCACTATGCAACCGAACAACCGAATACTACCTTCTGGCGTTTTATAAGTGTATATATATTTAATTTGAAATTTGATCAGAGAAGCCTTTTTCTTTTTACGTGGAAAATCATACAATAACTTCTACCCTCTGGGTGGAGCGAGAGGGCGTGTCATCATGTCAGACTTTTACTGATTAAAAATCCACCAGCGTTCCTTCCGTTGCCCTTAGCGTTCCAGAGCCACATTCTTTATGTAAATATTGCTGTTCAAAAGTGCTGATTCTCAGCAAAATTTGAATAAATGACATTAGATTTTGAATGGATTCTATTCAATTATAGAAATAGGTTTTCTATAATTGAATGAGATCCATTGAATTATTGAACAATAGGCATCCACAATGACCTTTAGGACATTCATCATAGCATAAAAGAAAGATCTGCAAAACATTATCAGATATTTTTTTTTTAAATGATGATACAATCATATCACATTGTTGTCCACTAGTAACCTGCCCCAACCTCATGCATGCAGATGCAAATTAAACACAGAAACCTTGCTCGCTTATTGTTCTTTCTATTAGTGAAAACCGCATCAAAATCTGCTCTACGGTTTAGGAGTTACCGGATAAGCAGACAGACGTGGAAAACAATATATACGCGTTTTCTATACAAATTTTATAAAGAAGAAAGATTTTATCTATTTTTAATATTCTTTCACCACGAGAATGCTACTTTATAACTGAATGACATAGGTTAGTATATTTTCTACTCTGACACAGGCGAAGTCGATGGCAGAAGCTAATATACTATGTAGAGACACCCAATATTGTTATTCAGAAATTAAAGATGTAAAATTGTTTTTAAAACTTAATCTATGGAAGTGCTGATCCCATTCTGATGTAGGAAACCTACAATCTTACACTATCCCTGCAAGTCATAAGTCACATTTTACTATGAAAAATGCATTTTTCTTGTAAGATAACCCACAAGAGCAAAACCATGAAATAAGCTAGCTGTCAATTTAAGGAAACTGATTAAAATAATAGAAAAACTGGTTAGTGACTCATACAACATTAAATTAAAAATAATTATCACAAATGAACCAACGTCATTATCGTTATTTAAGTACCTACTTCATTAATTTATTTATTAAACTCTGAATAGGTACTGTTTTATGTGTCATTTGACTTGATAAGCAAAATTAATGGACAAAAAATTAGAGGCATGACTACATACCTAATTAATTGAAAATCTAAATGTATATTTGTGTGTGTATATTACACACAAAGAACCCTTTGAAGCAATTTCTACCTAACCGAGTTACAGCATAGAACAGGCGGGAGGAAAGTGTTGTGAAAGCTCCCACATTGAACTGTTTTAAAAATCGGTTGGACAGACTAAACATCTCCAAACTATATGAAACACACGCATCAGCTGCTAGTGTGTCTTACCAAATAATAATAATAAAACTTGTCCAAGGTATTATAATAATAGTACATTGGACAAGAGTCTCCACAAAATGGGTACCCGAGGATAGACAACACCGCTGAGGTTGACCTGGGAAGAGGAAGGAAGATGACATTAACACCTACCGCAAGGTCTGGTTTGAGGTGGCTCGAGAAAAGAATCCCTGGAGAAGTTAGAGGAGGCCTTTGCCCTGCAGCGGGAAAGTATAGGCTAAATAAAAATAAAAGATTTTGTTTGCCTATAATTATTTTGTCAATGATCAACACTCATGTTAACTAATTTCAACACATTATTTAACATGACCATCTTTTTTAGTGAGAAATCATCAATTAGCTTCTCTAGCTCTGATTGAAGTAAGAGGGAGTGCCAGAATTTAGCTGGCTGCAACCCACTCATGTTCCTTCAGTCGTCCTTTGGGTTCCAGGGTCGCAGTAACTCTTTCAAATAACCCTTCAGCCACATTAATATAAGACTGAACTGGATAGTATAAGTTAACGGGACCTAGAGACTAAAATATTGGCCCACACACACACACACTAAAAAAATGGCAAATTTATTCAAGTCCCACCCTAGAGGAAACAAGCGTATAGCCACCAATCAGGAAAAATCTAGACTAGGTGTTGTCCGCAATCCAAAATGAATATTTTCGGATGCAGTTTCTCCATCCCAGAACTCAAACAAACAACCTTATGACTGCTAGACTAAAAAGGCAGCCTTCAACTGTTAATTTTATTTTATTATTTTTCAAAGTAATAAACCTCAAACAAGTATGTTAAACCTGGTGCACACAACCGCTACTATCATATAATATAATCGATTAAAAACATTTCATATTCAATGTGGCAATGCTGCCAGCATTCTGGGCACTTTTCCCATTGACATCATGAGGACAAATGAATTTTTTGATGCCCAATAAGTTCCTTTTTTTACCCCTTTGTAAATATTATAATTTTTTAGTTTGTATATGTTATACCTTTTAAATTATAATATTTAGAAATATCATCATAGTTCTAAGTACCTACTTATAAAACAAATATAAAATAGTTCAATTTAAAAATATAATTGTTAAAGTAAGCCTACCTATAAAACCTACCTATCTATAAAAATTTTTTTCATACCCACAGGGAATGCTCAATACTTCAAGTACAGAAGTTATGCATTTGCATGGATACTTAGCATGCAACGGGCCATCATGGTCTGCATAAGTAATGAGTTGTCGGCTGCATTGTAAAGTTCTTCATATTAATTGTTTTATTAAAGTTCTCTCACTAATAACATGCTAATCAAGTTTTGCATGTTATGGAATGTTTGATAGTAGTTTTAATTCATTAAACCCCAAGCGAATGCCTGCGTTCACTCACTTATTGTTTTCTCGTCTCTAATTACGGTATTCAAAAGCTTAATGAATTAATTTTTGTGTTTTTGTGTCTTGTTTTGTCTTTTGTGTCCAGTTTCCAGGTAGTAAAGTCAGATGAGCAGTCACTACATCTTAGATACTGGTAATTTCTACTCTGTTGGTCTAGTGATTAGTGGCGATGACTGCTATGCTGGAGACTGTGGATTTGATTCTAATCCAAGACAAATGTTTGTGTGATGAACACAATCATTTGTTGTGTGTCTTGGTCTAATTTATCTATAATATGTATAATTAGAGGTATATTTAAGGATGTTTATCAGTTATCTAGTGCTCACAGCACAAGCTCTGCTTAGTTTGGGACTAGATGGAGTTGTTTGAAAGTTGTGGAATTCAATTGCATCTGATTAGCATGGAAGTAAACCCCAAGATAGTTGGGTTTATTGGTAGTTTTTGGTATGTAGTATATTGTGACTTAGGCATTGGGATTAGGGTATCAGCAGTTTGCAGGAGAACACTTGAGTACTGGACAGTTCTTGTTGAGTTTCTATTAACAGGGAAAATAATAACAGCACAAATGAACTATGAGGTGAGTTCCATACCGTGTCTACATCTCTCACCCAACTCTCCTGTTGCAGGTCTACTGGAAGACATCTCTTTTGCAAGCACCACTTTTGTGTTTTTCTATCTGTATTCATTCTATTTATTTTAAGTGTTTGTGTCTACCTAAATAAATAAATTAGTGTTGTCAGTGGTGTGGTTGTATCTTGGTGGTGATCAGTATCTTGGAATAAATTCGGGCGGAAAAAACGTCCAGGTGTCACCATTGTACAGATTACCTGGAAGACATGGTGAACGTGTGTGAACCACACAGTGGAGGTGAGAGCACCACTGTGTCCTCGTGGCGTTGCCCTCTCTTGCAAGGCCATATTTCAGGTCATGGTCCGATGGTCAGATTTGCAGGCAAATATTTGTTTATCATAAGTTGTATGTCATTCTTATCAGAACTGAGAACCAAAGTAAAACAAGCTATAAGAATTCTAAGGTTTTACTTTCCATACAGTGGTCATACAAATTCAATACTAAGATATTTGCATACAATTATCTATCTATAGTACATAGTATCACTTGGCTGAACCATGTTAGTTTATCAGTGCAATGTTAAATGCTTTCTAATACTTAATTGAGAACATACTATCAGTATATAGATAACAATTGATATCAGCTTTTTACACTGTAGATTTTATACTTTTTAAGTCTATACATAAACTTATTAGTCTAGTAATTTTTTTTTTTTAATTTCCCAATCTATGTAGGCTAAATGGTTGAATGATGTAAACTATATGATGTTTGACTAATAAGTAACTAATCATCTCATGTTTTCCTTATTTTTGCACATAATAGGTAAGTTAATAATGAGCATAGTAGCAATAAACAAACGCTTTGGAACTATTATAGTTTATCTTTACAGAGAGAATAATATTGAGAACAAATATCGATTTTTAAACATACTCAGATATTTGATACATTCTAAATTCAAGCCTTTTTGGTTTTTTTTTTTTAAAAAGAACGTAAAAACAGGGTTTAGGTCAACACACGATGCTTTAATTCGATCGATCCTAACTCTTATGACGCCGGTTTTAACGAGAACATCGGTAGCGATCAGCGAACAAGACGGACCACACGCGGCCTCAGAAAACACACGTTAAAAACGCGTACGCTAGCATTCCATCTACGGCAAACTGTACATCGCATATATTGCAAAACATTATTACGAGCAATGCTCCAAATTCACACTGCGAATAAAACGCCGACAAATCAATTCCGATCTACCATTATCTGAATTAAAAGTAATAAACTTACCTGTTCAAACTGCTCCCTGATCTCAGTCCTCTCCTCGTCGGTCAATTTTGAATTATCTGTCATCGTCACACAAATAAAATCACAAAAACAAGGATCACATCGACAATGTAACGAGTGTTTGAAAAACGCTCTTTTCACAGTTCACTTACTTATTAGTGTTTTAAGTATAAAAATAAAAATGTAATATAAAAATCACAGCACTCGACAAATAGTGTAAACGAAGGAGGCACACTTTAAAAATACCACACGATCTCGCAACACGATAACATGAAACGAGTGCAAATCATAAATACGTCAAGTTAAACCGAAGACTGCGCAGTGAGTGTCTAGTGACGCAAGACGGGTCGATAACTTAGTTAATGTCGATGTCGATGAAACGTGACGTTGCTCTGTGTTGTTGCTTATGTTTATTTTATAACTTTATGCATTTTATTTAAAAGAAAATATGGTAATCAAACTAAAAAGATGAAATATTATTGCCTAAAATAGTATCAATTGTCAATATGTTTTGCCTACGCAAATGTTAATTTAAAAGGATTTAAAATGTATCTCGATTCTAATCACTATGATATGATCCGCTTGTCTTCTCATGCTTGTGATTTTGAAATACAATAGTAATATAAAGCGCTAAGTCTACCTGACGAGAAAGATGGAACTAGCAAATTTAACGTAAGAACACATTTCAGCAAATTTAATATAAAAAAACTTGATTTATATAGCTATAACTTAGGAGTCTTTAAGTCAAAAGTGAATAGGTTACTTCTACGCAAGCGAGTTCCATCGTCGGCCATATCATCGCTTACCATCACATCACATTAGGTGAGATGGTAGTCAAACGCCATCAAAGACCTCTCTCTCTGTTCTGCGTGCAATGTGCCCTGTCCATTGCTAATTAAGTTTGGCGATTCTTCAGTCAAATCATAAATATCGAATTTGCTTTTATCGTGTAGTGCACATCACTATTGTTAGCGTTGCTGTTTTGTGCAAAGTTGCCAGTTACCTACCGGAATATCGACGACGCCATAAAAGATTTTTAATTCAATTTAATAAAAGCTTAGTCATTGAGATATTATTCGATATTTTTTTGGGTACTTAATATAATTCTTATACTATTTAAAAAATAAAACGTTACATGTGTTTCGCTTTTCTGAATAGCTTTTTAATCTAGGTGGAAGACAAATCTATAAGCGCCATCTATCGGCAAATTTTGAAAAGTTTTGAGGGAAGTACAATTCAAATGTACGCAGTTTTACAACTCCTTAATAGATGGCGCTATAGTATTTAACTTAGGAGATTCTGGAAAGTTCTTAACATTTACTGCTTCTGTGATTGGCTACAATAAAGAGCGGGAAAAGCCTACTATTGTCGATGCAGGAGTATTCAAGCAATGGGTCGGTAATAAATTTTGTTGTAAAAATTACTATTATAGCAATATTACCGGCATATAAACAGTATAAAATGTAAACTTGTTAAAAATAAATAGCCCGTTTTGACATTTGAGAAAGACCCTAGAATGTAACTTGGAACGAAACTGAAAGAAACAATAAAATGATAATTAACTATATATAGTGTTTTAAAAAATACATACATTTTTTGGCGCGTTAAATAATATAATGGAATATATTGCGAGTATTCTTTTTGCGTATTTAAATATTCGTTTTGACAAATGTCAAAACGGGCTTTTTATTTTTTGAACTTTAAAATATGCAGCCGACATTTGAGTATACAGTTAGGTCTTAACCTGACAATATACTTAAATGTATGCAATGTAATGTAATATTAACTAAGTACATAATTATACACGCATATTTATTTTTGTGTAAAAGTACCTATTTGTTGCTTGTTTATGAAAGTTTCTCTTTAGTAAGATTGTACCTATATGCTTCTGTGTTGGTGTCAGGTAATTAATTTTGCAACCCGCAATTCCTTTGATGAATATATGTATTTTGATTGATTATTATCTGCCCTTAAGTAAGTAATAAACAGAATTATTTGGCGAGGTGTTTAATTTTATTCGCGAAGTGGTTACTAGTGGATATAGTGATGCAAAATTAATCACGTAGTTTTATATTTCAAGTGTCTACACAACAGGGCAATATGTAAATCATAAATCAGGCGCAATCTCAGTAAAATGCAAGTGAGAATTTTATTGTAGCAGATATTGACTCCCTCAGTGAAGGTTGCCGAGAAGGCTGTCTCGATACATATACTGCGAAATACTGCAAAAAAATTAGAATTTGTTACATTTAAATGAAACTCAAGTGACTATAAAATCTTAATACATACTTTCTAAACTTGACTGGTTTCACAACTTTTTTGTATTTAGCATAAAACGTGCGAAGACAAAACAAAAAAAAAAAAAAAACAAGTATACAAACAAATATACAAACAATATTGAGCATATTGCCTCTTTGAAATAGATTTTTGTTTAGATTGCCACTGTTTATTTTGCATCAGCACTAAAACAACGGTTGCTTTATTCGTTCATATATTGACCCATACGGGGCCGGATCCCGCTCGAAATTGAATAAAGACAATTTTATTGTTTCTAAAACCGAAAATTTATGTGAGCGATAACTCACAATTTTTGGGTTTTTGAAAAGCTTCCATTAAATATCGAATTCTTTAAAAATATAATTATTGTTTCTCGAACTATCATCATAAAAATATTGCAATAGAATTTTACAGAACCACTTTATAACATCAAACACGCAAGCGACCCGCAGCTTGAGTTCCGCTGCACTCGCGAACATTCCACAAAGTTCTCGTAGATGGCGCTACCAATAAAAAGAGTTGCGCGCGCCGATACGTCATCAGTTCAAATTGAACAAGCGAGTGCGAAACAAAATACTGAGAATTTCCCAGCGATCGAGCTGTGTTTATACGTTTCTGTAAATTCTGCAGTTTTTGGAGTTACTATCCAGTAAAAAACGAGTTAAGAAGAATGTCGCTGCTGCCATTCTTGTTAGACTACGAGGTGAACCGTCCCCGCCTCTTAGAACAGCAATTCGGCTTGGGGCTGACGCCTGACGACTTCCTCCACGTAGCCGGGCCTATGAACGTCAGGGAGTACTACAGACCCTGGCGTCATCTTGCAGCGGCTGCACGAGACGTCGGCTCCAGCATCAAGGCGGATAAAGACAAGTTCCAAGTAAACCTAGACGTGCAGCATTTCGCGCCGGAAGAAATCTGTGTAAAGACTGTCGATGGTTATATCGTGGTTGAAGGTAAACACGAAGAGAAGAAAGACCAACATGGCTACATTTCCCGCCAATTCACTCGGCGCTACGCGTTGCCTGAGGGTTGTGTTCCCGAGTCTGTGGAATCTAAGCTGTCTTCCGATGGTGTTTTGACAGTGACGGCTCCCAGGAAGGTGCCTCTAGCTGTCCAGGGCGAGCGCAACATCCCCATCACTCAAACCGGGCCAGTTCGCAAGGAGGTCAAAGATCAGGCGAATGGTGACAAGTGAAATGTGATCTCGTGTTTTAATTTTAGTCATTCCTCAATTATTCTCTTTGTCTAAGACTGATTGTTCTAAGGTAATAAATACTAGATTTAATTTAAAATGTGTTTTGATTTATCTCTTTACCCTTTAGTAGTAACTAGCGGCCTTTTTTTTGGATCGACACTTCGACGCCCTCTGCAACCTCTATACTGGACCACATCGCATTCTAAGGAGAAGGGATAAAACCCTTATTGTACCTACCTTAGGCGTAAATTACTTTTAGCATTGACCGTACTAAGCCAGTATATCGTGACTCTAGATCCTGAAGTGTCGCCTGAAGCCGACACCAAAAAGAAGGTTTGTCACCTATTCCAACACCTATCACATCATCATCCCCTCCCATCTATCAACGTAAACTGCCGCCAATACAAGCAACATCTCTTAACCTCATAGAGTTCACCACTTCCAGCTCTTGCCACTGCCAAAGCTGATAGACGGGTCAAGTTTAAGTTCATAAACATATATTATGGAGTTTATTGCTATTTTAGATTGATGTTGATGTTAATGTTAATTAGGTATTACAATAAGTTGCAAATGTCTAGTTAAGTTCTTTAGTACAAGGACCCACTCTATGACACTTGACAAGACCTCACTTTTGGCGGTTTGGACGAATATAGGTAATAAAGCCAAAAAGCCATGACACAAAATAAAAAAGACGAACATAATTTGCTCAACAATACCAACAAAAAAATACCAAATTTAATTTCAAGTTTGCTACTAAGCAAACGCAAAACGCCGCCACCGGCATTTTTCCTCAGCTGCAATGATATTCTAACTTAACTTTGATGTTATGAGATGATATATATCAATGATATTCTAACATAACTTAGTATCATAATTGGTACTCTTTCTAACCACACACGAAGGCATTTTTTTAAAATTTCATATCAGCATATGATTCGATGCAAAGCGTAACGGAGACTAAAGGCAATGGGTCCCAATTGGTATCCTTTCTTCTTGATTGCGCGCTCATAACATATCTGTTTAATATAATATCATTGCTTAGCTGTAGTTTTTATACATTCTACATTTATATAATATGGACTCCGCACATGGTAAGCTGGTGGTCGCCACACGCTGCAAATCGTCGCTGTTCTTTTCTTGAGGCCCGCACCGGCTACTATCAGGAATTTCAATTTTGACGATACAAAAAATAACGAAATTTTTTGCCATACATGTTTCGGTCAAAATAAAGGTAGTGACCGGCCATTCTGATGGTCACTAGAATTTGTCGTCACGGGTTCAAAAGTTGTAACGAGTTAAGTGACCGACCTGAAGAGAATCTTCCCAGCTTGGTCACATTTATAACTCAAAAATAAGGGTATCTGGCGAAGATCTGTTTTCTCCCAAATTTAGTTGCTAATTAGTCGGAATTAGTTACCAAATATCACAAGTTGTCGGTAACATTGGTTCAAAAGTTATAAGCGTTTCTGTGGCTGACCTGGAGAGAATCTCTCCAGCTTGATCACACATATATCTCAATAAATCGGTCAAGTACGAGTCGGTTACCTAATGTTAATGCATTGAGTTAGAGAGTCGTTTCAGTAGGTACAAAAATAGTAGTAATAGTAGGTGGGTAGGTAGAAGCGGAGACGTTACTAGCGTTTGAAGTGTGCTAGTGCATTGCCCTTGGCAAAGTAGGTATTTTGATAGCTGAATATCTACTTGATACAGTTGATGCTGATGGGGATAATACACATAAGTAGGTAATGACCTACTTAAATATCACAAGTACCTACCTACTTCATAAGTATCTACTTCGTATTAAATTACGACTTGTATCATAATAAATGTACATCCTGAAAGTAGTATGTTCAGAATGTGGTCCTGGGTCTTCACAAAAATATCCAGGCCAATTGACTGATAGCTCTGTGATTTTCCACGGGATGACGATTACACAATGGCGATTAGCCGAGGCTGGGCCCACGTGTAAACGCACCTTTAAAAAAAATAAGAATAGACCGACCCCTCCCCCCTGTTTAATATTTATTAAGTATCTTCGTAAGAATCTGAAGGAAAAAATGAATATTTACGTTTGGTTTTGACCACTTTTGTCCTATGCTGGACAATAAACCTCTCCTAAGCGGCGGTGGTGTGGTCCTGTGCGTCTTGCATCCATCACATTCGTGCGACTCTCAACAGATCATCAGTCCACCTTGTAGGAGTTACGCATGCGCCACTCCAGAACCTTTCGCCCCATCGACCATCTGTTCTACGAACAATGTGCCCAGCCCAATGCCACTAAAATGTGGCGATTCGAAGAATCGCGAGAATATTGTGAAAACATAAATTCAAATAATAACAATTTGAGTTTTCATTATGCATATTTCGCCCTTTTTAGTTAGTGCACATTTTGACATTTTGATAGTGTATAATTTTATTATAATTCGATGTCTGGTCATTTTAAAAAAAAGGGGACCTTGCTCAAAAACTGCAATTTTTGGGAAATGAGCATGATATCTTCAAAATGTGTAAGTATTAGAGGAAGTTTAAAAATTGAAAGGGCCGATTTGTACGTAGAACGACGTTGCTGTGGCGTCGCGTGGCGTGGATCTAATGTAGCTCTGCAAGTTTAGTTGCCATGTAAAATGTATGGAGACCGACGCGCCCAGACCGGCGTACGTGGCCCATGTGTGCGCAATGTAGTACCTTTAAGCTAGAACTACATTAGACCAACGCACACGTGGACCACGCCTGATTTGTACGTACAACGTCGTCGCTTGGTGTTGCGTGGCGTGGATCTAATGTAGCTCTACAAGTCTAGTTGCCATGTAAAATGTATGGAGACCAACGCGCCCAGACCCACGCGTACAGGCCCACGTGTGCGCTGTAGAGAATTACAACGCGCCGCTACGTAAAAATCAGGCGTGGTCAACGTGTGCGTCGGTCTAGTGTAGTTCTCTCTTTAGGCTCGTTCTTAATCCTTTTTTACCTACCTACATGAATAAATAAATAATAAAATTAACACGAGGTAAAAACCATAATACTCATTAATAAAGGTAATTAGTTAAAGGAGGAGCACTTGACCTTTTGTTGATTGTAGATAATTATTGCTACCTAATAATAACTATAACTTCATTATTATATGGCTATGACTATGAAAGATGACTAGTTTAACTATCAATCTATATTTTACCTATATAAAAGGAGAAACTGACTGATTAACATGCACAGCCGAAAATACAGGGACTAGCAGCGTGAAATTTTGCACAAGGTATCCTTTTATGACGTATTTTACTACGGAAGCTTCGGTAGGACAACTGCTGCGTACAAAAATAGCTGTGTCATTAGTATATGTAGCTACGGTTACATTTTCACTCAGTGGTAAATTTGAGGTGTATAAGGCGTATAGCAATGGACCCAAAACGGATCCCTGAGGTACTCCAGCTAAGGTGGGTGAAAAGTTGATGGGCTCTCGTGTTATTTTATTTGAAATATTCTATCCTGCAGATAGGATTAAATGATGGTAAGGAAAGAAGATGGCTAAAGGGATTTTATCTTGCATTGCAACCTCCTATGTCAAACCCTATCAAAGGCCTGAATATCAAGGAATGCGGAGCAGTACTCTTTTCTTTTGAGCGCTTTTCTGACCGTTTTATATACCCTTTGTATCTGTTCTACGGTGCTATGTTGTTGTCTGAAGCCGAACTCGTGGTCTGTGATAAGGGGTCTCTGGAAAATTTCATGCAGCAGTTTGAGCTTATTGATCGGTACGAAATGATTTCAGCGGTTTCCCCGGTTTGGGGATCATTATAACTTGTGAATCTTTCAACAGAGCCGGGAAGTAACCGGTTCTCAGTATTCTGCGAGGACTTCTCAGAACCGGTAGGATTCACTAGGACATCATCACCCCAACTCACTGGAGCATCATCCCGACTCACTGGGACAGCACCACCCCGACTCACTGGGGTATCACCGCAGATAGTACCGATTCACCGAGAACTATGCGGCATTCGATTCCAACCCACTGAAACCAACCTACCACTGGCCTGGCACGCACCAAGAAGCATCAAGACCCATCTATCTCCGATCTCCGGAGGGGAGTGATGTAGCGACATCTATGGCGTCACATAAGAACTAATCCTGCATCGCGCAATTTAAGCATATAGAATATATAACATATAGAACAGCCTAAAATCATTTATCGGGCAGTTGCCCACCAGATATAACACCCGTCTGGTCGTAGGAACCTCCCTTTTCAAAGGAGGTATGTGGGGCTTTACTCTCTGTTCCACATACCTCTAAAAATATTTTATACGTCACAAGTGTAGGTAGTTATTTGAAATGTTTAATTAGCATTTTGTTTTTCTCATTCATTTTAGAAGCGGTTTTTTTATTGAGAAAAATATGTTTGACGTCCAAGATGGTAGCGAGATTAGAATCACAGATTTATGTTTTTACTTTATATAAGTTTTCTTAATTATTTTAATAAAACATTGCAGGTAATTTGTTAAGTTCCGCTATTTCATTTTTGTTACTAGTATTATAAAAATAAATTTACAATTTTAACGTAAGAAGTCTTAAGTTAAGTAATCTCAATGCTCAATGACCTCAGTAGAGCTTCTGAAAGAAGGGGACTTAAAATGAACATGGGCAAAACTACAGTCATGATAAACAACCATGAAGCACCCACTCCTATTAAGATCGGAGACTCTACATTCGAAGTTGTGGACGATTATGTCTACCTAGGACAGACAGTCCAGTTGGGTAGATCTAATTTTGAGAAAGTCGAATCAGACTCGGTTGGGCAGCGTTCGGGAAGCTGTGCGGTATGTTTTCGTCCAACATACCACAGTGTCTCAAGACGAAAGTCTATAACCAGTACGTGTTGCCAGTGATGAGCTATGGTTCTGAAACGTGATCGCTCACAATGGGCCTCATCAGAAAGCTTAAAGTCATCGAAAGGGCAATGGAAAGGCAGCTATGATCGGAGTTTGTTGTCGTGATCGAATCAGGAATGAAGATGTCCGCAGGAGAACCAAGGTTGCCGACACAGCACGAAGAATCGCCAAACTAAAGTGGCAATGGGCAGGGCGCATTGCTCGCAGAACAGATGGCTGTTGGGGCCGAAAAGTTCTGGAGTGGCGACCGCATACCGGCAGACGCAGCGTTGGTAGCGCAAGGTGGACGGATGATCTGATAAAGGTTGCGGGAATCCGAGGCGAAACCGACAGTCCGACAGTGGACGTCTTTCGGCTGAAATGATGATGAATGAGGTCAAGTTTTAATAATATTATAATTAATTTTTTTACATTTTTATATCACTTTTATTTTTATACGCGTAATTGTAGTTGATTGTGTTTTTTTTTGGTTTGATATTTTAATTTAATTTATTGTCAATTTTTTAACTTAATTAACATAATTATATTTTATGAATAGTTTTTTTGTTGTAAATAATTGTCTAATAGGTATATAATTTAGAGTCATGCCCATATTATTAATTTCTTCCTACCTCAACATACAATCTCCAATGAATTAATTTATTCCTACCACCTTTATGCAGATGACCTTCAAATATATTCACGGGCACCTCTTGGAAAATTGTCTGAAGAAGTCTTGACCATTAACCTTGATCTGGCTCGTATATGCGACTGGAGCAAGATTTACGGACTTATGGTGAACCCCGTAAAGACGCAGGTTATAGTGGTGGGCAGTTCTAGGATGGTCTCGAAGATCGACTGGACGACTCTTCCCCAAGTTTCTTTTGATAGCTCAGTAATTCTCTTTAGCCAGATTGTTGAGAACTTGGGGATATTCATTGACAAGAATTTCTCTTGGACTGCCCAACTACAAGAAGTTAGCCGCAAGTTATTTGCATCTGCTGGATCGTTGAGAAGACTACGTAATTATATGCCGACTGCCACCAAGATTGCGCTTGCACAATCTCTTCTTCTTCCCATCCTTGATTATGCTGATGCCAGCTATCTTGACCTCTCTGAAGTACAACTGGATAAACTTGAGCGATTTCAAAACTTTTGTGTAGAGTTCATATTCGGTTTGCGTAAATATGACCATGTTTCTGAATTTCGTGTTAAACTCAAGTGGTTGCCAATTCGCCTTCGCCGTAATGCTCATATTCTTTCCATCTTGTATAATGTGCTCTTTTCCCCTTCTACCCCTCGTTACCTCAAAGAACGGTTCCAATTTCTTTGCGACTCCCACATGAAAGTTCTTAGGGTATTGGATAACTTGAAACTTAAAATGCCAATGCATACGACTACTTTCCTGGATAAGTCTTTTACTGTCCAGGCCGCTCGTCTATGGAATGCATTGCCTGTGGCAAAAAAACGTGCGCAAACACTGCCTGTATTTAAAAAGCTTGTGAAGGATCATTACTTGTCTCTGTGATCATGTCTTCGTTTCATAACTTATTCTCTTACTTATATGTATATTTATGTTTTGTATGTATATATCTATTTTAGTATTAAGTATCAAGTTTTGTTTACTTTTATATTTACACCCAGTGCAACCCCATTTTGTGTCCAGGCAGTCTCTATCCATTCTGGGTTGCCTGGAAGAAATCGCCGAGTGCGATAAGGCCGCCAATTGTATGATTTTTTTTTTGTTAATTTTTTTTAATTTAATTTTTATTTTTTTAATTAATTTTTATTTGGCAAGCTGTCAATTGTGGAGAAATATGAAAAGTCGTGGTTATGCAGTTAACATATAGGAAGAAAAGAGGGTCAGTGTCAGCCACTTGCAGCTAAAATTTAAGTAAGGCACTGTAGTCATCACAAATTGTTTAGTAGGTACGTCAAAATTAATTAAACTAAATAAATAAATAAAAAGATATACTATAAATGTCACAATAGGTATGTAGTAATTTCTACAGTTTATGCATAAATCCCTAATCATAAATTACCATTAGTCATAATATTGGATTAAAAAATTAATCATACCAACAGTTTGAAAATATTAAAACCAAAAGCCTATTAAAAGTAAAAATACTTGAGTTAAGGGTTTAATTAAATTTAAATATGTTGAGATTTAATTTCTTATTTTTTTAAACACATTGGCACATTGCTCGTAGAACAGATGGTTGATGGGGCCGAAAGAATCTTTCGAGTGACGCATCGTTGGAAGGCTCGGTCGGTCCACCTTGTGGGGACAAGGTGGACCGATGACCTGGTGAGGGTCACGGTAATTCGATGGATGCGTGACGCACAGGAACGGTCGTTGTAGCGACAATTGGAGGAGGCGTATGTATAACAGTAAACGTGTTTTGGCTCAAATAATATTGTTTTTATTAAATAGGTCTCGTAAACAGTAATAGATATGTTTTATCAAACAACTTGTGATTTAATAATATTCAAAGGTAAAATAAATAACTATAGGTATAACTTAATTCAATAACTGGTATAAAACCAGTTGACAGTAGAACATGTTTCTTTGGTACCTACGACTAACCTAACCTACCTGTAATTAATTTCTGAGAACAGTTTTGAGTCGAAATGAAACGTAAATTTCCAAGGAAGGTGTTGTAGTGCTCTGAAGTAATGAAAATAATAAACAAGGAATTATACAATACGTTCCAAAAATAGAATCGAATAAGAGAATAGGATCGATGGCCATGTTGTGACGTCACGTCATACTGTCAAATCAAAGGAATTGGGTAAGGGAGCACAAAAAGAAAACATTTTTGAATTTAATTTATTTACGAATCGTGAACGAAAAAAGTTTCATCAGAATTCAGTTCTTCAATTTAGTTAATCTCTGCGTCACTGTGTGAAGTTTCTGAGTAGTGGCAAATGGATAAAGAAGAAAAATTGTTCCTAACAATGAATATAAGAAAGAAATTTTTTTTTAAAACTAATTATGACTTAAATCATTTATACCTATTTTAGATTTAACAGTAAAGTTTTTACTTCAACTAGAATTAACTAAGACTCAGTAATACAAAGCAAAAAAAAAAACAAACCGATAAATAAGTTTTCTTTGCAAACCGTACTTTTCAATCAAAATTTGACAGATCAAGGTTATTGGCTTTCCTATTCTTATTTGGAACGCATAGTACGTGTTTTGTTGCAGGACGAATGTTTGTGTGACGTGTACGATCATTTGTTCTGTGTCTGGGTGTAATTTATCTATATTATGTGTTTTTTTTTACGACTGCCGTGCTTGCTTTTCTCACTATCATGACAATCTGCTGTCACCGCAAAAAAAAGTCGTAGACGACATTTATATCCTACATGTGAACACCTCACGTCACGATAAAGTGGGAACGTGGCCATAAAACCGATAGGTACAGATGTCAATCTCATGTATGTACTTCACTTTTCATACCTACGCTCGGCGATCACGCTAGGGTCAGCGCGTGGCGCTGAACGGGGGCTAAGTCTGCTATTTTTATAAATTCGTCATTCCAACACGATCCCATTGTCATTTTGCTAAAAGTTCGTAATCTGATAATTCATAATGGTCGATCACTGATCGGTCAATGGTCTTGTGATAGAATGACAATATCGAGCTGTCTCGAAATAAATTAAAAGCAATGACTGCACAATGACGTTCTAATGGTAGGTAACTGATCAAAGGAACTGTTAAAATTTTAGCAGATATCAGCATATGTCAGACTTTCATTTGTCAATATGTACGAGATTACCATTCTATGCCATTTCTTTCAATGGATTGTCAGTGGTTGACCATTGGAAAGTCATAATGACACCATTATATTAGTAGATTACCAAACCTGGTCAAAATCAACAATTATGAAGTCAATGATAGACCATTCTGACACTATTGTAATAGCAGAATTGAGGCCCTGTCAGGGTGCGACCGGGCACGGTGAAAAATGCCTACCTAATCTGAAATGTAAAAATATTACAAGGCCACAAAATCATCTTCTCTTTCTCGGCGCCGGGCCTGTTCTGACAAAATACAAGCAAATATCTACTTACCTCTCTGAAACAAGTGGTAGCCTAAAAAACGTCAATTCACTGTTTAATATTGAATTTAAACAACCGTCCACCGAACATTTTTTCACAAAAAACTTCACAGACGCGTGTATCAAACGGATAGCACTCGATCTCGAATTGAGCTGAATTGAGCCGAGATATCGTGTCCGTGAGCGGTGTCTATCTGTGCGTTGCTCGAACGCGCTTTGTAGGTAGATTGACTTCTGTACTAATCTATTTTGTGCCCTAGGGCAGAGTCCTGTATAAAGATTACCATACAATAGTAAAGGTGCGTCGAACATAAGCTGCAAATGTCAGGTGTAAATTACTTACAGGCCTTATCATGACGTGTTAAAATATCAATCTTGCGAGCGAGAAAGAGGGATGGAGCTCATCATAAATAGCTTCATCCCTTGAACTGTTCAGTTTAGGTCGCATTACGAGCTCACGGTAGGCCCACAGGTGCCATCCACAAAAGGGGTGACCAGACGGTTGCAAACCAGCGTTCCAACCAAGGTGACCTTGGTTTATGTGTTTGGTTTGTGTTGCGGCTACATGGATGTAAACCACAAGCCAACACGTTCGGTGGTTGGGAAAACGCGCCTCCCAACCAAAGGCGTTGAAGGTCATGGATTACAACTGCTGTCTACACGGATTGAAACTAGCAAGGTCACCTTGGTTGGGATGTTGGTTTGCAACTGTCTGGTCACCCCTTAAAACTACAATCCTGTACTAGCTGATATTAAAAACTAGTTTGTAAAGAAATCATTACAACTAACATTACGTCGATAGCTAAAATTTTTTGACCTTTTTTAATGAATTAAACTTGTCCATTAATAAACCGTTACGAAATAAGAACAAAGATGAGAATGTTTATTTTTAAAAGTAATAATGTTACAGGTAATGTAGATAAACAGACATTTAAATAGTATCTGGAAAAGCTGTGACTTTTTTATAATTATTGTAAGGTTTAATAATTTAAAATTCGAAGACATGTGACATCCACCAATCCGCACTGGGCCCGCGTGGTGGATTACGGCCCATTTCCTCTCCTAGAGAGAGGAGGCCTGAGTCCCAGCAGTGGGTTCAAATAAAAGGCGTGAATTCATCAGGATTAAATGTGAAAATGGGGGTACCCCAAGGTTAAATTTTAGGTCCTTTTTTAGTTTTAGCTTATATTAATGATTTACCCTATTTGATGTAAAATAAACTTAATATGGTGTTGTTTGCCGACGACACTTCATTGATTTTTAAGATAAATAGAAGGACTAATAATCTTGACGACGAAAATGACGCCCTACTGCAGGTCCAAAACTGGTTCACTTATTAATAATCTAGTTTTAAACGGGAAAAAAACTAAATACATAAGATTTTCCTTACCGTATGTCAAAAGTAGTGATTGTGACATAGTATTGAATAATGAAAAACTAGAATTTGTCGATAAAACGGTTTTTCTGGGGATTACGCTTGACTCAAGGCTGCAATGGGGTCCTCATTTAACATTTCTTGCAGGACGGCTTAGCTCAGCTGCATATGCTGTTAGAAAAATCCGCCAACTTACGGATGTTGATACCGCTAGACTAGTCTATTTTAATTATTTTCATAGTATCATGTCATACGGTATCTTACTATGGAGACGGGCTGCAGACATCGACTCAATCTTTATACTACAGAAAAGAGCCATCAGAGCTATTTACAATCTTCTCCGATGCGATTCTCTAAAGGAACTGTTTAAGGATATTAACATCATGAGCTTAGAGCCTTGTCAATATATTTATGAAAACGTCATGTACGTTACAAAAAATCTTCATCTTTTTAGCAAAAGAGGCGATAGACATAATTATGTTACAAGGAATAGGTACCAATTAGTTCAACCAGGTTTCAGACTGGCCTCTTCTATAATGGGGTACTGTTTGAAATTTTATAGTAAAATACCTCCCCAAACTTTACTAGCACTAGCTTCTGACGTTTTATTAGTGCCCATGTAGGCCTATGTGAAATAAAAAAGTTTGACTTTGACAAATATTAGAACTCAATGAAACGAAATTTAAATCTTGTATTAACCACAAACTATGCAGACAAGCATACTATAAGTTGGAAGATTATATATAAGATAAACAAGACATCACTCCTGAACTATTTGGCCCCGTTTACCATATGTTGTGCGAGGAATGTGCCCTTAAATCTTAATTTACAAGTGAGCTAATCTAAAACTGGTACAGTACAACGTACTGGTTGAGCATGTTGCTCAGTTACTTTCACAATGTTTTAATTGAGGAGAAAGGATAAGGACTGACTCACGCAGCGTTCCGAATCATATCAACATCGCTGTTAGCTTGTCAAAAACAGTGATTTCTTGACGTTAAATACCGCATGATTGATCTTATAGAGACCTAACTCAAAAAAGGGTATTTGAAAACTGTTTCAAAAATAAGTTTCAATTTTCGAATACTCTCTTTTCGGAGTTATGTCTCTGTTTTATTAAGCATGCGATATGTCGTCACCATCGATGTCAGCTTGGAACAACAGTGTTCAAGCCCAAGTTGCTATTACTGTGAGCAACCCGTGAAAGTCAAAAGTGATTTAATTCAGCATAAAGACGGTCCTTTTTCACTCGCTTGTCGTCAACATCAAGCATGGTTTAAAAGCTTGTTCCTTCATCTAACACAATCCAACGCGATGTTTGACAAAAAGGCAACTCGAAAAAAGAGAGATAACGCCAGAAAACTCTGTTGGCATTCGGTAATTCCATGATTACCGCGAATATTTTACAAAACTTGTTCCAGGAAATACGTGCTTTTTTTAACGCATACAAATTTTTGAAAACGAATGTCGTCATTTAGAATCTTGATTAAATTTGCAAGGATTCTATTGTTATGCTTTTTTGAGTTTTTTAATTTTTGAGTAAATTATGAAGTGTCAAATTTCATGCAAAATAACAGATTTTCAGACTTCTTTAATAGATTAGTTTAACAAAAAATTATAAATTGATTTCAATAGAAGCCTAGATAATATCCACAAGATACTGTGTTTCCAAAATATCTAATGAAAAAGTGTAATAACATCATAATCGCGTAAGAGTGATTGTATGAAAAACAGTAAAAATTTATGTCGAGTTGCATCTCCTTAAGGTTTTTTTTTATTCTAGAAATGTCATATAAAAAATAAGTTTTAGTCAACGTACATCGATCTGGTGGTTTCGATGTCCTCCTTGTTTGAACGTTATAAGAGCGTTAAAAACCGCTAATATCAATGCTTTTATGACTCGGAACGCATTCTGAGTAAGAAACCAGTTTAAGAATATTTGTACCTTCGCTAATTGTATCGTACTTATATCGTCACTGGACCGATAAATAACTTCTTAGTTTGAAAGATAAAAAATCAATAAATGTGTTAATTGACTGCATTCTTAATACAATATACACAATATACTAAGTTTAGTATTCTGAAGTAAAACATCATTTTTTTCTAGCTTGTTCTTTCTCACTCGGAAGGCTTTCCCTCCGTTCACTTCTTCCATCATTCGTGGGCCCGTGCTTCCTCCTTCTAGCTCTGGCGAAATCTGTCCAGTTCGACCCGTCATGTCTTTGGTGTTGTGATGGACTACAATGAAATTGAGTGGTATGTGTTGTTTGTCCAGTGGCCCTGACTGCTAAGCTGGAGCCCGTAAGTCGGGGCCGTTACCACTCGGCCACCACTGCTCTGGTACCTTTAGGGTGGAATTCACCAATAAAACTAATCGCGTTTTAACGTTTGGCTCGCATAATCGCGTTTAGCCGCTGTTACTAGTGTCACTTGTCTGTATTTTTCTTTTGTTGTATTTTTACAAGTGCGATTGTGCGATTATGCGAGCCAAACGATAAAACGCGATTAGTTTTATTGGTGAATTCCGCCCTTAGTGTTACATTTTGTTTAGTACTACGGCCCTGGACGTAATTAACACTGCATTCCTATTAAAAGTCAAATTATACTTTATATCAGTTACTACATATCCTGATATATGCACCGTATTATAACAACATTGTAAAAACTGCATCATTAATATTCAATTAGTCAATTTCCATTCAGCCTGTTTCAACACTTTGAGTACAACATCGTTACGAATTTCCATAACCGAATGGCTTTTCAACTTAGTATGGACTTGTTTATCTTACTGTGTAGTTCCTTCAAGAAATTTTCTTGTTTACTATTTTATTCCAAGAAAAATATAAGTACCTACATTATATATTTTTTTAGTTGATTGAAGTGAACGGTGACCGCAAAAGGATATTTTGGATTTTTGAATATTCCATTTTTTTTTTGCAAAAAGTAAGTGGTCATTTTTTGTTGACTAATAATATGCAATTTCGCTGTAATTTATGTCTACTAAGTGACTAAAGATTTTTTTTTGCTAAGATATGCTTAGAGGTTTTTTTATTCCGATAATTTTTTATTTTATTTTAAATGAATACATAGTGACGTTTAGTTTTGCTTGACAACATGGCAAAATATTTTAAGAAAATAGATTTTAATAATATTATAAATGCGTAAATCGGCTGCGAACCGGTTTAATGTTAATTATGTCAAGCTGTGACGTTCACAATTGTTAAGATAGTAGTAATAAAATCTTTTTACACAAAAAATACAATCGAATTCAATGTAAAAAACACTAAATAGTGCAAAATAACTTTAATTTCGGATGAGGGTTTTTATATAATACTTTGTTTCTTCGTTATTAAACAAAATCAAATAATCCTTTTAATATACAAAAAAAAAAAGAAGAAACTGATGATGATGATGATGATGATGATGATGATGATGATAATGATGATGATGTATGATAAAAGTACATTTTGATATAAGAGGAGAAAGTGTGTCAATGCGTGGAATTTTCCCGAGTCACAGGCGAGGGTGTTATGGAGGAGAGTGCTGCAATGACTTTCCACGTGTATAAAATGACGTTTTTCAGTATACTAATAAAGAAATAAATAAACGGGAGTTGATCAGCGACTCATGAGGGTCTTTTACGCCCAGCCTAATACGATAAATACTTACAATGAATTGTGACAGGGGTTTTTTTTTGGGTGGGAAAATCATCTTATGACAAATCTCGCTCTTGGGCGGAGTGGGAGATAGTGTCAGACTTTGACTGACTAAAAACCCACTCCTGTTCTTTGCTTTCGTCCCAGGGTCCCGGGTTTCACTTTCACACTACCCGTGGCAAGATCGCGCATTTTTCCTCACTCCTAAAAGCGGTAGGGATAAGAGAGGGGAGAGATAGTGTTTTGAATAAAATTACTTAATTAACTCTTGTTGATGATTCGGTATTTAGCAAATCTACGCATTTATTGAAATGAGTTTTCTTTATTTTTCTTCCGAGGAATATTAGGATGCATCATGTTTTTTGAACAATTTCAACGTTGAGTTCATAATTCGGTTGAATTTCAATTTTTTTCTCAGCTATAATTTTCTAAATCTATATCTGATGGTGGAATCAATGAGGAATTGAGAGAAATTCTCAACTATTTAAATAGGTATTTACAGTTGCCTTGTGACGCACATGACTGTTCGTCGTGGCGACACTCGGGAGAGGCTAAGTCCAACAGTGGATGTCTTTCGGATGAAATGATAGTTAGGATGATACATAGTTATTTTGGTATTTTCATCAAGAACTGAAGTAGCCATGCGGTCACCATTTCCTCTTTTATTTGTGCGAAATCCTAAATCTTTTTCAAAAACTAAAGCAGCCTAGGTTATTCTTTATAAGATCAGCTATCTATCAGTGAAAGTCTCGTCAAAATCGTTCCCGTTGTTTTGGAGATTATCCGGATCAAACAGGTAGACAAAAAATGTAAAAAAACTCGTTTTTATCAAACTATTGAAAAACTGACGCATATTATTACCGTATATTGGGAAAGATAACATTCCCGGTCCCTTTTTTTTTAGTTGGGAAAATCATCTTATGACAAATCTCGCTCTTGGGCGGAGCGGGAGATAGTATCAGACTTTTACTGACTAAAAACCCACTCCTGTTCCTTCTTTGCCTTCATCCCAGGGGGTTTCACTTTCACACTTTCACATTACCCGTGGCCCCAGGAGGCTTCGACCCTGACATTCCTGATCACTGCGGATTTTTTTTTTTTTTTTAATTGATATAAACCAGTGCTTGACTGCGATCCCACCTGATGGTAAGCGGAGATGCAATCATTGATGGTCAGGCGCATTAGTTTATTAAGAGCCTATTCACTCTAGCCTTGAAGACACCTATATTATAGTTGGACGGGAAGACCGCAGCAGGCAAATAATTCCAGTCCTTCGATGTATGTTCTTCCTTGTAAACCAAAAAGAACCGGACCGAACCTAGGGCCCGATTATTACATTGAAAAAAAAACCCAGAACCAGTAACTAACCTACTAAGGGAGATTTTATTTTTAAATTTTATCTCAATCAAGTCAAAAACGGTAGCTTATTAATAAATTTTAGCTAAAATTTCATTTGTTTCTTCTTTCTCAACTTTTAATTATTATTTTTTTTACCTTGTGCCAGCGGCTTCGCCCGTGTGCAAGCTAAAAATATTGGCCATGTCATTCAATGAGATAGTCTAGTTAACTTTGTTACTGATTTCACTATTTCTGAATTTTTACATTAACTTTTAACTATTTCTTGTCTTTTCTAAGTATAAAAAAAACTCTTAAGTGAGGTAACTATGTCACCCTAATATTATGTAGATGAACGTTTGTATATATGCAATAGCATAGCATAGCATAGTCGGCCTTATAATGTGTCCACTGTTGGGACTCAGGCCTTCTCTCTAGGAGAGGGAATGGGCCATAATCCACCACGTGGGCCCAGTGCTGGTTGGTGGATGTCACATGTCTTCGAATTTTTTGTTCTTGGACATGCCGGTTTCCTCACGATGTTTTCCTTCACCATTTTGAGAGCAGTGGTGATGAAATAAATTACACAAAGTAATGCGCCAGGTTGGGTTTGAACCCGCGACCTACAACTCGTAAGTCAAGGCTGTTACCACTCGGCCACCACTGCTCTACTCACTCACTGTATATATGCAATAATAAGAATAATAATTTTTTATTTCGGGCACAAAAATCCGTTGAGCGTTAGGAACATACAAAGAAATAACTTATCGCCTCGTGTTATTAACAACAACCGCACAAACTTCTGAACAATCGGATACCTGAAGCTCTCAGCTACAGTTTTCAAAATGCTGTATATGTGTTTGCGGTAAGAATAATCCATATAACATGTTCCTATGGGATATTATTTTACTTTCACTCTGGCAAAAGATACTGGTTTTATCCGTTCGCAATAAACTCAAAAATGAATTAACGGATTTTCACCAGTAGACAAACTAATTCATAGATCGAGGTTTAGAATATATGCATATAATATATATTATCAGTAGCGTAGCTAGGCGTGGGCGAAGTGGGCCCTCGCTCACGGCCTCCAACCAAGGGGACCTTGCAGCGAGGACTCATTTTGAACGAGGGTTTTTTTTATAATTGATAGGCTCGCATTTGACCACAGTTTCACCTGTTGCGATAATAGCTGCCTCATTTTCGAATTTATGAAAGAAAAAAACCTCGTTGATGTGCTTTCGCCCACGTCTAAGTTAATTCACGCTACGCCTCTACATAATATTATAGTAGAGAAAAGCCGTGAATTTAAATGAATTCTGGTACCCGTGTGAAGCAACGTAGGTCGCTAGTCTAATGATAAAAAAAAATATTATATGTATTACACATACGTTTTTGCTCCTATAATTAATTTCTTTGTAGTTACACGCCCTGACTTACGAGTTGTAGGTCACGGGTTCAAATCCAGCCAGGCGCATTACTTTGTGTAGATACCTAATTTATTTCATCACCACTACCACAGAATAAGTAATAGTACAAGTCCACTACTCTCAAAGCGGTTAAGGAAAACATCGTGAGCACACCGGCATGTCCTAGAACTAAAAAAAATGACATCTACCAATCCGCACTGAGCCCGCATGGTGGATTACGGCCCATTCCAACACCTAGACAGGAGCCTTGAGTGTGTGAGCAGTGGGAACATTATACGGCTGATTTATGCTTTATACCTGCCGGAGGATTTCATTCAAATTCTCTATCTGCCAAAATTTAAGATCCATTATCCCACATTACGGCACACAACTTCATTTATCGTTTCTTGGTGACTTTCTCAGTCCCCCTTCTTACTCTTAAATAGGGTAATTATTAGCTGTTCAGCTTATCTTCATATCGTAGTCGCCCTCCCCGATAATTGTCCTATCTCACAAACTGATGTATCTGCACAGAAATTGCAGTCCGCGTGTTCATAACTTTGTTTCGAATGAGTTTTCTAGTCGAATAACCAATAATAATTAATAATTTTTACCGACATAGCACGAAGAATCGCCAAACTTAAGTGGCAATGGGCAGGGCACATTGCTCGCAGAACGGATGGCCGTTGAGGCCGAAAGGTTCTGGAATGGCGACCACGTACCGGAAGACGTAGCGTTGGAAGGCCTCCTACAAGGAGGACCGATGACCTGGTAACAGTTGCGGGAGTACGATGGATGCGAGACGCACAGGACCGTTCATTGTGGCGGCACTTGGGGGAGGCCTATGTCCAGCAGTGGAGATCTTTCGGCTGAAATGATGATGATGATGAGTAGAATAAGTCGTCGTATCTGTGCCGTATTCTGTTTTGTTTAAGTGCAAAAGGAAGGAAAAATTATTCTCACTACCTGTCGTATGAACATACTAAAGTTTGTAAAATTTTTTTTTTCTTCACTATATAGTGAAGGAATGGAAGATAGGAATATAGTGAAAGAATAAATCTAAAACAGTAAATTTTTTGTAACGTCACAAAAAAAAATATATTTTGCGATTCGGAAAGATCTTCGAGACTCCAATCGGGTCTTATCTATGTAAATTGAACTATTTACATAGTATATACGGAACCCTCAGTCTGGGAGTCTGACTCGCACTTGCCCAGTTTTTTTTTTACATTGATATAAGTAAAATTTTTTATTGAATCCACATATTCAATAAAATAATAATTTACTAATGCACATACGCAGAAATACCTAAATAAACTTGTTTTTGGATGAAAAAAAAAAAACAAGTATACTTATATTTTTTTTTTTAATATATTGTTATTTAAGAATTATCATAATTTATTACCCTATTATGCACGAATTTATTACTCTTTCGAACTATTTAGTATGATTTTAAGTGGTTTCTGTTATTTGATTTAATCATTTAATCATTCACTCTAGACTGAAGTTGCAGAAGTTACGAGATTGTTCAAATGAGTTATCGTGGCGCTTTTTTTCAGGTGGCATATAATCCAATGCCTTCTCTCACCCTAGGGTGGGGCGAGAAGGCGTGTTAGACTATTACTGACTTAAACTCACTCCTATGTTCCTTCTTTGCCTTGCGTTCCAGGACCCGAGTTTTCTTTTCAAAGCGAACCCATGGCCCCGGCTTCGGCCCTGCAGGCCCCCTTACAGTTTTGCTGACATCTCGATGCGCGTGGAACACTAAGCGCCGTTGACGACACGGGCTCGGTCCGGACGGTTAACGGACAGCCGGACGGCGAAATAACTATTGATCATCGTCCGCAAACCCACCCACGCCTACGATAGCTGGAAATCGGTCGGGATCTCAGGGGCTGGGGTGTGAGGGAGTCCGTTTCGCTATAGCGTTATTGTTTCGCAGAAGGAGGCGACCGCCTGCCATTACTCCTGTAACGCAAAAAGCAACTGAAGGAACACAGGTGGGTTTAAGTCAGTAAAAGTCTGACAATTCCTTTTGCTCTACCCAGGGAGAATTTATTTTGATGATTTCGCAAAGTTGTCCACCCAAAAAGAAATCAATGACTACTTTAGTAGCAGTGGCATAGCTAGTCCCGAGGATGCCCCATGTCAAAAGTTGTCGAGGTTTTTTTTAACACAGGTAAAATAACATGTACTCGTCATTACTTTTAAAATAAAAAAATATGATAAACACGGTCAATTTTAAATTTTGATAATATCGGTGCCGAAGTAAGATTATTTTTCTTACTATTCAACTTATGCAACTCAAAGTATACAGGCGTGATTTTTTCTACTATTAATTTTGAACTAACTTACTTGAGTTGACCATACACAAAGCACGTGCTTTTTATTTTGCAACCTACTATATATATAGCATAGCCGGCCTTATAATGTTCTTAATGTTCCCACTATTGGGACTCAGGCCTCCTCTCTAGGAGAGGGAATGGGCCGTAATCCACCACGCGGGCAAAGTGCGGGTTGGTGGATGTCACATGTCTTCGAATTTTTGGTTCTAGGACATGCCGGTTTCCTCACAATGTTTTATTTTACCGTTTTGAGAGCAGTGGTGATGAAATAAAAATAAACGAATAAATAAAAATAAATTAATGAATATATGTAACGGGTCAATATCCGTTGCAAAATAATAAACTAAATTCGAAAATATCAAAGTTCGGTTATAAACAAAATCTATTGGTATTTTTCGCTAGAAAACCAATATTTTTAAAGATATGGGGCCCATTTTGTATGAATACATAAAGAATATAACTGTTACTAATTAATACAATGTAATTTACCATAACGTACCAGTACGTCGGTAGACAACAAATCGGTCACACGCATAAACTTCGCGTCTCGAAAACGACTAATTACCTGACTACGTTTCTCAAAGTTTTCGATGAAGGGTCGACCAGGCGGTTGCAAACTAGCGTTACAACCAAGTTCACCTTGGTTGGAGCTTGATTTGTGTCGCGACTACATGGATGTAAACCACGCGCCAACACATTCGGTGGTTAGGAAAACGCGCCTCCCAACCAAGGGCGTTAAAGGTCATGGATTACAACTGCTGTCTATACGGATTGAACTTAGCAATGTCAACTTGGTTGGGACGTTGGTTTGCAACCATCAGGTCACCCCTTCATTTCGCAAAATGTTTAAATGCAAGCGTTGTCAAGCTGAGAGTAGGGATGGCGCTAAATGCGTGGGATGTCAGAGTCAATTCTGATGCCAGTGCAGGGAAAACCCTGCGGAATCTATTATGTTAGAGCTAAGGGCCTTTTCAGTCTAAAATAACACCTGACCTACTTTAATGGAGAATATGAAGGCTATCCAATTGGAACTGGCAGAGCTCAAATCCATCAGATCTAAATACTCGAGTTTAAAAACAGATGTCGAGTTCCTGGACCAGACAGTGGAGGCATTGGTCACCAAAGTTCCGGGGTTTGAGAGTGAAGTGGACTGCCTTACGAAGACGATGCACCAGATGTCAGCGCTGCACGATCAATGTTCCAGAATTGAAGATCTCCAGCGAGGAAACTGAGCAAAGATCTAGATTGTACAACCTGGAATTTAAGGGTGTTCCAATGACCAACTCAGAAAATCAGTTCTAAATCATTGGCAACATTGGAGATTTAATTGGATGCAATATCCCGAAAGAGCAAATCAACTTGGTTGCGAGAGTATCGATGCGAAACAACGATCAAAATATAAATATTATTTTTTCGGTTCTTAACAGATACCTGAAGAATAACTTCGTGGCTGCAGTAAACCAACTTTAATCATCTATAATTGCCAGCAAGTTGGGTCTGCAGTCGGACAGTGTTATTTACGTTAGTGATCATCTAACTTTTTAGAACAAAGTGCTTCTAAACAAAATAAAAAGCCTTGCTAAGGAACGTGGTTTTCTATACACGTGGGTTGTTGGTTGCAAAATCCTGATAAAGAAGAATGCTACCTCTCCCGCCCATTACATAAAAACGGGACAGGATCTCAAAAAGTTTCTAAGTTAAAATTGTTGTGTCAATATCATAATATGTTGAACCAGTGTACTTGTGCTTATCACGTCAATAGTTTGAGAATCACTGGTGCCATTTTTTTGCACATATTCCTTTACCGATATCCTTTTGTTCGCTTATCGCTCGGTTTTGACCATAGATAGCTATTATACTATTAAATGCTTGCTAGCTTAATCTCTCTCATTTTAGCAATTCATAATGATTCAATATTTTGCTTTGAACTGAATGTACCCTACATAACCATTTCTATTGAAGAACTAATATTTTATCTTTCTGTTTGCGATGTCGCCTATTGGTGTTTTTTTACCAAAATGTTCGGGGATTGCGCACAAAAACCTCAATATTTTATAGTAATGTCTGTGTTAATTTCTATGACATTATTTGTTTAACTGAGACTTGGCTTATCGAGGGTATTAAGGACAGTTAATTGTTTGACAATCATTACGTAATGTGGAGGCGCAATCCAAATTATTCTAGTACGAATCAAACTTTAGGGGGTGATGTGCTTCGCGAACTTGTCAGCGATATACTTAGTGATAGTATGACGGTTGACAGGATAGAATGGAAGAAAAAAACGTGTTGCGCCGACCCCAAATAAGATGGGAAAAGGGCAGGAAGATGATGATGGTTCTCATCTGCTGAAGACGAGACGAGATGGATTACTATCACCTTTCATAGGAAACGACCGCGCATATCATATAAAATGCATATATGCGTAGTATACATCTGCAATTATAATCCTGGCCACTTCCAGGCAGGTCAGTTACCTAGGTTTTCTAATAATCTGACAGATATTGTTCAGAAGCACCTTTCCAACAAATTCTTAGTTCTCGGTGATTTTAACTTATCAAACATAGCCTGGAAACCAGATGATGATGGTCAGTCCTTTTCGCCTGGTAATATACAAGGTCATGTTCAAATAAGTTTCTTTGATAATCTTATCCTCTGCAATTTTTCGCAATTCAATTCACTTGTAAATGTAAACAAGAAAATTGTAGACTTAGTTTTGTCTAATGGTGAGGTCTCGGTAGCGAGTTGCGACGACCCTTTGGTACCGGAAGATCCATATCACAAAGCTCTCTGTGTGTCCGCTGATTTTGGAGAACTTCATACTCTTCCTGCACTGTCTCGCATTAAATTGCTATATGGTTTAACTGATTACGCGGCCCTTAATGGCCGGCTTAGCGAGATCGACTGGCATAGCGAAGCGTGTACTAGAACACTCGAGGATGCCATAACATTTTTTTTAACACTCAATGATTTGCGTGATTCTAATGTGCCTAATAAGACAGTCGTTACATCCAGCAGATATCCTCTCTGGTACAAGCAGCCTTTGATTAAAATTATTAAAGAAAAAGCAAAACACATGCTAAGTTTAAAAAATACGGTAACATGAGTAAAGAAGTTGAAAACGAAATGTTTAGCAATTATAGTTTAAAAATTGAAGAAAGTAAGATATTTTTTTTTTAAATAATGTACAATCATTTTTAATACATACATCTTAACTACTAAATATTATAACTTAATAAATATTTAAACAACGTAATTATTTAAATCCCTCAAAGCGTTTTGGTCGTATGTTCTGCCGTTTTTTATACTTAAGTTAGCTAAAAGTCTGAATACTCCGCTTTTATTATTGTTTAGGCGATCCTTAGATATGGGTCAGGTACCTGTAATTCGGAGGTCGGCATTAATTACTCCGATCCATAAAAAAGGGCAACCGGCAACCGACATGTCCTAGAATCAAAAATTCGAAGACATGTGACATCCATCAAACCGCACTGGGCCCGCGTGGTGGATTACGGCACATGCCCTCTCCTAGAGAGGAGGCCTGAGTCCCAACAGTGGGAACTTGATAAGAAGGCCGACTACGCTATGCTATGCTATAAAAAAGGGCCTAAGGACTACATGGAATACCACAGACCTATCTCTAAACTATGCATATTTGCCAAAATCTTGGAGATAATAATGTACAAGCAGCTATATGCTACTCTTAAATTAAGTTTTAGTGACCGCCAACATGGTTTTCTGCGAGGTCGCTCCACAACCACCAATCTTGTCCTTTGTAGTGATTACTTGGCTGAATGTATGTCTCGTCGTACTCAAGTAGACGTAATCTATACTGATTACAGCAAGTGTTTTGATCGCTTGGATTATTCTATACCACTGCAAAAGCTTTTGTCTACAGGTATCAGTAGAAGTCTGTTTAGTTGGTTCTCGTCTTATGTAGCCAACCGATGTCAAACTGTTGTTCTAAATGGATACACTTATAAGCTTATTTTTGTCCCCTCAGGAATTCCACAGGGATCGCTACTTGGACCCTTTTTATTCAACATCTTCATCAATGATGTCTCTTCATGTTTCTCTAAATCATCAGTTCTTTTACTTGCGGATGATATGAAGAATTTGAGTGAAATTAGGACTGACAGAGATACTGAACATCTCCAACATGATATGAACAGATTTCAGAATTATTGTGTTGCCAACCGGTTGGATTTAAATGTTATTTATGTACGTTTACTCGCAAACCTAAACCTATTCTTTACGATTACAAACTAAGTAACACTTCAATCTTTCGTGTTAACTTAGGCGTTACTTTTGATTCAAAACTATTCTTTGACGCACACGTTAATGATATTATTAAAAAAAGCTTCTAAAGCACTAGGTTTCATTTCGAGAATATCAGCCGATTTTAAAAACATTAAAACACTCAAAATTCTTTATTGTGCTTTTGTGCGTAGTCATCTCAAATACTGTTCACCGGTATGGAACCCTATTTACAACTGTAACATCAATCGCGTCGACAGTATCCAAAAGAATTTTTTAAGGTACATTCAGTTTAGATGTAAAACTTACCTGCCTTACTATCATAGTCGCTGCAGAAATTTTCATAATCTTCCTTATTCCAATACTTATTGAGCGGAGAAAAATTGCTGACATGACACTTTTGTTTAACATAGCTAATGGTTCAGACGACTGCTAGGAACAGATTGACAAAATTGGGCTGTGTGTTTCTTCTTTTGCCTCGAGAAATCATCGTCCTCTATATATTCCCTCAGTGCGGTGTATTTACCGGAAAAACTCTTACGTGATAAGAGCTAGCAAAGCATACAACGCAATGTGTGTAAGTGTTGATCTAGACCTATTCTCCACCAGCGTCACTAAACTTAAGAAAATTATGTGTACTAGACTTTTCGACGATCACTGAAACAATCATTAATATTATACCTATGTACTTGCTCCGAGCGTCATTACTTCTTTTTTTTTATCTGTCTACTGTCTCTTGTCTTCCACTAATACTATCTGTGAAAATTTGTAATTGGCTTTCTCTCAATATTTTTCAACAATCTGTATTCTAGCTGTAAGTTTTCCGAAAATAATAAAGTAAAATATATAATAAAATAATAAATAAATAACCACCATTTTTAAATAAGGCAGTTACATCGAGATATAACGATTAATTTATGACGGTAGTTCTCGTGTACGGAAACAAGATTTTAATCTCGTTGGTTACCAGTTTGTAGAGTACCTACATAAAGGCGAGGTTGTACTAATTGTGAACTTTTTTGAACCTTTGGAAATCCACAAATAGAAAAGTGAACACCACGAAAAAATATTTTATTAAAATTGACCATATCGCTCACCTAGTAAAATATTGGCACATCTACAGTAAATGCGAAATTAAGTTTTAACGGCCTAAGTGTTTAAAATTGGATAATTTATATTTTTGAATATCTATTATGGTATATGGGTACTAGTAGCCGACATCACAATTTCTGATATAAAATGGAAAATGAACTCAAAACTTCGTTTTAAATATTTGTACAATCTTTGACCCTTGTCTCTCTCTTCCTTGTCCCTCTGTAAAATATGAAAAATGTAGATGTGCCAATATGTTGCTAGGTGAGCGATATGACCAACTGACCGCTGGGTAAAAATCAAAACATAATATAAATTAGTAAGTTCGATAAAAAAATCACGAATCTGATCCTAACTTACGATTTCAAATGTAAATTTGAAAGTTACATTATACGAGATTTTGTCACAGAAATATTTGAAAGAAACATAAAATAATAAAGCTTGTTTTTTAAAAGAGTTTAGTAAAAACCAAAATCTTGAATAGTTACTATGTTTTTTTTTTATAAACATGAAATTGTTGTTTCGGGGCCGCGAAGTCGACATTGACCCGGGCCAGTACCTACAGTTTACTCTGTGATTACAACCGGATTTTAAGATGGTTTCAGCTCCATGTTGAATGATTGAAACATACAAACCATTTTAGGCGAGAGAGAGAGAGAGAGAGAGTTTGTGGGGAAAGCGGTAGGTGCAGGTCACAACGGGTCAATATTCAATCATTTTATTTGTTTCTCCGTCAACTTAGAAACCGTGCTTTGAAATGAAGTTCGAAAATTATAAGAATAAGTATATTACAGACTTTTGAAGAAGAATTAACTATTCGCTTTTATTTTTCGTGTCAAGCCCGTAAACTTTCATATTTGAATTTTTTATAAGTAGGTATATTAAAATTTGTTGTTCCGGTTGTTGTACCGGAAGACGTAGCGTTGGAAGGCCTCTTACAAGGTGGACCAATGACCTGATGAACGATGGATGCGAGACGCACAGGACCGTTCATTGTGGCGGCACTTGGGGGAGGCCTATGTCCGGCAGTGGACGTCTTTCGGCTGAAATGATATGATGATGATGACATTAAAATTTGTACGTACATGGGCATGGCCTCAGACACAATGCTAAGAAAAGTGAACTGCTAGTTTTAAAGGGCGTGGTAAAAGTTATTTAACTGTATCCTCAGTCACTTGAGCTGTTACCGCTTTAAACAGAGTCACACAGTTTAAGTATTGGGTCACTGGGTTTCCGAAGACCTTAGAAACAACAAGACATTGAGAGAGCACGTAGGATGTTGGCTCTGCGGTGTAATATGTTGGCCCGCAGGTTCGCACATAGCAGTATTCAAGTGAAAGTTACGCTTTTTTAAGGGCCTATTACACTACGCGATATTCAGCACACGAGTCTTATTTTTTGTTCCGAGTAAGATCGGTCTAACCCTTATTACACTACGCGACATCGACTAAAACTGTCTGAATATCGAGTAGTGTAATAGGCCCTTAAGTCTTACTGCCAAACACTTTACACATGCAGCCTGTGGGCTAATTACACCGGGAGCATATAGCGCCTTACGTGTTCAATACATTAACGCGTTTAGGGTGTTGCTGGTGCTACCACGGTTCTGCAGTGCCTCCACCATGTTTGCAGAAGCTCACACTGATGGCTTTCATGCCCTTATTAGGTAGCAATGTGCGTCACTGACGCGCCGTGTTAGGACCAGTAGTAACAATAAACGTGTTTGCGGACAGATGGGACTTTCCAGTGCTGCACTATTGGATACGCTTGCACGCTGCACGGTGGGTACTGGACAGTTCCCCCTCACCGCACTAAATGTGTGTAGTTTTTTGTTTTGTATGTTGTAATTGTAATGTATAAAAAAAGGAAAGGGTGTGTATGTGAAATATTAGAGGGTCGATGATGTACCAAAAGAAAATAATATGGTCGAGAATTCGGGCGCCAGGTACATCACACAAAAAAATCGGATTTAGTCAAAATTCGGAGAGATTGGGCCTTTAATCTGCTAGCGGGGGGCCATATAGGAAAAAATTCAAACTATGAGTCTAGCTTCAGTCTTTTAATTTTCCGGCCCGCAGTTCATGACCAGGTTCAGAAACTAAGGAGATATTTAAAGTTATAATGTTTAAAATGATATTGTTTAAAGTATTAGATATTGTTGCATCTTTAATGTTAAGTTAAATAAAAAACATTAATAAATTAGTCTTCATGGAGACTCCAAGCAAGGAACTCCAAAACCAAACCCCAAAAGATTCCAAAATTGAAGAAAGAATATGAAAAAATTAAAAAAAAATTTCAAGTACGTCACACTACTTCAAAATAAACAGGTGGGCGAAAAATCACTTCAACAAAAATATGTTGCAATGTTTCTTTTTGTTTAATTGTGTATTGTAAAACTGTTTCTTTTTTTCCCGTTGTGTGTTGTTTTTAATATTGTGTGTGTTGTATAAATGCTGTAAGTGTTATCTATGGACGGAAAGGTCCGAAATAAACGTTTATTAATATTATTATTCAATTTATTCATATAATATACATGTAAATGGGCAGTTGGAGTACGGAGGCAAAGCGTTTTGTGGGGGATTTAGGCCGTAGGCTCGGGGAGGCAACGGGTGACTCCCGGTCCGGGTCGTTTTGGTGCAAAGGATGGCCATCGCTATCCAGCGAGGTAATGCGGCCAGTATTATGGGCACTTTTGCACCGGGAACGATCAGGGGCGGGTTGTATATTGACGTGTGACGTTTTAGACATATGTTGCGCTATTTATTATGTTAGTTATATGTCATAAATAATATAGTTAAAGGAATAAATAAATAATCAAAATATTCATGTAAATTATATTTTTAAAATTATTATTGTAAATATACTTGAATAAATTAACTTTAATTTTTTTACTTTAATAAATGAAACCTAAGTTAAAAAAGTGTTTTTTTTTTATACCCATTATAATATTGCTTAATATATATATATATAAAGATTTTGTTTTTTCATATCCAGATTAGCGAAAGTCCAATTGTAGATCGTCATTTTAATTTCACCCAAAAGGTCGTCATTTTAATTTCACCCACTGCTGGCCATGGGCCTTCTCAATTGTCGCCTCATCGACCTGTCTAGAGATCTGAGATCCTCATTTTTTTTTTTAAGTTTGCTTTTACTTTTATTTCAGGTAAAATGAATACATAAAACACTTAACTAATTAAAACTATATATACATTTAAATCAAAAACTACTAGCTAAAATACGGCGTCAAAAAACTCCTCCGCATCGCTGTCGACTGGAAGTGTGCCCAAAAGGCAGGCGGCATTGAAACTTCTCAAGTAAAGATCCTCATTAGGTGGAAAAGTAGGCCAAACTGTAGATATACAGGGTGTTTCGTGCATCGTGTGTCAAATTGTGATGATCGACGGGGGGGGTCATCTGCTATCCATTCAGACCCTTAAACTCTTCTCATGCCCTGTGGATTTTTTCCCATCGACTTTTTATTGTTTTATGAAAATAAGACCCAAATTTTTCATTCAAATACAAATTTAAAAAATATATAAAGCGTAGACGCTGAATTTTAATTTTATTTAAATATGTATTTTATTATAGTACCTACTTTTAAATTTAATAAAATTAGTGACATTAGCAATCTAGTTTTTTTTTTTTTATTTACTCGCGAAGTTTTGGACTTAAATTAAAGCTAACCTGTTACAGCTATTTGCATGGCTATAAAAAAAAAACCAATAGCGATCGAAATCTTCCAACTTGCTTAAAAATTCTCTAGTTTATACTCTTTTTAGTGATATGCCACATGCTATAAAAATCTATTTATAACTTTGTGAATTCGCTAGAATTGTGAATCGAGTCACAAAACTAATATTCAAAATAATGATTTTTAAAATATTTTTGCCTAAATGATACCTAAAAAACCTATTAAAAATGTTATCTCACTATTATAAGGTAAAATCTGTCTCGTATCTCTCTTTTCGTGGGTTTTACTAGAAATTATTCAACCATTTCAATTTAGCACACGATGCACCAAATAAACAGAATTTTTTTATTGGGTACCAGAATTTAAATTTTTCTAGCATATCATTAAACGTGCTTGGTCGATGGTATATCTATTCCTAAAATAACTTTGTATATTTTATTCCAACAGGTTTTATCAATAAATTGCTGGTCGACGCAAATTGTTGTTTCACACCATGATGGAAGATTTGAGAATATGTTATTAAGCATTGGTGACATAAGGAAGAAGTCAAAATGACGAATGTATTGCCAGTGACAGCGGCCAAAATCGCAGGATCCCTACATGTGTACAGACAGGTAAATATTAAATATTTATTTATTGAGGATTCATAAATAAATTGCTACAAAGAATCTGCTAGGCAGATAGTAGGGAAAAGGTGTACAAAATGATGCCCCTGAGGGAAAATATAAAACACAAAAAAAAAACATAAATACAGTGCCAATACGAATATGGAATAATCGTGCGTAAATCGGAATAATCGCGCCAGTCCCCCTAGCCAATGTACGATCGTTTCGTTTGCGTCGAACGCCTCCAGTAGGCCACGCCTCCGATTCCTTTGTTCTGACGTCATCTGAACGCTCAGTCACGTGGTCAGAACAAAGGAATCGGAGGCGTGGCCTACTCGAGGCGTTCGATGCAAACAAAACAATCGTAACTTGGCTAGGGGGGCTGGATTAGGTCAGTTTAGAGCAGTGACAACAGCATGGCTAGTTAACGATGATATGGGTTAGGTTAGGTTAGAACAGAGTCCATTAAAGCCAGATCCCCTTTTAATGTTTGTGAATCATATGAGTTATTAGGTTAAGTTAAAAGTCATCATTATTTCTCTAATTCTACATTAAATAAATGATTTTATATATATCTCAGATTTTGTCAGGTGTAAGTGATGTTAACTGTAGTATAGTTTGGAACCAGGACGCACACGTACACGTTACAAACTATACAAGACCAGTGCACAGAATTCGTGTATACATTGTAATTGCAGATTTTAAAATAGTAATACAAAGTATACTCGAGCAGTTTCCTATGGCTGCGTTTAGGCTATGTATAGAATGTAAATACGCGGTAGGAACAACCAGAATGTAAATGAAAACGATGATGACGATGATATGGCGAATTGGATACACAGCATGAAGGATAATTTAATCCCAAACGGAATATATGCAAAACTTGTTGAAAATACCGTCAAATAGCCATCCTATTGGGTACCAAAATGTTATAAAATATCGATAAAAACTGTCACAAAACATCTATCTTCCAAATCTCAATAAATTTGCAGTAATCTAGCACAGAATTATTTTCTGTGTTTTGCTAATAATGTTATAATAATAAAAAGTGCCTACGTAATTAAATGTGTTCAAAATGTTATAAAATATCGATAAAAACAGTCACTGAACATCTATTTTCCAAATCTCAATAAATTAGCAGCAATCTAACACTGAATTATTTTCTGTGTTTTGCTAAGAATGTTAAAATAATAAAAGTTGCCTACCTAATTTAATCGATTACAAAAATAATGTGTTTTGGTCAGCCAAGGTCAGGTACCAAGTTCCACACGCATTTTCAGGTTCATAGAAAGATACACTGAGAGAAAGACTGGATGTCTGTTATGTAATTAAATTTATCTAATTAGTTATGTACAGTATGTTTTACACGATTATTTCAAAAACACTTAATTAATTTAAACTATATATGGGAGGCCTCCCAGCGCTGTTTTTTCCGGTATGTACTCGACACTTTAGAACCTTTCTAATAGTTCTGCGAGCAATGCCCATTGTCACTTAACTTTGACGATTCTTCAGGTTGTCGGTAATCGGGAGCGGGAGCATTAACATTAATTCAATTTTATTTCATTTTAACAGTTAAAACGTTTGGCATAGCGCCGCTCTCGTGAGGTGCGCACATTATGACACTACATTTTCTCATAGAAAATGGACAAATGTCGTGGCCAGATCTTAGAAATTGATCACTGCATGATATGGCCAAGTGAAACTGGCCAGATCATTTTAAACGTTAAAGTTTGATAATATTACAATCCTCGTTTGGGTTTTATCTTTAGACCTTTTATTATCATAGAAATCCTATGTCAATTATATGGATAAACGAGGATTGACATTATTATTAAATGTTAACGTTTAAGCGATCAACCCCCCAAGCCAAGTTAAATTCGTATCGTTCGCGCCGAACGTCTCGAGTAGGCCACGCCTCCGATTCCTTTGTTCTGACGTCACCTCAACGCTCAGTCACTTGGTCAGAACAAAGGAATCGGAGGTGTGGCCTACTCAAGGCGTTCGGCGCGAACGAAACGATTGTAACTTGGCTAGGGGGGCTGGCCAGTTTTAGTTGGCCATATCATAAAGTGATCAATTCTATGATCTGGCCACGACAAATATAAACGTTCAGCTCTACAAGCAACTCTAGATATTATTTGCAAGTGTTGCGGTATAAAAGTTTAACTAATAGAATTACTATGGTTGCTTAGCTTTATGAGGTGTAGTGCAAATAATGACAGATTTTTGACTGGCGTGTTGATCTAGTGGTTAGTAGTCCTGACTGCAATGATGGAGTTCGTGGGTTTGATTCCCACCCAGGACAAATGTTTGTTTGATGAGCACGATCATTTGTTCTGTGTCTGGGTGTAATTTATCTATAATATGTATGTATTTAAAAATTATAAGTATGTTTATCAGTTGTCTAGTACTCATAACACAATCTCTGCTTAGCTTGGGACTAGACAGCGTTGTGTGATAGTTGTGGAATATTATGTTATATTTTTATTAGACGTGAGTGGACGTTGTGTTAACAACAAATTGTATAATTTGACGTCATATGACGTTGCTGGTTCAAACTTGTTAAGAACATTTGTTTATCTACTTGATAAGCATCTACCTACCTGCTACCTGATAAATAGGAAGATTATGTTATATTCATTAATAAGGTCATATTTCCTTATGACACAACTCATAATTAAAAAGTCATTAACGATCTTCCTTCTCATTAGTAATTGGCCCATTATTATATTAAAATGTCACATTAGAGCCTCACTATTGATTGTTAAATGATGATGATTTTATATCATTATGTTATATTACTAATTAATTTATTATAATAACCGTGTTACAAGGTTTCCTTATTATTGTCCCCATTTAAAGATCTTGTTATAATAGTAATAATATCAACACTTGAGATATCAACATACGTCAAAATCGCGGCTTGACTTGCGTAAAAAGTGCTTCACTATCCCAAGGTACCCCAAGAAGATCATCGGCAATGATGCAATTGTCAAGTCGTCGCTTCAAAGTCTTGAGGGGTTACCATGACGTTCAAAGTAAGATTGTTAAATTCTTATTTCAGTGTGGGTAAGAGACAGAGCTATATAGGTTGTCTAGCGCCATCTCTTACCCACACTGGAAATAAGAATGAAACAATCTTACTTTAAACGTCATGGTACAGGTATTGAGCATCGATGCGGTGTTGCTAGCTTGTCGGTCTCTTGATGAAGATATTTATCAAGAAAAATAATTCTTGCTTCGATAATAATAAAAATGACCATAACAATGAAGCAAAAAACTTTGAATTTTACTTTGAACTTTGTGTGCATAATTGACGTATATTCCATTAGTTGTGTTGCACATTGTGTGTGAACTACTCGCATTGTTGCAAACATTACCAAGACACGGAAATTCTACTCCAACCATTTTGTTGTTCGTTCTTTTTTAGATCTTTATATTCAATTGTTTTCTTTTTTACCTCTTAAAAACAAAGGCAGGTAGCAGCAAATAATATTTTTAGTGTAATTTAAAACATCAGACAAGAAAGGAACAAAATGCAGATTAAACAGTTATATTTAATTAAAAAACATAGGTACACACACTCGTCTTTATATTTATTAGTGTTATATAGTGTGACATAATACCTAAATGGTCCCAATTTAGGTATTATGTGTCTTAATATTAGTTATTTATAATTTTTAAATTAATAGGTATTTATACAAACTTAAAATAATAATATGTACAAACGGGTAAAAAAGGAGCTCTTAGGGCATTAAAAAAATCGTCCACATCGATGTCAACGGGAAAAGTGGCCAGAACTCTGGCAGCATTGCCACGCTGGATAGCAATACTGATTCGTTGACCGAAGAAAAGCCCAGCTGTATGGTCACGCGAAGAGACGGCCAACTGTTTGCTGATATCTCGAACAACCCGCTGTACTCAGAAGATGGGATGGCGCAAGGGTGTCGACACAAGTTGCGTCCAACACCAAAGGTCTACCCAATTTCTAAGGCATTATAGTTGTCCCGTCTGGCTTCTTCCCATCGTCACGTGCCAAACCATTGGATTCTAAATAAGCTGGCACCCCGGCGGTGACAAGAGCTCGACGGATGATGTTATTAATACTGGCATTTTGTGCTATCCAACCAGCGCTTCTACTGCAGGATAGGCCATGGTGTCCGAGGCGGTCGACTGCTTCGCCGCACTAACATCGATGTGGAGCTCCACTAGAAGTACCAAGACTCAGGCATGTAGCGATCCGGAAGGTCACTCAGCATAGTACCTATGTTAGGTAACAGTAGAGCCTGTAGCCAGAGGCCCGACTTCCATTCCCCCACATCCAGTAGGCAGGCGCGTTCAGCAGTATTGGTGGACGTATTAATGAGATTATTCCGTACCAACCAGCAAAGCGGCTCATCCCACTGTTTCCGGAAAATAGATAATCGGGCAACGCCTTATCCCAGGCAAGCCACTTTCCAGGCGTTCACGGCGTCGGTCTCATAACATAAATATATCCATACTATCATAAATATATACATACACATAGTAGAATAAATATCGCAATAATACATACTGAATAAAAAAAAATGTGGATGACTGGAAAGGAAAAGGGAGACTAAAGAAAAGATTGTTGGATTATGTGAGAATGATTTAAAAGAAAAGTGAAGTTGGAGTCGGCGATAACATTATTGTTAGACAGGACAGAAGAGAAAAAAAAACGCGACACCAAGCAGTATAGGAAAATGGTAGGAAGATTGGCCTGACCACCTAATGGTCCCAACAAATTTAGTTATTTAAATAAGTACTTATAATTCTTCGGACATTTATGATCGGCAAAAAAAGAAGAAAAACATTGTTATAGTTCTTATAACAGTCTAACAAGGTATCTTTTTTTTTTCGGGTGTGAAAATCATCTAATGATATTCCCCGCTCTTGGGCGGCGCGGGAGATAGTGTCAGACTTTTACCGACTAAAAATCCACTCCTGTTCCTTCTTTGCAATTTTTCCAGGGCCTGGGGATCTCTTTCGCATCACCCATGGCTCCAGTAGGCTTTGACCCTGCTGGAGTCCTACGGTAGTCTAACTAGGTCTAAGCTATAAGTACACTATTTTGAGAATCATCAAATATCTCCTTCCGGTCTGGGTGGAGCGAGAGAGACTATCACCCTTTCACTGACCAAACTGTGTTCCTTCAGTTGCCCTTTGTGTTCCAGGGCTACTTGAACTCTTTCAAACAACGGTTTCTTCACTTCTTGCAGATTCTGGCAACATTTGCGGCATCCTTGCTGTCCCTTGCTGGAGGCCTCACCTTCGGTTTCACTACAGTCCTCCTGCCACAACTCCAGAGTGACCCCAGTTATCCTTATGATGAGAGCTTAGACTCATGGATTGGTAAGTTTTGCAAACGGAAATATGTTTGCAACCGTTTGAAGGAAAATTAACCCCACAGTGATTTAAGTTTAAAAAAAAAACTGGGCAAGTGGAAGTCGGACTCGCGCATTGAGGGTTTCGTACAAACTTACCAATGAAAACAGTTTAAGTCCCTAATTGAGTTACGAAAAATTTTTCGAATAGCAAAATAAAAAATTGTGACGTAATTACAAATTTACATTTTTCAGTTTCTTTTTGTGCTACGGGATCTTGCTTCATGCCAAATTTTATGATTCTAGGTCCCTATGAATTTTGATTCCCTTGAGAGTTCCGAAATACACATTTTTTTGCGACATAAACGGCCGTATCTTTTATTTTCGTAAATTTAAATTATTGATATTTTCACAGCTTCAAGATACCGCAAACCTGAGTATAAGGTTTTAATTTCAACTCGATACCTCCACGCGTTTCCTAGATAAAGGGTCTTGACAGACAGAGAGACGGACGGACAACAAAGTGATCTTATAAGAGTTCCGAACCCTAAAAATGGAGAGTAAAACCACAGTATATAATATGGAACAGTATAGAAACTAAGCCCAGTTGATAAAATAATTACTCCCAAATAATTGCTCCATTGAAGCAATAGGGTTGTAAAATTTTTGGCGGGAACGTAGACGAACTGCGGTTGGACGAAGACGTATCGTGCGCGCTCTACGCAGCGTGTCGCGCGTTCAGACCTAGGCTCATGAGCGGTAGTTTTCGGTTTGAACCGTACCGCTTTTCAACCCGAAAATGTGTTTGATAGGTACCTATAATTAAAAAACCATTACATTAAAAAATACCTTTATTCTTCATAAATTACAAATGATTTACTGAAAAATACTTTCGTCTGCTACGACACGTTCGGAATTCTGTATTATTAAAACAACGAATAAATGATTCTGATCCCTAATTTTAATATCCCAGTAGAATTGGTGGTTATTGTTGTTCTGTATACAAATCAGCCAGGGCCAGATGTAACTTCCAGAATCTCAGAAACATTATTCATTAATAAAGTTATTAATGAATAATGTTTCTGAGATTCTAAACGTAAGTACGTTTCAATGCAAAATCAAAGTTACACTCACTAATTATTTTGTTATCTGTTTCAGCTTCCATCTCTCCGCTTGCTATGATGATGGGTTCCCTCTTATCAGGCCCCATGAGCGATGGCATCGGCAGAAGACTCGGCCAGTTCATCCTCATTGTTCCCTTCACCTTCGGCTGGATCATCATGGGACTGGCCAACAACAACGTAGTCATGCTCTTTGGAAGATTTGTTACAGGACTCTGCACAGGAGCTGTGAGAGCCAATAGCATGGTCTATATCGGAGAATCGACTGACCCAAAGTATAGACCTGTGGCCCTTTTCTGCCCATCCGCTGCAATTCATATTGGTGTCATCATCAGCCATACAGTTGGAAAATACTGTCATTGGACAACTAGTTGCTACATCTTTACAGTGCCTAACATACTAGCCTTTATTATACTTTTGTTCTTGAAAGAAAGCCCACTATGGCTGCTGTCTAAAGGCAAAATCGATGAGGGTATAGAGTCCTACAGACAATTCCGTGGCAATGGAGACGAAAAGGAACTGTCAACAGTTTTAGAAAAGGCTAAAGAAAGGGCAGAAGAGAATACTACGTTTAAAGACATACTGAATATTATATTTAGTAAACCATTCATGAAGTCTTTGGCAACCGTATTCTTATTGTTTGTCGCTGTACAATGGTGCGGTATCAATACTTTGTCTTTTTACGCTGAAGTGATATTTGAGAAGACTTTCGCTGGTGATATAGATGCATTTACGCTGGTGTTAATTACTGATTGCATAAGAATTGCAGCATCTGTGTTTATTTGTATTTTCGCTAAGGTTCTTCCACGTAAAATTACTTTCGTGGCTTGTTGTATAATAACAACTATTGTGTTGGTATGTTTAGTAATATACTTGTACCTTAACCCTACCGGCTTAGTGTGGGTAGCTGTAACATGTATGATTATTTACATAGCTATGGCAAGTGCAGTTACATCTATATCTTGGTCATTCGTTGCGGAAATATTTCCGTCAAAAGTTCGTGGTTTTGGCTCTGGTTTAAGCTCATCAATATCATTTGTATTGTTATTTATTTCTGTTAAAGTCACGCCTGAGATAATGTATAGGTACGGAGAGCAAGTTATGTATGCTTCTTTTGCTGTTGTCACATTGGTCACGGGTATATCCCTTAGTTTTATACTACCAGAGACAAACGGTAGGAGTTTGCAAGAGATAGAGGATTCTATGTACAAGAAGAAAGGCGATGTGAAAAAGGATATAGGGATGGTTACTTTACCGAACTCATCAGCATAGTTTTAGGCAGATAATGAACATTGTAAATAATGTAGCTTAAAATGTAGATATTAACAGAATGACGATGATTTAGTTTTGTGCCAATAAAATAATTGATAAGTGTGTTTTTATTTTTATTTTAATGTTTCAGAAAGAATACATTTTTAGGCTTGTACACTGGTACAGTCATGAGCAATACATTGTCACTTTTTGAAGTGAAAACTTCTTTAGCGGCGTTGAGCACTTTTTCTGTAATGGGTATAAAATCTTAAACTCGCGTCAGGACATGTGACCTGATCGAAAAAGCGTAAGACGGCCACCAGTCAAATTTTCTCATTCGATTTTGAACTTAACCTTCAACATTTTATGGTTTAAAATCATTTAAAGAAATTTTTAAAATTTTTCCAATCAACTTTGAACCTAATGCTTTAGGGATAAAGGTGCCAAATCTATTAAATACATTCAGTCAAAAAAGTATCGGGAATGGATGATTTGTTTATGGTTCCAAATTCAAATTTTTGTTTTTTTGTAGTTGTTAGATTGGCACAACTGTTTTCCATTTTGGCGCGGAGTTTGAGTTGCATCTGTTATTTATAATAAATACAGTGCTGGTTTTAGTAATATCATATATAGTGTGTATTGCGAATTTCATAATGGACAAAAATATCGAACAAAGAGTTTGTCTTAAATTTTGCATCGCCAATGGAATTTCGTGTTCGGAGTCACTGAAAATGTTACTTCTGTAACATTTTCACGGGCTCACGGTGAATCGACTTTATCAAAAACTCGTGCTTATGAGTGGTTCAAAGCGTTCAAAAGCGGTCGAGATGTGATGGAAGATTTGCCTCGCTCTGGTAGGCCGTCAACGTCTGCAACTGAAGTTAACATCGCAAAAGTGAAGAAAATAGTGACTGAAAATCCCCATTCAACTCTGAGAGAGATAGCCGCCGAACTTTCTGTATCTCACGAGTCGATCCGTGCCATTTTAACTAATCATTTGGGTATGAAACATGTTGCTGCTCGGCTAGTCCCAAAAGATCTGAATTTTCTCCAAAAACTCAATCGCATGAAAGTCACTGAGGACATGCTAGAACGAGTCAGTTCGGACCCAACATTCATGAAACGCATTGTTACTGGTGACGACACGTGGGTTTACGAGTTTGACATGCAAACTAGTCAACAAGCTACGGAGTGGCGCCTTCCAACTGAACCGAAACCGAAAAAACCACGCCAAAGTCGATCAAAAGTCAAAGTCATGTTGACTGTTTTCTTTGACTATCGCGGTGTTGTGCACTCTGAATTCTTACCGGAAGGTCTAACGGTAAATAAAGAATATTATTTGAGCGTTATGCGGTGTTTAAGAGAGCGAATTCGACGAAAAAGGCCAGATTTGTGGAAAGAAAATTCTTGGATTTTGCACCACGACAATGCGCCTTCGCACAAGGCTATCATTGTGAACAAATTTTTGACCAAACACTCAACAAATACCATCCAGCAAACATCATATTCACCAGATATGGCTCCTGCTGACTTTTTTCTTTTTCCTAAACTCAAATTACCACTTCGTGGCACCCGTTTTCAATCGATAGAAGACATAAAGGAGAATTCGCGGCGAGAACTGAACTCAATTCAGGAAGCAGCGTTTAAAAAATGTTTTGATGAATGGATTATTCGTTAGCGCAAGTGTATCGTTTCTAAAGGAGCATACTTTGAAGGTGATAAAATAAATTTGGATGAATAACAGACATTTTGTGTATTATTGATCTTTTCCCGGTACTTTCTTGACAGAGTAGTAAATTGCCAACCGCCGCGCGCCGGCGCAGCGCCGCGAAACCTAGTCCTCTGGCTATCTTCATCGTCCTTAAGATTGTGATAGAACCGTGGTCTTTGGGGGATTCGCACCGTGCTAACTACTAAGGCAATTTACATGCTATTTACAAACGTTACGTACCTGTAGGTATGTTAGTGTAGCTAAAATTCCGTATTTCCTTGCAATTTTATTGATTGACGCATAATGACAAGAGATTCTAAAATCAATAAGACAGTGTTGTCTTTGAGTTTGCAGCTTTCTTAGTATCTAGTAGCTATTAAAAGTACTTGTGAAGGCTTTTAAGATGCAAGCACAATCATGATAATAAAATAAAAAAGGAAGTCGTTCAATCGCAATAAGTACCATCCGAGTATTAAATTGCTAAACATTTTCACTAAGGCGTTTGTTGTTTGGTAAAATAAAGTTCAGTTTATTTAAATCTGCTTTAAAAATAATTTGATTACAAGTATTTACAAGTAAGTTAAAAAGCACGAGTGTTATTGGTATAGGAAACCGATAAATTCTCAGCTAATTCTGTAGTAAGATCGAATGTGACGTTCCTGCTTACGTGCTTACTAAGCGCCCGTGAAAAGATGTATCGCACACATTTTTATGTGCGACAGATTACTTCCACACTTTTAATTACAAATTCTTTAGGCAGGATTCAATGATAACATAACATCCTGTAATCCCCGAAGGCTCAGGCAGGGGTGCACCGAATAGTACACCCACATTTCGCAAGTTATGTTTTAAGTCTTTTTATTCATTTATTTACTTCATTTATTTTTGTAATCACTGGGATTACAAAAATAAATTGACATTTTTACTTGAATCTGCAAGAAGTTAAGACTTTAGTTTTTAAATGAATGAATTAAACTTGCGGTATCACAACAATCCGCAGTCTAAACTTATGTGTGTAATATCGAAATTGTCATGTTTGTGTACAATAGCGCAATAAATGAATATTGTATTCTACCACATAAATGATAGTACTTTTATACTTTTATACTGATAAAGCAATTGGTGCAAAATTATTCCCTAACCATTCCAAAATATCAAACATGCTCAACGTTAATAATCAAGTTTTCACTTCTGCCGGCACTCCCGGAGTGCAACCCGTCTTTTTTTTCTTTCTATCTAACTTCTGTCATACAAAAACTATGTTTAGGTATTAAGACAGGTATAAGACACTTATGTAATTAAGAACCATTTGTCGTACACATTTCTTGAATAGTAGAAATTACGATAGATTGAAAATGTGCAAATGTACGTATTGCTCGTGATTGTACAACTGATACCGGTATTATACTAATATGAGAACAGAATATTTACAGGCTTTGTATGTTTTTTTCGACCTTTCAAAGGAGTCCAATTACGTAAACCGGTAAACTACGATTGATTTTGAATTTTACAAGACGGTAAGATTGATTATTTTATCATCGCACGAGCTAGTGGTAGTTTTATATGTCACAGCCTTCGTGTATGTGTGCATAGTAGTATCACTTGTCTGAGTATGAGTATATACACCACTATTTTTTAATTAGTACTTAAAAATGGGGCTCTATCAGTACCTGTTATTTCATCTGGTCGGTGGCTGTCAGTCACACAGAGGGTGACTGGACTTGGGAGGTCGAGCGTGCAATTGCAATCCAATACCACAAATGGGGGCAATTGACATCAGCCCCCATGATGTAGCTCGTGCAGTCCATCCGTTGCCAAACTGGAAATCTCCGGGGCCGGATGGACTGCACAATTTCTGGATTAAGTGGTTTACAAGATCGCACGCTCGCTTGGCATATCAGTTTCAGTCTGCCTTAAAGTCAGGGTCGCTGCACTAGTTCCTAACAACAGGAAGAATCCACCTGCTCCGTAAGTCAGGTAGTACTGCGGAGCCTAATAATTATAGATCCATCACGTATTTGCCGTCGGTTTATAAAGTTCTTACATCCATACTGAGAAGCAAAATTAATAGTCACATTGACAAAAATATGATCATGTCACCTTCTCAGAATGGATGTAGGAACGGGTCCCGTTGTACTAAGGAGCTGCTCCTCATTGGTATGACCATTAGCCAACAAGTTCGACGTTCCCAAAAGAATCGACATGTTGGATAGATTATAAGAAGGCCTATGACTCTGTTCCTCATACATGGCTCACGAGGGTGCTGGAATTGTATAAAATTGATACAACACTACGCACCTTCTTGATGTCGTGTATGAGGCAATGGAGTATGGTCCTCCGCTATCCAAGATGTCGAAATATCCAGAGAAATAGCAAACCTGTAAGGATCGAGCGAGGTATATTCCAGGGTGACATTTTGAGTTCGCTTTGGTTTTGCCTAGCCTTGAATGCTCTAAGCACACTGCTGGAAAATTCAGGTCTAGGCTATCGGTGGCAGAGAGGTGGTCAGGTAATATCTCACCTACTTTACATGGATGACCTAAAACTTTTTGCCCACAACTATCTGCAACTGATGGAGCTACTGAAGGTAACTGAAACCTTCAGTAGTGCCATCAGGATTGAGTTTGGTGTGGACAAATGTGCGGTCATGCATGTTAAGCGTAGGTTGTGGAATCCGAGGGGACTCGACTCACGGATTTCATAAAGCTGAGATTCCTCTCTCCAAGCGTAACCTAAGTATTTGGGTCTTTCGGAAGCTCTAGGCATCAATATCACTGACATGAAGCAATCATTGAAGATCGTTTCTTTGGACGCCTGAAGAAGGTATTTAATAGCTTTCTTTCAGGCGTAAACAAGGTGCGCGCCTTCAACGGTTGGGTCATGCGGCGTATTGCTGTACTCTTTCGGCGTACTCAAATGGACTCAAACGGAACTTGACGCCCTGGATATGAGGGTCCGTACACTGCTGACTGTATACCAAAGGCATCACCCACGATCGTCGGTGATGAGATTGTATATCCCGCGGAAGTGTGGGGGTAGAGACTTTTTAAATGCTAAGACCTTACACAACCGCGAGATATGAAGTCTCAGGGAATATTTCCTAGCTGCTGACGTGGGTATGCATCGAGATGTAGTGGCAGTGGACAAAGGACTCACCCCGCTCTCCTTGGCTAACAATAACTGGCGTGAACAGGTAGTGCTTGACACTAACAATCGCAGGGAAGTATGGCAGAGCAAGGAATTTCACGGACGCTTGCCAGGCCCGATGTAGACCAATTGGCGTCCGTAGCTTGGCTGTGTTTCGGTGACCTCTTTGTGGAAACCGAAGATTTTGTCTGTGCAATTATGGACGAAGTTATCATGTAGAAAAAATACCGGAGATTTATTGTGAAGGACAGGACGGTTGACATCTGTCGGGCATGTTGCCATTCGGGAGAATCAATTCGTCACATTATCTCTGGATGTTCTCGTCTAGCTAGCGGAGAGTACTTGCATAGGCACAACCTAGTAGCCAGGATTATCCATCAGCAACTTGCTCTGAAATACTCTCTTGTGCAATCGGAAATGCCGTACTACATATCTTTTTGTACTGGGATTGGCCCATCATCACTGACAGGACTATTGTAGCCAATAAGCCTGATATAGTGGTGGTGGACCGAAACGAGAGGCGTGCAATGATTGTTGACATTTCCGTTCCACATAACGAGAAGCTTGTGAAAGCCGAGAAAGATAAACAAATTAAGAATATTGACTTGGCTCGCGAGATTGTCGACATGTGTGATGTGGACTCGGCGATCATTGTACCGATAGTCGTGTCGGGCAATAGCTTAATAGCCAAGAGCTTCGACCAACACCTTAGGAGGCTCGCGTTAGGCGACTGGATCAAGGGCTTGATTCAGAAAGCGGTACTCCTGGACAAGGCTCGTATTGTTAGGAGGTTTCTTTCTCTCGAACCCTGACCTGTAGCTTGGACTCTGTTCCCGATACCGGTGGATTACTATTTTTTATATTTTAAAATGATTTTTTTGGTATTTTAAGATCAAATAAAGAGAATTGAACTACAATAATACATTTTATTACCATCTCTACCATAGTTAAATTCAGCTTAGGTATCCCAATCCAATGATTAGCTTTAAATTAAAACAGCCAAACCAAACCCAATCTCGGTCAAAATTGTCAAAAATTCATTATTATTTTAATTAATTAATTTTTGGCTGATATGATGAAATTAATTCTTCGAATAAATTAGTTTCTGAGTTTGAGAACCATTCTTATAATTTTCTTTTTAATTCAAAGTGGTTTAAATTATTTGTTAACAATATCTGGTGCAGTTTATTGTGAAAATGCGGTCCGGAAACGATCGACTTTGCACACTTCAGCAGTCCTACGTTGGGTATGGAGTGCGAGCCTTGGTGGGATGGAGGCTTGATTGTGGAGTGCGGTGTGATAATTTTGATAAACAAACAGCGGTGAGCAACTTGCAGCCCTGGTATAATTTTTCAGTTGGGTACCTACTTAAATGGTTTGCGTTGCATATCCTTCAGAACCTTTGGGCCCTCTCCAGAGGAAAAAGCGATGTTGTTTTTGCTCCTCTCCAAGCACACAGTATGTCAGCAGTGCTTGGCACAAGAAGTAGTAGAGGCTCTTCAGTGTGTCCATGGGGATTACCATGACGTTTAAAGTAAGATTGTTTCATTCTTATTTCCAGTGTGGGTAAGAGATGGCGCTAGACAACCTGCATAGCTCTGTCTCTTACACACACGTACAGGTTCATGTCCGCTGAGTTTCTAAGCAGCTTATGTATATTATGTAAATGTATTTTACTGTAAATGTGCTACTTTTATAAATAAACGATATTCTATTAAATTGTCGAGCTTACGTAGTACACTCCATATATCAGACCAGAATGGAAACAATTAAAAATTGTTTTTTTTTTAGTTTTATTTAATTATCAATTTTGGGACATTAGGACTCATGGCTTGATCTGAAAACTCTCAAGTGAATCGGACATGCTGAGTTTAAAATTGTTTGAAGAATGCACCCAAGTGATTGGTTAAGAGAAAGTAAATAATAAAAAAAAAAATGATAATAAAAATAATTATTTATTGATACAACTCTTGTTAACAAATAAGTGAAATCTGACTCCTGAGCCCTATCACGAGCTCTTAACGTGATTCATTTGACGACCTAAACTGAACTATTAAAAGGATGGAGCTATATAGGATGTATAGCTCCATCCCATTCTCGCTCGAACGCAAGTAAGGTGTCTGTATTTCAGAAGCCAGTGACTTCTTCCATTTACATTAAAATAACATTGAGATTATTAGAGACATTTATTTTACGAAATAATTTATACAAAATACATTAAAAAACTTATATACAAAATATCACTGCAGTCGAGAAAATATATTTTGTATTACAATCACATCGTCGCTGACCATTAAGTGAGATAGTGATTAAATGCGAGCCTACCAATTTGAAACCAAATAAAAACAGTATCTTCTTATCTAATTCCACTTTAACGGTGGGCATGTAGTCGTGTCGATGTAGAACTGTAACGTATTATCAGGTTAATTCCACTTTAATCTTGTGCATGTAGTCGTGTCGATGGAGAACTTTAATGTATTATTAGGTAGTAAAATGGGCGCGGGGCGCGGCTCCTACCGTCGTGTGCCTGCGCGGCAGAGCGCTTTTGTATGCAGACGCGGCGGAGCAGTTTCGGCCCTAATTGGTACAGTTCCGGCTATGCAGAAAACGAAAAGTTATGGACATGTACATTTTTCCTATTCTTACGCACAAACCTAGTCTTTGACACTTTAGCAGAGGTCCTGGGCCTCAAGTTTACTATTACAATAGTGTCAGAATGGTTTATCATTGATTTCATAATGATTGATTTTGACAAGTTTGGTAATCTACTAATATAATGGCGTCATTATGACTTTCCAATGGTCAACCACTGAGACTCCATTGAAAGAAGTGGCAAAGAATGGTAATCTCGTACATATTGACAGATGAATTTGTGACGTATTCGGTAATCAGCTAAAATTTTGACAGTTTCTTTGATCATTGAACGTCATTGTGCATCAGTCATTGCTTTTAATAAGCTCGATATTGTCATTCTACCACAACTCTATTACGAGACCATTGACCGATCAATGATCGATCATTATGAATTAACAGATTACGACCTTTAAGCAAAATGACAATGGCATCGTGTTGGAATGACGAATTTATAAAAATAGCAGACTTGGCCCCCAGGCTCGAGATTTGTCAGCGAGGCATGGAGTGTAGTATCTTGGAGGTTCGAATTTCCGACCACGTAAAAAACACAATACTGAGCGCCAAAACTACGATAAAAGATGTTACCCGAAAAGTTGCTACTCTAAAGTGGGATTGGGCCCATTGGGAGTGGGGTAAAAAGAGCCACTTATTGGGTCCCATTAAACGCGGCAAATCAAGGGAAAGGTGGAGAGATGAGCTTGACAAGTACTGGAGGGACTGGCCACAAATGCCTGAAGACAGACGTGTGGCTAACTAACTAACACTTAAGGGGTGGAATATTGACTATAGATATTAGAATAACAAGTGGAATTTTGTGCCGGAGTTTGTGCTTCTTTATAGCAACAATCTAGGGATCTTTAAGTCAAGAGTGCATAGGTTGTGTAGACAAGCGTGCTCCATCGTCGATCACGTTAACGCTAACTATCGACTACCTGCCAAGCACAAACCTATCAATAATATAAAAAAAACACATCATACTTACAGAATGAGAAACGATATTCACTTCGTAAAGTTTTCAGCATCTTCGATACTGTCTGGTAGTTTGCAATCTTTTGTTTCTGGTAACCAAAAGAGGAGAATAGCTGATAAAGTTGGAGCCAAGCCAAAGACGAGTGGAACTATCCAATAGGCTAGATCATTAACCTGAAAAAAAAATTATAGTGTCATTATTGACTATACAAGACGGTAATATAAAAGTTTCATGGTCTTGTTAATATCTTATTAAACGGAATAGAATTAAAACATAGATCAACACTAATAAATCAGTAAAAATCTTTACGCATAACGATTGCAGTCAGAGAGAGTGTCGTCATTTGACCTGAGTAAGCGTCGCACCACAAATCATTCAAATGTATTTAAGTTGCATGTGAGCTCTTACGTTGTTTCAAGGTATGTCATGTACAACTGACTTGATCTCGATATATTGCTAGTGTTTTTTCATTTCTTCACAATGGTAAAGGGTCTTCTCATCGTGTGAAGTCACATACTGTAGCACCGCGTGAAATGAAATTATTCTTGCAAGCGCAACTCTCTATGTTGAGGTATTACAATTATTTTTTAAATATTTAACTTAATTATTTCATTAACAAGTGGAAGGAAATGCAAACAAAAATGTCTTACATAGTCAATTAGTAACGGCGCAACAACGCTGCCTAGTTTAAACAAAACACTGCAAACGGCAAATCCAATATTCCTGATGACTGTAGGATACAGTTCTCCGGTGTACAAATGAAATGTAATAGCATTGATTATCATACAAGTTATTCCAACTGCTGCGAATACCAGTTTGACCGTGTCATAGCTGTAGAATGGAATGATCAGCAACAAACTTATTCCTGTTAGAAACGCCATACTGATCAAAATTTTCAAGCGAGGTACTCGAGATATTAAGACGTATGCGATTAGCAGTCCTGGCAATTGGAAAGCAGCTGAAAAAGAAAAACTGAACATTAAGATTTTGAATAAGGATATAGTAATTTTTTACAATAATCAAAAACAATAAGAATACCTGAAACGGCCAGATTAATTCGAACATTTTTGCTCATGTGGCTAAGATACTGTGTGACGCCAAAATATACCATACCACTGCTGAAATAATTGATAGCAATCAAAAATGTCCTTGTCCTCATAATTGGTGTACGCACCAAGTCTATGATACCATAAGTTCTTCGTCTGCTATCAGCTTCAGTACTTTTGGTCTCTGATGCCAATAACTTCGTTTCATAGCTTTCTATTGCTAAAGCTACTCCTTCTCCAGACATTTTGTTCCTTCTGGCTGCTTGAAGCATTATTTGCCGTGCTTGTTCAACTTTTCCGACTGCTAACAACCAACGTGGAGACTCGGGTATCAGCCTAGGAAGGACATGCAATTCTATCAGTATCATAATATGAATATTATTCACTTGGATGATTGATTAAACTATCAATGATAGGCGATCATAAGTAGTAAATTACCAGTAATAGGATAGCAGAAGAAAAGCTGGAACAGAGATCGACAACCAGTATCCGTCCCACGTCTTTGTTAGATACGAAATGGCTGGTACACTTAAAAATCCTAATATGAAGGGAACGTGGTACAGAAAGGCAACTTTTGACCGGATTTCAGCGCCTACGATTTCTATCACTGGAAAGCGATTTCAATATTATTAAATGTTCAATTTATTAACTTAACTTCAATGTGTAGTTAACTTACTAATAACAAAACAAGTGTTTAAACTTCCACCTGTAGCGATGCCAGAGATAACCTTGAACAGTAAAAACAACTCAAATATCGGCATGAATGCTGCCATGAATCCTGCAACTGCTTGAACTGTCACTGCAATCATCAACGGAGTTTTTCTGCCGATCCTGCAATCACAAAATAATTACAGAAATTTTAATTATGTTTTTCGAATGTTGTTCTTGTGATTATCGTTTTTACCTATCAGCCATCACTCCAAACACCAAAAAGCCGATAAGAAAACCGGATTGCGTTGCAGGTTGAACCAAACTCAGGAGAAATTTTCGCTGGCACACCAAGTCCCACTGCAAAATTCAATTTTTACTCCAGAATATGATATTACTGTTGTTATTATCGAGAATCATAGAAATAATACTAACAATAGAATTACCTCGCTCACTATAGTCGACTTGAAAACACTGTCATCGTAAGAGAATTTTTCACATTCAACTTCTGGTAAACTGTCATTGATTTTCACAAAACAAGCACGCAACATTGAATCATTGGCATTCATCGGCGTTGGAGATACACAGTTGAAATCTTGTCCAGGTGCGATCACAGTGATTGATAATTGATTCCACGCTGCGGGAAAACTCTTCAGAGATAGTGCTACAACTATTACTAGTTGCCAGAATCCCATTGAACCTATCGCTTCCTGGATAGGATCTAAAAAAAGATTTTTTGTCATGTATAGAGTCTGGTATGATTTATTTTTCTAAATTCAGCATAAATGACTGTCTAATAAAATTTGCTTGTTTTATGATAATTTTTTTAAGTGGAATTGTAAAAAAGATAAAAAATACTTACCGTTTTGCTTCGAATGTCTCATTTTGTAAGTAGCCCTACTTTTTGTGAAAATAAAACACAGAATTTCTAAAAAACTACAATATATTACGCGATTTCCTATTAGAATGAAGGCGTCGGTTGATCGTCGCTTATATTACAAAACTGGCTCATCTAATTTTATTATTATTATTAATTTATTGATCTAAGTGGTTTTGTTAGTTTCATTATGAACTTGCTTTTTGAATTTTAATATGTTTTCGTTTTCACCTTGAAACGCGCTCAATTATTGTCCAAATACATACTTTGGCAGATATTTATAACCTAATTAAGAAATCGATTCGTCCAAAAATATTCATCGATCACGTGTTTCGTTAGTATAAACCAGAGATGTTATGGGGTTTGATTCCGATTCCGAAAGGTTCAGGAACCTCAGATTGATGTTACACCTCCAGTTACCAATTGGGTTTGGATAAATTTTAATTGGCCTCAGACTTGTGCAGTGCCACTTCGAGTCCCAGCTACCGGACCCTCTCTACGACTGTCGCAACCCCGCGTGTCACTAGTTCGACCGCCGCCTGGTGCGAATCCCCCTGCGCCAGGACCAACGTGACGTCTATATAACAGCCGCATCGATTCTTGGACAGGATCTAAAAAAAATGTTTTCATGTATGACATATTTCTCTTGTAAGCTCGGAATTAGTTGTTTAACAAAATATTCTCTTCTCATGATATTTTGGGCACGATTTCCAGCCACCGTAGGCGCGGGCTTGCGGACGGCGAGCAATGGGTGGCTCACTGTCCTACCGTCCGGTAACCGTCCGGACCGAGCCACGCGCGTCTCAAAGAGATGTCAGCAAATCGTAGGGGCCTAGCAGGGTCGAAGCCTACTGGGGCCACGGGTAGTCTGAAAGCGAAACCCGGGGCCTTGGGACAAAGGCAACGAAGGAACAGGAGTGGGTTTTTAATCAGTAAAAGTCTGACACTATCTCCCGCTCCGCCCAAGAGCGGGATTTGTCATAAGATGATTCTCCCGGCCAAACAAAAAAAAAAAAACCTTTTTGCATCGAATGTCTTTTTTTGTTTGGTAGCGCTACTTTTTCTGAAAATGAAATTCTGAATTTTTAAGAAACTACTATATTATTCCTCGATTATCAAGAAGAATGAAGCTATCAGTTGTTCGGTGCTTATATTACAAAATTGGCGCACATAATTTTACATATGACACGATTAGTTTGTTAACTAATTTCCTTTTTGAATTTTAATGTATTTTTTTAGTTACCTCATTGAAACAAAAACTACCATTTTTGGTACCGAACCGACTTCTAAAAAAGGAGGAGGTTCTCAATTCGGATGCTTGTATTTTTTTTATATGTTTGTTCGCGCATAACTTCGTCGCTTGCCAACCGATTTGAAAAATTCTTTGTTTGTTGGAAAGGGTCCCATAGTCACCAAGTCGGGATCTGATGATGGAATCTTGGCGAAATCGAGGAAACTCCTCAAATATTATAGGCAACCATATAGTGATTTTGGTATTTGCATCGAGAACTTAAGCATTTACAGTCAAAAAGTAACTTTTGATGAAGTGGAACTGATGAAGAAGACCAGAAATGATCAACGGAATTTCTTACTCGCATAGATATCACAATGAAGATAGTTAAGTATGACAATACAAATAAATGAATGATTCGGAATAGTTACGTTGAAAATGGTATCATCGAAGTGAACTGATGATGATGATGGAGTCGGAAGGTACGCACTGGAACTCCGTAATTAATCAATGTTACTTACGGATTTTTCTAATATAACCAGAAAAAGTTTACGCGTTTTTAAGCTTGTGTATCTTATGCGACTGCACTAACAGTACCAACAAAATGGTTCTCGTGATTATTCATAGATATTATCAATCTCGGCCAACGGGGTTACCATGACGTTCAAAGTAAGATTGTTTCATTCTTGAAACAATCTACTGAAGTTCAGTCAAAAAAGTTGTATAGATAATAGTACTCAACTAGGCCGGCTTTTTTTTTAAATTATGGGCCGAAGAAGAAAATTTTCCCACTGAAAAAAAAAACCCCACAAACAAAATCGTAAAGTTTCCCAATAAAAAAATGTGTGTTGTACGAAATAAAATAAGTAGGCATATAGGTTATTATTGTCCTTTAATAATAAGTGATAAAATTAACAATCAGTTGATCACAACACGATTTGTGGGTAAATTAACATAAGTAGGTAAATCTACATACAAATTATTCAATAACAGCTATGTATTAATTCGTCTTCAGACGAATCATTTTTGTTTGCAGCATCATAGTCGGTATCAAATTGATAATTATAGATTCTATGGTGCTGATTTACACCCGAGTGATAATAATATAATAATAATAATATAATATATTCCACAACTATCACACAACGCCGTCTAGTCCTAAGCTAAGCAGAGCTTGTGTTATGGGTACTAGACAACTGATAAACATACTTATATATTTCTAAATACATACATATATAGATAAATTACATCCAGACACAGAACAAATGATCGTGCTCATCACACAAACATTTGTCCTGGGTGGGAATCGAACCCACGACCTCCGGCATAGCAGTCAGGGCCACTAACCACTAGACCAACAGGCCAGTCGATAACATTTTTAGTAAGAAATTGAATTTTACTAAAGCACTAGAAAAATGCACTAGCCACTAAAACCAATATTTAATAACTAATTGGTCGGTTAAAACCTCCAGTTTTAGTGGAAAATCCACTAAGTTGGCAACACTAGCCGTACTAGACTGTTTTGTCTTGATGGTGTGCGCCGTGTCGTAGACAAAACAGCCTCACGTCAGACGTCGTTGACAAGTCTGTCTAAGACAGTCTTGTCTCAAGTGCCCTTAGGCCTGCGCACACTTATTATTATTATTCAATTTTAATAAGTTATATTTTAGCACGACTCGGTGATCGGGTGGCTTCCCTTTGTGGGCCTCTGAGTTGCCAAACTCGCCACTAAATGCTGCTACTAGTCCAGATCGCTCTTATGACATTAACTATACGGTCCAAATTCGCTTGAATTAACATGTTGGTTAGCGCTTACGATGGGGTTTTCCTTTCCGAATGGGATAGTTGATTGTTTGAGCTTTTTATATTCGATTGTAAAAATTTAAATTATTTATTGGAAAAGCCAATGAATGGGTTTCCCTTGAGTAGGTTAGCTAAAACAGTGTCCAGCAAAATCATGGGGGTTTTAAATTAATTAAAATATCCTAACTGTTCTAAAACTTCAAAATCCAGGGTAAAACCCTAAAGGGAAGCACTATCGGTCCCTGATCTGAAATGTACTAATCAGTTATTTGGATATAAACATAGGTTTTATTTCTAGTTACTGTACCGTAGAAACTACTGAATATTAGGTACTCTGCCGTCGTTATTAAAAAGGGAACAACTTTTTTCGAAATTTTGTTAAATAAATACATATGAAAAATTAGAAAAAAATCTAAAAATATGATAGTTGTGCTCTCTTTAATAACAAATTAACTCTTCAATGGCTTTATGGAACGCATTCACCGTCGATTCAGGGCTCGTAAAACGTGTGCATCTAAGTTTGTCTTTAATTTTTGTAAACAAATAGAAGTCGCAGGGTGTAAGGCGGATACGTTAGTTCTACATTTGAAGCCTTCAAATAGGCTTCTATTACTATAGCGGAATGTGAGGATGCATTATCGTGGTGGAGGAGTACACAGCTTCGAGGACGCTTTTGGCGAACTTTTTCTAAGACCCTGGGTAAGCATGTGGTGACGTACCAATCTGCAGTCACTGTCCTTTCATCTTCAAGCGATACTGTAGTGTAAAAAGAAGTAACCATTTTTTTACCACCACTTTTCTTGACTTTCGTCGGCATTCAAAAGGAAAGACCCACTCTGCCGACTGTGTGTATTCGTGGTTTGGAGAATTTAAACGTGGACGTGATCATCTCTATGACGAGGTACGTGCACGTCGGCTGGCGACTGCGGTTACAGACTCGCCTTTTTTTTTTTTTAAATTGATGTAAGCCAGTGCTTGACTGCGATCCCACCTGATGGTAAGCGGAGATGCAATCACTGATGGTCAGGCGCACTAGTTTATTAAAAATCCAGCCATTACAATCGCCATTAATTTATTCATAGTTCATGTATAATTCATGTGAACACCAACAGGAAAGAAAGAAACTTGGAAAATTCTAAAGTGCATGACGCATAATGTTCATTTGATCTTGAAAAATATTATTTTTACTTAATTATAATATTACCTTTTAAGGGAGGCGCCACTTATGCACGCAATTCACACGCTCAACCTGATAGCTAATGAGACAGACTTATTTTGTTGTACTCATTATTTACAATTAGTTAGTATTAAAAAAATATATATATACAAGTCCGTGATAAGGCCTGTCATACTGTATGGATCAGAATGTTGGGCTATGAAAAAGACGGATGAAAAAAGATTGCATGTAGCGGAGATGAGAATATTAAGATAGATGTGTGGTGTGACGAGAATGGATAAAGTGAGAAATGAATATATTTGGGGAAGTTTGAAAGTGGCGCCAGTGTCTGAAAAGTTGAAAGGGAATCGTTTGTCTTGGTATGGTCATGTGAAGAGGAGGGATGAGACGCATGTTACTAAAAGAGTTATGAGTTTACATGTGGATGGATGGAGAGGGAGAGGGAGACCAAAGAAAAGATGGATGGATTGTGGGAAGAGTGATATGAAAGAAAAAGAAGTTAGTGATAGTATGACGAGTGACAGGGCAGAGTGGAAGAAAAAAACGTGTTGCGCCGACCCCAAGTAACATGGGACAAGGGCAGGAAGATGATGATGATGAGTTATAGATGTTAGTATTAATAAGTTAGGATAAGCGCATTTATCGCATTGGGGATAAAAAAACAAACCTGTAAAAATGAAATATGAAGAAAACAAATAAAACAAATACTACTAACAGTCACGACGAATGAAACTAGTTTTGTAAATAATTGAAAAAAGACATTGAAAATAAAATTCAAGCTTGTAAAATTCAATGAATGCGATATTTAATGTCTTTGGCTGATATATCTAATTTATTCAAATTAAACGTGCATAGGTATGTATAAATGGAAACATTTACACGAGTCTATTACAAACAACAAAAAAATGGCACTTTACTCAGAGTGTTCGGCCGGCCATGGCTCCGCCACTTGCAGTATCCGACGCGGACCACAACGGTGACGACGACAATGCTCTTGAGGTAACCGAGTAGGAATGGGATCCGCAACGTTACTTCAAGATTCACATGGTCGATTAACGAAAAGTCAACTGAACGGTTGATCGAATAGAATTTCTTCCCTATACTAGAAGGGTTTCTAGTCCCACATTTCACCGGATCCCGAAGGCATGACACCGAAAAACAAAATCAAAATAAAATAAATAAATAATCGATGAATCGTTCAGTCGAAGTAGCGTTCGGCGATAAAAGGTTGTTTTGCAATAAATTCTATTCGATCAATCGTGCAGTCGACTATTCGTTAATCGACCTTATGACTCTCGAAGTGACGTTACGGACCCGGAGAGATGAGAGTGGTGGTACGGAGGCTGGACGCCAAAAATAACACCCCTGGATCTGACGACTTGCCTGCGAAAGCCTGTGTCTTGGACATGGAAGCTCTCGGGGCACGACTAAGACGGCTCTTTACCGCTTGCATGGAGAGGGGCTAGTTTCCACTTCGTTGGAAGACTGAGGGAAACTGGTCCTCATCGGAGTGCCCTGCGCATTCTCCGTCCTCCATCGTGCTGTTCGAGGTGGACAAGCTCTTTGAAAGAATTATTGCAGGCCGCCTCGTCGTGCAGATGGTATCGGTGGGGCAGTATCTCGCGGACAGCCAGTTTGGCTGGCTCCACAATGGACGCCATCTTGCGCGTGCGAACTTTCACGACGGGGATGCGGTGTCCTGGGGCGGGGTCGTGTTGAGGTGTCGGAATCAGAGGTGCAACATCAATCGGAAGTTCCGAATTGTGTGGACCGTCCGGAGGACACGGTGGAGCATACGATAGAGGTGTGCCCTGCCTGGGCAGAGCACCGCCGTGTCCTTGTGGGGGCGATCGGCGGCAGTGATCTATCGCGCCGGGCATTGGTACAGACCATGGTCCGGAGTGAGGAGGAGTGGCAGGCGGTCGCCTCCTTCTGCGAAGCAGTAATGCTAGCAAAGGAGGCGGCTGATCGCGTGAGACAACGGTCCGATCCCGATTTCCGGCCACCGTAGGCGCGGGCTTGCGGACGGCGAGTAATGGGTGGCTCGCCGTCCGACCGTCCGGTAATCATCCGGACCGAGCCCAAGTCGTCGACGGCGCGTACTGTTCCACGCGCGACTCAAGGAGATTACAGCAACTGTAGGGGCCCAGCAGGGTCGAAGCCTACTGGGGCCACGGGTAGTGTGAAAGCGAAACCCGGGGCCCCGGGATGAAGGCAAAGAAGGAACAGGAGTGGGTTTTTAGTCAGTAAAAGTCTGACACTATCTCACGCTCCGCCCAAGAGCGGGATTTGTTATAAGATGATTTTCCCATCTAAAAAAAAAAAAACCTTCTGCACGAAGACACCTCACCGGACATGATAAGTTCGGGAGGTTCCTGCACCAGATTGGAATAAACGCCCGGATGTCAACATTGAGTAGACCACTACGATGCATATGTGAGGAAGCGGTCTTCTTCATGCCACAGCCGCTAGGATCCTGACCCTGATTTCCAACTACTGTAGGCGTGGTGTTGCGGACGGCAAGCAAAGGGTAGCTCTCCGTCAGGCCGTCCGCTAACCGTCCATACCGAGCTCGATTCGTCGACGTCGCGAAGTGTTCCACGTGCGCCTGGAGGAGATGTCAGCAAAACTGTAGGGACCCTGGAACGAAGGCAAAAAAGGAACAGAGTCGGTTTTCTTGTCAGTAAAAGTCTGACACGTCCTCCCGCTACGCCCAAGAGCGGCAGAAGTCATCGACTGATTTCCCACTTATAAAAAAAGCACTCGGCTCCATAACATTTTCTGATTTGTAAGTGTGTGCTAGTTATCCTAATATGTTGAGATATCGACACGGTAATGAAATTTTCAAAAAACTCATTACTAGTCTATACATTCACTAACGATTCGCCAAAGTATTCAACAAAAATAAAGTAAATAATGAACATACATACCTAATTTTACTAACAATAAGTATTGTAATACGCTCACAGCTGCGAACTGCGTCAGACGCTTACTTGTTTTTGTTAAACAGAGAGATAGCTATATTCCGCGTTAAGCGTCAACTTGCAGTTGCAAGCATCGTTCGCCGGGTTCTTAAGTAGCTTATTGATTGCGATCTAACGTGGTGACTAAAACATTAAAATTCAAAAATCAAGTTGATTTGATCATGTATTTATACATAGATGCGCCAGTTTTGTAACATAAGCAACGATCAACCGACATCTTCATTCTGATTGAAAATCGCGTAATATATTGTAGTTTCTTAGAAATTCGGCGTTTTATTTTCACAAAAAGTGGCGCTACTTAACAAAATGAGACATTCGAAGCGAAACGGTGAGTTTTTTTATTTTATTTTTCTAATAATTCCAGACGGATGAAAAAAGATTGCATGTAGCGGAGATGAGAATGTCAAGATGGATGTGTGCTGTGACGAGAATGGATAAAGTGAGAAATTAATATATTAGGGGAAGTTTGAAAGTGGCGCCAGTGTCTGAAAAGTTGAAAGGAAATCGTTCGTCTTGGTATGGTCATGTGAAGAGGAGTGATTAGACTTTTACTTTTTTTTTTTTAGTTACTAAGAGTTATGTGTTTACATGTGGATGGATGGAGAGGGAGAGGGAGACCAAAGAAAAGATGGATGGTTTGTGTGAAGAGTGATATGAAACTTTTTGAGTGATTTGGAAGTTAGTGATAGCACGACGAGTGACAGGGCAGAGTGGAAGAAAAAAACGTGTTGCGCCGACCCCAAATAACACGGGACAAGGGCAGGAAGATGATGATGAATTCCACTTAAAAAAATATCGTAAAACGAGCAAATTTTATTAGACAATCATTTTAAACTTTTAAGAAAAATAAATCGTACCAGACTCAATACATGACAAAAGATTTTTTTTTTAGATCCTATCCAGGAAGCGATAGGTTCAATGGGACGCTGGCAACTAGTAATAGTTGTAGCACTATCTCTGAAGAGTTTTCCCGCAGCCTGGAATCAACTATCAATCGCTGTGATCGCACCTGGACAAGATTTCTACTGTGTTTCTCCAACGCCGATGAATGCCAATGATTCAATATTGCGTGCTTGTTTTGTGAAAATTAATGACAGTTTACCAGAAGTTAAATGCGAGAAATTCTCTTACGATGACAGTGTTTTCAAGTCGACTATAGTGAGCGAGGTAATTTTACTTTTACTATTATTTTACTTTTACTACTATTCTATGATTAATCGATAACTAGCCATTACCAGCGGCTTTTTAGTTCCCTTTCTTACCTGGTACCTGCCCAGGGGCCCCAAGGAGGAGCTCCACAAGTACACAGGTATTCAAAGCACATGAGATTCTACTGAGAACCTAAGGTTTCATCCATGTGAAAATAAGTTATGCCAGACAGCTCTGGGATCTTATTATACTACTCTGATTCCGTAGTTTTAATTTTCTTTATCGCTCCGCTCTTTCATTACTTTTTTTAGAGACTCGTCATTAACCACATTTTATTCCTTTTTTTTTTCTTAGTGGCCAGTTCGATTTTTGATTAAACTTCTTTGAAGCTCTTAGGTACATTATAATACACTAAATGTGATTTTTTTTAAAAATTAATAGTTCCAAATTCAAATCTCATTATTCCCTAGGGATTGCCCATACTACATTATCTCCCTAGGGACAGAATGACATGCTTGCTTGCTTAAATGCTGATCCAGCTCCACTACCACCGGGGTGTACAAATTAATAACTTTTTGAAATTATTATTATATATATATATATATTAATGTCTTTTTTTTGAAATTGTAAAATATTATTGCAGTTAGTATTATATAATGTAGAAGCATTATTTCAAAGTTTGAAAATGTGAGTATCAGGGAGCTTTTTTTTTGGTTGACCATTGGACTTGTTTGACATAGATGAGCATGGCAGTTGAGAGTTTGTCATGCTCACTCAAATGCCTCATTGATGGAGGCGCGTGTGTTGGATCATTCGGTTCGCTTCAAAATGGTTGAGCTAAGTGGTGCTAATATTCGCGTCATGTCCGTGAACGGGTGCTGTCAGTTGAGACTGGTCATCTCTCAGCCGCCAGTTGCTATTTTAATATCTATATTTAGTTTTTACTTTATTTACAATGTTCTCACATCAGACAAGAATAATATAACATATATATTTGTAATAACAAAACATGATTGAAAAGAGTGTCCATGGATTTTCTTGCACATTCTTCTCCATAGAGAACGAAGCTTTGGAATGTGCAAGTAGCATCATTTTTTCTGACCCACTGACTTCTTGACATTTCAAAAGTGCCTGTAAATGGTTTATTTGAAATAAAATGCTTTGACTTTGACTTTGCTTATCTTGGGGACCCCGAACTTTGCGCAGGAGGCTGCGCACGAACGTTTTTTAGGAACCAAAGTCATGATTTTATTTGGTTTCATTATAATTACTTGACATTTTTTACATTATTGATATTTTCAACTAACTTTTAGAGGACTGTATTTATGTGATTTATTAACGGTTATTGATTTAAATGTATTATCATATGATTGAAATTAAACAATACCTAAGTATATTTTTACCTTTCTTATTATTTTTTTTACTGGAAGAAATTTTATTCGAAACTTATCTTCACTTGCAATTTAGCTTCACTTGTTTTTTTTTTTATTGACCGACATTTTGACAATTCAAAAGTGCCTGTAATTGGTCTATTTGAAATAAACGTTTCTGATTTCTGAAACAAGCAGCACTTTTGTGCTTTTCTATCTGTATATGTTCTTTTCGTTTTTAAGTTTTACATATACCTATAAATAACAAATAAAGTTTTAAAGGTCACCCAGTTCAGTCTTTGTTTCCTATATTTCTCAAGGATCACTAGGTGTTGTTATTATGTGACATTTTTTATTATCTACTATATAAAAATAAGTCGGGTTTTCCTTCCTGACGCTATAACTCCAGAACGCACGAACCGATTTCCACGGTTTTGCATTCGTTGGAAAGGTCTCGGGCTCCGTGAGGTTTATAGCAAAGAAAATTCAGGAAAAAAAATGGCTTCTTCTTTTAATCACCAAACGAAATGTTACATAAAACGAAGCCATCTGGTGGCGAAACGGAGTTCGCCGGGTTTGCTAGTTGTACATAAATTACTACTTGATTTTTTTTACATTGAATTTTCCCTGTTTTGACTTTAATTTGGAATTTGGATTATTATTTTGTTATTGGGTCTACAGTGGGTACCACTGGCAGCTTCAATGTGGCAGTCGGCTTACATCAAGGGTCGGCTCTTAGCCCTTACCTCTTCCTGATGATAATGGACGCTCTGACGTCGGACATACAGGAAGAGGCTCCCTGGTGTATGTTGTTTGCCGATGATATTGTGTTGGTTGCCGAGAGTGGCCTAGAAGTCCAGAACAGATTGGAGGTGTGGTGGCACAGACTGGAGAGTGTTGGCCTGAAATTGAGTAGAACCAAAACGGAATACTTGTTCTGCGATTTCGGCGGTCTCTCCAATCCAGTGCCTTTAGCTCTAGCTGGAACGCCCATACCGATCTGCTCTGACTTTCGGTACCTTGGGTCACTCATCCAAGGGGATGGTGAGGTAGACCGGGACGTAACACATCGGATCAACGCAGGATGGATGAAATGGAGACAGGTCACGGGAACAACTTGTGACCCACGGATGCCCCTCAAGTTGAAGGGTAAAATCTACAAGTCCGTGATAAGGCCTGTCATACTGTATGGATCAGAATGTTGGGCTGTGAAAAAGACGGATGAAAAAAGATTGCATGTAGCGGAGATGAGAATGTTAAGATGGATGTGTGGTGTGACGAGAATGGATAAAGTGAGAAATGAATATATTAGGGGAAGTTTGAAAGTGGCACCAGTGACTGAAAAGTTGAAAGGGAATCGTTTATCTTGGTATGGTCATGTGAAGAGGAGGGATGAAACGCATGTTACTAAAAGAGTTATGAGTTTACATGTGGATGGATGGAAAGGGAGAGGGAGACCAAAGAAAAGATGGATGGATTGTGTGAAGAGTGATATGAAAGAAAAGGAAGTTAGTGATAGCATGACGAGTAACAGGGCAGAGTGGAAGAAAAAAACGTGTTGCGCCGACCCCAAATAACACGGGATAAGGGCAGGAAGATGATGATGATATTGCGTATTATGCGACTTTGTTGATCTTTTTTTGAGACCAAATTTTTTGGACATTCGGAATTTATTGTATTGTTATTTAATATTCTATTTTTATTATATAATTATACATAAGTATTGTTAATTACTAGGATTTTGTTATATCTTTTTTTTCCACTATCATTTGCAATTGTTCTTTTTTAATGTTTATTTTTTTCATTTTATTTTTTACACAATTTTCCTTATTGTTGTGAAATAAATGACTTATGACTAGGTAACTAGGGAAACTAGTCTAGACTCAAAATTACTAAGCAGATAAAAATATTCTCAGTTAAGTTAATATAATTAATTAATAATCTTGTTCTATTCTTGGATACAAATATAACCTTTGGCTCGACTGAATTTAGGTACGTTTTATTTCTTAAATGTCAAGGACGCCTTTTGAATACCTATTACAATTTCACGAATTCAAATGAATACTGTGATTCATAATTAGTGATCATTTACTTGCTAATATGGGCAATGACATAAAGTGGCATAATATATAAAAAAATAAATTCGTGCATTATTTGGTAAATTCACCATGTTATCTAATAATATCAATAGTTTAATTTAAATTTTAACTGTTATGTATTATATGAGAATGTCAAGATATATCTGTAAATGAATGTCAAAGTAAATGCCAGAGTTGTAATATTAATAATTAAATTAGTGCCATAGTTACATCAATATGTCCTTACATCCTCCATTATATACCTAATCCTAAACACTATAGTAACATTTAAACTGCAAGAATCTTTTAATTTTTTTTTAATGCATCTATTGATAAAGTTTCTAGTATGGACTTTAGCAAATGATTGTATATACGCGGCGCCATATTGAAATCCTTTTGGGATATAAGGCTGTCTTGCTAGATTTGCAACAAATTTTGTCACTATGCCGCTATACAACGTGTTGGTTTTGATATCCCATAACTCAAAGTTTATATTCTACAAGGAAAAATAATACTAGAAGTCCTATAATATGTGGTCCAAAAATGCATGGGTTTGATATTATCATCAATCATAATTAATTTTAGTCAAAAATTTAACACCCGTATGACAAATCTTTACTTTTGTGACGTTGCCAGTCATCAATGAAGTCTAAGTAATTTGCAAATAAACAAAAGACATTACATATTTACGCTGTCATATTTCACGTAAGGGTGTTTTACATAAATTGTTGTCGACTCTTCGCGTGACCAGAGGGCTGGGCTTTTCTTCGGTCAACGAATTAGCATTGCCATCCAGCGTGGCAATGCTGCCAGCGTTCTGGGCACTTTTCCCATTGACATCGATGTGGACGAATTTTTTGATGCCCTATGATTTCTTTTTCTACCAGCTTGTACATAATATTATTTTCAATATATTTAAATATTTATTAATTTATAATATTTATTAGTTAAGACTTAAGATGTATATATAATATATTTAAATTAAACATGTTTTACATAAATAATCTTGAATTTATTGAATTATTTTGTATGGAGAATGAAAACAAAAAAAAAGATATTTAAAAAATGATACATATGCCAGTTCATTCCTTAATATGGTCTCATTCATACCCTAGAGATATGGGATATAAAAAAACACGTTGTATATTATTACATTACATTTTTGTTTGTTTTTGTACAGCTAGCAATTTCATAAATATAAACACACGGCAATGTTATTGCCGCATATTACACGTTATGCATAATTATTATTTTTTTCAATGATGGCAGCTATCTAGTGGTTGTTATTAAATATATCTAGTTTTAATACACCGCTTTTGTGTCTTGAATCATCATTAATTTCATCATTTCAGCCGAAAGACGTCCACTTTTGGACATAGGCCTCCCCCAAATGTCACCACATTGACCGGTCCTGTGCGTCTCGCATCCATCGGGTTCCCGCGACCCTCACCAGGTCATCGGTCCACCTTGAGGGAGGCCTTCCAACGCTGCGTCTTCCGGTACGCGGTCGCCATTCCAGAACCTTTCGTCCCCATCGACCATCTGTTCTGCGAGCAATGTGCCCTGCCTACTGCCACTTAAGTTTGGCGATTCTTTGGGCTATGTCTGTAACCTTGGTTCTCCTGCGGATATCTTCATTTCTGACGCGATCACGCAAGGAAACTACGAGCATAGCTCTTTCCATTGACCTTTGAGTGACTTTAATTAAGCCTTCTGATGAGGCCCATTTTAAGCGACCACATTTTGGAGCCATATGTCATCACTGGCAACATGCACTGGTCATAGACTTTGAGACACTGGTATATTGGACGAGAAGACACGGCGAAGCTTCCCGAACGCTGCCCAGCCGAGTCGGATTCGACGATTGACCTCTTTCTCGAAGTTAGACCTACCCAACTGGACCGTTTGTCCCAGGTAAACGTAGTCGTCCACAACTTCAAGTGTAGAGTCTCCAATCTTGATAGGAGTGGGTGCTACATAGATGTTTACCATGACTTTGGTTTTGTCCATGTTCATTTTAAGACCCACTCTTTCGGAAGCTTTAGTGAGGTCACCGAGCATTGTACTGAGCTCTTCTGTAGTCTCAGCCATGACTACTATGTCGTCGGCAAATCGAAGGTGAGTGATGTACTCGCCATTGACATTCATGCCTAGCCCTCTCCACTCCAGAACCTTGAAGACATCCTCCATTGCGGCCGTAAACAGTTTCGGAGAAATGACGTCTCCTTGCCTCACACTCCGCTGCAAGAGGATAGGTTTCAAGGTCTGGTCCTGAAGTCGGACTGACATGGTGGCGTTTTTGTATAAACACTTCAGCACTTCGATGTACCGATAGTCAATCTGGCACCGTTGGAGAGACTGCAGTACAGCCCAAGTCTCGATCGAATCAAAGGCTTTCTCATAGTCCACAAACGCTAGGCAGAGAGGCAGATTATACTCCTCGGTATTCTGTATGACCTGCCGTAGCGTATGTATGTGGTCTATGGTGCTGAAGCCTTTTCGGAATCCGGTTTGATCATGTTGAAAACTCTATTGTTTTTTAAATAAAATGTTACCTGTGTCAGTCAGTGTTAAAGTAGTTTTCTATAGGTGAAGGTATTTTCAAAATCAGTCCGTGAATTTTCGATATTATTCATTACTTTATTATTATTTCTTTCTTTGTCTTATTCACATATTATTAAAAAATTTAAATATTTCTTTAAAAAATAATAATTAAAAAATACAAAAAAAATATTATTATTATTGTATTACTAGCTGACCTGGCGAACTTTGTACCGTTATTATAGCCAAAGAATGTTGTGATACCTTTTAGCTGAACTGTCAAATGATAATGCCATCTACTGGCATTACTAGAACAGCATAATTCATTTTATAATGACATATAAATTAGAGATGGCGTTGTATTCGGATTTTCTTGTTTCGTGTTTTTTTTTTCTCACCATTTAATCCTTCCCTGGACTATCTCGAATATTTGGAGACCAAAATTAACGAAATCGGTCCAGCCGTTTTTGAGTTTTAGCGAGACTAACGAACAGCTATTTATATACATATATAGATAAAAGATTATAGTATAGTTAACGATGGTAAGATCATATTCTGGAGTATAAATTGAATTTTGCAGTGGGACTTGGTGTGCCAGCGAAAATTCCTCCGGAGTTTGGTTCAACCTGCAACGCAATCCGGTTTTCTCATCGGCTTTTTGGTGTTTGGAGTGATGGCTGATAGTTAAAAACGATAATCACAAGAACAACATTCGAAAAACATAATTAAAATTTCTGTAATTATTTTGTGATTGCAGGATCGGCAGAAAAACTCCGTTGATGATTGCAGTGACAGTTCAAGCAGTTGCAGGATTCATGGCAGCATTCATGCCGATATTTGAGTTGTTTTTACTGTTCAAGGTTATCACTGGCATCGCTACAGGTGGAAGTTTGAACACTTGTTTTACGATTAGTAAGTTAACTAGACATTTGAAATTGATTTGATAAATTGAACATTTAATAATATTGAAATCGCATTCCAGTGATAGAAATCGTAGGCGCTGAAATCCGATCAAAACTCGTCTATTTCTACCACATTCCCTACTTATTAGGATTCTTAAGTGTGCCAGGCATTTCGTATCTAACAAAGACTTGGGACGGATACTGGTTGTCGACCTCTGTTCCAGCTTTTCTTCTGCTATCCTATTACTGGTAATTTATGACTTATGATCGTCGTTCATTGATAGTTTAATCAATAATGCAAGTGAATACGATACTGATGGAAATGTATGTCCTTCCTAGGCTGATACCTGAGTCTCCACGTTGGTTGCTAGCAGTTGGAAAAGTTGAACAAGCACGGCAAGTATTGCTTCAAGCAGCCAGAAGGAACAAAATGTCTGAAGAAGAAGTAGCTATGGCAATAGACAGCTATGAAACGAAGTTATTGCCATCAGAGACCAAAAGTACTGAAGCTGATAGCAAAAAGAGAACTTACGGTATCATAGACTTGGTGCGTACACCTGTTTTGAGGTCAAGGACAATTTTGATTGCCATCAATTATTTCAGCGGTGGTATGACATTTTTTGGCGTTGCACAGTATGCTAGCCACATGAGTAAAAATGTTCGAACTAATCTCGCCGTTTCAGGTAAGTGTTCTTTATCGTTGTGACTTTTGAGTGCCAAGTGCGAGTTGTTTTATGTAATACTCGACATGTTTATGACGTTCTGTCGATTGGTCCGCTCAAAGCTTAAGAGCTTTTCCAATCAGAGAGACCAATCAGAGAGCCGAACAGGGTAAACTTTTCGATTATTATCTTTTTACTAAGATATGTGGCAGGCACAATTTAAATACTAGGAATAGAAATAAATTAGATCAAATTCGATTCAAATTGGCTAAAGTACATATCAGGTCACTCAGAAAGTTTTGCGAAAAAAAGTTTTTATGTATAAGGCACGGGCTACTTGTAATTATTTTGAAAACTTTGGCTATTTAAAAGTAAAAATACAATGGTTCGAATTTTGAATTTCCCTCCACATTTTTTCGAGAGCCTAATCAAATTATCGTATTTTATTTAAAAATGGATCTGCATGTCTACATATTATATGTGCATATTTGTTTGCACGGCAAACGCGTAAGTATTTTCGGTGAAGTATATTGTGTTTTACATCTCAATTTTTGTTCGCCTTTTGAACACGGCGTATTTACCAAGTTGTGTTTAAAAATAATATTAGTCCTAAGGTAACAGTATTGTCGCGCCATATTGTGACGAATTAGGGTTTACAAGAATAGTTTTATAAGAAACCTTTATAAAGAAATTAAGACTATAACAGCATTCGAGAGTCCACAATAATACCAAGTACACTTACTCTTAGAAGAAACCACTGTAGAACTAATTCACTTAAAATTGGCACATAAAGTTGACTTATACACCCCTATAAGGTCAAGTAACAAATGCAATGGTTCTAAGTGCATTTAGTTCTATAAATTACTATTACTATCGTATGACACTTATAGCGGATTTATAATTACTTCTTGTAAGCGATTATAAGTGTAACTTACTGGAACAAGTTTTCTCAAGTGTATTTAAACCTATGCAACACTTTTATAGGCCATATTAGCCTTTACTGAGCCTATAATTTCGTTCTATACACAACTATAAGTCAACTTATAAGAACAGGTTTACTATAAACCCAAACGAACTCCGTGTAACCTGTTACAAGCTTGGTAGTAAAACCTGGAACCACTAAGAGCGCGCTACAGGAGAACTTTGTTACTTGGGTTATCTACATTGTGCTCACTTATTAGAACCGACAAGAAATATGTACGCTTTGGAACGTGCAATTTAGCTTTATTTTTTTGACTGACCGACATTTTGAAAATTCGAACGTGCCTGTAAAAAGTCTATTTAAAATAAACGATTCTGATTTCTGATTTCAACTCGCACTTAGGCCTCAGACCATTGTTAACAATTTTCATGTTCTTATTTAAATAATTAATGTTCATTTTTTTTTCAGCTGCTTTTCAAATACCAGGACTGGTAATAGCATATTTCTTGATATCCCGTGTTTCTCGCTTGAAACTTATGATCGGTATGAATTTCCTGATAGGAATATGTCTATTGCTGGTCATCCCATTCTACAGCTATGACACTGTCAAACTGGTATTGGTAGCATTCGGATTGTCTTGTATGATGATCAAACTCGTTACAATCCATTTGTACACCGGGGAACTGTTTCCTACTGTTATCAGGAATGTTGCGCTTGCCGTTTGCAGTATTCTGTCTATAATAGGCAGCATTATTGCGCCGTTACTAATTGACTATGTAAGATATCAATTTTTGTTTTTCAATGGCGAAGTTAAGTGATAGTGGGCAGGGCATATCGCTTGTAGAACAGATGGAAGACGCAGCGTTGGTGAGAGTTACGGGAATGCGATGGCACAGGACCGATCGTTGTGGCGATACTTGGGGGAGGCCTATGTCCCGCCGTGGGCGTCTTTTACCTGAAATGATGATGATGATCAATGGAGAAGTTTCCATTATTATGAAAGAAGTTGTTGCTAGCGGCGTCACCTGCGTGATATTAGAGAATTATTGACATGGAACATACTTCCAGGATACAAAGCATCCTATGAACTATTCCAGCACATGGTCTACCCGAGTGCCACTTAGAAACTCATGCATTTTAATGATTTGTGGTGCGACGATCTATTTTAGGATAAATGACGTCACTCTCCAATGAGAGACTGCAATTGTTGTGCGTAAAGTTAAATAATTATTAATTTCTCAGTTATTTATTGATGGATTTCAAATATTTTTTCAGTCATTTATTAGTGTTGGACAGTCTTTAATTTTATTCCATTCTATTCTATTCTATTCTATTTTTTTTAATTCAATATCGTTAAATATGATATGATATGGTGTTGATATGACGTAGCGTTGGAAGGCCTCTCACAAGCTGGACCGATGACCTGGTGAGGGTCGCGGAAATCCGATGGGTGCGAGACGCACAGTACCGGTCATTGTGGCGACACTTGGGGGAGGTCAATGTTCAACAGTGGACGTCTTTCGGCAGAAGTGATGATGATGATGATGAAATATGATATGTATTAACAAGATCATAAAACATTTCTATTACCTTCTTGTGTAGTTAATTAACTTTTTTCCAGGTCAATGATATAGTCTATTGGATAGTACCACTTGTCTTCGGCTTAGTTCCAATTTTATCAGCTATTCTCCTCTTTTGGTTACCAGAAACAAAAGACTGCAAACTACCAGACAGTATCGAAGATGCTGAAAACTTATGAAGTATCCAAGTAAGTGTAATTATGTAATATTACTCGTAACATAGTAAGTACATCAGAGCCCCTTCCACGAGCTCTTCGGTCCATTTGACGACCTAAACTGAATTGTTACAGAGATAGGGCTATACAATATTAGTTTTATTTCACAAAATATTATTTATACAAAATTTCATAACTGCATCATGAAAAATCAAAAAGTTGCGTAGCTTGTTAAGTTACCTGGTTGTCCGCACAAATACATGGTCACCAGGCCAGGTTTTGCCAGCTGTGCGCTGGCGCCTAATAACCGCTATGACCTACCGTGACCTGTGTTGTACTTGGTATCGGTGGTGTCCAACTTGTGGCCTTATATTTTTGGGACAGAACATAACATGGTGTAAAAATTATTGGAATCGAATCAGTTACGTCTATTGATTTTGAACAAATTATATTCAGGTTTCGCATATATTAAAAATAATATTGTTATAGGGTGTATCCAATCCCTCTTTCTCATTTGCACGCTTGACATTAGAATGTCAAGCGACGTGTTAGGACATGTCGTGGTAAGGCCCCAGTTTAACTTCAGAAAATCGTTTAATCGTCAGACACTTCTTGACTGTTCAGCATTATGAGTTTAATTTTATTTTCGTTTGTTTTGTTTCAGAAATTGACGAATACAATAAAGAGTAGCTATGATTGGATCGGGTCCAATCTTTTTCTGAAAACAGCATCAAAATTGGTTATAAAATGAAGCAGCTAATTAGTATTTGAAATATTTGTATCAGGAATAGTGGGTGCGTGGTAGGGACATCTTCCTATCTCTTTTCTATATATGTAACCTTATGGGTGTGACGTTATATTATAGTTGGTGAATCCTTTCTAACCGACTTCAAAAAGAATATGTTCGGTTGTATTTTTTTAAAAGTATGTTCACCGATTTGAAAGTCAATTGGTGGCCCATTTTGTTTTTTTTTTATTTTGATTGAAAGATTATACTCCCGAATTGGTCCCATAGATTTTTTTTTTTTTTTTTAAACTTCATGTACAGTAGTGGTACATATGCAACAAGGCATTCTCTACCAGTCAACCTTTGGGTTAAAAAAGACAACACTGTGGTAGGCTTGCACAATAAACAAATAATAGATACTTCAAAGAGAAGAAATAAAATATAAAATAAATTATTTATAATAATAAAATACATATATATGCTAAAATTATAAACTATTAAATACTATGAAAAATATCAAATCATTACGAGAACTTAATAATCATTCTGACGAAGACTAAACTAAAGTTGAGAGGACTTCAAGTGGTAGTTCCTTATTTTACGCTTAAAGGAAAATTAACTTTCAGCTTTTTGAATATTGTTATGATCTGATGATGAACTTTGAGGATATGGAACGGAACTCCTCTTAGAATCATAGCAGAGCTATTTTTTTTTTTTTGCATATACGTGTAGTTGATGACTGACTGAAGAAAGAGAGGGTACATCGAAGTGATATGATGATGAAGCCGGAAAGTATAGCCACCTAAACACTGTAATATATATCAATATATCCTACCCATATACTTAATTATTAGTATTATGATGAAATGCACTCTAGCTATAACGTACCATCGAACTGATCTGATGATGGAGTCGAAAGGTAAAAGATAAGCAGGGAAGCTCTGTAAAATAATGATGTATCCTAGTCGTGTTTGGGCTTATTAGAATTGTCATGAGATATCTGGTTATAAGGTACCATCGAGCTGATCTGATGATGGAAGGTAGACACGGAAACTCTGTAATAAAATAATGTATCTTAGCCGTGGCTTGGCTTATTTTATTGGAATTATCATACAATACAATTAAGTACTCCGGATATAAGTGGTTTAATTAATAATTTCTATAGGTATCTTACTATTGAACTTGCACACTTAAGTTTGTGAGTTTGAGTTTCCTTGTGAGATCACATAAAGAATGAAGATATCCGCAGGAGAAACAAGGTCGCCGAAATAGCCCGAAGAATCGCCAAACTAAAGTGGTAATGGGCGCATTGCTCGTACAACGGATGGTCGATGGGGCCGAAAGGTTTTAGAATGGCGACCGCGCACCGGAAAACGCAGAGTTGGAAGGCCTCCCACAAGGTGGACCGACGACCTGGTGAGAGTCGCGGGAGTGCGGTGGATGCAAAACGCACAGGATCGGTCGTTGTGGCGACGCTTGGAAACTGTCTGACACTTATGATACTACTTTAAATTAATATTCTACAAAACATATATAAAAATCACCCATAAAAATTTAGTTAAGTAACTCGTTATTTTTAGTTCCCTTTCCCACCTGGTACCTGCTCAGGGGCCCCAAGGAGGAGCTCCACAAGCACACAGATATTCAAAGTAATAACATTAAACACATACATACATATAAACTTTCGCTTTATAATATTAGTGTGATCCTACGTCAGCAAGAACTTGGTAACTAGACTAATACTCAATTCTAATTATATATAGAAATTATGAGTAGTTGCAGGTATTATGAGCAGGAACATTATGTCTTGCTGGAATTATCTATTCCGGGGTATTCATAATCCACGGTATTGAAAGGTAAAATTGTTGAGACGTATGTGAGCAATGCAACAGTTTTAGAAACAAAACGAAACTGAATGCGTCACACATACTGTGCGTAACCGTCTAAAAATATCTAATGTATAATCATAATATTTAGGTGAACAGGTAAATTTTAGAGAAAAACAAAGTTTAATAAAAAAAAAATCGTATAATATGTTTTTAATGCATAAAATAGAAACGAAATACAATTATAAGCAGTCTCTTAAATTTAGCAGTCTGTAACTTCTTATTACTTCTTAGTTTCATCCACCACATCTTTTCTTACAGGTCCAGTATGGGTTATAGGAACTGCTCTTTCGCCTTTAGCTACTTCAACCTTAGGAGCTACAACAGTCAAGATCCCATCTGACGAAAGTCTAGACTCCACCGTATCAGGGTTACTTTCTTCCGGCAATTTGAATCTTCTAATAAACTTCCTGGAGACGAAACCATGTTCATCTTGCTTCTCTTCATGCTGACCTTCAACTACGATAAAACCATTACTGATTTTAACAGTAATTTCATCTGGAGAAAAATGCTGTACGTCAACGTTGATCTGCCATTTGTCTTTATCAACCTTGATTGAAGATCCAGAGCTTTTCGGCCACCAGGGTTGAACTCCAGCGATGATCGGGCTGATAGGGTTGACTGAAGCCGACATCAGGTCATCAGGTGTCACTGTCAACCCGAAATTCTGGTCGAGGAGACGCCTCGGCCATCTTGGAAGGTCGTAATCGAAGAAGTATGGTCGGAGAGACATTTTGTGTGTTATCTTTAGCGCGTTTCCTTTTGATCTACGGGAATACGTGCGGGACGCGTTTATATATGTGCGTGCGCTGATTCATGGATCTGGCATCGGTCTCGGGAGTATTTAGAACGAGAAAGTTCCCGATGCATTCGATAAATAAAATAGATAATACAGATACGTATGGACTTATCTCGGTAGCTGGCGGTACTAGCATTTATACCGACTCTCGATTGTAATTAATTTTAGAAGTCTTATCACTTTTTAAATTAGTTCTAGATAACTTCCAAAATCAAATGCTTTGTTTTCAAAGTCGAAGACCTTTAGAACTTTAATAGTCGTACCAAAAAAATTGTCGATAATTGTGTGTTGACAAATATCTCTGTATGTTACTATGTACATAACAAATATTTGCATGCTAATACTTAGCGAAACATGTTTGCTCTTAATTGTTCTCCTTTACCATCTCGTACACCGTGTTTTAGCAAATAAATATATTATTATTATTATTTTTCCTTTTCAGCGAAAAGTTCATGAATATTCTAGTTTGTTTATTAAAATTTTATGTTCTAGTAAGAAACACTGTACAAATGCCTTGGACTGTTTCTGCCAGTCGACCTTAGGGTGGTTTATACATATTATGAAATTATTATTTTTTGTAGTTCATTCATTTGGAGATACTGCTTTTTCGTTTTTTTTTTTGTAATATTCCTTCTAAGAAATTTTTGCCGCCAATTACTAAAACAGCAAAAACATACATATATTTGGCAATTAGATATTTATTTATATACTAGTTGAATCGCCAGACGTCAATTTGTCAAAAGCTTTTGTAATCGACAACTCCACCTTCGATCACATCATCACATTAGGTGTTGCGACTCGAGATGGCACTGCACAAGTCCGAGGCCATGTGTCTTCATGGTCCTCGGAACGCGCCGCCACCAGGTTCCCAAAAAACGGTGGGGTTCGCACCTAAGTACCTGGGACTCGTCCTCGACAGTCGGTGGAACTTCGTGGAGCACTTTCGACGACTGACTCCAAAACTGGAACGGACCGGGTCTGCCCTCAAGCGGATTCTGCTTAACCTCGGGGGACCAGACGCCTCCTGCCGGAGGCTTTACGCGGGAATCGTTAGGTCCATGGCCCTTTACGGGGCGCCGGTGTGGGCGCCGTCGCTGCAAAAGCGACCAGCGGTTAACATTGATAAATAAAAACCAAAATCTATTTATTTTACACACTGCCTGTGGACTAGCAGGTACTCTATACAATCCTTAGGAATTGTATATATTACCTAGCTAAAATATGTAATGGACAATAATATTTATAATATTTCATACATTGCCTGGACGCCCCAGGTATTTTTTACATTGCCTAGGTATTGTATAGAATACCTGAATTATAGAGATTGCCGGTAATAGATATAGATAGATAGATTCACATAAGTTGACAAACTAGTGGTACAAGGTGAACAGTATCTAAACCAGAATTGGCTATATTTATGTTAACTTGTTCATTTCAAATGCGAAAATACAGGCTATACGCTTAACTAGTAGGCCATAATTGCAGAGCCAGTGTAATATTTTCTTGGTGACTACGAGAATCGCGAGATTTTTTAGAAAGTGTTACCAGGGCCCTAGAACACAAGGGGGCAACTAACGGAACACGGGAGGGTTTTAGTCGGTAAAGTTGTCAAAAAATAAAAGGCAAGTTTTGACATCTGTCAAAACGAATACTTAAATACGCAAAAAGAATACTCGCAATATATTTCATCATATAAATTAACGCGCCAAAAAATATTATGTATTTCTTTTAAATACTTTATGTAATGAATTATTATTTTATTGTTTCTCTGTTTCGTTCCAAGTTCCATTCTAGGGTATTTCTCAAATGTCAAAACCGACTTTTTATTTTTTAACGAGTTTAAAAGTATAATCCTGCCTCCCCTTTAATGATTTCCCAAAAAAAGATCCCACTTTAGTAAAATCACGTAATTTAAAGTAAGGAGGGCAAAATACCCACATAACTTGACTCTGATTCTTAGCGTCTGACATGGAAAATGATGGAAAGGGCTACGCTCGAAGAATCGCCAAACTGTAGTGGAAGTGAGCAGAGCACATTGTTTGCAGAACAGATTGTTGATGGGGCTGCAAGGTTCTGGAGTGACCGATGACCTGGAGAGGATCACGGAAATCCGACGGATGCGAAACACATAGGACGCGTCGTTGTGGCGACCTTTGGGGGAGGTCTATGTCCAACAGTGGACTTCTTTCGGCTGAAATGATGATAAAGAGCTTCTTGACATACTCGTACCTCTATCAATTGTTGTCAAAACCATAGGATACAACCGTTAAAACCACGTCTATGACCTGTACCATGTCGTTTAAAGTAAGATTGTTTCATTCTTATTTCCAGAGTGGGTAAGAGATGGCGCTAGACAACCTGTATAGCTCTGTCTCTTAACCACAATGAAATAAGAATGAAACAATCTTACTTTGAACGTCATGGTAACCCCGTAGATCTGTTGCACATCACAGTAAACATAATCTGAGGTGTGCCATAATAAGTCTCCGTTTACCGAAACTTGCCAGAAAATGCTAGAGAGGATTGTTCATTCATTTCTTTGACGTCATTATTTTGATTCGTAAACAAGTTTGTTATGTTTTGTATTTACTGTAATGAGTGCCGATCTATATTTGATCAACGCCTACGAAAAACAACGGTTGAAATATTCTCGGAGTCGTTTCACTATGATATTTTTAGATCTGTAGTTCGCGTTGTGACCGATAGATGTCTCTTCAAGTAACTGAATCGACTCCTGTCTGGGTTTCGCGATTAGCAAAATAATTCCCGTGGTGCGGGAACGCAAAGGGCAACTGAAGGAACTTAGGTGGGTTTTAGTCAGTAAAAGTCTTCGAACTACTCGCTTTAGCGAACGAAAGAAGTTATTTGATATTTTCCCATTCCCAGACCATACAAATTGGTCACTTCATGTCCTGACATGGCCAATTAAGACTGGCTAGATCGTTTAAACGTAAACATTTGATGATATGTCGATCCTCGTTTGGCAATATCATTGATGTAGGATTTTTATGATAGCAAAAAGTCTAAAGAAAGTACGCCAAACGAGGATTGAAATGAAAAGCACGCCTGGAGCACTACGTACCGTTGACGAGTCGGGCTTGGTCCGGACGGTTACCGAACGGCTGGACGGCGAGCTACCCGTTGCTCGTCGTCTGCAAGCCCGCGCCTACGGTGGCTGGTAGTCGTAGTTGGAGTCGAGGTCTCGGCGGCTTTGGCGTAAGGAAGTCCGTTCCGTCTCACGTGCGGCCATCTCCTTCACTAGCATTGCAAATCACTACTCCGCAGAAGGAGGCCACCACCTGCTATTGTTCCTCGCTCCGGACCATGGCCTGAACCAGGGCTTGACGTTGTAAGTGCTGTAACCTATGTTTATATTATGTTCTCACTTCTGGGAAATAGCCCTCCTTTCTGTGAAGAGAACTGCCCCCTTGGCCAAGTTACGTTTCGATTCTATTTCGTCGAACGCTTCGAGTAGGCCACGCCTCCGATTTCTGTGTTCTGACCACGTGATTGAGGGGTTACCACCAAGTGGTTTAATTCTCTTTGGTAACCAAAGAGAATTGCGGGTTGGTGGATTTCACATGTCTCCGCATTTTTGGTGTTAGCAAATACATATTTGATAGGCTTGTATTTGCAACTTAAAAACACTAAAAAGTCCCACTTCATTGTAAATTCAAAATAAATGTGATTGAATTCAAAGCCAAATAAATATAAGCAATTTTAATTTTATATTTTTATTCTGTTCTTCATTTGCTGACAATGATAACAATTAAGACAAATGGTACCTGACTTAAACTACTGCAATTGTTATAAAATTGAAGTTAAAAAGATTACTTCTTTGGTGTTGTGTCATCCTTGGGTCTAACTTTCGGATAGTTAGCACACGGATTGACATATACTTGCGGTTCCTCAGGTGGAGGCCCTATCATCACTTCCTTCTTTTTCGCATTGACATCGGGTCCATAAGAAATAGGTACCATCACTACTTGGGCAGGAGTAGCCGTATCTTTGAACGACCTTTGCGCTTCTACTGTTAACATCCCACTTGGGTCAATTGTACATTTTATCGTCGAAGGAACACAGCCGTCAGGCAATTTGAATTTCCTTATAAATTGTCTCAAAACATATCCCTGTTGTGTGTCTTTCTCTTGTTTCCCTTCAATGATCACGTATTCTGGGTGTGCCTTCACACGAATTTCGTCTTTGTTGAAATGGTGTACGTCTACGGATAGCTGAAATTTTTCTTTGCCAATTTTGATGCTGGGTCTCAAACTTCTTGTGTTCTTGGAGGAGAACAGTTTCGGCTGCAAGCAGGCACGCAAAGCAGGCCGTAGGAACATTATCTTGTAAATTTAAGCTGCCTTTGAATCATTGTTTTGTAGTTGTGTGAATTTATTTCATTGCTGTGTCGATTTTTGATTTGATTTTATATATTTGGCTTCTTAATTTTGATTGACTGACAAATTGTCAATTTGATTAATTATAATTTGATCGGAAACGCGGAGGCTTTGAAAAAGTCTAATATGGAAATGATAGTGAAGGTTAAGATTTCGGTAGCTACATCTTAATATATAATTCTACTGTACATGTGTTTGTTACCTAACTTCTCCTAAACGGCTTGATCGGTTGTTTGGATGAAATTTTGTATGTATATTTGAGTGAATGGATAGTTTGAAAATACAATTAATCCCAATAGGTGGTGCTGCAATTGGGTTCTTATTTTTATATGCTGACAAATTCCCAGCTTTTGGGCAGGACATCATAATATATTCTGCCGGAACCGCTAGTCTATTATAAAAACACAGGGGGAACAATCGCTTTCATATTTGATCGTTACTTAATTAGTAACTCGAAAAAAATGTCGGTTCTTATACCTCAGTAAGTTTCGAGGGAATCGACTTCGTAGATTGGGATTAATTTTTCATGCTTTTTTTTTTAAATCAAGGTTTTGACAAAAATCGCGAATAGATCGTAAAATAAAACGGCTAAGCGATCAACGACTAAATACTGATGTAGTATTGGTATACCCTAATATTAATCAAAATATCACGCGAATTCCAAACTATTTGATTACATTTGTTTCTTTCTTCTTTCTTTCTAGGACGTGGGTTTGGCCTTTCAGAAGTCGACTCATGGCCCCAGTAGGCTTCGGCCCTGTTGGCCCCTACGGTTTTGTTGATATCTCTTTGAGGATTTACGTGATGCTCCGTCACATATGTGGCAATAAATTCTTGTTTGGTTATACATAATTGTACCTAGGGTACAATACATTAGATATTAAAGAAAATTGAACTTTCTGAATAGATTTTGAGTTACTTCAAGACCAAATTAGTGTTTTTCATATCTGCTTGTTAATTTTTGTTAATTATCTTTCATATCTGCAGAGTCCCAGTATTCCCTAATTGCCAAATACAAATAGTACCTACCCACAAATAAACTTTGTACTCGTATTTACCTATTTATGCCAGTCAGTCCAAAAAAGGCCCTAGCAATTCATCATTTAATTTTATAATGTAATAAACAAACGTAATTTTTCTAAATATTTTACCTAATTTGAAATTAGATTGATGTGATGAAAATCTTTTATCCATCAATTTATTAGTTTTGTGAAATTTCATAGTACCCACGAAATAATAAAAACTTAAGCACCTATATAGTAACAACTAACAACTCGAGAATACTAGCGTTTATTTGCCAAAAGCGATTGGCGATAATGGTCCAGACAATAATCTAGATTTTAGGCAGCCATGGTGTGTCTGGGTGACTTTTCATTGAACCGCAGTAACTATTAGAACTTCAGCAGTGTAAAACAATATTGATCCAGGATTAGAGAAGAAAACTAGTCCTACCTGCAACTACCAAATATGAATCATAATTATGGTTAGTTGCAGGTAGGACTAGTTTGCATAATTAGAGATCCTTTAAGGGGCTATTACACCACTCGATATTCAGACAGTTTTAGTCTATGATTCGACATATAGCGTAGTGTAATAAGGGTCAGACTGTCATACTCGGAACAAAACAAGACAGTCTGAATATCGTGTGCTGAATATCGCGTAGTGTAATAGACTCTTTACGTGCACGTTCCTTATTTCATGAGGTAAAGGAACTCTAATTATGTAGGTACCTAAATTATTGTTAAGCACAAAAAGGTCCGCCGGGATTCCGATCCCGATTTCCGGCCACCGTAGGCATGGGCTTGCGGACGGCGAGCAAAGGGTAGCCCGCCGTCCGACCGCCCGGTAACCGTCCGGACCAAGCCTAAGACGTCGACGGCGCGTATTGTTCCACGCGCGCCTCAAGATGTGAGCAAAGCGTAGGGGCCCAGCAGAGTTGAAGGCAACGAAGGAACAGGAGTGGGTTTTTAGTCAGTAAAAGTCTGATACTATCTCCCGCTCCGCCCAAGGGCGTGATTTATCATAAGGTTGATTTTCCCATAAAAAAAAAAACACTTGTATTTGAAAACACTTGAAAACAATTGAACTCCTATTGTGAGATTCTTGTGTAGCGTGTAGAATTATTGGGTGTGTACCTACCTACCTAATTATTGATAAAACTCATCCTGAGTTTTCTTACTTAGGTTCGTGTGGAGATAGAAAATAAAATACGGCATTACAAATAAATAAAGCGAATTATTTATTCAAAACTTAAACTAAATAGGTACAAAACAAATCAGTCTCAAACAATATACTTTGGAATTGTAATAAGTAAGTTATTAAGAAAGCCTACAAGACTAAGAGATCATTTCACACTTCACTTGTCTTCAGTACCGTTGCTCTGATCCTTGATTTCTTTGCGAACGGGTCCAGTTTGCGAGATGGGTACCTTCCTCTCTCCCTTGATGGCTTCGGGAACTTTCCGGGGCGCTGTGATCGTGAGCACGCCATCGGATGAGAGGCGCGATTCCACGGACTCTGGGAGTGCGCCCTCCGGTAGCGCGTACCGCCGCACGAACTGCCGGCTGATGTAGCCGTGGTCGTCCTTCTTCTCCTCGTGTTTACCTTCCACCACAATAAAACCATCAGCCGTCTTCACCGAGATCTCTTCAGGGGCGAAGTGCTGGACGTCTAGGTTCACTTGAAACTTGTCCTTGTCGCTTTTGATGCTGGATCCCATGTCACGGTTCAGTGCAGCCAGTTGTCGCCAGGGTCTGTAGTAGTCTTCGGAGAGTAGAGGTGCAGCCACAGCAGTTAGAAGGTCGTCCGGTGTTAGGGCCAGCCCGAAGTCTTGATCATAAAGTCGGCTTGGCCAAACGGGGCTGTGATGGTGCAGGTGGCGAGAAGGACGTTCGTAGCCGAGTACGAATGGAAGCAGAGACATTTTTACTGGGTATTTTTCGACGGTTGAATGTATAGAAGTGAGTACTCGCTTCGAGAGCTTGTTAACGCTTCGATCGCTTGAGAATGAATATCATGCCGGCCGGTAAGCGCGCGTCATATTTATACCCATGACAGAGCGCCACCTAGTGACGAGTGGATTTACTAGAAAATTCTCGAACGTGCTCGTATGTACGGCGCTCGATAAAGCACACATAAACAAATTGTTACCCACACATTGAATTTAATTGAGTACAGCGCCATCTAGCGGCGAGTAGCTCGTTCGAGAATAGTCGTGTGGTGCGGTTATCGGTCAATACAGATAGCAATACACAAACAAGTTTGACGCACACATAGACAAATTTTATGTGCATATTTACGATGGTTGCTAAGTAACAGATTTCCCGAATTTTCCTGAAGTTTAATGGTACTTTCGTAATAATTTTATTGTTAGTCACAACGCGAATAGTCTGTTTACATGTAATGAGACATGATTGATGTAGATATTTCGGTAGTAGATCTACCTTAACTATTGTTTATTTACCAGTAGGTAGGTAGGTAACCATGTAAATCGTACTTATGCCTATGATGATGAACATGCATCACTTTACTTAGGTCATGTCTTCTTTTTTTGGTCATCTTAGGTCATATCTTAGTTTCTGATTGTCAGGATTGTACCTAGGTAGATTAGTTAGGCTCAATTAATGCTAAGTAGGCATTTACCTATTGGTTAAGCTAGATTTTAGAATGATCTAATTTATAGGTACAGCGATAGATAACTACAACTTAAGATGTAAGCGAAGATGTAATTCTTAGATTACTTTCTATTACGACTCACTTTTTATTATAATTATTTATATTGTACTTTTGAGTACAATATTGACTGGTCTACTATAATATGAAATACAATTTTGTTTTTTAAAAAAGTAACCATGGAGTGTCTTGCCGGTTCTTCTCCATAGGAAACGACCAATTTGAAACCGTGCACTAGATTTTGACGATTATGTGAAATAAAACTTTTTTTTTAATGAAAATAAAAAGAAGTAATTGTTGTATAGCATCTTTTATAAAATAGAATGGAACCAAAGAAAGAAAAAACCAATTAAATAAACTTGAATAATTTAGCGCAACAAGTAGGACCAAACCATAGGTGTTATGAACCATAGGCAATACCATAGGGGTTTCGTTATATTTATTTTGAATTCGATACGTATCTAGAAAAATTTGTAGGGGTAGGTAGGTAGTAGCAAAATTCCATCACAACTAGATTTCCAGTTGCATCTTAGTAAAGTTTCTTATATTAAAATTTTAAATTGAGCATGTTTGTCTTTTAATGTTTATTTTCAAAGTGATTATATGTAAATGTACATAACTATGAAACTGTATAAAAAAAAATAGCAGACCAGACTTTTTTTTTTTTTTTTTATTGGGTGGGAAAATCATCCTAATGACATCCCCGCTCTTGGGCGGAGCGAGAGATAGTGTCAGACTCTTACTGACTAAAAACCCACTCCTGTTCCTTCGTTGCCTTCGTCCCAGGGCCCCGGGTTCCGCTTTCACACTACCCGTGGAGCCCAGACTTTTTATCTTGATTCACTCAGAATAGCTGAAATGATAAATTATAGTTATTTTTCAAATAAGTTTATAAAAAACACTTGCACGTAAATTTTTCCTCAATTTAAACTAGATGAGTCCGGTGTTTTCTAGCTGACTACCTTGAGAAGAAACACGAAAATAAACTCAGATGTCAAATAGTTAAGATATACTAATTTAGTCTATTGTTGGTAGTAATTTTTTAACATAACATGTAGGTATTCCAGGTGAGTATATGTTAAAAATATCGCCTGATGTATTCTAATTCTTTATTGTACACAAAAAGAAACTGAATGTAGTATACTACACAGTGATTTGACAATTCATGTACAAATGGGAGCTATTGAGTTAAATAATGAATTTTACAGCGTGTACTTTATACATTTTTATGGTTTTTAAAGTCAAAAATGTAAAAATACTAGTACAAGTTTTTAAATACTAAATCTTATTTGGTAACAATGTATAAATAGATATAAAAACCCCCACTCGGTTGCATTTTGGCTGTAGACTAGTCTAATGGGAATGTTAAATTTTGAGTTACCTACGTACACCAGAATTTTAGACCGACTTAGGACTCAGACAGACCTACGCACATGCCCATCATGAACTGAGCGCGGAAATCAGACCTGAAAGTTTTTTTGTGGTTGGAAATCATTCCATGATTTCTTTCACAACCGTTGGGCGTGTCACAGACTAAAATCACACATATTCTTCTTTGCCCTTTGTGTTCGAGGACCACGAGTTTCCCTTTCAGAAACCAATAAGCCCATAGCCCAAAGAAACCCAAAGATAAGGCTCCAACATGAAATGCAATGTTCTTACATAATAAAATTATTGATCGTAGTCTCCCAGTTTCTGTCCCCAACCCACTGTCGAGAACTTATTTCAGGCGTTCAGTGACCTGTAACATTCCTATTATTAGGTTGAAATATTGATTAAAATACGGGATAATTAGGTACAGAGTAGTCTTGTAAAATAGCGCCTAAAATTTTTTCGTTGTTCTCACACATTGATATAATAGGAGCGACAAGAAATATATAACCAAGATACTTTTAATGCAAAACATTATTTAAAAAAGAGTATATATACAGTATATTGTTCCTTTTTTTCTATAAAGTGACTTCTTGACAATTCAAAAGTGCCTGTAAATGGTTTATTTGAAATAAATGATTTGATTCTTGTTTCTTCGTAGCCATTTTTCTGAGCTATATATTAATTCCTTGAGAAGCGGTGAAGGCCCAATGATAGCATCTTGTATAATAGAAGAGTCCACTAACTGCTTGTCGATTTAATAGGAAGTTAGAATATAATACACCGTATACCAAAATAGTAATACAGATCCCTTAAAATATTGCCATAGTACATCGTGGATTCATACCCAGTCAGGCGTTTTACTTCACCACTACTCTCAAAACGGTGAGGAAAAGTTCATGAGGAAGCACCGCATGCTCTAGAACCAACTATTCGAAGACGTGACATCCTGATGGGTTGGTACCCGCACTGTGCCTCCGTGGTGGATTACCAAAGTGGATTATGGCCTATTCCCTATCATAGAGAGGTGGTCTGAATCCCAGGAGTGGACTTATGAGGCTGATTATACTTGTGTTTTTCATATTCATTCAAAATCTAGATCAATAATCCCAATTTAGATTAGGTATCTAATAATTGGTTACTGATTAAGTATTTTGAGTTGAGAACATCTCAAACCCTACTTTAATGCTAAATTTTGATAAGTTTTAAGGCTAAAATATAGTTTGAAAAATATTCAACTTCAAATGATTAAATCAGAAATCGGAGGTAAAAGATAAATAGTGAGATTACTCAATTGAAACTTGGGCTCGTTCCCGTTCTAGAAACCACATCGAAGATAATTTTACTATAGACCGTTTAGTAAATTACTAACTAAACACAAAAAAAATGTGGTTAATTGTAGAAAATAAGCACATTATTACCTATAAGATTATTATCTACCTACTGCAATCACTAAGTAAGTATACTTTTCTAGATAATTTCTCCACATATGCCTATCTAATTTATTTGTCTTGTATTCTTTGCGTGTTGTGAACAATACTGCTTGGAATGTACTCGAGTAATTTAATTAATTATCTACGTATTTACTAGAATCATCGCTCACGTAAAACGGTAATAGTATGAATTTATCCCAAGGAAACGTATTCTCTTACAAAGACATTGGAGTTTTTATCTTATATCCTTTTCTGAGTTAATATTTATCAGAAATAAGAAACGTTTATTTCAAATAGACCAATTACAGGCACTTTGGAACTGTCAAAATGTCGGTCAGTCAAAATAAAACAAGTGATGCTAAATTGCACGTTCCAAAGCGTAAATCTCTATGGAGAAGAACGTGCAAGAAACTCCATGGACATTCTTCTAAGTACCTAACAAGATTCACGAAAATGAGTCCACAGAGAAACACATTGTCATTTTTAATACTAATTTATAATTCCAATACCTAAATACAAAGTTAGTATGATTATCGTAAACACCAGAATAATAATTTATCCAATTCCAAAGCCATAATTATAATTTAACCCAAAATAGTAACATCGCAAAGCTATAACAGAAAACAATAATATCATAAATAATTAATGGAAATCCTTGCTTGTTATCAATTTTCTTTATGAAAGGATGAAGCTGGTAAGCGAGGTAGAAAATCAATAAGCGTTCCCTACTGCGTAGGACGTGACTCAGCGAAATCTATCGCATTATTTTATGCTATGTAAGTATATGAGAATTTATGTGAATACTAATCACTACACACAATAAACCTATCTATCTGTTTTTCATTTCTATAAACATTTTTAGTTTCCTTCCTAAACTAAGAATAAGTTTAGCCAATTCTCTAAATATCTATAGGTACCCAATACAAATAATTTATCGGCATGGATCCAACAAATTTAAGTTAGTTTATGATAAGTTTTTTATTTCTTTTAACCATAAACACGAATGCAAAGGTAAATAAAAACGAATTCAGATATAAAATTAATTATTTATTATCATGATCGCTCACTGAAACAAATGAATCTTTTCTAGAAAAAAAAAAATAAGAACTCGATCACATTCCACATTCAAACAGTTGTTGTTATTAATAACAAATCATCAAAATGTAGGTAAATATTTTTCGTTAACAGCTGTGTACGTGACGTCCTTGAACATGACCTACCTAACTCTTATTCTATAGAACATAGAATATTCTGGAACATTATAGCGAATGTTTGGCGACGGAGAAGCGAGCCCCCGATTTTCTCGACGATTCTCGTCGGTCAATACCCCGATAAGGACGAGCAGGGCTGCCCAACGCGCGGGTCATTCTTTTATAGTTTGATAAATGGTTTTCTCAAACGATTGATTGGTCTGACAATTTTAAATTCATTTAACTAAAGGATTTTTAAAGTTGTTTTGCTTTTTTTTTTGTTAAAACAAGACACATGTTTATTACAGAGCTGATTTATTTTCGTGATTTCAGGGTTAGGCAGATTGCATAAGTTATTTACAATGATTAACGAACCGACTCCTTTTTTAGGGCTCTGTACTCAAAGGGTAAAAACAGGAACACAAACTTCTATTACTAAGTACTCCACTGTCCGTCTGTCTGTTACCAGGCTATATCTCATGATCCAAGATAGCTAGACAGGTAATTTTCACAGACGATGTATTTATTTTGCTGCTATAACAACAACAGATTTTTTTTATGTTTTTTTTTATTATGAATATTTTAATTTTATATAAAAAAAGAATAAAATAAATATTTAAGTGGATACAACAAAGATGTTTTTTTTTGCCGTTTTGCTCGCAGTTAATAAGGCTAATAAGTAGACACTTGAAATATTCACAGAATCTTGGAACCCTAATACCGGTACGGAATCCTTCGTGCGCGAGTCCACAAAGACGAACTAGTTTGGGAATTAAAATACCTTGTTAAATAATCATTAAAATTATTCTTAAATAATATAAATCAATGTAGCTAGTTTCTGCCGGCGGCTTCGCTGGTATGAAAGTCGAAGGTTATCCTATTATGTTCTTTGAGAATAAAAAAAAATCATGTCTTGGTCCTATTTCACGACAGACACACACCACCTACCCGTGGTATACTTATAGCAATAAGTAATCGTTCTTTCCCTTGATATCAATATTTTTTTTCTGCCGAATTGATAGGTATATATTATATTCAATTTCATGAGAATCGGTTCAGTGGTTTAGGCGTGAAAAACCTTTACACCTTTTTTTTACCTTTTTCCTATTACCTAATAAATAAACAAAATTTTGCTTTTATAATATTAGTTAGGAATATTGAACTTTTACCCTGCCAAAAATAAACACTCAATCTTTCGACCCACAGCGTTAAGCGCCCCTGCAATTTGTACTCAGCAGCTGACTAATGTTATGTTTCGAGAATTTTCTACTTGATACGAGATGGCGCTGTAACCAATATATAAACGCGGCCAAACGCTGCAGCGGCATTCAGTTGAAAATCAAGCGATCAAGCGACTAGTGAACTTCAAGCGCTCTCAAGCGACTCAAGTGAATTCTACGCAGCTTTTTGAAGGAAAGAGTTTACATTTACAATCAAAGATGTCTCTGTTACCATACTTTTTCGACGACTTCGGCTACCAGCGTCCTCGTCGCCTGCTAGACCAACACTTCGGGCTGGCTCTAACACCTGATGACGTACTTTCCATCGCCGCTGGACCTTTGCTGACGAGGGAGTACTACAGACCTTGGAGACACCTCGCAGCCGCTGCCAAAGACCTCGGCTCTAGCATCAAGGCTGACGGAGACAAGTTCCAGATCAATTTGGATGTTCAGCATTTTGCGCCGGAAGAAATTTCGGTGAAGACTGCTGATGGGTTCATCGTAGTGGAAGGTAAACACGAAGAGAAGAAGGACAGCCACGGCTACATCAGCCGGCAGTTCGTGCGACGGTACGCGTTGCCGGAGGGTGCCACTCCCGAGACCGTGGAGTCGCGCCTCTCGTCCGACGGCGTACTCACCATCACGGCACCCCGGAAGGTTCCCGACGCCATCAAGGGAGAGAGGAAGGTGCCCATCGCTCAAACTGGACCAGTCCGTAAAGAAATCAAGGATCAGAGCAATGGCACTGAGGAGAAAAAGGAAAAGTGAAGCGTGTTCTGTTACCCCTTACTGATTATTTTTAGGTTTGATTGTTGAAAGGTGCGTGTTCAATTACCTATGTCCCAAAACTAAGGCCAGGTGCCAGACTGATTTGTGTATAACTTTTTATGTTTAAGTTGTAAATAAATGTAAGTTTAAATTTAAAATTGTGTTTTGTTTTATTTTATATTCCTGTCTATTTGGTAGTTCAAGTAAACATACATATTTAGTACATATTCACACATATCACACATAACACACTGGAGATAAGACATAGGTACCTCCTTACCTGTCAATCTCAATTCCCGGCTTTTAAGTTAGATAGTTATGGGCATCGTCAAATATCCGGTACAAAAATCGGGTTTCAAAATATACCATACTGTCAAATCGCAAGAAATTGGGTTAATTTGAAGAATTGAGATACCTAAGCAAAATTGAAGAACTGGATTCTGATTAAACTTTTTTCGTTCACAGTTCGTAAATAAATTAAATTTTAAAAATTCCTTGTTTTGCTCACCATAATAATTCTTCGATTTGACAGTATGACGTGACGTCACAACATGAGAATCGATCCTATTCTTCTTTAGATCACATTGTACCAATGCTTGTACACACCAAAGCCGGCACGGCGGCGGTTTCACCCTATTGTTTTATTGCGAGATAATATAAGATGGTAGAGTGCCATTTATATCTAGTCAGTGACTACCGTAGCATAACATAGCATAATCAGCTTTTTTAATGTTCCCACTGCTGGGACTCAGGCCTCCTCTTTCTAGGAGAGGGAATGGGTCGCCATCCAGTAGTATCGTTTCCAGTCGCCTTGCTGAGCAAATTTGTGCAGTTTTGCGCAACCAAGCGGTCACCAGGTAAGGTAGGGTTCCAGAGTTGATTCCGCCACTAGTGTCCTGGAACACAGGTCGGTGGGAAGCTACGTTTTAGGGGACAAGAGACTGGTGGTCAGACTTTCTGGCGTCCAAGCGCTACTGGTGACCTGAACATAGGTTGGTTTTAAGCTGTGTCTTCATTAGGGGACATTTGTTCCGCGACTCCGTTGCTTGATTCGAAATCTACGTGACCCACGCGATTTCGACTGACATCGCTTGCAACATCTACGGGTCGAGAGACTTGCCGCAAGTCGACACGCGCGACCTCCCTTGTCCCACGACAGTCGCCCGACAAGAGTCTACTAGGAAGTCGTACTAATTACCATTGGGTTGGGAACAAGGCAAATGTCGGGCGATATGGTCCCAAAAAGTGGCAGAGACATACCACGTGAATTTCCGTTGATATGTCCCTGTGAGAGGTCTCTCAGTTAACACGCGGCTTTTGTCTGTAAAAGTCAGACACTCAACTTCGTTCCCCCGGAACGGGAAAAATTATTTAAACTTGATGACTTCCCATTCAGAGTTGCCAAAATTAGAACTTTTGTTCTCTCGTATTTTGGCTTTCGAAGTATTTTTTTTATATTATTTATCAACCAAGTAGCATTGACATAAGAAAACATTGTGCCATTTTTGGGAAACAAACGAAACCAATAAGTAGTTCTTTACCTAATTCTATGAAAAATAGATTTATTTCTTTTTCGCATATACAATTTCCATGCAAATTGGAAGTACAATATTAAAAAGAAGGACTACGAACATATCCATTATGTCTATGATTTAGCATAATACAATGTCAACGCGTAAAAACCCATTTTAGCTATAAAAAGTTATCCACATTGAAACATTATATTGTGACATCTAAAGAGGTCGGCGAACTGGCAAGGTTAATACTTTTAAGGTTTAAATGCTTTACATAGTATGTGGGTTCATATGTGGCAGGTATGAAAAAAGAAGATTGTTTTTTTTTAGAATATCACAGGATTCAGGTCGGCTGTCAAGCCGTTAAGCGGAGATAATTTAAATTTTATTTATGTAATTCAAAAGTGTTTCATGCAAAATACATATTAATTTAAAGCACAGAAGCCTTTCAGCAGTACGTCTCCAACCCCCACAATATTATAAAATTTCCTATAACAAAGTCTCGCGCATATTAGTACGAGCATGATCGTGTACTTCGTACAGCAAACTATAAATCTCGTAATTATACGAGGAACCTCGTAAGTTAGTCAACACGTCGCAAAAAAAAAAATAGTTATCCCAAAAGAACCAGAGGAAGAAAGAAAACACGATTTTTGTATGAATCCTTTTTATTTAGCTACAACAAAATGACATAAGAGTCACAACGCCAGCAGGCGACGCCCGCGACGAAACAATACAATTATATTACGACAATATAATGTTTTAGTGTATAAAACAATTGTTTTTAATCTTTTAGAAGCTCAGTTACGCATATCACTACAGTGCTGTGTATTCACATTTTTTTTTATTTAACTTTTTTTTTTCAATATCGGTTTGGAAAAGATTTTTTATTATTTTTTTTTCTTTTGAGAATGAATCTTGCAAAATATGTGAATTGATGGTTGATGTGGATATTTTTTGCATAGATATATATTTTAACATCATCTTTTAAAAAAATATTAAGTGCATACAATTGTTTTTAATGGTATTAATAAAAGATGATGCTAATGATGTCAAATTGTAAGTATTTAAAAACATTATTATATGCTTTACGAGTAGATAGTTAAGAAAAATATATTTTTGAGAGATGGTAGTTTTCTATGAACAAATGCAGACATTGAAATTGCCTTTAAGTTTTATCTAGAAAATGTTTTAGAAAGACAACTCGTAAAAACAGATTCTACCCTAAAAGTTAGGACGGAAATATGTTTTCTTAAAAAATTTCTTCATTTATAATTTTATCTTTATTTTGCAGATCCTGTAAAAATAGATAAAACACCTTTTTCTTTAGGTTTTCGATTCCCAAACCGATATTAAATATATCTACGATCAATAATATTGCTATACATCGAGACTACAAGATGATAGTCACTGACATCGTAAATTTACTAACACACATTAAAGCGACGATTAAATAAAACTTAACATCAACCGTTGATAAACAAGAATATTATTCATTATTTATAACAAATAATATACAAATTAATTGCACATTTATTAATAATTTAAACAACTAATCGATTATATTATAATAATTTTCGTTTCCATTAAATAGTGAAAAAAAGACAAAACACATTTTTGTATTTTTAGTTTTTTTTTTGTGAGGATACTTTTGTAGATAAAATTATTAACTTTATCAGTATGGGTGCAGATAGTAAATAATTATTCTTTTAAAAATTATATACTTTCCAGTGTAATATTACTATGTATTTTCTATATATTCTTATTTACATGGAAGGCATGAGGCATGTGCACTAACAATATTTATTACAAAGTCCGAAATAAAGGACATATCAATAAAAACATTCAGATTCTATTCTAACCAATTGTTAACAGTGTCAAAATTTACAATAAAAAGAAAGTTTTAGAAAAAACAAACAGTTTTTTTTTATTATTATTAAATACGACATCTTCATGATACTACAACAGAATTCAACATTTAATTTTAAGAAATATTTTTTCTAATTTCTCTTGTAAATTTATTTTATAATATAACTACATTTTTTTTCTAAAGTCTAAGCTACATAAAGATGTACGCCATTTTGCTTTGCAACATCTAATGCTAAAAATACAATAGGTATAAAATTGAGCTTTGTTGATATGTATCGTTACATTTAATTTCACAAAGTTTTCATTTTGATATGTATCTGTTTTTTTGGATCACAATTTAAATTTAAACAATTGTAAATGATTTTAAATTTTAATACTTAAATAAAATAAAGACGTTTAAAAAAATGGTTACATTAACATTTACGTGATCCAATAAAATATATTTATTATTACAATTATAATATCATTAAAATAACCAGAAAATATTTTTAAATCTTCTGTTTTTCATTTTTCCTATGAGAAAAACAGTATCATTTTTCACAAATGAATATTTTTACCAAAAGCGTGTTCGTGCAATATTTCTTAAGCAATCGGACCATTTGATAGAATTAAGTGTAAACTTAAGAAAAGCTATGGACCGATATGATATTGCTTATTTTCGTGAAATAAGGCTATTATGGAAGGATTTACACAAATTTATTTGTGTTTGAATGCATTAATAATGTGATAATTAATCGTTTTATACAACTTTGTGAGATTGTAAGTAGATTAGATATTTATTTTTATGTGTAAATTATTTTTAATTTTCAACATTTTACGCGTTGATATTATTTCGAACTTAAGATTTTAAAAGAACAGTAAATTACACATTACTTGATGAGTTCAAAGTATTTTAACACGTACTTCCATTTCTTAATTTTAAAAATTATTAAAGTATAATATTTCAAATAAAATATTTATTAATGACGAAAAGTGGTATTATATTTTCCTTTACGTTTTTTCAATCAATTACAGTCGGTCGGTAGAATTTAAACCAAAGCTGGTTTACTGACCATAGAATAAAATATTCAGGAATTAAGAAAAAACAGTCAAAACTTTTTCAACGCCAAGATACAGACTTTCTATCAAAAATTATTTATTTTTTACAAACTTTTTATTCACTTGCAATGTATGTATGTATGTAACTATGTATGTTCGGCTCGAATCTTGCAACTCCATTTTGAAGCAGATATATTCAATCGATTGAGCTGAAATTTTGTATACATGTGTAAAGTGCATGACAATGCAATATTATGATGACATGGAGCTGATCTGATGATGGAGCTGAAAGGTAGGAACTCCACAATAAAACGACACAACCCCATCGAGTTTGGGATCGTTTGATGCGTACTTACGAGTACTTTGATTCTTTATGATAACCAAGGTTTTTTTATAGCATATCTTTCACAACAACAAGCTTGTTTTTAAAAAGTTTTTTTTTTACATTTAATTCGCATTTATGTGGTAACTAATGTAACACATTTTATTTAATTTTAATTATTTTTAAATAGAGACATCTCTAATCTCTTGGCGTCAAAAAGAGTTTGAACTAAAAACCTAAAAACTAGGTAGGTTCCTATTGAAAATATTGACATTAGGAAAATCTGTACACCACGTACCTAAACAGGGGTGTTGCCAGTTCCTCAAAAAAATGGACAGAAAATTAAAAATAATATATGATATCTATCTACAATAAACTTTATAATCCTGAAGGTGAGTTAATATTTATAATTAAAAAGCAAAATCTAAAAATAAAAATATTGGTTACCTACAATATTCGTTTTAATCTACATTTTAATCAATATTATCAAAATAAAACAAAAACAGAATTCAAAGCTATTCGAGAAAATTACTAATTTAGTAAATTTCAAATATTTAAGGGTCTGGCAACACCATTAAACAGTCAAACAGCATGAATAGATATCTAAACACTCGACTATTCATTAAGATTCTTTTAGAACACAAGAGATCTATGTCTACTTCAAATTAAAGCTTTATTTTTTACCATTTTACATTACATTCTAAGTCGTGTAATGTACCGGGATTACATTTATCTAAGTGATTTCTAATTACATAGATTCGATTTTGAACAAAACTATGCAAGTTGTTTTATGCGTTTACCACTTCTATAGCAGTAGAAATATATCCTATATATAGTCTCAGGATAAAAAGTATCCTATATTCCATCCCAGGACATAGTCTACCTGTATGCTGAATTTCATCCAAGTCCCTTTAGCCTTTTTAGCGTGAAGGAGTAACAAACAGACATACATACAATCATTCGCCTTTATAATATATTTTTTTTTGTCATTACTGATAGGCACGCTCTCGGCGTGTCAGACTTTTAGTGACTAAAAGCACATTTGTGTCCTTCAGTTGCCCTTTGCGTTCTAGGACTACGGGTTTCCTTTTCAGAAATTTAACGGCTTGACCACAACGTCACGTGATAATGATTGTATAATTTTTGACTAGTTTTTATATATTCATCATACAGGCTTATATATCTCATATTAACATCTTTGGAAATCTTTTGTGGGTAACGTTTATGAATATATACAAACTTATGCGACAAAATGAACTCTGACATATAATTAAAAGAATCGGCTACGTTTTGTCCGTGATAATTAAATGTACTGAGTAGTTGTTTTTTTTTTTCATATTACCAGTTGATTTTATAGCTAAATTTGTTGACATTCATGAGTGTTTTCATCTCCTGAAATATTTGCAATAAATTACAGATTTCTTGATCTCTTTATTTATTTTTTTAGATATGTTTATCTCTGGTAGAGTTAACTTTAAAAAATAAAACTCTTTTAATGTAACCTTAATATTCTTGGTTTTCAATAATTACCATTGCAGCATCAAAGTGATTTATTTTGTCCTTGTACATATTTATAATGTAAAAATAAAAGAGTAAAGAGTATAAATATTGACATAAAATATGATAGCATAGATACATAGATATTTTTAAAAAGGTTAACTACAATACAGGTATACTATAATAGAAAAGCTTCATTTAGAGCAAACAGCTGTGTATAAAAATCTTTCTTGTAAGGAATAGAATGATATAAATATGAATTTTGTATATATTATGCAATAGATATTATAGAGGTATATTTGATATAATATTAGCACTTATTCATCGTGTAAATAATAAAAAAGTGATTTGATAAGAGTAGGACACAGTAAAAAAATATTGATACATAATAAAAAGATTTCTTAATTTTTTTTACAGAATAACGCATTTGCTAAGTTTTGTTCAAAACTCGTGTTCTCTAATCGTGCATTCACATTGATGGATATAATATCTAAGTACAGTCATCTAACAGAAAGGCGACATACAACTACATCAGACACTAGCCTAGGTTAGGGAAACCAAGAAGATACCGGTTTCAATGCTGCAGACATTTCGAAAGAAGATGATGAAGTTACAGTAGAAAAAAAATAAAAAAGATAATAAAATAGCAAAAGATGTCTTAGAAATAAGATGGGGAATGAAGTAATTGTTGAGGGAAATGATTTTTGTACAACAGTCCTAGTAAAAATTCAATGCCTCTAAAGAAACAACTTTTAAGTTTTTAAGAATCAGGTAGATCAGAAACATTGATAACAATTTCAAAGTCTGCAGCACGAAACAATCTATGCTACCGGAGATACCAACCAAAACTCTAACAGTGTAAAAGGCGTAATACACTTATTTACAAAACCCAGCCTTTAAGATCGACCTACAAGCACCAGTTCTAAGTCGAAAATAAAACGAAATACAACTATGATATGTTTAGTTTATCATGTCAGTCTTTATACTACTACTAGAGTCAGTCCTAAGCTAATGGATTTTACAATCCCATAAGAAAAGGACGCGATATTTCCAAAAATGAAATCATCAAAAAGCTTCATCGAATCATAATAAGTACATCCAATTTCGTAATACACATCTCTAGAAAAATATTTAAGTATAATTGCATCAGCAACAAGTTCATTTAAATTATTAAATATTGTAATACTCACAGCTTTTATGATATGTATCATTTTCTTATAATTATTTACAGCTATATTACTTACGTCTATGTCATCGGTGATATGTTTCATTTGTGCTTTACCTAAAGCGAGTGCAATGTGCCGATTTTCAATGTAATTTACAACATCTACATTACTATTATCAATAAATTCATCGTAACATTTGAAAATAGATATAAAATTGATATTTTCTTTTAAAAAATATCTCTTGAAAGGAACGATGTCTAACATTGGGTTGGGTAACCCGATACTTAGCTTACTAGTCAATAAATTCGACAAACAATTGACGAAACTCTTGAAGATCAGGACAGTGCTGATGAGGGAGACAGTTGCTCGGAGGTGGTAGAGGATAGTGAAGATAAGAATGGCTACGTAGAACAGTTTGACAGGCCTGTGGGAGGTGATGGCCGAGCTGGGAGGAGTGGGGTACACCACGTCAACTTCAGCTATCTTGAAGATGGAGAGGAGGAGGTGCGAGGAGATATCCTCATGCTGCGAGTTGATGCGAGATTTGACGATCTTCAGAACGTCGATGCATTCCTCCTGTAATGATATACGGTACATTTACAATCATCATTTCAGCTAAAATAGGTCCAAAGCTAGGACACCTTCACCACAAGTAATGGTTGTAATTGTAGTTTAACTGGTTGTCAATAATTTTTAAACTGCTTTGAAGACAGTGAATTTGCTGTGTGACATCAAATAAATACTGTTGCTATATTGAGTTCCTACAGAAATTGCTCGAATATTCACTACAGGCGTTAACATTCGGTAAGTCTTTTAAGACTGGAATTTTCCGTTCTGATTCCAGTTTATTTGATTCATTATTCTTTTACCCTTACTTCGATTTGCTTATCGGGTCAGCGCAACAGGTGATATATATATATGGTCCTTGATACTTCTCTATCAGTCCTCGTCGCAATAATCATCACTTTACTAGACATGTCATCTTTCACACAGTCCATCCATCGTTTCTTTTGCTCTACTTTTACTCTTGTCGCCCTCTCATTCTTCATTATTTTAGCATAGATTCCAGATCTGTTTATATATTACCTTTTCTCTATCTAGCAGCGCATCTCCAGCTTCTCGCAGCGCCTCCTGCTCCCGCGGTGGCACGCTCGCCGAGATTATCACGTTCTCATTACTGATGTTGAACAAGGTCAGGGTGCAGTTCGTCTGAAAAGTTACAGTACTTTGTTATTTGAATTCCAAAGAATATCCTAGCACCTTAGAAAATTTAATGCGTAAAATTTAATGCATATCGTGAAATATAGCGGTTATAATAAAGGTAGGCGCAATCAACAATGAAATAAGATCAAGTTCGATTTTGCGACATATTAATAGATTTTTTACTGGTTTTTGATTAACTGATCACAGTAACAGCTAACATGATAACAACAGTTAGCTTGTACATCTGTCTTGAGCAAGCTAGCTGTTGCTTAATCGGATTACTGACTGACTGACTGAAAGAATCAGCCTTTGGTGATTTAGAAACCGGGGAATAAGATATCAGCCGTAATTTAAAAGTGGTTTTCTCATATACAGAAACTTCTAGAGCTTTGTAGCGTATCCTATGATAGTATTCAAATGTTTATGTATTGAGCTGTAACACCATTATCCTAAGCAATAGGAGGAGTGGCAGGCGGTTGCCTCCTTCTGTGAAGTTCAACTACCGCCGGGATTCCGATCCCGATTTCTGGCCACAGTAGGCGCGGGCTTGCGGATGGGGTGGCTCGTCGTCCGACCGTCCGATAACCGTCCGGGCCGAGCCCAAGACGTCGATGGCGCGTACTGTTCTACGCGCGCCTTAGGGAGATGTCAGCAAAGCGCAGGGGTCAGCAGGGTCGAAGCCTACTGGGGCCATTGGTAGTGTGAAAACGAAACCTGGGGTCCAGGGACGAAGGCAACGAAGGAACAGGAGTGGGTTTTTAGTCAGTAACAGTCTGACACTATCTCCTGTTCCGCCCAAGAGCGAGATTTGTCATAAGACGACTTTCCCACCCAAAAAAAAAATATCCTAAGCGATTTCCTCGATCTCTACGCAATGAAATTGATAGTAAATAGCTTGTGAGTTACTGACATTAATCAAGGATTCTTTTCCGTCGTCATGGCAACTGAATCAATTGTAGTGCAGTGCAGTTCAATTACACAAAGTGTTTCTTACCCCTTCACTATGCACGGTGTACAGATACTGTTGCAGTAGACGCACAGCATCCTCAGCTCCCAGGCCAGTATGTGGACGCAGCAGAGCTTCATCTACTGCGCTGAAGCCAAGGAGCAGGTACACTCCTTCTGGAAGCTTGTATTCACCTGAAAACGGGCGATTGAAGATGGTGATTTAGTTTACATGGAATCATAGACTGATTCTAAAATTTGAATTACCATTAGCCACCCTACAACAAGGACGAATCCGTTTCTTTTTTTTTTCTGATCTTAAATGTGCTAATTTATGAATGAAAATTTGTAAAATTCACAGAAATGTTATGAGAAATTCGTAACACTAAAGTCTGCGTAAAGTGGCGTGCAATAGAATACCATAAACTAATGTGTGGTTACAAGGACGGTGGAGTACAGGACGGAGAAGAAGAATTAATTAATCTACTTCGGGTGCAAAATATTATTATGATTCTCAAAAATGTAGAGTATCATTTTCAAACTAGAGACCATCGTTAACTTCGATTCTTGTACAGATGTAACAGTGCGATCAATTGTGCTACTAAGGTCTACTGTCAGCGTCGTGCCGTCAACGACGAAGCTTCAGCTTCGTGCTGTAGTGTTGTTGCCGCTTCGTCGACACAGTCCAAAGTCTTGTGTGCAAGCTTCACGCAAGCATACATACACCTAGCTTTTAATGACGAATATGAGTCTTTTAAGCTACACGTCCAATGGTGTACACAAACGTGTCGCAGCGATATATATTTTTTGGTTCATTCTGCGCATCACCGCGCCTCGTGACGTTTAGCGTAAGCGCGTAAATCTTCTGTTGTTTTTTTTCTTATGTTTGTTGTTTGTTCTATTCTTCTATTGCCAATAGTTCGCCAATATTTATCAGCTCCCCCGGAAATGCAGCCAGTGAGCAATTATTTAGCGGAGCTTGTTTAATATACGAAGAACACCGAAACAGACTCAAAGGTGTAAAAGCGGCCAAATTACTTTTTATTTAATACAATTTGCCTCTGTTTAATTTCGATTACTAAAGTAAGTAAAGTACAAAATACAAATTTAATTAAACAAATATTAAAAAACAAATTGTGTTTTTTCTTCATAGTATTAACACTTCCTCCCGTTGTATTACTACTTGGTGTACGCCTGCGTGAAGGTAATATACAAAATTATGAAATTGTGGACGAAGCGGCAACGTCATGCCGTCATTTCGTTGCAGCTTTTCGTACCAAGCGTATTATGATCAGGGGTCGGAATTAAGTAGAGTTATTCATGTACTTACATCAGAATGTTGATATTAATATGGATTTTCCCGAGATTTCTAATGAAAAATCCCGTGTGGCCAACAATATTACAAATAAATAATAATAGAAAACCTCAAAGATAGATAAGACAAATAAAACAAAGATAATTAACATACAATTTTTATTAGTATTTCTCATTGAAAAATATCTCTCTACGTCAACTGAGGTGAGGTTAACAAATTTATACACTTCCTCCACCTCGTCATTAATGCAGGAAGAAATTTTTTCTGCTATATTTCTGACTGTGTCATAAAAAAAATCTGCTCTTTAAAATTCTTGAAAATTCATATCCACTTTAATCTTTCGCTGTATGTAATCGGTGTAAGTACATGTTCAATTCTACCTAATTCCGGACTCTGATAATTATGAATACGCGTCTATAGAGTTACGCGGCCGTAGGCCTAAGTGTATTATTTGTGTTAAAAAAGATCGTTTTCTACTTCAACAAATTAATATCAAAAACATTTTTACCTTTAGTCTTACCTGGATTAGGCCTCATGCAAATGAAGGACCCGGAGTAGCAGTAGCATCGTCCCCGATACGCCTGGTAGGCTGGTGCAGCATGGGAGTAATGAGCTAGGCGGGACGAGCAGGGAGCCCTGGGCACGCAGGCCACCTTGCAGGACACCTGGAGAGTGGCTTCGCAGACGCACAGGTCGGTGCATTCTGCTAGCTCGGCTGAACGATACAGCTGGAACATTGAGGAGAGCCTATCTGGTGATAACGCTGCGTGATTGAGGTTTGATTTGGCTGAGGTGCAGTGTGACCATTTTAAAAAAGGTGATCAACTCAATCTAAATGTCGTGAGTGTTAAAGAGTACTAAAATAAATGTAGAATTGTCCTAAATTTATTCCTTCATTCCTTATTTGGTGTACCAAATAAGGAACACTGAAGTAATTCCGTAGAATTACTAAAAACGGTTACGTTGTTCAGGCGTTAACATAACTTTCTGACGCAATACCAGGCTATTCAGACCTAAGGTTTGTTTTTTGAAATTTTTGTCCGACCTTTGTCTCATACAGGCTTATCGTCATTATTAGATCTTGTTTCTTGATTTGATTGCAAACTAAGACCCGGACCTGTACCATGACGTCCAAAGTAAGATTGTTTCATTCTTATTTCCAGTGTGGGTAAGAAATGGCGCTAGAAAACCTGTATAGCTCTGTCTCTTACCCACACTGAAATAAGAATGAAACAATCTTACTTTGAACGTCATGGTAACCCCGCTAATCATGGGTGGCTGTGGCACGATCAAAAGGTTTGAATGTGAAGCCTATTTTACGAGTAAATATGATTTGAGTGCCAAGCTGTTATCTATATATCTTTTAATCAGCAGTCGGTTAGGCAAGGTAAGTGCTTGATAGAATGGCTAGGAACTGGAAGAACGCGAATATATAGATTGCGTAAGGATTTATTATTTCAGATGATCATTATTGTTTAATCAGCTATGATGCTTTTTTGGGTTCCGTAGTCAGCTAGGAACCCTTATAGTTTCGCCAAATCTGTCTATCCGTCCGTCCGCGGATAATCTCAGTGACCGTTAGCACTAGAAAGCTGAAATTTGGTACCAATGTGTATATCAAACAAGCCGACAAAGTGGTAAAATAAAAAGTGGAAATAAAGTTTTATTAGGGTACCCCCCCCTAAACGTAGAGTGAGGAGTGATTTTTTTGCCCCGACATACATATTCCGTCTAGTTTGTATAAATTAGTAACCCAATTTCTCGAGATGACGCTGTACTTTGGGTTACTTCGCGCTGTTAAAATTTTTCCACAGTTGATGGGATCGGGACGGGTATGAGCTATTATATTATCGAATTGTTCGGTTGGTCTCTCGTTGGCATTGGTGGTATTTGTTCTTACTCGTTTTCTGTCGTTCATTAACTCTTTAAGTGGGGATACTTATTGTGACGGACAGGAAACTATGGAACCCTACACTGAGCGTGGCGCGACACGCTCTTGGCCGGTTTATTTAAATGATATAAGCTAGTGCTTGACTGCGATCTCACCTTATCAATCATGATAAGCAGTGAAACCTTCATGGATATTCTTTTTTTCCACATTAGGAATAACTCCTGTATCGTGGGTGGGTGCGTTCACAAACATATAATTTCACACACACAAGACACTCAGATCCGGAACGCTTATCTGTAGGTCATACATATATTGGTCTCATGCGGGGGAAGCAGCCAATCTCTTAACCACTGCGCTAACCATGCTGTTTTATATTATTGTTAGCTTCTACCAGTGACTTCGCCTGCATAAAAGTAGGTTTCTTTGTACTTTAGACCCCCGTTTCATCCCCTTAGGCAGTGAATTTTAGGAAATCAAAGATTCATAGATTCAAAAGCATTTTATTTCAAATAAACCATTTACAGGCACTTTTGAAATGTCAAAAAGTCAGTCAGTCAGAAAAAAATGATGCTAATTGCACATTCCAAAGTGTAGATTTCTATGGAGAAGAATGTGCAAGAAAGTGCATGGACACTCTTTTCAATCATGTTTTGTAATTACAAATATCTCTGTCACATGTTTTTTTCGCTATCATGTGAGAACAATGTAAGTAAAGTAAAAATAAAAACTAATTAAGTATAGAATTCTCTTTTAGTGTTCGCCTACATCATAAAAGGATGCTTTGTGCTAAATGTCACGCTCCTAGTCCCAGTAGTTTCGGCTGCCCGTTGTTATATCAGTCAGTCAGTTTCTCCTTTTATATGTATTTAGAGATATCTAAGAAACAAAACCGGATACTCACTCGCCGTGTTTCTCCCATCTTAATATACTGCGCCTGATCATCACTCTCCGGTTTCTTCACAATGCAGTACTTCGTCGGTTCCAGGGTCGTGGTCGGCTTCGGCGTGGTCGTAGTGGTAGTGGTCGTGGTCGTAGTTGTAGTAGTCGTTGTCGTAGTGGTCGTAGGGACCGTTGTCGTCTCGGTGGTAGTTTCTATGACGGGTTCGGAGATCTGGGCTACTTCGTTCGGGCCTACTGTCTGTTCTGACATAGTTGTTATTGGGCTTAGTTCTTCGCGGTTTTCCTGAAGAAGGACGGATTAATAATAATAATAATGAGAAGGAGCATATAGCATCAGCCATTCGAGCGTGAAGAAGTAACAAACATACAAACCAAAAACTTTTGCCTTTATAATAATAGGGGTTAAAGCATGAAATTGCCGTTTTAAAACGAGTTGCTTTGAAGTGTTATGTCTTTGGATTCACAGTTTAAATAAACTTTATTATTAAAGGTACGTTATTCTTTTTTCAAAATTAGGTATTTATTGGTTTCTTTATGTTTTGTACTTTCTATAATATCCTTATTTTCATACTTTAACACCTAATATTAGTGTGATTTATTTGTAGTTTTTTTTTAATAATCAGCTTTTAAATAATACACTAGAGCAAACTATAGCTTACCGGAGCAGTTTCAATCTGCGAGGTTCCAAGCTGTGTGGTGTGGCGATGATGGTGGGTGGTGGTCTTATGGTAGATTGGAGACTCTGGAGCGACCGTGATGTACCGGATGCCGTTGTCGAACGGGGTGGTCGTCAGCAGTGGGCCGTAGGTCTTCATGTGGTAGTCGCTTTGGGATTCCACTGGAATTTGAAAGTGATAATTTAGTATCTGGAGCTGTTGCTATGAACCTGAAGCTGGATCAGCTGCAGTCTCGTCTGAAAAACTGTCTGAAGAATACGTTGTGGTGGTTTAACTAGGGTTACCGTTAAATAACGTATAAAAAAAATATATGTTTCAAAATTTTATTTCAATTGTTCTCTTCTTGAAGACATATTTTAATGTGCTTTTAGCACACACTAACATTTATTATTATTGATTTGTGAGAACGTATACGTGTTTGAGAGTTGTACTTAATGCTCGATAAATAAAAATTTCGAATTTGACCCTAACTTCAGATTTCAAACGTGTGTCTACGGGATTACGTTACGGAAATATTTGAAAGTTACAAAAAATAATGAAGCTTATTTTTTAAAAGGGCCTCGCAAAACCAAAATCTTCAATGTGTTTTTTTTATATATAAAAATAAAACCGCTGTTATGGAGTCGCGAAATTGACGTAGACCCGGGCGGAGTTCATACAATATACTCAGTTACAACAACCGGCCCTTAACAGTATGTAAATGAATATCGCTAACGTGTTATGAAGCTTATTTTTTTTCCTTTAAAAAAGCTTCCCCCTTCAGCCAAGCTTCTCTGTCTTGGGTGATCTCTGGCCAAATATGTCCCGCGAACTCAAGATTTGTCAATAGGCAATGAAGCGTAGCATAAGAGGGGTAAAACCAACAGATCGCGTTAGAACCACCACTACAAATTGCTTAAAAAAAAGGAAATATCTTCAACAAACGTCCGGAAACAACGCAGCATTAGCTTTTCTAGTAGAAAGGTTATTTCAGCTCACCAACGCAAGGATTAAGCCACAACAGTCTCTGCCATCCCAGGCAGTCATACAGCTGCGCGAAGTCGGTGCCCCTACAGGCACAGGCAGCCCGTAGCTGGGTTCCCAGCACTGCCACTACTGCAGCTCGGCAGGCGGCTGGGGAGCCTGCACAGCCCTGAGTGACGGCGTCCACGGCGCACCATTGTTCGTAGTTCTCGAGGCGGATCCTGGGGAGAATGGTTTGTGGTTGTAAGTGAAGTAAGTTGGATCCTCTTCACCAGGGACAACTTTGGATTCTTTGTTTTTGAAGGGACCAAAACTCCTGAATAATTTAAACAATGAGAAATTTTAGAAAGTTTAGCATTTTTGGAGTGTAACTGCACTTTTGACTCCCGACTGTATACAATTATGTTGTTACATACATATAAACTATATAATTTTACATAAATTACATATTTATAAAATAAACATAACAATCGAACCGCAGACTCACCTGAAAAAAACACATACAAACAAAAAGACATGAAGTCAGTTCAAAATATAGGGGTTTCTACTGGTTTTTGGGTAGAAAGTTAAAACAAGGGATTGATAACATAATATATGTAGTTCTCATTTGTAAAACGATGCTGAAATTAATCTACACATATGGCATTGAGCTGTGGAACTCGGTATATGACTCTAATACTATGATTATACAAAGGGCACAACACTACATTCTCAAGAAGATATCTAATGCACGGCGCATTAAATATCTGCTTGGTTCATCAAAACAAAGGAGATCCATGAAATCCTGAACGCGCCAATGGTTAAAGAAATAATCAACTGCCACGGTTTTTTTTTTAGGTTGTAAAATCATCCAATGACAAATCCCGCTCTTGGGCGGAGCGAGAGATAGTGTCAGACTTTTACTGACTAAAAGCCCACTCCTGTTCTTTCTTTGCCTTTATCCCGGAGCCCCGGGGCTTCGCTTTCACACTACCCGTGGCCCCAGTAGGCTTGGACAAATATGTTCCCAATTTTATTTGTGCCTAAGGGTGGGATGTCCACCACGTACAGGTGGTGCATCGCCAGACGTCTGGTGGTCCAATGAATGTACAGGTTTGGCAGAATTAAGGCACTTACCGAAACAAAAATCATGGTTTCATTTCAAAACTCAGCCATCTCTTTCCTTGAGTGACAAATCAAAACAATGCTTCAAACTTTTCCACTTATTGTTATGTATTGTTATACGAGTGGTAGTTATAAAGATAAATGTAAAGAGTGAAATTAACCACAATAAACTCCGTAAATAAGCAACACTTTTAAAAGGATAGTAATCGATATTCATATTGTTGACGGACGCCCAAGTCCTGTCAAAGTTGAGTGGTTCAGCCGTAAAGGAAAAAAATGAGGGTAGATTTCGTAAAAGTTAATTCACCGTGTACCCTCATCGTTCACTACATTTTGATGATTATTTTTAGAAGTAACCTATGTTATGTGGTTTATTTCTTCATTGGTCAGTGGTTTTTTTACTAGCCAAATACTATAAAGAGGTTTACCGCTGAAGGTACAGCCCCCTAGTCAAGTTACGGTCGTTTCGTTTGTGTTGAACGCCTCGAGTAGGCCACGCCTCCGATTCCTTTGTTCTGACGTCATCTTAGCGCTCAGTCACGTGGTCAGAACAAAGAAATCGGAGGCGTGGCCTACTAGAGGCGTTCAACACAAACGAAACGATCGTAACTTGGCTAGGGGGGCAGAGTACCTACCGTTATCATCTTCCCGCTTGTCCCATGTTATGTCACTTGGGGTCGGCATTACAATGCGTTCTAAATAAGAATAGGATCAATTGCCATGTTGTGACGTCACGTCGTACTGTCAAATTGCAAGAAATTAGACAAATTTGAAGAACTCAGAGATGAGTAAAATCGAAGAACTAGATTCTAATTAAACTTTTTTCGTTCCAAGTTCGTAAATAAATTAAATTTTAATTTTTTTCGAATTCGGTGTGAGAACATTTCCTGTCAACATTGATTGCATGAAAATAAATCAGTAACATCATCATCATCATCTTCCTGCCCTTATCCCGTGTTATTTGGGGTCGGCGCAACACGTTTTTTTCTTCCACTCTGCCCTGTTACTCGTCATGAAAATAAATCAGTAACATAATTTCTTTTAATCATGCTTAGCAGTTATTTAAAATTCATTCGATCGACTGCATTCACAATCATAAATACACAACGATTGTTCATAAACTGCCTACACTCCACAATTCCAGCATCACACTAGCTTCACGATAACATTCGGCCATCTTCCTTTATCAATCGTCTCATCAATCACAGTCATTACACCTATAGGTACATAGTCTGATGTTGCAATCAGGCTGGCACCGCAAATGGAATGAGTACGACCGGGCTAATTCAGAGAGCCACTGTTACAATGGCTTTGTCTCTAACAGGAGTGTGTAGGAAATCAGTTTTAGGCTTTGTGGGATAGGAATTACTGTAGGTTTCATGATGTTAACTTTACTTTCGCTGTTAAAGTGTTATGTATATGAAATGTGTAAAAAAAGACAGAAATATGGAACACTAGCTTTTGCCCGCGGCTTTGCCCGGATACATAAAATATAGCCTATGGCACTCAGGAATAAAGTAAATAAATATTCGCAATCGGACTAGTCCAGTACTGGTCCGATTGTGAATTTTTTCACCCATAGAAAATTGCTGAAATTTATTTTTTAATGAAACAAAAAAAAAAACATAAAAACAAAAAAAAAAACAAACTTTACCTTTTTATAATATTAGTGTAGATAATTACTTACACATGTTTCTATCTTGAGAGACTTATGATATTTCGACCGTGATTTTTGCATCCAACGAATAGATACATTGTAATCTAATATGATCTATCTATAATAATATCTCTTGTTGTGTTTTTTTATCACAAAAAAACCCAAATCACTCAAAAATCAAGCAACCCAAATCTTACCCTTTTGAATGACTGAAAATATAGCCTATGTCACTCAGGAATAAAGCAGCTTTCTATCAGTAAAAAAAATTTCGCGAAAGATTATCCTACAAACAAAAAAAAACAAACTTTACCTCTTTATAATATTAGTGTAGAAGTGTAGATAATTGCGTAAACATATACGTAAATATTACGTCCGTCAATCACATTTATATCGACATACAACTATGCAGAGATCTTCAAAATGCGAAAAAATAATAATAATATTTGAATTTTACGGGCTACTTTGCGTATCCCCCTTTAATTCTTTGTTTTCTTCCTCGTTTTGGTGATGTTTAATATTGTAAAACATATCTACTTTCTCTTATATTGAATCACTCCATTATATTGAGTTGGCGCAACAGTTCTTTCAAAATCGTATAAAAGTCGTCAATTCAGTAGTAACTTTCATGTAGTCCATCTATCTTTTTTTTAGTCATAACCTCCTCTGATAGCCACATTCATTTAATTCATGTCACATGCTTCTTTTTAGGGTTCCGTACCTCAAAAAAAACAGAACTCTTATAGGATTACTTTGTTGTCCGTCTGTCTGTCTGTCTGTCAAGAGTCTTTATCTCAAGAACGCGTGGAGGTATCGAGTTGAAAACAATATACTCAGGTCTGCGGTTCCTTAAAACTGAAAAAATGGCGTGGATGGGATGGGCCACAATTGAAATTTGTATACCAAAATTGCTTAAAACGCTACGTTTAGCTTAATGCCCAAGGCATTAACCACCTTTGTGTTGTATGAGGTTTGAATAAACAAATAAGTAAAATTTCTATTTACGCCATACTCATTCTACAGTAGGAAAGTGGTGACCGAGTGGTAATAGCCCCGATTTTCGAGTTGTAAGTCGCGGTTTCAAATCCCGTCAGGCTCATTACTTTGTATAATTTATTTCATCACCACTGCTCGAAACCGGCATGTCCTAGAACCAAAACCAAAAATTCGAAGACATGTGACATCCACCAACCCACACTGGGCCCGCGTAGTGGATTACGGCTCATTCCCTCTCCTATAGAGGAGGCCTGAGTCCCAGCAGTAGGAAAAATTGAAGACTGATTATGCTTTATGCTATGTATACTCTTTTTAGGTAAATATGGTTTCACGCAAGGATATGCGATGCCTAATTTGAAATATTTATTAGCTTAGCTTAGCTTAGCTTAGACGGCCTTATAATGTTCCCACTGTTGGGACTCAGGCCTCCTCTCTAAGAGAGGGAATGAGTTGTAATCCACTACTAAATATTAATTAGTACAATAGATATGGCCAGCGCGAGGCAGCGCTGGCTATCGCAAGACTGCGTGATATAGCAATGGACCTCTTCCCGTCTACGCCTCGCTTTGCCGATGTAAAACCACCTTAATTTCTGTATTGTGGGTGCGTTCACAAACATATAAACTCAAGACACCTAGATGACCTAGACTTGGAAAAACTTATACCTGTATGTCATATATCTATATATATAATAAATCTGTAGAAGTGTTTTAGTTGTGCGCGCATCACGTAAAATGTACGAAATCTATGTAGATAACTTTTATACATTGAAATTGTGTGTAACTTGATATATTACTTAGGCTTTGTTTCATAGCAATCGATTGACTAAATCGAAAGATATACTACATTCTTTGACTGTTAGGCGGTACGAAGTTTATCGGGTCAGCTAGTACTTAATACATAGAATACCAACTATAATTTAGGTGTCTTCAAGGCTAGAGTGAATAGGCTCTTAATAAATTAGTGCGTACCGTCAGTTGCTTACCATCAGGTGGGATGGTGACACTCGACACAATGGTGACTATTGAGGAGGAATGGCAGGCGGTCGCCTCCTTCTGCGAAGCAGTAATGCTAGCGAAGGAGGAGGCTGCACGCGTGAGGGAACGAAGATCCTCACGCCCTAGCCGCCGTAATTCCGACCCCGACTACTAGCCACGGTAGACGCGGGCTTGCGGACTCCGGCTGTTCGGTAATTAATCGGATCGAGCCCAGTCGTCAACAGCGCATAGTGATCCACTCCCACACCCGCTCCTCAAAGAGATGTCAGCAAACCGTAGGTGCCAAGCAGGGCCGATGCCCGCTAGGTAGGACCGCGGAGGTAAGGAATTTCTAAAAAAGGAAACCCGTAGTCCTAGAACGCAAAGGGTAATTGAAGAACACAGGTGTGGTTTTAGTCAGTAAAAGTCTGACACGCCCTCCCGCTCCACCTAGAGAGCGCGAAGTCATTAGGACATTTTCCCACCTTAAAAAAAACCATCAGGTGGGATCGCTGTCAAGCACTGGTTTAAAAAAAAATCTGCTTTGTCCTGTCCGTATTTACATTGTTATATTTTTATGGGTTCATTTATTGGAATAAAGTGTAGATCATTATTATTATCGAGTGCATACAGTAATTAAATAGGTTAATGAGGGTAGCATTACATTACTAATTACTTTCTATTATAGTTATTTCATGAATGATTACTTGTTATTACCGTAGGCATGTAGTTATTATTTTAGTTGGATATTGTATATTGACTCATTAGGTATTAAAAGGCTTTGCTTGATTGTTCAAAACAGTTACTGCGGACCTAGAAGGCAAAGGGCAAGTGGGTACTTTCCTGTATTTTTCTATATATATATAAAATATATGGTAGATAAAAAGTGACTGACATATCAACGCACATCCGAAACTACTGGGATTAGGAACGTGAAATTCTGTACAAGGGTTCCTTTTATGACGTAGGCGAGCACAAAGAGGGTATTTTTCAAAATTCATCCCCTACAGGGATGCGAAAGAGATCCCCGGGGCCCTGAAAAAAAATGGCAAAGAAGTAACAGGTGTGGGTTTTTAGTCAGTAAAAGTCTGACACTATCCCCCGCTCCGTCCAAGAGCGGGGATGTCATTAGACGATTTTCCCACCCGAAAAAAAATCCCCTAAGGGGATGACGAAACGGGGAAAACGGGGTTCCAAAGTTTGTATGGAGATAAATATTTTTACGCGGGCAAAGCCGTTGGCAGCAGCTAGTCTATATACAACATTAGTTTTAATATATGCGAAACACGTCTCTAGTATTTTTATGTAACGAATCTATGTGTGAAATTTCATAAATGTACCATGTAAAATTACAAGGTTATGAGCTAGTTATGTTGTGCTATCTGCACAAATACATGGTCACCGGACCATCAGGGCGACTGAAGGGTTGTTTTGCTCCTGCAGTTATACGCTGGTGACTAATGCCCGCTATGACCTGCCGTGACCTGTGCTGTACTTAGTGTCGGTGGTGTCTAACTTGTGTCTTTTTTTTAAATATTTTTAGGTAAAAATGGTGTAAAAAGGATTGGAATCGATTCAGTTACTGATTCTGAACAAAATATATTGAGGTTTCGCATTATACTGAAAATAAGGTTGTATATAAAAAAGAAACTGACTGACTGACATATCAACGCACAGTCGAAACAAGTGGGATTAGGAGTGTGAAATTTTACAAAAGGCTTGTTTTTATGGCATAGGCGAGCACTAAGACAGGATTTTTCAAAATTCAGTACCTAAGGGGATGAAACGGGGTTCTAACGTTTATATGGAAACTCATTAACATTGACTTACTTTTTATTGTTTGACATTATTATTTTGATATTGGTTGACTTTTTTTTTCCATTTGACATTATATAATATTATTTTAATTTTTATTACTATGAACTTTATTAAGCTGACATTTTTAATATAAATATATTATTTTTAAATAGCAACGGAATTAAAAAAATTGTAAAAATTTGCATAAAAATAAAATACCTATGTACTAGCTATACCCATATTTGCAGAATAAATGATTATGATTATTAGTCATAATATAATATCTAATTATATTGTTATATGGAAATATTGTAAGAACAATTTTTTTTTTTTTAAATAGTAACCATGGAGTTTCTTGCCGGTTCTTGTCCATAGGGAACGACCATTTTGGACGTTTTATAAGTGCCCTTGTAGGCCTATGTGAAATAGAAAACTTTTAACTTGATTTAACATTTTCACGCGGGCGAAACCGCTTGTATAATATGTTATTAAATTGAGCAGTGGAGGCCGAGTGGTAACGGCCCGGACTCACGAGTGCGGGTTCAAACCCAACCAGGCGCATTACTTTGTGTAATTTATTTCATCACCACTGCTCTCAAAACGGTGAAGGAAAACATCGCGAGGAAACCGGCATGTCCTAGAACCAAAAATTCGAAGACATGTGACATCCACCAACCCGCACTGGTATCGCGTGGTGAATTACGGCCCATTCCCTCTCCTAGCGAGGAGGCCTGAGTCCCAGCAGTGGGAACATTATAAGGCCGACTATGCTATGCTATGCTAGGGTTATTAAATGCAGCAGCAATTGGCATTTCAAATATTAGTAAGAGGAAGAATGGTGTGGCATTTATTTATTTATTCAACCAGAACGACAAAATGCCAATTACACTGATTACATTAGTTTGAAATTATGTTAAATACATTATAACACAGATAAAAAACAGATAAAAAAAACAGAAAATATAACACAGATAATATAACTAAACCTCTCACTCAGTCTTCTCGCAAATCACCAGACATTCTGCCAGTATCTGCTTGCATTCATCAGCAAATAGATATCATATCTTATAGGCATATAAGATATTATATCTTATAGGCATATCTAATAGGCATATCTTGCTATCTCTTTTAGACCAACGTAGCCTAATGGCAGTGACGTCACATTTCAGTTTCTCCATGCTTATTCTATTACTTGAATTTCCTCTTCCACCATATTTGAAAACCTAATTAAAATTGAACGGATTTGAAAAAATATTTTTTTTTTGTAATTTTGAATAAAGCTACTTTTTGACGCAAAAAATTTAATGAACATTGGGTAGTTCATTCAAATTTTCAAAGGAACACAGGTGGATTTTAGTCTGTAAAAATCATGAAAACTGTGGTTCTAGAACGAAATGGGCAACTGAAGGAACAGAAGTGTAGTTTTAGTCAGTAAAAGTCGGACACGCCCTCCTGCTCCACCCAAAGCGGTAGAAGTTATTTGCAGTTAAAGTTTTATCATGCAACTAACGGCTATTTTCAACGACTATGCTATAGCTTGTACAATCGAAAAAAGAGATTGGTTTACAGGCAGCTAACTTGCATCTACTTTTGAAGAGTAAGGGCGTTAGTGGTAATTGAGAGGGAAGAGCAATACTTTTAATTATACAAGATCAAAATTAAAAATATTTTTATTTCACATAGGCCTACATGTGCTCTTTTAAAATGTCGAAAGCTAGTGCACGGTTCCAAATTGGTCGTTTCCTATGGAGAAGAACCGGCAAGAAACTCCATGGTTTCTTTTAAAAAAAGTGGTTGATTACAATATTTTCATATTACAGTATTAATAGATATTATGTAAGAACAGTGTAGACCAGTCAATATTGTACCCTAAAACACAATAAAAATAATCATATAAAAAAAGTGAGTCGTAATAAGAAGTAATCAGGATATCTCTTAATTAGATTCTATTCTAATTTAAGTATTTCAATCTCACGAAAAATTGACCATTCAAGAGATACAAATCGTCATGGAAATAAACAGCGTTATCTATTGAATTGATGAAACCCTGTTATCATAATAAAACCAGCCTAAACGTTGTCGAGAAATAACAAAATACATGTACATACTAAAAAGCTGTTCACTTCCATATTTATTTCAGAGTTCATACCTTAGTAAAAGTTGTTCATATATGAACAACAATAAGTACTTTTATCCTCTGAAAGATTACAAAGCCAATGGATGGTATACAGGGTGACATTACACCCTGTGTACCAAATTCTTTGTTCGACTGTACACAACAGGATCCGAGGCAGATTCAATTATATCTCATCCTTTCCATTTTGCACCTATTTTTGTTCGAAGCTAATACACTTTTGACGGTTCCAGAAATATATGTACCTACTTGATGTTTTAGATTTACAATAGCGTTTGTAGTGTATGAATGGATATGAATTATGCATTGATTTTAGTTTGGCGTCATATTGGTTTATTTAGAATGCAGTTGTTGGTTAGGGCGCGGTTTCACTGAAACGTAGCTGGTTTTTGTTTTAGGTGGGAAATTATCCACTCTCGCTCTAGGGCGGTGCGAGAGGGCGTGCCAGACTTTTCCTGACTAAAACCCACTCCTATGTTCCTTTTTTGCCTTGCGTTCCAGGACCCCGGTTTTTCCTTTCAGAAGCGAGACCATGACCTCAGTAGGCTTCGACCTTGCTGGGCCTCTATGGTTTTGCTGACATCTCTTTGAGGCACGTGTAGAACACTACGCGCCGCCCGGCCAAACGGTGAGTTACTCATTTACGCTTGCCGTCCCCAAGCCCACGCGAAACGGAGCTGGGTGGAGTGGAGCGGATAAGAGCAGGGAAAAGGTGGTAAGTGTTTCCATTGAATCGGAGCGGGGTGGAGTGGAGTTGAGCCATCCTCCGCTCAACACCACAGCCTGCTCGACTTCGTTCTCTCCGGCTGGCGGCTCCGCGTTCGTATGTTTTGTTTGAAAGTCTGCTCCGCTCCACTCCGCTACACTTACACTGTTTCCACCATTTACAAACTTACCATTTACAAATTTTGCAAAAATATATTAATAAAACCCCTAGTTAATTTAGCAATAATTTACAGTATTTCACAGTATTTAGTAGCACTTATACAAGGAAGTGGCATGATTTTGAAACTGAACTATGCTTCATAAATCATTTAAGCCGATTTCGACTATTCTGCCAGTGTCACGTTGAGACGGCGACTCGGTGACCTTTTAACTTCGTCATAGATGTTAGTAAATGCTTATACCAAGAACACACACACACTAAGAACAGTCTCGATCAAGTTTAACACAAAAAAAGTCCACTAAAATCGAAAAAATTCGTAGGACTGACAAAAGCACGTGTCGAGCCACTACCAACGAAAGTCCTGAACTATGCTTATTTCGATAAAATTTTGTCATATTTTTGACAATTATGTTATAACGTCAAAACGTCCCGGGCCCTTACCATGAAGTGTTAAAATGTCAGTCGTGCGAGGAAGAAAAAGCGATGGAGCTATACATCCCATACAGCTCCTTTAACAGTTCAGTTTAGGTCGTCGTAAGTGTCCAAGGTAGCCATAACGGTACATAAATAGGTTAGATATATCGACGATAAAGTGGTTGATGAGTTAACATCTCCTGTAAATGATTGAGTTTCATAACATGCATTGATTTTCGCAAAGTAATGCCTCATGACAAAACTTCTTTCCACAGTGTTCTTTGACGTATATAATATTTATACTGACCTGCACTCCGGTTCCTCCCTACAGGCATGCGCTAAAGTATGGCAGGCAGGTAGAGGGGAGCCAACCGCTGGACGCTGCGCACACGATGGATGGAGTCGCTCCTGAGCATTCATGCATGAGTCCTCACGGTTGTCGGTTTTCCTGGAGATGAAGAAGACAGATTTATAAAGATAATGGTGGGATGCTGGAAGAAGATAAAAATGAGGAGAGTGAAGGAGATCATGATGATGATGTAATTGAGAATGAAAAGTTTGTAGGTGTCGTTGTGTTAGATGAGACAAAATGGCTAGGAAATATCAAAAATAGAAAGTGACTCACAACATAGAGATAGAATAAAACAGATAAGATATCACGAGTAACTGATGAGAATCCAGATAAAGAAAATTAAAATAATTTAAGAGAAAATATGGGAACAGTGTTGGTAGAATAATATGAAGAATAACTGTAAAAATGTACACACACAATATATTTATTGCAACCGATTGAACATTCGAACCCGTGATAACTTAGAACTACAGTGGAATTAAATATAAAAATCCAAATATAACTCACTTGCACAAACAAAAAGCGATCTCCGTATTCCAATGAACTCCCGACTTCCTATAGAACCCCCTTAGCGCCGCCATGCATCCTTCCCGATCGCAGTCAGTGGTATGGCACTTCTGCAGCACCGGGGTCAGTGACGTCACGCATTCGCTGTCCTTGATGCAGGCGTCCAGAGCCACGTGGCAAGTCGACTGCAGGGCCACCTTCTCATCACCTGATTTACCGTTCTCTTTGCCAATCCTCTCTGTTGGTTGTTGTGATGTGTTAGTTGATGTGGTGTCGGAAATGTTGGTTAATGTCGTTGGTGTTGAGAATGATGATTTGAGGTTAGAAGGTACAAAATCTCTGTTGGTTGTTAAAGATCTATTATAAGCCGTAAATAAGGAAGATTTGAATTCTGAAATGATTATAAAGTTAGATCGAACAGTAAAGACATTTCTTAAACTAGGCCATCGATATTCGTTCACGTAAAATATGCCAATCATTCCTGAAAACTGACTAATTACTTTGTGAATCAACTTTTGCTTCCAAAGAGACTGAAAACAAAATTGTTTAGGGTTTTGGAACTATATTCAAATAGGATTTCGGGTTAATTTGGAAAGTTTATGTTTTTGATGAACGTTAACGTTTTATGCGAAGTGCCAATCAATTTTAGAAACATATCGTTCATTACCATCGTTATTAGTTTGCGTTTTAAACCGGATTAAGTTACACTCATAATGATATTATAGTTTGTATTCTAATTACGTTATTAATATATCAGATTATTTAACTTACACAGGATTAGTTGAATTTAGTTTTAGTTTAACCAAAACCACGTAAATAACTATTTCAGGAATTGTTATTCCTAAACACCTAAGTGTACTAATTATGAAACGTTTAAAACAAATGTGCTTCAAATACGTAGCTCATTAAAACGAAATATTAAGAATTAAATAAATAAATAGATAGTAAAAAAATAAACAAATGAATAAATTATTAATATAACTGAAAATAACAAAATCTTTATATCGGAGTGTGAATAATATGCTCATGCTTATATAAATATAATTTACACTTTGTGTATAAAAATTTATAGTAATAATATTATGGAACATATGTGTGAGAGATCGATAAAAAAATTACGTGTCGTGAATATAACACGATGAGTTGCCAATGAAATCAATAATCTGTATGAAAATTGTACGTTAAATACAAGCGGTAATCTCAATAAATCGGACATGCTTTCAAATTACGGAACTCGTTGTGAAGCAAAAACTCCATGAGATATTTGTGCCGGTTCAAAGTTAAATATGAATAGAATATTTAATGGATACATGCATAGTGGATCACCGTGTACGACTATAAATAACGACCAGTAAAGTTATTTCCGAATATATCCGTGCTACACCCGATAGATGAGAACAAGGTTATGTCCGTGGTAGATGAATCTTGAGCGCAAATTGCAAAGCTTCGCGGAGATTTTCGTATCTAAGCGTCTTCGCTAAATCGCTCCTTTACAAACTAAATTCTCTACAATTTTCGGATCAGGATAGGAAGCACACGAGGTCTCTAAAGCTCTATTTCCCTTCTAGTCATTATCTCTACGCAAAGCTTTACTTCGTGTCTTGTTAGATAACTATCGTTTACTATAAAATTTGTGGAGGATCTAAACTAAAGTGCTCGGATTACGGGGAACGAAATAATAAAGGGGTTTGAAGAGCACTCAGATAGGAACATGTAGGTAGGTGATAAAGAAATGCATCAGATCATCCATGTCTCGATGGTTTCCTAAAACCGTCTAGTTTTGTACAGTTTTGAAGCTCGAAGTGATGTGACTTACGATATCTATGGTTAGTTGTACTGTCTGTTATAAATATGTGTTTCTTTTTTTTTAATTTGTACCACCTATAGTTTTGGTTGCGTCGACTAATCTTTTTATACCTTTTATACAATCTTTCATTGTATCAATAATAGTTCAAATATCAAATGAACGGAGTCAGTTACTGTAAACAAGAAAAAGTTTAGTCAACGCACTGAAAATACCAACGCCATACGTACGGTTTTCATCAATGTATCCTGGCCCGTAGACAGTCTTGGTCGCGTACAGAGGGTCCTCGCTTCCTCCAGGCTCATGGTTCCAGCGATGGTAATGATGCCCGTGTGGGTTGTAGTGCGGGCTCGCATAACGGTGGATGTGCGTCATAATTTTGTCCGGAGCAATCAGGTTCCCATCATGTGTTATTGACATACCGCCGATCCACGACGTCACACCGGTCCCGTTTCGATTCGCGATCCTTCCATCCGACATCAGCTTTACTGGAATGTCATCCATCGAATCGCTTAGCTGTGGCAAGCTCGACGATCGAGCCATAGCGCGACGGGACTCCGAAATTAGAACATCAGAGGCGATCGCGCAGGTCGATCGACGGACATCGATATTAAAAAAACTGACCCTACTGACGGTAAATATAAAAATGACAATCCAATACAATAAACAACGATATTCGCAAACGTTACGACATGAAAACGGGCAAAAATTAAAATTTGAACGATTTAGAAAATGTCCCGGTAAAGAATGAGATTAGCAAAGCCTCCCCGGTTGGCAGTCCCGCTCGAACTATTTATCAAAGCCAGTCTATGCCGCGCAGTAACCATAGAGATCGTAGAAAATAGGAGATGCAGAAAGAAAACATGCAGACATGCCCATTTCAAGAGATACCAAAATAGACTTTCACGCCGTCTTAAATAATCTTAGGAATGAAAGTCTAAAATGGCGATAAAAGGAAAAGGAGAGCAACAATCTAAAAAGCATGCAGGCATAAAGTAGGAGCGGATGTTCATTAAATATTTATTAAAATCGTTAAGGAGACGTAAGCTAACTCCGCAGTCACTATGTAGCTAATTGAAATTCTATTCAACAAAACCTTATTATTAAAATTGGGTCAGCCTTCACTAAGTTTAAATTTTCAGGAAAATTCTAGTTTAAAATTGTTAAGCCGTGTCTTTTTATAAAGAAAGCTGAGACGTTCATTTGAATCTTTTTAAAATGTGAGGTTCCGTGTAAAATTTTATAAAACCGCTAGAAAAATTGTTTAAAGAGTTAAAAATTTTTGCTATAGTGTATCGGCAGCAATTTTTTGGTAGACGTTAAGGTTGGCACGTATAGCCACGCTCCTACCTTACGAAGCGTAGTGCGAAGCGTGCAGTGCGAGAGGCGACGGAATCCGACAGACACATAGAAAGAGAGAAGATGAAGAGAGGGTGCGGCGGCGGCTCACCGTGGCGGGGCCGGGGGGGGCGCGGGGAGAGGAGGGCGGCGCGCAGGAGGCTGGCGGCGGCCGCACGGGTCATCAGCCGCGTGCCGTTCTCGGTGAGCAGCAGGATGGTACCGTCGGGAGCAGCGTAGCGTGTGAGCGCCGGTGCACGCGCAGCCGGCCGGCGGGGCGCTTCGAACAGCGCGCGAACCGCCGGCGGGCAATCGCCCCACGCCGCCGCTGCCCCACAACCACGTTACCAACAAACACTACCACCCACCACCTCTGCTCGCTCACCCACCGCACTACGAACACCCTCAAGGGAGTTCTCTCCCTTGAGAGTACTCAAGAAACCAGGTAGACGTGACTAGGGTTGTGTGTGCCGCCCCGAAAGACGATACTGTCTAAAGACCGATCACCGAAGGCTGAAGGTGTTGAAAGCCAAGAGTTGAGGTAACTGCGGGCATTTGTACGGTGTGTGGTCAGGAGTACACTAAAAAGAAGCTAGTGTCCAGTGAAACATAAAGTTGAAACAGCCTTGTGTGGTAAAGTAGTGATCTAAATCAATCCTAAGGCCTATGCATCTAAGTTGTGTTGAAATAAAATAGGCACGTATAACAAATTAATGGAAAACGAAATCAAATACGTAAAACAACTAAGTTAACACGTTGACGGCTATTTGAAAGTGAGTCTAGTACTCCTTCATAAGCATTTTATAGTGTAGTGTTATTGTTTTGTTGTTATTTATGTATTGTTTTATGCTGTACGCTTTGTAAACCCGTGTCGTATGGTTAGAAACATTATTCTCTTTAGTATAACAGCTTAAATTAATATAATATCTATAGAACACATAATGATGTTGATGGTGTCCCGCAAGGTTTGTTCTTAGGGCCAGTGTTAATTATACATACATACATCAAGACAGATTTTGATAAGTGTAACTTATATTACGCGTGTACCTATGCGATGCCATATTACACACTTAAAGCTATTGCTAATTAGTTCATTTTAGTAAGTTCGCGAGTTCTGAGTGAAAACATTGTAACAGAAATTACATATATATATATATACATTCTAAAAATGTAAGAATTATACAGGGTTAAAAAAAATGCATAAACATTTTGTAAGGATGTTTTGTAGACAACTTCATTCAGTTATTCAAAACATCCATATGAACAGAACATAATTAATTATTATATGTACAAACCACAAGTAACAACAATTACTTCTCTAAACACAATACAAACTACCCATTTTTCCATTAACCGGAGACCGAACAAAATGGCGGAACAACAACGCTTACTAGCGTGTCATTTTCAGATTACCTCGAACATAACAATACAGTTTGAAAGGTATTTTTCACCGAACGCCCCGACCCGGATATTTTTCCCAAGCTTGGTAGCCAGAGTAATTTGAACAGTTGTATGTTCCCACGTACTGAAAGGTCTCCATATTAAATTTTAAACTTCGGACAAACAGACCCTTGCGAGTCTTTTCATATCGAAAATCGGCTGGCCATTCATTTAAATTCCTATGTTTTTTCAATGCTAATTTGTAGAGATGATGAAAGTTGTTTTCCTTTTAATTTGACTTAGAAAATGTAATTGTCATTCGAATTGATTAACGGGAAAAGAAAAGTTTTCAAGTTGAACAGGAGTTGAAAGAAATATGAAAAGTTTTTAAATTTAAATCAAGGAAGTCTGTCAGATATGCAAATGATTTGGTGAAAATTAACAAAACTGAGAAATATTATTTATAAGCCAATTCATCTTTTTTATACAAATAATTATTTTTGAAACCTTTACGTTAATGAAGTAGATTAATCCAGAGTTTATTATTCAACGTAAGGAAATCACTGAAAATTAAGGAATAAGGCTCTTCTTCCGATTCCTTGTCATTACGAGTATGTTTTCCGCAACCAACAGCACCTCATGTACATTATTCCCCGGATATTGCCCGACAAACGACCGCTACATGGACACACGGACTTGTGGACATAGAGCTGGCCGAAAGGAAAATAAGTTTGACCATGGTGTATTTTTTTTTTCGGTTTTCCTCGATTGACTTTGTATGACTTTGAAATAAGAATATCTATTTAAATGCTAAATTTTAGTGTAATTTAGTGTTTAACTAGTTATTTTTTTTCTAATAAGGTTCGCTAAAAAAATTAACAGAAATTTCCATATTACGTGTTTCGTTGTATGTAAAGTCTCTTTAGTTCGAATTTGATAGTAGAAAAATAGTAAAAGAAGCAATAAAAAATTATGTACTTTGTGCATTTTTATAGTTTCTAATGTCAAAAGTCTCAAAAATAGTACGTGATACGGCCTTTTTAAGTACGGGATCTTATTGGGTACGCATTAATTAATTTAAAAATACTATTACCCAATCTGTTGCATTTTGGCTGAAGAATAGAGTTATGATATACAATTTGAAATACAATTACAAAGGAAAACCTACAATACAATCACCTAATGTCCTCGTATGACACAATCAAGTACTATATGAAGATATTTTCCATCCATTTTATACAGCAGGCGACAGAGATGGCAAGTCCATTATCATTGCAATTAAACGACTGTCACGTGCATGTTACTTGTCAACGTGTGCAACAACGTTACACTAGGGCTAGCTAGAATTCTGATAAGCTTCCCTTGATGGTATATTCAGATTTGAAACGTGGGTTACGTTTTGGAGTATACTGCTGAATATAGACGAATAGAAAGTAACACATAAGGATTAGAAGGCCAATTTTCGAAGTAAGTAAATAATAATATTCCACAACTATCACACAACGCGGTCTAGTCCCAAGCTAAGCAGAGCTTGTGTTATGGGTACTAGACAACTGATAAACATACTTATATATTTCTAAATACATACATATATAGATAAATTACACCCAGACACAGAACAAATGATCATGCTCATCACACAAACATTTGTCCTGGGTGGGAATCGAACCCACGACCTCCGGCATAGCAGTCAGGGCCACTAATCACTAGACCAACAGGCCAGTCAAATGTTTACATTTAGGTGCTTCGGCGACAATTAATGTCAAAAACTATAAAATGTAGCGAAATCGGATATGTTTTTGGTAACTTGCGCGAATACCCCCCTTAAAAATATGGGGCGCTCAGGCTCAGACTCAGGTCATGGCTTATTGTGTTAGGCCTTAGAACCGTATAAACATTCATAGAAATTGACTTAACAAGAATAATCGATAAACCTATCCATCCACCATAATTCAGAAAATTATAGTGTCAACTTTCAAACTATAGACGGACAAGCATCAATGTGTAAAATAAACTAAAAACTGTTAGCTCCATTCATTTTCAAAAAACTAAATTTAGTCGATTTGCTATTATTGAGCGTCAAATATCTTAGTTTTGCAGGGCAGCATCCTCGGGCCACAGCTGTTCCAAACTTTCTACGAGCTGTTTGCTTTTCGTACCAACAAAATGATCCGTGTTTTTGTTCAACACCAGTTTTACTGTTTTATATTTTATAGTTTATTTACTTTGGTTCCACAGAATTTGTTTTATTATTTGGGTCACCTCCGATGGAATTTCAATATTGGGCGTAGTGGATAATTGAGTTTGTAGATTGATTACTTTTCATCAATTTATTTTCGTTCTCGTATAAGTTTATGTGAACTTGAGTTTTTGATTCAAGATCTTTTGACAAGATTTGTTACAAAATGAATAGTTTTTTATACTTGACGAATATAATTATTCCATTATCCAGATTTACAAATAAATTTGTGAAAAATAGAGCAAAATACATAAGTTTAAGGGTTATTACTCTAGAGCAAATGTCAATTAAAGCTAATGATATTTTGATGTTCCACCTAGACTAAAGTATTAACAGCCATAATATCCAGCATTTAAAAATCGTTAACCTAGAAAACTGTCAGGTCACTGTCAGGTTATGTGCTCCTAGACATTATCAGGTGCTATTAGAGTAATATGAGCGACAACTTGTACTAAATTATTCCACTTCCAAATATTATTTGTACCTGATTTAGGTATGACAGGGACACATAATGTACTTAAGGTTTATTTACCTTCGTAATTGGAGTGTCGGTTGAGGGTTACTATAAGTGAAGGGTCGGCTTTTTGTTGATAATTTTGTTTGGAAAGTTATATTACAGCGTTTTATGGTTTTGGATTTTACTTCCTTCCTCTTTTTAGCGTTTCAAGTTAAATTTTTCAAAAATTCTCAGTTATAAACTCCGTTGGATGATACAGTCTAAATTCTAATCGAGAAATTCATAAATTCCTCGGTGATACAGCATATGTTAGACTAGTTTCTCATACCGTAGGGGCCCAGCAGGGTCGAAGCCTACTGGGGCCACCGATAGTGTGAAAGTGAAACCCGGGGCCCTGGGACGAAGGCAAAGAAGGAAGAGGATTGGGTTTTTAGTCAGTAAAACTCTGACACGCTCTCTCGCCCCGCCCATGTCGGGAGATGTCATTGGATGATTTTTCCACCTAAAAAAAAGACTAGCTTCTGCCAGCGGCTTCGCCCGCGTGAAAGTAGGTTCTTCCATACAAACTTTAGAACTCCGTTACATCGCCTTAGTGTCTGGATTTTGAAAAATCCTTTCTTAGTGCTCGCCTAAGCTATAAAAGGCAGCTTTTTGCATTTAGCATTGCTAGTCCCAAAAGTTTCGGCTATGCGTTGATATGTCAGTCAGTCAGTTTCTCCTTTTATAAATATAATTAAATCTTTTTGACGACACAAATATACAAAGTAATAATGTGGGTATTTCAAAATAGAAGTAACAACTCGAAACATCACTAAGCCAAGGTCAAATTCATAACAAAGGTACCTATTACTTCTTCTTATTTTCTATTCGATGGTAAACTTGTCAAACTGTTTTGTGCTCCTGTTCAAAACATTAGCCACATGTTGGAATGCCGCAAGTGTCCGTATACCTGCACTTTGGAGGATTTGATGAGTGCTACCGATGCTGCTATTAATGTAGCTTACCTATTGGGCCCAAACAGTTTGAGGTACCTATTACTAAAAACCATTTTAAAAACTAATCAAAAGTATAGAACGTCGGAGCCACTTTACTTCTAAAAAAAGTGAAAACCACATACGAAAACAAGTAGCTAAACTAAAACAGTAACCCACAATCACTACTAAAGTAAAATGAGGGAAACTCCTTGTCAAAGGGAAAAGAAATCTTCAAAAAGGTTTACTTTAGGGTGAGACCTCAAAGTGGTTGGCACAAAGGGCGATGAATGGGTCCTTTGTTTCCATATTGTGTGGGCCCTTGACTTCTCCCAAAATTAATATTCGATTGAAGTTATTGGTACTTCGCGCTACACTCGCGGTACGCGGCGTGAACGTTGGGATCGCCGCGTAAACGTTGGGGTCGCAGCGAGAACGTTGGAGTCGCGGCGTGATTGCTGGGACGTTGCGTGAACGTTGCCGTGATGTGAGATGTGTATGTTTGTGTATTTATTTATTTTATAATTTATACATTACACACACGAAAGAAGATACATTATTATAAAAATTGTACAAAGGTACTGCTTATTTCTAACAGAAATTTCTTCCAGCAGACCTGCGAAAGGAGAAATAGGAAGAAATGTAGACAATAGTGTGAAGAAATAATAAAAGAAGAGTATGTGAAATCTTAAATTAAAATAATAATTACTTATATACTTATATAGCGATAAGACCGCCCATTGTGACACCCTATTAATTTTAATTTCGTAATGTAAGTTGCATTTTTGGCGTACAATAAAGAATATCTATCTATCTGTATATACCTTATACTAAAAATAAATACATAATGTATGTTGTTAGCAACAAAATAATATAAAATTGAATGATAATAATTTAATTATGGTTTTGTTTAATTGTGTTAAGTCGTGATGATATTATGTAAAACACAATTATTATTTTAAGTAGCAAAAATGAAGAAGTAGGAAAAGCTGTTTTGTTTATTAGGTAACTAAATGAAATCCAATAAACGCTCATTTCAATTACGACGCCTCACACAAACTAATGAAAAATATTTTGTTTATTACATTAATGGACGTTCTCTTGTGTTTTGTTTATCGATAAGTAAAAATAATGATGACAAACTGATTGTGATTGTGTATGTTTGTTGCTACTTCATGCTCGAACCGCTAAACACATACATACATTCACTGTTTCTTCGTTGCCGTTCGTACCGGGGCCGAGTCTTCCTTTCAGAATCAGACCCTTGGCCCCAGTAGGCTTCGACCCTGCTGGGCCCCTACAGTTGCTGACATCTCCTTGAGGCGCGCGTGAAACAGTACAGACGACTTGGGCTCGGTCCGGACGGTTACCGGACGGTCAGTGGGCGAGTCACCCATTGCTCGCCGTCCGCAAGCCCGCGCCTATGGTGGCCGGAAATCAGGATTAGAATCCTGGCGGCGGTTGGAGAGTGAGGATCGTTGCCTCATGCGATCGGCCGCCTCCTTTGCAAGCATTACTGCTTCGCAGAAGGAGGCGACCGCCTGCCACTCTTCCTCGCTCCGGACCATGGCCTGTACCAAGGCGAGAGATCGCCGCCGCCGATCACCCGATCAAGCGGGGCACACCTCCACCTTGTGCTCCACCGTGTCCTCCGGGTGGTCCACACAGTGGCGACACCCAGGCGTGTCTTCCGCACGAATCCGATGCAGGATCTTCCCGAAATTACCGTGTTCGGTGAGAACCTGCGTCATGCGGAAGGTGAGGACGCCGTAAGGTCTTTCCAACCACGCCTCAAAGAGGTCAGGGACTTACCGCCATAATTGTGGCGTGCTTGTGTTGTTACTCTTAAACTTTCTTACTAATAAGAAAGTCAAATCTCCAACTAAATACCTGCAAGCAACAGAAATCGCTTTCGTCTTCAAAACGTGCTTAAATTCACCGCTGGCTCCCGGACTATGCCGGCATTAGACAAAGGGAAATGATTTCCCTGTAACTGAAATTTGTTGTGCGCGAATGTTGTTGAAGTAAATTGCTAACTGAGTGGGAACAAACAGCCATTTATTCGACCGTTACATTTCTGTTGAATATGGGAAAATAAGGTTTAGTACGTCAATGGGCTATTTACAATGTGTTACATAATATACCTACGCGTATTCTGAAAGTAATATGTTTAGAATCGGCTGCTGAATCGTAATCGATTACTACGCTACGGTTTTTTTTTATGAGGTGGGAAATCTTTCAATGACTTCTGCCGATCTAGGGCGGAGCGAGAGGGCGTGTCAGTTTTTTTTTTTAATTCCACAACTATCACACAACGCCGTCAAGTCACTAGCTAAGCAGAGCTTGTGTTATGAGTACTAGACAACTGATAAACATACTTATAATTTCTAAATACATACATATTATAGATAAATTACATCCAGACACAGAACAAATGATCGTGCTCATTACACAAACATTTGTTCTGGGTGGGAATCGAACCCACGTCCTCCGGCATAGTTGTCAAGACTACTAACCACTAGATCAACAGGCCAGTCAGTTACCTACTGACTAAAACTACACAGTTTTTCCTTTAGTTGCCCTTTTTGTTCTAGGATTACAGGTAACCTTTTTAGAAGCCAACCCATGGCCCCACTAGGCATCGGCCCTGCTGGGCCCCTACAGTATATATATGTATACGTAGTATGGTTGACATCTCGTTGAGGCGCGCGTGGAACGTTACGCGCCATCGGCTCAGTTCGGACAGTTACCAGACGGCCGGACTGCGAGCTACCCATTGCTCGTCGTTCGCAAGCCAGCGCCTATTGTGGTTGGTAGTCGTCGGTGAAGTTAGATAACAGGAGACGCCACACCCAGTCCCAGAGTGAGCTGGTTACGTCGAGAAGTTGGATTAAAGGAGACGCCACACCCGGTCCCAGCGTAAGCTGTCTTTCAAATATTTTAAAAGTATTTCTAAACTATGTTAAATTTGAAATTAAACTTCCAACCTTGAACGTTTCTTTTACAAAAAAAGATTCGCAAAAATGTATCAAATCAAATAAGGTTTCGCATCCCTTTGAATAATACTTGATTACTTATTTCAGTAAGACTTTATTCAACACTAGCAGTGGCTTCGCCCGTGTACCTAATAGTAGATTTCCTTAAAAAAAAATCCCTTAGGATATCCCCAAGGGATCATACACCCGGGATGAAAAAAAAATCCTATGTATGTGCTATTCTAGGACGTCTACACGTGTACTAAGTTTCAATGAAATCCGCTTAGCCCTTTGTGTGTAAAAAAGTAATAAACATACAACCCACACACACACACCATCTCACTCTCACTAACTCTCTCCTATATAATACATATTAGTGTGACACAAATACATTTCAACTGATAACAATTGCCTACTTTCACCCTTTAAGGCCCTAAAGTATAAGAACTTTAAAATAAAAATTGTCGTGTTTTTATTACAAAAAACAAAAACCTGGGCAAGTGCGGGTAGGAATCGCTCACTGTCTGTTCCGTACAAATTAACTTATGTAAATAGTTCAATTCCCGAATCGAGTCTCGAAGATTTTTCCGAATCAAAGTTTTTTTTTGCGACGAACTACAAATTTACAGTTTTCAGATTTATTCCTATATCTGTGCTATAAGATCTTGCTTCATGCCAAATTTCAGAATACTTCCTGTTGACTCTAGGTCAAAAAGTACCCTGTGAATTTTTATTCCCTTGAGAGTGTCGAAATATACGTTTTTTGCGACATAAACGGTCGTATTTTTTTTTTCGTTAACATAGAAGTTTGATTTTTTCACAGCTTCAAGGGACCGTAGACTTGAGTATATGATTTTAATTTCAACTCGATACCTTCACGCGTTCCCGGTATAAAGAGTCTTGACAGACAGACAGACGGACAACAAGTGATCCTATAAGGATTCCGGTTTTTCCTTTTGAGTTATGGAACCCTAAAACATTCACAAAAATGTAGCTCAAGGACTAAAACTTAGACCAAAACTAGGAAAACAAAACCCGATTTTTTTGTTGTCAGAAACATTAAGAAAATATCTTTTAGACTAATACATAAATGTATGTACAAGAATAACAATAACATACTTACGGGATGTTTGACTAAGTTGAATATATTATTAACATAAATATTTTCTCAGCAGATGTATTTATCTAAAGAAATGGAAGAACTGTGATCAAACAGGCCAGGAACGTGTAGGTGGATTAGGAATTGGAAATACTCTGTATTTCTTAGGAATATGTCGATACCAAATATACGAAAGTGGATCAAATAAGGTTTCACATGCTTTTGAGTAATTCTTTCTTATTTATCTCAGAAACATTTTTTTATTCTTAAAATTACTTTGGCACTATGTATTTTCAGAATATCTGAACATAATTTTACTTTTTAACTGACGATAATAAAGGTGGGATTAGAAATCGCATTTTGTTTTCGATTCAAATCAAAATTTGTCAAAATTATTTGCTTTTTTTTGTTTTTGTAATCCAACTATTTATAATATTCTTTCGCCGATGGTTAGCTACATTATCATTCAGAGTTTTTATTTATTTTTGATCCCAGAAAATCCTCTAAAATAGTAACTGGGAACGACGGCGCGGAAAAAATCTAATTGGTTATATCGTTAATTCAAAGCAAACTTGTTTTTTCTTCGTTATCAAGGAAAAACCTTAAAAAGACGCTTGGGCTTATAGAGAAATTACCAAGGAGTGTGGGAAGTTAGAAATGAGTATATTAGAGGAAATTTTAAAGTGATGTCAGTAACTGAAACGTTAAATGGTAATCATTTGTCTTGGTGAATGTGAAAAGGAGGGATGAAATGCATGCTATTAAAACAGTTATAAGTACACATGTGGATGGATGGAGAGGGAGAGGGAGGTCATATAAAGGATAGATGGATTGTGTGACGACTGATACAAAGGAAAAGGGAGAGTGATAGCGTGACGGGTGACAGGACCGAATGGAAGTAAAAAACGTGTTGTGCTGACCCCAAATAACATGGGACAAAGGCAGAAAAATGACAAAATCTCCGCGGTGATCATCATCCCGTCCCGTGACTTCTGCCCCCCTAGCCAAGTTAAAATCGTATCATTTGCGTCGAACGACTCGAGTAGGCCACGCCTCCGATTCCTTTGTTCTGACGTCATCTCAACGCTCAGTCTCGTGGTCAGAATAAAGGAATCGGAGGCGTGGCCTACTCGAGGCGTTCGGCGCGAACGAAACGATTGTAACTTGGCTAGGGGGGCTGGGCTAGTTTTTGGGGAGACCATAGAGGGGTCCTGGTGTGCACGGCGGCTCGTGATCACTGTGTCACCGACTTTTCTGGAGTCACTCCTTGGGCGGACAGAGTAAATTCAAGACAGTAAAATCTTTAAAACACCTTAAAATAAAAAATAAAAAAATTGAGCCACCCGACACAGCTATAGTGACCTATAGTAAAATGGAAACGTTCAAATAAAATCACAAAAAGTACCTTCCATTGTCGAGCGTTTAATTTTTGAAATGTCAACGATAAATCAACAAGAACTTTTTATTGGCGCTCACAATGCGGACGAATTGTTTGCTTAACGGGCAGTTAGCTGGGGCACGGTGCCATCGGCCCTTAGTCAATGTCCGAATTGTCTTGAGAGGTACTACAGCCATGTAAACTTAAAATTTGGTGTATAGTCTAGGTTTCTAGGGAGAGTAGGAGAGCAGTGGTGGTTCTTTTATATACGCAGATAATTATTTTGCACTTCTTCGCACAACAAATTGACGAATTGTAAATAAATCAATGTAATTGATACTAGCTGCTGCCTGCGGCTTCACCCACGTGGTCGTAGAAAATTATTTCAAGGGATCTCACTCCCAGAATATATTGTGCTATGTATATGTGCATCAAAACCAATTGCACGTCGCACTTCATGACGCTAAGAAACGTCACAGATGGCGAAATACCATTAGCAAAAAACTAATCCAGCGGGAACTTCACGACCCTCAGTAATGAGGAATACGACTCGAGGAGGAGGAGGAGGGATGTATATGTGACATTCCAAGACATGATCTACCTGTGTACCGAGTTTCACCGTAATCCATTGCGCATTTCATTCATTGCATTATTTTTTTTGCGTGAAAGAGTAACAAACATATATACATCCATATATCCATACATCTATAAATCCATACATCCATAAATCCATACATCCGTACATCCGTACATCCATACATCCATACATCCATACATCCATACATCTATACATCCATACATCCATGCAACCATACATCCCTACATCTACATCCATACATCCTTCCATATATCCATACATTTTTTACTTTTAAAATTTACTGACTATAATTACAATAAAATAAAATAAAAAATAAAATAAAATCAAACTAAAATCACATCGCTATTGACTGGTAATGTGCCCAAAAGACTGGCGGCATTGCTATGCTGTATGGCATTGCTTATCCTCTGTCCGAGGTAAAAGCTAGCCTTTGAGTCACGTGAACTGTCAACTAGACGTTTTGACAGATCTTTAAAAACTTCAAATAACAGAGTACATTCTTTCATCTATACATCCACACATACAAACTTTCGCTCTTATAATATTAGTAGGTAAAGTAAGGTTACTTTGATATTTCAGGACACTTACGTAAAAATAGAAACACCAAGAACGTACAATTACGAAGCTAAATGGGTATTAAATATGTAACGATTTTGTCAAGGAATAGGTTTCTAAATTAATACCTACTAATTCAGTTTATATTTTGGGATCCAAGTAAGTCATTTATTATTCCATTAGGAGATTGATTTAGAAATTTACATTCATGTACAAAATGTATTGTGAACACATTTATTGTGACTACAAATAGAATGGAAATTCCTGTCGCAATCAGCTTTTGCCTGTGGTTTTGCCTACGAGACAGTAGGTTTCTCCACGTTGAAGCCTTGCTTCATCCCTGTAGAGGACGAATTTTGGAAAATACCTCTCTTCGTGATCGCCTACGTCATAAAAGTAGCATTCCGTACTCCTAGTTCTAGTTAGTAATAATTAGTCTAGAGCGGCAATAGTTAAGCTCAAGAAAATATAGAGAAACAGAAGAATAACAAGAGCCACAAAGACCAGGCTCGTTAAAACATTAGTGTATCCCATATTTTTGGACAACAAACATGGACCCTACGACAGAGACCATAAAGATTGACGCTTTGGAATGCTGGTGTAAAATGCTCGGGTTTTCTTGGACCGCGTTTCGAACAAACGCGAGCGCATTTTCGAGGAACTGGGCGTCAAGGAACACTTGTCTACGCTGGTGCGCAGACTAAATACTTTGGCTATATTTCTCGACGTGAAGGTGACTTCATCGAACGCCTTGTTATACAAGGAAAGGTGGACGGAACGAGGCCGCGTGGCAGATCACCGATGCCAGGGACTGACAAAATAAAAAAGGCTGTTGGTGGCCCATTGAACGAGTGCGCCCGGATGACTGCCAGCAGACAAAAATGGCAGGAAGTCGTGCGGTGTATCGGAGAGCTACCTTCGTGATAACCACGACCACTCTAGCAAGAGTGAAACAACCAAGAAGAAGAAGAAGTCCTAGTAGTTTCAGCTGTGGGTTGATATGTCAGTCAGTCAGTTTCGGCTGTGGGTTGATATGTCAGTCAGTCAGTTTCGGCTGTGGGTTGATATGTCAGTCAGTCAGTTTCGGCTGTGGGTTGATATGTCAGTCAGTCAATTTCTCCTTTTGTACATATAGACTACCTTCTGCGAGCGGCTCCGTCTGCACGAAAGTACGTTTTTCCATAAAATCTTTGGACCGAGTTTCAACCCCATAAGTGGCGAATTTGGAAAATTCTATCTCAGTTCTCGCCAACATCATAAAAGGAAACCTTGTGCAAAATTTCACGCTGCTAGGCCCTGTAGGCTGTGCGTTGATATGTCAGTTAGTCAGTCAGTTTCTCCTTTTATGTATATACATTGAAAATAATTTCTAATTCCTATCTAGAAATTTAAATGGACTTTTGATTGTTGCTTCACTGAACTATTCTTAATTTTCTTCATTAGTTCTATAAACTAAGTTTGGTAATAATGATTGATAAACTATTTAAGTTCGTTGTGAGGGAATTAATTGACATTTAAAAGTCGATAACTTATGTACCTTGTGTTGTTATAATAGTAAATACCATCGGGAGTTTTAGTTTATTTTTGTGGAGTAACCTTTAATAATGTATTAGCCTTTTCACCGCCTACGACGGATATATCCGACAAACACTCCCGTGTTAATTCCGCCAGAGTCGCACATCCACGACCAAATACTCCACCTCGTCCGCGCTTTTGTCACCTATGAGGATTGAAGAGCCAGACGAGATGGAGTACCCAGTCGCAAACACATGACCCTGGCGAATAAAGAAAACATTCGTCGGATCAATTCGACGTAATCAGTTAAAGGGTTAATGAAATGCCAAATACGAGTTAGTTCCACCTGTGATTACATTGTTAGTTGCTTTAAAGTATATACGTTTAAAGTTTCCTGATAGCTACAACCCGGAAATCTTTAAGTCAAGAGTGAATAGGTTACTTCTAGGTAAGCGCGTTCCATCGTCGACCGCATCGTCGCTTTTCATCAGGTGAGGTCAAGCGCGAACCTAACAAGCATAAAAATAAAATATACCCGCGTATTTCGTTTGACGGACCAAATCCGCCGAACAAATCCGTTTTCGCAACTGACGAACCGATCGGACAGTTGTTTGACGTACAACGTTGAGTGAACGTCATCCGCTAGCGGACCTCTAATAACAATAATAGTTATGGTCGTTCTAAAGATGGATGGAAGATTTGGTTCGGAGAGCGAACCAAACTCGTGGTCTGACCGTACCAAGTTTGAACGTGTGTTATCGTCATGATTATCAGGACCGATTGAAATCAGAACAGCAACAGCGAGCCCAGCCCCCCTAGCCAAGTTACGATCGTTTCGTTTGCGTCGAACGACTCGAGTAGGCCACGCCTCCGATTTCTTTGTTCTGAAGTCATCCCAACGCTGAGTCGCGTGGTCAGAACAAAGGAATCGAAGGCGTGGCCTACTCGAGGCGTTCCATGCAAACAATACGATCGTAGCTTGGCTAGGGGGGCAGAAGTCTTTTCGAGCTCTAGTATAATAGGACAATAAAATAATTGAGTGTAATCCGAATAAAGTAGGCAACATTGAAAGCTGACACAGTCTAACTAGACTAAATGATGAAATTCAATTGAAATCTTCTCTTAAATTCACATTTTTCTACAACGTCTCAAGAAGAGCTTACGCCTCAAAATCTAAAGCAAAAGTGTAAGACTTGAATTACGTCGTCTATTTTATGTTTGTTTGTTAAATCTTACTAATCCTTAATCCGCCGCTTCGTGTTACAATCCGAACTCCTGGAGGGGGTGGTCTAAGTTAGAAACTGAGAGCGGGATCTGGTATAAAAATCCAATGCCTATAATAAATTGTGGGCTTCCTCTATTCAACTGTTTGGAATCAAGAGCTTAGGTAAAGTGTGATATGTAATGTATTTTTGAAAATAGCATAGGTTTAGAGATGACACTTGAACGTGCGTTTGTAGCACCCGAGCTTGCATCGCGCACTAGAGTCCCGTCCTCCGGTATAGTAATGCGGTACGCCCTACTTACGGCTAGGCAGGGTAGCTCTCTCATTTTTTGTTTTACTGTAATTTTTATTTTTTTTCTTTATTTATTAAAACTTCATGCAACACAAAGGTACAAAGGTGCACTTAATGCCTCAGGCATTCTCTACCAGTCAACCAAGGCTAGTGAGGAGAAAACATGGTACTTGTAGGTGCATAAAAAAAAAGAAAACATTCTTTCATTATAAGGAGTACACTGTACAGTTTAGCTTATATGTTACGGCTTGTAACAACAGTCGATTAACCCAGTTTTTTTAATCTTCCATAGTTAACTGCTATAAAGTTTAAAGAGTAAAAATATATTATCAGCTACTACATGAAAAGTAGAAAATCAGTGTTTAGAATTAATTTACTTATCTAATGACAATTATAATGACTTTAGTAGCTATCCACCTGATTAAGATGTAGGTTTGGTTAGACAATTCGCATACTATTCATATTTTAAGTGGTTTATGCCAATATGAAACTGGAAGCAATAAGGTTGTTGACTCAATTTCTTTTATTATTTGTATCAAAAAGCATATGTATCCAAAATCGCAAACAGAAAGAATTTTTAGATCCAGCAATTTAGAAACTATTCAAATCTGATGGAAGGGGGAACTGTCAAGTAACAGAATAAGGATCACACTCTGAAATGTGACGTCACCACTATTAGATTATGTGTGTACAAAAGAGATAGCGAGATGTTCCCACCTCGCTCTAACCGTTCTTAATACCAATATTTGAAGTGTTGAATGTTGCTTTATATCTTAGAATATATTTTTAGAAGGAGAAACTGACTGACTGACATATCAACGCACAGTTGAAACTACAGGGACTAGGATCGTGAAATTTTGCACAAGATTTCCTTTCATAACGTAGGTTAGGTTAAGTTAGGTCCCCCAAGGAGATGAAACGAGGGTTCTAAGTATGTATGGAAAAATTTACTTGACGCGCTGGCAGAAGCCAGTTACAAATATTTTGATGTTTCAGCAAAAAGATTTATTTTTAGTGTTATTTGTTCTTTAATATAAAATATTTTATAAAAATAAAAAGAGAATATTATATAATTGTACGTACTACTACTGACTCGCTATCGCTTATGTCTTGCCCCACACTTAACGAGGCCGAGTGAAATTCAAACATTAAGAGTTTTTCTGTGAAATCAGAGTCCGCTCAGGTTTTCATCTCAAATGGGATTACATTTTGTACTTATTCGTTTGGATTTTCTAGTAGAGCCATTAATGCTATCACCTGATAATAATGCCCTGTTTTTGAATATCTAAATTATGGTTTTATGTATTAGTTTAGTGTTTTTAATAATAACTAGATGATAATTCAAATATTTGTTATTTATTTATTGTCCACACCTACCACAGTGTTGTCTTTTTAACCCAATGGTTGACTAGTAGAGAATGCTTTGTGGCATTAAGTCCGCGTATGTACCACCACTGTACATGAAGTTTAAATAAATAAATAATTCATTTATGTGTAGAGATAGGAAAAACATAGGTTCTTGGGCTTTACTGAGAGGCATACTTAAATTAACTATTGGAAGTTTTAGTATTATTGTAGGTTTAATTTGTAAGTTGTTATTCTATAATTTCTGTATACATGCACCCGTAGTGATAGTCTTGTAAGTGATTACCCGATACACAGGTTTTATAAACCTAGCTCGGGCAAGTCGCTAATTATACATAATTCTAGGTTAATAAAGTAAATTTTCCTTTAGTTCTTAAATACTGATAAGTTAATTATAGTCATTCCTTGGGCACTAGCATAATTATTTGTTCAAGATTTACTTATTTAATTGTGGCTATTACATGTAACTACTTTGTGTAAAAGATGAAATTAAGATTATATTATATTCTTTATTCACTATAAACACATATTAATTACATTTTTAAATATTTTTCTTAAACAAAATGATACAAAAAAAAAAACATTTAAAAATATAAAAAATAGTACCCCACCGGTATCGGGAACAGGGTCCAAGCTACCGGCGGTCAGGGCTCCAGAGAAAGGAACCTCCTAACAATACGAGCCGTGTCCAAGAGTACCGCTTTCTGAATCAAGCCCTTGATCCAGCCGCCTAACGCGAGCCTCCTAAGGTGTTGATCGAGGCTCTTGGCTATTAAGCCATTGCCCGACACGACTATCGGTACAATGATCGCTGAGTCCACATCCCACATGTCGACAACCTCGCGAGCCAAGTCAATATACTTAATTTGTTTATCTTTCTCGGCTTTCACGAGGTTCTCGTCATGTGGAACGGAAATGTCAACGATCATTGCACGCCTCTCGTTTCGGTCCACCACCACTATATCAGGCTTATTGGCTACAATAGTCCTGTCAGTGATGATGGACCTATCCCAGTACAAAGTGATATGACCATTATCAAGAACTGGGTCGGGCTCATACCTGTAGTAAGGCACTTCCGATTCCACAAGAGAGTATTTCAGAGCCAGTTGCTGATGAATAATTCTGGCTACTAGGTTGTGCCTATGCAAGTACTCTCCGTTAGCTAGACGAGAACAACCAGAGATTATGTGACGAATTGATTCTCCCGGACGGTGACATGCCCGACAGATGTCAACCGTGCCGTCCTTCACAATAAATCTCCGGTAGTTATTCGTCATGATAACTTCGTCCATAATTGCACAGACAAAACCTTCGGTTTCCCCAAAGAGGTCACCGAAACGCAGCCAGGCTACGGACGCCAATTGGTCTACATCGGGCCCGTGAAGGGCCCGGAAAAAGCGTCCGTGAAGTTCCTTGCTCTGCCATACTGCCCTGCGATCGTTAGTGTCAAGCACTACCGGTTTGCGCCAGTTCTCGTTAGCCAGGGAGAGCGGGGTGAGTCCCTTGTCCACTGCCACTACATCTCGATGCATACCCACGTCGGCAGCTAGAAAATATTCCCTGAGACTGCATACCTCGCGGTTGTGTAGGGTCTTAGCATTTAAGAAACCTCGACCCCCACACTTCCGCGGGATATACAGTCTCATCACCGACGATCGTGGGTGGTGCATTCGGTATGCAGTCAGCAGTGTACGGACCCGCCTATCCAGGGCGTCAAGTTCCGTTTGAGTCCATTTGAGTACGCCGAAAGAGTACATCAATACCGGCATGACCCAACCGTTGAAGGCGCGCACCTTGTTTCCACCTGAAAGAAGGCTACTGAATACCTTCTTCAGGCGTCCAAAGAAACGCTCCTTCAACAACTGCTTCATGTCCGTGATATTGATGCCTAGAGCTTCCGACATACCCAAATACTTATAGGTTTCGGTTGTAGAGAGGGATCTCAGGATTATGGAATCTGTGAGTTGAGTACCCACTGATTCCACAACCTCCCCTCGCTTTACATGCATGACCGCACATTTGTCCACACCAAACTCCATCCTGATGGCACTACTGAAGGTTTCAGTTACCTTCAGTAGCTCCATCAGTTGCAGATTGTTGAGGGCAAACAGTTTCAGGTCATCCATGTAAAGTAGGTGAGATATTACCTGACCACCTCTCTTCAATCGATAGCCTAGACCTGAATTCTCCAGCAGTGTGCTTAGAGGATTCAAGGCTAGGCAAAACCAAAGCGGACTCAAACTATCACCCTGGAATATACCTCGCTTGATCCTTACAGGTTCGGTATTCCTCTGGATATGTCGACATCCTGGATAGTGGAGGACCGTACTCCATTGCCTCATACACGACATCAGGAAGGTGCGTAGTGTTGCATCAATTTTATACAATTCCAGCACCCTCATGAGCCATGTATGAGGAACAGAGTCATAGGCCTTCTTATAATCTATCCAACATGTCGACAGATCCTTTCGGGAACGTCGAACCTGTTGGCTGATGGTCATATCAATGAGGAGCAGCTCCTTAGTACCACGGGACCCGTTCCTACATCCATTCTGAGAAGGTGACATGATAAAATTTTTGTCAATATGACTATTAATTTTGCTTCTCAGTATGGATGTAAGAACTTTATAGACCGTTGGCAAACACGTAATTGGTCTATAATTTTTAGGTTCCGCAGTACTGCCTGACTTATGGAGCAGGTGGGTTATTCCTGTTGTTAGGAACTGGGGCAGCGACCCTGACTCTAAGGCAGACTGAAACTGATATGCCAAGCGAGCGTGTGATCTTGTAAGCCACTTAATCCAGAAATTGTGCAGCCCATCCGGCCCTGGAGATTTCCAGTTTGGCAACGGACGGACTGCACGAGCTACATCATGGGGGCTGATGTTAATTGCCCCCATTTGTGGTATTGGATCACACGCACGCTCGACCTCCCGAGTCCAGTCACCCTCGGTGTGACTGACAGGCTCCGACCAGATGCTGCGCCAGAATGAACTCATGGCGTCATCATCCGGGAGGCGCGCGTCAGTCACACCTTGGTCCGGTCGCTCCCAATCCCTATAAACCCACCTTTCATTACTCCGGAATGTGCGATTCTGGGTGTATCGTTCCACCCGCCGCTTATACCTGCGGATACGGTTTGCCCATGCATACACCTTCTGCTTCAGGAAGTCGATGCGCTCTGTGACACGGGACATATAGTCTCGGGAGCTGATGTCAGTCCCCGAAAACGCCCGCCTCACAAAGCGCATCACTCTTGGGCGAGTGTTGCCCTCCCTGAAGCAGATGAGTTTGCCGATGAGTGCTCTGGCCCCACCAATACGACGCTCGATCCTGCACTGCCAAGCCGGCACGGCTGGTTTTGATCGTGTAGCTACGTCACAGTTTATATATTAATTATTACTGATAAAAAATATTCAAAGTCTTGTTACAAGTACATTCCAGTATAATGAACAGTAGCAGTAGTATATTATGAGGTGTACAATAAATTATACAATAAATAAATAAAATTTTCATTAATGATTTAGGTTTCTTCGATGTACGCGGTATAAACGACGAGGCGAAACGCTGAGTTCGGATCGTAGAGGTGTCAAGAACAAAGGGCGACACTCGCTGTATGTCGGGTTGTCCGATGGTAAAAAGTTCAGCCGTTTGAGCTTGAACAATAGTAACAAACACACACAAATATACAAACTTTTGCATTTATAATATTAGTTCGATACTAAGGACTATTACGAAATACTACTTAACCTCTTTCAATAAGAACTAAATAATAGCATAGCATAGTCGGCCTTATAATGTTCCCACTGCTGGGACTCAGGCCTCCTCTCTAGGAGAGGGAAAGGGCCGTAATCTACCACGCGGGCCCAGTGCGGATTGGTGAATGTCACTTGTCTTCGAACTTTAGGTTCTAAGACATGCCGGTTTCCTCACGATGTTTTCCTTCACCGTTTTGAGAGCAGTGGTGATGAACTAAATTGCACAAAGTAATGCGCCTGGCTGGGTTTGAACCAGCGACCTACAACTCGTAAGTCGGGGTCGTTACTACTCGGCCACCACTGCTCAACTCAGAACTAAATAATGTATTTAAATATTAATAAAATTCACGATTTATTGTTTATTTTAAGAAGTAAATAGATCAAAGCAATGTAAACGCAATTTCCTACGATTTATGTTTAATTTACTATTCATTAGAATTTAAATTTTCTTCTTAATGATTCGATATCTTTTCTCTTTGCAAATAAGATAAACTTTCAATTTACAATTTGAATTTGAATAGGAGATCAAATGAGTCCGTGTTTTTGTGTTTTAATTGGTATTCTGCTGACTGAGCTACTCCGAAATAGCATTTTGATTAAATTAATTGGTTATATATTGCGTTAACTTAGTGAAGCTTAATTAAATTAGTAGTAAATTATGAATATAAATAAAATATTATAATATAATATATTTATTTATATAATATAATTCATCATCATCTTCCTGCCCTTGTCTCTTGTTATTTGGGGTCGGCGCAACACGTTTTTTTCTTCCACTCTGCCCTGTCACTCGTCATGCTATCACTAACTATATTATAATTATATATATAATATAATTATAATATAAATATAAATGAAATATTATAATATAAAAAAATAATTAGTAGTAAATTAGATCTTAATTTAAAAGAAAAACAAGCCAAGTGCGAGTTGGACTCGCGCACTAAAGGTTCCGTACTAACTTACCTACGTAAATAGTTCAATTCTCGAATGGAGTCTCGAAGATTTTTCCGAATCAAATCAAAGTATTTTTTTGGTGACGTGACGACCAATGTACTCTTTTCAGATTTATTCCTATACCTGTGCTATAAGACTTTACTTTATGCCAAATTTCAGGATTCTGGATCAACGGGAATACCCTATGAATTTTGATATATACGTTTACGAAATATACGTTTTTCGCTACATAAACCGCCATATCTTTTGTTTAAGTTAACTTAGAAGCTTGATTTTTTCACAGCTTCAAGGAACCGCAGGCTTGACTGACTGACAGACAAAGACAAACGGACAACTTACTGATCCTATAAGGGTTCCGTTTTTTTCTTTTGAGGTACGGAACCTTCGAAAACTACACCCAAATGAAAAAAAACAAAAAAATATTCAAGTATGTTGAAAATTGGCTAGAGTGAATAGGTAGTATTAACCTATTCCCTCTAGACTTAAAGATCCCTAGGCTGTAGCTATCAGGAAACAGATTCCGGCAGGAAATTCCACTCCTTAGCTGTACGCACAATGTATGTGTTCCCAAAACGTTTTGTGCGTATGGGTAGGATGAAGGTAACTCTTTGAAATAATACCATTGCCATACCTCATAAATCGCATTGACCTCTTACCTAATAAACTTAAACACACATTTAAAAATAAATCTTTAACCAGACTGTTAATATTAATTCCTTGGTCATTGTAAAGTAAAACAAAAACCAGTATTGATTGTTCTATTTTCATATGTATACACGTGGCCAAATGACGTCAGGCCATTACAATGACCAGCTTATTATGGGCTTCGTGACGTTAAACCATAAAGTGGAAACTCTTGGGCTTTAGGATTTTTTTTTATTGTGAGTAATTTTTATTGTGACAAATTATGAAAATGTCGACATGGTTGGCGAAAGAATTATGAAGTGTTTTTAAGTCAAGAAATGCGGATAATATTGTTTTGAGAAAGTGCCTTGAAGTTGAAAAATCTGGTCTAACTAAGAGGAGCTTGTAAAGACCAGGGATTCGGGCTGTGGGATCGTTCAGTTTTTAACTCTAAGTTCCTTACTTACCATCAAAATCCAATACCTACACTCAGTATCCACTACTTACAAAATGCACTTGGACATATAATTTCTCTCACAAAAACAACTGAGCGTCCTATTGTTACCACAGGGACCAGCAGAATATCAGCGTCAGGTCTGTATTTGCCTAACATACCTGTTTTACCCGTTGGCATGACTAAGGTCAAATTTCCTGAATTTTGACCATCTGTATCGGTTGTAAAAGATCTCCAATTGACAGCTGGGACGAACGTGCAGTCCAAAACAACAATAAGTTACTAAAATTCGAAACGAAGGATTACTTCGTACTAAGTTCAATATCCTTCGTACCTGAGGAACAAAAGTTCTTAACAGATAATAATGAAACTTTTGGAAAAAGTCAAGATCAATTTATGATATTAAGAGGATCCAAAGAGCTTGGAAGTTGACGCGGCCGGTGGACGGATAAGTGCGGGATTACCGCGGGATTAGGGCCCCGTACCGCGAGATCTCCGCCCTAGCAATCCACAAAGATTATAAGAAATGAATGAAACGTTCCCGGGATATTGAAGCCACAGATTATGTGGTGACGTAGATGAGTTAAAGAAAGAATAATCAATTCTATCAACTCCACTGTTTTTATTGATGGGTCCTTTTATTGCTTCTCAAATTGACCAACAGGAGTGGAGATGGTCCGGACCGGACACTTGATCCGAGATATACAGGAGAAATGGATTTAAAATGATTTTTATTTTGCAAATCGATAGGGAAGAAAGGTTCTAGAGTGGCGACCGCGTATCTGAAGACGTAGCGTTGGAAGGCCTCCCACAAGGTGGACCGATGACCTGATCAGGGTTGCGGGAATCCGATGGATGCGAAACGCATAGGACCGTAAATTGTGTCCAACAGTGGACGTCTTTCGGCTGAAATGATGATGATGGTGAATCCCACAATGAACATTGCTCGCAGATCGGATGGTTGATAAGGCTGGAAGATTCTGAAGTGGCGACTGTGTACCGGAAGACACAGCTTTGGAAGGCCTCTCACAAGGTGGAAGGATGACCTGAGGGCGACATGAGGGTCGAGGGAATCCGATGAATGTAAGGCACTTGGTAGAGATCTATGACATCTTTCGTCTGAAATGATGATGAAGTATTTCAATCTAAATTTTCACTGACAATTTAAATTACCTAGCCTTCGGACGCCCATCTGAGCCAGTCTAATCTATGTCCCTGAGATGTACTTACTCGTCAATGGTTAGTTAGAGCCTTTATATTAGCTGGCCGGCCGAGTGGTTATTGAATGAGTCCCGGATAACGTCGGTATTGATCCTCCCTCACTAATGGAAATAGTTTCGGGTTTCCAGTGAGTTGATGGCAGACGGGTTGAATGCGGTTTTAAGGATTGGATAAAGAGATATTGTGTACGTTTGTGTTTGTTGAAGTTTTAATCTTCTTTTGGTACCAAAGCTGTGGTTAGTTGCCAGTCTCAGCAGATTTACAAAAAAAAAAAATTTGCTTTTTTCAGATTTATTCCTATACCTGTGCTATAAGACCTTGCTTTATGCCAAATTCTGGGCCAACGGGAAGAGTACCCTATGAATTTTGATTCCCCTGAGAGTGTCGAAATATACGTTTTTTGCGACATAAACGGTCATATCTTTTTTTTTTCGGTAACTGGAAGTTTGATTTTTTCACAGCTTCAAGGGACCGGAGACCTTAGTATTTGGTTTTAATTACAACTCGATACCTCCACGCGTTCCCGAGATAAAGGATCTTGACAGACAGACTACAAAGTGATCCTATAAGGGACCCTAAAAAAGACCTGTGCACAGCAGTAGGCCTTATGAACACTAGACCATCCAAAAAAAGAAGTTAGGCCATAATTTTAAATAATGTCTATTTTTTACAGCAAATGATGGAACAGTTACTATATCACACAATTTCAGTAGAAAAACAGTCGTTTTCAGTTGATTTATAGTTTTAATATTATCGTGTTTCGGACAGACCTCGGTTTGGTAATTTTAATTATTTATGGACTATATGATTGATGTAGTTAATAATTTTAAAGGTCAAGTCGTAGTTCAGAATGATAAACAATAGAAAAGTCGGTCTTTGCTGTCATTCATGTATAGAAAATGGACTGAGGTTTTCATTGTTTTCTGTAGTACGTAAAATAGCTAAGGTACGTTGATTAATTAATGATGGGAAATAGCTGTTGAAAGCTATTATCGGGTCTCATGTTAATTAATACTGAGAATATTTCAAAAATATATTGTGATATCGAAGGAGAGCGTAGGAAAACTGGCTTTTTTTTGAGGTGGGAAGTCAACAAACTATTTTTACCACTGGGTGGAGTGAGAGGGCGTGATAGACGTTTACTGGCTAAAAATGTTCACTTACATATGTTCCTCCAGTTGTCCTTTTGCATTCCAATGGTAATGGTAACTTTTCCCGTACCCTATGAAAAAACGACTCTTAGGAGGGTCCTTTTTCACTCGACTATCGTCAACATCGAGCACGGTTTAAAAGCTTGTTACTTCATCTAACGCAATCCTACGCTATGTTTGAAAAAAAGGCAATGCGAAAAAAGAGAGATAACGCCTGAAAACTGTTAGCATTCGGTAATTCCGTGTTTCACTCGAATATTTTACGAAAATTGTTCCAGGAAATACGTTTTTGTTTCAAACCCTTACAAGTTTTTGAAAAAAATTGTCGTCATTCAGAATCTTGATTAAATTTGCAAGGCTTTTATTTTTATAATTTTTTAATTTTTGAGTAATTTATGAAGTGTCATAATTTTTGCCAAATAGCAGATTTCCAGAGGTTAAGTTAGGTTACTGGATTAGTTTTACACAAATTTATAAATTGATTTCAATAGAAGCCTAGATAATATCCACAAGATTCTGTGTTTCCAAAATATCTAATGAAAAATGTGTAATAACGTCATAATCGCGTAAGAGTGGTTGTATGAAAAACAGTGAAGGCTGATTAGACAAATATACTTTAAAAGAGTTGTGAAAATTTTGAATAGGATTTGAATTTGATAGGAATATAATTGAATTGTTATCTCAGTCGACTTTGGATAGATAATATAACAGAAGTGCTATACAAAATGTTGAACTACTAGTTTCTGCTACTGGCTTCGCCTGCGTGAAAGTATCTGTTCTTCGTGATCGCTTAAGTCATAAAAGGATGCTTTGTGCATAATTACACTCTCCTGGTACTAGTAGTTTCGGTTGTGCGTTGATATGGCAGTTTCTCCTATAAAAGGAAAAACTGACTGACTTTTAAGGTTATGGTTTTGTTTTTGTGTTTTTATCCTCATCATCACCACATTCCAAGAACCTACGTCCCATGACTCATCAAGGTCGTCTCACTATTTATAGAAAGCAGTGGAAATAATCCTAATTAATGACGTATGTATATCAAGTTTCTTAAAGTGAAAGCTCTTGGCCGGAGCGTGGGCAAGTTTTCGCTAGATGGCGCTGAGTACATATACAATCTTTTTAGCAAAATACCTAGCTATATTGACGCGCTATAGTTAGAAACCAGAATTAGTTTAATTTTAAGGCAATAACTTGACGAAGTACAATAAAATGAAATGTCCTATTTTAGTAATTATCATTTTCAATATATTTACTCCAAAACCTGCTCTAATGCCTGTCATTTTTAGGCATACAGTTTACTATTTCCCGCACTAGTGCGGAAAAGTGCACGAGCTCGTCTCGGCCACAATTGATTGTCGTATCAGGCTGGGCATTAAGCGAATGTTACGACTCGCGCGTTAATCCCGGTTTATTTATTTATTTCTGTTGCATTCTGTTGCAAAAACAAACATTCTCCAATTGTATCAAAATGTAGTATTCCTTGACTTAATGTTCGCACACACTAAAAAACAAAATGAAATAAAAATATTGAGTTCAACGCCATCTAGCGGAAAGATGGCCTCGCGTGCCCGTGGCTTTCACTTTAAGTCCGTTTATAGAAGATGACGAGGTTTTTAATGTTCTGTTCATACGTTGGAAATACATATAAAAAAAAAACCTTAAAATCGCTTTAACATTTCACTCAGAACCCGCGAAAACACATCAGCGTGAGCAATTAAAGGTGCTGACTCACCAACACACGGGTTGTGGTTTACCACAGCGAAGATGCGGTCGCACCGTTTCTTCATGTGCGTGTTGGGGCAGATGCAGCCGAAGAGTGGGGAGAGGCGGAGACCGGCCCAGGCTTCGCGACAGGCTTCCCTGGTGGTAAAAAGGTGGGTTAATAAAATGGTGACAAGGTGACAAAACATTTATTTCAAATAACAATAACATGCACTTTTGAATAGGGAATATCTATAGATATATATAAATGAATAGCTGTTCGTTAGTCTCGCTAAAACTCGAGAACAGCTGATCCAATTTGACTAATTTGGTCTTGAAATATTTTCGATAGTCCAGGGAAGGTTTAAACGGTGAGAAAATTCGATTCTCACAATGGCGCGGTCGAGTTCAAACAGCATCCTGAAGATGTTGGTGGACAAGTTCGACGCACCGTGGTTGTCTCACGCAGTGGCGGTATTGGTCAAATGATTATAATTTATTTATTTATTTCTGTCAGTGGCTAATGTAATGTTTTGTTTTGTTTACTAACATAATTATTAAGAATACTGTTACTAACAATTTTTGGGCTTAGTTGCCATTAATAAACAACATTTATTATTATACTAGCTGACCCGGCGAACTTCTTACCGCCTAATAGTCAATGAATGTTGATACCTTTTAGCTAAACTGTCAAAGGATAACACCATCTACTGGCATAACCAGAACCAGTATAATTCATTCGAAAATTAAATTTTAATTAGAGATGGCATATCATTGCACGTAGCGGAGATGAGAATGTTAAGATGGATGTGTGGTGTGACGAGAATGGATAAAGTGAGAAATGAATATATTAGGGCAAGTTTGAAAGTGGCGCCAGTGACTGAAAAGTTGAAAGGGAATCGTTTGTCTTGGTATGGTCATGTGAAGAGGAGGGATGAGACGCATGTTACTAAAAGAGTTATGAGTTTACATGTGAATGGATGGAGAGGGAGAGGGAGACCAAAGAAAAGATGGATGGATTGTGTGAAGAGTGGTATGAAAGAAAAGGAAGTTAGTGATAGCATGACGAGTGATAAGGTAGAATGGAAGAAAAAAACGTGTTGCGCCGGCCCCAAATAACACGGGACAAGGGCAGGAAGATGATGATGATGGTTTTCATAACTTAATAAGTTTTTCAAAATTGTAAGTAGTGGAAAAAAGGGCATTTTTATTTATTTTATATATATAACAAAATTCAGCAATTAAAATTCGTAAAACATAAAACAAACTAAACAGTAACACGGATATACTTTCGTAGTCCAATAGATATTAACCACACAGTTTATATTCGGTCTAGACTATTTATAAATGGCGGCCATTATGAATTCATGGCACTGCTGCTCTTAAATAGAGTATTACGTACGTATCGATCTAACAGCAGCCTGTTTATTTCAGGCTTGGAGCTGGAAAGCTAGAGTTTTTCTTTTTAGCTATAAATATAGCGGCAAATTGTGAGATTGGTGGTTTTTATTGGAGGCCTGGGTAATTTTTAGAGTCAAACTTATAATAATAATGGTAGCTATGTCGTGGCCAGATCTTTGAAATTAATCACTTCATGATATGGCCAAGTAAAACTGGGCATATCGTTTTAAACGTTAAAGTTTGATGATATTTCAATCTTCGTTTGGCCTACTTTCTTTAGACATTTTATTATCATAGAAATCCTACATCAATGATATGGCCAAACGAGGATTGACATATCATCAAATGTTAACGTTTTAAAGATCTGCCCAGTTTTAGTTGGCCATATCATGAAGTCATCAATTCTAAGATCTGGCCACGACGGATACATTCTGATACAAGTGGAGAAAGTTTGTCATTGTCACTAGCGTGTTTGTACGTGTGTAGATAACAATAATTAGAATAACTGATTGAATAGTGCATTTAAGTATAATTTCAGTGCTATTTTTTAGGTTTGAAATCATCTAGTGACATCTCCCGCCCTTGGGCAAAGCGAGTAGTTACCACCAGTAGGCTTCGACCCTGCTGGGCCCCTACGGTTTACTGACATCTCCTTGAGGCGCGCAAGAAACACTACGCGTCGTCGACGACTTGGGCTCGGTGCGGACGCTTACCGCACTGTCGGACGGCGAGCTACCCATTGCTTGTAGTCCGCAGGCCCGTCAGTGCTTGAGTTATGATAGCAACTTAATTTTCAAATTGGTGTGTAGAAGGTTGGGCATTAATACAGTTACATATTGTATATGTCACCGGGAAATTGCAAACACCGCAAGATTACAAAATATTGCGAGATATTTTAAACTATTTTTTTCTAAATAAGGCACGGTTATATTGAATTTGAATGTGATCTATCGTATACAAAACGATTTTTTCCTAACATATCGAGAAATTATAAACTAATAAAGATTTATTACAATCATACGTAGTCTGTAATGTTGGGCTGTGAAAAAGAGAGATGAAAAAAATATTCCATGTAGCGGAGATGAGAATGGTGAGATGGATGTGTGGTGTGACGAGAATGGATAAAGTGAGAATTGAATATATTAGGGGAAGTTTGAAAGTGGCGCCAGTGACTGAAAAGTTGAAGGGGAATCGTTTGTTTTGGTATGGTCATGTAAAGAGAAGAGATGAAACGCATGTTACTAAAAGAGTTATCAGTATACATGTTGATGGGTGGAGAGGGATAGGGAGGCCAAAGAAAAGATGGATGAATTGTGTGAACAGTGATATGAGAGAAAAGGAAGTTAGTAATAGTATGACGGTTGACAGAATAGAATGGAAGAAAAAAACGTGTTGGCTCGACCCCAAATAAGATGGGACAAGGCAGGAAGATGATGATACGTGGTCTGTAATTTTCGGCGACATATACATCAAAATGTTACCTGTCTTCCATACGACATTCTCCATCACGGGCCTTGCAGGCGTTCTTGAATCGGTCGAAGAGCACGGAGCAGGCTTTCTCGTTGTGGCAGACGCTCAGAGCATAGGTGCAGGTCGGCAGGGTCTCCACTGGGTACGGGTCTTTTTCTGAAAAAGGCCAGAGTTAAGTTGTCGTAGGGATAGTAATAATTTTTTTTTTTATTGATATAAACCAGTGCTTGACTGCGATCCCACCTGATGGTAAGCGGAGATGCAATCATTGATGGTCAGGCGCACTAGTTTATTAAGAGCCTATTCACTCTAGCCTTGAAGACACCTATATTATAGTTGGACGGGAAAACCGCAGCAGGCAAATTGTTCCAGTCCTTCGATGTACGCAGTATAAACGACTAGGCGAAACGCTTAGTCCGGACCGTTAAAGTTTCAACAACGTAAGGGTGGATACTCGCCGTTCGTCGGCTTGTCCGATGGTAGAAAGGAGATGGCGGAATCAAATTAATTTATTTAACATAATCGGCCCAAAACGTTCCCACTCAGCCTAAAACGGTCACAGGTTTCGTCTTTGTGAGAGGGAATGCTCATAGTCCACCACGCGGGCTCAATAAAGCCATATTGGGTCTGATCGAAAGAGTTATCGTGACCTTAGAACGCAAAGGGCAACTGAATAAACAAGGGTGGGTTTTATTCAGTAATAATTTAAAAAACAGAAAAAAATTAAAGTATGTTTATTTGGCACACAATGGACAAACAAGTATTGAAAACTTACATAAAACAATATAATAAAAACATCAACAAAAAACCAAACAATTCCTTTTTAACCGACTTCAAAAAAAGGAGGTTCTATGTTCTTCTAAATGTATTTTTTTTATGTATGTTCACCGATTTCTCAGTCAATTGTGGACCGTATTTGAAAATTATTTTTTGATTGAAAGGTTTTGCTTCCAAGTTGGTCACATAGAAATATAGATATGGAACGGAACTCCTCATAGGATCACAGCAGAACCATCGTAACAAATAAAATTGCTTTGTTTATACGTGTAGTCGATTACCGACTGAAAGAAAAGGGGACTATATCGAACTGATACACATTACTACACATTTTTGTCGTATAGTTATTTGCCTTCGTCATCGGGAAGTCGACCCGGTCTTACCATTTACTGTTTTGCTATCAATTAGTTTATTACTAACACTAGTTTGTAAGCTCGCAATTGTACTAATGAATATGGATGTAATCGTAAGACGAAACTATATATCTATATAAAAGGAGAAACTGACTGACATATTAACGCAAAGCCGAAACTACTGAGACTAGGAACCTGCTATTTTGCACAAGGTTTCCTCTTATGACGTGGACTCTTATGACGCACTAAAAGAGGATTTTACAAAATGTACAGGGGGTACATGGATGATACAAAGGTATGAAATGGGAGTCCAAAGTTTTTATGGAAAAACCTACTTTCAAGCGGGCGAAACCGATGGCAGAAGCTAGTCTTATATAAATGATTTATCACTACACAGACAAAGAGAAACTATTGGAAGTTTTAGTATAATTGTAGGTTTAGTTTGTAAGTTGTTATTCTGTAATTTCTGTGTACATGCACCCGTAGTTATGGTCTTGTAAGTGATGACCCGAAATACAGGTTTTATAAACCTAGCTCGGGCAAGTCGCTAATTATTCATAATCCTAGGTTAATAAAGTCAATTTTCCTTTAGTTCTTAAATACTGATAAGTTAATTATAGTTATTCCTTGGGCAGCAGCATAAATATTTGTTTAAGATTTACTTGTGGCTGTTACATGTAACTGTTTTTTGTAAAAGATGAAATAAAGATTATTATTGTTATTGTTAAATCTAAAGTTCAAACTTCCAACTAAAATGCATTTTACAAAAAAAAGGCTTTATCAAACATCTCACCCACTTTGTCGTATATTCAGCCATCGTGTACATTGTCACGTTGTATAGTAACTGCCACAAAAACTTTGACACGCAATAAAACCCAGTGTTTTTATAACGCAAAATATTTTTATAGTCCAGCGAGTTGTTGGAACAAACCGCAAATAAATACATGAAACAAAGTATCGAAATGGTTTCTGTGTGATGTAAATAGAGATATAGAAACATCACAGCTTTTGCCTGAGGATTTAAGCAGACGTAGGAACTACGTGTAGTAAGGATTTTTTTGGCATGGCAAATTATCAAGTAACTTTTTCGGGTCTGGGTTTTTTCTCAATGTCAAATTATCTAGTGTTCTAGGACTAGAGGTATTCCTTTCAAAAGTCGACCCATGGCCCTGGGTAGTGCGAGAGGGAGTATCAGACTTCTACTGACTAAAACCCACTAGTGATTCTTCAGTTGCCATTAAATTTGTGTTCTAGAGCTGCGGTAATTATTTTCAACAATCCTACTGTCCTTTTGTTTGAGGTGGAAGTCATCAAATAAATTCACATGTTCTGGATGGAGCGAGGGCCCTTTCTGGCTTTAAGAGGGTCCTTTTTCACAAAATTTTCATGAGACAACCAGATAATTTAAGACCAATAAATTCATATTGTCATCACGACACATTTCCCATTAAAAGACGATCAACTTTTTAAGATAAGCAATGGTCGGTAGACACTTCGATCAAAAAACATGAGTTGTCTCCAAGAAAATTAACTTGGTACGCGTATAGAATATAATCAGACCAAAATCGGAGGGAGGGAAGTATTTTTTTGTCCAGAGCGGACGAATGGGACCAGCCCATTTTATTTAGACTAATTTTGTAGCTAATGTAGGATTTGTGTTTTGTTTAAACAAGATTTAAGTACTTAAACTCGGAGTAAATTGTCCTTTAAGCGTGAAATTCAGAACATTTTTTTTTCGTTTGGGTAAATCGTCTAATGATATTCCTCGCCTTGGGCTGAGCGGAAGGGCGTGTCAGACTTTTACTGACTAAAAACCCAGTCCTGTTCCTTCTTTGCCATTGTTCCAGGGCCTCGGGGATCTTTTTCACATCACCCAATATGGCCCCAGTAGGTTTTGCTGACATCTTCTTGAGGCGCGCGTGGAACACTACGCGCCGTCGACGGCTTGGGCTCGGTTCGGACGGTTACCGGACGGTCGGACGGCGTGCTACCCATTGCCCGCGCCTACCTTATGTTCCACCGTGTCCTCCGGGCAGATCTACTACTAAAAGATTACTCAACTTTAGTTTGGTCTTTGTCATGATTATTGTATTTTGGAGTTTCTAAATTTGATACTTACTAGTGTACAAGTTTCTTCCAGTGTTACTGCATAGGTATTACCATACAAACTTTGGTCCTCTGTTTCATCCCCTTAGGGGGTGAGTTTTGGGGGGGGGGAGAACCTTTTCTTATTCTTTGTATAAGTCATAAAAGGAACCTGAGTGCAAAATTTCAGCGTTCTAATTCCGAAGGTTTGAGCTAGGCGTCAGGCGTGTGTAACTCTACTGAACCAACTCACTGTTCCGAAACATTTTAGTGTTCCGATAGATTGGAACGTTAGTAATGTTTTAAATGCATTATATGGAACAATTGGAACACTGAAACACTCTTTATTTTAAGTGATCTGCATGCAGACTTTTTAAAATTCAAATTAAAACGTAAATAGTGTAAATATAAATTAATGACCTGAACTAAAAACATCTGCTTAAAATTATTCTTAAATCAAAATTCAATTTAATAAAACTGTTAGTATATGTGATGCGACGTAACAGATGACGATTCATAACAGTAAGTGTCTGTGTTTGTATTTTTTGAGCCGTGGTTCCAAATGATACATATCTTCTAACATTTTTCTATCTCAGTATGACTATGACGCGACGTAACAGATTACGATTCATTTAAGCCGATGTTCCAAATGTTCCAAAAGATACATAGCACTGTTCCGGAATATTTCAGTGATTCAGAGCAAATGTTCCAATCGCAAAGATGACACACTTTGCCCACGCCTACTAGGCATTGGTGAGTCCGTGAATGAGCCAGGACTGACAGATACACAGATTTACTTTATGTATACAGATTAACAGATTATTTTAGCATTTTATAATGTAAGTACCTACTTAATCCTAATTACATTTATTCTATTTCAAATATCTCTTAATTAATTATTTATTGTACACACCAGCCACTGTGTATACTTTTTAACCCACAGGGTATCTGGTAGATAATGTCTTATTGCATTAAAAGCGTCCTTTTCGAGGTACCTTTTCATACAACCGGTTTTACGTAATTATGGTGGTATTACATATCTTTCTCTAGATATTTTGGATACACAGCTAACTTGTGGATCCACGCGCGCCTCACGGACATGTCAGCAAATCGTAGGGGCCTAGCAGGGTCGAAGTTTACTGGGGCCATGGGTAGTGTGAAAACCCAAGCCCCGGTTTGCTGATATCTCATTGAGGCGCGCGTGGAACCGTGCGCGGTTACCGGACGGTTGGAAGGTGAGCTACCCATTGCTCGCCGACCGTAAGCCCTACGGTGGCCGGCAATCGGGATCGAGATCCTGGCGGCTGGGGCGTGAGGGCCGCTCCCTAGCGCGTGTACGTGCGGCCTCCTCCTCGCTTCGGACTATGGCCTGTACCAAGGCCAATATAGGTTATATAGCTCCATCCCTCCTGACTCGCATGACTGACATTTTAACACGTCATGGTGCGCATGGAGCGAGAGAGAATGTTAGACTTTTACTGACTAGAACCCTAAAAGAAGAACTAGATTAGGGCAGGACTCCTCTTGCTTGCTCTTGCTCCTGCTCCTGCTCTTTTGTTCCTTCAGTTGCTCTTAGCGGAGGCCACGGTAACGGTCCTTCGAACAATCTGTTGCCCTGGCAGGCACCAGATAGCATACTGGGACATGTATGTTAATCCAATCCAATGAAACTGCTGCTAGTGGTTTCACCCACGAAGCATAGCATAATCGGCCTTATAATGTTCCCACTGCTGGGACTCAGGCCTCCTCTCTAGGAGAGGGAATGGGCGGTAATCCACTACGCGAGCCCAGTTCGGGTTGGAGGTTGTCAACTGGTAAACATACATATATATTTCTAAATACATACATATTATAGATAAATTACACCCAGACACAGAACAAATGGTCGTGCTCTTCACACTAACATTTGTCCTGGGTGGGAATCGAACCCACGACCAACAGGCCAGTTTAATAAAAGAAGTGTCCATACCCTTCTTCATGACAAACACGCAGGGATGATCGAATAGGAAGTCTCGGAAGGAGTTACACTCGGGGTCCACGTTCGGTTCCCTACAGAGGCAGGTCGGCTTGAAGAACGGGAAGGCTTGCAGGGTCCTCAGAGCAGCCTGGCACTTCGTCACCGTCACCGTCGAGCATGCCACTGGAACAAAAAAGTATTAGGTTAATATTTATTACCTTTGTTGTTGGTTAGTGATAATCGCCCGATCGCTCTAAGTGACTTTTGTCCCTTTTTTTTAACAGATTGTAGATGTACGTAATTATAAGACAGCGTGATAACCGCGTCGAAGCCTACTGGGGCCATGGGTAGTGTGAAAACAAAACCCGGGGCGCGGGGACGAAGGCAACGAAGGAACAGGAGTGGGTTTTTAGCCAGTAAAAGTCTGACACTATCTCCTGCTGCGCCCAAGAACGGGATTTGTCATTAGATGAATTTACAAAGAAAAAAAAATCGTACGCGCAGGCTCGCTGACGGCGAGGAACGTGGAGGTCGTAGTTCAATAAGGATGAGGTCTGGGTTGACGCGTTGTGTTCCTCATGTGCGTCAAAGTGCTGTCAGCTCAATAGAAAACATAGATATAGGATAATGGTTTTGGAAGGCTTAAGTGGACTGGTTACGAAGAATTATGTAAAGATTTGTTGGTTACGAGTTCAGAGATAGAATCAAGACACATAGCTATCTTGTGGATCCACGCGCGCCTCAGGGAAATGTCAGCAAATCGTAGGGGCCCAGCAGGATCGAAGCCTACTGGGGCCACGGGTAGTGTGAAAGCGAAACCCGGGGCCCTGGGACGAAGGCAACGAAGGAACAGGAGTGGGTTTTTAGTCAGTAAAAGTCTGACAATATCTCCCGTTCCGCCCAAGAGCGGGATTTGTCATAAGATGATTTTCCCACCCAACAAAAAAAAATCAAGAGTTCCTATAAGTACCTTTCCCTTGTAAAATCTCGTTTAAAAATAAATATTTAATCACATTAGTAAAGTATAAGAAATATAGGACCTACATACATTGAAGTGTACTATACACTACTATACAGTATATTAACGCTTCTATAAATATATTAGATCTAATGTCAAAGCGATATCCTCAGAAATAAATCGAATAAGATACCTACTCAATCTTATTTCGACTTGTCACAAAAATATATTATAGCGTTCAAATAAGAAACGACATGATATAATTGCAAGTATTTTTTCATCATCGTCTTTGACCCGACATTGCTGAATGCTGGGTATAGCTCTCATCTCTTGTGCCAATCTCCACGTATCTGTACCAGTCTCTTCTCGGTTCTACCCAGGATGCCAACAATATCGTCTGCCCATCTCTGCTTCCGGACTGCAAACACTAACTTTATAGGTACTTAGACACAATGGTCTTTTCCATAGATATCTATGGTCGCTAGGCAACGGCTTCGACCGCGTGATAGTAGGAAGGTATCTCAGGGGAACATGATCCTAAAATAAATAGTAACTTATGTGCTATTTCAATACATGGCCTACACGTGTACCAAATTTCATCCAAAGCCATTCAGCCGTTCGAATGTGAACAAACATACAAAATTTTGTCTTTATAATATTAGTAGCAATTAGTATTATTTTGATATTTAATTCAACACACACCTAACAGATTTATGACTAGCCCCAAGAAAACGACCCCTAATTCTAAGGTTAAAGGGGCCAACGAAGGGTGTACCCCGCCCTAACAAGCTACGGAACCCAGGCAAAAACCACACCGACCATTATCTGTGGAATTAGAAGTTTTTGCGAGATCTGCTCCATTAGGGAGTGGTTAACTTTATTAGATTTTTTTTTATATCCCTCCTTTATTGAATTCGTCAAGTGAATCTTAGATTCTTGATAGAAACATATCTGGAGTTAGTCATGTGCGGTATTTTTATGTTTGTAGGTACAGCTAAGAGCTACTGGCAACGGCCGCGTAGCTTCTTAGGCGCGTATTCGTCATTATACGCTTGGTATACGTCTGCTCACAGAGTATACACAAAACTATAAAACTCTATCGATGCCGCTAGCAGCGACACGACGCGGCGACGCGACGGCACGACGTAGCTGCCTCGCCGACAGAGTTTGATTTTTTATTTATTTATTTATTTAAACTTCATGTACAGTGGTGGTACAGCTTTAAGGAACCGCAGACTTGTGTATATGGCTTAAATTTCAACTTGGTACCTTCACTCGTTCTCGAGATAAAGGGTCTTGACTGACAGACAGACAGAAGGACAACAAAGTGATCCTATAAAGTTTTGTTTCCTTTTAGCGTACGGAACCCTAAAAATCACTAAAAAGTGCAAAATAACTTAAATTTCGGAAGTCGGTGTTAAATAACAAAGAGACAATACTACGAGTATTATAGAAACTTTTTGAGTTTTTTTTTACGTTGAAGTTGGTTGTATTTGTTTTGTAATTATTACTTTTTTTTCTTACTTTCCGATGTTGTACTGAACTGTTGTTGTGTCGAGAATTGCGAAAAACGTATGAAAATTTGAATTTGGCGAGCTACCCGAGAGTATTTTTTAAGTGCTAAGTGAAAACATTCATCCATCATTCATTTAACTGCATCAACATTGCCACAGAATCAACCAATCAATCTCCCATCCATTACGTTGATGTAGCTTTTAAAAAGCGTATCGAACACAAAATAAGTTCCTGGAAGCCATAACAACTGGTATTGGACAGATGGAGTAGATATCTGTACCGTAGACAAAACAGATTGGTATTCTACCTAGCCTTTTCCTACTGTGTGTACTGTGTTGGCTTCCAGTCTAAAAAGAGGCAGGTAAGTAGGTAGGTGGCTTTGCATGAACCGATTGCCTATCTCACTTCCACAATCTAGTAACTGGGTAACAACGCTTGTACATGCTCTTTCAAGATTGGTGTTAGATTTCCCAGCTTCTGAATGTATAACAACTGTCAAAGATCTAGAAATGATAGCCGAGACCATTGGCTTAACGTGCTTTCCAAGGTACTGAGTCTTGGTGAGAAATGGACTGTCACCCATTCGCGGATCGACTTTAGTAAGCTTTGCTTAACCTCGATGATCGAGCTGTGCGGCTATAGCTATTTAGTCACAAGTTTCCAACCAGATTGAAATGCAGATAATATTAAAAATATATTCCACCCGTTGTAATATGCTATAAGATATAATACTATGGAAATAAGCATAGTAAACTAACCTAACTGTGGCTATATTTGTTAATTGCCTTATTTTTCTTACTGCATATGCGGCTGAGCTTAATCTTCCTGAGAGAGTTGTAATATAAGCGCCCCACTGCAGTTTGGAATCAATAGTTATACCTAAAAACACAGTTTCCGTAATAGCATAAAGTTTTTTGATGGCCAATTGCTTAATTGCCAAGAGCCTCGAACGACATCTGAGGAGGCTCTCGTTAGGCAGTTGGATCAAGGGCTTGATTCAGAAGGCAGACTTCTGGACACGGCGCGTATTGTTCGGAGATTCCTCTCTCAGGAGCACTGACCACCGGTAGCTTGGACCCTGTTCCCGATGCCGGTGGGCTACTAGTTTTTTATATTTTTAAATGATCTTTTTTTGAGTTTTTTTTTTTAATATTTAAAAATGTAACTTATATTATATTGAACAAATAAAGGAAATAGTAATAAAATAAAGTTTTAAGTCTTTTGAGTGATATTTCTAAAGATTTTATAATCAATGCATGTAATGCTTTTAAAAATTAGTTATTTGAAAATTATATCAATAGTTTATTATATTAACTGATCGTTATATCAAATAAAATTATTGTTATATCTTTTTAATATTAGAGATTTTGTAATTATACCATATATTACTTACCCCTGTCTACAAGCTGAAACATAACCTCGACTACTAACTACACGCGCATTGATGACAAAGTAGCTACCGGCACGTGTATACCAACCTCTTTGTTTGACTGTACTAATTTTATTGATTGGATATTTATTTTCGTAGTTTTGTTGCTACCTATCCGAAATTCTAGGTAAGTTCTAGTATTCAGAATTATCGAAATGTTTATATCGTGCGAACTGATACAGATGTTTCAGATTTAATTGTTTCAACTGTTGTTAGTTAAATATATTTCTGTATATCATTTAATTACTACGAATTTATCTAGTATATTAACCAATTGGATTATTAATTTCATGTTAATTTATTTATAAAGCACCAGCATGCCAGTGTTCAAACGATTGTCTATTTCGTTATTCTAGTCGTATCTTTGGATATTGGATTTCTTTGTTTTAAAACTAGCGACCCGGCCCTCTTTCGCATAATTTTTAACCGACTTCCAATAAATATGGAGGTTCTCATTTAGTACGTTTTTGTTCTTTTCTTTTTGTATCTTCGCATATAGAAGTGTCATTGTCGGTGTCAAAAAGTGACGAAATAAAACCACTGGTTTCCGAATTAAAATTTATTTTGTATTTTTTAGTTTGTTTTTGAAGTCGATTGTATTTTTTATTTATAAGCCTAGACAAAAAAAAACTGTTTAATTGCAAAAAAAAAGTGTGGCCCCTGAAAAACAGATACGAAAAGACTTTATTTAATACCTACCCATAACAAGCATAAATAATGAAGAACAACGGCGAGGAAATTGCTGATAAAAATAATTAAATGTCTAAATAGGTCACCATGATAATATACTGGCCAAATAATTTACTAACTTGTATCAAATTCAGCTAATTGCTAGTCTAAGTTTTGCAAAAAATCGTCAAAATTGGAAACTTGATTTGGTTAGATTTTTTACGGTAATAAATAATCATGGCTTAGTTAGTTTTTGTTGGTTTGACTTCATGACTTTTGGCTAAATTGAACTCTTAATATTGCTTTGCTTTATGTATTGCATTTATATATTTAGAAAATTCATTTCTGCATTAGATAATAAACATAAAAATATAAAAAAAAACTATTTGTGATTAGAATAAAGTGGTTATATTGACATATTATGTGACATCGTAGTGCTATTCGAGTATAGCAACATAATCAGAAAAAAAGCATAGCATTCAACTGTTATCCAGCCTAATGACTTAAAGAAAAAGAAAATATTATGACATGACATTTTGATAATAGTTCAAAAATGCGTTTATTGATTTTTAAAATTCATAGGGAGGTAGGTAGGTATTATTGACATAATATACGTAATATCATTAACGTTAAACTGAAATATCTTTTATACGAGGATTCCACATAATTCTCTTAAATTATATCTACACTAATATTATAAAGAGGTAAAGTTTGTTTTTTTGTTTGTAGGAGGTAATCTTTGAAATGACTGGTTCAATTGCTAAAATTTTTTCACCGATAGAAAGCTGCTTTATTCCTGAGTGGCATAGGTTATATTTTATGTACACGGGCGAAGCTGCAGGCAAAAGCTAGTTAGTAATATCTAAGACAAAATTGTTTAGAAATTTAATCTGTATACTTTTGTATATTTTTCATCCCTTGACGCTAAAAAAATAAATCTTTGTTTTTTGTATCTACAGGCTGCCGTAAAAATAATGTCATAATTTGAATTGGCTTCCATTTAGTAAGAAATTATAAAAAAAAACTCGATTTTGTTTTCGTGAAATTAAACATTTCACGAAAACAAAATCGAGTTTTTTTTATGTGAAAATGTGAAATTAATAATATTAATTGGAAAATTTCTTGGTTGGAAGGCACATTTACATTGTGACATTACTTTTGTGCCACCGGTTATTAGATAATGATTATTATTTCCAAGCAGATTTCATTTTAATACAAAAAATAAAAGGTTGAAATCATCTCCACTATACGCACATCGAAATTCTTAAAAAAAGAACAACACGAAATTCGAAATCGGAAAACTGCCAGCAACATCAAATAAAAAAAGCATTCACTTCAATGAACACACAGTGTCATTTCATATAAAGTAAGGCTGTATCTACATCGGCGTCATTACCGATGACAAGGGTAGACAGCTCTCAAGGCTTTATCGACGCAAATGCTTAAAAATTTCCCCTGGAACGTTACGTACCTAATTTGCCACTTGCTCTTTTCAAGCTAGTGAGTTATGGCCAGTAATTTTTCATTCCCACTTCTCGTTTTTCGTCGTTTTAACTTCGTTTGCATCGGTGTAGATACTGCTTTAGTGGAAATTTAGGAGAGACTTTTAGGAGTTTGGGAGAGGGGATAGAGTTTACGTGATTTGGTTTTTTTAAGACGAAAGTTTATACCTATCAGTTTTTTAATAGCATAGCATAACCAGCCTTTTTAAATGTTCCCACTGCTGGGACTCAGGCCTCCTCTCTCTAGGAGAGGGAATGGGCCGTAATTCACCACGCGGGCCCAGTGCGTGTTGGTGAATGTCACATGTCTTCGAATTTTAACGGGATCTAGGGGTAGTGCTTAGTAGCGATGTTTCTTTTGCCACACACATCGATAACATAATTAAAAAAGCCATGAAAATGGTTGGGTTTATTAACAGAGTTGGCAAAGAGTTTGATAGAGTCTCGACTTTAAAAATGTTATATAACACCTATGTACGCAGTCTTTTAGAATATGCGTCTCCTGTCTGGAACCCCACCTATAATATTTACACAGACCGAATTGAACGCGTTCAAAAGAAATTTACTAGGTGCTTGCGTTTTAAAGACCAAAAATGCCCATACAGAGCAAATTACGAAGAGCGACTGCGATACTTCAAATTGGATACATTGAAGCGGCGAAGGGATTTGAGCGATTTGTTGATGCTTCATAAAACTGTTAACGGGACATGTTCAACACCAGATCTACTTAATAAAATCAACATAGACGTACCTCGTCATTCACACGTCCGGTCAAAGCGTACTATCAATACGTTTGCTACTAAACCTTGCCGCACAAACCTGGGTCATCATGCTCCCCTAAATAGAATGTTGTCTTCTTACAACAGAGCCTGTGCTATCGACAGCAGCGTCGATGTTTTCTTTGATAGCCTGCCAAAATTTAAAGCTAAAATTACTGAATTAAATAACCTGTGATCAGCCGCCTGGTTCTATGTCTTCTTATTTTTCAATTTTCATTTTATATTATGATAATGTATTGTAATAATATTTTAATTTCATAATACAATTGAATAATAATAATGTAATTTAATCTATAATTGAAGATATTAATAATGTTATTTAAATTTAATTTATTTTCAATTTATTCTTAGTATATTAGATTTTAATTTTAGTTTTTATATTGTAATGACAATTTCTAGTTTTAAACCTAATTATAATCATTAATTAATAAGACCTAATGTAAATGCTGTGCATACCTATAAGTGACTTTTTTACACAGGATATCCTCGTAAATGTGTTGTAGTTAATTTTTAGTAAATAAGTCGTTGGTATGCCTATATAAATAAATAAATAAATAAATTTTTGGTTCTAGGACATTCCGGTTTCCTCACGATGTTTTCCTTCACCGTTCTGAGAGCAGTGGTCATGAAATAAATAACACAAAGTAATGCGCCTGGCTGGGTTTGAACCCGCGACCTACAATTCGTAAGTCGGGGCCGTTACCACTCGGCCACCACATCTCTGCCAGTTTTTTTTTATGTTACCTGTTAAATGAGAGAAGATAACAACATATGCAGTGCATCATCATCATCATTTCAGTCGAAAGACGTCCACTGTTGGACCTATGTCCAACAGTGGACGTCTTTCGGCTGAAATGATGTTCGTTCGACATGACATGACATGACATGACAGTTCGAAATGACGTTCGTGACGTCTTTCAGCGTTGTGGAGACGCTTTGGAAAGGCTTCCACAACGACCGATCCTGTGCGTCTCGCATCCACCGCATTCCCGCCGTCCATTCATACCGTACATAGTCAAAGTCAATTTCAGAACTTTTTTTTTAAAATTAACTTATTGTTAAAAGGATCTGGTTTCGTTTTCCGGGTAGGAAAAAATATAAATGGATTTTTGTTGGAAAGTTGTTCTTCGAAGTTTGAAAATGTAACGGAACAATGGCTTGCTACTTCATAGGAGTAAAATAAATGGAACAAAAATACAACCATGGGACGTCCTGACTTTTCTATCGACAATTGATTTGTACAAATAAAATAAATAATAAAAGGTTTAATTTAATTAATATAATAAAAGGTTGACTGGTAGAAAATGCCTAAGGCATTAAGTACGCCTCTGTACCTTTATGTGCATGAAGTAGAATTAAATAAATAAATAAGTGTGACTTTTACCATTCTTTTCTTTTTTGAGGTGGGAAATCATTGAATGACTCTCCCTCTTCTAGGGTGGAGCGAGAGGGCGTATCAGATTTTTACTGACTGATGACTTTTAGGGCCATGGTCACTTTTTCAAACATTCCCACAGCCCTAGCAGGTTTCGGCCCTACGGGACCATTTCAATTTCCTCCAATCTGACACGTAAATTTAAAAAACTGGGCAAGTGCGAGTTGGACTCGTGCACTGGAGGTTCCGTACAAACTTACCTATGTAAATAGTTCCTGAAACAAGTCTCGAAGATTTTTCCGAATCGAAAAAAGTTTTATTTATGGTATTTTCAGATTTATTCCTGTGTCTGTGCTATAAGACCTTGTTTTGTGCCAAATTTCAGGATTCTGGATCAACTGGATGTACCCTATGAATTTTGATTCCCTTGAGAGTGTCGAAATGTACGTTTTCTGCGACAAAAACGGCCGTATGTTTTTTTTCTTTAACTTAGAAGTTTGGTTTTTCACAGCTTCAAAGGACTACAGACTTGAGTATATGGTTTCAATTTTAACTCGATACCTCCACGCCTTCCTGACATAAGGCTCTGGACAGACAAGTAGACGGACAACAAAGTGATCCTATAAGGGTTCCGTTTATCCTTTCGAGGTACGGAACCCTAAAAACCCCAGATATAATTAAGCACTTGTTCAATTATCTACCACAGTTAAAATCCTTTATTTAAACTAATCCTATTAATCTTAACAATATATACCTGGTTATTATCAAACAGTTAAAACAATTGGTAAGAGGTAATTGGTCCGTTCAGATATTCCCCTGGCACGGAGTTTAAACAAGGGATCGTATTCAATTGCCGATCCCCTGTAGGTACCTTACTACTGCCAATAATCTAGTTTCAATTACTGTGCCACACGAAATGATAAAATTATAGTGTTTAATCCATTGTGTTAGGAATAATTAAAGCTTAAAACAGTAGGGAATTTTTAAAAGGGTTATGTTTCTGGAACCCAAAGGGCAACTGAAGGAACACAGGTATTTTTGGTATTTTAAGTTAGTAAAACATCCCACCTATACGCACGAAACGTTTTGGGAACACATTCATTGTGCGTACAGCTAAGGAGTGGAATTCCTTGCCGGAATCTGTGTTCCCTGATGGCTACAAACCGGGAATCCTTAAGTCAAGAGTGAAGGTTACTTCTAGGTAAGCGCGTTCCATTGTCGACCGCATTGTCGCTTTCAATCAGGTGAGATAGCGGTCAAGCGCGACCCATCAAGAATAAAAAAAAAGTTTAAGTTTTTGGGCACACAGCTCACAGAACAGATGGCTGTTGGGGAAAGGTTCTGGAGTATGACGGAATCCGATAGATACGAACCCTTTTTGGAGAATGTGCCACTATGTAAATAAATAAAAAAATGCGGTCATGACATGCCGAAGAATCTTGACTTTGTAATTTAATGGATAAATTTCGAAACTAAAGTCTACTACTATAGCGTAATGTGTACAGTGTTTTGTTTATTTATTTATTTGAATAAAAGTGATAATTAGTGTGATTACTGCTGTATCAAATCACCTATATATTGTACGTCTTAGACTGGCGTGCGCGAATTATTTTGCCGCGTGCCACTAGTGGCACGCGTGCCTTAGGTTCGCCATCCCTGTCCTAGACTAACGTGATCCAAGTTCAATCCATATATATAGCATTATCAGCCTTTTTTAATGTTCCCACTGCTGGGAACTTTACTCAGGTTCCTTCTCCATTTTTGAGAGCAATGGTGATGAAATAAATTACACAAAGTAATTCGCCTGGCAGGGTTTGAACCCGCGACTTATAACTCGTAAGTCGGGGCCATTATCATTCGGCCACCAACTGCTCTAAGTTCAATTTACGATGGCTAAAATATTGTTTATCCATTTCGCCGGTAGCCGGACCAACACAGCTTAGGAGAATCTACAGGACTGGTTGAAAGAGTAACCAAGGCCCTGGAACGAAAAAGGCAACTGAAGGAACACAGGTGGATTTTAGTCAGTAAACGTCTGACACACCATCATCATCATCATTTCATCCGATAGACGTCCACTGCTGGGAATAGGCCTCCCCCAAATTTCGCCACAAAGAACGGTCCTGTGCGTCTCGCATCCATCGGATTCCTGCAACCTTCACCAAGTCATCGGTCCACCTTATAGGGGCCTTCCAATACTGCGTCTTCCGGTACGCGGTCGCCACTCCAGAACCTTTCGGCCCCAACGGCCATCTGTTCTGCGAGCAATGTCAACACGCTGACAAACTCCACCCTAAAGCGAAAGGATTAATAATTTTGATGATTACCCACCTCAAAGGAAAAAAAAATACAATATGGCGGGGTAGACTTCAAATGACCTTAACTTGACGAACAATACATAATGTAAGTTCGTCCGTCATTCAATCACATTTCATGTTGAAATGAAATAAGGTACAGGGAAAATGTCGGGGTCTAGTTTTTATGCCATTTTGATAGTTTCACTGTTGGGTAGAGTGATGTGACATTTCTTTTGTACCAAGTCGTTGATCAAAGGTTCCGTCCAAACCGAATGTTTGGAGAAAACAGTCGAATATACCTTCTAATTTTGTTGCTTGTAGACTGCTAGGAGACTCATCTAGTTTAACCATAAATTAAAAAAAAAATGACGAGTAAAAATGTTTTTAAATATCTCATAATCATTATCATAAGTTTCAGACGAAAGACGTCCACGGTTGGACATAGGCCTTCCCCAATAGTCGCCATAACCAACGGCTCCATGCGTCCGCATCCACCGAATTCCCGCGACCCTCACCAGGTCATCGGTCCACCTTGTAGGAGGACTGCCAACGCTGCATCTTAGAAGAAAAAAAGAAAGAAAAAGTGTTTATTCACGTCAAACATGGCGCTTACCTTAAAAATAAAAACAGCAAATAACAACAACCGACTTAAATTATAAATGGTAGGATATGCGATATATATATATATATCTTCTGATGGTTTTAAAACCTACATCTTCAAGGGACCGCAGACCTGAGTATATAGTTTCAATTTCTACTCAATACCTTTACGCGTTCCCGTAATAAAGGGTCTTGACAGACAGACGGACAAAAAAGTGATCCTATGAGGGTTCAGTTTTTTCCTGTTGAGATACGGAACCCTAAAAAGGAAGATCACGATATTTTTCATTAAGATGTTACGGTCGGCACAGTGGGATAGCGATTGGCTGCTGAGGTAAGTGTCGCAGTATCGATCTGCATGGAACCAATATTTGTATGGCGCAAAGGTTTTGGTGGGATATCTTTTGTATGGGTATTTGGAGGTAAGCGGAACAGAGAGTATAGTCCCGCAAACCTCCGTTGAAAAGGGAGGATCCTCCAACCAGACGGGTGTTATGTCTGGTGGGCTGCAACTGCCCGATAGATGATTTCGGGTTGTTCTATATGTTCTAATCGCGCGGAGAACTTTGATTGCGCGATTCAGGATTTTCTTATGTGACGCGATAGATGTCGCTACAGGTATGAGTTTTAATGTTTTTGAATGCACCCACTAATCCACGATATGTACAATACGATACACCCAGTAATTCTTAGTGTGGAACACGAATTTATAAAGCGAAACCCGGGGCCCTGGGACGAAGGCTACGAAGGAACAGGAGTGGGTTTTTAGTCAGTAAAAGTCTGACACTATCTCCCGTTCCGCTCAAGAGCGGGGGATGTCTTAAGATGATTTTCCCACCCAATAAAAAAAAATAAAAAACTTAGGAACGAAAGTGTAATGACTTCTCCCAGCTAGGGTGGAGTGAGAGGGCGTGGCAGATTTTTACTGACTAAAACCCACCTAAGGCTACACTTACCCCCGCAGGCATTAGCCCTGCTGACAGCTAAGTCACTGTAGACTTTTATTAACTTAATTATTTCTTTAACCTTTCGAATACCGTAATTAGAAACACAATAGAAAGATGATGAGATAGCGAACGCTGGCGTTCGCTTGTTTAATGAATAAAGATCCCTAATGAAAACTGAGAATTGAGACCAATGGAGACCCAAACACTGTCTGATTGGGAATTGAACCTGCGGAGTGGTATTGTGTGGAAGTGCCACATAAACCCATTCTACACTTACACCTTACATACATTACATTACCACACTACACGCACAAATAAAACTCTACAAACACAACACTGTACAAACATTTTTAATTACTTTTAATGTAATTATAATCTTAATTTAATTGAATATCAATGTATTCTGTTTTGTATTCTATAATTTGTCATTTGAATTTTTTTGTTTGATATTCATGATTCTATTTTATTATTTATTTATTTATTATATCCTTTATTATACACCAATATAAATATAAAAGGAAACTAAACTAAAAACATACATACATACAATGGGCGGCCTTATCGCATTCCGCGATCTCTTCCAGGCAACCTGGAATGGACAGTAATTGTCTGGACAAGAAATGGGGCTGTCATTGTGACTAATTTTTTTCTTGTGATCTTAATTATGTAATTTGTTGATTGATTATAAGTTTTTGATTTTCTTTTGTAAATGGAACGCTGTCGTTTCCTCCTGGAGGTGGGCGTTAATAGCTGCGACACAGTTCCTAATTACTGTAGCTATTTTCGTACGCAAACAATTTAAACTTAAATGTTTTTTCTGTTCCAATGAAAGCTTATTATTATTAACCTGTGGTAAAGGCCCCGAATGGAGAGCAGTGGTGCCCGAGTGGTAAAGGCCCCGACTTACGAGTTGTAGGTCGCGGGTTCAAACACAGCCAGGCGCATTACTTTGTGTAATTTATTTCATCACCACTGCTCTCAAAAAACGGTGAAGGGAAACATTGTGAGGGAACCGGCATGTCCTAGAACCAAAGATTCGAAAACATGTGACATCCACCAACCCGCACTGGGCCCGCGTGGTGGGTTACGGCCCATTCCCTTTCCTAGAGAGGAGGCCTGAGTCCCAGCAGTAGGAACATTAAAAGGCTGATTATGCACATTATTATATTATTAACCTAAGTTCCCTTTATGATATGAGTCAGCACACCCTATCTAGGCTACACTGTCCTAAATTATTCGTAAAGCAGGCAAATACCGAGTAAAATGTAAATCCCTCTATAATATCAGAAACTAGAAAGGTAAACTATTCCATTTCTCAGATTTACTTTAGCTAGTTCGACTAAACTCGGCTAGGGTGGGTACAAACGGTCACTGAACTTGTGTTGTCTTTGAATTTCCCTTCCCCTAAACCCGTAACGCAAACTTTGTCAGTTTACGTTACGGGTTTGTAAGACGTAGTCCAGTCTTGTATTTATTGTTGGCTAGATTTATTTCACGATTTCGCCTGCGTTCAATGTCGACTAGCTTCTACCGCCGGCTTCGCCCGCGTAAATGTAGGTTTCTTCATACAAACTTTGGACCCCCGTTTCCTCCCCTTAGGGGGTGAATTCTGGAAAATCCTCTCTTGGTGTTCGCTTACATCATGGAAGAAAGCCTTGTGCAAAATTTCACGCTCCTAGTCCCAGCAGTTTCGACTGTGCGTTGATATGTCAGTCAGTCAGTTTCTCTTTTTATATATATAGATAATAGATATAATAATTTAGTTATATCCAAAAGTAATGGATAAGTATCTATGGAGTCACACTTCCATCATTCATCCTCATCGTCATCATTTCAGTCGAAAGACGGCTACTGTTGGTCATAGTGGCCACCCCAAGTGTCGCCACAACGACCGGCTACACTGTATGATGAAAGCAAAAATTATTATGTATGTGTGTGTATTTTTGTTACGCCTTCACTCTGAAATGGCTGAACGGATTTCGACAAAATATGGCACACAGGGAGAACATATCCTAGACTGGACTTTCATCCTTGAAGTAGGTTCCCTTGGGATAATTTTCTGTTTTTACGCGAGCGATGTCGCGGACAGAAGCGGGTATAGAATATTAGTTTTAGTATATGCGAAACCCGAAACATTTATCTATAATTTTTATATATAGAATCTATGTACAAAATTTCATAACTGTACGATGAAAAACCACGAAGTTATAAGCTTGTCATGTTAACTGCCACAAATAACGCACAAACACATGATCACCGGGCCACCCGGGTGACTGAGGGGTTGTTTTACTTCCAGTATCCAGCCCCTCTAGCCAAGTTACAATCGTTTCGTTCGCGCCGAAACCCTCGAGTAGGCCACGCCTCCGATTTCTTTGTTCTGATCACGTCACTGAGCATTGAGATAACGTCAGAACGAAGGAATCGGAGGCGTGGCCTACTCGAGGCGTTCGGCGCGAACGATACGATTGTAACTTGGCTAGGGGGGCAGCTGTGCGCTAGTGTCTAATATCCGCTATAACCTGCCGTGACTCGTGTTGTACTTAGTGTCGGTAGTGTCCAAATTGTGATCTGTTATTAAATATTTCTGGAAAAAATATAACATGCTGTAAAAATGATTGAAATCGATTCAGTAACTCAATAGCCTCGTGGCTACTGTAGCCGGCAGGGTGGATGGCCTAATGGTGTCTCACTGGATGGCGGTACACAGACGGTCTTTCAGGTATGTGAAGTAGGCTTATTGTATTGTATTTTGTTGTATTGTATTGTATGTATTATTGTCTTTTTGTTGTTGTTTAGTAAGTATCAATTTAATGTAACTGAAAATATGGATCTATATTCTGATTATAAAGTGTTTACATTTTTAAATATTTCTTTAAAAAAAAAACATAAAAAAAACATTTCAAAATATTAAAAATAGTTGTCCGCCGGTGTCGGGAACAGGGTCCAAGCTACCGGTGGTTAGGGCTCCAGAGACAGGAACCTCGTCATAATGCGAGCCGCATCGAGGAGTACTGCCTTCTGTATAAGGCCCTTAATCCAACCGCGCAACGACAGCTTCGACAGATGGTCGTCAAAGCTTTTGGCTATAAGGCCATTAGCGGTCACGATAACTACAATAATTATTACTATAATAATAATAATTATTATTATTACTTATTGATTCTGAACAAACTATATTCAGGTTTCGCATAAACTAAAATTAATGTTGTATAATACAGATCTGTAGTTCCATAGTCTACCGAAGTGTATATGCACTGTTCTAATCTCAGACAATGTTAATTCTGGAATAGTCATGTCATGTATTGCCCCAACAGCATGTCTAATACTAACAGATACTAAGCACTAATCTATATATATATAAAAGCGAAATACCACTCACTGATTAATCATAAAATCTTAGATACTATAACACCTATAAACTTAAAATTTGGCAGGTAGGTTCCTTATAGTGTGTAGACATCCGCTAAGTACGGATTTTCCGAAATTCATCCTCTAAGGGGATGAAACGGGTATCCTAAGTTTGTATGGAGAAACCGACTTTAACGCGGGCGGAGCTGCTGGCAGAAGCTAGTTTAGTATATTGCAGTACACAATTAGTACATGTGGTATGTAGATAATAAAATTGACGTATTTTGCTAAATCTACAACCCTTACTTTCTCTTTTCAATGAAGAGAAAAAGTAAGCGGTGATTGGCGACATACTAAAGGTAAGAACTACATTGGGCCCACGTGGGCCACGTACGCGGATCTGGGCGCGTTGGTCACCTTACATTTTATATGGCAACTAGACTTATAGACCTACATTAGATCCACGCCACGCGACGTGACTCTACGTACAAATCGGGCATGGTGGCCCACGTGTGCATAGGTAAAGTAGTTCCCGCTTTAAACACGAATGAATGATACTGCAGGCATAACGAGAAGAAAGACGAAGTAGCCACAAAAAAAAGACTCAAACTTAGTGGCTGGAAGTCAACGTCTTAGACGTATTACTTCCGCCGGGCATTGGTACAGGCCATGGTCCGGAGTGAGGAGGAGTGGCAGGCGGTTGCCTCCTTCTGCGAAGCAGTAATGCTAGCAAAGAAGGCGGCCGATCGTGTGAGACAACGGTCCTCACGCCCTAACCGACGCCGGGATTCCGACCCGATTTCCGGCCACCGTAGGCGCGGGCTTGCGGACGGTGAGCAATGGGTGGCTCGCCGTCCGACCGTCCGGTAACCGTCCGGACCGAGCCCAAGTCGTCGACGGCGCGTGCTGTTCCACGCGCGCCTCATGGAGATGTCAGCAACTGTAGGGGCCCAGCAGGGTCGAAGCCTACTACTGGGGTCACGGGTAGTGTGAAAGCGAAGCCCTATTCATCTGGGCTTGACCTTCGACCAAGTTTCTTCGACATGTTTGAATACATTAATAATTTTCTGTTGAATGCATTGGCGTTTTTATATATGCGTGTAGAGACCAGTGTCACTTGTCTGTATTTTTCTTTTGTTGTATTTTTACAAATGACACTAGTGACAGCGGCTAAACGCGATTATGCGAGCCAAACGTTAAAACGCGATTAATTTTATTGGTGAATTCCGCCCTAAGTAGTTAAATCACGTAACATTGTATATATTTTTTTGTAATATTTTTATCTCTCCTGATGGTAAGCAATGATGTGGTCGGTCATGGAGCACGCTAACCTAGGAGTAACCTATTCACTCTTGACTTAAATACACGCGGTTTGTAGCTATCAGGAAACACAGATGGCAGAGAATGACAGATCTGAGCTGTACGAATATTTTTTTTTTGCGTATGGATGGGATGTCCACCATGTAAGGGTGGCACACCGTCGTACGTTTATTCGACCGAGGATGGAAGAATGAATTGGGCAGTTCTAACGCACACTCAAAGAAATTTAAATGATAGAGACCAGTCAGGCTAGCAACTCGGTGTCAATGCTCAAAACTTTGGAGTTTCAACTCGTCGAGAGCATCATTGCCGATGAACTTCTTGGCTCGTTTCTCAATCTTTAGAACGAACCCCATGAAGCTATGAAGCTGATCTCATTAATCTTCGCTAATTGTTCATCAGAGCTTGGAAAATGGCGGCCTTTGTGGCACCATGACGTTTGAATACATTGTTCTTGAGCTTTAGAAATGGTGGCAAATGGAGCTTAGTCGGAAATAATAAAATCGAAGATGGCGTAAATTGGTGAATGATAAAATTTGAACTCATTGGCCTCATGCGTTTGGTTGAATGGAAACAAATTGGAATCAGTATTCCTAGGTAATGTTATTTTTTATCGATTTCAAAAAAGGAGGTTTATTAGTTTATTATTAGTTTTCAATTCGAAAAAAACTAAAAAAAAAAAAATAGCCGACTTCACTGTATTTAACGAAAAAAATAACCAGAAATATTTGTTGTTTTTTAGGGTTCCGTACCCAAAGTGTAAAACGGGACCCTATTATTAAGACTCCGCTGTCCGTCCATCTGTCTGTCCGTCGGTTGAGAGGCTGTATCTCATAAACCGTGATAGACAGTTTAATTTTTTACAGATGATGTATTTCTGTTGCCGCTATAACAACAAATACTAAATAAATAGAATAAAATAAACATTTAAGGGGGCTCCCACACAACGGACAGGATTTTTTGCCGTTTTTATAGATAATGGTACAAAACCTTCGTACGCGAGTCCGAATCGCACTTGGACGGTTTCTTTTTATCATAGAAATAACAAAAAAAATAAATGAGTTAAATAAAATTCAGTGATTCTAAGGTTTGCATGAGTGCGGGAGTGGGAGTAACTGCTAAAGACGCACAAACTAATTAAAATTGTAAAAAAACAAGTGCGAGTCAGACTCGTGCACTGAGGGCTCCGGACAAACTTACCTAAGAAAACATTTCAATTCCCGAATTGAGTTTCGAAGATTTTTCCGAATCGCAAAAAAGTTTCTTTGTTGTGACGTAATTAATTACAAATTTACAGTTTTCAGATTTTTCCCTATACTTTTTTTTTTTTTTTTTTAATCAAGATTTTATTTAGGGGCTTTTGTCCAAAAAGGATATGCCAGCCCCATCGTACCTTATAACAATTACTACACACACATACCTTTATTAACTAATACATATTTACCTAAAATACATTACAGATATTAAATAGATATTAAATAGGGCGAATCACTGTTGCAAGACCGCTATTAAACCACTTAGTTTTCTGGCCGCCTCCGATTTCGGTTTTGATAGAATGCTTTGGATTATACCTACATCGAATCTATTTAACTTTAGTTCGCTCAGCAATGCGTCGCGTTCATCTTTATTTCGGGCACATTCCATCAGCAAATGTTGTACATCTTCAATTTGGTTGCAAGTTACACAATTAGGTGAATCAGTCTTTTTCATTAAATATGCAAACTTTGCTGATGGATAGTGTCCAGATCTAAGTCTTAGAGCTAATTTAACATAATGTCTGCTTAATTTGGTGTCATCAAACCAGGGAACACGAGGAAGCTCACCCTGTATGGTTTTATACCATATACCCTTAACTATTGATTTACTATCGAAATGTTTTTTCCAGTTATTAAAGCATATCATTTTAAATTTTGGCATGAAATCCCAGTGATCCGGTATGTAACTAATGGATTTGCCATCTTCTGCCGCTAACTTAGCTACGCGGTCAGCTTCCTCGTTCCCTTTCAGGCCTATATGTGCTGGAACCCATTGCAATTTTAAGTCTTTGCCATTTTTATTAAAACTAATAATAAATTTAAGTATATCGTAGGCTATCGATGTACCTCTGCGTCCAGAGACGCATCGAGCCACATGTTGTAGGGCACTCTTACTATCTGAAAAGATAACAATTTTGTTCAAATTCTGATTAGCCGCGTAAGATAATGCCTGATATATTGCAATAAGTTCCAGCGACATTATTGATACATCACAATTTATTTGGAAGCCTTCTTTGTACTGTAAGGTTTTATCATAAAATCCAACTCCTCGACCATGATTACTTTTCGACCCATCGGTAAATATACAGTGCCAACTATTATAGCTCATATTTAATTCTGCGATAACATTATTTACTAGTATATTAGGGTCATAACAAGTTTTAGAAAGGATAACACTTTTAAGATTTATATTTATCATTTTTTTAATATCTACTCCCGATACCCATATATCTAAATCAAACATATTAAGGATGTGAACAGCCTTAACCTCTAGTAGACTCACCTCACTGTGTGTTTTTATTAATAATGGCTTTTTCTTGTTTTCCCAGTATCTAATATTACAGAGGGCACTCAAATCCGAAATCAGTTCAGAAGTTACGTTATTGGACCAAGAAATTATTTTTAAACTGTATTTATACGCTAAGTATTGCCTTCTAAATGATAACGGTGCTATATATAACTCACTCTCCATGACGTGAATCGGTGAACTCTTAACAAAGCCACCTATGATTCTTAAAGCTTGGTTTTGCACTTTATCTAATTTCGCTGTGTGTGTTTTCGCACTGCAGTCATATATAAAACATCCATAATCTTCCCTATACTTGTGCTATAAGACCTTGCTTCATGCCAAATTTCAGGATTTCAGGTCAATGGGAAGTACCCTATGAATTTTGATTCCTTTGAGTATCGAAATACACGTTTTTTTGCAACATAAATGGCTGGTACCCACATTTTTTTTTTCGTTAGTTCAGAAGTTTCATTTTTTCTTAGCTTCTAGGGACCGTAAACTTGAGTATATAGTTTTAATTTCAACTCGATACCTTCACGCGATCCCGAGATAAAGAGTCTTGACAGACAGACAGACAGAGACGGACACCAAAGTGATCCTATAAGGGTTCCGTTTTTTCCTTTTGAGGTACGAAAACCTAAACAATGGTATTTTAATATTGTTTGCTGGCGCCGTAGTGCAGCGAAGCTATCTTCGAAGAATTTATTGGTAAACAACAAACAATAAGACATAAAAGAAGAAATCTCTCACTGTCTCTAACTAATCTCTAGCATTAAAATACCAATTAATCTTTGCCTCTCTAGCAATAAATATTTCTAATTACGAAATCGCTCATCGAATGGGGGTGAGATGCTAGTTAACTTAGCAGATTTATTATAGAAGGGTTTGAGTTACTTTCACAGTAATCGCAAAAGTAGTGTTGTTGGTGTGTTTTGGTAGGTTAGGGGTTATTGACAAATGCCGCAGTTTTTTTTTAAATTCGAGAATTCATCCTATGACTTCTCCCTGTCTAGGGTGGAGTGAGAAGACGTGTCAGACGATTACTGACTAAAACCCACATCTATGTTCCTTCTTTGCCTTTCGTCCCAAAAGGCTTCGGCCCTGCTACCCCTACAGTTTTGTTGACATATCTTTGAGGCGCGTGTGAAACACTACGCACCCTCAATGACTCGGGCTCGGTCCGGAGGGCGATCTACCCATTGCTCGTCGTCTGAAAGTCTACGCCCACGGTGGCTGTGAGTCAGAGTCGGGATACCATCGGCTGGGGGCGATCCGATGCGGTTCGCACGAATTCAACGCGACGCGGCGGCACTATCCTACATGATATTATCGCTTCAGACGCCATTTTAAACAAGCATGAAAATAACACTTCTCTCATTGTTGCACCGCACGTAGGTCCGCTCCTAGGTGCGGTGCAACAATGTATTAGTCACGTAGGCCACTGCAATGAAGTATCGAAAGTCAATGAATATCTACAAGTTTCAAGAGGCACCGGCAAATTAAAACATGCTTTTTGACGGAATTTTTTGGCTTGAAGATCAGCGGCTGTTTCAATTATTAGCAAATTGATCCCTGGTGGATATTGTGATGTATTTAATAATTGGTGTAGTTTTGTACCTCAAGTGACTATGTCTTTATTATATTTCTGTCTTCGGTTATTTATTAGTGTCATTATAATGCTATAAGTTTATAAAAAAAATATGTGGAATAATTGAAACCGACGCGATCTCGCTAAAATGGAGCAGAGAATTTATAATAGTATTGAATACCTCAGCGATTCTTGCCGGAAAGGCTGACTCGATACATTTGCTGCCAAATAAAGCAAGAATATTGGAATGTGTTACACAGCCATTCTAATGGAAAACTCGAATGGAGTTGGGGATTGAAAGTCTTGAGCATAGAAGCCGAGTTGCCTATCGGTAGCCTGTCGGTTTTCAACCGGTTGTATTTCGGGGAAAGTGAGTCGGAATTGCATAGCCTTTATCCGCCAAGCCCGTTCTATTATCGCACCACTAGCCGTACGGCGATGCGCTATCGCTACATGGTGGACATCCTACCCATATACACAAAGCTTTTGGGAACACATTAATTGAGCGCACAGCTAAGGAGTGGAATTTACGCCAGAGTCTGTGTTTCTTGATCGCTATAATCTGGGGATTCTTATGTTAAGAGTGAATAGGTTACTTCTAAACAAGCGTGGTCCATCGTCGACAACATCGTAGTAGTCTAAGTCTGCGAGGAAGGGCAAACCTATTAACAATAAAAAAAAAATGCAAAGCTTTAGTCATACCAAGGACGTATATATGGTGGGGTTTAGGGGGTTCGAAACCCCCTTAGGTCTCGATGCTTTTCTTGCGAAAAAAACACAACATTTAGAAATAAAGACCATTGGCAAATTAATTTCAAATGTAAGTAATAGAAAACTTTTTACCACAGTTGCTCAAATAGTGGAGCCTAGTACCTATTATTAGATTTTTTTTTTTATTATTATTTTTTTTTTTTTTCACGTTGTTTTATGTTCTCCGTGATCCATTTCAATTACAAACCGAGTAATAATTGTAATAATTTTAACTTTGTATTGAGTATCTACCTTTAAGTTTGCCCTTACTGTTACTTACAGTACCTATGCTAAGTATTTAATATGGTAATCTGTGGATAGCGTCGTGAGTAGTATATTTGTTTATCCTGTTATTTAAGTACTCCAATGATGTGTAATATTTAATATACTGCTGTTTGTTGTCCCTAATATAATAAAATAAAATAAAAAAATAAAATAAAATAAAGTGATGCCTTTCGAAGCCGTTTGGAAATCCCAAAGTTCTACACGAACTAGTGCTTTTTACTTTTTTTTACTTCTTGATTTCAATTCATGTTATCTACTCGCCAAAGAACTTTTACGTCAAATTGGTATGCCATAATATGGTGGTAAGTCCCTTCTTCGAGAAGTGGTTGGAAAGGCGTAACGGCGTCGTCACCTTCCGCATGACGCAGGTCCTCACCGGCAATGGTCAGTTCGAGAGATTTCTTCGTCGGATTCATATGGAAGAAACATACGGTGGACGTGTGCCCCACTTGGGCGGAGCACCACCTTTTCCTCGTGGAGGCGATTGGCGGCGGTGACCTCTCGCGCTGGGCCCTGGTTCAGGCCATGGTCCGGAGCGAGGAAAAATGGCAGGCAGTCGCTTCCTTCTGCGAAGCAATAATGATAGCGAAGGAGACGGCCGCAAGCGTGAGGGAATGTATATCATCAGGTTTCAGCGGCCGCGTCGGCCGCGACTCCGACTCGCTGTCCGTAAGCCCGTGCTTGCGTGAGGCGTGAGGATTGACTGTGCCTCACGCTTTCCACCACCTCCTTCACTATTATTACTGCTTCGCAGAGAAGCTAACGGCTTCACATTCTTTCTCGCTTTGTACCTGGATCAGGGTTAGACGCGAGTGGTTGCCACCGGTAATTGCTTCCAAGAGGACACGGTGATGGTCCGCCCAAGCAGAGCAGACTTCCACCTTAAGCTCCACAGTGTCGTTTTGGACGTATGGGTGGGATGTTCACCATATACCCTTTTTAAAACGAATGAACAGTATTCTCTTAATTATACCTTCATGGTTATAATTAAAGCCATGAGACACATTTCAGTTTTGTGCCTGGTTTGAAAATGCCTCGGTCATCAACTTTGCCGAAGGCTAGTTTGTCATTAAATATAATAAAGCAATTGCAAAATTCACGATATATTCGACGGAGATTTCGCTGGAAAATTTCTTAATTTACGATGCGATGATATTAATAACACGTAAAAATATGAAATTCAGCTTTAAAATCGAGGTTATGTACCGAAATTTTTAATATTAAGTTTCATAATTTTTATTTTTGGTTTACAATAAAGAATAAAATTATCATAATGTTCGGTTGAAGTGAATTATTGTATTTTTTTTTTGCGGATGTAGATACTCGAACGATCCAAATCGATATTTTTTGGAGACAGTCATGTTTTATAACGAATTGATAAATAAAATTTGATGAAAAAAATTAATTAAATTACACGCATCAGAAGGTTTTATTAGTGATCGATGTTATTTTGATATTGTGCGTTTTCAAAGTGTTTTAAAATGATTTTTTTTTTGTGTTGGGTATTTTATATTTTTAAATCGCCATATTTATTTTATCTGCGCGTCTACAGCTGACAAGGTCATTACCCTCTCAGGAGTCGGTTAAAAGTACTATCAGCCATGTCCAAACCTGTACTTCTTATAGGTAATTTTTGATTTCACTGCGGTCGGTACAGTAGCGCCTATGTTCCTTATCCACCAATAGCAACCACACAAAACGTTAAAAAGTAATAGCTTTCTCTTTTCCATTTCTTTTATTTCTATAGTAGGTAAATAAAACTCAAATGTCCAGCCCCTCTAGCCAAGTTACAATCGTATCGTTCGCGCCGAACGCCTCGAGTAGGCCACGACTCCGATTCCTTTGTTCTGACGTCATCTCAACGCTCAGTCACGTGGTCAGAGCAAAGGAATCGGAGGCGTGGCTTACGCGAGGCGTTCGGCGCAAACGAAACAATTGTAACTTGGCTAGAGGGGCAGATGTTCTTTGGACTAAACAGCCCAAATGACCAGATGTCCAGATGATCGCCAAACTAAATGTCAAGTAAAAAATTGTCGTTACTTTTTTCATCCTTTTTTATTCTACTGTTATTGGTTGAAGCAAAAGGGTGCCGAAATCAAACATGGTCATCTGTGCAAAGGATTTTGTTTAAAAATCGTTTAGGTTTGGACATTGCTGATAGCATTATCATGATCTTCCTACTGTTGTCCCACTGTGGTTGTGACTGGCCTGTTGGTCTAGTGGTTAGTGGCCCTGACTGCTACGCCGGAGGTCGTGAGTTCGATTTCCACCAAGGACAAATGTTTGTGTGATGAGCACAATCATTTGTTCTGTCTGGGTGTAATTTATCTATAATACTCGTATGTATGTATTTAGAAATATTTAAGTAGGTATGTTTATCAGTTGTCTAGTACTCATAACACAAGCCCTGCTTAGCTTGGGACTAGACGGGGTTGTGTGATGTGTGAATATTATTATTTATTATTAATTTACTTGGGGTCGGCGCAGCTCGTTTTTTCTTCCATTCTGTCCTGTCAATCACGCTATCATTAAAACCCTTTTCTTGCATGTCACTTCTCACACAATATTTTTTTTGGCCTCTCTCTCCCACTCCATTCTTCCACTTGTACACTCGTTACTCTTTTAGAACTTGCGTTTCGCCCCTCCTTTTCACATGACCATACCAAGACAAACGATTCCCCTTCAACTATTAGTCACTGGCACCACAATTAAACTTCATCTAATATACTTGTTTCTCACTTTATCCATTCTCGTCATACCACACATCTATCTCAATATTCTCATCTCCACTACGCGACATACATCATTTTCCTTACCATAGGTAAGTCATCATCATCATCATTTCAACCGAAAGAAATCCACTGTTGGACATAAGCCTCCCCCAAATGTCGCCACAATGACCGGTCCTGTGCGTCACGCATCCATCGGATTCCCACGACCCTCACCAGGTCATCCGTCCACCTTGTGGGAGGCCTTCCAACGCTGCGTCTTCCGGTACGTGTTGGCCATTCCAGAACCTTTCGTCCCCATTGACCATCTGTTCTGCGAGCAATGTTCCTTGCCCATTGCCACTTAAGTTTAGCGATTCTGCGGAATAGGTAGCTTATTAATGTGTTTAAATAATTTACTTTAATAATTAATTTGTACATGATTTGAACAGTCGAGGACACTGAAGGACTCTCCAGCGTATTCCAATTAAGCTGAACATACTATTAACTATGTTACGTGCAAACATAGAGCAGAGGTTGATGAGTGGTAACGGCCCCTACGGTTTTAGGTCGCGGGTTCAAACTCAGCCAGGCGCATTACTTTGTGTAATTTATTTCATCACCATTGCTCTCAAAACGGTGAAGAAAACATCGTGACGAAACCGGCATGTCCTAGAACCAAAAATTCGAAGACATGTGACATTCACCAACCCGCATTGGGCCCGCGTGGTGGATTATGGCCCATTCCCTCTCCTTGAGAGGAGGCCTGAGTCCCAGCAGTGGGAACATTAAAAGGCTGATTATGCTTATGCTATGCAAAAATAATAATATGTTAGTTATCAACCTAAATATCGTAACAGGTAAGAACACTAGTATGTATAGTGCGAGTTGTTATGACGTAAATGCGATCGTAACATTTCCCGCGTTTGGCTGTATGTGATTCTTCCTTGTTTAACGCGCTAGCTCTGAGAGTCAGTCGGTTATAAACTGTGTAACAAGCAACTCAAGGAAATAAAAAGGGATAAGTGTGTATGTTGGAGGAGTAGCCTTCCAACACTAGCTACCACTAAGGCAATACATAATCATAAATACATATTATCCTACAGATATCTATAGGTATATAAGGAATAACGGAAAGGTTTGCTTATGTTCGATATTTACTAAACTACTTTATGAAGAACTTCTTAATTATGTACTTGGATAAATACTCTATAAATAAAACGCTCAATATTTTATAATCTATGCGGACGCTAGCGTTTAACCTAAATCGCGCGAAAACACGCGCGAACGCCGGCGTTCGCTTGGGTTTTGAGTAGAAAGCCAAGTCCGGACCCCACCGCGTCTGTTTGTCTGCCTGTATAAACGAGATAAAGTCAAAAACTACTAAACAGATTTTCATACAGTTTTCACTAAAAGATCAGAGTGATTAATGAAGAAGGTTTATATATGTACATTATAGTAGACAAAAACGGAGAATTTCAAAAAAATCTCGTGCGAAGCTAGACCTGGACGTTAGTCAATCAATAAATTCGAATCAATTTTCGTGACATAACCACTTTTTCGACCATTTTATTTTACATTCGATAAACGAAGAAACGGTGTTAACTGAAAGTTCAAGATACAATGGATAAGGTCAGCCTGTAGATGTCTGTATCTTCTTAATTCTCTAGAGAGCAATTTTGGTCTCAGATAAAATTGTAATATCTATAACATTAGTTACGAGAGAGTCGGGAGGGCGAATATATGTCAGTCAGTCTAAGCGATAGCCTTATCAGTATTCCCTAAACATGTAGAAGGCATAAATGAGCAAAGTCCCTACCACTAGCTCTTAACGCGACCCATTTGACGACCTAAACTGAATTGTTATACTGCTATACAACATAATTTTTAGTATACGTGAAACTTGAATATAGTTGACTGGCATGTTGGCCTAGTGGTTAGTAGCCCTAACTGCTATGCCGGAGGTCATGAGTTCGATTCCCACCCAGGACAAATGTTTGTGTGATGAGTTCGAACATTTATTCTGTGTCTAGGTGTAATTTATCTATAATATGTATGTATTTAGAAATATATAAGTATGTTTATCAGTTGTCTAGTACTCATAACACAAGTTCTGCTTAGCTTGAGACTAGACGGCGTTGTGTGATAGTTATGAAATATTATTATTATTATATAGTTTGTTCAAAATCAATAACTGAATCGAATCCAATAATTATTACACCATGTTATATTTATTCCCAAAATATTTAAGAAAGGTCAAAAGTTGGACACCACCGACACTAAGTACAACACAGGTCACGGCAGGTCATGGCGGCATTAGCGCACAGCTGGGTACGGGAGCAAAACAACCTCTCAGTCGCCCGGATGATGTTTACAAACAGGTAACATAACAAACTTATAACTTTGTGATTTTTCATGATACAGTTATGAAGTTTTGTACATAGATTCTTTACATAAAAATACTAGACACGTGCTTTGGGTTTCGCATATATTAAAACTAATGTTGTATAGCTCCAAACCTTTTTCTCACGCGCTTGCCTGACATTCTAACGTGTCATGGTAGGGCCTGTGCACACCACGTTTTTTAAACGCGCCGTTGACTCGTGTTTTAGAAACGTGCGTCGACGGCGAGCTTTTATCTTATTAAAGGTTTACAGGCTGCGTCTGACTCGCGTGCGTATCGCATCTGTATCGCTACAAACGCGCGTTTAAAAAACGTAGTGTGCACAAGCCCGTAAGGCTCCTTTTACTTATTATAAATAACCCAGAAAACGCCAGCAATCTTGCTAATATAATAAACCATTAGTTTCTGCTAGCGACTTTGCCCGCTTAAAAATATATGTATGCATTCAACTGGTGAAAGAATTTTTACAATTGGGCAAGTAGATTTTGTCATTATTCATTATAAACAAAAACCTATCCTTTTATAATATTATATTAGTAACAATAGTAGGCGCTACATAAAGGAATAAAGTACATTGACCTTTTCCAACAATCTCTGTGTACCCGAATAATAAGCAATGGACTGCTTTTCATTACAAGAAAATGTAAAGAATTGCGATAGATTTCCTCTTTTGACCCCCTTTTGACCCCCTTAAAGGTTGAATTTTTAAAAACTTTTTGCTTGCTTATGCTTTAAAAGAAGACTTGTACCAACAAAATTTAATGTTCCTAGTCCTTCGATCAACAATGTACTTGTTGATCGAAGTCTTAGTCCCAGTAGTTTCGGCGGTGCGCTGATATGTCAGTCAGTTTTTCCTTTTATATACAGATACCGGCACGGATCTTGAGCGCTGACTTCTACAATTTTACTTGTGCAGTAGCACGCAGAACTGTAATATCGGGTCTCTTCAGTGGTATGAAAAGAGATGCGGGGGGGGAGTGCAATTCTTGTACAGTGATTGACTCGCCGATGTTGTACGATGCGCAAAGCGATCCCCGCTCTTTCGCCGAGTGCTCAAGATTTCTGCCGCTATCTGTACCTACATAGAGTTCCGTTTTTTAAAAGAATGTCAATAAATGTAGAAGGGTCAATGTACTTTATTCCAAAATCTGGCGCCTACTTTAGCTACTGCCAGCGGTTTCAAAGTAAAAAAATATGTAAGGGCTGAAGCTGCGTTACGCGGTCGCCGCGGTCCCATACAAAAATGCGCCGTCGCTGCTCGCCGCGCGGTCACTTTTCACGGGCAGTGGCGCTCCGCACCCGTTTTGCTGCGTAATAATAAATTAAAGTTCTCCATCAAAACGACTATATGCAAACCGTTAAAGTTGAACTAGCGACACTGCACTGGTAATAATCCGGTTTCCGCTACGAGGACCGCAGCACACGACACACGCGCATAGTGACGCGACGGGTTCCCGCGCGTGCGCCCGCTTAACGCAGCGTTGGTCCTAAGAGAACATAGTCTATTGAATTAAGCGAGTAGTTGGCAGATCCAGAGATGAGAGCAGTATCTACTCCTTATACGATCGAATTTTTGCTTGGTAAAGTCTAAGCAGGTCCGGCTTTTTTTAGGTTCATCAAATGACTTCTCCCGCCCTTGGGTGGGGCGTGAGTGCATATCAGACTTTTACTGACTAAAACACACTCCTGTTCCTTCTTTGCCTTCATTCCAGGGCCCCGGGGTTATCTTTCGCATAACCCATGACCTCAGTAGGCTTCGACCCTGTTGGGCCCCTACGGTTTTTCTGACATCTCCTTGAGGCGCGCGTGGAACACTACGCGGCGTCTACGACTCAAGGTTGGTCCGGATGGTTACCGGACGGCTGGATGGCGAAAAACTCATTGCTCGCCATCCGCAAGCCACGCCTACGGTGGCTGGAAATCGGGGTCGGGAAAGGCCGTTCCCTCACGCGTGCAGCCGCCTCCTTCGCTAGCATTACTGCTTTGCAGAAGAAGGTGACCGCCTGGCATTCCTTCTTGCTCCAGACTATGGCCTGTACCAAGGTCTGGCGCGACAGGTCGTTACTGCTGATCGCCCCCACGAGGACATGACGTTGCTCGGCCCAAGCGGGTTACACCTCCACCGTATGCTCCACCGTGTGCTGGTCCGGCTTGAAGTGCTGTCTCACCTTTACTAAGATTCTCAACTTTTTAGCAGCCCCCTGAGCCTTTGCCTAGATTTATGGTCTGAAATTGAGAGTAGATACCATGTTAACGTGATATCAAGAAGAATATGACAGAGCGACTTGAATTTAAACAATTTTTTAAAATAGAAATGGCCATTAGGATTGTGAAAAGCTATCAGGGCTGTAAGATTGTTTGAAAGAGTTACTTTGGCCGTCGCAAAGGGCAACTGAAGGAACACTGTGGTCAGTAAAACTCTGACACTCCCACCCAGAGCGGGAGAAGTCCTGCAAACAATGGACGGTCTTTTGATTCCGATAGTACATTCACGTTATACACATGTTGATTTATTACGATTATCACGCGAGCGAAGCCGAAGCAAATAGCAAGATAGAGCCATTTATAATTTTTTTTACCTCAAACCTATTTCAAAACGCTTCCCCATTCGAATTTTAAAAAAAAAGAAAAACTATCAACTTATAATAATTATTTTTAACTCATCCCTATTTCAAAACGCTTCCCTGTTCGAATTTCAAAAAAAAAGATGGCCGACCAGAAAAATAATTCGCGTAATTCACACGAGTATAAAGCTATGTGTTCACGGTTGGATCCGCGTCACAAGGGCGCACAATAAACCCGCCGGTGATGAGGGACGACCTTTGACATGGAGCCGTTTTGTCAGTTTAATGCGTTCAAAATTCACGCCGTACTTTTATCCGATAAAAGTGTCCGAAAGTCCGAAACAATACGGTGTGTCGTCGTCAGCTTTAAGAATTCATCTTAATTATTTAGGCCAACTTATCACTGTCAAGACGAAATTGGAGAGCCGATATTTTGGGATTTGTTTCGAAATAGATAAATTACTCGATTTCAGTAGATTGTTTTCGTTTTAATGGATGTTTTATTTTGTTTGTAGTGATTTACTGATTTAGGTTTTTTTTTTAAATGTGTTTCAGATAAAGAGTTACTCTTGTATCGTGGGTAGGTTCACAAACATATAAACTCACATATAGAGGCATTTATGTATTTAAACTTTATGCTACACAAAAGTACGAAGGTGGACTTAATGCCTTAGGCATTCTCTACCAGTCAACCTAGGGTGGTGAAGAGAAAATGTGGCAAGTGCATAAAAATACAAAAGAATAATAAGAAAATAAGAGTTTAAAAGTATATATATATATACAAAATAAATCGTCAGTGATGGAAAGACGTCACAGCGTCCTTAGCTTCTGCATGACGTAGATCCTCATCGGACATGGTAAGTTCGGGAGGTTCTTGCACCTGATTCGTGCCGAAGAAACGCCTAGTTGTCACTATTGTGTGGTCTACCCGCAGGATACGGTGGACCATACGGTAGAGGTATGCTCCGCTTGGGCAGAACACCGCTGTGTCTTTATTAGGGAAATCGGATGCAGCGATTTCTCACACCCGGCTCTGGAACAGGGTATAGTCAGGAGCGAGGAGGAATGGCAGGCGGTCTAATTCTGTAAAGCAGTAATGCTAGCGAAGGAGGCAGCCGCACGCGTGAAGGGACGGCCTTCCTCACGTCTCAGCCACCGAGATCCTGACCCCGATTTCCAGCCACCGTAAGCGTGGGCTTGCGGACGGCGAGCAATGAGTAGCCCGCCGTCCAGCCGTCAGGTAACCGTCCAGACCGAACCCGATTCGTCGACGGCGCGTAGTGTTCCACGCGCACCTCGAGCGAGGGAAACCCGGGGTCCTGGAACGCAGGACAAAGAAGAAACATAGGTGTGTTTTTAGTTAGCAAAACTCTGACACGCCCTCCCACACTGCTCTTAAACGAGAGAAGTAATTGAAACCCATCTTAAAAAAAAAAACCTATAGAGGCATTCAGCTGTATTTTACTTTACTAATTGTAATTTAACTAAGAGAAACATCCATTCAATAGGTACCTGCTTGACGATTAAGTATCTTTCCGACTGTATTACATTTGTTCAGGTAACTTGGCTACGTTGCGGCGGTGTACACTTAGAAAAAGTAAAAAAAAAGAGCTGTAAAGTGTGAATGCTCTAGAACAGAGAACAGAGGTAGCTACTTTTTGTCCGCGGTTGTGGTGGCTACGCTAGGATTCTCCAGGACATTAAATATACGTGTACTTTTAGCACCAATTTATCGACGCTTCGAGGCGTGAATATAAGGAAAAAGGAATAAAAAAATGCACTTAATCTACACCAATATTATAAAGAGATAGTTTGTTTTTTGTTTTTATGTTTTTTTATTTATTTCATTATTTATGTACATACAAATATACAGAAGAAAATAGGTATCTTAATATAAAAATTTGTACTAATTCGTATTTATGTATTTGTAAATTTGTTTTTTTGTTTGTAGGAGGAGGTAATCTCTGAAAGTACTGGTCCGATTGCGAAATTTTGTTTCATCGATAGAAAGCTGTTTTATAATTGAGTGACATAAGCTATATTTTATGTATGCAGGTGAAGCCGCGGGCAAAAGGTAGTTTGTAATATTTTTAAATTCAGGTATTTCTGACCGAGAGTCGGCCGTCGCAGGGCGATTCGTGGACACTTACTCGAAAACCCGCTCTTATCCCACTGCTTTTAGGCACGCAATTGACTGTTTTCCACTAGTGCAGAAAAGTGCGTGTGCTGGCCTCCATCACAATTTTATTACATTTATCGTATCTGGCTGGGCGTGAGTCGACTCCCACGAGTCGCCGTTTATTCATTTCTTCATATGCGTAATGAAAAAAGTCGTTTGATACACGTGCAAATTTGTCACTGCAGCCCTCGGCTCCATAACACACTCGCCTGCGGCTTGTGCGAATTCCGGCTCGGTCGCTATGACAAACTTTCTGCACAATTTTTGGTGACATAATAACCACTAATAAAATAACCAATAATAAAAATAAAATCGATGGATTAAAAGTCACGAATCAATTTATTGGAACGGAAGTGTACTCATTGTCGTTAGGTACATGTAGCAAGCGCAGGGAACCAATCACGAGTGACGTCTATGATGCGATGCGCGGCGAGCCAATCACTGACACTCCCCGTCCCCGCGTCTCACTTCATACCACCAAAGAGACCTGATATTTTACTTCTGCGCAAGTAAAAGTCAGCGCTCAAGATCCGTGCCGATACCTGTACTATCAATAGTTTTATAAGGTTTCTTGTGTTACTAACTTATCCACCAATCCGCAGTGGGCCTGCGCGGTGGGTAAAGGCCCATTCCCTCCCTTGGAGCAGAGGCATCAGTCCCAGCAATGGGAACATTAGAAGGCTGATTTTATTTTATTGATGATAATGATATTATTTTATTACACTGCTACGTACTGGCCTGGCATTATGCTGAACTGGACCTATTTGGCGCAGCCGTGAGACACACAATGTTGATATATTTTTAAGTTTAAGTATTTAAGTTTCTATGTAATTGTTATCTCATTGTGTGTACCTGTGTGCTAAATAAACGTGTTTTCTTTCTTTCTTTCTTTGATTTTGCTTTATTTTATGATAGCATACTAATTGAAATGGACTACGTCTGAAATAAATGTCTTATTATTATAAATAACTGTTGTTTATAGTACTAGAGTTTCACAGCCTTAAAAACGGTGCTAACCAATCTCTCAAAAGCTGGGTGTAAATCTAGCGAGGGTTATGCCGACCCCCTAAGTGGCATAGCGTGAAGGTAGCCTGTTCATCGCACGCGCGTCACTCTTTTGTTAGAAGACCCATTGTGTCCCTAACATTGGAATCAAGGTTGCTTCCGGGATATTGTTGGGCTTCCAACAATTAAAATGAGCTTTCAAGGAGTGAAATATTAAATTAGCATTAATTTATCCTGGAAATACAAGAGGTAATCCGCATGAAAAAATTATGTAAAGTAATTTATTTATACACATACAAAAACTAGCTGAACCAAGCAATACCTGCTATTAATTATTTCAGGCCCCCCTTTTCACCAGGAGTAAAAATTAAACAATAGCCTACGATCTACTCTCAGATCTACTAAATATATACAAAAAAAATATAATAAAAATCGGTCAAGCCATTTCGGCGTTCGATAACAAACACTTTTAGCAAGGAATCTTAAAAGCCATGTCCGCCTGTCAGTCCCCGGCGAAACTCGGAAACACTTAGGCTAAAATAAATAAAGGAAACTTGGCATTTAGCACTATTTTGGCTGAGCTATGTTGATGTCTTTTTCTTGTACTCGTAGTTTGACGGTTATGCGATAGTGACAGGAATACACGTGCGAAAACACGTGATACAGACAGTTATTCATATTGATCTTAGAAAATAATAGAAAGCTATAATTTCGCATGTGTATAAATATTACACATTGCGACAAAGTGGTAAAAAATTTGTAAATTTTTTAATTAAGAGAAAAAGCAATGTCTTCGAGTCAAGTGCGGTATATTGAATTTCGAATGGAACAAAAGTATATACAAAATGCTAAGTATACACAAAAAAAATATATCATAAAAATCGGTCAAGCCGTTTCGGAGTTCGATAACAAACACTGACGCGAGATCTTTATATACCTGGGGCTAGCTGACTCAGCAAACGTTGTTCTACCATATAAAAGAAAAAATGGGTTCTAGGGGTAGAAGGGTAAAAATAACCTCCAACAGATTTTCAGACCTGTCAAATATACACCACTCATTTTTAATTAGTACAAATATGTAAAGGATTTATTAGAAAAGTATAGCATAGCATAGTCGCCCCGGCATAATGTTCCCACTGTTGGGACTCAGGCCACCTCTCCGGGAGAGGGAATGGGCCGTAATCCACCACGCGGGCCCAGTGCGGGTTGGTGGATGTCACATTTCTTCGAATTTTTGGTTCTAGGAAATGCCGGTTTCCTCACGATGTTTTCCTTCACCGTTTTGAGAGCAGTGGTGATGAAATAAATTACACAAAGTAATGCGCCTGGCTGGGTTTGAACCCGCAACCTACAACTTATAAGTCAGGGCCATTACCACTCGGCCACCACTGCTCTGCTATTAGAAAAGGTCTTGTTATTATTTAAGTAAAGTCTCAATAAATAATACTGCGTGTAACCAGTGCGTGTTGCCTGTAATGACATATGGTTCCGAAACGTGGTCGCTCACAATGGGCCTCATCAGAAGGCTTAAAGTCACCCAAAAGGCAATGGAAAGGGCTATGCTCGGAGTTTCTTTGCGTGATCGAATCAGAAATGAAGATATCCGCAGGAGAACCAAGGTTGCCGACATAGTACGAAGAATCGCCAAACTTAAGTGGCAATGGGCAGGGCACATTGCTCACAGAAAAGATGGCTGTTGGTTTTGGAGTAGCGACCACGTACCGGAAGACGCAGTGTTGGAAGGACCCCTACAAGGTAGACCGATGACTTGGTGAAGGTTGCGGGAATCCGATGGATGCGACACGCGGAGAATCGTTCATTATGGCGACATTTGGGAGAGGCCTATGTCTAGCAGTGGACGTCTATCAGCTGAAATGATGATGATGATGTGGTAACGGCTCCGATTTACGAGTTGAAGGTCGCGAGTTCAAACCCAGCCAGGCGCATTACTTTGTATAATTTATTTCATCAGCACTGTTCTCGAAACAGTGAAGGAAAACATCATAACGACATTTCCTAGAATAAAAAAATCACATTGGATTACGGCCCATTTCCTTTTCTAGAAAGGAGGCCTGCATCCCAGTAGTGGGAACATAAGGCTGATTATGCATGCTATGACCTAAAAAACATTAGGATTCTTACCACAGGGGGCATCACTGCTCATCAGATTTATGATGACAAAAATAATACTGAAAGTCCTATTGTCAAAATAATTATTATATCACATTGAACAATACCTCTTTCCCTCCCATAGCTAGCAAAACTACAAACACGACAACCCATACGCAAGAGGGAGTAGAATTTAAATACGTATTGTTGTAACCACCCCTCTTTCCTCCCCTTTCGGGATAGTAAAACTAACGCAACTACCCGTGACCACAGAATAGGCTTACTACAGAAGATTATCTCCGTACAAAAAAGTGAAAATGCTCACATAAATCGCACTCTTAAAATGAAAATAACCCCAACAAAAAAATTGCAATTTGTGGAAAATGAGAAATAAAGTATTCAAAATTTGTGTAATACAAGTCCGTGATAAGACCTGTCATACTGTATGGATCAGAATGTTGGGCTGTGAAAAAGACGGATGAAAAAAGATTGCATGTAGCGGAGATGAGAATGTTGAGATGGATGTGTGGTGTGACGAGAATGGATAAAGTGAGAAATGAATATATTAGAGGAAGTGTGAAAGTAGCGCTAGTGACTGAAAAGTTGAAGGGGAATCGTTTGTCTTGGTATGGTCATGTAAAGAGGAAATATGAAACGCATGTAGTTATGAGTATACATGTGGATGGGTGGAGAGGGAGAGGGAGGCCAAAGAAAAGATGGATGGATTGTGTGAACATTGATATGAAAGAAAAGGAAATTAGTAATAGCATGACGGTTGACAGGATAGAATGGAAGAAAAACGTATTGCGCCGACCCCAAATAAGATGGGACAAGGGCAGGAAGATGATGTTGATTAAAAAACCGTATTTCTCCTGTGTTACTTTCTTACTTTAAGTTTCATTACAATATTTTACAGTAGTATTTTAAAGTCAGTTTGCTTTTGGTGTTGTTCGTGGAGTATTCTGACAAATGTTTGCACTGACTGGACAGGTCCACTTAAATCTGTGTTGTTCTCTTCTCAAAAGACTATTTTAGATAATAATCTGTATGCTTCTCATATGATTTGACAGGCCTCTGAGTTGTTTTCGATGTTTCTTCTCGGGATAGTCAGCTAGGAAACGTCAGCCACACATAAATTAATAAAAAAAATTATGTCTAAAAGTGTTATTTATTAGCTTTTGCCCGCGACTTCGTCCGCGTAGAAGTCGAAAATGGTTTTATTAGGTTTTTTGAGATACGAATATATGAAATATTATTTATTATCTTCGTCGTGTGTGATATTCCATTGAATTGTATGGCGAGCGATATTATATCTTAAGATAAAATATTATACTAACTTAGCCGTGTGCCCCTTAGTGAACTCCGCTGCGGGTGACGTAACCTACAACAAACTTATTAGAGATCGAATCGCAAAATTAAGTTTTTATTTTATTGTATATATTTTTCCGAGATAAAAAGTACCCAGTGTGGTGGCCAGGATATTAAAGAATAATTATACCAAGTTTCATTGTAATTGAACCGGTAGTTTTTGCGTGATACCTGAACAAACAAACAGACAGAAACAATTTTTTAATCACATTTTTGGGTTTGGTGTCGGTCTAGTAACATCCCCTGCCATTTATTTATTTGATATTTACAATGTACAGAATTTTCACTTCTACAGGTTTATTATAAGTATAGATTTGCAAAATAAATATCATTTTTAGGGCGTGTTTCTGAATTGAATATTTTAAGTTTGCAATATGTCAAATCCTACTTTAAGGCTAAAATTTGACAGGTTTTCAGTAGACTCCAAATGTTTAGTTAAAAAAAAAAGCCAGAAGATAGGCGTATCACGTACGAATGCAAGCGTACAACACCATTATTTGAAATTGACGATATATACGCTTCAATGTGTGCGAGCGCCTGATTTCGCTTCTTTTTTTTTTGAACTGGGAAATCATCCGATGACTTTTCTCACTCGAGGGAGGAGCGAGAAGGACGAGAGGGCGTGTTAGACTTTTACTGACTAACTCCCACTGGTGTCCTTCAGTTGACCTTTGCTTTCTAGGACCACAGCCACTGTTTGTGATTGTCTCATGGTACTTCTGCGAGTACTATTCTGTGATGTGGCTCTATTCTCTGTAGTATGTTTAATTAACATGTTCCGCTGGCTTATTTAAGTTTGTAATGAATTCTAGGTTTTGCCTTTTTGGAGCGAGTGATTTTCGTAATGTTATTGTATTGTTCTTGTTGTGTATGAGGACTGGTGTAGATAAGGGCTTTGCAGATAAGAAATGGGTTTTTAGGTGTTACATTTTTTGTTTACGTCTTTTTTAGGGTTCCGTATCTCAAAAAGATAAAACGGATCCCTTATAGGATCACTTTGTTGTCCGTCCGTCTGTCGTGTCTCGGGAACGCGTGACGGAATTGAGTTGAAATTCAAACCATATACTAAGGTCTAAGGTCCCTTGAAGCTGTGAAAAAATCATATATCTGAGTTAACGAAAAAAAAGATTCGGCCGTTTATGTCGCAAAACGTGTATTTCGACACTCTTAAGGGAATCAAAATTCATAGGGTACTTCCCATTAACCTACAAGTAAAGGAAAATATCTGAAAACTGTAAATTTGTGGTTACGTCACAAAAATAATATTTTAATTCGGAAAATTCGGAAATGATTCGGAAAATTCTTTGTAACTCGATTCGGGAATTGAACTGTTTTTAAAGGTAAGTTTGTACGGAACCCTCAGTGCGCGAGTCCGACTCGCACTCCATAGGAAAGAACCAATTAGAACCGTCTAGTCTGAACTAGCTCCTGAAGTTTTATAAGTACCTACCTACCCATGTAGGCCAATATGATTTTTTTTTAATGGGAAAACATGCGTTTTTACCTAACCCATCAGCTAGTTTGAGCCGCCGACTAGAGCACCCTTAACCCAAAGTGACCAAAAAGTGCACTTCACCTGTGGACTAGTTTACGCAAGCAAAACCGTATGAAAATGCTAGTCAATCTATGAAATCAATAGATACCTCTCACCCTAAACACAGGAAGCACTTTGATCCTCAAACATGACAATCAGCACAAACTCATCTGATCCTCGAAATCCATGGATAAATCTGAACGGAGCACCCTCGAACCATAGAGCCCTCTTCAACTTCTGGAGAACTCCTCATGTTATTTAAGTACAAGATTTTAGCCAGATTCGATGTACGGATATGACGTTGTTTTTGGGTTCTGTAGTGGAGCGAGAAAAACGGAAGTATGAAAATAATAATACGGACTACTAGATAATATCTTATATAGTATGTAGTGATACAGATACCGGCATGGATCTTGAGCGCTGACTTTTACATTTCTACTTGCACAGAAGCACGCAGAAGTGAATTATCGGGTCTCTTTAGTGGTATGAAAAGAGATGCAGGAGCGGGGAGTGCAATCCTTGTACAGCAATTGGCTCGCCGATGTGTACGATGCGCAAAGCGATCCCAGCTATTTCGCCGAGCGCTCAAGATTCGTGCCGCTATCTATACTGTTGTAATTATTTTAAGAGAAAAAGTTGAACCGGCAAACTTCGTACCGCAGTGAATGTTGATACCTTTTTAGCTAAAATGTCAAAGTATAACGTCATCTCCTGACGGTAACAGAACCAGCATGCTTCATTTAAAAATTACATTTTAATAACAGATGGCGTTGTATTCGAATTTAAAGGGTCGATATATTTATGTGTTTGTGTTTATTACGTCTGTGGTTATCCTTTTGACTAATCGTAAGGTTACAAACAAGAAGTAAATCAAATTTGGCAGCATAAGGAACCTCGATTAACAGTGTTTTGAAGTCCGTTGCCACGTCAAACACATTACGGAACCCGAATTGAACAAGTCTTTGAGCAGATTTTTTTGTTTAGTACTTTTCAACTAATTGAAATTGTAACGCAATTTGTTTTGTGAAAGCATTTTTCAGTAAGTTGTGTCTAATAGCTACTTTTCTCGTTTAAGTGTTTTCTTTGTTATATTTAGATTTTATTTTTTAGCATACTCATGAATTTTCTTTTGTGATATTTCTCAGTCCCTTTCTCCAAAGCCTGACTGACAAAATTTACGAAGGAACGGGAGTGGGTTTTTAGTCAGTAAAAGTCTGACACTATCTCCCGCTCCGCCCAAGAGCAGGATTTGTCACAAGATGATCTTCCCACCCAAAAAAAAACCCGTCGTGAATTTGTTCAGTCTTATTTTCTTTGGATCAACCAAAGCCCACAGTAATAAAGCCGTATTATAATACTACCACAATCATCTATATATCTATGTAGGTACTTATAAATACAATTGATGTGTCTATTTTTTAATATCAAAATATCATTTGTAGGGTTCCGTACCTCAAAAGGAAAAAACGGTTCATTTATAGGATCACTTTATTGTTCGTCTGTCTGTCTGTCTGTCAAGATCTCGGGAACGCGTGGAGGTAGCGAGTTGAAATCAAAATCATAAAGCTGAGAAAAAATTCAACATCTAAGTTAACGGGAAAATAAGATATCGTCATTTATGTCTTTAAAAACCTATATTTCGACACTCTAAAGGGAATCAAAATTCATAGGGTACTTCCCGTTGACCCAGAATCCTGAAATTTGGCATAAAGCCAAGTCAAATTTAGTGTTTTCAGATTTATTCACATACCTGTAATGTGAATAAATCTGAAAACAGTAAATTTGTTGTTACGTCACAAAAAACGGCGTTTTTTTGCAATTTGGAAATATTTTTGAGATACCATTCGGGAATTGAACTATTAACAAAGATAAGTTTATACGGAGCCCTCAGTGAGCGAGTCCACTCGCACTTGCCCGGTTATTAATAAAAAGTATTTTTTTTTTTAATTTCGTCTATCTGTGTGTTCCAGTTAATCTTCGTATCAGCTGGACAGGTTTTAAACTCCACGCGAGCGAAGTCGCGGCAATAGCTTGTATAAAGTAAAGCCAAACCTAACTTTTTTAAATATTCCAGCACTATCACTATATATTTCAATACATTTATAATTTAGATAAACTACACCCAGACACAGAAAAATGAAAATAAAAAAGTTCATATAATAAATGTTTTCATTGTTTGTTTTATTTTTGTCTGTTTTTAATATTTTGTTTATTTGTGTTGCTGTGAAAATAAACGTTTTCTCATCACACAAACATTTACCACCACCATTTCACATTTGTATCTTTGTACAATTTTTATCAGAATGTATCTTCTTTCTTTATTCATGTGTGTACATAAATTATAAAATAAATAAATAAACATTTGTCTTGAGTGGGAATCGAACCCACGACCTCCAGCATATCAGTTAAGGCCATTAACAACTAGACCAACAGGCCAGGCAACTGATAAGAAATTATCAGAGTTCCCAAAAATGGTTCCCAGCGGCATATTTCCAATAGATACGGTATCAAATTTACTTCCAAGTTTAATTATGTAGAAGTTAAGTAAAGAATCGATAGACGAGTGAAGGAAGGTGAAGTGAAGTGCTTACCGCGCCAGTGACCTCCTTCCATTGTCTGGTGGCCGATCACACCCCCCATACGTATTGTGTGTACAGATATGTGCTAGGTTAACCATGATTCTATTGGATAGTAGGAATACAGTTTTTTTTATGTAAAGTAAAAAGAAAAGAAAAAAGGAAAAAATATTTTACTTGGCACACATATATACACATCACATCACATATATATATGTAGAAACTTAGGAATGAAAAAAAAGAAAACAAACATTGTCATGTCAAATGTGAGCAGTGGTGGCTCAGTGGTAACGGTCCCAGTTTATGACTTGTAGGTCGCAGGTTCATACCCAGCTAGACGCATTACTTTGTATATTTATTTCATCACCACTTCTTTCAAAACGGTGAAGGAAAACATCGTGAAGAAACCGACATGTCCTAGAATCAAAAATTCGAAAACATGTGAAATCGGATATGGTCCTATGTGTTTCGCATCCATCAAATCCTCGCAGCGTTTCTCAGGTCCTCGGTCTACCTAGTGGGAAAATTTTCAGTGCCGAGTCTCCCAGTGCTCAGTAGACATTCCAGAACCTTTCTTCAAGTAATGTGCTTTGCCTACTACCACTAAAGTTTGCCAAATTTTCGGGCTATGTCGGTATCCTTGGTTCTCCAACAGATATATTGAACAACCTCGCGCTCTGCGTGGAGCGAGAGGGCGTGTCTGACTTTTACTATACCTACTATATGTAGAGATATCTCTATATAATCTACCCGTGTGCTGCATTTCGTCAAAATCTGTATAGCCGTTTGAGCATGAAGCAGTAACAAACATACATACACACACGCACTTAAACTTTCACTTTTATAATTTCTTTATCCAGATCTTTGCACGAATTAACATTTTTTCGTTCTTTCTTTCTGTCTTTCTTTCTTTCTTTTTGTCTTTCTTTCTTTCTCAATTTAAACTTTCACCTTTATAATTTCTTTGACCAGGGATATCCAACTTACCACGGATTTGTGGTCGCCCGACGTACCCTCAATATCGGCCACCTATTGTACCTCCACCTTTGTTGCCAAGTGGTAGGTTATTAATATATTTTTTGACGTATTGTCCCTGGGCAAACTCAGCTGAGTATTTTGGGTTGAGCATAAATCATTGTTATGATTCTAGAGGCCGATATTAAGGGTTAGCTGGAAATGGGATTATCTATGAATTATGATTGTTGTTATTAATGTCTGCTTTTTGCTCAGGTGGGTTAAGACTGTTTTCTTTGATTGATTGAGTTTAAATGTTAATATCTCAGTTAAATTGAAGGAAATACAAAGTATTTTTTTTTAAACTTTGCCCCACACTGCCTTCGACTAGGAGTTACTCTTGAATCGTGGGTGCGTTCACAATCATCTCACACAAGATACCCAGAACTTTTTTTTAAGATTGGAAACCTCCAATGACTTCTCCCACTCCAGCTCCCGGTCCGACATAGTTTGGGAGTCAGACGTCGAAGTGGTTCACAAAGTTCATCGTCGACCCGACGTCGAAGCGACCCCCTTCTACCATTATTTGGGAACCCCGGTGATGGCGCGTTCCGAGGGCCTTGAAAAAACATGGCCTCGGACTTGTGCAGTGCCACCTCGAGTCCCAACTGCTGGATCCTATCAACGACTAAGATACCCAGAGCTGGAACAACTATCAGTAGGCTATACAAATATTTGTTTCGCGCGGGAACCGAACCTGCGATACTCAGCGCAGCAGCCATACGTTCAACCACTGCGCCAACAGTGCCACTCGATAAGAGAATTCTGTTGTTGTTTGAAATCGTGTTGTCAATCAAGTACGCATTTTATTTATTTAAACTCTTCAAGAAAATTGGAAACAATTGAAAATTTCTATTTCTTTTTTTAAATGATATAATCCAGCATTTGACTGCGATCCTACCTGCTGGTAAGCAGTGATGCAATCGTTGATGGTGAGGCGCACTAGTTTGTTAAGAGCCTATTCACTCTAGCCTTGAAGACACCTAAATTATAATCGGACGGGAAGACCGCAGCAGGCGAATTGTTCCAATCCTTCGATGTACGCGGTATAAATGATGAGGCAAAACGCTTAGTCCGGACCGTAGAGGTGTCAACAATGTCAATCTAATCTTTCTTTTCTTTACGTATTATAAACCATAAGTCTTTCACCGGGTATGTCTGTTCGTGACAAACTCAAAAACTACTAGAATGATTTTTCATTCGGTTTTCACCAATAATAATATAATATATACAATATAATATAATTCCACAACTATCACACATCGTCGCCTAATCTTAAACTAAGCAGAGCTTGTGTTATGAGGACTAGATAAACATACATAAATATTTCTAAATACATACATATTATAGATAAATTACACTGAGACAGAACAAATGATCGTGCTCATCACACAAACCTTTGCCCTGGGTGGAATCGAACCCAAGACCTCCGGCATAGCAGTCAGGGCCACTAACCATTAGACCAACAGGCCATTTATGAGGAAGGTAGTGTTAAATTGTATGTTAATTAAAATACGATTGTACAATAACACTTATTTATTTACGGAATGAAAATCACTAAAATCACCAACTCTCTCAGTTCAGCTAACCCTATCGAATGGCTATTTCTTGAAGAAACTTTGCCTGTAAAATAAAAAAAAGAACTGCAGAAAATTTGAATCCCGCGGGCTACCCTGGCGCTTTCTCAGTGTCCGAATTAACACATGTTAATTTCAATATTTTTTCACTGACCATTCCATCACCATCAAATTATTGAAGCTGTTTAATTTCGCCTTAAATAGTTTTGCTTTTACCACTTATTATTTAGTAAAACTATTTTTATCTGACTGTACTAAACAGTTTCAATAATTCGATGGTGTCTGAATGGTCAGTATAAAATATTAAAATTAAAATTTAATATTTTTTACTGACCATATTGTGTCAGAATTATCAGAAACTCCTTTCTCCTTAAGGCCTTAGTACCCTTTTTGTTGTATTAAGCATAATATAATTTAAATTTTATGAGAATATAAAATAAAAAATTTTTTTTTCGTACTTCATTAAAACAAAAACATTGGATCTTTGAAGGTTACAGACAAACATTAATACCATACGATTTTTTGACTGTCTACGTTTTAAATATTACCAATGTGATGTTTAAATATTCAGTTCAGATTTGTGATGTCTTCAGTACAGGTCCCCTCAACCTTCAAAGACCATATAGAACTTTTTTATTTAAATAATTTATTACCATAGACTTGAAACGAAAGTTACATTACGTAAAAAGTTTAATAGGATTGTTAGAGGTGAGGTCTCAATGAGAAATGAACTGGGTCATTTCTCCTTAGCTCCAGAGTTGTAATAAGTTGGGTTTAAAAGTTTTTTCCCATCTTCAACTATTCGTGAGATTTGTAGAAATAATAACCTCGTATAAAAAGTACTATTTTAAGGCACCATTTCACTGTGGGTCGTAAGTGTGCTCTATCGTCGACCATAGCACTACTTAAGATGGTGGTCGAAAGTAAGCATTACCTAAACTAAAAATTATAATAAAATAGCTATTGCCAGCAGCTTCACCCACGTAAGAGTACATAATCCCAAAGGAACATAGACTCAGAATAAAATCTGTGTGCTATTCTAGTCTACCCGTGCGATAGATAGAGGAAGTAACAAGTACACACACTCAAATCTTTCGTCTTTGTAATATTAATGTGAATAGTATATTGTTACCTATAAGTTACTTTAATTAGCATGTTACCATGGCCATGAGTGTGTACTATCATTGAATACGGGCTGACAACAAAATAAAGACTCATTTCAGCCTCCTTTTGGAACCATTACAGGGTCATTCCTCGTTCATCTCACTTTATAGCGTCATCTCTAGAGACGTCAAAGTCAAAGCTATAAAAGGAACATATCAAAACTGTGGAAGAAGCTTTTAAATTGTAATCGTATGTAGTTTGGAAGTTCGTAGATTACTCCCAAGTAAAGAAAAAACTTGGAGTGTTTACTTTGACAAGATAAAAGGAATTGTAATATTTGTATAGACGAGAGTTTTTTTTTTGTACGAATTTTCTATCATGTATTTTTTTTTTGACAGTAGACGTCTTTCGGTTGAAATGATGATGATGTTGATTTTTTTTTTGATGTGGGATATCATCAATTACCCAACTTATCCCGTTCTGTGTGGAGAAAGAGGGCGTGTCAGATTTTTACCGACTACTTCTCATTTGTTTCCTCAGTTGCTTTTTGAATTTTAGGGTAACGGTGACTCTCAAAAAAATCCTATCCTTATCCTGTCCTAGCAGCAGTCGACAGCGTTGATGAGTCAGTGAATGAGTTAGGACTTTACCACTTATATTATTGGGCACGCCAAAATTATGGCAGTAAGTGCCCTCTTTAAGGAGTGGCTGGAAAGACCTCACGGCGTCCTCACCTTCCGCATGACGCCGGCTCGCTCCGAGCATGGCCGGTTCTGGAAGTTCCTGTACCGGATTCGTACGGAAGTAACGCCCGGGTGTCACCACTGTGTGGACCGTCCGAAGGACACGGTGGAGCGTATGGTAGAGGTGTGCCCCGCTTGGGCAGAGCACTGCTGTGTCCTTGTGCGGGCGATTGGCGGCAACGATCTCTCGCGCCCGGCCTTGGTGTAGGCCATGGTTCGAAGCGAGAAGGAGTGGCAGACGGCCGCCTCCTGCAAAGCAGTAATGCTAGCAAACGAGGAGACTGAACGTGCACGCGCGAGGAAGCGGCCCTAACGCCCCAGCAACCGGGATCCCGATCCCGATTTCCGGTCACCGTAGGCGCGGGATTGCAGACGGCGAGCAATGGGTAGCTTGCTGTCCGACCTTCCGGTAACCGTCCGGACCAAGTCCAAGTCGTCGACGGCGCGTAGTGTTCCACGCGCGCCTCATGGAGATGTCAGCAAACCGTTGGGGCCCAGCAGGTTCGAAGCCTACTGGGGCCATGGGTTCACTTCTGAAAGGAAAACCCGGCCCTGGTATGAAAGGCAAAGAAGGAACAGCAGTGGGTTTCTAGCCAGTAAAAGTCTGATACACCCTTGCGCTCCGCCCAAGAGCGAGAGATGTCATTGGATGATTATCCCAACTAAAAAAAACCAGTTACATACACTATCATTATACTGATGTGTCAAAGCTTCTATCTTCATCTGCTGTCTCATCACATTCATTTTCATTCACATTTTATTTTATTTTATTTATTATGGACTAAAAAACAGCCACATGTTAAGGAGATACAAAAGAATTATTAGATAAATAGGTAAACATATAACCAACACTACTGTCCACGGATTGATCAAATATATGAAAAACGGAGACTGATTTTAAGAACGAATTTTGTTTTTAATAAGTTATTTAGTTAATTAATATTAATTTGGAATTTAGATGCTAAAGAGATTTAAATTTATTATTAGAATGATTGAAAATGTCTATGTCCATGAAGTGTGCGTTAAACTTCTAAACTACTTACCATTATTTTACAAACAAGGTTTCGTAAGATACTTCTAAGGTAACATACTTCTATCTTGATCGCCTGCTGGTTATAAGTTACGTGACGTTGCACTAAATTCAATATCGCGCCCTCAAGAGGACGTAAAGTGACGAATAAAAAAATTGACAAGCTGCCATGTTGGGTATCAAATGAAATTGCTTAGTAAGCATATTTCAAAAACTAAATCGCCAAAACAAAAAAAGGCGTTCTGAATACTATGAAACTGAAAATATTTTGAGACATAGTGATTGATGTTTAGAGATAATAAAACTACAATACATGTAATTAAGACAGTATAGTAAGCAATCACGCACCGCTCGCCGCCCCGCGCTTAGCTCCCGCTCATAGCAGCTCATAGATCGTGAACGGGTCGTAAGTTTTTTTTTGTGTTACAAGAGAAATCATCAAATAACTTCTCATGCACTGAGTGGGACGTGAGGGCGTGTTAGACTTCTACTGAATAAAACCCAGTGTTCCTTCTGCTGCCCTTTTTGTCTTTCGAACAACCCGAATAAACAATTCTAATTAGCTCCGTCAGTTTTGTTGACAAATCTCTTCGAGGCGTTTATGTAACACAGTGCGCCGTCGATCCGGGCTGAACGGTCTGACGGCGAGCTACCCATTGCTCGTCGTCCGCAAGCCTGTGCCTACGGTGGCCGGTAACGCGCTATGCTAGTGCACCATACGACCACCCCCTGTTACTGAGGAACTATTGCGACATATGGACAACAAAGATATAGGGCTAGAGTTTTGGGAGTCTTAAGTGGATTGGTTACCAGGAACTATGTTAAGACTATGGCCTCTACTTGAACAATGTTATTAATATTCATCGATATATTATTATGTTTTTGTAAAGCAAACGTTTATTTAGAAAACCTATTCGGTCAAACATAATTTCATCCTATTAACTAGAATTCTTGTAAGTTACAAGCGAAGGTCAAATTCCTAAACCTAGGAGTTCGATCAATCGCTATATTTTATTAATCGTAGAAGAAATTACTTTGTTCTCCTTGTAGACTAATACTAAATGATAATATTACATGACTTTTGTACAAATATATAAAGTATATGTAATGTACAGAGCTATGAATGAATAATAAATAAGGAAAATAATTTCATCGACGTATGTTTTTGATTTAGGTACTGGTTTTGTTAAGTACTAATTTTTGTTTTAGGTGTATATCGAGGTGTTAGGTTAGTCTGTGGTGACTAATTTTTACTGTCTGACTTTTCCCGTTTTCGGGTGCGATGATGTGTCAGACTTTTACTTACTAAAAATTATCTGTGTTCCTTTAATTGCCTTTTTCGTTTAGGGCCACGCTAACAAATGTTTGTTGCGATCAACGGCTCAAAGTCCTTTCATATCGTATTTCCCAGTTACTGGGTTATGCCTGTAACTGGGTAACCTGATAACCGTTAGCTTTGACTCTATGCTATGCTAACAGCATAGGATAGAGTCAAAGTTAAAGTCAAAAGTTTTTTATTTCACATAGGCCTATATGGGCACTTATAAAACGTTAGAAGCTAGTGCGTGATTCCAAATTAGTCGTTTCCTATGGAGAAGAACCAGCAAGAAACCCCATAGTTACTCTTTTAAAAAAAATTGTTGCTTTTGCAATATTTCCATATTATAGTATAAGTAGACATTATGTAAGGACAGTGTAGACTGGTCAATATTGTACTAAAAAGTACAATAACAATAATCATAATAAAAAGTGAAACGTAATATGAAGTTACCTAAGAATTCGCGGAGTCTACAGTGTTTTCACATTCACATTATAAAAAAAGAGGCTATGGAAAAAAAGAATGTCATAAAAATGTTGACGTCATCTCAACGCTAAGTCACGTGGTCAGAACAAAGAAATCGGAGGCGTGACCTACTCGAGGCGTTCAGCGCGAACGAAATGATTGTAACTTGGCTAGGAGGCAGGTCGGTGGATGTTACGTGTTTTCATTGCATTAGTTTAATATAACAAAAAAAACTGGCATAATGTGGCTGGACTGTACACCTATGCAATTATTTCTATAAAGACTTTTGTGTTCCCAGAAGTAGGACAACGTCTGGGCTTGAGAGTAATTTCCAATGCTTTTTAAGAGTTTTTTTTTTTATTGGGTGGGAAAATCAGCTTATGAGAAATCCTGCCCTTGGGTGGAGCGAGAGATAGTGTCAGACTTTTACTGACTAAAAACCCACTCCTGTTCCTTCGTTGCCTTCGTCCCAGGGCCCCGAGTTTCGTTTTCACCCATGGCCCCAGTATGCTTTTTGCTGACACCTCCCTGAGACGCGCGTGAAACTGTACGCGCCGTCGACGACTTGGGCTTGGTCCGGACGGTTATCGGACGGTCGGATGGCGGGCTACCCATTGCTCGCCGTCTGCAAGCCCGCGCCTACGGTGGCCGGGATCGGAATCCCGGCGGCGGTTGGAGCGTAAGGACCATAGAAATTTAAAAAAACAGGAGAAGCGGCAAGGAGGCGTGTGCATGTCCGCGCGACTTGCGCAAAATGCACACGATCGGGCAAACGGCCGTCAGTTACAAACTTGTGAGATACGCGATACGTGATCGTAAACCAATTTAAAATGCCGTGTTGTTCAGTGGTTTCATGCAAGAACCGAAGCGATAAGAGAAGCCTGGGTCATCATGGAATCTCTCACCATATGTAATTACAAGTTTAATACTATATTTATCTTTAAAATCAGTAAAAACAACAAATCTTATAATATCCCTTGCTGCTACTACGTTATTTTTGTTTTCAAATATCAAGGCATTACTCTCTGTATTACTCTTACAGTACATACATTGCTCTTTAACCACTACTTAATTTTAACGCTCAGTAACGGAACAAGCAATGTAAAAATAACATAACGATACTTTATCAGTGCGGTGTATTTCATAATAAAGCCGCTGTTAGTTGCGGCGAGTTAATGATGTGCCTGTATGATCTACTAATATAGACTATCGACCATGATATCGATTGGTTGGATATCCAAAGTAAAATAATGTAAATATTTTTATTTATTATGATTATTTTACAGAGTTGTAAAGAAATAGCATAATTCAGAATTTAATAACGACTTTTGCTTAAAATAAGGCAACATGTTCTAGCTCTTTATTTGTTCTCTTTATTTAACAAGATAGAAAAAAAAATTCAAAACTTTATTTTGTTAGAAAAAAAATAGTACAGTATTTTTTTTCTAACAAAAGGCTTACATGGTGAGGTTTAGCAGTAAGTTGGGTAAAATGATTACTACAATGTTATTTTATGTTTTCAGTGTCCCGAAAGACGCCTTTTCCTTAAATTAAGACTAGACCTGAGTTAAAGTTTTTTTTAGTAATTGAAAGCTTTTCCATGCAATAATTCATAATATTTTTATTTTTTTTATTTTTATTTTTATTAAACTTTTCAGGAATTTGAGGACCAGGACATGTACTTGGCCGATTTTTAGTATTTGATATTGACGTTCTGAAATGACGTATATAATGGCCTTATACGGGTAAATGGTTAGTTTTTGGGTTTTATGAAAACAAATTAATAAATAATTAATTATTATTATTATTAAATAATTATTATTATTAACATTTTATGATTTCGTTTTTGGGACCCAAAAGACATAGCACAACAAAAAAAAATGGAAAAATCGATAACTTTTCTATTTAGTCAATCACTAGCGTAAATGTAAAATAAATTGCTTTTGGATAGTACATCGACATTTAATGCAGGGACTGAATTACCCAAAAATTAAGATACCTTTAAATTTCGGTATGACGTCATACCGTTAAATAAAGGTTACCGAAATATTTCGATATCGTAAAATAAGGATATCAGCGGAATTTTAAGGTTGAGAATAAATACCGGTATATTTCGGTAGAAATACTATAACCTTTATAATGATTTCGGTAGCAATACCATAACCTTTATAAATGAATCGGTAGCAGAACCTAAACCTTAAAAATATGGGTTTTCTTTGATGCACCGCCTCGCCACTAGTCTGTCGTTCACTTCCCGATTGTTACACATTGTAACTAAGTAGGTATTGGTTTTTATTTCCGATCGGAAAGACTGATTGTGAGTGACTACTGCTTTCAGACTTTGATCTTCAGAAATATGTTTACCTCTGCCGGCGTACCGCAGGGGGGCGTTCTTTCTCCTCTTCTTTTCGTTATCTTTATGAACTCAATTTCCAATGAACTTCTCTCATCCTACCACCTTAACGCTGACGATCTTCAAATATATTCGCAAGCTCCGTTTGATGAACTATCCGAAGCAGTTAACATGGTCAACCAAGATTGAGCTCGTATATCTGAGTGGAGTGTGGCCTATGTGTGTAAATCCTCTGAAGACCCAAGTCATTGTTGTCGGCAGCCCTAGGTTGCGCTCAAGAATGGACTGGACGCGGCTCCCACCGATTGTTTTTGATGGCTCAACGATTTCATACAGTGACTCAGTGAAGAACCTTGGTATTATTATTGATAAAGACTTTTCGTGGGGACCTCAGGTGTAGGAAGTTAGCCGCAAGTTGTTTGCGTCTGCGTGGTCTTTACGAAGGCTGCGCAATTTTCTTCCAACTACTACCAAAACTGCGCTTGCCCAATCCCTCCTTCTCCCAATACTTGATTATGCCGATATCAGTTATCTGGACTAACTGAAGTGCAGCTAGATAAGCTTGAGCAATTTCAAAACTTCTGTATTAGATTCATATTTGGATTGCGCAATTTTGTATTAAGCACAAGTGGTTGACAATCCGCTTTCGCCGGAATGCTCATATTTTATCGTTGCTTTATAGTGTCCTGTTTATTCTTACAACACCCTCATATCTCAAAGAACGTTTTAAGTTAATTCATGACACACATTCTAGACACTTGAGATCATCGGAGAATTTGACCCTTTTGATGCTCTCACATTCTACCAAGTTTTGTGACCGTCGTGAAGTCGTTTGCGATCCAGGCGGTGCGTTTATGAAACGCGTTGTCACTACCAATTATGCAAGCACAGTTACTAGTTTCATTCAAAAATCTAGATAAAAATATATCCTTTCTCTCTAACACTATGCTGGTTCTACGTAATTTAATTTCTTCCACCAACTCTACTTTATTCTTACTTTTTCTCTTTTTCGTTTCTCGTTAGAGAATGTGAATGTTGAATGTAGTTAGTGAAGGAGAGACACTGCTGTAATCCGCTACTGAAATGACTGGCAGTAGCCAATACGTGATACCAGAAAAGAGACGAACACATGATCACGTTCAAAAGTGGGAATCATAAGACCCAAATCGACTACTTTCCAATCCGGCGCAACCACCTAAAGAACGTCAAAGACTGCAAAGTACTGCCAGGAGAAGACCTAGTCTCACAACACAGACTCCTGGTTATGATATCAGGGGTCAAAATGCTGCTTAACAAATACAAAAAGCGTACTTCCCCTAAAATAAAATGGCATATGTTAGAGAGAAATGATTGTGCGAAGAAGTTCAGGGAGCAAGTGGTGGACAGAATGATAGAGATTAGAGAAATGAATGATCGAAGTATAAATGAAAGCTGGAATGAGATGGCTCGATGTATCAGGCATGCAGCAAAAGATATTTTGCGAGAGACGAGAGGAAAGGGCATAATAGGTAGGGATGCATGGTGGTGGTCGACAGAAATTCAGAGTGTATTGAAAGAAAAGAGGAAAAAAATCAAAGAATGGCAACGTGTAGAGCCAGGAAACGCTACTTCAAACGTTGAAAAAAAGAATGAGTATACGTTTTAAAGAAGAAAGCCGTGGCAATAGCAAAATTAAAAGCCCAGAACCAACTATATGACACACTGGACAGTCCTGCAGGCCAAAAAGAGCTATACCGGCTTACTTGAATAAAAGGGAGAAAGGCGAGGGATGTTTGTCAGGTAAGATGTATAAGAGATGAAACTGGAATGGTTCTATCGGATGATGAAAAAATCAAAAAGAGGTGAAATTAATATTTTGAAAGACTGATCAATGAGGAAAATAATTGGAGTGGAGTGTTAAAGAATAAACCAGTGAATGTGGGATTAGTGAGAATTGTTAGTATGGATGAAGTCAAAATAGCAGTAAATGGAATGAAGAATGGTAAAGCCATTGGTCCAGATGGAATACTAGTTGAAGTTTGGAAGTTATTGCAAGTAGATGGATGGACATGGTTAGCTTTGTTTTTCAATAAGTTGTTGAGGTAAGAAACAATACCTGATGAGCGGTACAATAACTCTTTGGTGCCCATTTTTTAAAACAAAGGTGATGTGCTTGAGTGCAACAATTATAGAGGAAGCTGCGTGATATGAAAGCCTGGGAGAAAATTATTGAAAGGTGACTGAGAGAAGAGAGTGAAATTTCACAGAACCAATTCTGTTTTACGGTCGGGGTATAGCGGATACCATTTTCGCCATACGCCAGCTGTGTAAAAAATACAGAGGTGCGCATAAAAACTTGCACATGGTATTCGTTGACCTCGAAAAACCATACGACGGGGTACCTCGTGAGTTTCTGTGGTGGACCCTTAAGGAGAATGGTGTGCCTGGGAAGTATGTGCTGTTGATCCGAGCGATGTACAGTCGATGCAGTACCCAAGTCCGGTCTACAGTGGGCACCACTGGCAGCTGCAATGTGGCTGTCGGCTTATATCAAGGGTCGGCTCTCAGCCCTTACCTCTTCCTGATGATAATGGACGCTCTGGCGTCGGTCATTCAGGAAGAGGCTCTCTGGTGTATGCTGTTTACAGATGATATTGTGTTGGTTGCCGCGAGTAGCTTAGAGGTCCAGAACAGATTGGAGGTGTGGTGTCACAGAATGGAGAGTGTTGGCCTGAAATTGAGTAGAACCAAAACAGAATACTTGTTCTGCGATTTCGGCGGTCTCTCAAATCCAGTGCCTTAAGCTCTCGCTGCAACGCCCATACCGATCTGCTCCGACATTCGATACCTCGGGTCGCTCGTCCAAGGGGACGGTGAGGTAGACCGGGACGTAACACATCGGATCAACGCAGGATGGATGAAATGGCGACAGGTCACGGGAACGAACGTGTGACCCACGGATGCCCCTCAAGTTGAAGGGTAAAATCTACAAGTCCGTCATAAGGCCTGTCATACTGTATGGATCAGAATGTTGGGCTATGAAAAAGACGGATGAAAAAAAATTGCACGCAGCGGAGATGAGAATGTTAAGATGGACGTGTGGTGTGACGAGAATGGATAAAATGAGAAATGAGTATATTAGGGGAGGTTTGAAAGTGGCGCCAGTGACTCAAAAGTTGAAAGGGAATCGTTTGTCTTGGTTTGGTCATATGAAGAGGAGGGAAGAAACGCATGTTACTAAAAGAGTTATGAGTTTAGATGTGGATGGATGGAGAGGGAGAGGGAGACCAAAGAAAAGATGGATGGATTGTGTGAGAAGTGATATGAAAGAAAAGGTAGTTAGAGCGTGATGAGTGACAGGACAGAACGGAAGAAAAAAACCAACCCAAATAAAATGGGATATGATATCAGGAAGGGCAGGAAGATGATGATATATTTATAGTTATATTTTGTGTTTTATATAGAGATTGATTAATTTGTTAACAGTCCACCGCAGACTACCCCTGTATTATTTTAAGTACCTGCTTACGATCTATCCTAAGGTTGTCTGGTAGATATCACTGTCAGCGATAATACCGCCATTAAGACCGCCACCCATATATTTAAGTCTATGCATAAGTAGTGTTACTTTTTTGTTGTAGGTACAATAAAGTTTATTCTATTCTACTTTTATAATAGCTGAACATCTTATCACTAGGCAAGTCAAGGCAATTATTTTCCTTTGAAAATGAAAAAAAATGCGTAAACTGCGTTTAGACGCTCTCTGCCCATTTTATTATTTTAATTATAAAAATCACGTAGATAAAAGTAAGCAGTTGAGGAAAAAAAATATCGTACTACCCGGTACACAGTCAGCAACAAACAAAGATATTATAAATAAAAGAGTACCTACAGCGAATAAAATGCACAAATACCTACACTAGTTCTTACGTGTTCGACACCCCAGTGCACCCGCGCCAGGCCTCTTGCATGTTTTTCGGTACCGAAATCGTTTAAAGGTTAAATAACTATTTAGTCCTACCTTTATTTGTAAAGGTACCGGTATAGCTCAACCTTAATTTTAAATCGGTACCGATATATTTTTGAGGTATCTTAACCTATAACCGTAACCGCTTTCAGTCCCTGATTTAATGTGTGCGTAAGTTGTACGGTGCATAGAAAATACACGTTGTTTTTAGGGAGGTAAGGTTTATAATTGACTGTGTAGTATGGACTGATTTATGATTTGCGGATGTGTGCGCGACTGCGTAAATATTACTGTATATGTAGTAGTTTCGGCGGTGGTAGGGAAACTGGAGACATCGTGTTCCAGTACAATTTTTACTACTTAACATATCTCCTCCTTTCTTATATCTATGGTAAGGACCGTTGCCTAACCCGATCGGCCGCCTCTTTTGCTAGCATTACTGCTTCGCAGAAGGAGGCGACAGCTTGCCACTCGTCCTCGCTCCAGACCGTGGCCTGTACTAAAGCCCGGCGCGAGAGATCGCCGCCGCCGATCGCCCCCACGAGGACACGGCGTTGCTCTGCTGAAGCGGGGCACAACTCCCCCGTGTGCTCCACCGTGTCCTCCGGGAGGTTCACATAGTGGCGACACCCGGGCGTCCCTTCCACACGAATCCAAGGCAGGAGCATGCAGGGACTTCCCGAACTTACCGTGTTCGGTGAGAACCTGCGTCATGCGGAAGGTGAGGAATGCTTTTTAAGGGTGAAAAATCACCAAATGACATCTCTCACTCTAGGTTAGAGTGAGAGGGTGTGTCAACCTTTTACTGACTAGAATCCATATGTGTTCTTTCAGTTGCCCTTTGCGTTTCAGGGTCACAGTAACTCTTTTATATAATCCCGAAACCTTTGACTGGCCTGTTGGTCTAGTGGTTAGTAACCCTGACTGCTATGTCTGTGGGTTCGATTCCCACCCAGGACATACGTTTGTGTTATGAGCACAATCATTTTGTTAATATGTATGTATTTAGAAATAATTAATGACTTAAACCCCGCGCGAACCCGGCGTTCGCGCGTGTTTTCGCGCCATTTAGGATAAACGATAGCGTCTGCATAGATTATACAATATTGAACTTTTAATACATTTATAAAATGGATTATTGGGTATTTATCCAAGTACATAAATAAGAAGTTATTCATAAAGTAGTCTATATAGTAGTAAATATCGAAAATAAACAAAATTTTCCGTTATTCCCTATATACCTATACATATCCATAGGTTAAGTATATTTATCAGTTGTCTAGTACTCATAACACCAGCTCTGCATAGCTTGGGACTAGACGGCGTTATGTGATAGTTGTGTGAATATTATATTATATTTTATTATATTAATCCAGAAACCAAATTTACGTATGCCATGTTTAATACTAAGCTAGAGGCTAGAATTTAGACGTAAAAATGAACTAAATTAACATGTATAATTCTCTAACATTATACGAATAGGTTGAGCAATGTTTGCGAGCCCATCCATTTGTCAGGCCGCTGATTATTTGATGACGCATCACTTACCAACCTTCTCTCTGATGTTTTATTCTCTCCTCCCAAGAGTGACTGCGGTGAAAGGTCAGAATATACGGGAGGATGTTAGTTACACCGACGCGTGCATATAATTTTTGTGATATTTTTTTGAAAAATGAAAGTAAAAAATTTTTTTGTGGCTTACACAATTATCTTCTCCATGATCGGAGTAGGTAGATAGAATCGGATCCGAAACGCATATATTAATATGGACATTCCTCCGGAATTAGAAGATTATTTAAAAAAAAAAAAAACGGAACTTAGGTAGGAATTGTATTAAAATGAGCAACATTATATTCTTCATATTTTTTTTAACGGTACGCAGTCACGATTTGACACAACCCAACAACCAATCAGAACATTATACCTTCCTTTAATTTTTGAATTGAGTAGTAACACTACCAACATTAACAATATTTAATTGAATCCGGAAATACCGGAATTACTTTCCGGAAAAATGGCTTATCCATGTTATTCTTTCTGTGTGCATTTATGATACACTACCAAAAATCAATCTACCTACTCCGATCACTACATCATCCTCCTGCACTTGTCCCGAGTTATTTAGGGTCGGCTCATCATGTTTTTTTTATTCCATTCTGTTCTGTCTCCCGTTATGCCATTGTAGCGACATCTATGGCGTCACATAAGAACTAACCCTGCATCGCGCAATTAAAGTTCTCCGCGCGATTTGAATATATAGAACAGCCCGAAATCATCTATCGGGCAGTTGCCCACCAGACATAACACCCGTCTGGTCGGAGGATCCTCCCGTTTCAACGGAGGTTTGCGGGACTTCACTCTCTGTTCCGCATACCACCAAACCATCACTAACTCCCTTTTCTTCTATATCACTCCACACACAATCCATCCATCTTTTCTTTGGCCTCCCTTTCGCTCTCCACACATGGGATGCCTCATGCCTAACGCAGTTGCATAAACTTAAATTTCTGACTGGAAAGCAGTTTCAACATTTTTCTGTGTGGAGGAAGGAGTGTCAGACTTTTACTAACTAACTGTAACCCACCCGTGTTCCGTTAGTTGTCCTTTGCATTTCTGGACTGTGGTAACTTACAAACAGTCCCACAACCCTGCCAGGTATCGGCCCTAAATGTAAATTTCTACAATTCTGTTGCATCTATATCATAATTTCAGCCGCAAGACGTCTACTGTTAGATATAGACCTCCCCTAAGTGTCGCTACAACGAAATTCAGTTATACGCATCTAGTAGTTAGCGTTCAAGAGACTTGTCAAAGAATGCTATGATTATCGAAAGTCGCCATTTATTATCATTGCCCATATATTAGGTATGTATGTATTTATGTTTCTACTATATTGCATATGTTGTTGTTATGTAATATTATTATAATATATTGTAATTAATGTTGGCACTTATTGTCAAACTTATGACAGCCACCTAGATTGTCAGAACATGATAATAATATTCTGACAATCCATTCGAGGTTGCCTGGAAGAGATTGCGGAATGCGAAAAGGTCGCTCAATGTATGTGTATAAGTTTCTTGGTTATGTTTCTTTATGTACCTATAATAAAATATATAATAAATAAATATACTGTATAAATCCAGTTTTCACTTATAACGAGACTAACCAAAAAGTTTCTTTTTTTTAGAGTATTTTAGAGTAGAGAGCTAAGGAGTGGAATTCTCTGTCTAATAGTTACCCTTGTTTAGAATAATCCAAGGTGAAAATGACTTACAGAAGAAAAAACACACTTCGGTGTGATAGACATCCCTTCATCTGTTGAAAGGATGCCATGGCCGGAGGCTTGTGTGTTCTTATACATAATGGCATCGTTTTTAACAAAAGTTACGCCAAGATCTTCTTTCCGACAAGCTGGAGAAAAGTTTGTGTTTTGTTAGGACGGTGGTAAATATTTATTTTCTGTTTTGTATTGTGAGACGTAGGCAGTTTTGTGTCTTTACTGGTTGACCTCGTTTCTGATTATGGAGGTACGCATTTAAATTTTACTAAATGAAGACATAGCTGTAGGTATTTGATTTTTGTTTTTAAGATGGGAGGAAATCATCAAATATTTCTTTTTTAGGATTACGTAGGTTCGAAGCCTACTGGGGCCACGGGTAGTGTGAAAGCGAAACCCGGGGCCCTGGGACGAAGGCAACGAAGGAACAGGAGTTGGTTTTTAATCAGTAAAAGTCTGACACTATCTCCCGCTCCGCCCAAGAGCGGGTTTTGTCATAAAATGATTTTCCCACCCAATAAAAAAAAAAACCTCAAAATGAAAAAACGGAACCCTTATAGGATCACTTTATTGTCTGGCTGTCTGTCTGTCAAGACCCTTTATCACGGGAACGCGCGTATCGAGTTGAAATTAAAACCATATACTCAGGTTTGCGGTCCCCTGAAGCTACGAAAAAAATCAAACTCTTGGGTAAAGAGAAAAAAAAGATACAGCCATTCATGTTGTAAAAAAATTGTATTGCGACACTGTCAAGGGAAACAAAATTTCATAGGGCATAATTGCATACTTCCCGTTGACCTAGAATCCTGAAATTTGGCATGAAGCAAGATGTCACAGCACAATTGTAGGGAAAATCTGAAAACTGTAAATTTTAGTTACGTCACGGAAAAAAAACTTTGCAATTCGGAATTTTTTTTTTTTTTTTTTTTAATTGATATAAACCAGTGCTTGACTGCGATCCCACCTGATGGTAAGCGGAGATGCAATCATTGATGGTCAGGCGCACCAGTTTATTAAGAGCCTATTCACTCTAGCCTTGAAGACACCTAAATTATAGCTGGATGGGAAGACCGCAGCAGGCAAATTGTTCCAGTCCTTCGATGTACGCGGTATAAACGACGAAGCGAAACGCTTAGTCCGGACCGTTGAAGTTTCAACAACGTAAGGGTGGATACTCGCTGTTCGTCGGGTTGTCCGATGGTAGAAAGGAGATGGCGGAATCAAGTCATGCAATTCCCGCGCACACTCTCCAAAATGTAACCTATAAAATACCGAAAGGCTGGCTACTCTGCGCCTGTGCTCGAGGCTTTGAAGATTGGACTCAAATCAAATCAAAGTCAAATCTTGGTAAATCAATTCGAGAATTGAACTTCTTATTTTCATAGGTAAGTTTGTACGGAACCCTCAGTGCGCGAGTCCGACTCGCACTTGCCCGGTTTTTTATTGATGTAAAGTGCTAGTGCTTGACTACGATACCACAGGTAAGCAGTAATGCAATCGTTAATGGTGACGCGCACTACTTTATTAATAGCCTATTCATTCAACTTTGAAGACACCTAAATTATAATCGGACGGGAATACCGCTGCAGATAAATTATTCCAGTCCTTCAAGTGTCAATAACGTAACGGTGGACATTCGCTGTACGTCAGGATGTCTGATGGTAGAAAGGTGATGGCGAAATCAAGTCATTTAATTCCTGTGCAAACTCTTCAAAATCCATCCTATTAAATACAGAAAAGTTGGCTACCCTACGCCTGTACACCAGGCTCTGTAGATTATTGTTAATCAAATCTGGATTACCATTTAGCACCCCTTTCCATTGACTCCAAAGCTGCTAGATGGCATTTTGCAGCACCAGCCCATATGTGGTTGCAGTACTCCACACACGATCGAATCTTTGCTGTGAACATATAACAATAGAAGCTGTCCCGATGTGAAGTACCGCCAAACCTTTGCAAGATCGCAATCGAATGAAGATATTTGATGATTGATGATGGTCGTTTTAGGTGGAGCGCGAGGGTGCGTCAGCCTTTTACTAACAAAATCTCACATGTGCTCCTTCAGTTATACTTAGCGCATTCGCTAGATGTGGACACATTCTAACGAGAGCTTCTTTTGGTGTTGGCTTACAAGACTTATTATCATGTTCCACATGTTGATAACCTCATGAGCCAGGTCAAGACACTTGATTTGTTTATCTTTCTAGGCTTGCACGAGGTTCTCGTCATGCATGGTCCACTATCAGTATATCAGGCTTACCATTATAACCCTGTTACTGATGATCAGAGACTGAAATAGGTAAAATATATAAATATTTACCAAAAGATTGAGGAAGTACCAATGTAACATAAAGTTGATAATCTGAGAATCTTATTTTGTTTTAAGAGTTTTTTACTCATCATCATCAACATCATTACAGCAGAAAGACATCCACTGTTATACATAGGCCTTCCCCAAGTTTCGCCAGAACGCTGCCCTCTTATGTCGATCACCAGGCCATCAGTCCATTTTGTGGGAGGCCTTCCAACGGTGCGCCTTCCACAATCACCTTTATAGAACCGTTTGGCCCCATCGACTATCTTAGAGCAATGTGCCCTGGTTACTGACACTTATGTGTGAAGATTCTTCGGGCTATGTCGGTAACCTTAGTTCTCCTGTGGATATCTTCATTTCTGATACGATTACTAAAGGCAACTCCGAGAAAACCATTTTCCATAGCCCTTTGGGCTTTGGTTCTTTACTAAAACTGTTAACCCTTTAACTCAATTTAGAATATATCTGATATACACTCTCACGTTACCATCATTAAAATACCATCTCGTCAGCTCTTCTGTCACCTATGAGAGCTAAACGAGATGGAGTATCCAGTCGCAGACATACGACCCTGACGAATAGGACACGAAAACATTCGTCAAATTAATTCGATGCTGTGGTTTGAGGGTTCAATGAAAGAGCTTTATTTCGGATACAAAAATAGTTTTAGAAAGTTCTCCTGTTATTTACTTGATAGTCCAAAAATATTAAGGGTTTCAGCTCGGAATGAGAGATAGTCAGCTATAAATTTGTATAAACCTTTATTTTGACACCCTAAAACTTGTCTCAAAACCTACTTATTGTAGGATACACCCTACTACAGATATTCCAAAATCAAAGGTAAAAAAAAAAAAACGATATTTTACACATTTATTGCAAATATCTCGTTTCGCATGAGTTTTATGGTACTTGTGTTTTTATAAATATTATAGAGCATTAAAATCTCTACAATTTTTGTTAAAAAAAAAATATTGTATTGTATCTTGTATCTTATATATCATTGTATCTTCTAAAAACTTACCAAGTTCAGAGCCACAGACACGGGGGATGATTTCCAGGATAGCAGAGCACGAGGCGTCTTCGAAGCACAGCTGCCTCGCGAGGAGACAGTTCAGGATCGCCATTGTCCCCTTTAGACCGGGCCCTGTGAAAGAAAATGTATTGGTAAGATAATGTTTTTTTTCACGTTTAGTCAGTTGAGCTATATCTGTCAGCACCGAATCGCACTTTCCTATGATTTTATCCTTTTCTGACTCTACCATTTAATAGAGAGAGAGAGACGAGAGAGAAGCTCAACCGTTATCATCAAATAGTACATTTTTGGTGCAAGTAAGCAGTCTTTATTATTGCAGGCGAAGCGGAATAAACGCTCGAGCTGAAGGCGAGCTCGTTTTGGAGCCGAGAAACTGGAATGTTTGCCCACGTGTATCAAACGACGTTTTTCAACAGAAAATAACTGCATAAGCATAATATTTTGTGAGAAATTGTTCACAGGTTTTTTCCATGCGCCTTTGTACCTAAGGGCTGCCCTGTGACCAGTGGTATCACCGGACCCCACTTTGCAGAGTCGCGGACGGCTACCAGCCTGGTACCTACAAAAATGTTGATAAATTGTCTTGGGGCCTGTCCGATATTCCTTTTCACACTAGTTCGAATAAATGCATTTTTCACAAGTCGCTAGTAATGTTCTGTTTGTGGAAAAGTAAGAGAGCCAGTGTTTTATACCGAAATCTAAATAAATAATTAGTTAGATCCACCGATGTGTCTTCGAGGAACTTAAATATAACGTAACTTCGATTACATCCAAATAAATGTTCAAATAGAAAATAGAAATTGAAATCGATTTCAAAAGGGCTATAATTTAAAATCCAAAACTAGTGAAAAACATGGTAATTGGAGAAATCGGGGCAAGTTGGAAATAGATTCGGGCCGCGTATTTAGAAATGCTGGTTCAACGTTTCATAAGGACGACACGACGAAGCCGACGGTGAGACTTGGTAAAATTTATTTTACTCTTTCATATTATGGTAAATTTTATTATTTGTTATTAATAATTGCTATTACAGTTACTTAAAAGCAGGTTTATAAGAAAAGTGGTGTTGGAGTACTTTGACTGTTAGTTTTGTTTGAATGAATATAATCTTTAAATATTATTTAAACACTAGAGTGATTGGTTGGAACCTAAGTAGTTAGGTACGGAGGACTGATTGTTATCCATTTTTAACTCTAAGCTTAGGTCAAAATAAACTCATTATGGGGAATTAAGCGTTTTTTTATAAAATAACTCTTGTATCTCTTAAACGAATAAAACTACATAAATAAAATCGTCGGCGCAACACGTTTTTTTTTCTTCCAAACTAACTAAAGAAAGTAGTCACTCATTGATTAAACACGAAATTCCGAAAACTACTTGGTATACAAAACCGAAATTTTCATCACATCATATTACTTATATTTTTTTTCAAAAACCTATGTTGCTCGTGACGATGCAAGGATTCTAACGAAAACGCATACATGTAAATAAGTTCAGTCATTGAGAAGTTATGGTGGAATAAAGAAACTCTCATACATACATACATGAACCTTGAAAACATAACATTCCTTTTTTTGGGCAGTCATGTAATGAAATCAAAAACAATTTCGTTTTTCATTTTATTTTTCTCATTCGTTTAGTAACTAACAAAACGAGTACAAAATTGCAAACCCCAATTCACTTCATCTCAGTCCATACTACGCCTCCGGCTTTACCTAAGCATAGTTTCTATTTACGCTACCAGGTTACCGAAATAGCTGGCGGCAGAGATTCGCTATGGATAGCGGAATGGATGCAGTTTTAAAGCTTTCCAACGGTCAGAATGTTTCGGGAATACTAGAATAGATACTCCCATTTCCTAGTTGTATTCCCTATTTCGTATTTATTGGTTCTTTGTATGCTCGAGTTGTTTCTTTTATTCGATCGACACTCAGTTCACGCTTAATGGGAGTAGCGAAACAGGCTTTTGGATAGGGCTTTATCATGACGTGATAAAACGTCAGGCACCCTATAAGTTTCATCCCTTTAACAATACAGTTTGAATTCGTGGTAGAGTTCTCTCTTAGCTCAAAGGCAATTCAAATTAAAACACCGTTGTTTTGGGATTGTTAGAAAGAGTTACTGTGGCCTTGGAATACAAAAGGCAACTGAAGGAACACAGTCAGTAAAATCTGACACTCCATATCGCTCCACCCAGAGCGAGAGAAGTTATTGATACCCCACATAAAAAAAACCTTAAAGCACCAAAACCTGAAAGAACGTTTGTGCTGTCACCCAGAGCAGTGGTTGACGAGTGATAATGGTCCCGACTTACGAGTTGTAGGTCGCGGGGTCAAACCCAGCCAGGCGCATTACTTTGTGTAATTTATTTCATCACCACTACTCTCAAAACGGTGAAAGAAAACGTCGTGAGGAAACCGACATGTCCTAGAACCAAAAATTCGAAAACATGTGACATCCACCAACCCGCACTGGGCTCGCGTGGTGGATTACGGCCTACCCTCTCTCCTAGAGAGGAGGCCTGAGTCACAACAGTGGGAACATTAAAAGGCTGATTATGCTAAATAGAAAAGGACTTTATTATAATTTGGAGAACTGCGGGGTTACCTTGACATTCAAAGTAAGATTGTTTCATTCTTATTTCAGTGTGAGTACGAGACAGAGCTATACAGGTTGTCTAGCGCTATCTCTTACCCACACTGGAAATAAGAATGAAACAATCTTACTTAAAACGTTATGGTACAGGTCCTAGTCACAAACGTAGGTAGGAAATGTAGTGAATATGTTACTTCTAGGCAAGCGTGATTCATCGCCGACTACATCGTTACTTTCCATCACGTGAGTTAGTCAATAAATGATTGCCTACCTATAGTGAAAAAAAACTGGGTAAGTGCGAATCGGACTCGCGCATAGAGGGTTCCGTACAAATTTACTTACGTAAATTCGAATAAGAGTCTCGAAGATTTTTCCGAATCGCAATTTTTTTTATTGATGTAAACCGATGTCAACCGACCAATTTTTAACCGACTTCTAAAAAAGAAGGAGGTTCTCAATTCGGATGTTTGTATTTTTTTTTTGTATGTTTGTTCGCGCATAACTTCGTCGCTTGCCAACCGATTTGAAAAATTCTTTGTTTGTTGGAAAGGGTATACTTTCCAAATGGTCCCATAGTCACCAAGTCGGGATCTGATGATGGAATCTTGGCGAAATCGAGGGAACCCCTCAAATATTATAGGCAACTATATAGTGTTTTTGGTATTTTCATCGAGAACTTAAGCATTTACAGTCAAAAAGTAACATTTGATGTCTGTTTATAAGTGTATCGCAACTAAAAAGTGTGAAATAAAAAACTTTTTACAAAAAAAAATATAACCGACTTTTTTTTTTTTTTTTTTTTTTTTTTTTTTTATTGGGTGGGAAAATCATCCTAATGACATCCCCGCTCTTGGGCGGAGCGGGAGATAGTGTCAGACTCTTACTGACTAAAAACCCACTCCTGTTCCTTCGTTGCCTTCGTCCCAGGGCCCCGGGTTCCGCTTTCACACTACCCGTGGCCCCAGTAGGCTTCGACCCTGCTGGGCCCCTACGATTTGCTGACATCTCCTTGAGGCGCGCGTGGAACAAAACGCGCCGTCGACGACTTGGGCTCGGTCCGGACGGTTACCGGACGGTCAGACGGCGAGCCACCCATTGCTCGCCGTCTACAAGCCCGCGCCTACGGTGGCCGGAAATCGGGATCGGAATCCCGGCGGCGGTTGGAGCGTAAGGACCGTTGCCTCACGCGATCGGCCGCCTCCTTAGCTAGCATTACTGCTTCGCAGAAGGAGGCGACCGCCTGCCACTCCTCCTCGCTCCGGAGCATGGCCTGAACCAAGGCCCGGCGCGAGAGATCACCGCCGCCGATTGCCCTCACGAGGTCACGGCGTTGCTCTGCCCAAGCGGGGCACACCTCCACCGTGTGCTCCACCGTGTCCTCCGGGTGGGCCACACAGTGGCGACACCCGGGCGTCGTTTCCGCACGAATCCGGTGCAGGAACCTCCCGAACTTACCGTGTCCGGTGAGGACCTGCGTCATGCGGAATGTGAGGACGCCGTGAGGTCTTTCCAACCACGCCTCAAAGAGGGGACTTACCGCCATAATTGTGGCGTGCCCAGCACGGGGTCGCGACAGTCGCTGTCGCCATTTCTCCATGAGAACTCGCCGGAACTCTGTCCGCCATGCCGCGACTTGTTGCGGCAGCGGAGTTTCGCCCCGGCGTTGCATCTCCATGCGCCGTTCGTGCATGAGTGCAAGGACTGTTGCCTCCAGTTCCCATGGTCGCTGGCAAGCAAGAAGGCTCGCCGCTTCGCGGGAAATCGTCCGGTATCCTCGCACCATCCGTATGGCCATGACCCTCTGGCACGCGTTCAGCCGGGCCGCCGGCTGCTTCCGCAGCCCCGGCGCCCACACCGGCGCGCCATAAAGGGCCATGGACCGAACGATCCCCGCGTAGAGCCTCCGGCAGGAGGCGTCTGGACCCCCAAGGTTGGGCAGGAGCCGCGAGAGAGCAGCCCCAGTCCGATTTAGTTTGGGAGCCAGACGTCGGAAATGCTCGTCGAAATCCCATCGGCTGTCGAGAACGAGTCCCAGGTACTTCATCGTTGACCCGACGCCGATGTGGACTCCTCCCACCGTTAGCTGGGAACCCGGTGGTGGCGCGTTCCGAGGGCCGTGAAAGCACATGGCCTCGGACTTGTGCAATGCCACCTCGAGTCCCAGCTCCTGGATCCTGCCAACGACCGTCGCGACCCCGCGTGTCGCTAGTTCGACCGCCGCCTGGTACGACTCTCCCTGCGCCAGGACCAGCGTGTCGTCTGCGTAGCAGACCACGCTGACCCCGTCAGGGAGGTCGCCGCGCAGCACGTAATCGTATCCGATGTTCCACAAGGGCGGTCCTAGTACCGATCCCTGCGGAACACCGCACGACATCTCTCGACGTTCCCACACCCCCTGGTGACCGGGGTAGGTTATGTACCTGTCTGACAGGTACGCCTCGACCACACGACAGAGGTAGTCGGGCATCCGGTGATACCGGAGTGCCCTCCCAATGCTACTCCAAGGCAGGGAGTTGAAGGCGTTGGCGATGTCCAAAGACACCGCCACGACACACCTGCCCTGGGCCACTGCATCCCCCGTCGTGAGAGCTCGCACGCACATGATGGCGTCCACCGTGGAGCGCCTCCTGCGAAAGCCGAACTGGCCGTCCGCCAGATCCGGCCCCACCCGTGTTAGGTGTGCGACGAGGCGGTCTGCAATTACTCTTTCAAAGAGCTTGCCCACCTCGTCGAGCAGCACAATGGGCCGGTACGCGGACGGAGAGTCCGCGGGGCGCCATGGCTTCGCGATAAGGACCAGTTTCCCCGTCTTCCAGCGAAGTGGGAACTGGCCCCTCTCCATGCATGCGCTGAAGAGCCCTCTTAGTCGAGGCCCGAGAGCCTCCATGGCCAGGACCCATGCCTTCCCAGGCAAGCCGTCGGGTCCTGGGGCGGTATTTTTGGCACTCAGCCTTCGTACCGCCACTCTCATCTCTACCTCGGTCACCTCTGGAGCGTTATCGTCGTCGTCGCCATCGTGGTCCGCGTCGGACACCGCTGGTGGCGGAGCCATGGGCGGGGGAGAGTGTTCCCCTCGCGTGGGGAACAGAGTGCTCACCACACCCTCCACGAGCTGGGGCCGGAGACTCTGCGTCAGCGGGGGAGCCCAGGGGCGGAGTTTGTCCCGTACCAATTTGTACGGGCGTCCCCATGGGTCCCCATTCAGAGTCCCCAGCCACACGTTGCGGGCCTCAAGTTTGGCCCGCCTTATCTCCGCTCGGAGGGTGCGCTTTGCCGCTCTGTATCCCTCGTACAGCTCCGCCTCTCTGGCCTCCGCATCCGCTGGACGGATGCGGCGACTGCGGTATCTGGCATACCGGCGTCGCGCGGCATTGCACGCGTTGCGCAGTGCCGCAATCTCCGGCGACCACCAGTATACCTGGCGCTGAGCACGTCCTGGAGGGACTCGGGGCATTGCCGCGTCGCAAATTTGCGACATGGCCTCCCGGAACCACTCTGCCTCGACGTCTATGTCGACAGGCCTGTCCGGTGCTTGCACCCAGGCCTGTACCGTCGCGGCTTCCAGGAGGAGCTCCCGGTCCATATATAACCGACTTCACTAAAAAAAAAAAAAAACACTAAAAGGATCAAAATAACTTTAATTTTGGAAGTCGGTGTTAAATAAGATACAAACAATAAAGTTATTTTGATCCTTTTAGTGTTTTTTAGTGAAGTCGGTTATATTTTTTTGTAAAAAGTTTTTTATATAAGTACCTGTGCTTTACGCCAAATTTCAGGATTCTAGGTCAACGGGGAAGTACCTTATGAATTGTGATTTCCTTGAGAGTGTCGATTGTCGAATGTCGATACGTTCTTTTTTGCGTCATAAACGGCTGTATCTTTTGTTTTCGTTAACTTAGAAGTTCAATTTTTTGACAGCTTCAAGAAACCACAGATTTGAGTATGTGATTTTAATTTCAACTCAATACCTCTCTTCATATTCAAAATTTTAAACCAAAATGCCAAAAAATCCTTAACTTCGTAAGTTACAAAACTTTAACTTCATTCTTTTCGAAGCAAACACGTACAGAGTAATGTAGATTCAGAGACAACCGCGCCATTGCGAATATTTGCATAGTAAAAATAAACATGTTGCCAGCCATATTAATGTTTTAATATTCTGTCTCGCTGCGGCATCTGCGGCCGCTGCAGGGGACATCTATCGTCGGTTGCTGTAACTAAAATATAAGTGCATTCGATATTGTATTTGATACCTATGTGTTTTTGGGCATTTTGAGATGCTTTTGTAAGTACATTAAAAATTCTGTTAAGAAATGCGTTAAATAACAAAGCTGTTAATATTCACTAAGATTGAAGGTCTTATAGATAAGCATTTTTAGGGTTCTGTACCCAAAGGGTAAAAGTAAGAGCCCATTGCTAAGACTACGCTGTCCGTCTGTCTGTCACCAGGCTGTATCTCATGAACTGTGATTGCTAGACTTTTAAAATTTTCACAGATTCAGATTTCTGTTGCCACTATAACCACAAATACAAAAAACAGAATAAAATAAATATTTAAGTAGGGTTCCCATACAACAATCGTGATTTTTTGTTGTCATTTTTTTGCTACGGTCGGTACGGAATCCTATGAGCGCGAGTCCGACTTGCACTTGGCCGGTTTTTTTCTTTTTAGTTGTGCAGTACGTTTTAGTCAGTAAAAGTCTGACACGCCTTCCCGCTCAGCCCAAGAACGGAAGAAATCATTGGATGATTTCCCACCTAAAGAAAAACCTAAAAAAAGACAGCTTATACGTCTGAAAAGATTCAGAGAAAATCCGGCACATAGATAGACTATGTCTATATGTTAATTCTTTCATACAAAACCGAAGTGATATTAATATTAATAAAATGAAACAGAGAGCAGTGGTGGCCGAGTGGTAACGGCCACGACTTACGAGTTGTAGGGCGCGGGTTCAAACGCAGCCAGGCGCATTACTGTGTGTAATTTATTTCATCACCTTTGCTCTCTAAACGGTGAAGGAAAACATCATCAACAACACGTGAGGAAACCGGCATGTCCTAGAACTAAAATTTCGAACACATGTGACATTCATCAACCCGCACTGGGCCCGCGTGGTGGATTATGGCTCATTCCCTCTCTTAGAGAGGAGGCCTGAGTCCCAGCAGTGGGAACATTAAAAGGCTGATTATGCTATTATGCAAAATGAAACAGCGTTTAATATATAAACCAATAAACTCAATATTGATGTCAAACAAAATAAGTCTGAAACATGAGAGTAAATAAATTCTGAAATGAAGCCCCAAGTGCGTAACTGTCAAACATGTAAAAACTTTACGATAAAAGTATGTACGTAAATAAATCTGTAAAAGTTTTATTTTATTTGAAGGTGTGTCAATCGACTTGTGAAGGTTAAATATTAAGTGCATTGCGTTTGTTTTATATTTTTTTAGAATTCAGTACATCAAAAAAAAAAAACGGATCCTTTACACACTTTGTTGTCCGTCTGTCTGTCTATCTGTCTGTCAAGACCCTTTATCTCGGGAACGCGTGGAGGTATCGAGTTGAAATTAAAACCGTATACTCAAGTCTGCGATGTTTTGAAGCTGTGAAAAAATTAAAAAAAAGATACGGCCTTTTGCCATTTATGTGGCAAAAAAACGTAAGTATATTTTGACACTCTCAAGGAATCAAAATTCATAGGTTTACTTCCTGTTGACCTAGAATCCTGAAATTTGGTATGAAGCAAGGTCTCGTAGCACAATATAGGATAAAATCTGAAAACTGTAAACTTGTAGTAACGTCACAAAGAAAAAAAAATTGTGATTCGGAAAAATTTTGTTAACTTAATAGTTAACAAGATTTTTGCGAATCCTATGAAAACAGTTCAATTCCCTACAATTAGGAAAACAGTTCAATTCCCTAATTGTAGGGAATTGAACTGTTTTCATAGGTAAGTTTATACGGAACCCTCAGTGCGCGATTCCGACTCGCACTTGCCCGGTATTTTTACATTATATAAACTAGTGCTTGACTGCAATTCCACCTGATGGTATGCGGTCATCCCGTCTCATTAAAATTTAGGTCTCTTCATGGCTAGAGTGGATCTTCTCTTAATAAACACGTGCGCTTCACCATCAACAATCGAATCGATTACATCACCGCCAGCTGCCAGTGGCTACACCCACGTGAAAGTAAGTTTCTCCATACAAATTTTGGACCCACGTTTGATCCCCTTAGGGGGTTTCATCATCATCATCATAATTTCAGCCGAAAGTCGACCACTGTTGGACATAGGCCTCCCCCAAGTGTCGCCACAACGATCGATCCTGTATGTCTCCCATCCACCGCATTCCCGCCACTCTCACCAGGTCGTCGGTCCACCTTATGGGAGGCCTTCCAACGCTGCGTTTTCCGGTGTGCGGTCCCCACTCGTTTAGGGATTATCGTATTTTGGAAAATCCTCTATTAGTGCTCGCCTACGTTATAAAAGGATCTTTTGTGAAAAAAATCACACTCCAAGTCTAAGTAGTTTCAGCTGTGCATTGATATGTCAATCAGTCAGTTTCACCGTTTACACTCGTATAGATGTATCTGAATTCTCGTGAGTTCTACTGCGTAAGTGTTTCTAAACACATCTAGATCGTTATCAACCGAAAAATATTACCACACACTAATTTATTTATTTATTTTATGCCAGGTACTTTTTGCATGTATAGTCGAAACCAACATGTACAGAGAGTCATTATTGTATTAAAATATAATATTTAGAATATAATACCACAATTAATACAAATCATCATCATTATTATTATCTATCATTACAGGTACAAATCTCAAAAAAAAGAAAAAAAAATAGTAATTAATTTGCAACATAATAATATAGATAAAAATCAAATCAACCGCCAAAACATTCTCTGCACCTCTCCTAAAACAAAGTCTAGCATTCGATCTGATTCACTGGCTCTCAAAATAATCTACCTCATTTCTGGTAACGTGTGAACGACCAATGAATTATTTAGTGCAGTTATTTGAGAACAGAGTCAGCGCTAGAAGGACTGAGTTTGCAACTTAGTGAGGGATACCTGATTATCGAAATGCCAGCCAATTTCGTTTTTACAAGCTTTTATTTAGTTTCACTGTGCGTACAGCTAAGGAGTGGAATTCCTTGCCGGAATCTGTGTTTCCTGATGGCTACAACCCGGGAATCTTTAAGTCAAGAGTGAATAGGTTACTTCTGCGTTAGCGCGCTCCGTCGTCAACCGCATCGACGCTTTCCATCAGGTGAGATAGCGGTTAAGCGCGAACCTATCAAGAATAAAAAAAAAGAAAGAAAAAACCAGTCTCGATGTTTGTTTGTCTGAAATCAAATCTTTTTTTTTTTTTTTTTTTTTTTAATTGATATAAACCAGTGCTTGACTGCGATCCCACCTGATGGTAAGCGGAGATGCAATCATTGATGGTCAGGCGCACCAGTTTATTAAGAGCCTATTCACTCTAGCCTTGAAGACACCTAAATTATAGCTGGATGGGAAGACCGCAGCAGGCAAATTGTTCCAGTCCTTCGATGTACGCGGTATAAACGACGAAGCGAAACGCTTAGTCCGGACCGTTGAAGTTTCAACAACGTAAGGGTGGATACTCGCTGTTCGTCGGGTTGTCCGATGGTAGAAAGGAGATGGCGGAATCAAGTCATGCAATTCCCGCGCACACTCTCCAAAATGTAACCTATAAAATACCGAAAGGCTGGCTACTCTGCGCCTGTGCTCGAGGCTTTGAAGATTGGACTTAACCAAATCTGGATCCCCAATTAGCCTCTTCGCACGCCTTTCCACTGAGTCCAAAGCTGCTAGATGGCATTTTGCAGCACCAGCCCATATGTGACTGCAGTACTCCACACACGATCGGACCTGTGCTTTAAATAACATTAGAAGCTGTCCCGGTGTGAAGTACCGTCGGACCTTTGCAAGAACGCCTAGTTTTCTAGCAGCTACCTTAGCTTTGGACTCAATGAACCGCCCAAAATTGAGGTCTGAGGAAATTTCAACTCCTAAGAGCTGAAGGCGGTCGCTGCACTCCAGGGATACATTCTGAAAAGCAGGAGCCAAGGTGAACGGACTCCTCTTAGCGGTGAACAGACACGCTTGTGTTTTGGCGGCGTTGAATTTTACCAGATTGGTTTCGCCCCACTTGGAGACTGCCTGAAGTGAGACATTCGTACGCTCTACCATAGCCTCTCGTTCGGACCGGATTAGCTCCTTACTAGCCCGGGGACCTGGCAGGTATCTCTCTACAACAGTGCTATCGTCTGCATACCCATAGATACCGGGCATCAGCAGATCGTTTATATGCAGCAGGAAAAGAGTTGCAGAGAGAACTGACCCCTGAGGAACTCCGGCATTAGTCGTCATGGGCTCTGATGAGCATCCATCGACAACAACTCGGAGAGACCGTTCACTCAGGAAGTCTTTTACCCAGTTAATCAGACCAGGGGAAATGCCGTACGCTGGAAGCTTACTCAAAAGGCTGGCGTGCCATACCCTGTCGAAGGCCTTCGAGACGTCTAAGGAGACAGCCATCGCTTCTCCATTCTTCTCGAGGGCCTCGCCCCACATGTGAGTGGTATACACTAGTAGGTCCCCAGTAGACCGATTGTGGCGAAACCCGTATTGTCGGTCACTGAGGAGATCGTTACCTTCCAGGTACGCCAGGAGGCGCGAGTTCAATACACGCTCCATAATCTTGCAGAGTATGGAGGTTATTGAAATCGGCCGATAGTTGGCAGGATCGGCACGACTGCCCTTTTTGGGCACGGGCTGCACGTTGGCAAGCTTCCAGGACTTGGGCACTATACCAGTCCTAAATGAGAGGCGATACAAGCACGTCAATACAGGAGACAACTCGGGCGCACATGCCTTGAGGACTATTGCTGGTATACCATCTGGTCCACTAGCTTTATTCACGTCTAGACGACACAGTGCTCTCAAAACTTCTCTGTTCCTTATGCAAATCTCGGGCATTGAGGTGTTGCAGTGTGGTAGAGTAGGTGGAGTAGCACTGCAAGTGTCAAGACGAGAATTGTGGGCGAAGAGAGCTGCAAAGAGACCTGCTTTCTCTCTCGCCGTGTGAGCCAGTGTTCCATCAGGTTTAACCAGCGGAGGCAATGTGGGTCTACAGAAGTTCGCTTCGACCGATTTGGCAAGGGACCAGAATGCTCTGCTACCGGACGGCTGTGCAGAGAGCTTTGCGCCAATATGTGTAATGCGGTCGAACCGAGCCTTCTTCAGTGCCTTTTTATAGGACTTGGCAGCATGGTTGAAAGCTCTCTTCTTTGAGCTCAGATCCGGAACCTTGCGATCACGAGCGTCAACCCATGCTAGAAACGCCGAATGCTTACGCTCTTCAGCTTGAACGCAATCGGCGTTGAACCATGGTTGAGCTGAGCCTCCGATGGGTACGTCTCTATAAGGGATGAAAAACTCCATAGCTTGACGTATCACATCGGATATGGCATCTGCGCAGCTCGACGGACTTTCAGAAGAGAAGCAGACCCGCTGCCAAGGATAGGACGCAAAAAAGTGCCGCATCTCATCCCAATCTGCTGACCTGTAACGCCATATTCTCCGCTGACCACGTGAGTCGCAGTCAGGTGGGGAGAAGCACGAAACAGACTTCACCAGACAGTGATCTGAAGTACCAAGTGGTGAGGAAACTGTTACAATACATCTGTCCGGATCAGTGGTCAGCAGAAGGTCTAAACAATTGGCAGTATGACCAACTACATCAGGCACCCTAGTCGCTTGCTTAACCAGCTGGGAAAGGCCCATCGATACTGCAAAGTTTCGTGCTTCTCTCCCAGCGTGGTCGGTCTTCTGGTATGGGAAAAGCCAGTCTTGGTGGCAGGCGTTAAAGTCCCCCAGAGCGACGAGCTGCGCATCAGGGTGCCGATGCAGAGCCTTATCGGCGGCCTCACTAATGTGGTCGAACAACCGAGTCGTCTCCTGATCTCCGCTGTGCGATCGGTAGACACAGGTATAAACAATTTTGTCCACACCAGTGTCCACCAACAGCCATAGGGTAGAAAAATTTGGGTCTTCAAGGTGACGGAGACGCTGGCAGCAGATGTCATTACGGACATACACACAGACCCCGGCACGCTGCAGGAAATGATACTCCAGAGAGTATCCCGGGTAGTTGAGGTACGCCGTATCTGACGGACATCTAATTTGGGTCTCCGTCAAGAAAAGCAAGTGCGGCTTGTCAGTCTCAAGATGGTGGTGGACCGCATCGAGATTGGAGTGCAGCCCTCTAATATTAGAGAGGTGCACTTGGAATGAGAGGACGTGCATCCGCTGTTGACACTTGCCTTTCTTTTTAACTTTCATTTATTTAAGTGGAGTGAATAGGAGAAAGATGGAAGATGGCAGTTGAGCGAGGTGATGCAAAGTTAAACCCAACAACACGACCAGAGTTGCTGCGCCAAAGGAGGGTTGATCTGGAGACTGCGGGGACGCCCGAACCCCCCCAGGGATCTTACAAATTAAAGATCCACTTCCCGGTTACTGATTGAGCTGATCAGATGACGATGCAAAATTATTATGTATTGGAGCTGATCTGATGATGGAACCGAAAGGTCGCCATAAGAACTCCGATAACCCTATTGTGTTTGAGGTTTTTGGAATGGTCTTAACGAGTATTAATTAGGTATAAAAATGATTTTCATTGAAAAATTATTTAAAAAAAAGCCTTACCACATACTAGGAGATCCCTAGATAGAGTAAAAAGTACGCCGCGGTTTCACCGTGAACTCAACGCACACGGTGTGCGTGTTTATCGTCAAGCATATGTATGTCACTCTCGAGCGTACAACACGGACTAAAGTCCGCCACGTGTTTTGGTTCACCTAGTCATATGAATTCTATTTTTTCTCGGGGACTCCCCTGTATTTTTCTCCGGTCCGCTCTCTGCATGTCCTCGGTTATTCGGGGGACTTTTTGTAAGCAGTACTTTTAATCCCTCGTTTGCGTTACTCGATACAGTTGCAAGTCATATATTTTAGCGGACAAAAAAGTCCTCGGACAAAAATCCATCGTCTGTGCAGGCCTTTAGCGTGACATAATTTCAAACTTTATCTACATACTTAAAAGAGACCACTATAGCTTGAAAAACATGGAAAAGATCGCGAGTCCGCCTGAGGTTCCACGATCGGCCGCAGGCCACGCGCGTTTTTTCGGTAGTTCTAGCCACGTTCTAGCCTAGCCAGACGCTGCCAGCCGCTGTTACTCCGGTGTGACTCGGCCCTAAGCTCTACATCAATGCATGGTTAACCCTTATGCTAAATTTTACCCAAAACCCTTCAGCCGTGTGAGTGGGAGGTCGTAAAGAATATACATATACTTTTTCTTCCTATTGCCAGTGGCGAGGGAGAGGGAGGCCAAAGAAAAGATGGATGGATTGTGTGAACAGTGATATGAAAGAAAAGGAAGTTAGTGATAGTATGACGGTTGACAGGATAGAATGGGAGAAAAAAACGTATTGCGCCGACCCCAAATAAGATGGGACAAGGGCAGGAAGATGATATGATGATATGACAGGCTCGCTCTTGACCACACAATCCTACTGATGGAAAGTGACGACGGTGTAGAGGATACTAGGATCGGCATGTGACAGCACATGCTAATGCAATATGATTGTTAACCTGCAATGATATATCACTATTCTGTCAATATCTGAAAGCATTGGCTATTATTCAATCAAGCCCTACCATTATTGAATGGGAGGCCTTGATTGAATAATAATGAAATTGATTGATAGTGTGATGTATCGACAGTGTTCATTAGGAGAGTGTAAAAAGCAGAAAAAAAAACTCATGGACTGTCATATTAATGTATTCTTGAAATAAAACGATCACATACAAAATATAAAATATAATGCAATTCTTAACAAAAACGCAATATATCTAGTCTCCTTCGTCACCACCTTCCTCTTCTTCATCGAATTCACCTTCTTCCTCAGCCGTGGCATCCTGGTACTGCTGGTATTCTGATACCAGGTCATTCATGTTACTCTCAGCTTCTGTAAACTCCATCTCATCCATTCCCTCGCCAGTGTACCAATGCAAGAACGCCTTACGTCTGAACATGGCAGTGAACTGCTCAGAAATGCGCTTGAACAACTCCTGAATAGCTGTCGAGTTGCCAATGAATGTCGCAGACATCTTCAAGCCTCGTGGTGGAATATCGCAAACTGCAGTCTTCACATTATTCGGGATCCACTCCACGAAGTACGAGGAATTCTTGTTCTGAATATTCATCATCTGCTCATCGACCTCTTTCATTGACATTCGGCCTCTAAAGACAGCAGCCACAGTCAAATATCTTCCGTGGCGAGGGTCACAGGCAGCCATCATATTCTTGGCGTCAAACATCTGTTGCGTCAGCTCTGGCACAGTCAGAGCTCGGTACTGCTGGCTTCCCCTAGACGTGAGTGGGGCAAATCCTGGGATGAAAAAGTGCAAACGAGGGAATGGAACCATATTCACAGCCAGTTTCCTCAGGTCGGCATTCAATTGACCAGGGAATCGAAGACAAGTAGTGACGCCGGACATAGTTGCAGATACTAGATGGTTCAGATCGCCATAGGTCGGTGTGGTCAACTTCAGTGTACGGAAACAAATGTCGTAAAGAGCCTCGTTGTCGATACAGTAAGATTCATCAGTGTTTTCTACCAGCTGGTGCACGGACAAGGTAGCATTGTACGGTTCTACCACAGTATCTGACACTTTAGGCGACGGTACTACACTAAACGTATTCATGATACGATCTGGGTACTCTTCTCGGATCTTTGAAATGAGGAGGGTCCCCAAACCGGCGCCTGTGCCTCCTCCAAGGGAATGTGTTAGCTGGAAGCCTTGAAGACAGTCGCATCCTTCAGCTTCTTTTCTGACAACGTCTAGGACAGAGTCTACTAATTCGGCGCCTTCCGTGTAATGTCCTTTGGCCCAGTTGTTTCCTGCGCCCGACTGACCGAACACGAAGTTATCGGGTCGGAAGATCTGTCCGAAGGGTCCCGAGCGCACGGAGTCCATAGTGCCAGGCTCCAGGTCCACGAGGATGGCTCGAGGCACATACTTACCGCCCGTTGCCTCATTGTAGTACACGTTGATGCGCTCCAGCTGGAGATCAGAATCACCGTGGTAGGTTCCGGTGGGGTCAATACCATGCTCATCGGAGATCACCTCCCAGAACTGAAATTAAATGACAGATGTCAGATTCAGTAATCTGGATTAGTGGTACACGCAGTGCTTTGCGAGGTCGAGATTTCGGTGACGAAAAGTTTTTAATTTCAATGGCATTCAATTTTATATCGAAGACGGGACAAGTCTAGATTTCGGGAAAACAGCAAGTTGTTTCAACAAATATAAACCAGAGCCACACTCAGTAAAATTACGTCAATTTCCGAACCAAACGAACAGAATATTCCCAATTTTCGACGCGAGTTAGAAAATAAAATTCTTACCTTAGCACCGATTTGGTTGCCGCATTGGCCAGCTTGTATATGAACTATTTCCCTCATTATTAATATTAAAACTTAGAACAAAGAGCTTTCAATGCACACCGACCGTTTTTTATGAGCTATGTGTGACCTACTAGAGCGACCGACTTAAAACAAATGCGCTGTTCCAAACTGTAGCCGTCACATTTCAAATTATATTTTATTTAAATTCCAATTTATTTTTTATTTTGGTGTGAAGACTTTTTTGTTAGGCAAGAGAATTTTTACAAAAAGGTTTGCTGTTTTAAAAATATTTAAAAACTACTTTTAATATCTGGTTGAACACTTCCTATGAATCGACGTACCTTGTTGATTCATCTATTATTATGCTTACAAATTAATAAAACATAGGTAATGCCCCATTACGTGTCTGTTTGTATGAACACAAACTTAAAAACTTCTGAACGTATTTTCATGCGGTTTTTACCTGTAGAATAAACAGTGATTCGTGACGAAGGCTCAAGTGTTTAATAGCATAGTCGGCCTTATAATGTTCCCACTGTTGGGACTCAGGCCTCCTCTCTAGGAGAAGGTAAGGACCGTAATCCACCACGCGGGCCCAGTGTGGGTTGTTGGATGTCACATGTCTTCGAATTTTTGGTTCTAGGACATACCGGTTTCCTCACCGAAGCAAGTATGTTTAAGTGTTTAATACATGTATATTATAGTAGAGAAAAGCCGAGAATGTTTGTGTATTTCCATATTTTCATGCTAAATCGATCAACCCGACCGTCGGGGTTGGGGTCGATCGAGTTATTTTTCCAGCTACCGTGGAAGCGGGCTTGCGGACGACGAGCAGAGCAGCTCGCCTTCCGACCGGTCGGACCGTGCCTGGGTCCTGAAACCTGTGGCACTTGAACGCAAACGGCAAAGAAGGTATGGTTTTGGCTAGTATATGTCTGACACGCCCTGCCGTTCCACACGCTTCCAAGAGCGGGAGAAGTCATTAGATGATTTCCCACCTTAAAAAAAGGGTAAATCGATCGATGTCAGATTGTCAGACTTGATAAGTTTAAAAAAGCTACAAGATTTGATATGCATGCATTCAAAATTACTAATGTAAATAACTCTGCTTGCATAAGAGATATTGCAGAGCAAAATCTGGGCCAAAGATATGATTTGGTATGCAGTCAAGACTCCTGAATTACTTGAGTTTCTGCTACAGAAGTCAGTGTTTCATCGCAATTTTGTTTCACATTTATTTTTATGAAACGTTACAATTGACTTCAATTTGTTTACAGTAGAGGGTAATAACAACCCCCGCCGGAGACATCACGGGTGTTGGGAGTCGCAGAACCATTTCCGGCCACTAGACTCAGACTTGCGGACGGCGTAGGTTGCCGTCCGGCCATCCGGTAAGGGGCCAGTTAGGGCCGACGCCTGCCAAGGTTGCGAATTGTTCAAAGGAGTTACCGTAATCGCAGCAAGAAAGGGTAACTGAAGGACGGATTTCAGTCAGGAAAAGTATGACAAATCCTTAAAAAAATATGACGTTGAAAAACTCTTCCACTTCGCTTTCGACGAGTAATGTAATACAAAAGATAAACTTATCACATATCAGCTGTTTAGAACTTAGGTCGATACATAGGTCTTTATACAATTTGACTGGCCTGTTGGTCTAGTGGTTAGTGGCCCTGACTGCTATGCCGGAGGTCGTGGGTTCGATTCCCACCCAGCACAAATGTTTGTATGATGAGCATGATCATTTGTTGTGTCTGGGTGTAATTTTATCTATAATATGTATTTAGAAATATATAAGTATGTTTATCAGTTGTCTAGTACTCATACCACAAGCTCTGCTTACCTTGGGGCTAGACGGCGTTCTGTGATAGTTGTGAAATATTATTATTATTAATTTGGGAGCACTTGGACCCCATGATCTGAAAGTTCCAACCCCAAAAGGTTTAAAAATATTGGTTAGTTTCTGTTTACATAAAACCTTTTTAGCTTTCTTTGGGGGTTGTCAATGTCGATGGGTTGACAACAAAGACATTCAATATATACTACCAATAGACCGGACATAGCGAACAAAATCATGATCCGATACTTATTCCACGTTGGTCATAAGTCACTCAGTCTAGTATGACACACCTACACGTCAAGTCGTGTTTGTATCCGTTCTATGCACTAAAAGAAAATCATTTACTAAGAAAATATGCCGAACTACGCATTACGCTATTGTAAATCTTGCTATGGTAAAATGACTGGACCTAACTTCGGTTTATTTTCGTAAATATTTTTGGCACTTACGAAACATTTAATTAGAATTCAATAATTTTTATAAATAGTTCCAGAACATTTTCAGATTTTGTGTTAACGCCATCTATTGCTGAAAAGCTTAACCTTTCCATTATCACACACCGAGCCTCTACCACAAGCTTATAACGTGATAAATTTTTCGACCTCAATCGGTCTGTTAAAAGGATGGAGCTATATAGGGTGCATAGCTCTATCACTCTCTTTCGCTCGTACGACTAACATTTTAACATTATCATGGTAAGGCCCCTGGCCACCTACCGGGCGATAGTTAAATCATTATAAATTATGACAAATTTAATTCGCTTGTTTGCTATTCCAAGCCAGATGGCGTCACTGAGCCATAGGATGACAGTTTTTCTAAGACATTTTTTCTGATAGCCGCTCTATTGTATCTCTTTAAATCTCTTTGGTTGACAAGGATGATGGATAAATTAACATGAGGTACAAAATGGTAAAAAATCATTGTATATGGACCTCTGGATTATTTCTATCTTCATTGTTTTACGATTATTCTCAGGTCTGAGAATAGGCCGTAGGCTGTTTTTTATCCTCCTAACCCCAACTCCAACCCCCTATTTTTTCTTTGATAATTTAATTTATATGGCAAAACAACGTTTGCCAAGTCAACTAGTATAAATATGAAAGTCTATTCTTATTTATCGGATATTTGTTGGTTGGAGTGGCAACCATGTAACGGAAGACGTAGAGCTGGAAGGCCTCCCACAAGGGACACACCGATGACCTAGTGAGGGTTGCGAAAATTCGGTGGATGCAAGATGTTCAGGACCGGTCGTTAGGGCGACACTTGGTTGACGTCTTTCGACTGAAATGATGATGGATGATGATTTGTTGATAAATAATACTTCGATGGATGTAAATCTATATATATAAAAGCGAAATCCACTCACTGATTATTCGCGAAATCTCAGAAACTTTAACAGAAAAAAACTTAAAATTTGGCAGGCAGGTTCCTTATAGGGTGAAGACATCAGCTAAGAACGGATTTTTCCAAATTCACCCCCTAAGAGGATGAAACGGGGGCCCAAAAATTTCGCGGGCGAAGCCGCTGGCCGAAGCTAGTACTTTATATGTCAGTTAACATTTCCCGTCCTCCAACTATAATAATATAATATTCCACAACTATCACACAACGCCGTCTAGTCCCAAGCTAAGCAGAACTTGTGTTATGGTTACTAGACAACTGATAAACATACTTATATATTTCTAAATAAATTACACCCAGACACAGAACAAATGATCATGCTCATCACACAAACATTTGTCCTAGGTGGGAATCGAACCCACGACCTCCGGCATAGCAGTCAGGGCCGTTAACCACTAGATCAACAGGTCAGTCCTTAAATAGGGGTTATATCTGATGAAAATTCTATACCAATTACAAAAACCGCAACATAAATCCATTTCATCACGAAAATGCTTTACACTGTTAAAACCCGATCATTGTAGGAACATTATATTGTATTTTCATCTAACCTCACTCAAATAACGGATGCACAGGGGAATTTATGGAATAAACCGAATGAATGAGATACGTTCAAACTTGCAACGAATATATGCCTCATTTCACCTCTGTTTTAACGAATTTGAGGCAGTATTTAATAATAGCTATTTCTGCCCATATTCAACATAAAAGCTTTGCTTATTTATGCATTGAAATATAGTGTTGTTTTTCCTGTACAGCAAATTGATCTGGGTCAATCAATCTGCTTTGCATTTTTCCAACTTTGATGGAGTCAAGTTCTAGTGTCGGCCATTGCAGTTGAAAACTACATACTGCTACTACTACTGCTTTTACGCGAGCGAAACCATTGGCTACAGCTAGTTACGAAATAAACACAAACATACTGTCAACCTTACAATGTTCCCACTGTTGGCACTCAGGCCTCCCCTCTAGAAGAGGGAATGGGCCGTAATCCACCACGCGGGCCAAGTGCGGGTTGGTGAAGGTTACATGTCTTCGACATTGATTCTCGGACATGCCGGTTTCCACACGATATTTTCCTTCACCGATTCGAAATGAAACGGTCGTGACTTGGCTAGGTTAGCAGGTTGTCGGTCAACTTTGTGGGAGGCCTTCCAATGGTGTCTTCCGGTACGTTGTCGCAACTTCAGAACCATTTGGCCCAATCGACCATCTGTTCTGCGAGTAATGTGCCCTGTCCACTGCCAGAAAACTGCGGTTATCTACATTTCTGATGTGGCCACGCAAGAAAATTCTATACTGTAACTTTAAGCCTTCTGATGAGAACTATTGTGAGTGATCACATTTCATAGCCATATGTCATCACTGGCAACATGCACTGGTCATATAGACTTTTGTCTTGAGACACTGTGGTATGTTAGACGAGAAGATACCGCACACACAGTTTCCCGAACACTGCCGAACAGTCGGATTCCACGATTGACCTCTTTCTCAAAGTACTTACAAAATTTTGTTAAAAATATCTCTTAAATTTTTTTATAACAGATTTTTCATCTTAACCAGGGAACCCTAATACTTTGACCTGCATTACTTCACAAGTAGCAGCCGTTTACATAAGGGCGTCATCGTGACCCACTAGCCCCGTTTGCCTTTTAGAAGAACGCAAAAAGATACGGAATTCATATACGTGACGTCGCGTAGTCGTCACGTAGTCTTTACGTAGACGTCGGGGGTCCCTAAAGGGTTGGACAGGTTAACTTGCTGACGTACGGGTGGAGAGTTTTAAGTTTAAATTGTCCCAAAGGAATATGTCATACTCCGGGATAAAAAGTATCATAAATGTTAAAACTTCTACGGTCCGAACTAAGCGTTTCGCTTCGTCGTTTATACCGCGTATATCGAAGGACTGGAAGAATTTGCCTGCTGCGGTCTTCCCGTCCAACTATAATTTAGGTGTCTTCAAGGCTAGAGTGAATAGGCTCTTAATAAACTAGTGCGCCTGACCATTAATGATTGCATCTCCGCTTACCATCAGGTGGGATCGCAGTCAAGCACTGGTTTATATCAATATAAAAAAAAAATGTGAGTAAGAAACATATAAATACACTCACAAACTTTCAAGTTTGTAATATTGATATATGGACATATGTCGTGGCCAGATCATAGAAATTGATTACTTCATGGTATGGCCAATTAAACTGGCCAGATCGTTTTAAACGTTAAACTTTGATGATATGTCAATCCTCGTCGTCAACACTCGCCTCCGGCTCGTGCGAATTAAAATTTCGCCTCGGTCGCAATGACAAACATTCTGCACTTGTATCAAAATGTACTTACTTTTTTATAATCAAAACTAGATTTTTAGAAAATCGCTAAAATCTATATATATATAAAAGTGAAATATCACTCACTGATTAATCACGAAATCTCAGAAACTATAACACCTACAAACTTATAATTTGACAGGTAGATTCCTTATAGAGTGTAGATATCCGCTAAGAACGGATTTTAAGAAACGACACCCCTAAGGGGGTAAAACGGGGATTGAAAGTTTGTATGGAGAGACCTGCTTTTACGCGGATGAAACCGCCGGTAGAAACTAGTGTTTCATATTTTGCAAACATGTGTCTTTCTCAATCCTGAGTCCAAGAGTAACCGCGCTTTAGATCCTTATGAGAATTTAAGGAATAAATGTGAGGGGGAGTGGGAGTCGGGTCTCTGGCTTTATGCAATAACGTCGTCGAACATAGGCACCTTGTTTGACGATACTACCTTCCGCCTCGCTGCTTTCCTACGTCTTGGCACTCCTTGTTGCTTTCCTCATCGCTGCCACTGTGGCGAAGTTGTCAGCAGCCTTGGACACCACGGTCTGTAATGCAACCCAAATGCAGGTCACATAGCGCGGCACGCGAATATCAATGACATCATCCGACGTGCTCTTGTCACCGGTGGCATTCCGGCCGTATTGGAACTGGTACGCGACGATGGCATAAGACCGGACGGTATGTCTTTATTTCCATGGAAGATGGGTAGGCCTTTAGTGTGGGATGCTAACTGGTGTCGATACACTTGCGCTATCTCATCTTCCTAGCTCGTTGTGCTGTGCCGATGCTGCCGCAGCGGCTGCAGAGAACCTCAAACGGCGGAAATATAAATAACCTTGTTGGTATTTATATTTTCAAGCCGTTTGGGGTTGAAACTCTCGGATCATGGGGTCCGAGTACTCACAAATTATTTAAAAACCTTTCAAAACGTCTTGTTGACACTTCGCGTGACCGAAGGGCTGGCTTTTACTTCGGACAAAAGATAAGCATTGCCATTCAGCGTGGCAATGCCGCCAGTCTTTTGGGCATATTGCCACTCGACAGCGATGCGGAAGAGTTTTTCGCCGTACTATAGATTGCTTTTTTTAGTACTTTTAATTAGGTTAAGTTAAGCATATTTTGTTACAATGACACAGAATACCCTGTTAAAAGAAGATATGAATTATTTGTAAAGTGTCATAACTCAGTTATAATATCACAAGTTATTTTTTTCAGCTAAAGCCGTGTCAATTTTTCAGCAAATTAGTCGCAGTAGGCGCGGCGTATCTGAATAGTGTATGAGTGTCCGGACGGAGGCCGCCCTTTCGAGGCGGCCGGACTAGAGACACTTCATAGAGTGGTTAATATGAAACGAATTATGTAAGGTACCTATTTCGTTTTGATACGTGTGTTACAATTATTTTTTTTTTAAATAAGATTAAGTAATAACAAGCATATATGTCGATCTTCAAGACGATGGTCGCCATGTCGGACAATGGTGACCGACTCGATTTTCTTTATTTACGTTTGCATGAAGCATGCAGCGGAGTTTCACCCCAGCGTTGCATCTCCATGCGCAGATCGTGCATGCGTGTAAGGATTGTTGCCTCCAGTTCCCATGGCGACAGGCCAGCAAGGAGGCTCGCCGCTTCACGGGAAACCGTGCGGCATCTCCGCACCATCCGTATGGCCATGACCCTCTGGCATGCAGAATCAATGTCCCTGTATTATGATACAAATCAGTGCTTGACTGCGATCCTACCTGATGGTAAGTAGTGATGCAATCATTGATGATGAATCGTACTAGTTTATTAAGAGCCTATTCACTCTAGCCTTGAAGACACCTAAATTATAATCGGACGGGAAGATCACAGCAGAAAATTGTTCCAATCCTTCGATGTAGGTGGTATAATCTATATTTTTAAGAGTAGATAGACTGTCAGTGATGAATGACAAGGTTACAACGTTTCTATGACACTCAAGACTGGAAGGTTATTAAGTACTGCCATACAGCAAAGCGCTATTAGTTGTTATTTACTGTAACTTGGTCTAACGAGCAAACTTTGTGTTTGTAGGACTTTGAGGATAGCTTTCAAAGTACTCGTAGTCTCGCTGCTACATTTATCTATCTTTCTACATATAATAAATCTATAGAAGTTTTGAGAGCAGTGGTGGCCGAGTGGTAATGGCCCCGACTTACGAGTTGTAGGTTGCAGGTTCAAACCCAGCCAGGCGTATTGCTTTGTGTAATTTATTTCATCACCACCACTGCTCAGCTGCTGCTGCTGGGCGTTTTGAGAGCACCTAGAATCAAAAATTCGAAGATATGTGACATCCACCAATCCGCACTGAGCCCACGTGGTGGATTACGGCCCATTTCCTCTCCTAGAGAGGAGGCGAGTCCCAACAGTGGGAACATTATTAGGCCGACTATGCTATGCTATAGAAGTTTTTAGTTGTGTGCGCATCACGTGAAATGTAAGAATTCAATGTAGATAACTTTTATACATTAAAATTGTGTGTAAGTTAGATATATTATTTTGGATTTGATTCATCGCAATTGGTTAACTATATCGAAAGATAGGTACATTCATTGAATTCAACCCAGATTATTAGAGCAATGTTGTATCCGTATGAAACTACTGTATTATTGAAGAGATAATAAATATAATATCTTTAGAATGGTAAAATCAGTGTCTTCTTACATGGGACGTGGAATTTTCCGAAAGAGTAACTGCCAATCTGAAACGCAAAAGGCAACTGAAGGCACACAGGTGGATTAAAGTTAGTCTGGCATTGTCAACCATTATAGTAATTCAAGGAAAAAGCGAAAGGGAGATCACTCCCTAGCTAAAGAAGTTATTTGACTTTTACACCCAGAAAAAAGGAAATAACAGTCTTGTGACATGTGTTTATGTCTTTGAAATCCTAGGTAGTCGAAAGACCCAAGAAGTCCAAAATCAAATATTGGACAGTTGCCCAGATCAGACACAACGCTATGTATGGTCAACCATCTAGCTATATATTTGTTTTACCTTGAAGATTGACCTATGAGGCTGTTAATAGTTAGACACAAGCTCCTCACACGAAAAAATTAAAAAAACTTAATGAGTGTAGATTAAAAAAAAACAGATTAAAGTAATTAACACCTCCGTGAATATCCTTAATTACTCGAGTGGGCAATTTCAGGAGGCTGAAAGTCAGCGGGCTTCGAGCTAAAGCCAGTCATCTGATGTGTAAATGATGTGCCTACCTAACCCCATCTCCCTCATTCATTCACTGTCTCAGGTACCACCATCCCTTTCTCACACACCTCACGACCTTTTAGGGTATGTTATAATGAATTATACAGGGTGAAACAGGGAATTCTTAGTTTTAATGACCCAACAAGGAATTTGATATTATCAAAGTCGCAGTAATTCGTTCTGGTCCTGAATACACGTTCGTTAAACTATACCAATTATTGTAACGTTTTATTTTGACTGGAATAAAGTTTGGAAAGTTGTTTTACGGTATATAACTACGCCAGTTTAGATATAACTTTTATTAACAGGTATCTGAAGTTTATGAGTTTGTTAATTTGTGGGATGAAAACTATATTGCGTAGTAATTCATCTGTTTAATTGCGTACGCTTAATTTTTACGGTGTTTTGGCGTTTCGCACGTTCCTAATAATAATGACGTTGCTACGTCACTTTGAACGACCGTTTTTGGCCCATTTGTTGAGTGTACAAGTCACCCCCTGCCTTTTTTATCGAGAGATATTAATAGCATTGTTTAGGCAGGGACCATAGTCTTAACATAGGTCCTCCCAAAACCATAGCCCTACATAGACATACCATAGACAGACAATAAAGTTGTAGCGACATCTATGGCGTCACATAAGAACTAATCCTGCATCGCGCAATCAAAGTTTTCCGCACGATTAGAACATATAGAACAGCCACAAGTCATCTATCGGGCGGTTGCCCACCAGACATAACACCTGTCTGGTCGAAGGATCCTCCCTTTTCAACGGAGGTTTGCCACGTACCTCCAAACTGGTGACCCTAGCTAAGGAGAAATTAGCTGACTGACATTTCAACGCACAGCCGAAACGACTGGGTTTAGGACTATGAAAATTGGCATAAAAATTCCTTTTATGATGTAGAAGAGCACTAAAAGAGGATTTTCCATCTACGGGGGTCCAAAGTTTGTATGGAGAAAACTATTTTCACGCGGGCAAAGCCGATAGCAGAAATTAGTCCTAATATAATATTCATTGATTATTTTGCAAAGTATGACGACGCATTAGCCTTTGCAACGTTGATTCCCGCTATTTCCATTCTCCTAACCAGATTTAGATCCTCAAATACCTACAGCTAAATGAGGTATACCTACAAAATTTTATCTCTTCCAACTTTAAGGGGATTAAACCATGTCAGGTAGGATTAAATTTATGACTAGCTAAAAGTGGTGAGGAAAATGTTGAGTGCAGAGACACGTTAATATTAAATTCTAAGCATGCGCTCACTTAATATATATGTACATGTAGGAGTATGTAGGATGGTTATGAAGTGCATTGTATGGAAATGAAAGATTATATGTTAGCTTTAGAAGCAATTAAGCTGCAATTTTCGGGAGGCCAGTGAAGGTTGTAATCCGATTATTTTAATGGTTGGACGTTGTTTTAGGCTGGTTGCTTTGTAGGTCTCCGGTTTTTTTTTTAATTCATTTATTTTTCCACATTTATGTATTTCAGGACTCCAGGTCTTCCTCTCACGGCGAGTGAGTTCGTTACAATTCATTGGTAGATGCAATGTAATCAATGTATATGTTATGTGTCTATGCGTGAGTGGGTGTGTGTGTTGTGCATGTGTTATGGTGTGTTTGTTATGGTGTGTCTGTGCGTGTGTGTGTTGTGTATGTCATGTGTGAGTTTGGTTGCTCGCGTCTGTTTATGAGAGTATACATAAGTATGCTTTGACTGCTCTTGAGTTAAAACCCAGGCAGGCGCATTTCTTTTTGCAATTTATTTCATCACCACTGCTCTCAAAACGGTGAAAGAAAACATTGTGAGGAAACGGGCATGTCCTAGAACCCAAAATTCGAAGACATGTGACATCCACCAACCTGCACTGGGCCCGTGTGGTGGATATAGCCTTTTCTCTATCTTAGAGAGGAGGCCTGAGTCCCAGCAGTAGGGACATTATAAGGCTGGTTATTCTATTTTGTTTTATACTCCAACCGTTTTACTTTTAAAATCGCCATAATACCGACGTCGAATAACCACAAAAGTTTAACAGTGCTTCATATACAACATACACCATACATGTGGATTACCAAATGAGTGCACTCAAATTAAGGTCTATGAGAGGGGGAGGAGGGCGATTGTGACAAGAGTTATCAGATCAATCCTGCTAATGCGTTTTGTACGCTGTGTGGAAGAGAACCGGCTATGGTGTGGGGGCTGTAATTTTGTTGTCCCTTTCAATGATGTTTATCTTCTATCTTCTAATATATAAAATTCTCGTGTCGCGGTGTTTGTGGTTAAACTCCTCCGAAACGGCTTTCCCGATTCTCATGAAATTTTGTTTGCATATTGGGTAGGTCTGAGAATCGGACAACATCTATTTTTTATCCTCCTAAATATTAAGGGTAATCCATCCCAAAATTTTTATTTTTCCTTTTTTGGATAAAAAAAAAATTATATACATAGCAAAACAACGTTTGCCGGGTCAGCTAGTTTATTTATGTATTTCTCCTTAAAAATTGTACTTACATGAATAAAAAAACAAATTGTAAGTGTCGTTGTACACAAGATGTACGAAATTAGTGTTTGCGCCCGAGCTAGGCCGAGCTTTTTTATAAAGGAACAATTTTTGTTTCGAGCGACAGGGACTCTGACACTTTTACTGACTAGAATCCATCTGTGTACCTTCAGTTGCCTTTTGCATTTCAGGGCCACGGTGACTCTTTCGAACAATCCCGTAGCCCTTTTTTGAGGTTCAAAATCATCAAATAACTTTTCTCACTCTAAGAGGAGCGAGAGAGTACAACACGCCGTCTACGTGTGCGTCGGTCTAGTGTAGTTCTCGCTTAATGCTCATCTTGAAAGTAGTATGCAGTTTAGAATTAGCTAATGAAGGGATTTTAGCTCTTTTTAAAGTTCCATAATTAATTATTGTTTATTTTGGGGAAAAAGTCCTTATTCTGATAAATTCATTATACATATTGATTGCGTCACTAGAGTGTTTGTGTGAACGTGCGTAAATACCAATACCGATGCGCTTGTTTTCCGTGTTATTTGCCTACAATTAGGACAACTAATGACTAAAACAACAAGGCATTTAGGTCTAGCTAAATGCATTTAGCCAAAATTCAGTATTTAAATTATTATTATTTTTTTTTAGGTTGGAAATCATCTAATGACTTCCCCAGCCATTTTGTGTCAGACTTCCCCTAGCCTTCGTCCCAGGGCCCTGAGGTTCTCTTTCGCATCACCCATGCCCTCTGCTGGGCCCCTACGGTTTGCTGATATATTGTCGTGCGCGTGGAACACTACGCGCCATCGACGACTTGGGTTTGGTCCGTACGGTTAATGGACGGTCGGACGGCGAGCTACCCTCGAGCGTGCGGCCGGCTCCTTTGCTAGTATTACTGCTTTGCAGAAGGAGGCGACCGTCTGCCACTCCTCCTTGTTCCGGGCCATGGCCTTTATCAAGGCCCAGCGCGATAGATCGCTGCCGCCGATGAAGGAATGGAGGGAGGCCTTTGCCCGGCAGTGGGACAGTATAGGGTAGAAAAAAAAACAGCGACTGATGTAACCTAGTGATCAACCACATTTTCGCTTACCATTAGTTAAATAGGGGCGAAACGCGAGCCAATCAATTGTAAAAAAAAATCCAAGTTACTTAAAGAGCCCTCGCACAACCGAGGCTTCTTTGAGTGCGAGGCCATAAGTGAGCGGCCGCTTCGCCCACGTCTAGCTACGCTTTCTGCATGGAACAAGGGCAGGAAGATGATGACTAGGATGCTACTGTATCACCGAGTGAGAGGCATATATTTTTTACTTTTACTACAAGCTTAAACTGTTGTATAAATTGAGTACAATCTTCTTTGTCCAACCCTCTTCCCAGTTTAGCTGGGGTCGGGTCTCCTTGTACGTTTGCGCCAGAGAGCTCTGTTCTTGCTCGTCTGTGCACTCAGACTCGCTTGCTGGATTTCTTTTTGCATATTTGACCACCAGGTGGCGGGTAGTCGTCCTTTTCCTTGTGGTCGGCCGGGGATAATTAGGGCCCTTTTGACTGGGTGATCGTAATTTCGTCTAAGGATGTGACCGTACCATCGCATGCGACTTTCTTTTAACTTTTCTATAAATGATCCTCTGTATTATTCATTTCGCACTTTGTCTAACCTGGTTACATTTCCAGCCCATCTGAGCATTTTCATTTCGCTTGTATGGAGACATGAACATGAACATGTGACTTCCTTTTCTGGGAAGTTAGTGATAGCATGACGAGTGACAGGGCAGAATAGAAGAAAAAATGTGTTGCGCCGACCCTAAATAACACGTGACAAAGGCAGGAAGATGATGATTGTGTGGAGACGCTGTTCGTGTGCCTTTTTCATGGTCCAGCACTCAGCTCCGTATGTCATTATTGGTCGTACTACTGTCTTGTACACTTTTCTCTTCACTCTGATGGGTACTTTGGGATCACAAAGAACTCCTGATATAGTATATTATAGTGTTGTATAAATTGAGTACAATACTTTAAACTAAAGTCGGAAACATTTACCCTCAAATGCTTAGGCCTATAAAAGCAGTAGGCGTCAGAATACATAATCCAGGACACGCCATTGTGACATTAGGGTTATCAGGCTCCATCGGATCAAGCAAACAATAATTACGATTATCAATCAAATTGTATTTGTAAGTGTAATATTTTTGATTTATTATCGTAAGGCATGTATTTGTTTGTTTAACAATTAGGAAAGTATTTTTTTTGTATGTATCTGGTATTTACTCACCAACCTTAAAAATTTCGGACCTATCTATTTGAAGTTGACTGGTAGAAAATGCCCAAGACATTTCTTTTTTAATGTTGGAAATCATGCAATGACTTCTCTTTTACTGACTGAAACCACACCTGTGTCTTTTAGTTGCCCTTTGCGTTCTAAGACCACAGGTTTCCTTTTGAGACCATGGCCGCGGCTCTAGCGGACATCGGCTCTGCTGGGCCCCTACGGATTGCTGACCTCTCTAAAGCGTGTTGATGACTTGAGCTCTAAGAATCTAGAATCTTTCAGATCCATCGACCATCTGTTCTGCAAGTAAATCCTGCTCAATGTTACTTGACTTTAGCGATTCTTCAGGCTATGTGTTAGTAGGCAACCTTGATTCACCTGCTGATAACTTCTCTCCTGATTCGATCACGGAATATTAAATCATTCAACAATTTTCTTTTTCAAACATGCCCCACACTTGAAATTACGCCTGTAACGTGGATGCGATAAAATATGTTTAAAACGGGTACAAGACACCCAGACGCGGAAGAACTATCTATAATTCGCGGTAGCCATCGCTCACCCACTGCACTGGACTGCACCAACCGTGCCTTCGAATCGATAGATATTTTAGTCGAGTTTAACTTTATAACTACTAAATCGAGACAAAAGTAAACGGATCCAATTCACCCACAATCTCAAACCACTAAGAAATTTAAAAGCAATAATATCCGGATATTGGTTAAGGCACTGTTCCACTTTGGACGATTAGCTATAAGCGATGAGAACTGTCACCAGGAAAGGAGTTAGCGAGTAATGAGCAAGTAATGAGCGAGTAGTGAGCGAGTAATGAGCGAGTATGTAGTTATGATAGTTTGTCGCTGAGCTATGAGCGAGTGTGTGACTACGGCGAACTATTACTACTTACTAGCTTCTGTTATCGATTTTGTACGAGTGAAAATTAAATATTATCCATGGTCTACCCGTGTAAAAAAATACAACCGACTTCTATGTAACAGAACACTGAAAAGTGCAAAATAACTTTAATTTCGAAAGTCGGTGTATATATAATAGTTTTGTCTATTCGTTATTTAACACCGACTTTCGAAATTAAAGTAGACCTAAGTAGTCCAATCTACAAAGCCTAGCGTAGGGTGGCTTTGTAGATTGGACTACACTAAATCTGGATTACCAATTAGCTTCTTCGCACGCCGTTCTACTGAGTTCAAAGCTGCTAGGTGGCATTTTGCAGCACCAGCTCATTTGTGGTTGCAGTACTCCACGCACGATCGGACCTGTGCTTTGTACAACACCGCCGGGACCTTTGTAAGAATGCCGAGTTTCCTAGCAGCTACCTTGGCTTTGGACTCAATGAACCGCCCAAAGTTAAGGTCTGAGGAAATTTCTACTCCCAAGAGCTGAAGGCGGTCGGTGCACTCCAGGAATACATTCTGAAAAGCAGAAGCGAAGGTGAACGGGTTCCTTTTGGCAGTGAACAGACACGCTTGTGTTTTGGTGGCTTTAAATCCCACCAGATTGGCTTCAACCCACTTGGAGACTGCCTGAAGTAAGACATTCGTATGCTCTACCATAGCCTCTCTTTCGGACTGGATTAGCTTCTTACTAGTCCGAGCACTTGGCAGGTATCTCTCTACAACTATGCTATCATCTGCATACCCTTAGATAACGGGCATCAGCAGGTCGTTGATATGCAGCAGGAATAGACTTGCAGGAATTTGAACTATTACGCTTTTGGCAGTGTCGATTACGTTACAATGTCAAAATGTATGCGATAAAGGATTGATCACGTGATATTTCATATTTTTTTTATCTTTTGACAATCTGGAAGTTCTTGTATGGTACCTATATCTATACGTTATAGGCTAGAAAATAGTCGACAGCTAAGCTAGTCGCTTTCGCTGGGATAGGTGCCTTAGTCGAACGTTTTACTGCAATGAAATTACTTACCGAACTTTATTCGAGAGAGTACAATGCGGTTTACTGTACGATAGAACGAATGTATGTGAACGAACGAGTGATTGAACGATTACTGAATGTTTTAGTTGTCATCTGATTGTTTTAATTGTTTTTAGTACCTATTTAGAATTTAGGAATTATGTACTTAGTTATGTACAGTCAGGTCAAAAGTGCAGTTGCAATTTACCAATACTAAACTGTATCTCAAACTCTCTTTCTCTCAAACACTCTCTTGATTTAATTAGTAGCATGGAATCTAAAGTATTGAATAAACTAGTTGTAAAATGCGCTCCAAATAAGAATAGGATCGATTGCCATGTTGTGACGTCACGTCATAATGTCAAATAGCAAAAAATTGGGCAAAACTGAAGAACTCAGAGAAGAGGAAAACTGAAAAACTGGATTCTGATTAAACTATTTTTGTTCACAAATTGTAAATAAATTAAATTTTAAAAATTTCTTGTTTTGCTTGCCGCAATAATTCTTCGATTTGTCAGTATGACGTGACGTCACAACATGGCAATCGATCCCATTCTCATTTGGAACGCATTGTAGACCATTGAACTAGTACTATCTACAAAGAAATTTTAAACCATTTTAGCATTGATATGGTGCACCTGCGCTTTTGACCCCTAATTGTACCTACCTTTATCTATTTCAATAATTGGTGTAATAAGAGGAGTTTGTGGCTAAAATAATAACCGTCGTGGTTAAGTTGCGCTTGCCGAGGTCACTGACTGGATGGGTGCCTATCTTAATATACCGAAATCATACGACAGGGCTGCGGCAGACCACGAAGTTGATAGCTGGACGACATGGATGTCTTTCTTAGGAACTGGCAAGAAGTGGCTTTGAGCTAATACCAATGTAAGGAATGGAAGGAACCCTTTGGTAGCTTGTGTAGCAATGGGACAATACAGAGTAGATACCTCTTTAAATCTTTTATCTCAGATAAAACATGCTTTAAAAGTTGTTAGTAACAAGAATATAACTTATAACTAATGTTAGTAATAAACCAGTAATAAAGTTGCAGACAAACCATCTACCCCTGCACAGTAGGCTCACCGGTCTCTCAACACATGGAGTTCAGTGGACCTACTGAGCTGAACAGTATTGATTCTCTCGCCAATTATCCTCAAGATGCTGTTCGGGCTCCCCCGTACCCATCGCACCACCAACGCAACTTTTTTGTGCATAATTGTATAAAAGTCATGTACGTTGGCGTTAGTAAATATGCCTTGATTAGCCCTGCCCCCTAGCCAAGTTACAACTGTTTCGATTCTCTTTTCGCCGATTGCCGACGATTGTCGAGTAGGCCACGCCTCTGATTCCTTTATTCTGACGTCATCTCAACGCTCAGTCACGTGGTCAGAACAAAGGAATAGGAGGCGTAGCAGATTCGAGGCGATCAACGAAAAGAGAATCGAAACGAAACGGTTGTAACTTGGCTAGGGGGGCAGAACACATTATTATACTGGACGCGCAAAGCGTTGTAGGCTTTTTGTGTAAAGTTTGATATAATATTAAATATATTACATTATTCACTGACTACCGCCACGGCCGGGGCAGTGGTGAGTGATTGACTCAGCTGTGCTGCTAGAGGTAATCGAAACAGAGTGTAAAGACTCACATACCTCCGTTGAAACTGGAGGATCCTCCAACCAGACGGGTGTTATATTTGATCCGAGCAACTGCCCGATAGATGATTTCGGGCTGTTGTATAATTATCTTCGAATCACGCGGAGAACTCTAAACCGGGAACTACATTAGACTGATGCACACGTGGGCCACGCACGCCTGATTTGTACGTAGAGTCGCATCGCGTTGCGTGGATCTAATGTAGCTCTACAAGTCTAGCTGCCATATAAAATGTATGGAGACGGTCGCGCCCAGATCGACGTGCGTGGCCCACGTGTGCCCAATGTAGTTCACGTCGCTCGATGCAGGATTTCGAATTTTTTAGTTCATAAGTGGCGCCATAGATGTCCTTACACCCACATTTGTTCAGTTGCTATTTACATTCCAAGACCACGGTATCACTTACAAAACATTAATATTTTATACAATTCTTTTGACTGACTGACATTGTAATAAAATTCAATTTAATTTAATGACAATCCAATGTAATTTAATGATAATCCAATGCAGTCTAATTTAATTTAATTTTGATTTTAACATTCCATTGTATGTAATTTTATTATGTGTATTGTCTGTATTTGATTATGGAACTAAAATGAGTCTTTGGTACTCGAAATAAATAAATAATAATAATAATAACTTTTAATAATAAGGACACGGCTCGTATGTTAGGAGGTTCCTTTCTCTGGAGCCCTGACCACCGGTGGCTTGGACCCTGTTCCCGATACCGGTGGGGTACTATTTTTTATATTTTTTTTTTTGTATCATTTTGTTTAAGAAAAATATTTAAAAATTTAATTAATATGTGTTTACAGTTAATAATAAAAACTTTCCGTAGCTTTAGCGAGTATCGGCTCAACTGGGCCCTTATGGTTTTGTATTCCCTCTCGCACCAGACAATGGCCTGAACACCGATAATCCCTTAGCCTTGAATAACCTATTTTGCACGTAAATATTACACAAAATCATAACTAAACTCAGGTTCCGGACAGGATAGATAAATTTAGATGCATTTTATAGTTTGCGGAATCTAGCCTAGAATAGAATTTCAACTGTGAGTTAGCTTGTGGTCTAAGTTATGAGAAATCTGAGAAAAGATTAATGATGTTTCTTAAGGCAAAGCAGGTAATGATAGTCATATCTGCTTTGGATATATATATCCTTGATTATTGTAAGTATTGGCACTTGTAGGTAATGATAATGGCAATGATATGTATAAAATAGGTTTATAAGTTTACTTACTAACTATAACTGCTACCAATACTTGGTGTGTGAGAGAGAGAGAGAGAGAGAGTTTATTTTATTTTAGTTGAGAGGCTTATTAATAATTCAGATTTAGTTGAGATCAATCTACAAAGCCTGAGCACTTGCGTCGGGTGTAGTCAGCCTTTCGGTATTCTATAGGATGCATTTTAAAGAATATGCGTGTAAATTACATGCACTAGTTTATGTTATATTTAAAAATTTGTTTAAATTAACAAAATTGTAATAATTCGAATTGTAAATTGAAAATTCACAATTAAAATACAATAATCATTAAAAAAACCATCAAAATAAGTCTAATTAGTCCCAATTTAAGTAACAGGTAATTAAATCGACTAGCTTGTTGGTCTAATTGTCAGTGGCCCTGATTGCTATGCCGAAGTTCGTGGGTTCGATTGCCACCCAGCACAAACGTATGGGATGTGCACGATCATTTGTTCTATGTCTGGGTGTTTTATCTAGAATATGAATGTATTTAGTAATAATAATAAGTATGTTTATCAGTTGTCCAGTACTCATAGCACAAGCCCTGCTTAGTTTGGGACTAGATGGCGTTGTGTGAAAGTTGTGGAATATTATTTTTTTTGTTTTGGCAATTCGGTCGGTTGTGGCTATTTTGCCAGTGTCACGTGGGAGATTATTATTATTATAATTAAAAATATAAGAGCATGTCACATTTATATAATAAGTCAAATATTTTTACAATTTCTTGTAACTTGGCCCACAGCTACAGTGGTCCAGCTTACAGCTCGGAGGTTTCAAGCCAAATTGCAGCGTCTATACACTTAGGCACCGAACTGCGCGACCTAGTTGCAGATATTTTAGGTATCCTAGTGCAACTGAGTGTTACGTCAGAAACCAGGCAAGGGCTACCCGTCTTGCTGTTAAGTAGTTGCCAAACTATCTACTTAGTAGGTGGCTAGTTCTATTTTATGCTGGTTCGGAAGTTTTTTGAGTGGATTTATGTATGTTCCATTTTTAAGGTTCTTTTTTTGTTTCTTAAAGTAAAGAGTTGTAGTAGAAGTTACTTATAGGCAAGTGTGCTCCATCGTCGGCTACATCATCGCTTACCATCAGCCCCTTAGCTAAGTTACAACCGTTACATTTCGAGTCTCTTTCGTCGATCGCCTCTAGTCGACCACGCCTCCGATTCCTTTGTTCTGACGTCATCTCAATGCTCAGTCACGTGGTCAGAATAAAGGACTAGGAGGCGTGGCAGACTCGAGGCGATCGACGAAAGTTAATCGAAACGAAACGGTCGTAACTTGGCCTGCTGGTGAGATAGTGGTCAAACGCAAGCTTATCAATAACAATAAAAAAAAACTAAATCGGTAATGAGGTGGTCTGTGGATAGAGACCCACAGCAAAATATGCTCCTTTAATTCAACCAAAATTTATAATATCAGCATAATTTTATTAACCGCTAACCCTATGCCTAACCTGTTTACACTTGTACATAGCCACTAATTATAGCTTACTCTGATTAGGTCATTCATTAGGGATTATAGCTCATTCGGTTTACGCATGACGTCCACAGCACTGTCTAATTGATTATGGTAATTGATTTACATAATTATTTGATGATTTAATTAGTTTAAATGTGAAAAGAATGGAATTTTGCGTGAGTAAAAATGTGAGTTCACTCTTTGTGCTATTCCACATAAAAGTGTTTTTTTTTTTAATGTATTTCTTTGTGCGCCTCAGGTATAATGTTGTGGTACCTACCTACATTGTGGTAATTACAAACTATTGATTTCACAATGTGCTGCCTTGCTTGGCATACCTACAAACTTTGATAACCAAATGGTTTTAGACCGTGTTAGTACTTACCTACACTTTCAATTATGACTTGTTAAACATAGATTCGTATTTTTTGTACCTAGATATTTGTGTATATATTTGTACCTAATTAAATCTTTGGTTATAAATATAACGAACGATAAAAGAACAAAATAAAATATTAAAAATAAAAAAACATTACGTCGCATATAATTACAATCCTTAGTAGCTAAAATAGGCTGTTACTTAATAAATAGGAATCGCAATAAATCTTTAAGCACTATGAAGAATTCAGTTAGAAACGAATAAGTAAATTTCATAATATTTTTTATGCAGGCAATCACTAGTTTACCAACAAAAACTGTGTTTACTGCCATCTATTATCTATTCCGCACAACTTATTTACCAAACTCGTTAACAGATGTCGCTGTGCTCACGGCGAAACAAACACATTTCAAATTCGTTACAATACGAAGGTAGGTTCACTTCAAATATTTACCGAGAATAGCAGGATTTACATCGAGAGGGGAAGAAGGAGGGCCAGGTGATTGTGGACTGTTTGCTTATCGTTCAGGGTTCACTGCCTTTTGTCTGATTTGGACGAAGTATGGGGAGGACGGGGGAGGGAAAAATCGAGTTTCTAATGTACGGGGGCTCGGAAATCGTAAGATATTCGTAATTCCGGGGTATAATTTTGGACCGATTTGGGGGTTTGTTTTTGCTGCTTCGTCGAACTCTCGAGTGGATATTTATGAATGTTTTATTGGATATTGGAAATATCTAGTTCATTTGGATTCAGTAGGTATAAGTATAGGATGAGTGCGATGTAGGGACACAGTAAAAATATTAGGTGATATCGGACTAAAGATGACCAAGATTTTATAAACCGAATAAAAAGCATACCTATCTACATTAACGCATTGTTGTATGTATATCAATGCCAACAAATTAAATAGTAAGTATATTTCGTCTTTTTAAAATAACTTTCAAAATGGCCCGTTCTTTTAAAAAGCTTTTGCCAAAGAGTTAGGTACTTGGCATTTGAAAATCAAAAAGTAAAATCGTTACAATAAACACAGACCTTCACCAAAATCAATCCACACATTAGAATTCTACACTGATTCTAAATCCGCATTTAAAAGCACATGCAGTAAACTAAAATTAAATAGTCTTAAAAAAAATATTATATATATTATTTCTGTTATAGACTTCTTAGTTCCGTACCCTATTGTCTAGATTCCTATTTTTCTCTGGATTAAATTCGTTATGGTCCCGGCCCAAACAACTACTTTCCGCGTTGGACGTGACGTAACGTTACGTACTTCGTTACGTTTCATCATCATCATCATCATCATTTCAGCCGAAAGACCTACACTGCTGGACATAGGCCTAATCCAAGTGCCGCCATAATGAACGGTCCTGTGCGTCTTGCATCCATCCGACTCCCGCAACCGTTACCAGGTCATCGGTCCACCTTGTAGGAGGTCTTCCAACGCTACGTCTTCCGGTACGTGGTCGCCAATCCAGAACCTTTCGGCCCCAACGGCCATCCTTTCTGCGAGCAATGTGCCCATTACGTTACGATTAATTATGATTTTATTCTGTTGCTCTCCAGTTTCTCCATGAAGTGGTATAGGTATCATTCTTTGATATGAAAGCGTTGTTAACGTTGTTATTTATTAATTAAATAAATAAAAAATAAGATGAAAACTTCAATGACAACCAATACACACATTACACACATCACACACATACATACAAACTTTAGGTATTTTATAATCAGTGTGATGTGACGTTATTTAGATCGGTCCGTGCTTGTCAATCAATCAAGCGTCAATGGCTAAACAGATTTATCTAAATGAAACTTGACAAGCATGTGACTGACCCAAACTAAGATAAAAGATACTTTTAGTTTCCCGAGGGACAAGTTCCTACCTACTTGCGAGCGAAGCCGATGGTATAAGCAATTTTTAACCGACTTCAAAAAAAGGAGGAGGTTGTCAATTCGGTTGTACTTATTTTCTTTTTGTAATTTTTTTTTTATGTTTGTTAACTCAGAACTCCGTCGTTTATGGACCGATTTGCAAAATTAAGGTCCCTTGAAGCTGTGAAAAAAATCAAACTTCAGAGGTAACGAAAAAAAGATACGGTTAAGTTGAAAAAAAAAAACACCCCTCGACCTAGAATCCTGAAATTTGGCATGAAGCAAGGTCTCATAGCACAAGAATAGGAAAAAAAAAAATTCGTAGTTACGTCACAAAAAAAACTTTTTTTGCAATTCGAAAAATCATCGTAACTCAATTCGGGAATTGAACTGTTTCCATAGGTAATTTTGTACGGAACCCTCAGTGCGCGAGTACAACTCGCACTGGCTTGGTTTTTTTACTCGGCCTAATCTACCTACTTTCCCACTACTAGGTTCCAAATTCAAAGAAAAAAATATCCCGTATTTTTTCCTTGAGCCACCTCTTCTTCTCTCTTGCCTAGTGGTCAATGTGCATGCGGATGATGTGACCGACCTTAGTCCCAATTTAGATTAGGTAGCCGGCTTTTTTTATGTGAAATATCATATAATAACTTTTTCGCCGCTAAGTGTTACTAATAACATATAATAACTTTTTTGGCCTCTCACTTAGAGGGAGTGTCAGACTGTTATTGACTAAAGCCCACCGTTTGCGTTCCAGGGCCACGGTTACTCTTTCGATCATTTCCGTAGCTCAAGCTTGCACACCCTACAAACGATTTTGGAACTGTTCTTATAAGACCGATTCGCCATTAGATTGTTCATTGACGGGACGATTAATTTATTCGCCATTAGACTGTTCATAGACGGGACGATTAATTTATTCCCGTTTCTCCAGCAGAGCAGGGGCTTACCATGATGTGGTAAAACATCAGTCGTGCGACCTAGAAAGAGGGATGGAGCACCCTATATAGAACATCCCTTTAACAGTTCAGTTTTGTCCTAAAATGGATCGCGTTAAGAGTTCATGGTTGAACTGCTGAGCTTTCCTTGTAACTGACTTAGATGAAAGTTTCTATCAGCAAAATTTTCGTAAGACTTTGCTGGTGAAACGGAAATAAATGAATCGTCTTGTCTATAATCAGTCCAATGCACAATGGTGAATCGGTTTAGTTGAACGGTTGCGAAATCCCTACAAACACCAAATACAACCAAGTTCAAACAGCTCCAATGCACCCTATTTCCCGACACTATTATTAAAGCGATCAGAACATCGGAGAATAACTAGTTACTACAACAGTTGTATAACTAGTTACTATACCGGTTATAGCTGCTACATCTATAGCTACACTTCGAACATTGGACTATGCAAATGCAGTGTCCGCCCCGACTACTAATGATCTACTACATAACTATAACTAAGTAGTATCAGGATGAAATTGAATGCTGAAGTCCGAAGTTATAATTGGCTAAATCAAAAGGATTTTTACAGCGAGGGTAAAAAGAGAAATGGCAATAATCTTCACACATTGTATAGCTTTATTATTTTATTGTTTAGAGAGCAGTGGTGGGCGAGTGGTAATGGCCCCGACTTACGAGTCGTGGGTTCAAACCCAGCCAGGCGCATTACTTTGTGTAATTTATTTCATCACCACTGCTCTCAAAACGGTGAAGGAAAACATCGTGAGGAAACCGGCATGTCCTAGAACCAAAAATTCGAAGACATGTGATATTCACCAATCCGCACTGGGCCCGCGTGGTGGATTAAGGCCCATTCCCCCTCTCCTAGAGAGGAGGCCTGAGTCCCAACAGTGGGAACATTAAAAGGCCGACTATGCTATGCTATGCTATTGTATAGCTTTTGTCGAGTTTTAAGCTGAAAGAAGTACTTCCATTTTTAGTGCTGTATTACGTACAGTTTGTGATTAGAGGTTAAACTATCTTCTATATGTTTCGTTACGCCCCGGGTGAGAAACGTCAAAAACTTCTTCCACTTTAGTTAGAGCGAGAGAGAGTGTCAGACTTTTACTGACTGAAACTCACCTGTATTCTTTTAGTTGCTCATTGCATTCTGGGGTCGCGGTAACGCTCTCAAAGAATCCAGCAGCCCTATTTCTAAAGTAAGCTGATTGATAGACTCTAGGTCTAAGTTTGATCTAGCATTGACCTCGTCATATCATAAAAACCGATAATAGCATACAAAAATGGGTCACCAAGATACAAGCTTTGCCTAGTTTGGGGCCCATTGCTTACCTATTAACGTCATTCTTAGTGTCATTTCTAAAGATTCTTATGTAATTGTATAAAAACGTATGTTTCAATGAATAAGTGAAATGAAATAAAAAATGATGATGGATCTCATTAAAAAACAATAACTAACTATTAAAAACTCTGGTTTCCAATCATTTAGCTTTTTCTAATTGCTTCTAGCATTTCACTTATAGACTACCAACCCACACAGGACCCCCGTGGTGGATTACAACCCATTCCCTTGCCTAAATGATATTACCACTCACTGCAGTGAGAACTATATTAGACTAATCATATAAAGAAAGAAAGAAAGAAAAAACGTTTATTTGTGACTATAAATGCTTCTGTTCATGCTTGAACTGGCTGTACGTTAGTTTAAAGATTTCGAAAGGTCACACATCCACATACAGGCATGAGTACATACATCACACCACACACCATGCAGCCACAGTAAGTACCCACACCCTTACTCTTTGCGGATTGAAGACGTGATACACGCGTTTACCTCTATTAAATTAAAGCAAATCCTCACCAGATCTACAATAACCTAACCTTAAATCAATGTTCAACAATCTCTAGCATTAGGTAATTGAGGACCGCAGGTGAATTACGTAAAAAGTAGTGTTCAAAATTGCGCAACTGTGGCGCAATCGTAGCACGAGTAATATAGATCTAGTTTGTGTGTTTTTTTTATTTTTGTTAGTTTATCATGCTTGTACGGCTGAACAGATTTTGATGAAAATAAAATAGCGCACTAGGACGCTTTTTATCTACAGAGTATGTTTGCTTGGGATATTTTTATACTATAATATACGTGGATGAAGCTGTTGTCATCGTGGAGGCAAGTACAAGAAGATACTGCACTTCAATTCTAACTTTATGACGGCTCTAAAGTCAGGCATGTGACATCGGAAGCAGCACGGTGAGTATCGCCAGCTAGTAATATTATAAATGTGAATATTTTTACACAGATATATTTATCTGTTTGTTACTCCTATACGCTCAAAAGACAAAACGGTTATGGATGAAATTTGGCTCTAGTATAGTTTGTATCCTGGATCAAGACATAGGCTATGATTTATATTGGTAGGAAATACTAAGTACACGAGCGGGCTCTCGGGCTAGTTAAGATTTTCATCAAAACTTGTATAGAGGTCAGCACTATCAACAAATTGCTGTGATGTCGCTGATATATAATACGAATGTGTGATTAAAGAACAATAGTTGCGCATTAAGCTTTCTCGCCAGGTACGTAATAAGGAGCTCGGGTAGCGACTGTAATGTCCGCGCTCCTCCCGCTCCCCCCCGGGGCCCAGGATTCAGAGGTTCATGTACCGGCCGGGTAAGACAACGCGTAATCGAGGGTCAAACTTATGTTTGGTGGTTGATTTCGAAGGGATTATGCCTTTTGGATTTCGAAGACGATTTGAACTATTTTTTTCTAGGTGTGAAATTATCATTCTAGGGTAAACCAGCCATACGTGTATCGTGCTCCACTTGAAAAAAAACTGGGCAAGTGCGAGTCGGACTCGCTTACTGAGGGTTCCGTACAAACTTGAAAGGTAAATTGCGGTTTACGATTTATGACGAAAAAAAACTACTTACTAGATCTCGTTCAAACCAATTCTCGGTGGAAGTTTGCATCAAATATTTTTTTTAGTTTTATCATTGTCCTATTTTAGAAGTTACAGGGGGGGGGGACATTTTACCACTTTGGAAGTGTCTCTCGCACAAACTATTCAGTTTAGAAAAAAATGATATTAGAAACCTCATTATCATTTTTGAAGACCTATCCATAGATACCTGACACGTATGGGTTTGATGAAAAATAAAATTTGAGTTTCAATTCTAAGTATGAGGAACCCCAAAATTTATTGTTTTTTTTTCTACTTTTGTGTGAACGATACGCAGCGTAACAGCCAATGGCTCAACCACTAGGCCAATGTCTCAACCACTAGGCCAATCTTACCGTGCCATTTTTAAAACGGGAGTAATTAAGTTCCTTTGAAAAAATAACTCTGCTTTTACGTGGTCGAAGCCAGTGGTAGAAGTAGTTTATTATACACCGTGTCTTTGACATCGAAAAATTCCACCAATGGGGAGTCCAGAATCATGTACAGGATCCGTGGTATTCGTTTGTGCATCGATGTCAAAGACATCCTGTATACTTTATTGTACCTACACATCATAATAATAAAATAAAAAAGTTTATGTAACTAGTTTACAATAGGCAGAGTTATTGCAAAGTACCTAACACAATGTATGTATTATATTTTATTTGTTATGTGATCTACACTAATATTATAAAGAGGTATAGTTTGTAGGACTTAATCTCCGGAAGTGCTGGTCCGAATGCAAAATTTTTTTCTACGATAGAAAGCTGGTTTATTTATGAGTGACATAGGCTATATTTTATGTACGTGGGTGAAACCTCGGGCAAAAGCTAGTGTCTGCCTAATTTTTTTCAAAAATAAATAAATATTTTTATTTAAATTGTAAAATCGTTATTCTAATCAACCCCGATGACATTTTTAGTACAAAAAATAATTAATTACTTTTTAATTAAAAATGTCATCGGTTAGAGTGACGATTTTATCAATCCCTATGATATTTTTGTAAAAAAAAAATTGCATTTTTGTCACTTAAAATGTTAGCTAATACTATATAAAATCTTTATGATTTTATATAGTATAAAATAAAAAAGAATAGTTTTTTTTTAATCAGAAAAAGCCGACGAAAACTTCCACCACTGGAGGGTCGCGCCTCAGGGAGAGGTCAGCAAATCGTAGGGACACTATCTCCCGCTCCACCCAAGTGCGGGATTTGTCATTAGATGATTTTCCCAGGTAAAAAAAAAACAATGGAGGGTCCAGATGCTCCAGAATCATGTTCTGGATCCATGGTATTCGTTTGTGCGTCGATGTCTGACACACCTGGTATACATTATACCTATGTGTAACAAATAAACATTTACAAAATTCAAATTCAAATATTTACACACAATAAACAAAAACAAACATCCATAAACACCAACAATCCACAACAAACAAAAAAAGAAAACAAAAAACATTGATAAACATCCATACAATATCCATTCTATATTTATTTTGACTTCGACTTTGTACCTAGATAAGGCTGCGGGATTGTTGGGAAACCCTTTGCGTTCTAGATCCGCGATGATTCTTTCGAACCATCCTGCAACAAGAACCAAACTCCCCCTAAACGCACCCAAAACAGCAAACATTACATGCCGCAAAAAAAGAAGATTAATTCTCACCTTTTTAATATATCATCGCATTTAAATGGAAAATCATTCAGACAGACAGACACACAATAAGTACGAATAAGTAAGCAACTCGATTGGTTTCCAATTCCGAGGCCATGCATATGTAAATAGACGAGTTAAGGGGAGGAGATGACGTGTTTTATTCGTTTTAGATTTTTTTTTTTATGTGAGTGGTGTTAAGGATAATGCTAGAGTTGCGAGTGGTGCGATCGGCGGCAACGATCTGGTACAGGCCATGGTCTGAAGCGAAGACGAGTGGCTGGCGGTCGCCTCCTTCTGCGAAGCAGTAATGCAAAGGAGGAGGCAGCACGTGCAAGCGAGAGGGAGCGGCCCTCACGCCCCAGCCACCAGGATCCTGATCCCGATTTCCAGCCACCGTAGGCGCGGGCTTACGAACGGCGAGCAATGGGTAGCTCGCCGTCCAGCCATCCGGTAAACGTCCGGACCGAGCCCAAGTCGTCGACGGCGAGTATTATTCCTCAAGAAGATTTCAGCTAACTGTAGAGGCCCCGAAGGGTCGAAGCCTACTAGGGCCACGGACAGTGTGAAAGTGAGACCCATGGCCCTGGGACGAAGGCAAAGAAGGAACAGGATATGATTTTTAGTCAGTAAAAGTCTGACACAAAAGAGTGGGGGATGTCATTGGATGATTTATCCACCAAAACAAAAAGAGTAGCTAGTGGTCATGTTGTCGCTAGATGACGCTGACGTTAAGCCATGAAGGTAAGTGGAACGTCCTATTTCCGTAGAAACCGTTTTTTTTACTTTTTTTTTTGGAACCTTGTCTTAGTGATGCTCCCATACATGGCATGGCATAATCAGCCGTACATTATTCCCACTGTTGAGTCTCAGGGTTTCTTTTTAAAAAAACTGGGCAAGTGCGAGTCGTTCTCGTCGTTCATCGCTGGCCGTTTTGCGCGGATGTGTTGCATAACTCACTCTTTTCTATAGATTTGTTATAATATTGTATATATATATTTAAGTTATTTACCATGTTTCTCGTAAATAAAATCTTTCTCTTTCTTTTCTTTGCTCGCACACTGAGAGTTCCATACAAACTTACCTATGTAAAGTTTAACTCCCGAATGAAGTCTCGAAGATTTTTCGAATCGCAAAATAAGTTTTTTTTTTGTGACATTACAACAAATTTACTGTTTTCAGATTTACTCTTATACCTTGCTTTATGCAAAATTTCAGGATTCTGGGTCAATGGGAAGTACAATATGAATTTTGATTTCCTCGAGAGTATCGAAATATAAGTTTTTTGAGACATATAAGGGCGTATCTTTTTTCTTTGTTAACTTAGAAAATTGATTATCTCACAGCTTCAAGAAACTGAGAGACAAACTTGAGTATAAGGTTTTAATTTCAACTCAATACCACCACACGTTCCCGAGATAAAGGGTCTTGACAGATAGACAGACGGACGGACAACAAAGTGATCCTATAAGAGTTCCAATCTTTTCCTTTTGAGATAAGGAACCCTAAAAAATACAATAAGCTTGAGTTCTCAGCTCAGGGGTCTTACCATGACGTGTTAAAATGTCAGTCATGCAAGGAGAACCACGGGTAGTGTGAAAGCGAAACCCGGGGCCCTGGGACGAAGGCAACGAAGGAACAGGAGTGGGTTTTTAGTCAGTAAAAGTCTGACACTATCTCCCGCTCCGCCCAAGAGCGGGTTTTGTCATAAGATGATTTTCCCACCCAATAAAAAAAAAATCATGCAAGAAGAAAGAGGGATGGAGCTATACACCAAATATAACATTTCAGTTTAGGTCGTTAAATGGATCGCGTTAAGAACATATGGTAGTGCTTCAGAAGCGTAAATAAAATAATAATTATTCTTTGGTGAAACTTATAAGCTAGGAAATAATAATTATTCTTTGAGGAAACTCATAAGCTACGAAATAATAATTATTCTTTGAGGAAACTCATAAGCTACGAAATAATAATTATTCTTTGAGGAAACTCATAAGCTACGAAATAATAATTATTCTTTGAGGAAACTCATAAGCTACGAAATAATAATTATTCTTTGAGGAAACTCATAAGCTACGAAATAATAATTATTCTTTGAGGAAACTCATAAGCTACGAAATAATAATTATTCTTTGAGGAAACTCATAAGCTACGAAATAATAATTATTCTTTGATGAAACTCAGAAGCTACGAAATAATAATTATTCTTTGATGAAACTCATAAGCTACGAAATAAATATTATTCTTTGATGAAAATTATAAGCTTTTTTCTCTTTTCAAAATTAAAGCGCTACATCGTTCTGGGCGATGTAGCTTTAATGATAGCTACAACGTAGCCACGGAAAATTTCTGAAAAGGAAACCCGTAGTCCTAGAATGCAGAGTGCGACTGAAGGACACAAGTGTGGTTTCAGTCAGTAAAAGCCTGACACGCCCACCCACTCAACCCTAGAGCGGTAGAAGTCAAAGGAAAGGTGTGAAATTGAATACCGTTGCTTTCAATTTCAAATTTCCTTTCCTTATAACTTTGTTTTGTATAGTTTTAGCAATTATCACGCCAAAAAGGGAACCCATCGGTTACTACAAGCCACATTAAGATGCTAATACTGATAAACTTCACCAAGAAAACTACTCTTTAGAATATCCCAATTTAATATACGAAGGGTCTCCCCTTAACAAGAGCAAATCAAGCGAAATGAAAAGGGAAACGAGTACGAAACGACTACTTATAGCAAATTAATAGTTTTTACTGACATTTGTGGATATCTATGGGTATTGGACGATGTTTTTAACTTCAAGAATGAAGTTTTTGAAGAAAACTTACAGCTTCTGTCGCAAAGAAGTTATTGAAGCGAGAACTTTTCTTGAAAGATACATACAAAAATTGTAATCAGATGGTCGGTGGGGATGAAAGGTTCTGGTGTGGCGGAGTGTAGTTCACGTACCGGAAGACAGCGTTGGAAGGCCTTCTACAAGGTGGACCAATGACTTGGTAAGGTTCGCGGGAATCCGATGGATTCGAAATGCACAGGGCCGGTCATTTTGCCGACACTAGGGGAAGGCCTATGTCCAATAGTGGACGTCTTCCGGCTGGAATGATGATGATAATGAAGGAATAAGCATATCATACTCACACTAATATAATATTAATAAGAAACGTCCCTTACGCTCAAACGGTGGAGCAGATTTGGATGTTTGCTACTGAGGTGGACTATGTCTTTGAATAGTATTTAGAGGGTATGCGGTGTAAAGTCTTACATACCTCCATTGAAAAGGGATGATCCTCCTACCAGGGGTGTTGTATCTGATCCGGGAATTTACCTATTAGTTGATTTCGACCTGTTGCATATTTTCTAATCGCGCGGAGACTTTTAAAATCAAGCCCAGGTCGATGACGGTACGTAGTATTCCAGGCGCCTTGAAGAGATGTCAGCTAAACCATAGGAGCCCAGCAAGGCTGATGCCCACTGGAGCCATGAGGATGTTTTGAAATGGTAACACGTGGTCCTAGAACGCTAAGGGCAACTGAAGGGCATAGAGTTTTAGTCAGTAAAAGTCTGACACGCCCTCTTGTTCCACCCTAGCGCAGGCGAAATCATTGGATGGTTTCCCACCTAACAAAAAAAAAAAATGTTTTCCTTCAACGGTTTGAAAGCAGTACCTAATAAAAAAAGCTGGGCAAGTGCGAGTCGGACTCGCGCACTGAGGGTTCCGTATAAACTACAATTCCCGAATAAAGTTTCGAATATTTTTCCGAATTGCAAAAAAAGTTTTTTTTTGTGACGTAGGTAACAACAAATTTACTGTTTTCAGATTTATTCCTATACCTGTGCTATATGACCTTGCTTTTAAGCCAAATTTCAGGATTCTAGGTCAACGGGAAGTACCCTATGAATTTTGATTTCCTTGAAAATGTAGAAATATACGTTTTTTGCGACATAAACGGCCGTATCTTTTTTTTTAGTTGATTCAGAAATTTGATTTTTTCACAGCTTCATGGGACCGCAGACATGATCATGATATCCACACGATCCCGAGATAAAAGTTCTTGACAGACAGACAGACAGACGGACAACAAAATGATCCTATAATGGTTCTATTTTTCCTTTTTAGGTACAGAACCTTAAAAAGAGCCATTACTGATTTTAATATTAGCTTCTATTTATTGTCTTTGTACTTACTATTATTTGACTCCTTTAATAGCGAACAAAACAAACATTAATTCAACATCACACTATTATGTATTCTCACAAAGTGCGTATCAAACATTTTTGGGTAGTACCTCTAAAAACAAACCTGATATTCAATTAAAATAGGATTCTGTTAACCCTGTAAGGAGGGAGAGAAATTAATTAAATTACTGGAACCCAAACAGATGGTTAATAAAATTGATTCTGGGTACTTTGATGTATATGAGACTGGATAAGGTAAAATGTTATACAAATTTTCATTCTGCGCACTAAAAACCAGCATATTGTGTGTTTGATATTACTGAACGAATTTGGATGAGGTTTGACACGGCTAGACCATGTCTTGGATTAGCACAAGATACTTTTTATCCCGGAAGTATGTTTGTATTCTTGCGATTACATTTTCATGCATTTTTTTTTAATTATTGGAAGAAAGAACGAAAAAAAGAAAGGAAGAAAACCTATTTAATTAGCACACAGACACACAATGAAGAACTAAGTATGTAGACTTTGTGTGTCTTTCACCTGCGTCAAATAGTTCTGGAGTCCCTACCGCGAGCTCTTAATGCGATCCATTTTACGACAGCCTAAATTGAACTGTTAAAGTGATGGAGCTGTATAGGGTGTATGACTCCATCTTTCTTTCTTACTCGTACGCCTGATATTTGATCACGTCATGGTAGGGTTCCAGCTTCAGCATAATATCAGACAACTACAGCTTGACGCTTTTCTTTTTCTTTTTTTCGGTGGGAAAATCATCTTATGACATTCCCCGCTTTTGAGTGGAGCGGGAGATAGTGTCAGATTTTTACTGACTAAAAACCCACTACTGTTCCTTCGTTGCATTTCGAGAACCGAGTCTTCCTTTCAGAATCAGACCCTTGGCCCCAGTAGGCTTCGACCCTATGGGGCCCCTAAAGTTGCTGACATCTCCTTGAGGCGCGCGTGGAACAGTACGCGCCGTCGACGAATTGGGCCCGGTCCGGACGGTTACCGGACGATCGGGCGGCGAGCTACCCATTGTTTGCCATCCGCAAGAACGCGCCTACGGTGGCCGGAAATCGGGATCCGAATCCTGGCGGTACAGCTTGACGCTGGATTTCAACTTTACCATACTTTGAATGTACGGATATTAATCAGTCTATAGTTAATACTAAACACACACACACACACACACTAATGTGCGCTCGCGATTAACAACAGCATTCGGTTATCACATCTAGTATATTATGAACTTCTATATCTTCGATCAAACTGAGTTAACATTGAGCAGGCCTGGGTCAATAATTTGTTGGGGTCCTAGATAACGGCCATGAGGATTTTTATAGCCAATTTCACAGTTTGAAAACCTTTGTTTGAGGTGATAACGGACATTTTCTAATTAATTTTTAATCTCGTTTCTTTTATGGTACAACCGGTAACGGAAATGGATTATTTTTTGTTTGTTATATAAAAAGGTCACTATTACAATCCTATAGATGCAACCTGTTCTAGCATGGCTGCTGAATTATTCGTGGTTCTGGAACGCAAAGGGCAACTGCGAAAACATGGGTTTTTCCTTGTCATTTTTTCAATCGTCCAATGACTTCTCCTGCTCTAGGGAGAAGCAGGAGAGCGTGTCAGACTTTCACTGACTAAAACTCACTCCTATATTCCTTCTTTACCTTCGTTTCAGGGCCCCGGGGTTAGCTTTCGGACTACCCGTGGCTCCAGTAAGTTTTGGCCCTGCTGGGCTCGTACGGTTTTTCTGACATCACTATAAGGCGCGCGTGGAACACTACGCGCAGTCGGCGACTCGGGCCCGGTCCAGATGGTTACCGGACGGCCGGACGGTGAGCTACCTATTTCTCGTCGTCCGCTAGCCCATGTCTACAGTGGCTGGAAATCGGGGTTGGGGTCCCATAGCATTACTGCTTCGCAGAAGGAAGCGACCGGTAGCAGTGACCTCTCGCACCGGGCACTGGTCCGGAACGAGATGGATTGGCAGGTGCTCTGCCCAAGCGGGGCACACTTCTTCCGTATGCTCCACCGTGTCCTCCGGGCGATCCACACGACGGTGACACCTGGGTGTTTCTTCCGTACGAATCAGGTGTAGGAACCTCCTTAACTTACCATGTCTGGTGAGAACCTGCGTCATGCGGAAGGTGAAGACGTCGTGACGTCTCTCCAGGCTTGGCATAAGGGCATGCAACTCGATATACATTTTCTCTGTTTTTCATACAGCCACTCTTAAGCGATTATGACGTTATTACACATTTTTCATTAGATATTTTGGAAACACAGTATCTTGTGGATATCATCTAGGCTTCTATTGAAATCAATTTATAAATTTATGTAAAACGAATAAAGTACAGACCTCTGAAAACCTGCTATTTTGCATGAACTTTGAGACTTAATAATTTACTCCAAAATTAAAAAGTCAAAAAAGTATAACAATAGAAAAAGCCTTGCAAATTTAATCAAGATTCTGAATGACGACAACTTAAAAAAAAATCTTTTAAGGGTTTAAAAATAACACATTAATATTCGAGTAAATCTCGGAATTACCGAATACTAACAGAGTTTTCAGGCGTTATCTTTCTTTTTTCGCGTTGTCTTTTCGTCAAACATCGCATTGGATTGCATTAGATGAAGTAACAAGCTTTTAAATCATGCTCGATGTTGACGATAGGCGAGTGAAAAAGGACCCTCTTAAGGAACGCATTTTGGAAAACCCTCTCGTGGTGCTTGCTAAAGTCATAAAAAGAAACCTCGTGCACAATTTCACGCACCTAATCAGTCAGTCAGTTTCTCCTTTTATATATCTGTTATATATATTGGAACGACGACCTTTTCAGCTGGTCATCCAATCTTAGCGTGTGACCAGATCAAAAGGTTTTCATCCCATCATTAATGAAGTTAAGTAAAGGTATCCCGTAACTCTAAAATCACTTTTATTTAATTAAAAATTGAGACAACATTACACATCGGGCCAAAATTAATTGGTCACCAAAATTTTACATGAAGTGACTCTATAACCCATTACCTGAGAAACAGATATATCTCTTACAAGACTGGTGGCAGATTTCCTGGCTTCTAACTAATTCAACAACTGTCAATGATCTGCAAATGACAGCCGAGACCAACTGACCTAGATTCTTTCGTGAGCATTTCGACGTGCTTTTCTAGACACAAAGTAATCTAGGACGGTAATTAATCATGGATAGGTCACAAATCCATGGAGTGACTTCGAATTTTGACCCTTGCGGGTTTGCGGCAGTTATAAAATTATTTTAGCTATGAACTCCTGTTCTCCATAAACAAAATTAAAACCATAATCTTTGCATGACTGGCCTATTGCAGCTGTAATATGTATGTATTTAAAAATATATAAGTAAATAATAATCGTTTAAATAATAATCGTTTATTTTTTCTCACCACAAAAATAAATAAAAATAAAAACAAAAATGTTTACAATTTATAGAAGCTTAATTAAGAAGTACACGATACAAAGTAATTTTTATTTTTATTGTACTGCAGTATATAATGTGTTGGCTGTGATATGCCTCAAACTGTTTAGACCCTATCCTCTGAACTAGGTGGTAACCTGTATCTCAGGGGATAGTGTTCAGCCATTAATTTGTATGATATTTACCGAGTGCCACTACATATAGATGAGTCGGTATTGCGAGTGAGAGTGGTGTGTAATTGCAAAAATGTGGGAGAAAGAATGTAGGAACGTATGTATATGTAGTGTATGGAGAGTGTGTGAGTGGGTATGATATTGGGGTTATGTAATAAAGGTAATGAGATTTTCTTTTTCTAAATAATCTAATTGTAATAATCAGCTCTTAACCGTAAGTTTTACATCATGTGTACTTAATTTAATTATATTTGTTTTTTTGTCAACTTTCCTGTAAAGGTAAGAGCATAGGACAAAGTATTGTCTTTTAGCAAAAGCTGTATTGTGGGGAACACTGGGACAGGCTGGTGAGATTCCACGCCTTCCAGCATCGGGCAGGGCAACGGTGCGATGCTTTCTTAGAATAGATTGGAGCACAAAGAGCTTACGAACGGTAAGCACTTTACAGTCTTTGTACAGTTGTTCAGTAGGGTATCGAAATGGTTTTTTTATGATTACCTCGAGAACAGCTCTTTGGGCTCTCTCCAGGGTAAGGAACATCGTCTTAGCTGCCCCACCCCATACCGGAATACAATAACTAATCACAGACTGACTCAGCACTTTGAATATTTTTATAACAAGCTCTTGTGGTACTGATTCTCTAAGAGTTTTAAATAGGTATATCATAGTTCGCAACCTAGCATTGACTTTACTTAGTTGTTTATCCCATCTTAATTGTTCATCAATTTGCACTTCTAGGTACCTAACAACACTGGCTGGCGTAAGAGTTTGACATTGACAGGTTTGTGTAGTATCCCAACATGTGTGTGCAATTATGTTAAACTCATCCGATGGTTTGTTATTGATCTTTATCGTGAAGGTTACGTAATTAGTTTTTTTGATATTTAGTGTCAAAAGGTTAGAGTTTAGCCACTTTAATATTTTTCTAAGGCAGTCTTCGGTTTTAGCTTTTACGAAATCCCAGCTTGGTCCGTGCACCACAATGGCAGTGTCATCTGCGTACGTAAACATGGTCGCGTTTGGAAGTGACATTTTACAAAGGTCATTTATATATATTTTGAACAGTGTAGGACCTAGTACGCTTCCTTGTGGCACACCGAAAGTGACATATTGTTCATCACTAAGTAGAGAATTAACTATTACCTGTAAGTATGTTTATCATTTGTCTAGTACTCATAGCACAAGCTCTGTTTAGTTTGAGACTAAATGGGGTTGTGTGAAAGTTGTGAAATATTATTATTATTATATTAACTTTATATTCCAACTTTTATTTCAGGCAACATTACACTTTGGGCCAAAATTAATTGGTCACTAGTTAAAAATGCATAGAAACACAAATCGTTCGTGATTGACTGTGGAATCGTTAAAAGTTTGTTCGCCAACAGGAATTTTGATGGTCGATTTCATATTCAGATTTCAGACACGGAAATCGTTTAGTAGTAATTATTGCGAAGTTTTTAAAAACCCCGCTTTAATTGAATACCTTTTGTTTGAGTAATAACCTAGCCTGTAAAATGAAGATAATTTTATTATTACTTTATTATTGAGTTTTTGAAGTACACATACCTCCGTCAAAAAAAGACTCCTTCAAACAAATCAGATATTTTGTCTGATTTTGATTTTTTCTGATTGATTGATCTAAGAGGATGTAGTTGGCATCCTCAGTGGGTGTAAATGTCGTGATCAGATCTTAGAAAGTGATCACTTCATGATATGGCCAAGTAAGACTGGCCAGATCGTTTTAAACGTTAAAGCTTGATGATATTTCAATCCTCGTTTGGCCTACTTTCTTTAGACCTTTTAATATCATAGAAATCCTACATCAATAATATAGCCAAACGAGGATTGACATATCATCAAATATTAACATTTAAACGACCTGGCCAGTTTTAGTTGGCGATATCATGAAGTGATCAATTCTAAGATCAGGCCACGACATAAATATCAATTCACAGCCAAGACTATAAGGACTAGGAACATGAAAATTTGCACAAGGCTTCCTTTTATTACTTAGGCGAGCACTAAGAGAGGATTTTTGAAAATTCACCCACTGAAGAGTTTTTTTTATAGTAGGGAAAATCATTTAATGACAAATCTCGCTCTTGGGCGGAGCGCGAGATAGTGTCAGACTTTCACTGACTAAAAACCCACTCCTGTTCCTTCATTGCCTTCGACCCAGGTTTCCGGGTTTCGTTTTCACACTACCCATGGCCCCAGTAGGCTTTGACCCTGCTGGGCCCCTACAATTTGCTGACATCTCCCTGAGGCGCGCGTGGAATAATACGCGCGGTCGACGACTTGGGCTTTGTTACCGGACGGTCGGACGGCGGGCTATCCATTGCTCGCCGTCCGCAAGCCCGCGCCGACGGTGGCCGGAAATCAGGATCGGAATCCCGGTGGCGGTTGGAGCGTAAGGGTCGTTGCCTAACGCGATCGGCCGCCTCCTTTGCTAGCATTACTGCTTCGCAGAAGGAGGCGACCGCCTGCCACTCCTCCTCGCTCTGGAGCATGGCCTGTACCAAGGCCCGGCGCGAGAGATCGCCGCCGCAGATCACTCCCACGAGGACACGGCGTTTGCTCTGCCCAAGCGGGGCACACCTCCACCGTGTGCTCCACCATGTCCTCCAGGCGGTCCACACAGTGGTGATACCCGGGCGTCGCTTCCGCACGAATCCGGTGCAGGAACTTCCCGAACTTACCGTGTTTGGTGAGAAACCCCCTGAAGGGATGAAACGAAGGTCCAAAGTTTGAATGGCTGAATCCACGTTCATGCGGACGAAGCCGCTGGCAGAAGCTAAGGTTCTAGATAAAGGTTTCAATACAATTTCGCGGTCATGAACCCTCTACATTTATTGACATTCTTAATGTCAATAACGGAAATAAAGACAAAGCTGTCTTGAATCGACATTTATCGTGATCCTTTACATTTTCTATTAATGAAAAACAGTTCATTGTTTATTTGTCGGGTACCTACGCAGATATATTAGGGAAAGGTCAATGTACTTTATACGTCGGCAGCTCAACTTTGGTAAAAAAAAACGACCCAAGTGCGAGTAGGACTGGCGCACGACAGGTTCTGTTCCGTCCGTAGCAAAAAACGGCAAAAAAATCACGTTTGTTGTATGAGAGCCCCCTTTAAATATTTATTTTATTCTGTTTTTAGTATTTGTTGTTATAGTGGCAACAAAAATACATCATCTGTGAAAATTTCAATTGTCTAGTTATTACTGTTTATGAGACAGACGGATAGACAGACAGACAGACGGACGGACAGCGGAATCTTAGTAATAGGGTTCCGTACCCTTTGGGAACGGAACACTAAAAAGATTCAATGCATTGTGCTGATCATTAAGTTAAGTAGTTATTGTAAATTTAGGTTAGGTTAATTGACAGATAAAAGTGCCTAAAGAGTAAAGATAAAAAATGCACTTTATTCCAAATTTAACTGACGCCTACAAATAAAATGACGGAATCAATTAAAGGCAACTTTAGAAAATACTTTTACAAATAAACCATAACTTTCTTTACAATAATAGTAAGATACTTCGTTCTAAGCTAACATTAAAACGGCCAAAATAACATTCAGCGACTACGCCAAGATAGTACATAAATCGGGATCCCGTCTGTTTGATCACTGACTTAGTTTGGGGTTGCCAGCTCGCTTACTGCTAGGAGCTACCAGTTTAAATGTAAAATAGTAGGTATGTTTGTCTATCATGCTGAGCGTGAAGTATCAAATATGGTTGCTCATGTAATATTAATAGTTTTGGTTTGGATTTGTTGTTTTATGCAAGTATTTGGTACGTTTCGTAAGATCATTTGTAAAAATATAGTCATCATCATTTCAGCTGAAAGACATCCACTGTTGGACATAGGCCTCCCCCAAAGTGGGCTTTAGTCAGTAAAAATCTGACACGCCCTCTCGTAGAGTGGGAGAAGTCATTGAATGATTCACACTTCTAAAAAACTAGGCAAGTGCTAGTCGGTTCAATTTCCGAATTGAGTTACGAAGTTTTTTCCAAATAGTCGAAAAGTTTTTTTTTGTGATGCAACTACAAATTTACAGTTTTCAGTTTTTTTCCTACACTTGTGCTATGAAACCTTGCTTCATGCCAAATTTCAAGATTCTAGGTCAACCGGAAGTACAATATGAATTTTGATTCTCTAGAGAGTGTCGAAATACACATTTTTTGCGACTTAAACGGCCATATATTTTTTTTTTTTGTTAACTCAGAAGTTTTATTTTTTCACAGCTTTAAGGGACCGCAGACATTTATATGGTTTTAATTTCAACTCGATACCTCCACGCGTTCCGGAGATAAAGGGTCTACACAGAAAGACAGGATTCCGCAGCCCTGGCTGATAGAAACTATTTGTAACTTTCAAAGAATTTTCTAATTTTACCAATTTTTTTAATTAGAACACTGGTATAAATTTCAAACGGTCTGCAATCCATCAAGCAAAACACTTAACTCATTCCTTAATACATTAAAAACCTGCAAACATGCAGTAAACAGATTCGAGGACAGCATAATAAGTTAATAAATGCAAAATTACCATACGAATGGCCACCAGTGTATTAGTTTTCTCCTTAATTTTTACGTATAAGGTTACTCATTAAAGTTTCTGTCATACTTCATAATCGGACTGCATTGCGGTTCTATAGAAGGTTGAACAATAACCATTCTTATACTTTACTCGATAAAGTCGTGGCGAATAGTAAAATGGTACATTACACTGTAAGTTCTCAAAAAAAAAAAACAAAAAAGGTCGGGTCACGCACGTTTCCGTGACGCATTCGAGGACTCGATGCTAGGGTTGTCGGCTTCTGAATTTATGTTGCATGTTTTTTAAGGAGTGACCTGCGATAACCTTCAAACCTTTATTGGATCAAGTTGAGGAAGTTTCTAAAATTTCTTATACAGTAACGGTTACTGTGGTTAGAATTGTATCATAGATAGATAGATATATTGTTTATTGCACACCATAAATAAAATTACACACATACACACACTCAGCTACCAGATGTTCCACCAGCTAGCTGCCAGCTTTATTATAATCAGCTTTATAATTTTTCCACTGCTGAGACTCAGGCTTCCTCTTTAGGAGAGGCAATAGACCGTCATCCACCACATGGGCCGTGTGGGTTGATAGACGTCACATGTGTTTTTTTTTTTTATTTGGTGGGAAAATCATTTTATGACAAGTCCCGCTTTTGGGCGGAACGGGAAATAGTGTCAGACTTTTACTGACTAAAAACCCACTCCTGTTCCTTCGTTGCCTTCGTCCCAAGGCCCCGGGTTTCGCTTTCACGCTATCAGTGGAGACGTCACATGTGTTCGGATTTTTGGTTGCTTGTTTGACGGTTTTGCTGTTACAACGTAGTTTCGATTCCGGTTTTTTTTATTACCGAAACTGAAAATGGAACATTCAGTTACGCTTTTGGTTCCATCTTAAAATCGTGTTTCGATCGGACACTAATGATAATGTTAAATACAGAGTCCATTACCTAATTGATAATTCCTTTTTATCACTACTCTGCGACTTTTAGATCGTAAAATAAGATTATTATAATTTTTCTGTTAAGTATTATTTTATACAGAGGGTAGCGAAATATTTTGTAGCGGAAAAAAAAATTAGCACTTTTCACCACTATATGATTAATTTGTTTTTAGTTTGTAGACACAAAAATGTATAAATGCGATTAAAACACGATGCACCTAAGTTAAAACAAATTACTCAGTAATGTTTTGGTGTACACCAGCAAAATCATATATGAAAAATCTACTAACTAAAGTAAATAAAGCGTTCCGTCATTGGTAGTCATTACAGTATTATATAAAGAGGTAAAGTTTGTTTTTTTTTTTTTGTTTGTTGGAGGAAATCTCTGAAAGTACTGATCCAATTGCGAAAATTTTTTCACCGATAGAAAGCTGCTTTATTCCTGAGTGACATAGGCTATATTTTATGTATGCGGGTGAAGCTGCGGGCAAAAGCTAGTGTTTAATAATTTCTCAATATGAATAGCATTCTTCTTCATAGTATCATCTTTATCATAATTTCAGCCGATAGACGTCCACTGTAGGATGTATTCGTGTCGTACCTTCGTAATATCGATGATTTCAATTTGAATTTGTTTTGATAGTCCAAACATAACTGTACCGTGGGATTCGTTATCTCCTTTCGTGCTCTGGTTGGAGCGAGATGGAGTATCAGTCTTTCACTGACTAAAACACACCCGAGCCCCTCCAGGTGCCCTATGCGTCCTAGGGCCGCGTTAACAATTTCGAACAAATCATCCAATGACATTCCTCGCCCATGGAGCGAGAGGGCGTGTCAGAGTTTTACCCAATTCCTGTTCCTTCGTTGCCTTCTGTACAAGGGCCGAGTCTTCCTTTCAGAAGCTGACCCTTGGCCCCAGTAGGCTTCGACTCTGCTGGGCCCCTACGGTTTGTTGATATCTCCTTAATATATTTTTTACGAGTTTAGTGCTCAGTGGACCGTTTATATTACAGTAATAATTTAATTAGTAGGTTGTATTTTTATGAACGATCAAACCTCAATCTAGCGATACAATCGCAATAATAGCGATAAACTAACCAATTTCTTATAATAAACCAGAATTACCAATCCAACTTTTCTATTGCTCCAATTTTTTTTTATCATGGCAACAATCTTTGGTGAGTGGCAACCCTGACATTGGTGACATGTTAAGTCACGGTAGATCAAAGAAATACAGATGCGATTTAATCTTAACCGTATTTACATTAGTTAGACCCTTGATAAAATCATAAAGGTCTTTCAAAAGCATTTTTTAGAATAATCGGGAAAAATGTAAGAAATTTTAATTGCTTTATTGTGTGATGAAAAGTAAATTAACTCCTTCAATGAATCAATCTTCTTACCCTTTTTCCAACTATTTTTAGGGTTCCGTACCTCGACAGGAAAAAACTGTACCTTTATAGGATATTACTTTGTTGTCCATCTGTCTGTCTGTCAAAACACTTTATCTTGGGAATGCGTGGTGGATACCTCACGAGTTGAAATTAAAACTATATACTCAGGTCTGCGGTCCCTTGAAGCTGTGAAAAAACCAAATTTCTACTTACAAAAAAAAAAAACCTAAAAAACTTTACATGGCAAAAAACACCGGGCAAGTACGAGTCGGACTTGCGCACTGAGGGTTCCGTGCAAAGTAAAATTCCCGAATGGAGACTCGAAGATTTTTTCAAATCGCAAAAAAGTAGTTGTTTTTGGTAACGTATCCGCATATTTGCTGTTTTCAGATTTATTCCTATACCTGGGCTATAAGACCTTGCTTTATGCCAGATTTCAGGATCCTGGGTCAATGGGAATTTTGATTCTTTTAAGAGTATCAAAATATACGTTTACTCCATTCGAAAATCTAACTATTTACATAAGTAACTTTGTGCGGAACCTTCAATGCGTGAGTCCGACTCGCAATTGCCTAGTTTTTTTTTTATTGTTAAATCTATCCAAAATTCTTTAGCAGCGTTACAGAGCGGCTTTCATTGACTTAGTTGTGATTTTGTAACTGCGCAAGACTGCTGGGTATTAATTGTATAAAGTTGGGCAGAGTTCTTAACTAACCACCGTCTGTAGGTAGGTAGTATGTTCGTTGTACATGACAAACTGAGCTGTGGTACTAACTACGAACTGTTGATTAGATTGTTAATTGTTTTCAGCTAACTGGCCCGACAGACTTTGTTTGTCTTAGTAATAAACTTAAAGCCGTGTACATCGAAGGACAAGGAGAGCAGTGGTGGCCAAGTGGTAACGGCCTCGACTTACGAGTTGTAGGTCGTGGGTTCAAACCCAGCCAGGCGCATTACTTTGTGTAATTTATTTCATCACAACTGCTCTCAAAACGGTGAAGGAAAACATCGTGAGGAAACCGGCATGTACTAGAACCAAAAATTCGAAGACATGTGACATTCACCAACCCGCACTGGGCCCGCGTGGTGGATTACGGCCCATTCCCTCTCCTAGAGAGGAGGCTGAGTCCCAGCAGTGGGAACATTAAAAGGCTGATTATGCTATGTTATGCTATGTTATGCTATGCTACATCGAAGGACTGCAACAATTTGCCTACTGCGGTCTTCCCGTCCTATCGGGATATAATTTAGGGGTCTTCAAGGCTAGAGCGAATAGGTTCTTAATAAACTAGTGAGCTACACCGTCAACGATTGCATCACTGCTTACCATCAGGTGGGGTTCCGGTCAAGCACTTGTTTATATCACCTAAAAAAACCTGCCTAACGCGCTAACTGTCTAACGCAAAAGGTTGGTTGGTCGTAGTCACTTTTCTAATTTTACCTTACCTTAGCCTTAACCTTATAATAGTAAATTTTGTCACAAGGAATAGCACAGAAATACACACGTACATTCAAACATTCACCTTTATACACCTAGACACAGAACAAATAATCGTGTACAGCACACAAACAATTGTCCTGGTTGTGAATCGAACCCACTACATCTGGCATAGGAGACAGGGCCACTAACCACTAGACTATCAGGCCAGTCAAAATACCTTTATAATATTAGTGTACTTAATTGCTTATTTACGCCTTATTACCGTCAAATGTTTTTATGAAGCCACGTTCACCCTTCCTTCAGCTGCAATAAAGCTTCAGGGATGGAAAGCAAGCACGTAGGGCGGCTAATGTCCCAATTCAAGCAGCTTGGGAGGCTTGTACTGGCTTACAGAGCTGTGTGAAGGGCCGCTCCAGCTTTTAGAGCTTATCGAGATGTTCTGGACGTGGCTGTATTTTGTTTATGTGTATGCTCCATTCGCAAAAGGATTCACATTCTAAAAGACCTATTTTTACTGTCCGTTTAAACGATTTTGACTTCTATTGCGTACAGAGAACCCGGTTACAAAATTGTTTATAGAACCTAAATGATTTATAAGTAAATTCTTTGTTACCCGACTACGGCAAAGCTAAAGGAGGGTTATGATTTTGACAGGCTGTGTATGTGTGAATGTTCATCTGTTCCCTCATAGCTCCTACTACTTATCAGAATTCGATGAGGTATCGTTAGAACCATCTAAAACGTCCACTGAATATGGATGATGTGACGTGCCACAAAACTCAATGTGACGCCTTCTAGCGGACAAAAAGTATTGTGTTAAAAAATATTAATAATATAAATACGCCGTGTTTGGTATCATTTGAAAGGGCCTCACTTTTACATTTTCAAAATATTGCTCAAATTTAAAGTGGCGCTTTCTAGCGGACCAAAAGTAATGTGTTAAAAAAATCGTTAAGATAAATACACCATGCTTGATATCATTTGAAAAGGCTTCAATTGTACTTTTTTTTTTTATTGATATAAACCAGTGCTTGACTGCGATCCCACCTGATGGTAAGCGGAGATGCAATCATTGATGGTCAGGCGCACTAGTTTATCAAGAGCCTATTCACTCTAGCCTTGAAGACACCTATATTATAGTTTAACGGGAATATCGCAGCAGGCAAATTGTTCCAGTCCTTCGATGTACGCGGTATAAACGACGAAGCACAAAAAACTTATAAAAAATATCATCAAAATTCAATGTGGCGCTCTCAAGCGGTCAAATAATTCGATGTCAATAACACCAAAATAGTTTAAATAACGAAAAATATAAAAACTAAAACACGACTACGACAAAAAAAAAAACGACGACGAAAAAGTATGAAACAAGATTTTTAGAATGCTGCAATAAATAAAATAACTGGGGAAATAAGAACAGAACAAAAAGAAAAGCCACACAGTCACACGTTGTGTACCAACTGTAACACTTTAATAACGTGTGACTTAAGCTTTTCTTTGCGTGGTTGTGGTGCGAGACAAGCTCCGCCCCTGGGCTCCCCCGCTGACGCAGAGTCATCAGCCCCAGCTTGTGGAGGGTGTGTCGAGCTCTGTTTCCCGTACGAGGGGAACTCTCTCCCCCACCCATGGCTCCGTCACCTACGGTGTCCGTCGTTTACCATTGTGTGGACCGCCCGGAGGACACGGTGGAGCATAAGGTAGAGGTGTGCCCCGCTTGGGCAGAGCACCGTCTTGTACTCGTAGGATAATCGGTGGCAACGACCTCTAGCGCCGGGCCTTGGTACAGGCCATGGTCCGGAGCAAGAAAGAGTGGCAGGCAGCCGTCTCCTTCTGCGAAGCAGTAATTTTAGCAAAGGAGGCGGCTGCACGTGCGAGGGAACGGCCCTCACGCCCCAGCCACCGGGATCCCGATACCGATTTCCAGCCACCGTTGGCGAAGGCTTGCGGACGGTGAGCAATGGGTAGCACGCCGTCCGGTCGTTCGGTAGCGGACCGAGCCCAAGTAGTCTACGGCGCGTAGTGTTCCACGCGCGCCTCAAGGAGATGTCAGCAAATCGAAGGGGCCCAGCAGGGTCGAAGCCTACTGGGGCCATGGGTTAAGTGAAAATGAACTCGGTTTAATGTTTCGGTATTAATTTCAGCTTGATGTCTCCACGCGGTTCTAAGAAAAACAGTCTTGACAGACGAACAGACGGACAAGATAGTGATCTTATAAGGGTTCCATTTTAGCCCATTGAGATACGGAACCCATTTACATTTTCAAAGTTCCGAACTCAGTTACAGTTTTCCTCTGATAGTAATCTGTGGCCTACCACAGACTATTGAGGTAGAAAATCAACTAGTTACTTCAAGTAATAACCACACATTCAAAGAAGCCTAGTTACAAACAATCCCGTTTTATTCCTGACAATCAAAGTTCTAAACTTGCGGAATGAGCGAACCGCGCACATAAGTAAAGTTGAACTTACATCAAAGGTATGTGTGCTCTGCAGGTGACTTGTGCAAGCGTGCCACAGACATTTCACTTGGTGTTTCTAGGAATTGAGGATGCCGTGTGTTATTTTGTAATAACATGTCTGTTTCCATGAAAAGGGTACGCTTTTTGTCCCAATTTTTAGAAGAAATGATTCAAGCTCTATGGAGCTTTGTCCCAGTTTTCGCGAAAAATTATTCAAGTTCTCCTAGTATCATCTCTCCATCGTAGTATCCCTAGTATCTCTCTCTAGTATCCTATTAGTCCTTATCGTTCTTTTATCCTAGTATCTTTCTTATCTCTTATTATGGAATAAGAGATAAGAAAGAGGAATGATGATACTATTCGTTGCATTGATAATCAATATGTATTGGTGTGGAATGAGGTAATAGACCAAGATCCCAGAGCTGTCAGACATAATTTATTTTCACATGGATGTAATCTTAGGTTCTCAGTAGCGTCTCATGTGCTTTGAATACCTGTGTGTTTGTGGAGCTCCTCCTTGAAGCCCTTGGGCAGGTACCAGGTGAGAAAGGGAACTAAAAATAAGAGTAACTTAACTTAAATTTTGATTGCTGATTTTTATAGATGTTTTGTAGAATATTATTCTAAAGTAGTATCATATGTGTCAGACACTTTCCATGGACCAAAACTTCTGTCAGACACATTAAAGCTCAAAAAAAAAATACTGATTTTTACAGGTCTGATTTTTAAATATGTTATTGAAGTAACTATTACAAAGTTATATTTCAGTAGTCAGACTAATTGTAGTGGCCAAACATCCCCTAAACACAAAAATTATTCAGCCGAGAGTATGAGCGCGAGAGCACGCATGCGTTTTAGAGCGAGTGAGACGATTTAATGCACTGACTGAATGTCATGAAAAATCACAAAGTTATGATCCGCACAAATACATGGTCACCGGGCCATTAGGGCGACGCAGTCCCGCATCCAGCTGTGCGCTGGCGCCTAATTCCCGCTATGACTTACCGTGACCTGTGTTGTACTAGTGTCGGTGGTGTCCAACTTGTGACCTTTTTGAATATTTTGGGAAAAAATATTACATGGTGTAATAATACTACGAAATAGATTCAGTTACTGATTCTGAACAAACTATGTTCAGGTTTTGCATATACTAAAAATAATATTTTATAAGTCAGCCTTTACGCCAGCCGTAACAACAATACGAAATATACCATTCTTTATAAATGCACAAAGATCATACACTGCACTAGCTACCGTTACAAATTCTGCAAAAGCCAGGATACAGAGTTTATTTCCATTTATAGCCATAAATACGAAGCTCCACCATACATTACAGCATGGAATCCATTTCGAAGTCGTTCTTTTTTAATTGGCCAGCACAGATCACGATTGGCAAGCTTCCCGATGACGTTAGCGGGGTCAGGGGGTCAGAGACCAGGTTATATGGAACAGTCCGGTCATTCCGTTTTGGATTTATTCCAAGCATTGGATATGCAATCTCTTTGATAGTGCTGGCTAGTCTTTGAATAGGTGGAAATGATGGTTGTCATTGTATAAAGGTCTAGTGAAGGAAAAATCTTTCAATCACCTTTTTTACTCCCTTTTAGCACTTTTTTTGCGAGGGGAAACATTCATAAGACACCCTAACTTTAGGGATAAGTCCGGGAAGTGTGGGATTTTCACCTTATTAAAACCACCCCAGTGTTCACCACCATCTCATAGAAGGGGTGCCGTTACCTCTTAAAAGAACACTCCAGAACACCCTCTAACGCCTGATAGGGTATATCCCTGAGGAGACTGTCCAACGGTCTTTTATTGCATCTACCACTGTTTTTAGCTGCATCATCCGAATGTTGACTGGTTGAAAATGCCTAAGGCATTAAGTCCACCTCTGTACCTTAATGTGCTTAAAGCATGAAATAAATAAATCTATCTAAAAGATTAAAATAACGAGTTCAAAACCGAACTCAAAACCTACACCTAACCCTGAAATACGTATTTAGTTTCTTCTTTCAGTGACCCACGTACCTAAATCGAAAATTGTCCCAAGGGAACATACAACGGACATAAAAAGAATCCTTTCTCCCAATCAAGGATATTGTCTATTGTCAGCTGTTAAAACGTGAAAGTTAACAAACAAGACCGAGTTACTTTCGTATTTATAAATAGGTATAGATAAATAGTCCATTGAACGAGTGCACCTGGAAGACCACCACCAGTCAAAAGTGAAGGGAAGTCGTGCGGCGTACTCTGACAGCTTCCGAAGAGCTACTTTCGTGACAACCACGACCACTCTGGCAAGAGTGAAACGACCAAGGAGAAGATAGATAAATAGACATGAAGGATCGGACATTCTCACTTCCCAGCAGTAGCTACAGGAGACCACCGTAGGCGCCGACTTGCGGATGACGAGCAATGGGTAAGGACGAGTGCCTTAAAGAGATGTTAGAAAAGTCGTAGAGGCTCAGTAGGGTCTAGGTAGGGGGGTAGGGGGTAGGTGGGTAGGGTAGGGTATGCCCGCTGGTGCCCCGGGAATTTTGGGACGAATCACTATGGTCCTAGAACGCAAAAGGTTAACTGAAAGATACAAGTGAGTTTTAGTCAGCAAAAGTTTGACACTATTTATGTAAATCACCAAAAATAAAATCCTTACAGTAAGCTTAAACATAACACAATGACGAAATGAGAAAACGGATCTAAGCTATTTCTAAAAAAAAGGAAGTTACTTTGTGCTAAAGGGTTCAACTGACACCAAGAATACTACAAAAGTTGGTTTCAAGTGCACTTGTATTCTTTTAAACGGAAAAATAAAAAAAAATATTTCGTGTTTTTTAGTCTAAATTAACATAAATCACCCACTTCCATCTGGCTGGTGTTTATCAATGCAACAACACCTAGTCCTAAAAAATGTTAGTTAATAATGATATTACTAGACTTACATATGTTTTCACCGGAATAAAGGAAAAAAAATATTTATTCGCATTAACCTTTCAGGCACCAATGTACCGAATTTGGTACACTGGTGCCTGAGAGGTTAATCCGCTTGACCAACTTCGATAAAATTTGGAATTGTTATGATATTAATAAATTTGACTTTAGAGAGGGACATAGGATTCTTAAGATATTATTGTATAGTCTCTACTGGATACTCTCTAAGTACTTGGTAATTATAAAAATAATTCCAAATACGTATCCCTTTTCACTTACTAGAGATTACTCTACTACTCACTTATTAGAGAAGGGGTATAAGTTATTTTATACCCTCAAGGAATTCATTTTGTGGTTGGTATAAGTCATTATCTTAAAAACTATTATATTTACATAAAAAAAAATAACCCAATAATAATAAAGAACAGAAATCGTTTACCTATAAAAAACATCACATGTATTTCATTAGGTGGCGGTTTAAAAGTCACACGAGGTCAAAACACGAATTTGAAGTGCGCGGAGTGTTTTTTGCGTCTTCTGTAAAGTTGCATTATTGGACTTAGATTCCTTTTCACTAGGGCCACAGAAATAATTGAAAACCAAACGCACACAAACACACACAGTTCAACAACTAAAATAAACCATTTCTGCTTACCAAGCATGTTAAATGAAGACTAGTTAACACAAATGAACAGAGCCACAACTAGTTGTACAAGTACTTCGTTTTCTTAATTGCTTCTAAGACTTAACTCACACATGTGTAGGACAGGCGATAGAGAAGTCGAACTTGTTGAACTTGCAAGGACTTGTAAGGACTTTCAGAGACTTGCAGCAAGTTTTAGGGATGTAGGCTGAAGTGGTGTGTCAGTTTGGAGATGTTGTTCGCTCTGTTGTGGTAGAATGTTGAAGTATTGTGCAATTATTTTAGACAGGTATACTATATGCCTATCGCATTGCTTCCACTGAAATATATATTACTAGCTTCCGCCAGCGGCTTCGCCCGCGTAAAAGTAGTTTTCTCCATACAAATTTGAAACCCCCGTTTTTTTTTTTATTCTCTATAGGTTCGCGCTTGACCGCCATCTCACCTGATGGAAAGCGACGATGCGGTCGACGATGGAACGCGCTTACCTAGAAGTAACCTATTCACTCTTGACTTAAAGATTTCCGGGTTGTAGCTATCAGGAAACACAGATTCCGGCAAGGAATTCCACTCCTTAGCTGTACGCATAATGAATGTTATCTCCTTAGACAAGATTTTCAATGTCAAAATAACCCTAAACATATAACTTGTATCTAAGCAAAAGTACTAACGTATTCATGAACGCAACATCAAGTCTAGTAGCGACAACGTAAGCAAGATTTACCTAAAATATCGCTAGAATATCTCATTCATCTTGGCTCACCTTACTGTTATAAGTAGATGAATTTGTTACCCTCAGAATAACATATTTAGACGCTTTGCTTCTCACTACACTGAAGCGGAGAATACTTGAGGTTGGGTACGTTAAATAAGGGTTTTAGTATGATCTCTGATGTGTCTTTATCTATTTTTAGACGGCCCGTTCGGCTTTTGTTGTCTTTTATTTTAAATCTGTGTGAATGTTTAGTGAAGATCTGGAGTTAAGGGTGGTCATTCTTCATTTTTTATAGCCTGAAGAATCACCAAATTTAAGTGGCTGCGGGCACATTTCTCGCAGAACACATGATCGAAGGGTCCGAGTGGTTCTGGAGTGACAACCACGTAGCGGAAGACGCACAGTTGGAAGGCCTCCCAAGGTGAACCATCTTTCAGCAGAATTGTTGATGAAGATTCTTCATAGCAAATGTAGTGTGCCTATTACTCCTATCAGTGTACGATCAAAATGAAAAAACTGGGCATGTGCGAGTCGGACTCGCGCACTGAAGGTTCTGTACAAACCTGCCTATATAAATAGTTTTAAGATTTTTCCAAATCGTAAAACAAAGTTTTTTTTTGTGACGTAAGCACAAATTTACTGTTTTCATGTTTATTCTTGTATTTGTGCTATAAGACCTTACTTTATGCAACATTTTAGGATTCCGGGTCCACGGAAAGTACCCTATGAATTTTGATTTCCTTGAGAGTGTCGAAATATTCGTTTTTGCGACATAAACAGTCGTATCTTATTTTCTCGTTGATTTAGAAGTTTGATTTTTTCACAGCTACAAGGGACCGCAAACCTGGGAATAAAGTTTTAATTTCAACTCGATATCTCTATACGTTCCCGACATAAAGGATCTTAACAGATAGACAGACAGACGGACAGACAACAAAGTGATCCAATAAGGGTTCCGTTTTTTCCTTGCGGTACGGAACCCTAAAAACACAGTGTCATTCTCACAATTAAGACGAACTTAAAGACCCCTCTCAAGCTAAAATGCAACAAACCGTTTACGGCTGAAAAAAAAAATATCATCATTATCTAGTCCTGTATGAAAATGAATGTAAATTTTTACTGACTTAACCCACCCGTGTTCTTTAAGTTGCATTCTAGGGCTACGGTAATTCCACAGCCAAAATGAATTCCTTAAAGCGCCACCACTAGACCGACGCACACGTGGACCAAGCCTGATTTGTACGTAGCGGCACGTTGAGTGGCCTAGGTCTAATGTGGCTCTGCAAGTCTAGTTGCCATATAAAATGTACGGACACCGACGCGCCCCGACCATCATACGTGGCCCACGTGTGCGCAATGTAATTCTACCTTTATAGATGTGAATGTTATCTTTTGTGAGCATACTGTAGATACAGCTCTGTCGTCTTTTTGATAGGTGGGAAATCATCAAATAATTTATTCCGCTTTGTGCGGAGTGAGAGGGAGTTTCTGACTTTTACTGACTAAAACCCACCAGTGTTCCTTCAGTTGCTCTTTGTGTTTCATGGCCATGGTATCACTTTTTAAAGAAAAAGAAAAGACATATGAAGAAATGCAATATAGACCCCTCTCGCTGGGAGGAGGCGGCAAAAGATAGACTTGGTTGGATACATTTAATTAAACAGAACGTCTATACCTTTGAAGACCAACGTAAGAGAGATCTCGCCTTCAAGCGAGATACCATCAAGAATAAGCCGCCCTCCAACATCCAACACCTATACGAAAATGGTGTTTTAACGTGTCCACACTGTGCATGCACGTTTACAGCACGTTTGCACATAATCTCAACCCGTAGTTGCACTTTTCAGAATCCAGTCACCGTAGCCGAAATCGGCTTAGGAGTATATATATATCACTTTTTAAAAGTCCCGCAGCCTTAACAGTCATCGACCTTTTTGGGCGCCGACCAGTGCATAGCATAATCAGCCTTTTAATGTTCCCACTGCTGGGACTCAGGCCTTCTCTTTCTAGGAGAGGGAATGGGCCGTAATCCAACCCGTGGGCCCAGTGCGGATTGGTGAATGTCACATGTCTTCGATTTTTTGGTTCAAGGACATGCCTGGCTGGGTTTGAACCCGCGAGTTACAACTCGTAAGTCGGGGCCTTTACCACTCGGTCACCAGTGCTCTTAATTTTACAGTTTTTTTTCTGAGATAAGTATGCGATGCATGGAACACAACGCGCTGTCAGCTCGGTCTTAATCTTTACCGGAAGGCCGGACGGCGATTTACTCATTGCTTGCCGTCCGCAACCCCGCGCCTGCGGTGGCTAGGAATCGCCCTGCGACACTTCTGTCTAATCTATAGAGCAATACAAGCGTGTTATCTTGCTTTTCAACAATCATAAAATTGAGTAGGTACAGGGACAACATTGTGCAACTTTATTTTCAAGATCTGCATTTTTAACTCCTTATTTATTTAAAAATAAAAATTGTCAAGTACGTAACGCCACCAAAACCAGAATATTTAAACTCACGAATATAAAACATGCACGTCAAACTCTTCGCAAAAAGCGAGTAAAAAATAAATGAAAATTTTATTCTGGGTTGATTGTGCTCCGGTAGGTGACCTAGCAGATACGCTATGACGTCAGAGCGCAGCCATTGTGCAATGGAACTTGGAGGAGAAATAGAATAGTTTGGACATTTCAAACGTAAGATTGGTTGACCTTCGATTTATTACTACTTGTAGTTTAAGATGTGAATAAAAGTAAGTCATCCAGGGCCAACCGTGGAAGGTGAAGTTTCGCAATATCACACTACCTACATGCAGGTTGCGGGTTCAAACCCAGCCAGGCGCATTACTTTGTGTAATTTATTTCATCACCACTGCTCTCAAAAGTGAAGGAAAACATCGTGAGGAAACCGGCATGTCCTAGAACCAAAAATTCGAAGACATGTGACATCCACCAATCCGCACTGGGCCCGCGTAGTGGATTACAACCCATTCCCTCTCCTAGAGAGAAGGCCTGAGTCCCAACAGTGGGAACTTTATAAGGCCGACTATGCTATGCTATGCTACACTACCTGCCTTAGGAAGGAACCCAGCAAGACCGATGCCTGTTAGGGCCACAGGATTTTTTTTTATAAGGAAACCCGTGGTTCTAGAACGCAAAGGGCAACTGAAAAATCCCTCCAGCTTCATTCTAGAGGGGAAGACGTCACCTCAAAAAAAAAAATGTTCAAACTACTGAAGGGATTTGAATGAAATTTGGCACACGGTTAGACCATGTTCTAGAATAGCGCTCGTGGGAGTATGTTCCTTTGGGACAATTTTCTACTTTAGAGCGGGCAAACTACCAGAAACTCTGACATTCTCTGTAACAGCAGTAGCTGTAATTCGCTAATCTAGAACCACTACAATGAAAAAAAAACTGGGCAAGTACGAGTCGGGCTTGCGGACTGAGGGTTCCGTACGAACTTACGTATGTACCTAAATAATTCAATTCCCGAATGGAGTCTCGAAGATTTTTCCGAATCGCAATTTTTTTTTTGTGACGTAACAACAAATTTACTGCTTTCAGATTTATTCCTATATCTATGCTATAAGACCTTTCTTTATACTAAATTTCAGGATTCTGGTTTAACGGGAAATCCCCATGAATTTGATTTCCTCGAGAGTGTCGAAATATACGATTTTTGCGATATAAACGGCCGTATCTTTTTTTTTCGTTAACTTATAAGTTTTATTTTTTACAGTTTTAAGCGACCGCAGACCTGAGTATATGGTTTTAATTCCAACTCGATACCTCGACGCGTTCCCAAAATAAAGGGTCTTGACAGACTGGCAGACAGACAGACAGACGGTGAACAACAAAGTAATCCTATAAGGGTTCCATTTTTTCCTTTTGAGGTACGGAACCCTAAAAACACAGTGTCATTCTCACAATTAAGACGAACTTAAAGACCCTTCTCAAGCTAAAATGCAACAAGCCATCTCAAGCTAGAGTGTGCCAAAAAATTTACAAACATACAGTTGGAAACCAACATTCCTTCCTGATACAGTCGGGCAAAAACGGGCATTACAGTTTGTAGTTTCGTACGTATTAACAAACTAAATATTCACACAGCCACAAGCGTAAAAAAGTGGATTAACGTAAAAAAAATGCCTTTACCGACATTCAGTAATGCTCCACTTTTTTAACTAAACCAACAATTTGTTTTAATTCTCCTATTTTTGTTATCCTAGTTTGTATAACTGTGGTGAAACACATCCAATTTTATTATCAGCGTGTGGCTTCAATCAATCAGAAACAAAACATTTGATAGCCAATATGGTGGGACCGCAGATATGTCGATGCGGCATTGTTAGTTTATTCATTTTGTTATATTGGACATAGGCATGCATTGAATGTAGGTACTAAAATGTACCCTCCCCGAATGAATGAATGATAATGAAGTCTGAATGTAGTCCCTATGAAAAAAATCGCGTAATGGTTTGGAGCAATAAGTGATTTTTTTTTCATAGTTTGTCTGAAGTTCCTCTTGTATGGTCCATTTTTTTTATTAATTAGTGAATATATAATAAAACAGTAAAATTCTTTTGTGATGGTATTAGTTGGCGCAAAAACTACTGAACCGATCCTGTTCAAATTTTGCATACACAATCCTTATAGGTCAGGGCAACTGATAGGCTATAAACTATCACGCTATTTGCTATGTGGGGTGAGCAATAATCCAAAATGTAGGTATTGAACGACATTTGCCGCGAGTTCAATTCCCAGCTACAGTTAAAAATTTTGACATTATTTTGTCTTATTTTTTTGTATTAAAATAACTTTTACCATTTTTTCAAAATAAAATTGACATTTCTATTCGATATCTTCTAAATATTTTGTAAAAACTAATCAAAACACATAATAAAATCAAAGCGACGAGTAAAATCACGTACTATAATGTTACATTATTCCATTTAGCTGCAAATTTAACTTCTAAAACGAAAATCATCACGCTATCATCGTTAGGGAGCCAACCAGTCAATTATGACGTTTATATAAGAACGTCTATTTTATAGCTTATTCATCGAAGACCGCAGCACAGTGGTTTCGTAACTAGACTTTCATGTAATGTGAAGGTGGTTCAAATCCCATACGGCTCTCTTAGGAGAAATTTTTGTTCTATTTTGTCATCGTGAATAAGATTTTTTTATATATTTTTGCATGCTTACAATTTTTTTTTTATAAATCTACGTATATAATATATCTGTAGAAATTTTTAGTGAAGTGCGTATTATTAATTTTAGAAATCGATGTAGATAACTTTTATACATTTAAATTGTTGGAATTGGAACTTGATAATTGTCTTACTTAGGCTTTGTTTCATCGCAATGAAACAAATCATATGAAAGACAAACAGTATGAAATCAAAGTTTTCGAGAAGTAAAATATGACACCATAAGCAATTCAGATACTCGCAACGCCATCTAAAGACTCAAAGTAGAAATAATGATGACAATGACGGTTGAACTTCATATTAAATTTGATAGATGGCATTGCGTATTTTACGTAATTTTCTGAGTGGCAGAAGAATGGCCATCGCCCACGTTTACAGTTATGGTTAAACTGGTGTAAGACGAAGGCATTTTTAACAATCCTACTGCTTATTTTTATTATTTTTTTCCCATTATTGTAGCAAGCTAATTGACCGTGATTATTCAAGGGATACCATCCAAAGACGATAAAAGTAAATACCTATACGTATTTAATTATTCACTTTAAAATAACACGGCCACATTTTCGGAAGGGGTTACAGGGTACCTTGCGTTGGATGGTCCCCAGGTGGACCGATGACCTGGTGAGGGTCGCGGGAATCCGATGGATGAGAGGCTCACAGGACCGGTCATTATAGCGACACTTGGGGAGGTTTATGTCCAGCAGTGGACGTCTTTCGGCTGAAATAATAATGATGATGATGGCACCTTTTTTCTTTTTTTAAGGGTGGAAATCATCCAATGACTTCTCCCGCTCTGGTTGGAGCGGGAGGACGTGTCAATCTTTTACTGACTTTTTTTTTCCGGTGGGAAAATCATCTTATGACATCCCCCGCTCTTGGGCGGGGCGGGAGATAGTGTCAGAATCTTTTACTGACAAAAACTACACCTGTGTCTATCACTACGCGCTGTTGAGGATTGGGCTCGATCCGGTCAACTACAGGACGGCTAGCTACCTATTGCTCGACGTCCGGAAGCCCGCGTCTACCGTGATTGGTAGTCGGGGTCGGAATCTCGGCTCGGCGTGAGGCCGTTCGTTCCCTAACGCGTGCGGCCTCCGCCTTCGCTAGCATTAAGGCTTTGCAGAAGGAGGCGAACGCCTGCCATTACTCCTCGCTCTGGATCAGAGCCCGGCGCGAGAGGTCACTGACGCCGATTACCTCCACGAGGACACGGCGGTGCTCCGCCCTTGCAGGGCACATCTCCACTGTGTCCTCCGGCATGATGGCACCTTGCGGATTAATAATGGTGTGTTTTATTATTTACAGTCACTGCTTCATATAAAACGGGATCGAATGTGTTTTTCTGATCACAGTTCGACAACGTATAATGTATCTCAGATTCCTTGCTGCCTTACGTCGATATCTGGACGTTACCTCTTTGCAATGAGTGGTGACCAACACTGGAACAACCCTCTAAGGGAGGCCAGTCTCAGGGATAACACTTATCGGCTGCTACATTTGTTAACCGTAATTTCATTGTTTTATGGATAAGCTCAGGACTGTTGTGGGTGTTTCGAACGGTTTCTGTTCTGGGTTCGGTTGAAAGTACCCTGATATTACCATTTTGTGAATCGCCTGGAGGACTCGGTGTAGCATGCGGTGGAGGTCTATCCATCTTGAGTGAACTGCCGTGTCCTCATAGAGGCAATCGGTGTCAGTAATTTCTCGGTTTGGCCATCAATATGCGAGTTCGATTGAACGGGGATACACGCGCACAAGTTTTCGCCGTAGTTCATTCATAAGTTGGAGACTCTTAGGTAGTTCCCACTATGGAAATATCATTTGTCTTATATACGGGGATATCAATTAAATACACACCAAAATATCCTAGGTAAATGAACAAGTAATTCTAACGCTTAAAATGATCAAACTGCAATAATCAATGCAAGCATGCTCTCGCAAATTCTTCATAAGTACTGTTGTGGAAGAAGATAGTTGATGATTTATTTATTTATTTATTTAATCCTTTATGCACAAATGTACAGCGGCGGACTTAATGCCTGCCGGATGATGATGGTAGTTTTTGGATTCACTTAAGGCTTTTCACTATCAGTGCACGTTATCCAGCTGAAGGTCGGTGTCCCGATTATGCTCCTAAGTTTACCTCTTTCAAAGCTGTCTAACTGCTTAAACTCTTCAGTGAAAAGTTATTGAGGCGAAAATTGTTATGGGAAATAACTCTTTCGATCAATCTTGCAGCCCTAGCAGACATCGGCCCTAGAGGGCCCTATCCATTTGCTGAAATCTCTTTGAGTCGCGCGTAGAATACTACGCGCCGTCGATTCAGGACTGCTTTGACCAGACGGCCGGACAGCACCACCGCAATCCCGTGTTTGCAATGGCTGGGAATTGCCTTGCGGCTTCCAACACCCAGAGCGTCCCTTGCAGCGACCGCTGAGGAGTCAGGATGTCCTATCCCTCATAGTTTCAGCCACCTTCTTTGATCGTAGTGCGTCACTGAAGGAGGCTACTGGTTGTCATTTTCTCCACCAATCGCCCCCATAAGGACAAGGCGGCGCCGGCTCTCCGACCAAGCGGGACTGACTTCCACCGTATGCTCCATCGTATTCTCCGGGTGATTCGCACAATGGTGAGACCCGAGTGTTTCTTCCCGCTGAATTCGACACAGATACCTTCCGAAACACCCAGAACCGGTGAGTCCTGCACAAAAAGAGGATGCCGTGACGCCTCTGTAGACACTTCTCAAAGACAGGCATTACCGCTGCGATTTGATTGTGGCGTGCTCACTGTGGCGAGGGGTTAAAATCATACAATGTTGTTTTACCAGAACATAAACCAGAAACATACATAAACTAATGACTTTTCCCTTGGGGTAGGCAGAAATGCCAACTGCTACGACCCATACTCTTTCTATTCATTGACGTTCATACATCTGGATCTGGACGAGTACATAACATGTTTCCTGAAGGTAATTTGTGTTTTTAACCGACTTCTAAAAAAGGAGGAGGTTCTCAATTCGGATTTTTTACCTTTAACCGTTTTATGTTAAAGTACAATAAATTATTGCGATGCTTTCGGAATGAATTGCAAGCACAGAGTGATTGTACAGTTTTACGAACTTAACGCAGACGAAGTCGCGGGCAACAGCTAGTTAGTGAATATTAGTACACTTCTAGACTGATATTATAAAGAGGAAAAGTTTTTTTTTTTAGGAGATATTGAGTTGAAATTAAAACAATATATTCAAGTCTGCGGTCCCTTAAAGCTGTGAAAAAATCAAACTTCTTAGTTTACGAAAAAAAAAAGATACGCCCGTTTATGTCGCAAAAAAACCTATATTTTGACACTCTCAAGGAATCAAAATTCATGTTTTGTCAACGATTTCCTTTTGAACATATTACGTTCAATCGAAAAAAAACCAACAAACTGGTGAGCTTTATAATGCTACTAGCTTTTGTCCGCAGCTTCGCCCGCGTATATAAAATATAGCCTATGTCACTCAGGAATAAAGCAGTTTTCTATCAGTGAAAAAAATTTTAGCAATCGGACCAGTACTTTCAGAGATTACCTCCTACAAACAAAAAAATAAAAAAACAAAACTAGGATAAACAGTAGATAAATAGAAATATTTCTCACTACAAAAAGAAAGCCCAAAAATCATAACCCTTGTTTGCAAATTGGACTGGATATAAAACGTCAGATTTTAATGAATGATATAGTTCAGAACAGTTAGGAGTACAACACATAATAAACGTCGAGCTAACCCTAAAAACGGTCATAAACGTAATCCTATACAAAATTTAAATCCCCTCAAATCCGATTCGACTTGTTGAAGTCAGTGCTATTCAGAGTAACTATTCACATTACCTACAACTCTTCATCCTCGCTCGAGGACAAATCGGGGAAGTTCGCAGTCCCCCACATGCCTCGGATGAGGACAGAGCTATACTCCGCATAATTTGTAGATTCTCTACAAAGCTCGAGTAAGGATGGTCACGTAGGTTAGATTAGAGGGGGAACGGAAAGAAGGGTAGTTTAACATGTGGAGGGAAAAATGGGGGTGATTGCTATTTTTATTAATTTAATGTACACTACTATTATAAAGAGGTATGTTTGTTTTTTGTTTGTAGGAAGTAATCTCTGAAAGTACTGGTCCGATTGCGAAAATTGTTTCACCGATAGAAAGCACGCTATGCTCGGAGTTTCCTTGCGTGATCGCATCGGGAATGAAGATATCCGCAGGAGAGCCAAGGTCGCTGACATAGCCCGAAAAATCGCTAAACTAAAGTGTCAGTGGATAGAGAACATTTCTCGTAGAACGGATGGTCAATAGGGACGAAAGGTTCGACGACCTGTTGAGAATCGCGGGAATGCGGTGGATGCGAGACGCACAGAATCGGTCGTTGCGGCGACGCTTGGGGGAGGCCTATATCCAACAGTGGACGTCTTTCGGCTGAAATGATGACGATGATAGATCCTTGCTAACTTTTTACTAGCTGACCCTGCGAATTTCGTACCACCTAATAGTAAGGATAACGCCATCTACTGGCATTACCAGAACAGCATAATTCATTTTATAATGACATTTTATTTAGAGATGGCGTTGTATTCGATTATTTTTTACTTTTTCTAGTTTTTCTCACCGTTTAATCCTTCCCTAATTTTCACAAATATTTCGAGCCAAATCGGTCCCGCCGTTTTTGAGTTATAGCGAGACTAACAAACAGTTATTCATTTATATATATATAGACTTCAGTTTCTACAAGTTGTTTCTTTACTGTGTGTGTCTGCGTGCTAAATAAATGTATTTTCTTTCTTCTACATTTTCTATTATTGAATTATTTATTTTTCAATTGGTTCTTCGTTCAGAAAAACACTTTGAAAAAACATTAGCAATTGTTTATTATTGACTGTATAAAAGTGCTCTATCATCGAAAATATTTTTCCGATTCTGGGCCCTTTTACAAAGCATGTTATGATCCGTTTTCACTTAGCAAGAAATTTTCACATTTTCACTTAAAAAGAAAGAAAAAACAATTCTACCGGCTTATTAATAGTTTATATATGTATTGAATGAAAGGAGGTATTCTTAGCTAGGAGGTATGGAACCTGTTTCTAGGACAAACCTGAACAAGTTTTCCCCCTTGCCACAGTTACCACGCGTCATAAGATTCATCACCTTCCTGCCCTTACCCCATACGGCGTCAGCCTGGACCGAGTCTAAGTCGTCGACAGCGCGTACCACGCGCGCCTCAGGGAGATGTCAGCAAATCGTAGGGGCCCAGCAGGGTCGAAGCCTACTGGGGCCATGGTAGTGTGAAAGTGAAACCGTGGGACGAAGGCAAAGAAGGAACAGGAGTGGGATTTTAGTCAGTAAAAGTCTGACACTCCCGCTCCGCCCAAGAGCGAGATTTGCCATAAGATGATTTTCCCAACCAATAAAAAAAAAATATAGATAGTGTCGGCGCAACAAGTTTTTTTCTTCCATTCTGTCCTATCACCCGTCACGCTACCAATAACTCTCTTTACTTTCATATCACTTTATTTCATATAACTCTTTTAGTAGCATGCGTTTCATCTCTCCTTTACACATGACGGCCCAATATTGCTACAAAGATATATTGATGTCACTGCAGAATTCTGAAGTTCACTGAAGTAGCAACAGTTTGAAAATATAATTATATTACTAGATGGTGCCCGTTACTTTGTCTTCAATTTATAAAATAGCATGCTATTTGGTTACACTTTCAGGAACTTTTTTTTTTGCAAGGAAGTGTAATACTTTTCTAAAATAATAGTAGCCTAAGTTAATCCTTATAACATTAGCTCTCTACCAGTGAAAGTGCCGTCAAAATTGGTCCAGCTGTTTTGGAGTTTAGCTATAACAAACAAAATAAAAATTCCTTTATAGGTATAGGTATCGAAGGGTATCGGGGCCTAGCAGGGTCGAAGTCTACTGGGGCCATGGGTGATGCGAAAGAGAACCCCGGGGCCCTGTAAAGATGGAAAAGAAGGAACAAGAGTGGGTTTTTAGTCAGTAAAAGTCTGACACTATCTCTCGCTCCGCCCAGGAGCGGGGGATGGCATTAGATTATTTTACCACCGAAAAAGTTATAGGCATCGAATCTCCATGTTATAAATAGATACTTAAATTTTATTTATTATGTTAATTACAAATAAATAAAAAATGTCAATTTAATATTTTTATGAATTTTTGCTTATCGCGTAGGTATAAAAGCTGGTAATTCAGGTGTTGTATGTGTAACTAAAAAAAAAACTATTGATTCCTGATTCTAGCCTAAGTATTTTTCTATCGGGATAACCTGTCAAATAAAACATCATGAACCCAAGACTTCCTACCTACATCCGGAACATTTTCAACCGTATTTCGCGAAAAACGAGTGGTTCGTTTAAAAATAAAGTAGATACCAGCTACCTAGTTGGCAACTTGTTCAGGAAGCCGTTTCTAAGGCGTCTCCAGAAACAAGTTACAAATTTACGAGTATCTCGCCGTTCGTGAGTTAGAAACATCGAATGATAGCTGCTCTATCCGTTTAGATAAGGAGAGGACACATTATGGCGTTTTCTTGTAGATAGAGTACCTAATGGTGTCGATTAAAGATTCTATTTTACGTGGAAAATTATGTAATGACTCTTTCAGCTTTGGGTGGAGCGGGAGGGAATGTTATGCACATTATGGCGTTTTCGTGTAGATAGAGTACCTAATGGTGTCGATTAAAAGTTCTATTTTACGTGGAAAATTATGAAATGACTCCTTCTGCTCTGGATGGAGCAAGTGGGAGTGTTAGTATTTTACTGACTAAAGTCATTACTAAGGGCAGCTGACGGAGTTCACCTGTGTTCCTTCAGTCGAATGAGTTACCATGGCCCTCACAAACGGTGAGGGCCATGGTAACTCTTTCGAACAATATCTAGGAGGATGAACCTGAGCTTACTTTTATTGATTAAAGGCTAAACAAGGAATTACATAATCAGCCTTGAAACTCACTGCTCAGGAATCTTCCCTAGGAGAGGGTATGGGCTGTAATGCACCACGCGGATTTAGTCCTGGTTTGTGGATCTGTGATTCTTGAACATGCTGGCTTCCTCACGACGTTTTCCTTCACCGTTTTGGGGACAGTGGTGACGAAATGAATCGCCATAAATGCCTATTACAACAAGTCTACAGTGTTTGGTTTGCGGGAATTTTTGAAAAACTTACCACGGCTCCGGGACGAAAAGGGCAACTGAAGGTGGATATTAATCAGTAAAAGTCTGACACTCCCTCTCGCTCCATCCAGTGCAAGAGGAGTTAAGCAAGGCAAAGATGGAACAGAGGAGAAGGTTTTAGTCAGTAAAAGTCTGACACGCTCTCTCGCTCCGTCCTAGAGCGCGAGAAGTAATTGGATGATTTCCTACCAAAAAAAGGTCAAAAGCAATACCTTTTCACAGGATTGTTCTAATGTGAACTCGCCTTTAAAATAGAAACATTGTTTGTCTTTAAAAAGGTAATTTCTCTTCGTTTTCAACCGTGAGTTAGAAATTAGGAAAATTTCCTATTTTATTTTAACTAACAGGTTTATTTCTTAAGAAACTTTTGTGAGGAATAATATAAAATGGTTTTCTTTTGGTTTTTTTTTTGTTATTTAACTTTGTTTTGTAATCCAAATAATGTGTTCCTTGGGGGTATGATCTTGTTGAAATTATTAAGTTTAGAGGTTACTCGAAATTAATGGATAAACTAATAAAACTACGAGCTATTCAATTTGTAATTATATTTATAATTTTATGAACGTAAATAATAAAATTAATTTCAGTTATATCACATAATTAATTTATATTTAAAAAAACTAACTATCTCTAATTACAGTAAAACCAAAAAATAAAAATTAAAAACCCAAAACTAATTAAAATTAACTAAATACAAAAAATGGCATCAAAAAACTTCTCCACATCACTGTCGACTGGTAACGTGCCCAAAAGACTGGCGGCATTGCCACGCTGCCCTGCGTTCAAAAATGAGGTTAGAGTTAACTCCAATGACGTCATCAGGGTAGATACACTACGCTCGCATTTTTGAACTCGAACATGAACTTCAACTATCAATGACAAGCAATTGACATTTATGGCCGCTTACACCAACCTAACCTGCTTGGAGTTAGAGTAAGTTGGGTCAACTCTAGGGTAGCTAAACGAGATATAAAAGAACGAACCTGGGTTGCAACTCCAACAAAGAGTTTTAAAGAGACAATAGAGCGGCTATCAGAAAAAATGTCTTAGAAAAACTGTCATACTATGCCTCAGTGACGCCATCTGGCTTAGAATAGCAGACACGCGAAGTAAATTTGTCAAAATTTATAATTATTTAACTATCGCTCGGTAGGTGGCCAGGGGCTTTACCATGATAACGTTAAAATGTCAGTCGTGCGAGCGAAAAAGAGTGATGGAGATATACACCCTATATAGCTCCATCCCTAACAGTTCGGTTTCAAGTCAAGTCAAAGATTTTTATTTCACATAGGCCTACATGGGCACTTATAAAACGTCAGAAGCTAGTGCACGGTTCCAAATTGGTCGTTTCCTATGGAGAAAAACCGGCAAGAAACTCCATGGTTACTCTTTTTTAAAAAAATTCTGTTTACAATATATTGGATTTATTATGTAAGGACAGTGTAGACTGGTCAATAAAGTACAATAAAAATAATCATAATAAAAAGGAACCTTAGAATTCGCGGAGTCTACAGTGTTCTCACATTCACATTATAAAAAAAGTTTAGGTCGTAAAATCAATCACGTTATGAGCTCGTGGTGGAGCCTCATTTTGTGATAAAGATAAGGTTAAGCTTTTCAGCAATAGATGGCGTTATCACAAAATCAGCGAAAATTCTGGAACTATTTATAAAAAATATTAAATTCTAATTAATTATTTCGGAAATACCAAAAGTATTTACCAAAATAAACCGAAATTAGGACCAGTCATTTTACCATAACAAGATTTGCAATAGCGTAATGCGCAGTTCGGCATATTTTCATAGAAAATGATTTTCTTTTAGGGCACAGAGCGGATACATTCCATCCATTACTCTTTTTCGCTCGTACGACTGACATTTTAACATTATCATGGTAAGGCCTCTGGCCACCTACCGAGCGATAGTTAAATAATTATAAATTTTGAAAAATTTAATTCGTGTGTTTGCTATTCAAAGCCAGATGGTGTCACTGAGGCATAGGATGGCAGTTTTTCTAAGTCAGGTTTTCTGATAGCCGCTCTATTGTATCTCTTTAAATCTTTTTGCGTGTAAGGGTATCATACTAGACTGAGCGACTAATGACCACTAGGTAATAGGTATCGGATTACGATTTTGTTCACTGTGTCCTGTCTATTAGTAGTATATATTTAATGTCTTTAAACTCCAAGCAATTTTGAACGGTTGAGTGGCGACTCTACTTTACTCTGGCTATTTTTGTTTCTAACTTTCCCTTTTTCAGAAATCCACTTTCAAATTTTTATTTCAGTATTACAGTTTTCCTCTCTTCATAAATACCAGCATGACATAAAAACCTCGACTGCCGAAACTAGGCCCTGTTTGTGAACCAGCGTAGCGTCAATGTTGACACTAAAGTGAGAGCCTCTACACATGAGAGGGCGCGGCTCGCACTGAAAATGAATCATTATATTTCGCTTTCGCAATCATAACATCGTTTAAAAGGTGCGAGGTGAAAGAATTCGGGAAAACTGTTAAAAAATAAAATCAAAATTATACCAATAAAAAAATATTAAATCACACACGCAATAATATATATAATTTTTCTGTATGTGTGTTTGTCACCTAGCTGCTCCTAAATGGCTCGACCAATTTCGATAAAACATTGTGAGTGTATTTGAGTGGGTTCCTGGATGATTTGAAAATAAAATTGTATCCAGTAAGTGGTGCTGCAGTCGGGTTTTCATTTTTTTTTTTGACAAAAAGCCAGAATTTGGACAAGACAACGTCTGTATGCATATAAAAATGATTAGTTACGTCATAGAATAAATAATAGTAAAAGGTCATGTTATCATGCGTGAACTGTTGGACCATTTTCGCTTGTTCTTTTTTTATTGTGTTTGTCATTGTCAGGAGAAGGTTCTGACGGAAAGAAAAATTAAAACAATTGTGCAGAGAAAAATACGGCTATTTAACCCTTGAGCGTTTGACAGTTCATAGTTAAGACATGAAAACGTCACGGTCATAGACATAAGTGTTTACCGTCCGCAGTAGTAACCCGGTATCTGGATTTATGGCAACAGGCTCGCCCAATAATAATGTAATATAATAATATTCCACAACTATCACACAACGCCGTCTAGTCTCAAGCTAAGCAGAGCTTATGTTATGAGTACTAGACAACTGATAAACATACTTATATATTTCTTAATACGTACATATTATAGATAAATTACACCCAGACACAGAACTAATGATCGTGCTCATCACACATACATTTGTCCTGGGTGGGAATCGAACCCACGACCTCCGGCATAGCAGTCAGGTCCACTAACCACTAGACCAACAGGCCAGTCATGATATATATGAGATACAAACAGACATTGTTTTTGAACCTGCCTAGCTTCAATGTTGACACTAAAATGAGAGCCACTAGATGTGAGAGGTCGCGCCGTGTACCTAAATTTGATCAATGCTTTTTGCTGGTTTATTATTTGCTACTATTACATTCAGGCTTTCACCTTCAATCTGGAGAAAGATAGCAGAAAATATAAAGGATTTTATATCAATTAATTGAGCTTGAAAACTCTGAAATGTTGCATGTTTATCTAGGGATAAAAATTGAGGCGTCATAAGCCTAATAATAAACATAGTAAATAACATAATAAAATAAACATTTTATTTTAAGAAATACTCGGAGTAAGACTAAAATAGAAATAGGTTACTTCTAGGCAAGTTTGCTCCATCGTCGGCCACATCATCGCTTACCGTCAGGTGAGATAGTGGTCAAACGCGAGCCTATCCATAATAAAAAAAAACTGGGCAAGTGCGAGTCGGACTTGCGCACTTCGTAAAAACTTACCTATAAAATCAGTTCAATTCCCGAATTGAGTTACGAAGATCTTTTCACCCAAAAAAAAGTTTTTTTTTTGTGACGGGACCACCAATTTACAGTTTTCAAAGTTTTTTCCTATATTTGTGCTATGAGACCTTGCTTCATGCCAAATTTCAGGATTCTAGGTCAACGGGAAGTACCCGATGAATTTTGATTCCCTTGAGAGTGTCGAAATAGTATTTTTGCGACATAAACGGCCGTATCTTTTTTACCGTCAACTCAAGAGTTTGATTGTTTCAGAGCTTCATGGGACCGCAGACCTGAGTATACGGTTTTAATGTCAGCTCGATACCTCTACGCGTTCCCGGTAAAGGGTCTGGACAGACAGAAGGACAACAAAGTGATCCTATCAGGGTTGCGTTTTTTTCCTTTTGAGTTACGGAACCCTAAAAAGACGAGAAAGAGTAAGTAATTAAGTATAGTAATAGGTTGACTATATCTCCCTAATATTTATGATTAGCGACGCGTACTGGCTTTGCACGAGTGTAAATTATACACAAAAAACTTTTTTATTATAGATAGGCTCTCAAGCGTGAGCCTATATATAATAAAAAAAAGTTTTTGACTATCTCACGTACGGTATGCGATGATGATTTGTTTTCTGATAGCTACAACCTATGGACCTGTGGCTCCTACAAGGTGGACCGATGACCTGGTAACGGTTGCGATAGTCCGATGGATGTGAGACGCACAGGAGTGGACGTCTTTCGGCTGAAATGATGATGATGACAACCTGTGGATCTTTAAGTCAAGAGTGCTTTCCATCAGGTGAAATAAGGTCAAACTCAAGCTTATTAATAATAATAAAAAACCGGCAATTTGTACTAACACAAACCACTCTCCTCATAGTGTTTTCTGTCAGAAAAAACGCAAACGAAAAACTGCAAGACGGTAAAATAAAAAGACGTCTCAAATTACCCGGGTTATATCATCCAAATAGAGTTCTATACGAACTTACGAAGCGGAAACATTACCCGGCTGAATAAAAACGCAGTTTAAAGGGATGAATATTTTATTAAAAGAGAATTATCTTTGCCAAGATCTTGCAACGGATCTGATAAAAGAAAGAAAATGCAGCTCTGAGAGCTTTGATTTTCAAAAGTTTATGTTATAAAAACAGTTTTCAACTGGATCTGAAGGAGTGTTCTTTTGAGTCTGTTTGGTTTATTTTTTAGTTTTTGTTTATTTTGAAGAACTGGTTCTTTTTACGGAATGTTACAGTGGTGTGAGAATTTTTGATTCAAATTCGTGTTTTCTTGCGTTAATAAATAGCATAGTCGGCCTTATAATGTTTCCGCTGCTGGGACTCAGGCCTCCTCTCAAGGAGAGGAAATAGGCTACTGCCCAATCCCTCTCCTAGAGAGGAGGCCCACCACGCGGCCCCAGTGTGGGTTGGTAGATGTCACATGTCTTCGAATTTTTGGTTCTAGGACATGCCGGTTTCTCACGATGTTTTTGTTCACCATTTTGAGAGAAGTGGTGATGAAATAAATTACATAAAGTAATGCGCCTGGTTGGGTTTGGACCTACAACCTAAAATTCGTAAGTCGGAGCCGTTACCATTCGGCCACCACTGTTCGAAAATAAATATCGAGATTTATTTTCGAATTGTATGGAAAATAAATATAATTATGTTGTTTTTATCAACAGATAAATTCCTCGAATTATTAAAATTAATTGTCTTAAATTATTCGAGGAAATGTTTAGCCATTAATTTATACTGAGTTTCTATGAATTTAAAACAAGTAAATATCCACATTTAAATAATAGCTTCTTATAAAAAGGTTGAACTTTTATGGCATTATTTCCGCTTCTTCAGTTCTTCCGTGCTTCAGTAAAATAATAGACTGCATTTTTACAGAATTTTAAAGCGACAAAATGACACCATACCTCATTCCCTTCAACCCTTTTAACAAAAACAAAAAGGATACCGTTTAAAAAAAAAAACCCAGTCTAGACAGGACATGTACAACACTACGAATAACGTTGAGTAAGTAACAAAAGCAGACAAAGCCGCAGGGATTCACGATGGAGTCAGGAGGGGAGTAAAAAACAAATTATAATCTGTTTACTACAAGTCAGAATGCATTAAATGCCGCAAGATTATTAAGGTCTCTCGTCTGTACGCAAGCAGCGAGGTTTATAAGGTATAGTGAGGGGAAATTGCGAGAAAAAACGTCGAGTATCGATGCTAATATAACTGAAGAATGACAGCTATAAAAATCGATTTTTATTCTTTAAAAAAACGTTCGACATTAAAATAATAATAATTCCTATCTAAAACAGAAAATGCCTTAATAAAACGACCATATCTTTTTTTTTTCATAACTTCGAGGGACCGCAGACTTGAGTATATAACTCGATACATCCACAAGGGCTTGATAGATGGACAGACGGACAACAAAGTGATCCTATAAGGGTTCCGATTTTTTCTTTTTGAGGTTCGGAACCCTAAAAACTAACGCCATGAACGCGAGTCAGTAGTGATGCGCATGCGAGCTTTTCCTGTTTATGGCGGTAGAGCCATCAACCCACGCATCAGCAGACATCCCAGACGCACATAATATATCAATCATCAAAACATACCTAATAATTATTAATCTTCTTTTTTTTTCTTCTTTTTTATTCTTTTCTGTTTTCTTTCTTTCTCAATTATTTATTTTTCTGGGTTCCTCTATTTTTTTAAATTTTTTTGCATCTATAATTATGTCATATTCCCATCACTATTTAAAGACATAGGTATTTATTCTGATTAATCGCCTCACGGTAACGGACGCTCTCATTGAATAACATTATTTGCTTTTTATTCTTCACATTTTACTTGATCTCATTATAAATTTATTATTCACATTGAATTATCATTAATTCATTAGGTAAGATAGTGGTGAAACGCAAGTCAATTAATAATAAAATGAAAATATTTTTTAAGTCACAAAAATGCTGGGATAATGCTGGGTAGTCTGTTACTACAGGAAGAGCCGACATCATCTTCTTAATTTACATAACGAATATTAATGTCAAAAAGACGCAAAAATACCCGAAAACATCAATTTACAGTAATAAATATTATTTAATATCTTTTGCTGTCTAATGGCAAATATTTTTTTAGGAAATGCCTTGATGGCACTAGTAGGTGTTGGCGAAAATTGATCTGTTTGTTATTCTTTCACATTCTAACGGCTAATCCAAATATGAAATGTTGGTAGTGGCCAATCAAAAAAACTATCCTGGCAAAATTATAGTCTATGTGTTAAGACTATAATTTTTTAAAGTGGGAAGTAGCAATTTCACGCAGGCGGAGCCGCAATTATTTTAAAACAAGATCAATCTAGATAATGTAACTGAAAACTAAAATAAATACCGTCGTTACCTTTGCATTACTATAATTCATATCATCACAGTTGATATTTGAAGATATTTTGTATAAATGGGGTTATTTTAGCGATTACTGTAAATTGTTCAAATGCTCTTCAAAGTTCTAAAATATGAACACTCAGGTGTTTGTAAAATAGCCCTAGATAAAGTGCCACATTAAAATCCACATTGATCATTTAGTAAACAATGATCTTGAAACTTAATATACTAATAAATTTAATAGACGTACATTTTTCATTTTTGATTTGTTTTTCAAGGTGAAAATCAGATGTTCGATGACCTGGATTACAATTCTATGCCACTTCTTCCAATGGAGTATTAATGGTTGACCATTGGAAAGTCATAATGACGCCATTATATTACTAGATTACCAAACTTGTCAAAATCAACAATTATGAAATCAATGATAGACCATTGTGACACTATTGTAATAGCAGACTTGAGGCCCTGGTGAGGGTCACGAAAATCAGATGGATGCGAGACGCACAAGGCTAATCATTATGGCGACACTTCAGGGGGGCCTATGTCCAACAGTGGACGTCTTTCGACTGAAATGATGATGATGACACTTAATCTATAAAAGCGAAATACCACTCACTAATTAATCACGAAATCTCAGAAACTATAACACCTACAAACTTAAAATTTAGCAGATAGGTTCCAGGGTGTAGACATCCGTTAAAAACAGATTTTTCGAAATTCACCCCCTAAGTGGATGAAACGGGATCCAATGTTTGTATGGAAAAAGCTAGTTTATAAATAAGTATTTGAAGATTTCTTTTAAACATTGCATATGTTATGAACCTACGATCAAAATTAATTAGAGGGTAGCTAGGACAGTCTAGATATGGATGGCGGAGAATCGGGGCGTGTAGCACAGTTTAAGAGTGGCCTATGTCCAGCTGTGGACTACAACGGGTTGATTTTATTGATCGGTGCAGAAAAAAAAAAACTACAATACTTTTACTGATTAAAATCTACACGTAATTCTATTTTTTAAGGTGGAAAATTATCGAAAAAATTTCCAGCTCTGGGTGAAACGAGAGAGTACTTAACAGACTTTTACAAACATTAGTTATAAGTTAAATTCTTGTTACTAACAACTTTTATGAACTGTTTTGTCTGAATTAAAAGGTTCAGAGGTTTTTTATTTTATTTTTTGTTAACTTACTACAACCCGTCTGCTCCAAGGCTGCGGTAATTCTTTCGAATGCAGCCTGGAAAAAGAAACTATAGTTGCATGTTTGCTGCAGTGTTTAAAGCTGTGGTTTTAAGACAAAAAAATAAAAACCGAGCAAGTGCGTGTCCGACTCGTGCACTGAGGGTTCCGTACAAACTTACCTATGTACATAGTTCGATTCCCGATTTTTTCCGAAACGTTGTTTTTTTTGTGACGTAACAACGAATTATCTGTTTTCAGATTTATTCCTATACTTGTGCTATAAGACCTTGCTATTTGCCAAATCTCAGGATTCTGGGTCAACGGGAATGATTTTTCCCAATGAATTTTGATTCCCTTGAGAGGACGAAATATATTTTTTTTGCGACATAAACGACCGTAATTTTTTTTTTGTTAACTTAGAAATTCGTTTTTTTTCACAGCTTCAAGGGACAACAGACTTGAGCATATGGTTTTAATTTCAACTTGATACCTCCACGCGTTCCCGAAATAAAGGGTCTTGACAGACACACTTGAATTTGCATGCTGCGGTCTTTCCATCCAACTATAATTTAGATGTCTTCAAGGCTGGAGTGAATAGGCTCTTAATAAACTAGTGTGCTTCACCATCGATGATTGCATCACTGTTTACCATCAAGTCGGATCGCAGTCAAGCACTGGTTTATACAAATTAAAAAAAAGACGCACAACAAAGTAATTCTATAAGGGTTCTGTTTTTTTCTTTTGAGGTACGGAACCCTAAAAACGGGTGCTAAAAGCTCATTTTACAAATGTAACAAGACTTAATTATTTACAAATAAGCTCAAGATACACTCGTCCAGAATTAGCAAGTAACTTCAAAATGTGACAAAATAACTCAAAAACCAAGATTCATAGTAATTCACGACGACAAATTCAAACTCATGTTTGAATTGTAAACCCAACGTACAGTCGGACACAATAGTGCTTTTACGATAATGATGTACAGTACCGACGACGGAAGACGCGAAAGTGCTCGTTCGTCAAACTGTTTTCTACTTGCATGTACTGAGTTATACTAATAGCAATACAAAATATTTATGCGAATAAGTAAATAAGGAGTCATAATGTATAATTATAATTTAATGTGAAGTTTATAACATATTATAAGCGTACCTACTACTAAAGGAGGAGGCCGCAAATGCACGCGCGAGTACTCGGCCCTCACGCCCCAGTCGCCGAGATCCCGATCCCGATTTCCGGCTGCCGTAGGCGCGGGAATCGGTAGCTCGCCGTCCGATCGTCCGGTAACCGACCGGACCGAACCCAAGACGTCGGTGGCACGTACTGTTCCACGTGCGCCTCAAGGAGATGTCAGCAAACCGTAGGGGCCCAGCAGGGTCGCAGTCTACTGGGGTCAAAGGTCTGCTTCTGAAAGAAAGACTCGGCCCTAGTTCGAAAGGCAACGAAGGAACAGAAGTGGGTTTTTAGTCAGTAAAAGTCTGACACTATCTTCCACTTCGCCCAAGAGCGGGGGATGTCATTAGATGATTTTCCCACCGAGAACAAAAAAAACCATATTAATTACAAGTAGGTACATTTTACTCCTATATTTGCAATTTTAAAAGTGTACGTAGTACTAAGTTGTTGTAGTTAGGATTTCAACCAAATGCGGATAGTATTCAACCACAGCAGTATAGTGATAATCTAATATATAAAATTCTCGTGTCACAGTTTTCGTTGCCATACTCCTCCGAAACGGCTTGACCGATTTTGATGAAATTTTTTGTGCTTATCCGGTATCTATGAGAATCGGCCAACATCTATTTTTTATCCCCCTAAAAAAAAAATATATATACATAGCAAAACAACGTTTGCCGGGTCAGCTAGTTTATAATATATAAATTATCACTATACTGCTGTGGTTGACCTTTACAGCAAGGTCAGTACTGGTCGACAAAACTTTCCCTCTTTCAATAACAAAAGCCATGACTACAAAGCAAAATACTTATGTTTTTCTAACAAATTTCATCACAAAACACCTCTCCCCGACCGATAAGGTACAACTCTTGTTTATTGGCACAGTTAAGTGGCACATCATAAATCACTGGCAATAGCAATGCCACCGACCAACTTGTTCGCTGCCACCCTGCCGCGTGCCACCACGAAGCAGATAGGGACAGTAGTGCCATACTGCAAAAATCACACCGACAAAATTCATGAGTGGTAAACTTGATGAGCACAGTGCATCTAATGCGATTTGTTTAGAGTACTCGATAGCGATAATATCGATCATCATCATCATCCTGCCCTTGTTACGTGTTATTTGAGGTCGGGCAACACGGTTTTTTCTTCCATTCTGCTCTGTCACTCGTCATGCTATCACTAACTTCCTTCTCTTTTATATCACTCTTCACACAGTCCATCCATCTTTGCCTTGAACTCACTCTCCCTCCCCATTCATATACATGCATGTTCATAACTCTTTTAGTAACATGCGTTTCATCCCTCCTCTTTACATAACCATACCAAGACAAAATATTCCCCTTTAACTTTTCAGTCACTGGCGCCACTTTCAGACTTCCTCTAATATACTCATTTCTCACTTTATCCATTCTCATCACACCAGACATCCATCTCAACATTCTCATCTCCGCTACATGCAATCTTTTTTCATCCGTCTTTTTCACAGCCCAACATTCTGATCCATACAGTATGACAGGACTTATCACGGGTTTGTAGATTTTACCCTTCAACTTGAGTGGCATCCGTGGGTCACAAGTTGTTCCAGTGACCTGTCCCCAGCGGTAACATCGATAATATAATAATAATAGTTTATTTCAGAAAAATACACATATACAATTCAATAGATAAAAACAGTTTTGCCAAATAATAAGTAGTAAAAACAGAAAAGGAGTTTCGTTGGTACCTGTACTAATGAAAAACACTGAATCACAGGCACCAGCATCTTTCATAATAAAGGATAACTTTAGCTTTAAAACAGTCCAAAAACGATTTACACAATGACATTATAGTAATAATTTAAGATATAAAGAATAAATATAATTATGTAATAATTTTAAAAACCATTTAATAATGATATTGAATAAATAATATTTTTGAGAATCTTATTTTACATAGATATTAATGCAATATTATCTCTACCTATTCTCTCTATTATCTTTTCCTGTTGAGAGTCGCGGGAGTGCAGTGGATGCGAGACGCACAGGCTCGGTCGTTGTGGCGTCGCTTGGGGAAGGCCTATGTCCAACAGTGGACTTCTTTCGGCTGAAATGATAATGATGATTATCTCTACCAACTGGGGAGCAGAGCAGCACCCGATATTCTTCGCACAACTGGCATGTCCTTATCCTCTGCTGCCGAATTCTCGTGCCTAGTGTAGCACCGAGCAGTATATGCACAGTAAGTTGACATCGCCCTGAACGAGACGATGACGGGACGGGATGCCTTAAATCGAAGCTACTTAAGCTGTATCCGTTAGCTGGTATTGCTCCACCAGCTGTATGTAGGGATGTCACATGCACGATTTAAAAGAAAAATCAAGAATCTGATTCCTGACATCCACTCTTCGAATACAAAACAGCTCCAAGTAGGCTTAAGAGCTGAAAGAGCTTTCTTTGTAGCACAAAAGTCTTTGACCTTCCGCCTAAAGAAAGAATAAAGCTTTGGGAAGAACATCACGTACCATTATCCGATTTATTAAAGCCCCAAGAACCTGGACGTGAATTGCTGTGGTCTATACAGAATGCACTAAATCAGTTGGTTGGTCGAATGCTCAATGTAAGTGCGAACAGGAGCACCTTTTCAAAATATGAGCCACATGTTAGAGTGCCCCAAGTGTCCATACACGTGCACTTTGGAGGATTTAATGCGTGCCACCGATTTTGCAGTTAACGTTAGGCCCACGAGTATCCCTTTAGTGTTATTTTTTAAGGTTTTCATTTATCAATTCATCCAATGACATTTTAGCATGTCAGACTTTTACTGACTAAAACCCACTCATGTTCCTTCTTTGCTTTCGTTCCAGGGCTCCGTGGTTCTCTTTCACATCACCCATGACCCCAGTAGGCTTTAACCCTGCTAAGCTCCTACGGTTGCTGACATCTCCTAGAGGCGTGAGTAGAACACTCCGTGCCGTCGACAACTTGGGCTCGGTCCAGACAGTTCCTGGACGGTCGGACGGCGGGCTACCCATTGCTGCTGGGGCGCGAGGGCCATTTCCTCGCGCGTGCTGCCACTCCGGACCATGGCCTATACCAAGGCCTGGCGCGAGAGATCACTGCCGCCGAGCGCCTCTACGAGGACATGGCGGTGCTCTGCCCAAGTGGGGCACACCTCTACCGTATGCTCCACCGTGTCCTCCAGGCGGTCATGCTGGGCCCCTACTGTTTGTTGACTTCTGTTTGAGGTGGTGCACTACGTGCCGTTGATGACGCAAGCTTATAGGACGAGCGAACGGCGAGCTACCCATTGCTAGTTGTTCGCAAGCCCGCGCTTATGATGGCCGGCTATCGCTCTACGATTTCCGACGCCCGCGGCGTCTGCTGTCGCGGCGGCTGAGGCATGAGGATGCACGTAAGTTTCCGTCCTTTGTGTGGAACAAACCTTCTGCTTGTGTTATTTTGCGTTGCGAGTAGATATGGATTTTATCTTCGACTGCTAATGTTCACCGGTTCGAGTTATGTATTGGTTGAAACTTTTCTCAGGTACGATTGGAAAATTATTTGTCTTGTTTTCTATCTTGTGTAGAATCGAATAGCTATTGAGAATGCTACGAGTATATAGCAGTATTTCCTGAACTATGGGTCGCGAGCAAACATTAGATACAATTTGACAAACCGATGTCTAAGTTATAGAGAGTTTCATTACATTTAAATAGATGAATGATTAGTCCGTTCACATGTTATAGAATTATCCCAGTTAGGAAGGGTAACCTGTTATTAGCCATAGTTTACTATAAGCACTTACTCTTTAATATACTTTGTGTATCGCTGTTGGTTACCTAAATAAAATATAATAAAATAGAAGCATAACTTACGTGAGGGTTAAGCGGTAAGCGAATCGATTGAACTTTTTTCTTTTTAATTAATTTTAACGGTCCTTCATTCATATATATATAGTAATGCTGTTTTTTTCTCGTCATAAAGACCAAGGTATAGTCCCGATTTGGGAAGTGTTTGTGGAAAGTGGGTCACGGGTTAAGATAGTCAATTTTGGGGACCACTGCTATAAAAAATTGTTACTGACAGGGGGCTTTTAGAAAACCTCATGGGTGCTCATGCTCATTTGATGGACTCGAAAAAGTGGCGAAGTATGAGAAGAGAAATGCACACTGATCGACCGACAAATAAATAAATGTCCTACTTAAATATTGCGTACTTAATTACTAATTATTTTTGATTAAAATATAAAATGAAGCCAATATATAAAAATTAAACTGGTTTTTAGTATCACGAAATATTATAATTTATACGTAACCTAAAAGGCGTGTACTGATCTGTTTCTTTATGTCTATTCTCAGGGGTGCTCGGTAACCACTGTTTATTTCTCATGGGTGCTCGAGTCCCTGAGCACACACGGAGTCGGGGCCAGTGGTTACTGAATTTCCGTAATACTTATAGAACGATTAATTGACTGATTAACTAGTCTAGTGGTTAGTCACCCTGACTGCTAAGCCGGAGGTCGTGGATTCGATTCCCACCCGTGACAAATGTTTATGTGATGAGCACGATCATTTGTTCTGTGTCTGGCTGTAATTTTATCTAAAATATGTATGTATTTAGAAATATATAAGAAACACTCTAATTCTCAACCATTAAAAACCACTTTCCACCAACTACATAAGTAATAGCACTTAAAACCTATTTAAATCAGTCAACTGCAAACAGTAGCCCCTCAAGGAAACATAAACAAACAAACAATAAAGAAAAAAAAGGAAAGAAAGAAAAGTACAAGTCGACTCTGCTTTGTATTCATGAGTCTCAATAAATAACGGTTCTAAGGCGTGAGAGGCGAACGCTCTTACTATTGGTAGGAGGTATTCGAACAAGAAATTCGAGATCGACATGGCAATTGGCGCCTTTTACTAATATAATACAACTAGTACACCGCATACTAGCAGTAGCAGTAGTATTTGCAGTACACCGCAGACCTTACCCAGACCAGAGCCTTTTTCTAATTTAAATTTTTACATTCCACCCTAAGGTTGTCTGGTAGATATCGCTGTCAGCGATAAGACCGCCTTTGTACCCATAGATTTAAGTTTGTGTAAAAGTTTTGTTACTATTTTAGTTGTACAATAAAGTTTATTCTATTCTATTCTAGTTTCTGCCACTGGCTTTGTCTGCATGAAAATAGAAAATTGTTCTAAGGGAACATACTACTTACTTGCATAAAAAGTACAGTGAAACTTGGTTAAGTGGGACCTGCTTAACTTAGCTTAGTCGGCCTTATAATGTTCCCACTGTTGGGACTCAGGCCTCCTCTCTAGGAGAGGGAATGGGCCGTAATCCACCACGCGGGCCCAGTGCGGGTTGGTGGATGTCACATGTCTTCGAATTTTTGGGTCCAAGTGGGACCTGAATAAGTGAGAAACCTCCTTAGCTGGAACTCATGCTGAAGTCCTGACTCTCTAGCACTGAATTACCTCTGTTAGTGAGACAAAGCAAACCTCTGTATCTGGGATTCGTTTTTTCGATTTTATTGTCACAGTTACCTTTATAATTGAGATAGTGTGATAAGACCATGTCTTGGTTCAAGCTATGATCCAGAGCGAGGGAGATTGGGAGGCCGTAGTTTATTTTCTGATATGTGGACGTGTCAGACTTTTACTGACACCCTATCTCGCTCCACCGAGAGCGAAATAACCTCTCTTTATTTGATGATTATCCACCTTAAAAAAGGGGGTATACAAATGCAACCATAGCATTATCTATCTATAAGTATAACGTAGAGCAGTGGTGGCCGAGTGGTAACTGCTCCGACTTACGAGTTGTAGGTCGCGGGTTCAAACCCAGCCAGACGCATTGCTTTGTGTAATTTATTTCATCACCACTGCTCTCAAAACGGTGAAGGAAACATCGTGAGGAAACCGGCATGTCCTAGAACCAAAAAATTCGAAAACATGTGACCTCCATCAACCGGCACTGGGCCCGCGTGATGGATTACGACCCGTTCCCTCTCCTAGAGAGAAGGCCTAAGTCCCAACAATGGGAACATTATAAGGCCGACTATGCTATACTATGCTAAGTATTACATTCCCACGGCTGCGACTTTCTCTCAGATATTTAAATAAAAGTAAAAAAATCGTGTGAATACAGTGAGTTCCAATATTAGAGGCAACACAAAAGCCATACACAATTTATTTGAGGTTTCGTCTCGATTTCGATCGCGTATATCTTAAAGTATCGCATTACTTTGTTTTAATTATTCTTACGTTTGAGTAAGAGAAAAAATGGAAATGAAAACACAGGAATAAAAATATTTTTTTTACTTGTTATGAGGGTAGGTAGAAGGCACTGAGTTTCATTTTGTAAGTTCTAAGGATTCTTCTTCGTGACGATCACGTACCAGAAAACGCAGCTTTGGAAGATATCCAACAAGGTGGACTGAAAATCTGGTGAGGCACACGGGAATCCGATGGATGCGAGACACATAGGAGTAGTTGTTATGGCGACACTTGAGGGAGATTTATGTCCAACAGTGGGCGTCTTTCGACTGAAATGATGGTGATGATGATGGATTCTGCTAGAAACTGGTTCCAATAAAGTACTACTATTCCTGTTTTTCACGTTTTTGGTAACTGCTCTACTCCTATTTGTCGCAGTGTGATGTTAAATAGCCTTATAGCATTTCTCGATAAATGGACTATCAATTGTGCTATCTATAAGGTATTTTTGTGCGGTGGAGCATACGGTGGAGATGTACCCCGCTTGGGCGGAGCACCGCCGTGTCTTAATTGGAGTAATCGGCGGCAGCGACCTCTCGTGTCGGGACTTGGTACAGGCCATGGTTCAGAGCGAAAAGGAATGGCAGGCGGTCGCTTTCTTCTGTGAAGTAGTAATACTAGCGAAGGAGAACGGCTGCACTTGTGAGGGAATGGACCTCCTCACAACCCCGATACCAGCCACCGTAGGCACGGGCTTGCGGACGACGAGCAATGGGTAGCTCGGCGCCCGGCCGGCTGGTAACCGTCTGGACGGAACCCGGCTCCTCGGCAAACCAAATTTTGTAATTTACACAAAGTTAAACGCACCGACTGCTCTTGGTTGATTATCACGATTCAGTATCATCATTGGCATTCCCTAGATGGACGTGGTTTATACGGAATCTTAACAAGGATGTGGCAAATTTATCTTGAAGCTATCAGGAACAGACTCCGGTAGGGAATTTCACTCCTTAGCTGTATAGATTCGACCCAGAATTGCATGACCCACTCTCTTGATAAGTCGTTTTAAACATTATCTTACTGTCATTAAAGATGAAAACCAATGTTATTGCTAAAACTTTCATTGTGACCCATCTGGCCCACCCTAAGGCAGCCAATCAACTAAAACAGTTTTATCCCATCCCACCTATCCTGTATCACTAAAAACAAACAGTCGGGATCCAACGCCATATTGGTTCTTCTAACAAATTGCGTACATTACCAGCTAAATAGTACGAAGGTAGTAGGTACACTTAATCCTAATACTTCTAATATCCAATTCTATACATTTTTTTCGCCATTGAAGTTGGTACAAAAAGGAGCTAATCGGTGCTATAAATCAGGATCGGGCAAAATATCGACTCGCTGTCGGCTGCCTACGTGGCTCGGTGGTAATACGGTGAGCATTCTAATGAGGCTGTTTAGGCTGCCTGCACACTAGCGATTTTTCCTTGCGCTTTATGAGATTATTGGAAAACTTAACATTATCTTAGTAATATTACAAACTAGCTTTTGCCCGCGACTTCGTCCGCGTAGTAGTCGAAAATGGTTTTATTAGGATTTTTGAGATACGAAAATATGAAATATTATTTATTATTTTCGTCGTATGTGATAGTACATTGAATTGTATGGCGAGCGATATTGTATCTTAAAATAAAATATTATAGTGTCTTAGCCGAGTGCAGATGCATTATTTGCGGTTGGTACAGTAATCGGGTCTTGGGATCGAACCGCAAAATTAAGTTTGTTTTTTGTTGTATATACTTTTCCGGGATAAAAACTACCCAGTGTGGTGCCCAGGATATTAAAGAATAATTATACCAAATTTCATCGTAATCGAACTGGTAGTTTTTGCGTGATGCCTGAACAAACAGACAGACAGACAAAAATTTTTTTAATTACATTTTTGGGTTCGGTGTCGGTCTAGGAACACAGAATTTCCACTTCTACAGATTTACTATAAGTATAGATGTAGATTCGAAAGGTTATTTTTGTGATCTTTTTAGGCGTTTGGATGATTGTAATTATAAATTGACGTACAATTAAATGTAACGGCCCTGGTAGTTTATGTTATAATATGATTATAATTTACTAATAATAAGCATCATTCATCTTTTATGAAGCACATAGCTTCATAAAAAAATTGATTTTATTTAGATAATAAATAACACTTTTACACGTCAATTTTTTTTGTTAATTAAAACTAGAAGAGGCCGGTGTTTCCTAACTTAAATAAATTTAAAGGTCAGTCTCTTTTAAAGTCCATACATGTAAGGAACAAATCATATGAGAACCATGCAGATTTGTGCCTGAGAAGGTCTTAGGAAAAAAGAATTACCGTAAAACGGGCTGAATAGAAACGTAGGGGTGAATAGAAACAAAACTTTGGTTTGGTTTTTCACTTTGATACCTTATTATCGGCTTCTAATAAAGCCTCGACTTTTTAGAATAACAATTCATTAATTTATTGGTATAGTTGAATGCTGCAAAAAATATTCTAATATCGTGAAAATTCCCTTTAAAGTTTTGTTTCCATTCACCCCGGAGTTTCTATTCACCCCATTTGACTGTACACAGATTTGAGTGACCTTGTCCAGTCATTGCAAGCATTTGTTAGTATTCGTGTAGCTCAACTTAGGACTAGTAAGGAGCTCACAATTTGATGTACAATACCAAAGAAAAGGCATTTGGATAGGCCGCATAAAGTACTCAAACTGACCAGCCCCCCTAGCCAAGTTACGACCGTTTAGTTTCGTTCGAAACGAAAGGGTGGTAACTTGGCTAAGGGGGCAGACCATAGAAACGCATACGTGTATGTATAGTAATATAGTAAAGAATTAAAATTTGTTTTTTTTTGTTCGATTGCAATTTTTTTTCATCGATAGAAAGTCTTTTTATTTCTGAGTGACACACGCAATATTTCATGTACGCGGGCGAAGCCGCGGGCATAATCTCGTTCATAATAAACGAGTAGGTATGTAAAATAATAATCAATGATACTTTAATAAGTAAACACTCATGTCAAAGTTTATTTATCAAATGTAACTTTGCCCGAGCGATAATAAAAAAATATCCTAAGGATAATAATAATAAGTTGGGATATTTTTTTATGTTCTATTTCTGTATACGCGTCTTAGGAAAATTGTGTAAATACATAAGTACATGTATGTGTTTTTAGGGTTCCGTACCTCAAAAGGAAAAACGGAACCCTATAATCTCCCGTTCCGCCCAAGAGCGGGGATGTCATAAGGATGATTTTCCCACCCAATAAAAAAAAAAACCCTATAAACCTATACATTATTACTTTGTTGTCCGTCCGTCGGTTTGTCTGTCAAGACTCTTTATTTTAGGAACACGTGGAGGTATCAAGTTGAAATTAAAACCATGTACTCATTCTTCGGTCTCTTGAAGCTGTGAAAAAATCAAATTTCTAAGTTAAGGAAAAACAAAGATACAGCCGTTTATGTATCAAAAAACTTATATTTCGACACTCCAGGAAATTAAAATTCATACTTCCCAAAAAAAAAAAATCCTGAAATCCTGATATTTCGCAAAAAGCATGGTCTTATAAAACAGATATAGGAATAAATCTGAAAACAGTAAATTTGTTATTAGGTCACAAAAAATTGATTGCGTTTTTAAAAAATCTTCGAGAAAATACGGGAATTGAACTATTTATATAGGTAAGTTTGTACGGAACCCTCAGTATGCGAATCCGACTCGCACTTGCCCAGTTGTTTTACCTTGCTAAACTGTAAATTGCAAATATGTACGAAAATCTGAACTTTGTGGGTTTTCTTTGAGCATTCACTTAAACGTTTTTTTATTTTAATTCTTGGATCATATAATAGAAGTCATGTCTAAGTAAGTGGAAAATATCTGAAAATCTGAGTTTTAATCTAAATAAATCTTTTATCTAAGCCAATATACATTATGTTCCACCATTTTTGAATAGATTAGGTTTTGCATAATCCATATTAATAAGTAAGAAAGCGTCTCTGTCCGTCAGTTACGCTTTTACTGTTAAACTACTAGATTGTCCTTCAAGTAAGGACTTTGGCTACTTTTTAACGGGTTTTGACTTCAATTTCGCGTCCACTAATCGACCGTAGTTGACGTCGGATGGTCGATGGGGCCGAAAGGTTCTAGAGCGGCGACCACGCACCGGAAAACGCAGCGTTGGAAAGCCTCCCACAAGGTGGACCGACGACCTGGTGAGAGTCGCGGGAATACGGTGCATGCGAGACGCACAGGATCGGTCGTTGTGGAGACGCTTGGGGGAGCCCTGTGTACAACAGTGGACGTCTATCGGCTGAAATGATGGTGATGATGATGAATCGACCGTGGACAAAGTTGTGGGCAAAAACTAGTCTATACTAATATTCTAAAGAGAAAAGATTTATATTTTTGTTTGTAACGAATAAATTCTAAATCCACTGAACCGATTTAAAAAATTCTTTTACCAATAGAATGATACAGTATCACTGCACATAGACATATATTTTCTACTTTCACGCGAGCAAAAGTCACAGACAGAAGCTAGTAATAGATACATACAAGAATTTAAATATGTACAGTGAGGTTTAAGGATTTTTAGACTGCCAAAGTCAAATTTTAAATTCATGAGGCATAGCTAAACCTAAAGAGTTTTAATCTGAGTGGAAAATTGAATTATTTTATTAAATTCTAGACTAGCTTCTGCCAGCGGCTTCGCCTGCGTGAAAGTCGGTTTCTCCATACAAACTTTGGACCCTCGTTTCATCCCTTTAGGGGGTGAATTTCGAAAAATCCATTCTTAGCGGATGTCTTCACTCTATAAGGAACATACCTGCCAAATTTAAGTTTGTAGGTGTTATAGTTTCTGAAATTTCGTGATTAAGCAGTGAGTGGTATTTCGCTTTTATATAAATAAGATTAAAAATTAAAAAGTTTTTTTGAAAACTAGCTGTTGTTCGTGGCTTTACCGGCGCGAAAATCCGATTTGTGGAATATAATTCCCAGAATTGAAAGTGTCTTATCCTATTTCGGAGCGAGAGGACGTGGGAAGCGTGAAGGAGAAGCAATACTCATGGGCTTATTGACGGTGAGCAATGGGTAGCTCACCCTCCGGTAAGGTCGTAGGCCCAGGTCAACGGCGCGTCGTATTTTTTTTACGCGCCTTTAGGAGATACCTAATTGTTGGGGCCAGGGTTTATACTTGCCAGGGCTTGTTTGTAACAGCACTAAACTCTGAAACTCCCTCTCACTCCACCAAGAGCGAGAGAAGTTCTTTAATGATTTACTGAAAATAAAAAAGTAACTTGTAACGTTACAAAATACCTAGATGCTAAAAAACTTACATTGGCATGCCCGAATTATTTTGCTGCAGGCATGTCACAGGTTTGCCATCCGTATTTCATACTATCACTAGCTTTGCCAGTGACTTGGCCCGCGTGTTAACAGGTTTTTCCATACAAACTTTGGATTCCCGTTTCATCCCCTTAGTGGGTGAATTTTGGAAAATCCTCTCTTAGTGCTCGCCTACGTCATAAAAGGAAGCCTTGTGCAGAATTTCATCTCCCTAGTCCCAGTAGTTTCGGCTGTGCGTTGATATGTCTGCCTACTAGTATAAATAAATTCTGCTGGATAGTTTATTTATTTTTTTTGTTTGAACGTACTAGTCTCTGGAAATACCAGTAGGATTTGATACAGAACACAGTCATTTTTATCCATTATAATGGAGGTGAAACATACTGTTCGCAGTATTTGTCAAGAACCGAGTCGTCAACAGCTTATAGCGTTCCACGCACGTCTCAAAGAGATAACGGCAAAACCGAAGAAGCCCAGCGGGGCTGATGGAAGGAAAGAATTTCTGAAAGGGATACCAGGGTTCTGGTACTTAAAGGGCAATAGAAGGACAGAGCACCCAAGTATCTACGGGAGAAGTCATTGAATGGATTTCCACCTCAAAAAAAAGAGGGCATAGATTGATAGTTTTGCGGAATTGTTTGAAAGTAATTCGAAAGAGTTACTACTGTCTTGGAACGCAAATGGCTGCTAAAGGAACACACTCTCACTACATCCAGAGCGGGAATAGTACTTTTTGATACAAGTGCAGAAAGTTTGTCATTGAGTCGAGCGAGGCGGAATTCGCACGAGCCGTAGGCGAGTGTGTTATGGAGCCGAGGGCTGCATTGACAAATTTGCACGAGTATCAAACGTCTTTTTTCAATACACTTACTAAGCAATGAATAAACCGGGGTTGACCGGCGACTAGCGGGGGTCGACGCGCGCCCAGCCTGATACGATAAATTTAATAACATTGTGGCGGGGGAGAGCACGCGCACTTTTCTGCACTAGTGCGGAAAATAGTCTATTGCGTGCCTAAAAGCGGTGGGATAAGAGCGGGTTTTCGAGAAAGTGTATCGAAATGGTTATTTGATGATTACGGGATATCTAGTTTAAAATAAAGATTGTCAAGCCCGTTAGAAACTACCTAACTTATTTGCTTATGGTCCTCAATCTTCCTCATGCAATCAGCCTAATTCCAAAGCATATCGATCACGTCTCCATCGGCAAGTAATAAATCGTCTTGCAAGAGAAATCGCTTTAAAAACTTCTTAGTCCATTATCCATTGAAAGAACGCAAATGAAAAGAGTACCTACAATGTTTGTTATCGAGAATTTTTTTAACGGATTCAGGGTTCCTGGGGAATAGATGTTTGCTTCCTTTGAAAACACTAAGTATTTTGCATGTTTTCATCAATATCTAGTGTGTCGCGAACCCGAGTTTCTGAAAATACGTACTAAAGGTCCCTTAACTGCGATCAGAAACGTATTAATACGGTAATTTACTAATTTCCTGTTTTTTTATTTAAAAGTATCTTTAATTAACCAAAGGGCAATGGAAAGGGCTATGCTCGGAGTTTTCTTGCGTGATCGAATCAGGAATGAGGATATCCGCAGGAGAACCAAGGTTACCGACATAGCCCGAAGAATCGCCAAACTTAGGTGGCAGTGGACAGGGCACATTGCTTGCAGAACGGATGGCCGTTGGGGCCGAAAGGTTCTGGAATGGCGACCACGTATCGGAAGACGTAGCGTTGGAAGGGCTTCTACAAGGTGGACCGATGACCTGGTAACGGTTCCGGGAGTCAGATGGATGCGAGACGCACAGAACCGTTCATTGTGGCGGCGCTTGGGGGAGGCCTATGTCCAGCAGTGGACGTCTTTCGACTGAAATGATGATGATGATCTTTAATTATGTAGTTATCACTATGAATGGACCCTCAAAAACTGATTGTAACATTGCATTCAACAACGTCACTTGAAATTAACATACCTACAATATAGCGCAGTCTGTGTTTCCCGATAGCTACAACTTGGGGATCTGTAAGTCAAGAGTAAATAGGTCACTTCTAGGCAAGCGTATTCTATCGTCGACCGCATCGACGCTTTACATTAGGTGAGATAGTGGTTAAGCGCGAGCCTGTAAATAATAAAACATCAGATATATTATGAGACAAAATGTCCCCCAACATGGCGTGCAACGCTCCATCTACATGACGCAGCAACGTTGCCCAGTATCCCGCAATATTTACAACGCATTCACGTGACGCTATGGTATTGGACAATTTAACAGCGTTGTGGGACATTTTGACCTCTAGTGTATCAAATGTTCTATACTAACAAATTTCTTATATTAAGTCAATAGCAAAAAGGTTACTTCTAGACAAGCGTACCCCATCATTGACCACATCTTCGCTTTCCATCAGATGAGATAATGATCAAGCGTGAGCCTATTAACAATTAAACACAAAACCAACTATCAGCATTTCAGGGTCTCTTCACTTTCTCAGTAAAACTACTGAATACGGCATTAATAAACAGTAATTTTACAATCATTCGCTTTTACCCAGAATACCTAATGCAGCTACTAATGCATTTTCTAAAGGTCACATGAGGTTTCGCAGAAGCCATCACTTTCCTCCATCGTAACCATTCATTACACTTGCCTTCCACTCTTTGGCACGACAAATACACATTGGCTGATGCTATCTCTGTGATAATTACCTGTCTAGGCAATTGGTCAAGGTTTCTGTGGAATTATTGAGTCAGTGGAAACACAGGCACACATAGACGGGGGAAATTAAGTAGGGGTCAGTTTTCTTGTGATTGAGTAACCACTCAATTGCAAATAAAATTGACCAGAATAAAAAAAGAAAGAATTGTCGGCCGTATTTTTTTTTTCAATAAATCTACTATAATATTATAAAGAGGTAAAGTTTGTTTTTTTGTTTGTAGGAGGTAATCTCTGAAAGTACTGGTCCGATTGCTAACTTAATTTATTTCACCGATAAAAAGCTGCTTTATTCCTGAGTGACTAGGATATATTTTATGTACGCGGGCGAAGCCGAAGGCAAAAGCTAGTCCATAATAATTGTTGCCCATATCATAGGTGTGCATGAAAAATAAATAGTCTGCCGTCCGTCTTCAGGAGTCCGCCATTTTGGATTTAAGCCTCAGATGCATTAGGGGACAAAATGTCCCCCAACATGACGCGTAACAATCTATGTAAGTGACATCGCAACCTTGCCCTGAGTCATGTAACTTGCTTTAAGTCCCGTAACTTGAATTTCAACATTTTACGACATACATATTATAATAATTCTATAATTATCTATAATTTAGGTGTCTTCAAGGCTAGAGTGAATAGGCTCTTAATAAACTAGTGCGCCTGACCATCAATAATTGCATCTCCGCTTACCATCAGGTGGGATCGCAGTCAAGCACTGGATTATATCAATTTAAAAAAAAAAAAAAACAAATATTCTCGTGACGCAGGGCACTTTTTTAGACAATTTGACAACGTTGCACGTTATGTTGGGGGAAATTTTGTCCCCTAATATATCTGAGGTCTTAGAATGACGTCACGTAGGTAAGCATGCAAGCAGAATATGTCTGCAAAATTTCACCTCAATCATTTAGGGGTAGGTACTTGTTTTAAAATTCACTGTTAAGATTTGACCTAAACAAACATACAAACATAGCAAGTTAATAAAAAGCTTATAAAAAGTAATTTTGATTTAATTCAATAGAATTATCTTCTGATTTTTTTTATACTTGTGTATCTTTTAATGTAGGTAATTTTAATGTCCCACCTCACGTGCATGAAATTACGGGTTCGTAACCGGGCAAGTACCAATATTCATTTTTCAATTGTTATGTACTTTTCTAAGTTTATTTAGGACATTACTGACACCCCGTGCCTCATAAAGCACGAAAAGCTGTTGGTCCCGGTTGTCATTTGTTGACCTTTGACAGTCGTTACAGGTAGACAGAGACTAGAAAGCCTGATCATCAGTCTAGCCATGGAGCGATACACGATAGTATTGCCTAGTAACTGGGATGTGGAGGTCTGATAAATAGTCGCTTTATGTATTACTGGTATTACTGGTATTTATTATTATTTGAGCGCTGGTGGCCGAGTGGTAACGGCCCCGACTTACGAGTTGTAGGTCGCAGGTTCAAACCCAACCAGGCGTATTACTTTGTGTTATTTATTTCACCACCACTGCTCGCAAAATGGTGAAGGAAAACATCGTGAGGAAACCGGCATGTCCTAGAACCAAAAATTCGAAGATATGAGATATCCACCAACCCGCACTGGGCCTGCGTGGTGGATTACGGCCCATTCCCTCTCCTAGAGAGGAGGCCTGAGTCCCAACAGTGGGAACATTATAAGGCCGACTATACATTACTACACTGGTATTTCAGCCGCATCTTTATAGACTAGTGGCCGACTCCAAGCTAGATGGGAAACGGTTAGAGAGATGATGATCTTTTTATGTAGGTTTGGTACTTTAAGATTGTTTTTAGTAAATTTTTGCCTACTGCGGTCTTCCCATCCGATCATAATTTGGGTGTCTTCAAGGCTAGAGTGAATAGGCTCTTAATAAACTAGTGCGCCTCACCATCAACGATTGCATCACTGCTTACCATCAGGTGGGATCGCAGTCAAGCCCTAGTTTATATCAAAGAAAAAAAAGGTATCCATGTTCATTTTATAAAATTAATCATGCATGTGATTGTTACATTCCACACAATTAACTATAAAGTGAATTAATTCGAATTATTATAGTAAGTAAATAAAATAATGGTAATGTCGTATATAAAATGCAATACTTGACAGTAGTGAATTATTGTTGTTTACATTTTTATTTTGACATGCATTAATGAATGTTATTTATAGACATGCAAAGAACTCATTACGCAAATCTTTATTAAGTGTTTTATTACGTTTGCATAACTATTGCAAGTTATTTTTCATTTGTGTTTTCATTCAGTGTTGGTTCAAGCACTGTCAGCTAGATAAAAAAACCATTCATGATTTTTTTACTACGTCCAAAAGAAACAATGAAGCGGTATGATGAAATGGGTAGGATACATAGCGCCTCTTAGCTAACAACACCGCATAAGTCATTTTTACCAACTTTACAGGAAAAGAAATAAATCTGTGCGGTGTTGAGAGGCCAGCCTACTTGCACGCTGTCACTATTTTTCGAATTATGGGTTCTAATTGGCTGAAATCTATATCATGTGCTCAATGGTTAGATGCGCAATGAGCAGCTTCATCTAAAGTGTAGTTCCTCGTAAAAAAAAAACATGAAATTGTGATCAAATGGCATTGTACTGTATTACGAATCTGACGCGGTTGAAGTCCTGTGCATCAGCTAGTCTATATATTAATATAGACTAGCTGATGCTCGAGACTACAACAAATCTTAGTTTATTATTGTTAAATAATGAGTTAAGATTTGTTTTTTTTTGTTTCTGATGAATAAACTCAAAAATTGCTGGACCGAATTTAAAAGACCGATTTTCTTTCATCAGCAGAATGCTACTTTATCACTTACATTTTTTTACCTTCACACTTTCTACTACGGTGAAACCTTGGCAAAAGCTAGTACCTACCAAATAACTTTAGAAAAGTTCAAAACATCTAAAAAGAAAAAATCCCCAAGCACTTTATATCTTCACCAACAAAAAGCGCAAACATGCTCATATAAAATGCTTTTCACGATATTTATTTAAATCGTTTATCAGTTCTGCTTGGAGTGCGCACAATATTTCACGATGATTAATTGATGGGCGCCGATGAGTGTGTGTACGGGGCTTTTTATATTTCAATGCATATTGGCATAGTTTTGTTCGATTTTTTAATTATTTTTTTATCAGTTTTTATCTAAGTGGGTAGCTAATCGCAAATCTCTTTGATTTAAACTTTGACTAAGGCTTTAACAATTTGGTTTTGGTCGTAAAATGGATCATGTTAAAGCTCGTGATAGAGCCTCAGTGTGTACTAGGTCAGGTTAAGCTTTTCAGCAATAGATGACTCCATCTGTTGCTGAACAAATGATCCATAATGTTAGTAAATATAGCCAGTTGAAAAGAAATATTAACCTTTCGAATACCGTAATTACAGACACAATAGAAAGACAATGAGCAAACGCCGGTGTTCGTTTGGGGTTGAATAAAATAATCTACTAGACTAGAATATAAATGTAAGTAGATATACTAGCTAAAGTATACAAGTATAGTACACATTTTTATATAATACATCTGTCTTGTGAGACAGCCTTAAAAGGAAAACAAGTGAGATAAATATTTTTCATTATCAGCAATGTAGGATGAGAACGACATTGTTATGTCGGATTGTCGGATAGAAACGAAATATATAAGCTTACCAGAATCCGTCATGAAGGCGTCACTTACCTGTGAAAAAGAGAAAACAATTTTATTTAATATGTTTTGACTTAACGCTAGATGGTCCTCTGATATGGCTAGGCAGATGTGGGATTACTCAAAAAAGCAACCGTGGCGTAGGAACGCAAAGGGAAACTGAAGGTAGTCCTTCAGTCTTTAGGCAGGGTTTTAGGGCTTCCACACAAAATTACCTTGCGATACGGCGCCGCGAATAGGAAATATGACATTAGTTATATAACAATTATCAATAAAAATCTGTATGGTTCTTTCTTCAAAAGATCATTTCAGACAAATCTGCACTGTTCTCATGTGATTTGACCATTACATATTAACTGTATGGACTTTAAAAGAGACTTTGACCCCTGAGATTGTTTCGGTGTTTCTTCTCAGGGTAGTCAGCTAGGAAACACCGGCTTCATCTAGTTTAAAATTCATCATCTTCCTGCCCTTATCCCGTGTTATTTGGGGTCGGCGCAACACGTTTTTTTCTTCCACTCTGCCCTGTTACTCGTCGACTTTGACCCCTGAGTTTGTTTCGGTGTTTCTTCTCAGGGTAGTCAGCTAGGAAACACCGGCTTCATCTAGTTTAAAATTACGAAAAAAAAATTGACGTGTAAAAGTGTTTTTTTAAACCTACTTACAAAATAAATATCATTTATCAATAAAAATACAAAAATAGAATATTAACTGTGAAAACAAAATAAAGATTAGTAGAAAAACAAACGAGATATAACAATTTTAAATACATCGGACCACAAGATGTACGACAGCGACGAAGTGCCACCGGTACATGGTGGACAATTGGACATCCCGCCTATACGCGTCAAACGTTTTGGTTTATTTATTGTGTGTACAGCTAAGGAGTGAAATTCCCTGCCGGTCTGTATTTCCTGGGGATCTTTAAGTCAAAACTGAATAGGTTACTTCTAGGCAAGCGCGCTCCATCGTCAACCATACCGGCGCTTTTTCATCAGGTGAGATAACGGTCAAGCGCGAGCCTATCAAAAATAAAAAATAAATATATAAAAATATATATGAGTGTGCTAAACTTTAACTTCAAAGACCACATCGGACTTTTCTTTCTTATTCGCAGCTTTGAAGCTTCGTTGTTGATGAAGATATTTTAAAAATCCTTTCATATTTGTTTATTAAAGCAAAAAAATATTTAACTTAGCTAGCAGTTTTGTATTTATGTCGCATCACAGTTTTGTATTTATGCCCTTAACATAACATAATCAGCCTTTAAATATTCACACTGCTGGGACTCAGGCCTTCTCTCTAGGAGAGAGTATGGGTTATAATCCACCACGCGGGCCCCGTGTGAGTTGGTGGAAGTCGCACGTCTTCGAATTTTTGTTTTTCTAGGACATGCGGTTTCCTCACGATTTTTTCCTTCACCGTTTTGAGAGCGGTGATGAAATAAATTACAGAAAGTAAACGCTTCGCTGGGTTTGAACCCGCAACTTGTAAGTCGAGGCCGTTACCATTCGGACACCACTGCTCTCTCCACCAAGGCCCAGCACTTGACCGGTTTTATTAGAGTAGATACCATGAGATATATTAACTTCTTTATTTCTAGCCAAAACGAGAGATGGAAGAAGTCACCCTATTTTCTCTAGAAATCAACTTAAGCAGCACATTTTTCCAGTTTACACGCTAATCCTATCTTATTGTGTCCCAATATATTCCAATCCACATTACTAAAAAGTAATGAATATTCTCTCGAGTTGAGGAAGGTCGGCACTCGATCCCGCGTACTTAAGTACGAAAGGATCTCCAAACTTTCGACAAGCTCTCGACTTGGAACATACTTATACGTTATTTTGTATACACTGTAATTCCAAGTAATTCTTGGTTTCTGAAAACATTATTTATAAGTGTTTTATACTTACTTTAAATTTGACTTTTTTTTCGGTGGGAATATCATCTTATGACAAATCCCATTCTTGGGCGGATCGGGAGATAATATCAGACTTTTACTGACTAAAATCCACTCCTATGTTACTTCTTTACCTTCATTCCAGGACCCCAGGGTTCTCGTTTGCACAACCCATGGCCTCAGTAGGCTTCGACCCACTCTACGATCATGCTGATACCTCCTTGAGGCACGCGTGGAACACTATGTGCCGCAGACGAATGTTTTAGTACTTGAATAATTTTTCTACAAGGAACCAAAGGTATTTGTTTGAAGGTTCTTGATAAGATTTTCTAGCTGAAGAAACGGAAAAACTATTCATCAAAACAGCTTGCAAATGCTTACCTTGCTTATCAATGTATTAAATCTGTCAACTAAATATTACTTAGCGCTTAGTGAACTAAATGGTTAAGCTAAGTGTTGCCGATACACGCGTCAAGTTCGTCAATTAACGAATAACTATCCATATAAAAATAACATTCAATAAACCATAATATTTTGAGGGTAGCCTCAAAATACGGTTCTTTTATGGAATGTTAAAGTTTTAGTGAAAACTAACTAAACGAAATCGCTAGCAAACTGCTAGTTTGAAATAAATTTTCGAGTTTGCCTCCACGAGGACACGGCGGTGCTTCGCCTAAGCGGAGCACATCTCCACCGTATGCTTCACCGTGTCCTCCAGGTGGTCCACACAATAGTGACACCCGGGTCGATCTTCCCTCCCGATCTTGCCATGTCCGGTGAGGACCTGCGTCATGCGGAAGGTGAGGACGCCGTGTTGCCACTCCAGCCATTCTTCAAAGAGGGGTCTTGCCGCCATAATTGTGGCATGCACAAATTGTACAACCACAGCGCCAACCGTGACATCAGTTTAACTACATCACAACAGAAATCTATTCATAACAATTCTACCAAATACATCAAACTGCCTATAAATTTTAGAAACGAATTTCAAGCTCACTTGAAGGTTTACAGCCGACCTACAGTCGAAGCCATAAACATTTCTATATCAGGCCAAGATCGTTGGCACGCAATCAAACAGGGCCGCTACCTATAGTTCTGTCCGTCTCCTAGATTTGATAGCGCGATAGATGACCGATCCCCGGAAAGGTCGGGCCTATGGGCTATAAAACAAAAACTTATACAGTGTGGGAGAGAAGGGTTCTGTATATTTTGTATTTAAGTTTATCTTGGATGTAGTAAATGGTGTGTCCGAGATGACTTGTGAAATGTTTCCGTGTTTTTCCTGGAGTTGATGTGACGGATGATTTGTTTTTGTTTTTTGTTGCTATTGAATTTTACGGGTTTTTCTCTTGCTTTGTCTTTGGTAGTATTTTGTGTTGCGTTTCGGTAAATATAATGTTAGTTTTTTAAAATTCTGTTACACAGTTTTTTTTAAATTCTTGATAGGTTCGCACTGGACCGCTATCTCACCTGATGGAAAGCGACGATAGAGCGCTTTCCTAGAAGTAACCTATTCACTCTTGACTTAAAGATTCCCGGGTTGTAGCCATCAGGACATTTAGGGCCACTATTTTATATGAAAGTTCAAAATCTATAGAAAGCAGTGGTGGCTAAGTGGTGACGGCCCCGAATTACGAGTTGTAGGTTGCGGGTTCAAACACAGCCTGGCAGCATTACTTTGTGTAATTTATTTCATCACCACTACTCTCAAAACGGTGAAAGAAAAGATTTTGAGAAAACCGGCATGTCCTAGAACCAAAAATTCGAAGATATTCACTAACCCGCACTAGGCCTGCGTGGTGGATTAGGGCCCATTCCCTCTCCTAGAGAGGAGGTCTTAGTCCCAGCAGTTTGAACATTAAAAAGGCTGATTATGCGATCAAAATATATTTTATACTAGCTAATTACTTTATCTATATACCTACTATTTGGCTGGTGTAAAAACAGAAATTTATCCTAATGAAATATTGGCACTTTTGTACTCCTACGGTGCTTCTGGCTGAAAAAGTGTACGACTTTCTACATGGTTCTCACAATTTCAACGAAGTTCTGACATTATAATCACAATTTTGTAGTTGTTTACTGATTTAAAAAGAGTATCCTTTTTTTGCAGGTGGGAAAATTATCCAATGACATCCCCCGCTCTTGACTTTTACTGACTAAAAACCCACTCCTGTTCCTTCGTTGCCTTTCAAACCAGTGCCGAGTCTTCCTTTCAGAAGCAGACCTGGAGTTTCTTCCACGTTCTTCTCCATAGAATGTGCAAATAGCTTCACCTTTTTTTGTGACTGCCCGACTTTAATAATTTAAAAAGTGCCTGATGGTTTATTTGAAATAAATGTTTTGAGTTTTTTTTTAGATGGGAAATCATCTAATGACTTCTCCCGCCCTTGGGTGAGGCGGGAGATCATGTCAGACTTCGACAGACTAAAATCACTTCTTTTCCTTCTTTGCCTTCGTTCCAGGGCCCCGGAGTTCTCTTTCACAGCACCCATGGCCCCAGTAGGCTTCGATCTAGGTGGGCCCTTACGGTTTTGCTGTCATCTCCTTGAGGCGCGCATGGAACTCTTCATGCCGTCAACAACTTGGGTTCGGTCCGGACAGGTATCGGACGGTCGGACGGCGAGCTACCCATTGCTCACCGTCCGCAAGCCAGCGCCTACGGTGGCTGGAAATCGGAATCGGGATCCCGGCGGCTGGGGCGTGAGGGCCGTTCCCTCACGAGTGCGGCCGCCTCCTTTGCTAGCATTACTGCTTCACAGAAGAAGGCGGCCACCTGCCACTCCTCCTCAAATGTTTTAAGTTTTAAGTTTATGAAAATGGCTATTTAGGACATGGTATATTCATGTGTTAAATTTTATCCAAATCCGTTCTGTCATTTAAGCGCGAAGGAGTAACAAACATAGCCAAATGTAAAAAGATACAAGTAGGTACAAACTTTCGTCTTTACTCATTTATATGCGATTAAATATAAAAGTAGTATAGTTCTTTTGAGGTATTGAATTAAAAAGTTAAAGTTAGAAGTTGAAAAACTCAAGAAGTGGAAAAATATACCGTGCAAATAGTGATTACTTAGTTTTATTTGTGTACGAGTATATTGACATGAAAAGCAGGTTAATATTTTGAAATAAAATATTCCAAATATCTTGATCACCTTCAAAATACTAAATCTCAAAGATAAGATCACTCCAAAATCGATCCAGCTACTATTTAGTCTCAATTCCCAGGCATAGACCTGTATAACGTACACAAAAAGGTCCCAATCCGGGCCCCTAATAGGCAAGCTCTAGCAAAGTTCGTATAGCAACGTTCGGCCTACCTAGATTTTGGGTTCGAACCGAACAATATACAAAAGTCTTTTGTACTAGGAGGTGTACCTTTTGTTGCGACATATCACATCTCTAGCTAGCCTAGGAAGCCAGATATTATTCGGGAAAATTGGGTATTTCATAAACTGATATCGGGTAGAAACAAATTAGTTACGTTGTCACGCTTGACTTACTTAATAACAAGTGAGAATTTATTAGTTCTTATAATGGAAAAGAAAGAAAAAGAAAAACATTTAGTTAGCACAAAATTAAAAATTAATGTTTGAAAAAAAATGTTATTTATTTATTTATTAAAATCACCAAAGATTTTAAACACTGAATACAGCAACATAACACATATATCAAATTAAACTTCAGCGCAACAATCATTTGCAGGTAAACACTACATGCATGAAACAATAAATTAGAGATTAAACTACAGTAAAAATTCATTCAAAAAACTTCATAAATTAAATTAATTAAAAATTGACAAAAATTTTAGTAGGTTTTTTTTTTGTTATTAGGATGATTTTGCGCACTTATATATACTTTCGTATATAAAACTATAAGAGGTTTGCTGTAGGAAATTCTGGATTAAACTCGCCTTTGTGCATCAACTTTACTTTTATTATTATTTTTGTTTTTTTTTTAAGTGTAAAAAAATATGTTCCTCATCATCATTTTATGAAGTGGGTTTAAACATTTAGAGCAGTGGTAGCCGAGTGGTAACGGCCCTGACTTACGAGTAGGTCGCGGGTTCAAACCCAGCCAGGCGCATTCATTTCTGTAATTTATTTCATCACCACTACTCTCAAAACGGTGAAGGAAACATCGTGAGGAAATCGGCATGTCCTCGAACAAAAAATTCGAAGACATCTGACATTCACCAACGGCACTGGGCCCGCGTGGTGGATTACGACCCATTCCCTCTCTTAGAGAGGAGGCCTGAGTCCCAGCAGTGGGAACATTAAAAGGCTGGTTATGCTTATGCTTAAACATTTAATAGTAAAATACAAAATTAATGCCCTGAAACCGCACGACTGGGTCGCGGCAGTCCAAGAAGGAGATGGCGACATAACTTAGATTTCTCCTTATTAAGAATTAGCTCAGTGAGGGAAGCAATTGAAGGAATGGATGGGAGAACCTTGCCCAGCTGTGGGACAGTATAGGTTAGATATAATATGTTAAAAAATTATTTATGTTTTGTGTGCAATTAAAAATAAGAAAATAGTGTGGCTCGCAGTTACACCTAAACAGCCCCCCTAGCCAAGTTACAACCGTTTCGTTTCGAACTCCGTTCTCCAGTCGGTACCGCCCCGGTGTCAGTAATTGTAGAAAACGATAAGTTGGTAGCCATGTTGACGGGCCTGAGTCGGCCGCTCGTTCTACAATGTCATTCTACAATAACAAATGATGTAGCGTTGAACATTGTAGAAACGAGAACAATTCATTCTATCATTTTTAATTATGTGAACTTGGCTACGAATTTTCTGTTCGTTTGTTGTGACCACGTGACTTAACGTTGAGATGATGTCATTCCTATATATTTGATTAGTTTAGACAACTACAGATTATCAACTTGGCTAGGGGTGCAGGTTCAGTTTAGCGTGAATGCCTGAAAACTGGTACCTGACGCTGATTGATTTGATATTTTTTATATTATTACACCCCAACCACCATAAATTCGTTAGTAATTTATTTTGTTAACGTATCATTTATTAATAATTGTAATTATTTATTTTTCTTGCATTTATTTATATAGCCTCTTTTTTATGTGAATGTGAGAACACTGTAGACTCGCGAATTCTTAGGTTACTTCCGACGTTACGACTCACTTTTTATTATGATTATTTTTATTGTACTTTTTAGTATAATATTGACCAGTCTACACTGTCCTTACATAATATCTATTTATACTGTATTATGGAAATATTGTAAAAATAAGATTTTTTTTAAAAGAGTAACCATGGAGTTTCTTGCCGGTTCTTCTCCATAGGAATCGACCAATTTGAAACCGTGCACTAGCTTCTGACGTTTTATAAGTGCCCATGTAGGCCTATGTGAAATAAAAAACTTTTGACTTTGACTTTGACTTTGATTATCAACTGGTCTCAACGACATAATTGTTATATATATTTTGAAAAGGTTCAAGCTCATTTCTAATAAATTGTTATTTTTGAGTTAGGTCACTTTCATTGTAAAGCCCCTCGCCCACGGCGAAATTTTGTAGCATCGCTACTAACGCGCTTTATTCGCATTTGCAACGCGCTACGGAAGCGATGCCAACGTGCTACTAACGTGCTACAGCATCGTGACTGTATCGATTCAAACGCGCGACCGTATCCGATGAAAAGGTGGTGTGTGAGTGAAACATTCTACATAAAAAAACTTCATTTTTGTGCCGTTATTGAATCGCGATTGCTTCGCGACAGAACCGCAGCAGTATCGCATTTGCGTTGCGACTGAGAATCGTGGAGTGTGCGAGGGCAAACAGCTAGCGACCGCATCGCGACTGTATCGAAGCAAACGCGCGACAGCATCGCTACTGCATCGCTACAAAGAGTCGCTGTGGGCGAGGGTCCTTAGGGTGAGATGTGTTGATAACATAATTGAGTAATTTTCATTATTTACAGCATCTACAAAAGTGAAATAAATTTTATTTTTCTCAAGTCTTCATTTTCTCTTCTAGATGTCAGATAATATTGTCTTTGTCAAGAGTAAATGAAGAGTTAAAAAGAAAATTGCGAACATTAAGTTGAACGTGAGGATTTTTCAAATAGATAGAAGTTGAAAGATTTTTACGTAATATTTTTTAAAGCCCTGTTATTAGAAAAATCTGTTAATGGCTTATTCAGTAACTGAAACTTTCATTTGAACATATAAGTTGTCAAACACCTTGTTGACACTTCTTTAATTTGTATAGGTTCGTGTTCCCCGTTGTCCCTCTACTAATTACATTCAGATTCAGATGTAGCCGCACTCCGGCTATTAGCCGCAACATATATATCGATGGTTGAACCATACATAACATAATCGATATGTCATTGATTGTCATTGTCATTCATTCATTTTGTATATTAACGGGACAATTGGCGCATAGTCAAGCGATTAAATACTTTTTTTTTTGTTTTTCGGTGGGAATATCATCTTATGACATCCCCCGCTCTTGGGCGGGGCGAGAGATAATGTCAGACTTTTACTGACTAAAAAACCACTCCTGTTCCTTCTTTGCCTTCGTCCCAGGGCTCCGGGTTTCGTTTTCACACTACCCGTGGCCCCAGTAGGCTTCGAAAAAAAAATGAGGCAATTGGCTGCTGCGATATGTCTCACGCATTCGATTCCCGTAAGGAACATAAATTGTATGCCCTACAGATAGTAATTCTGGGTCTTGTAAATGTAAGTTTTAAATATGTTTGCTAACGCGATCCAGCTACCGTGAGCCCGAAAGGTTCTGGAGTGGCAACCGCATACCGAAAAGGGTGGACTATAACCTTGTGAGAGTCGCGGAAATTTAATGGAGGCAAGATGCACAGGACTGATTGCGGAGACAGGGAGGCCTATGTTCATCAGTAGACGTCTTTCGCCTCAAATGATGATAATGATGATGAGGTTTTAATTATTAACAATAATTATTCACAGTATATAACTGAAACGACTAAGATAATGAAGGTATAATATTATAATTGCAGACAGTAATTAGTTGTTCATGGAATGTGACTGCTACTGATAGAGCAGTTAATTTATATGCACAATTAGTGGGAAGTCAAGTGACCTCATATTTTAACGGCAGTTATTTGTCATGTTAAAATGTAAGTTAAATAACCTTCTTTTGCAACTAAAGATGATCATTCAAAATGACGCTCCACTATAATTTGAGAACAACTGATATATTAGACATTATAAGTGAAACCACATATTCATCATCATCATCATCATTTCAGCCGAACGACGTCTACCGTTGGACATAGGCCTTCCCCAAATGTCGCCACGATGACCGGTTCTGTGCGTCTCGCATCCATTGGATTTCCGCGACCCTCACCAGGTCATCGGCCGTCTTCCGGTACGTGGTCGCCATTCCAGAACCTTTCGTACCCATTGACCATCTGTTCTGCGAGCAATGTACCCTGCTCACAGCCACTTAAGTTTGGCGATTCTAACTACATAATAAACTTCTCATTTTATGACTAAGCAACGGAAAAATGAGATACCTAGCCTCTATTTTTGTTATTTGTTCGGAATTGTAGGGCATTTCAATACGGTCAGGTTTAGTTAGAAGGTTAAGGCGGGAACAAAGTTGAGCGGAGCTCCCGCCTTAGCCTTCATGGTTACTTTTATTATAATCACCCAGAAAGTGACTTACATAGAAGATTTGTTTGGATAGTATCATTCTGACACTCGTTAATTGTGACTGTAAGTCAGTAATAAGGCGAATAATGCTATTAAAAAGAAGTATTGTTTAATAAGCATAGCATAGCATAGTCGGCCTTAAAATGTTCCCGCTGTTGGGACTCAGGCCTCCTCTCTAGGAGAGGAAATGGGCCGTAATCCACCACATGGGCCCAGTGCGGGTTGGTGGATGTCACGTCTTCGAACTTTTGGTTTTAGGACATGCCTCTTTCCTAACGATGTTTTCCTTCACCGTTTTGAGAGCAGTGGTGATGAAGTAAATTGCACAAAGTAATGCGCCTGGCTGGGTTTGAACCCGCGATCTACAACTCGTAAGTTGGGGCCGTTATCACTTGGCCACCACTGCTCTCATTGTTTAATTATCATTGTTTAAATGCGAAAGTAATTCTGCCTGTCTTCCTGTTTATTAGTTCTTCTTATCTAAACAGTGGGGTTTGCAGCATTGTTCGAAGGAGTCACCGTGGCCCAGGAATGCAAAGATAGCTGAAGGAACACACTGACTAACTGACGGACTGGCCTGTTGGTCTAGTGGTTAATGGCCTTGAATGCCGGAGGTCGTGGGTTCGATTCCACCCAAGACAAATGTTTGTGTGATGGACGATCATTTGTTCTGTGTCTGGGTGTAATTTATCTATAATATGTACGTATTTAGAAATATATAAGTATGTTTATCAGTTGTCTAGTACTCGTAACACAAGCTCTGCTTAGCTTGGGGCTAGACGGCGTTGTGTGATAGTTGTGGAATAGTAATATTCCACAACTATCACACAACGCCGTAACGCCGTGTAATAGTAATATTACAGATGGATTTTTGTCAATAAACGTCTGACACTTTCGCTCACTCCATACAGAGCTGAAGGTGTGATATGATGATTTGTCACACCAAACAAAAAGTCTTAACAGTTGAACGGATCTGAATAGACTTAACCCACAGGTAGACCATGCCCTGAAATAGGCCATAGGGCACTTTTTATCCCGCGAGTATATTCCCTTGAAATAATTTTCGACGATTACTTGGTTGAATATACAAAAAAAAAAAATTAATAAGTATTTTGTGTAGGCCTATAGGTAATTTTATACGATAATTATTATATCCCCGGGAGATACGTTCACCCGTCCGAGAAGGTCATATTCACAAGTAGCTTAAATATTAATTATGAAGTTCTTCAGAAAGGTCAGATACAAAGTTAAAGCAAGATACTTCAAAAACCAAGTACCTACACATAAAAAATTCAAAGAAGATAGTGCATCTACTAACAAATATCCATTTCCATACAACAAAACAGAAACAACATTACAAGAAAACACGGCACAAATAAAAGACTCTACATCTCTACCTAGAGTTAGTAACACGACAATATTGTACGCACAACTATATACACTCTACCTACAAAACCAGTATAAGATGACCTTTCATTGTACCAAAAAATTGAAGATTTGAAGGTCATTTTATATTGGACAGTAAAGGGGCATTCGGAACTCCGTATTGACTGTAACAGGGTTACTCTACCTGTCCTATGTCTCGATATATTATGTTGATAGAGTCTACAAATAAAACAGAAGTTGGACCGTTAACTTTCGAGGGATGTAGAGTACTTTGTTGACGTCGAATTGATGTAGAGTTGGGAGGTAGATGAGATGTTTTGTATTGTTTCAAGATAAAGTCTAAAACTATGTTGCATATTATGGGCATTTTATTTATTTCCTAGTTGGGTTTATGTAAGATTTCGTCATAGTTCTTTATTGTGGGTACTTAAAACTTTACATAGAATACAGCATTAATATATTATACAGAAAAATACGTTATGCGCCGACATCGCAATCAGAAAACCTGTGCACGACTACATGCACCGAAAGTCACACATCTATGATCAATTTCATCACAGTCGCAAACCTACAGTCACTGATAGACAAGGAAAGAGATAAGAGCCGACGATTTCGTGCGAGCAAAAACGCGTCAGCCGCCGAATGTTTACGAAAAACAGCTCTATCACGCTTCGCATTTTTTTTTTAAATTTTTATTGCAATCTATCATATAGATATTCAGCAATATTTTTGATAATGCAAAAGATTTGTACGCAGGCTGTCCAATGACTGCCCCGTTTATTTTAGTACCCTCCTAAATTTGGTCTTGAGGAATCTTTCTCTTTAGTCTTCTGGCGACTGTTTGGGTGTCCATGATCATGATCATGACCAAATATCTAAATGGCTCAAAGACTGGAGTATCAAGGCCAACGAACCCAAGTCTGTCCAGGTGACTTTCACTAGGAAAGAAACATGTCCTCCTGTAACTCAAAACGGAATACTTCTCCCGTAGGAGCATTACGCTAAGTATCTTGGAATATATTTGGATAGACGCCTAACTTGGAAGAAGCACATATTTACCAAACGGCTGGCTATGGGTCAACAGATGAGTAACAAATCACAACTCTCAATTGAAAATAAACTACTACTATATAAATGCATTATAAAGCCTAAATGGACATACGGCCTACAGCTGTGGGGCTCAGCGGTAAAATCAAATGTTGAAATAATTCAGAGGTTACAGTCTCAAATAACAGACTCCATCACGACCTCTGCATCAAAACAGTAATGGAAGAGATAACGGAAAGGACTACAGCATACAAAGAGCGAATCTCAAAACATCTAAATTTTGACTGGCCTGTTGGTCTAGTAGTTAGTGACCCTGACTGCTATGCCGGAGCTCGTAGGTTCGATTCCCACCCAGGACAAATGTTTGTGCGATGAGCATGATCATTTGTTCTGTGTCTGGGTGTAATTTATCTATAATAATTATGTATGTTTATCAGTTGTCTAGTACTCATAACACAAGCTCTGCTTAGCTTGGGACTAGACGGCGTTGTGTGATAGTTGTGAATTATTATTATTAAACAAGCTAGCAGTAAACCTGATGGATGGGCTTCGCAAAATGACCTCCAAAACATTAAGTGAAATTAGAAATATAATAAGAAATTTTAAGTTTTCATGTACTTACGAGTGAAATGTGATTTGTTTTTTGTTTTTGTATGATTTGTACCGAACCAAGAACCAAGGTCACCGACATAGCACGAAGAATCGCCAAATTTAAGTGGCAATGGGCAGGGCACATTGCTCGCAGAATGGATGGCCGTTGGGGCCGAAAAGTTCTGGAATGGCGACCACGTACCGAAAGACGTAGCGTCGGAAGGCCTCCTACAAGGTGGACCGATGACTTGGTAACGGTTGCGGGAGTCCGATGGATGCGAGACGCACAGGACTGTTCATTGTGGTGACATTTGGAGGAGGCCTATGTCCAGCAGTGGACGTCTTTTGCCTGAAATGATGATGATGATGATAATTTGTACAACGTATAAAAACACACAAAGGCATTTTGATAACCTTTATCCCATTTAAAACAAATAAATATTATTTTTGCCTAACACGCCCGTATATGTCACTCGCCGATTGCGACTGAGTGACATTAAGCCACAGTGGCTTAATTTAAGCATCCCACGCGCTAGAGGCGAGTCACCTATCTGTCGTTGTTTTGATTTAATTTAAGGTACACAGTGATTTGACAATTCACGTACAAAGGCGAGCTTAATTCAACAATAAGTTTTCTCCCAGCAAAACTTTCAATTAATTCCAGTGCACAATATAAACTTACATAGCTAAATTTTATATAAGATGCTAAGTACAAAATGACAACAAATGTATTTTTTTTTAGTTGGGAAATCATCTAATACTATCTCCCACCCTTGGGCGGAGCGAGAGGGCGTGTCACACCTTTACTGACTAAAACCCACTCCTGTGAACTCCTGTCCCTTCTTTGCCTAAGTTCCAGGGCCCGGGGTTCTCTTTCGCACAACCCATTGCCTTAGTAGGCTTCGACCCTGCCGGGCCCCGTCATTTGTCACGTGATTTTTCCGCAGGTAATGTCATTGCCACACATTTCGTACTTAACGTTTGGCAAAAACGCTAACAGAATAGTACATTTTGATACAAGTGGAGAAGTTTGTCACTGCGACCGAGGTGGAATTCACCCGAGCCGCAGGCGAGGGTGTTATGGACCTTAGTGCTGCAGTGATAAATTTCAACGTGTTTCATACGATGTTTTTTAAGACACTTCATCACCATCATTTCAGCCGAAAGATGTCCACTGTTGGACATAGGTCTCTACCAATTGTCGCCATAACAACCACTTCTGTGCGTCTTGGATCCATCAGATTCCCGCAACCATTGATACACTTACTAAGAAATAAATAAACGGGGGTTGACGCGCAACTTCCAGCGTCGTCGCTTAGCATCCAGCCTCATACGATAAAAACAATATATTATGGCGGGGGCGAGCTCGCATACTTTTCCGCACTACTGCAGGAAACAGTAAATTGCGTGCCTAAAAGCGGGTTTTCGAGTAAGGATATTGAAAAAGTCATTTTGTCTAAGCCTACTAGTTATTACTAGCGAGGCAATTTCGTACTTTTTTTGGTATTTTTCGATCAGAAACATCCCAATAACAACCTGTCTAGATTCGTGGCCAGGTAATACCAACAAGCTTCCATAACTGGCGAAATTAATTACCAACATGGCTACATATTCCCCGAGAAATTGAAGGTAACCCGATTTGATCGGTGCTTCGTAATTACTTAATGCGATAGATCAGATAACTAGTTCGTGCTAATAAACACGGTGTGGTGTGTGTTTGGCTCAGGAGTGACGGAGATGTTATCGGTAGGGATCAAACGATACCATTGAGGAAAGATACTCGCTCGGTATCAATTCTTCTTCTTTTTCTTTTCGTGTCGATGTACTCTAACTAAATTTTTTCTGACCAGTATTTGGCAACCTTTCCGGCTCTGTTATTGGCCTCGTATAGATCCTGAAAACTGCAGGTGGTTGTGCAGGATAGACAGCATAGCAAATGACGCATGTCCATGTGCAGCGGCTCCACACTGGTACTGTGTTAGAGATGGGTCGAGGAAGCCCCATTTGGCCAAATTGTTTTTACAGAGGCTAACCTGGGTCCGCAGTCGGTTAAGGGATTTCCAGATTGGCCACTGGAATTCGCATCCAGGGGGGAGATGTTCTGACGGGGTGATGAAATGTGTAGGAGTATCAATGAAAAGTATCGATACTTACTCGTATCGAATCATTTTTGGGAAATTTAGAGTAAAAACCGTATCAAGTATTCTTTATTGATAGGACAAAATTACAAGGATGTATGAATAAAAAAAAGACTATTTTTTAGAGCTTCCCAAAAATATTTAATTTTTTTTTCGGGCATAGAGATAAGCTTACCGGGTACTCAAAACTAAGACTAGAATGCGTTCAATAACTTCAATTTAAGATATGATTGTTTCTTTATTAAATCTAAATAGTGAATTAGTGACATTAGCTTACTGATAATTATGGGTAGTTTTTCATGTTTAAGAATTTTAAAGTATCGATACTAAAAGTACTTGGTATCGAAGAAAAGTATCGAGTATGTACTTGTATTTACTCGTACCGTTTCGTCCCTAGTTATCGGGAAATATGAATTAGTTTTGGAAAAGTAAAATGTAAATAGAAATAGAAGTTGCTTGACGATGGTTTTTAACTGAAACTTATTTTGGTAGGTGAGAGAAATCATCTAATGACTTCTTCCGGTCTAGGCTAAAACGAGAGGACGTGTCAGACTTTTATCGACTGAAACCCATCTGTGTCCTTCAATTACCCTTTGGGTTCCAAAGCCAATTTCCATTCCATCCGTTGGCTATTTCTTGTCAATTCCTCAAGAATATATTATTATCACGCTAGACCAGGAAGGGGATGGAGGAACGATTTACCTCCATCCCCTTTCTGGTCTAGCGCGACCCTGTCTCACCATTTTAAATTATGTTTTTTTTTTAATGTGTCACCAATTATTTAATCGAGGTTCACAATAAAATAATTAACTGCTGTTGTTTTATTTTCTCTAGGTATTTCCAAACACAAGAAAAGAAATGTCACGCCCCAGCCGCCGGGATCCTGATTTCCAGCCACCATAGGCGTGGGCTTGCGGATGGCGAGCAATAGGTAGCTCGCCGTCCTACCGTCTGGTAACCGTCCGGACCGAGCCCAAGTCGTCGACGGCGCGTAGTGTTCCACGCGCGCCTCAAGGAGATGTCTACAAAACCGTAGGGGCCCAGCAGGGCCGAAGCCTACTGGGGCCATGGGCTGGGCGAAAAAGAACCCTGGGGCCCTGGAACGAAGGCAGAGGAAATGAAATGGGGTTTAGTCAGTAAAAGTCTGCTACGCCCACGCGCTCCGCCCAAGGGCGGGAGATGTCACTAGAAGATTCCCACCTAAAATAAAAAAATAAAAATGACTTATGACACGTATAATAAGATAGTGAACGGTTCCAACTGGTTGTTTCCTGTAAAGAAATCGTAAATTAGGGTAGAGTAGTTGAATACTCAAGTATGGATTTTCCTTTTCGATAATTACTACCGGTAGTTAATTTAGGTAAGAAACGCCTTAGTAACTAACCTAACAGTTGGACTACATTTACAGAATAAATATTTAACTAGCTTTGTACGTAAAACGCTTTAAATGAGTCTGTATATGTTAGAAGACAAAATTTTGTATTTAAACAGTCTGCTAAATTGTTTCAGCTTAAAACAGACTTTTATTTTTGTCCGGTTAATACTTTTCACTGGGACACGTGTTTTTTTTAAACTTTGGTGCTGACACAGTGGAAATTAAATACACCTAAACCTGATATGGCTTTACAAAGTTGGCGAGAGCCAAGGCCTGCCAGATCTTCAGGATACGCACAAAACGTTTTGAGACAATATTTATTATGCGTATAGCTAAGGCGCTAGAGTAGTGGTGACCGAGTGGTAACGGCCCCGACAGATGAATTTGTAGGTCGCGGGTTCAAACCTAGCCAGGCGCATTACTTTGTGTAATTTATTTCATCACCACAGTTCTCAAAATGGTAAAGGAAAACATCGTGAGGAAACCGGCATGTCCTAGAACCAAAAATTCGAAGACATGTGACATTTACCAACCCGCACTGGGCCCGCGTTGTGGATTACGGCCCATTCCCTCTCCCAGAGAGGAGGCCTGAGTCCCAGCAGTGGGAACATTAAAAAGGCCGATTATGAAATATGATGATAGCTAAGGCGTGGCCTACGTAGGAAGGAACTGCATGACTACCGCCAAAAACAGGAAAAAATGGAATTCTTTGGAGGAGGCTTTTACCCTGAGGGGGTCCACAAATTAAACATGCATGATTCTATTTTATAATTATTATTCCAATTATCTTACTATAAAATTATTCAATTTTTATTAACTAATAATTTTATAAATAAAGCTATTTTATTATCTACTATATCTACTGTCTGTCAAGAACCTTTATCTCGGTAACACTTGGAGGTATAGAGTTGAAATTATAAAAATCATAAAATATGCTTAAGTCTGCGGTCCCTTGAAGTTATGAAAAATCAAATTTCTGAGTTGATGGAAAAAGAGATACGGCCGTTTATGTCGCAAAAAACGTACATTTCGACATTTTAACGGGAATCAAAATTCATAGGATACTTCCCGTTGATCTAGAATCTATGAAATCAGGCTTTTGCTATAAGACCTTGCTTCATGCAAGTAAAAGCACATGCAAAAGTATAGGAAAAAATCTGAAAATTGTAAATTTGAAGTAACGTCACAAAAAGGTTATTTGAGTTCCTATGGCCACCTTCCGCTTCCATCATCAGATCATGTCCACGTCATAATTACTTTGCATTGTCATCTGATTTACACATGCGTGCAAAACTTCAGCTCAATCGGTAACCGGGAAGTGAATCAAAATTAATTTGCAAGATTTGATTACAGACATACAAACATCGGGACATCTGAAACTAAATAAAAGCGGGTCACTCGATAACTATACTCGTATAATATGATATATATAATCATTTCAGCCGAAAGACGACATAGACCTCCCCAAGTGCCGCCACAATGAACGGTCCTGTGCGTCTCGCATCCATCGGACTCCCGCAACCGTCACCAGGTCATTGGTCCAGCTTGTAGCAGGCCTTCCAACACTACGTCTTCCGGTAAGTGGTCGCCATTTCAGAACCTTCCGGCCCCAACGGCCATCCGTTCTGCGAGCAATGCGCCCTGCCCATTGCTGCTTAAGTTTGGCGATTCTTCGTGCTATGTCGGTGACCTTGGTTCTCCTGCGGATATCTTCATATCTGATTCGATCACGCAAGGAAACACCGAGTAAAGCCCATTCCATTGTCCGTGTGTGCTTGCTGGGCTTGGTATATATACTTATATAAAAAGTATAATATTATGCCATTTTTTTTTATTTGGGAAAATCATCTAATGACAAATCTCGCTCTTGGGCGGAGCGGGAGAATGTGTCAGACTTCTGACTGACTAAAAACCCACTCCTGTTCCTTATTTGCCTTCATGCCAGGGCCCCGGGCTTCGCTTTTATACTACCCGTGGCCCCAGTAGGCTTCGACCCTGCTGGGCCCCTACAGTTGCTGACATCTCCTTGAGGCGCACATGGAACAAAACGTGCCGTCGACGACTTGGGCTCGGTCCGGACGGTTACCGGACGGTCGGCAAGTCCGCGCCTACGGTGGCCGGAAATCGGGATCGGAATCCCGGCGGCAGTTAGGGCGTGAAGACCGTTGCCTCACGCGATCGGCCGCTTCCTTTACTGGAATTACTGCTTCGCAGAAGGAGGCGACCGCCTGCCACTCCTCCTCGTTCGGAACATGGCCTGTACCAATGCCCGGCGCGAGAGATCACTGCCGCCGATCGCCCCCACGAGGAATAAGCCATGAAGTGTCATTTGCTACAATAACCAATTCACTAATTATCTGGTTTACTAAAATGTTTTACGATGTATCACAATATCAATGAAATTACTATTATACGTGAGCTGTCCTATTTGTTACAGTAATTGTTGTAATGGTTATTAGCCCTTTATAAAACAAGAATGGATTAATTGGTCGATTTAATTCCAGCTTTGGTTAATAAAATGATAAAGCGGAAGCATACTGAATTTATCTCTGGGCTCAGTCCGTGGCGTTTAATATTTGATTATGTGCGGTTATATATTCAATGATGTTAAATATTTACAAAGATTTATTGGGTCAACGATTTTCTGGTGTTACTGTAATGTAAAAGATGATTTTTTTATTGGAGGGCGCGGTTGAGTGTGTAGTTAATATAATATAATATTGCACAACGCTGTCAAGTTCCAAGCCAAGCAGAGCAAGTATTATGGGCACTAGACAACTGATAAATATACTTATATATTTCTAAATACATACATATATAGATAAATTACTCCCAGACACAGAACAAATGATTGTGCTCATCACACAAACATTTGTCCTGGGTGGGAATGGAATCCACGACCTCCGGCATAGCAGTCAGGGCCACTAACCACTAGACCAACAAGCCAGTCAAGTTTTTTTTAATGATATAATCTAATGCTTGACTGCGATCCCTCCTCATGGTAAGCTGTGATGTAATTATTGATGGCACTAGTTGATTAAGAGCCTATTCACGCTAGCTTTGAAAACATCTATATTATAACAAGACGGGAACACCCCAGCAGACAAATTTGTTCCAGTCCTTCGATGGTAGACAGTATAAATAACGAGGCGAAATGCTTAGTCCGGACCTTAGAGGTGTCAACAATGTAAGGGTCGCCGTACAGTCATATCCAAGGAGTACTGCATAGTAAGCGAGTTGTGATGGTCTTCTTTTTTAAGTGTGTAAATCATCCAATGACTTCTCCTGCTCTGGGCGGAGCGGAAGGTTGTGTCAGACTTTTACTGATTAAAACCACACTTGTGTCCTTCAGTTGCTCTTTGCGTTCGAGGACTACGGGTTTCGTTTTCAGAAATTCCTCGAGGTCCTATCTAGCGAGCTTCGGCCCAGCTGGACCCCTACATTTTGCTGACATCTCTTTGAGGACCGCATGGATCACTATGCGCTGTTCACGTCTGGGTTTGGTCCAGTCAATTACCGGACGGCCGGATGGCAAGCTACCCATTACTCGTGGTCCGCAAGCCCGCGACTACCGTGGCTGGTAGTCGAAGTCAGAATCTCGGTGACTGGGGCGCGAGTATCGTGTTGCACAGTAACCGAGTTGAGAAGGTCTAATAGGCATTCACTCCAAGTAAAACACGGGTATTCAGCCGCATTCAGTTAGACTGGAATCTGACCCCAAGCTAATTGGGAAAACGCTAGGGAGATGATAATGAATGGTTGTTTAAATAATATACTGGAAGATACTCAAGTCTATACGATGTCATTAAAGGTTTTCTTAAATTGCCTCAATCATCATCATCATCATCATCTTCCTGCCCTTGTCCCGTGTTATTTGGAGTCGGCGCAACACGTTTTTTCCTTCTATTCTGCCCTGTCACTCGTCATGCTATCACTAACTTCCTTTTCTTTCATATCACTCATGAATTGCCTCAATATTTTTAACAAATACAGACTGATTCTTCCTAGAAAGTTCCTTAAAACAATCTAATCCTTTAACTTATTCAGTAATAGCCGGAAGTTTGTCAACTTTGCAATTAGAATTAAATATTTACACAGCTTTCAACCCAGGTCACCTTATCAATAGATTAGCCGATTAATGAAAAACTTGATCGCTGGCCGTTTTGCGCGGATGTGTCGCATAACTCACTCTTTTGTATGTTATGTTATAATATTATATATATATATATGACGAGTGACAGGGCGGAGTGGAAGAGAAAAACGTGTTGAGCCAACCCCAAATAACACGGGAGAAGGACAGGAAGATGATGATGATATATATATTTAAGTTGTGTGCCATGGTTGTCGTAAAAAAACTCTTTTCTTTCCTTTTCTTTCTTTCTGATCCTAATTTCTTTTTTTGAGGTACATTTTCATACAACCGCTCTTACTTGATTATGGTGATATTACACATCTTTCTCTAGAAATTTTGAATATACAGCTATCTTGTGGATATTATCTAGGTTTTTCAAAATCAAAACATAAATTCATGTAAAACTTATCTAGTAACTTAACTTCTGAAAATAGGCTATTTTACGTGAACTTTGACCCTCCATAATGTCTCATATATCAAAAAAAAAGTACATCAATAAAACCCTAGTGCTAACGTTAGTGGTTGAACGATTGGCTGCTTCGTTTCGTGTCGCTGGTTTGATTCCCGTACGGAACAAATTAATATTTGTATGGTCTCCAGATAGTTGTTCCTGTTCTTGTTATCTTGTGTTTTTATTTATTTATTTTATTATTTATGTACACACAAACACACAGAAGAAGACAGGTATCTTAATATAAAAATTTATACAAAGGTACTGCTTATTTCAAAAAGAAATTTCTTTCAGCAGACCTGCGAAAGGAGAGATTAGAAGAGATGTAGACTATAGTGAAGTATTTTTTAAAGAAAGCTTACAGGCTAATAACATTTTTTTTTCTTACATAGGTAATAAAAATTGCTAATAACCAAGCTTCCACATATAAATAAATATCTAGCTACAGATTGCTTTGGGATCTTCTCAGTAGGTATATTAAGAATTGAATCGAGTCATGTAATATCAAAGATGAAGAAAAATACTACATAGCGTTATCTTATATAACAACTAATTAAGTTGTCTATGATTGTCTCCAAAAAATTCCTTACTTAGGATCTTTCTTATATTTTGTACACTGGTGATTTCTAGGTGCGATGGTAATTTTTTTTTTTTTTATGTAAATATTTCACAACTATCACACAACGCCGCCTAGTCTCAAGTTAAGCGGAGCTTGTGTTATGAGTACTAGACAACTGATAAATATACTTATATATTTCTAAATACATACATATTATAGATAAGTTACACCCAGACACAGAACAAATTGATCGTGCTCATCACACAAACATTTGTCCTGGGTGGGAATCGAAACCACGACCTCCGACTACTAGACCAACCGGCCAGTCAAGGTCAGGGTCAAATTATTGAAGGCTATAATACTATGTATGGAGAAGACGTTATGCCTGTACTTTGTCGATGTGCACGGTGCCTGTAATAAAGGCGGTTTACGCAGGTGGTTCCGATTAGTGCGATGAAGAATTTTGCCAAGTAGTAAGTAAGTTGTCCTGAACGGACAATAAATTGAACAGACTGGCCTGTTGGTCTATGACTGGCCTGTTGTGCAGTGGTTAGTGGCCATGACTGCTATGCCGGAGGTCGTGGATTCGATGCCCACCCAAGACAAATGTTTGTGTGATGAACACGATCATTTGTTCTGTGTCTGGGTGTAATTTATACAGAATATGTATGTATTTAGAAATATATAAGTATGTTTATCAGTTGTCTAGTACTCATAACACAAGCTCTGCTTAGCTTGAGACTAGACGGCGTTGTGTGATAGTTGTGGAATAAAAAAAAAAATATTGATCCGTTTGCTATGTTTTTTTTTTTAAAAATAATAAACCCTTTAATTCTAATAGTAGATCTACATAAACAACTTTTTTAAAAATGTAATATCAACAAATGACTCACTCTGAGAGTGTCAGAATTTTAAGGTTTAAGAACAACTTTATTTCTTATAAAGAATTGCACACTTAATTCACTTACTCAGAAACAATATTTAAAACTAAAATTAATAATTAGAACGCGCAGATGTAATTAATTATGTAAAATAACAAAACAAGATAGCCAGGAAAAAAAAAAAAATGTGGGTAAATCTAAACAGATAACATACTCAATCATAATCATCATCTTTTACTGACTATAACCCACAATATTCCTTCAGTTGCCTTATTTATTTATTTATTTAGTATATGGAGGACTTGCAGCTAATAAAACCAGACAAAATAGAAAACCATAATCATTGGAAAGCCAATTACATGTCCTCACGTATAGACATTAGAATAAATTAAAATATATTGTGAGCACAAAAAAGGAATAGGCCATTATGCAAGGTTTCTTTAGGTGGGAAGTCATCCAATGACTTCACCCGCTCTAGGGCTGAGCGCGAGGGCGTGTCAGACTTTTACTGAATAAAACCCACTCCTATGTTCTTGCTTTGCCTTGAGTTCCAGGACCTTGGAGTTCCCTTTAAGACAACCCATGGGCTTTCGGAAAACCCATGACCTTTTTTTTTTAATTGATATAAACCAGTGCTTGACTGCGATCCCACCTGATGGTAAGCGAAGATGATGATCATTGATGGTCAGGTGCACTAGTTTATTAAGAGCCTATTCACTCTAGCCTTGAAGACACCTAAATTATAGAATAACTTTATTCGAATAACCCATGATTTGCAGGGCCATGGGGACCTTTTCGTGCAATCCACCGCCCTCTACGTACATTTGAACAAATGGAACCGGTGTCCGAAGGTCACAATAACATTATTTCTTGCTTATATTTCCCAAAACCTTCCAGAAACATGTAACATAACCCGTTAATTCTCTCCGGCTTGGAAACTGGAGGATAACTACAGCGTATGAAGGGTTCACCATCAAATATTCAGCGGCCGGCCGTACGGTGGATGGTCACTTTTCATCCGGCATCGTTACTCCATAATCGTACCGTTATTGGCTGAGAATGTTTTGGTTGAATATGGAAAAATGTTTAGGAGCTTGAAGCTAAATATTATTAACACATGATTCGAACTTAACTTAGAAAAATACGGGTTGAACTTTGTGGTTAAGCTGCCCTTGATTTTTGTATTCATTTTACATTTTTGTTCTTTTCTAGTGTTTAGTATCATCATCATTTCAGCCGAAAGACGTCCACTGTTGGACATAGGCCTCCCCCAAACGTCGCCACAATGACCGGTCCTGTACGTCTCGCATCCATCGGATTCCCGCGACCCTCACCAGGTTATCGGTACACCTTGTGGGAGGCTTTCCAACGCTGCGTCTTCCGGTACGTGGTCGCCATTCCAGAACCTTTCGTCCCCATCAACCATCTGTTCTGCAAGCAATGTGCCCTGCCCACTGCCACTTAAGTTTGGCGATTCTTCGGGCTATGTACGTAACTATGGTTCTCCTGCGGATTCAATTGCATAGATTGTACGAGTATTTAATTCAATTATATTTTTTACGCTTGTAAACACTTACGTACATAAATATAGCCTATATCACTCAGGAATAAAACAGCTTTCTATCGGTGATAAATAATTAGCAATCGGACCAGTGCTTTCAGAGATTACCTACTACAAACAAAAAAAAACAAACTTTATAATATTAGTGTAGACGTGAAAGTAACTCTGTCTGTTTGTTACGCTTTTACGTATAAACTGCTGAACCGATTTTGATGAAATTTGGTACAGAGTAAGCTTAAACCCCAAGGAAGGACATAGGGACATTATCTGGGTTCGATTTCGACGTCACGCCCGCTATAACCGTCATTCACGCGATCGAAGCCGCGGGCAGAAGCTAGTATCCATTTAATTTAGGTTCATCATTTATTTTCTTTCTATAAATAAAGAAACCTTCAACTTCAGAATAAACTACCATAAAAGTACTGATCAATCAAGCAACATTAAATATTTACTACTTATATGACGTCACTATGTTAGTCGAGTCTTTTCTTATATAATGATACATAATTTATTATTTATTATGACGTAATCCTCTAAAAGGGAATGGAAAGATAGAAGGGAAATTATTATGTGGCTAGTGTTTTTAAAACAAGGGTAGTTAGTAATTTGGTTTCGTAAAATCTTCACGCTAATGTTATAAAAGGCGACTGCCTATCTAAGCCTGGAACATTTTGCCTGCTGCGGTCTTCCCGTCCAACTATAATTTAGGTGTCTTCAAGGCTAAAGTGAATAGGCTCTTAATAAACTAGTGCGCCTCATCATCAATGATTGCATCTCTGCTTACCATCAAGTGGGATTGCAGTCAAGCACTGGTTTATATCAATTAAAAACAAAACTATCTATGACAAGATGACCGATGTAGCCCGAAGGATTACCAAACTTAGGTGGTAGTAAGCAGGGCACATTGCTCGCAGAACAGATGTTTGATGGAGACGAAATTTTCTGGACTGACAACCACGTGCCGGAAGACGCAAAGTTGGAAGGCCTTCCACAAAAAAGTATTGCTATTAGTAGAGTATGGATGGGAGTAAATTTGGTTTATAGATGAGTGCTCAATATCGGATAGTACTAAAATTTTATTTGAGTCAATGACGTGTATGTGTTTACACAATTATACTCATTAAAGTAATCAATGTAACTCTTTACTTTGATTCGACGGAATCGCGGTTACGAAGCGATCCGGTGCGGTTCACGGAATTGAAAGCGTTGCGGCGGCTCTTTCTTACATGCAAGCGAAGTGGCCACTTTAATCGCCATTATCGAATGATTTATTAGTCTAGTGGTTCGTGGCTCTGACTGCTATACTGGAAGTCGTTGGTTCGATTCCCACCCAACACAAATGTTTGTGTGATGGGCAGGATTATTTGTTCTGTGTCTGGGTGTAATTTATCTATAGTATGTATGTATTTAGAAATATATAAGTATGTTTATCAGTTGTCTCGTACTCATTCCATAAGCTCTGCTTAGTTTGGGAATAGATGGTGTTGTGTGAAAGTTGTGGAATATTATACAGAAACATGTCACTGTCACGCAAGAGTTTGCGCAAAAATATTAAACCAACTGATTACATTTGTTTCGCTTCGCTCATCACCGCATCGCACCAACGTGCGGTTAGTCTCGTTTGCCACCGCAATAGAGTGTCAATTGCTTTTACTATTTGTGCTGAATCGCATGGCGTTCGTCGTCATGTTGAATCGTCTATGTAGAACGTTAGCGGTATAAACGACGAGGCGAAATGCTTAAAGGGGAGCTAAAATGTGTTTTTTTTTTAAATCACCTCTTTTCTTAATTAGGGAGTTACCTAATTTACACTGTCTGACCTCCATTATTCACATATATTAATTTTCCCGTTATTTGACCGTCTAAAATAAAAATAAAATCTTTTTTAGGTTTCGTTCATAAAAAAAAAAATCGGAACCCATAGAGGATCACTTTGTTGTCCTCCTGTCTGTCTGTCAAGACCCTTTATCTCGAGAACGCGTGGAGGTATCGAGTTGAAATTAAAACCATATACTCAAGTCTTTGGTCTCTTAAAACTGTGTTATAAATGAAACTAGTTTACGAAAATAAAAGATACGGTCATTTATGTCGCACAAAACGTATATTTCGACATGCTCAAGGAAATCAAAATTCATAGGGTATTTCTTCTTGACCCAGAATCCTGATATTGGGCATAAAGCAAGGTCTTATAACACAGGTATACCTGGACATAAATTTGAAAAAAGTAAATTTGTTGTTACGTTAAAAAAAAAAAAAAAAATACGATTCGGAAAATTCTTCGACACTCTATTTGGGAATCGAACTGTTTACGTACGAGTTTGTAAGTTTGTACGGAACCCTTAGTGGGGGAGTTCGACTCGCACTTGCCCAAATTTTTTTTATATATATACTGTATGACATGATATCATATTAGCATTCTAAGTTGGGTTTCAAAAACTATAAATATTGATGCAAAAAGGATATTTTATGGTTATCTCTTTTTAACACGAGTATCCATTTTTTATGAGGACATCGTTGCTAAGGAAGTTATTCCCAGAGGTGATATATGACTACCTTAAAGACGAAAAGGGTTGGCCGGAAGATGGAAGCAGTAATGTATTTATTATGAGCATAGTTCCTTACTGTGTCAAAGAGTCAAAAAACTTTGTCTCGATATGTCTAAAAAAAAAACATTTTTTTTAATGATATCGCTCATCATCATCATCATCATCATCATCATTTGAGCCGAAAGACGTCCACTGTTGGACATAGGCCTCCCCCAAGCGACGCCACAACGACCAATCCTGTGCTTCTCGCATCCACCGCACTCCCGCGACTCTCACCAGGTCGTCGGTCCACTTTGTGGGAGGCCTTCCAATGCTGCGTTTTCCGGTGCGCGGTCGCTACTCTAGAACCTTTCGGCCCCATCGACCATCCGTTCTACGAGCAATGTGCCCTGCCCACTGCCACTACAGTTTGGCGATTCTTCGGGCTATGTCGGCGACCTTGGTTCTCCTGCGGATAAGATAAGATGATATCGCTCACCTAGCAATATACTGGCACATCCACATTTTTCATATTTTACAGATACAAAGGTCAAAGATTGTACAAATATTTAAAATAAAGTTTTGAGTTCATTTTACATTTTAAATCAGAAATTGTGATGTTGGCTACTAGTACCTATAGACCATAATAGATATTCAAAGATATAAATTATTCAATTTTAAACACAAAAAAAATAAAAAAATATATAAAAAAAAACAAACAGTAGCAAAAAAAAATAGTTGTGTGCCTCATGACTGCACCAAAATAGTTCCAGTTCAGCATAAATGCCAGGCAACTAGTGCGTGACGCTGTTTTTTAACTGAACCTGTGGTTATGACGCAACGGTCGCAAAACATTTCGCAGACTGCGATTCCACCTGATGATAAACGAGTGATGCAATCGTTGAATCGCACTAGTTTGTTAACGAGCCTATTCACTCTAGCCTTGAAGACATCTAAATTATAATGGGACGGGAACACCCCAGCAGACAAATTTGTTCCAATCTTTCGATCTACGTGGTATGAACGACAAAGCAAAACGCTTAGTCCGGACCGTAGAGGTGTTAACAATGTAAAGGTGCGATGGTGGTCTGAATCTTTACAAAATATTCAGATTTTTTCAGGCATATTCATTCCAATAAGCCTTTAAGCAATTATAAAAAATTAATTGATGAAATTAAATAGTACCAATAATGTTAGATTTTCTGAGCCGAGTCAAAATAGCAATTAAAACCTTTAGACCTTAGCAATTAATTCTTGCAGACATTCAATGTTATTCTAAAGACCCTTCTATACATTTATAGCGTGAATATAACCTTTAAGGGCTTAGACTTGTTATTGAGAAGAAATACAAGGAGACCCTTTTGCGCATGCGCGGATTGCTACGACGTAGCACGTAGCGTCTCGTAGCGCTACGATTTTACTACGCAACGTAGCCTCGTAGTAAACTACAGTAGTGTTATTCAAATAAATACTGTATTGTCTTAACGTTGAAGTTGGAAATTACATGTAGGATATTTACCTTTCTCAACACAATGTCTATTAAAAAAATTGTAATTGAATTTGGACTTTATTTTCTTACCGTAAGGTTTAAAATTGAATGTTGTCATTTTATCTTTCGTTAATAGGTAGTTGGTAGAAGTAAGGGTAATCATAAATTATTCTAGTAGAAGTTTGGATGGTTTCAGTTAACATTGGTCAGTATAGAAATTATAAGTTTTATCTTTCTTGTTTTGGTAAAATGATTCTACGTCATAATGGAAGACGATTTTGATTTGTTCAGGGAAATCAAAGAAACTTCTGCTTATTTGGTAGTTTGTTGAACTTGTACTCAAGGTCATGCGTAAGTTTGTAAATTAGAGTCGGGTCTCATTTACTTTGTTATCGTTTCTAGTTTTTGACTACCTTCCGAATAGTATTTCGTGATGTAGTGAAAAACATAATGTTAATGCAACGGGGAAAAAATGAAAAGTAAAAATGTTGTACTCGAGCGAAAAGGGCAACTGAAGGACACAGAAAAGGTTTCAGGAGCTTGTCAACGGCGAGCAATAGGTAGCTCGCCGTTCGGCTATTTGGTAATCGCCCGGACCAAGCCCGAGCTTTCGATAACGCGTTGTGTTCCACGCGCGCCTCATAGAGCTGTCAGCAAAACCGTGGGAGTCCAGCAGGGTCGAAGCTAACGGGGCCATGGGTTCGCTTCTGAAAGGAAACCCGGAGTCCTGGTACGTAATTCAAAGAAGGAACATAGGAGTGGGTTTTAGACAATAGAGTATGACCCACACTCCCCGCTCCACCCTTGAGCGCGAAGAAGTTATTGGATGATTTCCACTTAAAAAAAAGATATAGATGTAGTTTTATTCAGTCTGACACGCCCACCTCCACCCTAGAGCGGGAGAAGTGATCAGATGATTTACCAACTCAACAAATAAACTAAAATATCCGATAAAAACTCAACTCAACTTGGTCCGGTAACCGTCCGGACCGATCCCAAGTCGTCGACGTCGCCTAGTGTTGTTCCACGCGCTTCAAGGAGATGTCAGCAAACCGTAGAGGCCCAGCTCGGTCGAAGGCTACTGGGGCCAAGGGTTTGTTTCGGAAAGGAAAACTCAACCCCGGTATGAAAGGTAACGAAGGAACAGGGTGGGTTTTTAGTCAGTAAAAACTAGCTGACCCGGCGAACTTCTTAACGCCTTACAGTCCTTGAATGTAGTATATCGTTGCGAAGAAACAAAGCCTAAGTAATATATCAAGTTACATAAAATTTTAATGTATAAAAGTTATTTACGTCGATTTCGTACATTTTACGTGATGCGCGAAAAACTAAATACTTTTACAGATATATTATATGTATAGATAGCTGAAAATCTCGCCTCACGTGTACCTATGACGTACTGAAGGGAAGAAACACTATCATACTACAAGTTTTTTTTTTTAATTGATATAAACCAGTGCTTGACTGCGATCCCATCTGATGGCTTCAAGTTTCTGGGCGATTACCAGCTGTCACTGTCAGTGGTCACCCGACCGTTTACTCATCGGTCGATCGGTCGTCCTGTTTTTAGGGTTTACCACAAATTCACCCACGACCCATCAGTCGGTCGCAACCCGTACTTTAGGAGTCACTGTTCTAAAAAAAACCTTAACACGTGATCGCGAGAATTCGCACGGTTTCGCACGTTATCACACGAATACGCATATATTCGCACGACAGCAGGATGCCACTCATCGTTATCCCGTAATATGAAACATCATAAAAATGTTTATGTCATGAGGATAAGGGTCAAATCCTTTAGTCATGTATGGAATTATTATGTATTTCGCTCCATGAGGTCTTGGCGAAATGAATAAAATAAAAATGGGCTTTGTTGCAAGGTGCAAGCCTCTTATAAAAATATAGAAGAAAGAAAGAAAGAAAAAATGTTTATTCATACCTCACACATACAGTAGAATTTTAAGTACGGAAAAAAAATAACTTTAAAATTTGAGCAAGGCCAAAAAGGCGCCCAACTCAGCATATGCTGCGATATTTAAAACGATAAATAACGCAGCGCTGGTATTCTGTTAGAGCCCTCGGTGATGCCACGGTCACACGGGGGTTAAATAAAACTATGTAGGTATCGAAACAAAATAATAATTACATAACATTGGTAAAAAGCGTGAAATTATGTTACAAAAATATTTATAAAAATGACCCGCTTCAAAATCGTTTGTCAAAACCATAGACAATATCAGTTTTCTTTGAAGTTGCGACTTTTCTGTATATGATTTTATGTAAGCCTTGATTTTTTAATAAACAGCCAATCAATACCCTGGCTTTTTCTCTATTTGGGGTCATTCCTTGTAATACTGTTACGCTATTCTAGGAAATTTAAGGCTGTCAGGCCCATTGTCAACAGGTCAGTAGTAAACAAAAAGGTACAAAATATGTAAGTAGCAAAAAATGTATTTAAAGGCTCAAAAACCGTACAAAAGATCTAGCAAGAGATCTGCTAAAAAGTGATGGTGATTACTCAAGGTAGAAATACTGAAAAATGTTCAAATTACATCTGAGAATAGAATTTACTCTATGGAAAAAATGAAAGAGTGACCAATGTAACAGCTTTTATCAAATCGGTTAACCCAAACATACAATCTGATTATCAAATTGACTCATCATCATCATTTCAGCCGAAAGACGTCCACTGTTGGACATAGGCCTCCCCTAAATGTCGCCACAATGACCGATCCTGTGCGTCTCGCATCCATCGGATTCCCGCGACCCTCACCAGGTCATCGGTTCACCTTGTGGGAGGCCTTCCAACGCTGCGTCTTCCCGTACGTGGTCACCATTCCAAAACCTTTTGTCCCCATCGACCATCTGTTTTGCGAGTAATGTGCCCTGCCCACTGCCACTTAAGTTTGGCGATTCTTCGGGCTATTTCCGTAACCTTGGTTCTCCTGCGGATCTCCTTAAATTGACTAGGTAAATTAAATTAATAATTATTAATTAATTATTATTAGGTTTAATTAGATAAATTCGTGCGCCGCATCAATGATTCAATCCGGAAAGAACGCAATATCCAACAGAGATGTACAAATACAAATCGTCTAGTTCTTCAGGCATATCACTCATAACCAGAACTCTATAATATAATTGGTGGTGCAAGGGAAACTCAAGGGCAAAAGATCCTGTGGGCACTTCTCAGTACGGTAGACAACTCCCAAGCCGCCAAACACAGAACTGCATGGCATCGCATCACTACAGAAGTGGTTCTGCTAAGACTCGATCGAGTCGTGAACACGATCACTCTGTCAAAAGTGCACGACAAAGAACTCATAACTTCGAGAAAATGCTCTGCCGTTGAATCCAACTCAGCTGGGCAGCATTCCAGAAGCGGTATCTTCTTGTCTCACATCGGTCTTTTTCACTATTTCTTACGAAAGTCGTGTTCCTAGCTTACAATGGGCATCATCAAAAATCTCATCTAAAGGGCAATAATTGTGAGAGTTATACTAGGCGTTTCCTTGTGTGATCGAATAAAAAATAAAGGTATGAAGGAGGACCGAATTAACCGAAATAGCTCGAAAAATCGGTCCACCCAACTGCCACTTAGTTGGGTGGGACACATTGTTCACAGAACAGATGAACGATGGATGACTAGAGGTTCTGGAGTACGACCGCGTAGATGAAGATGCAGTGTTGGAAGACTTTCGACAAGGTAGACCGATGACTCAGTTATGGTTGTGGGAGTCTGCTAGATGTTAGACGCAGAGGACCGGTCGATGAGGCATCACATGGGCGGGTTTAAGCCCAGCTGTGGACGTCTTTCGGCTGAAATGGCTAGGGTAGCCATTATCTGACAATAACGGGCCAAATGATCTCTCTGTACGAGAAAATTACCAGCAAGGCCACGGACGCGTAGCTTTATAGACGTGTATGGGTCATTATAAGCTTGGTGTACATCATAGCTTATATTATAAAAAACTATGAAACTCTGTCGATAAAAGCGGCAACATCGTGCCGTAGCGTCGTTGCCGTTTCGGCGTACACCAAGCGTATAATGACGAATACGCGTCTATGAAGCTACAGGTCTGTGTACAGTAGGCCTAAATTTTCTTACCTAATTTACCTACTAAAAACACACCGGTGTAATTTTTAAGTTGTACTTAATATAGCTAAAATACTTATATACCTGGCCATAAAAATTCTACTCGAAATATCGCAAGTTCCAACCCAGTTCTTTAATGTTTTTCTCAGAAGGAAGTACACAATTTATCACTACGACTAAACGGATAAAAGGAAAAACGTCGCGAGAAAACCCGGAAAATAAAATCTAATGTAATCTCACTGATAAGGGTGCCTATAGGTACTTTTTTGTTTTGGAAAAGGTTTTATACATAGCAACAAATTATATGAAGATATAATTCGTAACTATGTATACGTCGTGGCTAGATCATAGAAAATGATCACTTCACGATATGGCCAATTAAAACTGGTCAGATAGTTAAACGTTAACATTTGATGATAAAATCAAACCCAGCCAGCCGCATTACTTTGTGTAATTTATTTCATCACCACTGCTCTTAAAATACATAGAATAGATGAAGAAAAACATCGTGAGGAAACCGGGATGTCCTAGAACCAAAAATTCAAAGACATGTGACATCCACCAACCCGCACTGGGCCCGCGTGGTGGATTACGGCCTTTCTTTCTACTAGAGAGGAGGCCTGAGTCCCAACAGTGGGAACATTGAAAGGCTGATTATGCTATGTATGTTATTTGATGATAAATGCCGATCCTCGTCTGGTCATATCATTGATTTCTATCATGCTAAACTAGCTGTATTATTTTTTGAACACACTGTCTATTTAGCATTTATCCATTTTTATTATTTTTCTGATTCCGTTTACTGCAGTGGATTATATACTTTTGTCCGTTATAAAACTCGCGATTAGCTCCTGCAGTCTTCATAACACAATTATGGGATGACCAACCTACGGGCACGTTTGAAAGTGTTACTATGGCGCTAAAACGCAAAAGGTACATAAAGCAATATTGGTGGTTTTCTGACACACCCTTTTACTCCACCCTAGAGCAGAGAAGAAAAAAACTGGGCAAATACGAATTGGCTTCACGGACTGAGGGTTCCGTACAAACTACAATTCCCAAATGGAGTCTCGAAGATTTTTCCGAATTGCAAAAAAGTTTTTTTTTTGTGACAAGTTTAAAGTTTTCAGATTTTTTCCTATACTTGTGCTATGAGACTTTGCTACATGCCAAATTTCAGGATTCTAGGTCAATGGAAAGTACCCTATGAATTTTGATTTCCTTGAGAGTGTCGAAATACACGTTTTTGCGACATAACCGGCCGTATCTTTTTTTCGTTAATAGAGGAGTTTGATTTTTTCACAGCTTCAAGAGACCTCAGGCCTGAGCATATGGTTTAATTTCAACTCGATACTTCCACGTGTTCTCGAGATAAAGGGTCTTGACAGACAGACGGACGGACAACAAAGTGATCCTTATCCTATACGGCTTCCGTTTTTTTTTTTAAATAGTGATGTTTTCTTACCTTCTATAAGATATATAAAACCAAGTGCCTCCAAATTGCGAGTTAAATAAATAGGAATCATTAGCTAGATGAACGCCATCCATAGGGCTGCCACCTGTACATACAGTATTGGACTATATTTTAGACAATTATAGTTTATAATATTAACAAATATCATAGTACGCTGCTATATTTGCTTCGGTAAATGAATTATTGAGTAATATGTATTAGAATCCCATAAAATGCCAAAAAGCCTTATCACACAGGCTTTGTCCACCATTGATTAATCTTCAAAAGTCTGAATAATGCAAACTTAAAAATAAGTGTTTACTCATTTTTTTTTTTTAATTTATCTCCCATAAAAAGGTAATATATCTAGTCATCCACCATAATTTTAATCTACATAATCTTAGTCTTACTGTTAACTTTGAAATGTTCTACACCTCGCAAAAGCCCTGATTTTAACCAAACAAACCAATAATAAGGTGTATTTGAAATAATGATCTAACGACCGTAAATAATATTCAATATCAATCACATCTGATTCATAGGTGATTGAGAAAGTCCATTGACAAAAGACTAAAAAAAAGAATAAATTTGACAAAAGAATAAAAACTCTGACTTTACTGCCTAGCCGCAAATATATTGGATTGAAGTTTGCAGATATAACCTGTATCTTGCAAACTTTGCAACCTCGTGTCTTGGAACGGTATGGGCAAGCCGAATGTCGTAAGCTCCCCGCCCGATACTGCAGTTCAAACCACAGTACAGATACACACAGAAGGTCTACAGCGTGATGTTCAGTGTTAAAGGGAAGCTCAAAATTTAGGTAAGGTAGGTATTTTAGGCTCAAAACATATAGGTAAGGTATTTTACTAAAGCTGTCATTGTAATTTCAGATAATTTATTTAAATAAAGTAATAATTAAAAAAGTACGTCCCATTGTGACACGACCACTGCGCAGCACTAGTGCAAAACATTTTTGTCATTCTAGTTTTAAAAGAAAAAATAGTCGACACTCATATATCAAAAAACTGGTATTGTCTCTGAGTGAGAAAAAAGTTTCGACAGTATTAAAAATAAAATTTTGCTTACGATTAATAGTCATGTCAGAAATCATAAACTTTCATTGTGAAAATGTGATACGTAGATCTATGCGTACACACTATGCGTATATATACTTGTTACGCCTTCTCGATCAAACGTCTGTACTGATAGGCAACTATCTCACCTAATAATAAGCGATAATGTAGCCGACTATGAAGCACGCTTGACTAGAAATAACCTACTAACTCTTGACTTAAAGAACACTAGGTTGTAGCAATCAGAAAATACAGATTCCGGCAGCAAATTCTACTTGTTAGCTGTACGTACAATAAATGTGTTTCCAAAACGTTTTGAACTTATGGGTGGTAGTCCACCATGTACCGGTGGAACAACGCCGAACGTCTAGTAGTCCGATAATGAAATAATTCCAGTGCACACTCCCCGAAATGTAAACGTCTATCGTTAACATTTCGGGGAGTGTCAGAAATCAGAAACGTTTATTTCAAATAGACCAATTACAGGCACTTTTAAATTGTCAAAATGTCGGTCAGTCAAAAAAATAAAAAAGTGAAGCTAAATTGCACGTTCCAAAGTGTAGATCTCTATGGAGAAGAACGTGCAAGAAATTCCATGGACACTCTTTTAAATCATATTATGAATTACACAATTCTTGGTTACATATTTCTTGTCGCTTCTAATATGTGAGCAAAATGCAGATAAGTAATAATAATTACAAAAAAAACTAAAACTAATTAAAAAAATAGAAATTGAATTAAGCCACTGGCAGCTAAGAGATGACCAGTCTCAACTGATGGCACCCGTTCACGAGCATGACGCGTGCATCAGCCCCACTTAGCTCAACCATTTTGAAGGGAGCCGAATGACCCAATAACACGTGCCACCATCAGCGAGACATTTGAGTGACAGGCCAGCAACTCGGCGTCGATGCTCAAGACTTAGAAGCTACGACTCGACAAGCGCATTATTGCCGACGAACTTCTGTGTTTGTTCCTCAATCGACTCCAGCTCCTCAAATTGGTATTTGGCAGATCCATACCAAAGATCGGAACGGTACTCCATACATATTAATATTATCCAATCAATAATTCAAAATTGTCACTGTATACTTACATTTGCGTAAAATATGTCTAAAAAGTCCTTGTGTTGACTTTCTGATCTCTCTTACACTGGGGCGCAGACCGACAGCACATTATATCAAGAATTCATTCGTAACAAATGTCAATGTCAATGTATTCCCTCCTTCAACCGCAGACTAAGTTCATTAGCATAAATATTGTACGGCTACCATCTTTTAATGGATTACTAATGCTTTGATTGACTTGCATACTAATAGACGCTCAAACAGTCCAACGTGGTCAGAACCGCATTAAATATTCAGAATCTGCAATGCCAGTGAACTAGAAGGAAGGCTTGCTTTATTACCGACCCCGTTTTCTTCGTTGCTCCCATAATAAAGTTATTAATGTTCCAAAGTTTGCTCAACAAAGATAACATTCGCCTGACAAAAGCAATTTAAGACTAAAAACAATAATAAATACCGCAGCCTAACCATACTGAAACATCCACACACGCAAACATTCATTTAGGCTCGGAAACGCGCAAACATATATCACCATACCTAATGACAGCTAACACAAATTACACACAATACTAAACCTTATTCCCTCAAAGATAAAGCTCAAACGATTAAAAGAAACGATAAACAGCTGCTGATAAAACTTCGTCCTAATGCGGCAGTTTTAAAGTTCAGTTTGGTGTGTGCCGCGAAATCCGCAGAGGTGCGCATCTAGGGAATGCAAGCAATTAGATACTTTTAACATTGCAGATGTTCGCAATTTAAAAAATTCATACTCACCGTCCGTCGTAGACGTTATATTCATCTTGAGTCAGATAAGAAGAGTTTTAGTATTTAAACTGGGCGAGCACTAATTTGAAATGTTTTTGAAATTAAAAGTTCAAAGTTTACAGTCCGGGGATGCACGGAACTCGGAAGTATGTTGGGGTTCTGCGGCTGTCGTATTGCGGATGGCACAGGTGCAAAAGTTTGCCCGTCAAGAACCACAAATCACCGGTAAAGAGCACTCACGATACGTCAAGTTATTCAAATTCCGAACGAGCGGCCGCACGCGGCCAAACGTCAACTATTGGCGCGAACTCTTGACAGATGGCTGATTGATTCCGCGCGTTCGGATACTCGCACACACTTGCACACAACACCACGGGCTGCCTGACAGCTAAGGAAGGTTCGGATATCACCCAATTAGCGAGGAAGATGCTACTATGCGAGCAATCCGAAGCTTTTTGATAGTGTAACGACAAAACAAATAGTCCGGAATGAGTGAGGCCCGGACATGCGCAGTAGGCATTGCCGTATGCGTACTTTGTTAAGCCGTGGTTACCGAAGTAGGCTCTGTCAGATAAATTTTTATTTACTTAATAAAACTGACATAAAATTCAATGAGTTCTTGTCATTCTTTTTTAGTGCTACGCTTTGTTCTACTACTTGAAATAAGCTGTTGTCATAAAAATAGTCTTGTAATTTTATTTTATTTTATCTAGACGTGTTCGTAAAAGTTGATGATATTTTTAGTGATATATATAAATTACTACAGACAGTGTTTTTTATGTTTACTGTATTGAAATTTGAATTAGTCGGAGTTTGTTTAATTTTTCCGTACTATTCAATTAAATCTCTATTTAGTTTCAGTTTTAATTAAAGTCTTATTATCTTTTACCACATAAAAATATATTTTATTTATAAAAAAATATTTGAATACTCGCAAGTAATTATAAAAAAAAAAAACAAAATAAATTTCAAAAAAAGAACACTATTTCCCGCCAAAAACTATCGACCAAAAATCCAGCCATCGCCAACATTTAAAAATCGAAGATGAGGTCTATTAAAGTGACGTTTAACCGAATTCGGTGTCTATATGAACGACGCCCTACTGCAGCGGGCTAGGCTGGCACGTTTCGCGCAAGGTTCCCACTCTTGAGATATTTATCCAACGGTGACGGATACCTGACGCACACAATCGCACTTTACATACACATAGGTGACAAGTGCGTGGACTTATTTACGCAAGATTTTTTTTCTCAAATATTTATTGCTGTGCAGTCGGTGTTAGGTGAGCAAGGTTTGAAATGATAAACTCATAGATAAATAGACTGATTTTTGAAAATGTATTTTTTGTTGCGATTTTTTTTTTTAATTTGGATTCCTTTACAAATAAATGTACGTACAGCGCAGCTAATAGATTTACTAATATTTAAGAATAAGCATATTATTTTTTTTTGATCATCACTTAGTAAATAATTAGGTAAACTTCCTCAAAATACCGAAAATTGAAGAAAAAAAAAAATGAGTAGTACATACTTATATTTTTTTTCCTAATTTTATTAAAGTCATATTAATACCAAAATATTAAAATGACAAATTTTATGTACAGCATCTAATATTTTTTTGTGAAAGTCTTCTATGCTGCGTCTCTTTCTAAAAGTATGTTCCGTCTTCTTCTAACCCTCATCCACCTTCCAGGTCAGGTCATTGATCATCAGGTCATTGACATACCGGAGTCACCCAATTACAGGGTAAAGAAAGTTCCTAATGACACTCTTTAATTTGACGGAAATAAGCTCACTTGACAATTATTAAAAGTGGATATTTTGTAGCTTAAGATGATGATTTATTTAAAACAATGAGAAAGTATTTTAATGTCTTTTTAAAATTTTTATGTTTTTTTTTCTTTTTCTTAATTTTAATATATGTTTTCTTATTGTTTATGGTTTTTTATACGTAAGTGAGTCAATGATTGTATTAATACAATCATTGACTCTCTACGTATATTAATTTAAATAGTTAGTGGAGAGGGTAATTTATTGTAATAAAATAAACAGAATTAAAAATTAACGAGACCTACAAAATATTTTTTTGTCAACATATTAACAAATTGTTTATAATGAAAATAAGAACAATATTAATAAAAAATACTTATTTTTACATATTTAAAATTTTCGTTGTAAATGGCCCTGAAATTTGTTTATTAGACAATTACAATCATCATCATCATCATTTCAGACGAAAAACGTTCACTGTTAGAGATAGGCCTCCTCAAGAGACGCTATAATGAGCGATGCGAAACGCCTTGTGCGTTACAAGATGTTGATTACAGTAATTGTTTTATTTATTACTGACAACTCTATCAATTCCTGACCATTTCCCATTAAATTCCTTTTCCAGTCGCCTATCGTCAATATCGAGCATAGTTTAAAAGCTACAGTATTTTTATTTAGGCGCTAGTATAAAACCCAAAAAAGCTTTTGAAAAAAACATTGTCATTTAGAATTTTGATTAAATTTACAAAGCTTCTATCGTTATACTTTTTTAAGTTTTTTAAGTTTTTAAATTATAAAGTGTCAAATTTCATGCAAAATTGCAGATTTTCAGAGGTCTTTACTGGATTAATTTTACACAAATTTATAAATTGATTTCAATAGAAGCTTAGGTAATTTTCACAAAAAACTGTGTTTTCAAAATATCTAATGAAAAATGTGGAATAACGTACTAATCGCGTAAGAGCAGTTGTATGAAAAACAGTGAAAATGTATGTCGAGTTGCATCCCCTTAATCCCACGAGCTCAATTTGGTGCCACCAATTTAAATATCAAATTAAACAAGCTGTTTTAATAAAGTCAACGAACCCACTAAAGCTAATAAACAAAAACCTCATATATGCAAATGAAAAATATACAGGGAGCAAAGTTTCAAAAACTTCTCCAGTTTATCGATAAAACTTTGAACGTAACAACACTATGAGCAAATAAAACTTATGTATAAGTTGGGTGTATTTTAAAAATGTCGATAACTTTCACAACACTATAGTGAGTTTAAAATTCAAATATTTTTCAGAGAGTAGATAAAGTTTCCTGAAGGATTTAAGTAGTATGTGGGTATATATTGATCCGCAAAGTTTTGTATACTCACCTGTTTCGTATCCCAGATTCACCTGTTATCTGTTTAGTTTAATTTTAGTTCAGAATACTCATATAAACCTTTTCAACAGTGGAGCTAGACAGTACGAAATATAATATTTTTATTTACGTACTAGCTTTTGCCCGCGACTTCGTCCGCGTAGATACGAAAATATGAAATATTATTTATTATCTTCGTCGTGTGTGATAGTCCATTGAATTGTATGGCGTGCGATATTGTATCTAAAGATAAAATATTATAGTATCTTAGCCGTGTGCGGCGCCCTTTAGTGAACTCTACTGCGGGTGACGTAACCTAACCTACAAACTTATTATTTGCGATTGGTACAGTAATCGGGTCTAGGGTCGAACCGCAAAATTAAGTTTGTTTTTTATTGTCTATACTTTTCTGGGATAAAAAGTATCCAGTGTGGTGCCCAGGATATTAAAAAATAATTATTCATCGTAATCGAACCGGTAGTTTTTGCGTGATGCCTGAACAAACAGACAGACAGACAGACAGATTTTTTTTTTAAATCACATTTTTGGGTTCGGTGTCTGTCTAGTAACAACCCCTGCCATTAATTTTTTTTATATTTTCAATGTACAGAATTTTAACTTCTACAGATTTATTATAATTAAGTATAGATTAAAAGGGCCCTTCCCCACGCATCTATCCTCAACGTGTGTATGGTATAAAAGCTTGTTGCTTCATCTTACGCAATGTTTGATGAAGAGGCAGCGCGAAACAAGAGAACGCCTGAAAATTCTGTGGGCATTTGGTAAATCCGTCATTTACTCGAATATTTCATAAAACTTTTTCAGATATTACGTGTTTTTTTTAATACCTTAAAAGTTATTGGAAAAAAAAAATAAATATGCAAGGGTTTTGTTTTACCTCAAAACGGTGAAGGAAAACATCGTGAGGAAACCGGCATGTTCTAGAACCAAAAATTCGAAGACATGTGACATTCACCAATCCAGACTGGGCCCGCGTGGTGGATTACAGCCCATTCCCTCTCCTAGAGAGGAGGCCTGAGTTCCAACAGTGGGAACATTATAAGGACGACTATGCTATGCAAAGTTTTTTAAGGACATATAATTTTTATAATTTATGAGTACATTATGAAGGGCCAACCGTTCATGCAAAATAGCAGATTTTCAGAGGTTTTTACTGGATTAGTTTTACACAAAGTTATGTTTTGATTTTAATAGAAACCTAGAGTTTAAAATTTCTGAATAAAGATTTGTAATAACGTCATATATACACCCCTAATTTTTAATTAGTACGAAAAAAAAATAGGGTTCTATCCGCACCCATTACTGATCATAATTGTGTAGTCAAAATTTAAAAAAAAACCTAATATTGTTCACGGAGTTTTTTCATAACTGGTAAATTCATAATAGAATCAACATTCATAACAATTGCTACTAGAAAATACTACGCGCAGTGTTTTTCCATTTTAATCATCATTTATTCATTCATAAATCAATAGCCTGTACAATATTTTCATAAGTTGAGTGACATTTTAGGATATACACAAACGCTAATAACTTTGCTGTTTATGAATATAATTTTTTGAGACTTTTCTTAAATAATAACAAGACCTTTTCTAATAAGCCCTTAAAATATTTGTACTTTTTTTTTATTGGGTGGGAAAATCATCTTATGACAAATCTCGCTCTTGGACGGAGCAGGAGATAGTGTCAGACTTTTACTGACTAAAATCACTCCTGTTCCTTCGTTGCCTTTCATACCAGGGCCCAGTTTTCCTTTCAGAAGCAAACCCCTGGCCTCTACGGTTTTCTGACATCTTAAAACGCGCGGAACAGTAGGTACGCACCGTCGACGAATTGGGTTAGGTTCCGGACCGGACGGTTACCGGACGGTCGGACGGCGAGCTGCCCATTGCTCATCGTCCACAAACCCGCGCCTCCGGTGGCCAGAAATCCATCATGGGGTCTCGCCTAGCTTTGAAAGAATATAATATCGTCAAGGAACATCGTCTTCACAATTTAGTTCTCAATTTAAACCACCAACATAACCGCGCTGTCATTCTCACAGCAGCCGTCAAAGTCACTGCTGAGTTAACTACAGTAATACGTTTAGCCGTCGGCTTTTGTTTAATCTCAAAGTTAACCGATACGTCTTGTTAGTGACGTTATTAATGAAGCCTTCGCCGGACGCTGGGTTAACTCGGATACAGTTACTTCGTATAGTATTAAGTGGTTTGAGATATGTTTGGGATATGTATGGTATTCTGTTTGTTAGTAGCTCCATGATTTGTTTACAGATTTTAGAAATATTTCAATAAATAGTAATTGAGTATTTAGATTCATTATTTTAAATTATTTGTATCATAAAATTACTTCATCCAAGATCTCAATTATTTACACTTATAATAAATTTGTAGAAGTGAAAATTCTGTACATTGAAAATATCAAAGGTGAAAATATGTAGGTGTTTATTTGTGTATATGTAGGTTCATATTATATTAAATATTTATGTATGTTTATTTTTTATGTATATAGATTTGATCCCTTGTTTTCCTATTAATCATTTCTTTTTTTTATGCACCTACCTTTTTTTCTCGTCACTACTCTTGGTTGACTGGTAGAAAATGCCTAAGGCATTAAGTCCGCCTTAGTACCTTTGTGTTGCATGAAGTTTTAATAAATAAATAAAAAGTAAATGGTATGGGGTGTTACTAGACCGACGCAGAACCCAAAAATGTGTTTAAAAAAAAAAAATTGTCTGTCTGTTTGTTCAGGCATCACGCAAAAACTGCCGGTTTGATTACGATGAAACTTGGTATAATTATTCTTTAATATACCACACTGGGAACTTTTTATCCCGGAAAAGTATATACAATAAAAAAAAAACTTAATTTTGCGGTTCGATCCCTAGACTCGATTACTGTACCAACCGCAAATAATAAGTTTGTCGTAGGTTACGTCACCCGCAGTGGAGTTCATTAAGGGGCGCTGCACACGGCTAAGATACTATAATATTTTATCTTAAGATATCGCTCGCCATACAATTCAATGGACTATCGCACACGACGAAGATAATAAATAATATTTCATATATTCGTATCTCAAAAAACCTAATAAAACTATTTTCGACTTCTACGCGGACGAAGTCACGGGCAAAAGCTAGTGTAGAATATTTTGTCAAAATGATCTAATAAACCTTTCAAATCTGATGGAAGGGGTAACTGTCAATTAAAAGAGAAAGAATGCACAAAGCTGTAATATGACGTCACTGCCTATAGGTTACGCGCGTACAAAAGAGATAGCGAAATATTCCCGCCATGTCTCCACTTTTTTCGTACCAATATCTAAAATACTTACTTTACTTACTGACATTCTCGTGGGAGCGATTGGCAGCGGCGATCTCTCGCGCCGGGCCTTGGTTCAGGCCATGGTCCGGAGCGAGGAGGAGTGGCAGGCGGTCGCCTCCTTCTGCGAAGCAGTAATGCTAGCAAAGGAGGCGGCCGATCGCGTTAGGCAACGGTCCTTACGCTCTAACCGCCGCCGGGATTCCGATCCCGATTTCCGGCCACCGTCGGCGCGGGCTTGCGGACGGCGAGCAAAGGGTAGCCCGCCGTCCGACCGTCCTGTAACCGTCCGGACCGAGCCCAAGTCGTCGACGGCGCGTATTGTTCCACGCGCTCCTCAAGGAGATGTCAGCAAATCGTGGGGGCCCAGCAGAGTCGAAGCCTACTGGGGCCACGGGTAGTGTGGATTGTCATAATTTTCCCACCCAATAAAAAAAAGGGGGGATGTAAAAGGGTATACATTATTCTAGTTGCATGTTGTATGTTACAACGTGTAACGTTAAATGGACAAAAACTGAAAATAGTTGGATCAGAATAACTAGCAGAATTAATTGAACCACTTTTTTAAAACTATATTAAAAAAAAAATGAGACCTATACCATTTTTCAAAAAATCTTCATTTTAAAATTTTGGCCCGGTTTTTTTTTCAGGTGGTATAATCATCTCAATCAAACCAATGATAAATCTCGCTCTTAGGCTGAGCGAGAAATAGTGTCAGACCTTTACTGACAAAAAACCCACTCTCGTTCCTTCTTTGCATTCGTCCCAGAGCCCCGGGTTTCACTTTCACACTACCCATGAAATGTTGCCCTGTCTATTCATTAATAGGTCAAGCCATCACGTGCGCAAACCCGACAAAATAGGTAAACAAACGCAAATGGTTGTCGTACAATTAAAATTTTCTCATACGCGGGATAATAATAGTTCTTATTTCAATGCAGACACGAATCTTCAACAAACTAAAACAATACATAAAACCTTTATTTTTTAATGGTTTTTTTTTTCTCAGAATTAGGTCAATCGAATTAAAAATCATACGGGGTGTCTGACGTTTTGCGCATTTAACTGTACACGTTGTATAACGTACTAAAATAATAAAATTGTTCAATTCATAGCTAATGTATTTATTTATTTATTTAAACTTCATGTACAGTGGTTACCACCACTCTCTCATTAGGTATCTTTCTAATGTGTCTTTGATGATGGTTAAAAAGACAACACTGTGGTAGGTGTGCAAAAAAATAAATAACAGATATTTGAAATATAATGTAGTATCGTTAAATTAAGCGGCTTATAATAATAAAATACGTATAGATGCTAATATAATAAACTAATAAATGCTGATAAATATAAATAAACCTATAAATGATAAATAAGAAATCATGTATTGTCATATTTTTAACTTCAAAAGTCTATGGGTTCTAGTTTCCTAAAACAACCTGTAGATGGCCGTATAGTTGCTATGTAAAACAACGTTTTGACACCTCGGCGATTTGCCTAACCAGTTGGTTCAGGGTAACGCGGCCAGATGGCGTTACATGTTTGGAGTTACAATGTAGAAATTATTAATTTAAATATTCAGAAGTTTTATTGAAAGTTGGTTAAGTAGGCGCTAGATATGTAAAAACTTTTACTACTGATAATTAAGTATATTGTGTTTCTCTGTTACTGCGTTACTTTTTTATTGTTACTTCACATAGGCCTACATGGGCAGATAAATAACGTCAGAAGTGCACTGTTCCAATTGATCGTTTCCTATGGAAAGGAACTCCATGGTTACTGTTTTTTTAGGGTTCCGTAGTTCAAAAGGAAAAATCGGAAACCTTGTAGGATCACTTTGTTGTCCATCTGTCTGTCAGTTTGTCAAGACCCTTTATCTCAGGAACGCGTGGAGGTATCGAGTTGAAATTAAAACCAGATGGTCAGGTCTGCGGTCTCTTGAAGCTGCGAAAAAAATCAAAATTCTGATTTTACAAGAAAAAGATACGGCCGTTTATATCGTTAAAAACGGGTATTTCGACACTCTCAAGGGAATCAAAATTCGTAGGGTACTTTCCGTTGACCTAGAATCCTGAAATTGGGCATGAAGCAAGGTCTCATAGCAAAAGTATAGGAAGAAATCTGAAAACTGTTAATTTGTAGTTAAAAACTTTTTGCTATTTGGAAAAATCTTCTTAACTCAATTCGGGAATTGAAGTTGCCTGTTTTTTTTTTTAAAAAACGATGCAATGTTTCTATAATACAATATTAATAGGAGCCACAATGCATCACCTGCTATGCTGCCCGTCCAGCACAAGGACAAGTGCAGTGCAGTTCAGGCTTTAAACGAGGCCAGCCCCCCTAGCCAAGTTAAGATCGTTTCGTTTGCGTCCAATGCCTCGAGTGGGCCACGCCTCCGATACCTTTGTTCTGACGTCATCTCAACGCTCAGTTACGTGGTCAGAACAAAGGACGAAGCAAACGAAACGATTGTAACTTAACTAGGGGGGGCAGTAACAAGTTGCCAAGTGCTGGATAGAAAAAAATATTTAAGTCCATTGACACAATAAGGACAGACCGGTGTGGTGTGTAAATCGGTCAACATTGTAACTAAAGTACAATAAAAGTAATAATCTACGAATCCGCAGAGTCTACATTGTTCTCACATTCACATTATAAAAAGAGGCTAAGTATACAAACATAAAACTAATTACAAATAAGAGGTTTACAATGTATTAACTTTTTTTAAAATATTACATTAGGATGAGCTCTTTCATAAATGTAAGTGTTGTTTTATTAAGAAGCTTAAAGGATTAAAACTTTATAAAATATGCAGAAATCTAGAGGTGGTTGTTAATTACTCAATAAGTAGCTACTGGGACTTTTAATTACTAAAACATATAGTATATAGTTTTGTATGAGTTATGAGCATGCATGTGGATGGATAGAGAGGGAGGCCAAAGAAAAGATGGATGGATTGTGTGAAGAGTGATATGAAAGAAAAGGAAGTTAGTGATAACATGACGAGTGACAGGGCAGAATGGAAGAAAAAAACGTGTTGCGCCGACCCCAAATAACAAGGGACAAGGACGAGAAGATGATATAGTTTAGTTAGAAAACCAACCAGTCTTTACGTCGGAGGACATAGAGGAACACACGGTAGAGGTGTGCCCCGCTTGGGCAGAGCACCGCCGTGTCCTTGTGGGGGCGATCGGCGGCGGCGATCTCTCGCACCGGGCTTTGGTATAGGCCATGGTCTGGAGCGAGGAGGAGTGGCGGGCGGTCGCCTCCTTCTGCGAAGCAGTAATGCTAGCAAAGGAGGAGGCCGACCGCGCGAGGCAACTGTCCTCCCGCCCCAGCCGCCGGGATTCCGATCCTGATTACCGGCCACCGTAGGTGCGGGCTTACGGACGGCGAGCAATGGGTGGCTCGCCGTCCAACCGTCCGGTAACCGTCCGGACCGAGCTCAAGTCGTCGACGGCTTGTACTGTTCCACGCGCGCCTCAGAGAGATGTCAGCAAATTGTAAGGGCCCAGCAGGATCGAAGCCTACTGGGGCTACGGGTAGTATGAAAGTGTAACCCAGGGCCCTGGGACGAAGGCAAAGAAGGAACAGGACTGGGTTTTTAGTCAGTAAAAGTCTGACAATATCTCCCGCACCGACCAAGAGCGGGATTTGTCATTAGATAATTTTCTCACCTAAAAAAAAACAGTCTTTACGTACAAAACCAAGAAATCTGTTTTAGGATGCTCAAAGTACTTTAACATACATAATACAATAAAAAAAACTTAAATAAAGTCATTCTCATTTTTTTTTTACAAAAAATTTACAAACTCTAAAATCTAGTCTATTCCAGCTCATATCCCAACAAATATAGTATCACATTAAATACCAGCTTTAGTACCTCAAAAAAAGTAATTAACAGAACCACACAATAGCCCAGCGGTTCTCAACAATAGCTCGTACAAAATATGGCCCCACGCGAAATATGGGCCCCAACAAAAGAGTTCAATTTACCCGAAACTAAACTAAGAAACGCGACGTGGCTAGTGGCTCGTGGCTAGTGGCTCGTGGCTACTGGTCGGTGGCTACACACGTTAATCCGATAAAGAAATCTTTATATCAGCACGCGACCAAAATTAGGGGATCTTACTAAGTCATTTTTAACCTAAATGTGTCAGAATTATGGGTTTTTCATGTGACTTAAATGGACGTGATTCGGTTGTTTTTTTGTTAATAATGCTTTTTTTGTGTGTAACTGGGTTTTGGGCAGGTTTTTACAAATCTGTATTATTACATCTGTATATACATAAAAGCGAAATACCACTTACAGATTAATCACGAAAACGCAGAAACTATAACACCTACAAACTTAAAATTTGGCAGGTAGGTTCCTTATAGGGTATAGACATCCGCTAATAACGGATTTTACGAAACTCCACTCTTGAGGGGGTAAAACGGGGGTTAGAAGTATGGGAGATGGAGAAACCCACTTTCAAGCGGGCGAAGCAGCCGGCAGAAGCTAGTAGTATATAATAGTAAATAACAAAGCACATAAAACTCGTATATTCTTAGTGCATTGCAATAACTACACTGCGATTGTTAAGCGTGGCAATTATGGAAAAACTGAAGAGCAAAAATAAAAAATGACGCCTAGTGCCTGGCACCCCGTCTACCCTGGACTCTTGTTTGGTGAATGTCGCGGGAATCCGGTAGATGCAAGACACACAGGACCGGTCGTTACGGCGACTCTTGGGAAGTGTAAGTCCAACAGCGGTCGTGTTTTGGCTGAATTGATGATGATGATGATATAACAAAGCCACATTCCACTTTTGTTTATCAATAAACAGCCGTTTAATGATTTAGAATTTACATATTTGTTACATAATCCACATATATATAAGCGAAATACCACTCACTAATTAATCACGATATCTCAGAAACTATAACACCTACAAACTAAAATTTGGCAGGTAGGTTACTTATAGGATATAGACATCTGTTAAGGACGGGATTTTAGAATTTCACCCCCTAAGGGGATGTATCGAGGGTCCAAAGTTTGTATGGAGAAACTGACTTTCACGCGGGCGAAGACGCTGACAGAAGCTAGTTTATGTATATAATAGTGTTCTAAAAAATAAGGATAGAAATACTCATGTTTTCTTTGAATCATTCGGTACGGTATCAAAAAGCAAAGTTTCTCAGAAAACTGTGTTTTACACAGTGTAAAACATTTTGCTCAATTATTGCAATCGTACCACGTTTCTTCAGAACTCTTTGAACAACTGAAATTCTGTTAACAAGAATTTAATTTAAAATGTAACTCTACAAAATGTGAACCTTCCGGAACCACGTAAAAACAAAAAAACAAACTATGGTGAAGTAACTATTGTGAGCAATTAAAATTATTTTCTCATGAAATATAATTTCGATTTACCTCTAACTTGCCTAAAACGGTACTAGGATTTTTTTATTGCGATGGGAAATCATCAAGTAACTATCCGCTGTGTGTAGAGCGAAAAATCAGACTTACAATGACTTAAACCCATTGGTGTTCCTCAAAAATAATTATAAGTACAGCAAAATATAACACTGCTGCCATGCACTGGCAGAGATTACCAACTGACGGCGTCAGTTTACGAATCATCATTTACCATTTATTTATTTAATTCACAAATTTTACACAACGCTATTTAGTCTCAAACTAAGCAGAGCTTGTAATATGAGTACTAGACAACTGATAAACATACTTATATTTTTCTAAATACATACATATTGACTGGCCTGTTGGTCTAGTGGTTAGTGGACCTGACTGCTATGCCGGAGGTCGTGGGTTCGATTCCCACCCAGGGCAAAAGTTTGTGTGATGAACACGATCATTTTTTCTGTGTCTGGGTGTAATTTATCTATAATATGTATGTATTTAGAAATATATAAGTGTGTTTACCAGTTGTCTAGTACTCATAACACAAACTCAAACTCAAATCTTTATTGCAATCCATAATGTACATGTCAGGTGATAAATCTAAAAAAGTGAAACAATTATGGACCCTGTCGGGCACAGCAACAATATAAATTGTAGGAGAGGAAGAGCGCTACTATAAGTTCCTATTTAATTTTCTGTATATTTTTATATTGTTTAATTGATTTCAACTATTACAAATTACTTATTATTCCTTCATAGCAATCTCAAAAAAACATATACTATTGTTTTATATTTGAATCTAAATTAATGCTTAATAATTATATTCGTATGTTTGAGTATCTCAGATAAAAAATAAATTTAAAAAAAATACAAATTGTTCTCCATAATAATTAAAAAATAATAATATGTCAAAAATAAAAAATGCAATTTGATATCATTAATAAGTAAATAATAATATGTCCAAAGAAAAATATTTGATGTCAATAATAAGCGCAAAATGAATCGTCAAAAAAAAAAAAAAAATTAAGTGATGTCATATATAATAAAAAGTCAATTGGAAAAATAAAAATGTTTTAAATCTATTTCTTATTAAATTTATCAGTTAAATATTCGTCAATTGTGTAATAGGTTTTGTCAATTAGGAATTGTTTTAATTTATTTAAAAATATATTGGTTTTATTTTCTTGTTTTATGTTTTCCGGTAATTTGTTATAAATTTTTATTGACATTGAATATGGACCAGAAGAGTGCAATTTAAGGTGGGAGGGAGGTAAATACAAGCTCTGCTTAGCTTGGGTCTAGACGGCGTTGTGTGGTTTTTGTGGATTATTATTATTATTATATTATTGATAAATATCACCCAGACACAGAACAAATGAACGCGCTCATCACACAAACATTTGTCCAGGGTAGGAATCGAACTAGACCAACAGGCCGGTCATCATCGTCATCATTTCAACCGATAGATGTCCACTGTGTTCTTATTTATTTACTAGCTTCTGCCGGCGGCTTCGCCCACGTAAAAGTAAGTTTCTCTATACAAACTTCCAACCCCCGTTTTACCCCCTTAGGGGTAGAGTTTCGAAAAATCCGTTCTTAGCGGATGTCTACACCCTATAAGAAACCTACCTGCCAAATTTCAAGTTTTTAGGTGTTATAGTTTCTGAGATTTCGTGATTAATCAGTGAGTGGTATGCAACGTACGTAAGATTAACGTTTCGCTCGCATAATCGCGTTTAGCCGCTGTCACTAGTGTCACTTGTAAAAATACAAAAAAAAAAATACAGACAAGTGACACTAGTGACAGCGGCTAAACGTTATTATGCGAGCCAAACGTTAAAACGCGTATAGTTTTATTGGTGAATTCCGCCTTTAGGCATTTTCTTTCAGTCAACCTTTGGGTGACGCAGAGAAAAATAGTGATAGGTGCAATAAAAGAGAGAAAAATGGCGGATACAAGAATAGATACACAAATAAACCATGGATAAAATACAATTATAAAATTTATACTCAAATTAATAAACTACATACTTACAATATTATAATCACACAATTAGTCCTTATCAATAATTCATTCAACCGATCAATTCATTCAATCCATCTAACGGTTTCCATGAAAACTTCAACAATACCTGACGACCCTGGGTACTTATCGTCTTTGTTGACTGTACTTTATGTTTATTCTGACAAGAAAATATGACTTTATACAAAAAATATACAATAGACAGAAAGAAAGATTGTATTTAAATAAAGTTTACTGTTATGCAAACGACAAGCATTCTAATAGGACAAAAGAAGTTGAAAGTGAACCTAGGTCACATCGCCCGCTGTGCTGGTGACCTAGGCCAATTTCAACTCAGCTGGCCTTTGATCAATTCGATTTATTTAAGCAGAAAACTAGTCCAAACTTGGAACGACTTCTAAAAAACGGTCAAGTGCGAGTGGGACTTGCGCACGAAGGGTTCCGTGCCGTTCGTAGCAAAAAACGAGCAAAGAAATTACTTTTGCTGTATGAGAGTCCCCTTAAATATTTATTTTATTCTGTATTTTTTTTTTGTTTTTTTGTTATAGCGGCAACAGAAATACATCATCTGTGAAAATTTCAACTGTCTAACTGTCAAGGTTCATGAGATAAATGCCTGTTGACAGACGGACAGACAGACGAACGGATGGCTAGCGGAGTCAGTAAGAGGGTCCCGTTTTCCCCTTCGGGTACGGAACCCAAAAAATCATAGCAATCATTGTGTTTAATTTCTTTTCTTTTCACAAAACTCGGGTGTAATTAGCTCTGAAATCGTGAGTCGTTCGCGTGTTTTCGTCGATTTATTTAAGTGCCAAACAATTATTAAGTTCAAGTAGAACGTCAAAATCGTGCCAGTTAATTATTTATTATTTTGATAGCTTTTGGAATATATCGATAGTAAATACAGTAAGGGCAGACTGGGGATTTGTTCTTGATGTTCTTGACAGAATTAACCTTTTTAAAAAAGGTTGAATGAACTAAGTTTAGTTTTTTGTTTGCGATTTTAATTAGTTCTTTTCTTTTTTGAGGTTAGAATTTATCCAGTGACTTCACCTACTCTAGGGTAAAGCGAGAGGGCATATCAGACTTTTACTGACTAAAACCCATCTGTGTAATTAGTTTGGGTGTCTGAGCAATTTTTTTGTTATTTAACAAATAATTTTATGATAGCTTTATTGTTACTAAGACTTGCGCTTTTTTTTTAATAAGAATAATTTTACAAAAAAAAAACCATGTAAAAAAAGCACTAAAAAGTGCAAAATAATTTTAATTTCGGAACTCGGTGTTTCTATAATAGTTTTGTCTCTACGTTATTTAACACAGACTTCCGAAATTAAAGTTATTTTGCACTTTTTGGTGTTTTTTAGGGTTCCAATTTTTTTCATTGAAGTCGTTTATTTTTTTTGGGTTTTTGTTTTTTTTATTTTTTTTTTTATTTTACAGTTTTCAGTTGCGGTACCACAACTAAAAAGTACCCGTCAGTCAAACTTAAAGACATCGCGTATACGTACAAACAAAGTAAATTTACTGGTTACGACACTTCTGCTGTGATCCTATGAGGAGTTCCGTTCCATATCTCCGGAGTTCATTATCAGATTATAACAATATTTCTATGAGACCAACTCTGAAGTATAACCTTTCATTCAATATCGGCCCACAATTGACCTAGAAATCAGTGAACATACATAAAAAAAAAAATACATGCAGCCGAACATAAAACCTCCTTCTTTTTGAAGTCGGTTAAAAAATGTGTGTGCTGTGTTGTTTGTTGTGTGATTTGTGTATATAGGCTGCGTTGTATTCACGAGCTGAAGTCTACTCCTACTAAACCAGAACTGGTCATTTTAGCGATGCTAATGTTTATCAGAGCATCTTTAAGCTGGGCTGCGGTATTGTTCGAAACTGTTACCACAGCCCTGAAACACAATTTGCAACTTAAGGAAAACGGGTGGTTTTTAGTCAGTAAAAGTCTAGCACTCCCTCTCGCTGCACCCAGAGCGATGATTTCACACCTAAAAAAAACTAAGCTCACGGATTACGGTTTTTTTTTAACCTGAATATTTGATAGATATCAATTTCAGCTTGATACCTCCACACGTCTTTAAGACCAATAACAAGGTGATCCTATTAAGGTTCCATTTTTGCCGACTAAAATGATGACGATGAATGAAGGTCCCAAGATAGTTATGAGTTAGAACAGAATTTACGATAGTTACTAAACCCAGTTACAGTTAAACTTTTATCTACTTATATGTAGCTACGATTATGATTAGTCGCGTGACAAACTAGTTGTCCGTGTCCAAGGGCGCTATGACGATGTCCATTAGCGTCTTTTGTTGACCCTGACAATTTGTATGGGAAGATAGAGTACTACATTGTTACTGCAATTAGTTTTTTGAGAAACGAATAAGTGTACGGCCAGACTGGAAGCGCGAGTGCGGGGCGGGCGCGGCGCGGCTATCTCAAACATAAGAATTTCATTTGAGTGGCCACGTGGGTGCGGGAAGCGGCGCGGGTTGCTAAACGGAGGACGCACGCGGGCAACTCACGCCATAGCTCGTTGATACAAGTGTTTATACAAGTGCGGGGCAACCCGCGCGGGAGCGGGGATCTCAAACTAATTCGAGCCATGATATGGCAACCGCCGCTCCCTACACCGTGCTGCCAGTCTAGCCAAGCAAATCGCGCGCGTTTCCGCACCAGCACCGCTCCCCGCACCGCACTTATAGTCTGGCCGAACACTGAGTATTTTCTAATTTAAATGACGGACTATAAGTACGTCTACGGTTACTTAGGTCACCTTTTAATGCTTTAAAAAATCTAACTATTCCCGCTCTAAGTAGAACGAAGAGAAAAAAGCCAAACTAAAATAATGACATAGTAGAAAAAAAAACATAAGCCCTAATCGGCTACTGAATCGATTTCAGTAATCTTTTTAAAACAGTTAATTTTTATTTTTAGGATTAAAAAAAAAACTTTTTACAAAAAAAAGATAACCGACTTCACTAAAAAAACACCAAAAGGATCAAAATAACTTTAATTTCGGAAGTCGGTGTTTCGTGGTATTGTGTGTGTTTATTTGTATCTTGTTTAACACCGACTTCCGAAATTAAAGTTATTTTGATCCTTTTGGTGTTTTTTTTAGTGAAGTCGGTTATCTTTTTTTTGTAAAAAGTTTTTTATTTCACACTTTTTAGTTGGGATACACTTATAAACAGAGTGCCTCTTTCTCATGACAATTCCAATTAATCCAAACACTATTAGGTTACATTGTTTTATTATGAAGTTCCTGTGTCTACCTTCCACCTTCCGGCTCGAATATCAGATCAGTTCGATAGTACCTTATAGCCAAAGTGCATCTCATGACAATTCTAATAAGCCCAAACACGGCTAGGTCGAAAATTTATTTGTCATATTCAACAACTAAGCCTTAAAAAATGAATACATAAAACACTTAACTAATTAAAACTATATATACACCTAAATCAAAAACTACTAGCTAAAATATGGCGTCAAAAAACTCCTCCGCATCGCTGTCGACTGGAAGTGTGCCCAAAAGGCTGGCGGCATTGCCACGTTGTGTGGCAATGTTTAATCTCTGACCGAGGTAAAAGCCAGCCCTTGGGTCACGCGAAGTGTCTACTAAACGTTTGGATAATTCTTTGAACAGCTTATGAGCACTCGGACCCCACGGCCCAAGAGTTTCAACCCCAAACGGCTCAAAAATATAATTGCCGACGAGGTTGTTATATTTCCGCCGCTTGAGGTTCTCCGCAGCAGCAGCGGCAGCACCAGCACAGCACGAAGAGCTAGGAAGATGGGATGGCGCAAGAGTGTCGACACAGGTAGCGTCCCACACTAAAGGCCTACCCATCTTCCACGAAAATAAAGACATACCGTCCGGTCTCTTACCATCGTCGCGTGCCAGGCCATGAGGTTCCAAAACAGCCGGAACGCCGACGGTGACAAGGGCTCGTCGGATGATGTCTTTAATATTCGCGTGCCGTGCTATCCGTCCCGCGCTTCGACTGCATGACAGGCCGTGGTGACCAAGGCTGTTGACAACTTCGCCACAGTGGCAGCGATGAGGAGAACAGCAAGGAGCACCTAGGCGTAGGGCAACAGCTAGGCGGAAAGTAGTATCGTCGAATAAGGTGCCAGTATTCGACGACGGCAGTGCGTGAAGCCAAAGACCTGACTCCCAATTTCCCACAGCCAGGAGGCGCGCACGCTCTGCAGTAGTAGTAGAAGTAAGGATTAGGTTTTTCTGGACTACTTTGCAGAGCGGTTCGTCCCACCGTCTCTGAGAGGTTGGGTTGACAGGTGGATTAGTATTCGGGCAAGCGAGTCTCCAGGCATCCATAGCCTCGGTGAAGCACGGCACTTCAAAAGGAATCAGTGTGGAAGTTAGAATATTCCTGATTAATTTATCAGTGCTGTGAACCGAAGATATGAATGCCGGTAAACTAATACTGGTAATTTTGCGGACGCCGAGGCCTCCTATACGGATGGGAAGAGTAACTTGATCCCAAGCTCGATCGTCCAAGGTCATATTTAAAATTAAAGTAAGTGTATGCCGAATAATTTTGGCCGTTTTTTCCAAAAGGTGAAAGTGCTTCCATAAGTGGGAAGCACGAAGGAAATATATTAATTTAGGGCCGAAACAACAATAACGAATTAGGGTAATGGCCGAATGCATGTTAATTTGGAGTAATCTTTCCGAAACGTCACTAAAATTTTGTGTTTTAGTGACGGCTAGGTTATATTGATAAATGACGGAGTTCCAGTGCCTACCTCCTGGCTCCATCATCATCATCAGATCAATTTGATGATACCATTTTCATCGGAACTATTCAGAACCATTAATCTATTTGTATTATCATAGTCGCTTAACTATCTTCATTGTGATATCTATGCGAGTATGAAGTTTCGTTGACCATTTCTGGTCTTCTTCATCAGTTCCACTTCATCAAATGTTACTTTTTGACTGTAAATGCTTCACTTCTCGATGAAAATACCAAAATCACTATGCGGTTGCCTATGAAATTGGAGGAGTTCCCTCGATTTCGCTAAGATTCCATCATCAGATCCTGATTTGGTGACTATGGGACTATTTGGAAAGTATACCCTTTCTAACAAAAAAATAACTTTTCAAATCGGTTGGCAAACGACGAAGTTAGGCGCGAACAAACATAAAAAAAAAAAATACAAACATCCGAATTGAGAACCTCCTCCTTTTTTAGAAGTCGGTTAAAAATGTATTTTGTTAAATCTTGATTGTGACTCTAAGTGTTGTGTGTGTGCGTGTGTAGATACCAATACCGATGCGCTACCAGTGTAGTGCGTCGATGATCATGTTATTTACATTAATATACAAATAGGATAGCTAGATTTGGATGTCTTCAAGGCTAGAGTGAACAGGCTCTTAATAAACTAGTGCGCTTCACCATCAACGATTGCATCACTGCTTACCATCAGGTGGGATCGTAGTCAAGCACTAGTTTATATAAAAAAGCTAGTTTTTTTTTTAAAATACACTGTCTAAGTGCATTTAAATGAAATTTCAATAGTTAGAATTACTCTTGGTAAGTTTTTTTTTTGTTTAAGGTGGCAAGTGATTGCGGTGAGAGAAGTCCCGCTCTAGAGCGGAGGCAAACAAAAAAAAACCACACCTATGTTCCTTCTTCGCCTTGCGTTCCAAGACCCCAGGGTTCCCTTTCGGACTACCCATTGACTCTTGTATCGTAAGTGCGTTCACAAATATGTAAACTCACAAACACAAAACACCCAGAATAGGAGCAACTTTCTGTAAGCCATGCAAATATTTGTTCCGTGCTGGTATCGAACTTGTGACACACAACGCAACAGCCAATCACTGAAACACTACGCCAGCTGTACCACCATATTATGAAAATAGGAAGAAATTCGAAACCAGAAACGTTTATTTCAAATAAATCAATTACAGGCACTTTTATATTGTCAAAATGTCGGTCAGTCAAAAAAAAAATTAAATTGCACGTTCCAAAGCGTAAATCCATATGGAAAAGAACATGCAAGAAACTCCATGGACACTCTTTTAAATCATATTATGAGTTACATAAATCTTGGTTACATATTTCTTGTCGCTTCTAATATGTGAGCACGATGTAGATAAGTAATAATAATAATAAGAATTGACATATCCGTTCCGCATGACGAGAACCTCGTGAAAGCCGAGAAAGATAAACAAATCAAGTATATTGACTTGGCTCGCGAGGTTGTCGACGTGTGGGATGTGGACTCAGCGATCATTGTACCGATAGTCGAGCCAGTGGCTTAATAGCCATGAGCCTCGACCAACATCTTAGGAAGCTCACGTTAGTGGGCTGGATCAAGGACTTGATTCAGAAAGTGGTACTCCTGGACGGATACGGCTCGTATAGTTAGGAGGTTCCTCTCTCCGGAGCCCTGACCGCCGGTAGTTTGGACTCTGTTCCCCATACCGGTGGGCTACTATTTTTTAAATGTTTTTATTGGAATATTTAAAAATATAATTTATACGTTATGTAGAATGAATAAACGAAATAATAAAAAAAAACAAATTTAAAAAATATATATTAAATTAAGCCACTGGCAGCTAAGAGATGACCAGTCTCAACTGACGGCACCCGTTCACGAGCATGACGCGTACATCAGCCCCACTCAGCTCAACCATTTTGAAGGGAACTGAATGACCCAATAACACGTGCCAAAAAGTGCTTATTGGCAGGTTTTGATCCAATTCTTGAATCAAGCGATGAGCTTGCGATTTACCTACACATATTCCCTTCGACGTTTCTACTTATATCTTAGTGTCAGGGGTGTCAAATAAATTATGTATGTGTGGCAAGTCCCCGCTAAACACAAGACAATCAAACCGAGGTCTGTTGACTAGCTGATCATTAGGACGAGTCGTCACCGACGCGCCCCTGTGTTTACTAATCAGGAAAGTAGTTGTGCAAACACAACAGAAGTTCTACTTTGAGTGTTGGTAGCATCAGGCAAAGTTAGAGCTGGTTGTTGCTTGAGTAGGGGTTTACAAGTCTGACAATAAACGTATAACCTTGTTTTTGGTCAGAGACAGAAACCGATAGAGGAATATTATACGAGTGAAATTGATCTCCCGATCACGACCCTTATCAGCATATCAGCATTAAGGGATGCGACGCAAGTAGGAGAATTTTTTTGGTATCGGGAGAAAACCTACAAAAATACCTCAAAGACCTGCCCCCCTACCTAAGTTACGACCGTTTCGTTTCGATTCTCTTGCGTTTCAATTCTCTCTGACCACGTGACTCAGCGTTAAGATGACGTCAGAACAAAGGAATCGGAGGCGTGGCCTACTCGAGGCGTTCGACGCAAACGAAACTGTCGTAACTTGGCTAGGGGGGCTGGACTTTTGGGGAAACGAGCAATCTTTGGTGAATGCTCCGCTTCAGCGATGTTATATAGACCATCCGTCATGAAAAGTTGAAAAAGAATCGTTTGTCTTTGTATGGTCATGATAAGAAGAGGGATGAAACGCACGTTACTAAAAGAGTTATGTGAACATGTGGATTGATGAAGACGGATAGGGAGGCCAAAAAAAGATGGATAGTTTGTATGAGAAGTAATATGAGAGAAAAGTGAGTTAGTGATAACGTGACGGGTGACAGGACAGAATGGGAGAAAAAACCATATTGCGCTGACCCCACATACCACGAGATGAAGGCAGAGATAGTGATGACCATTTATCATGAAACTGGCAATACACAATGATTTTTTTCAACCCGACTGCTAGTTCTACACATTAGCGTGTCAAACAAAAACTATTCCATTTTATTATATGACTAGCTTTAGCCCGCGACATCGTCCGCGTAGAAGTCGAAAATGGTTTAATTAGGTTTTTTGAGATACGAAAATATGAAATATTATTTGTTATCTTCGTCGTGTGTGATAGTCCATTGAATTGTATGGCGAGCGATATTGTATCTTAAGATAAAATATTATAGTATCTTAGCCGTGTGCAGCTCCCCTTAGTGAACTCCACTGCGGGTAAAGTAACCTACGACAAACTTATTATTTGCGGTTGCTAGAGTAATCGGGTCTAGGGATCGAACCGAAAAATTAAATTTGTTTTTTTTTGTATATACTTTTCTGGGATAAAAAGTACTCAGTGTGGATATTAAAGAATAATAATACCAAGTTTTATCGTAATCGAACTCAAAATCAAAATTGAAAACAAATAATGTTATTAATTAACATTGAATAAGACTACCTAAATTAAAAACTTAAACTTAATTAAATATACGGGATGCAACTCATATATCTTTTGTTTCTCATGTAATTCTACATATTTAGTTTTTTTTTATTTAATCTATTGAAATAATATAGAAATAATAATATTTTTTTTACAAAGAGATGTTTTAAGTATGAATTAGAATCGCATACAAGATCATTCCGTTTTCTATTATTTATTTTTTTGATGTATTGGGAAAGCATGGAGTGCTTTTTTTTATAGATTTTTTTTGATAGTTTCGCGCTTGACCGCTATCTCACCTGATGGAACGCGCTTACCTAGAAGTAACCTATTCACTCTTGACTTAAAGATTCCCGGGTTGTAGCCATCAGGGACCACAGATTCCGGCAAGGAATTCCGCTCCTTAGCTGTACGCAAAATGAATGTGTTCCCAAAAAGGTTTTAATATCAAGTGCAATATGGAAAGCTGGCGAACTATCAGAACGTTACAAGATTTGTACAGCAGATCTAAATTTATCTTAAACGTAAGTTTATCCATGATAGCTTCGTTGCTGAATTTACGTTAAAATACGATGACCGCACTCAAGTTGTACGCTGGGAAGTGTCATCACGGCCCTGTAACGCAAAGGGCAACTGAAGGAACACTATAGGGTTTTAGTTAGTAGAAGTCTAACACTATCTCTCGCAACTTCTCACACTCTGGGTGGACCAGAGTGAGAGAAGTTATTTGATACTTATACCAAAAAATAAGGCTAGTATCATCATTCCTTTGTGTTTACTCCAGACTAACTTCAGCCCCCCTAGCCAAGTTAAGATCGTTTCGTTTGCGTCGAACGCCTCGAGTAGGCCACGCCTCCGATTCCTTTATTCTGACGTCATCTCTCAGTCACGTGGTCTGAACAAAGGAATCGGAAGGTGTGGCCTACTCGAGTCGTTCGATGCAAACGAAATAATCGTAACTTGGCTAAGGGGGCAGGTTATCCTTTACGATTCCCAGCCACTGATGCTGATAGTCACATGAAATATTTAAAAAAGGCTAGAAGAGCTTGCGGGAGACAGAATAAAATAAAATCTCAGATAATATGCAATACCTATGTGATCTTTTATTCGATTATCATTTGTTTGCTTTTCATGAAGTAACCAAGAGAAACTCTTGATTGGATCAGTTTTCACCTAATTCAATACAAACGTACTGATTCTAACGTTATTTAACTTTACCCTAGTATTGTTCTACGAAACTTATCTAAGATAGAACCATCTTATCGTACTTCAAGGAAACCTAGACTTTCGTACCCAAAGATAAGGTATAAAATCAATCGTACCTTGTTACCGAACATTTTGTTAGGCGGTTCGTCAAATGCAATCAAACGTAGGAAGCCACAGATTATACAGAAGGGAGCCATTTTCTTTTTCATGCGTACACTAGGTTGGATAAGTGTTAGGTTAGGTAATCCATAGTAATTGTTTCGTTACGAAAGCAATGAGGTTGAATTCGGTGCTGCTCAGCATTTGAGATGTCATTTCAAGGTCTAATTCTTGAAGTATTTTGAGTTATTTTGCTATTTGTGTAAATCTTAGTGTTCCTGCTGTGGTTTCCTAAATGACGATGTCGGGTTTTTGTGTAACCGGCTGAATATTGGCTGTAGTTCCTCCTGAATCTACGGATCTTCACGCATTTAACTGCCCTGAAATAATTTAAAAGAACTTTGTGTATACAACCGCCACTAATAGCAAGTACTGTTCTACTCACCGCCGTGTGTCTCTCGCGCCGGGCCTTGGCCATGGTCCGGAGCGAGGAGGAGTAGCACGCGGTCGCCTACTTCTGCGATTTAGTAATGCTAGCAAAGGAGGACGCCGTACACGTGCATGCGTGAGGCAACATCCAGCCCCAGGATTTCGATCCCGGTTTCCAGCCACCGAAGGTGTGGGCTTGCGGATGGCGAGCAAAGGGTAGCTCACCGTCCGATCGTCCGGTAATCGTCCGAAACGAGCCCAAGGCGTCTACGGTGCGTACTGTTACACGCGGACCTCAAGCAGATGCTGGCAAACCGTAGCGGCCAGGTTCGAAGCCTACTGGGGCCAAGGGACTGACTGTTTCTGAAAGGAAGACTCGGCCCCGGTACGAAAGGCAACGCAGGAAAAGGAGGGGGTTTTAGTCGTTTTGAATGAAGACAATGAGAGAGCGAACGCTCTCTCATTCAATCATCAAAAATTGTTTTTATAATGGTAAAGAATTTATGCAATCTGGAAATAAAAGTTAATAATTTAATTAGTTTGAAAATTGAATGTATGAGAATAAAATTGTATATATATAATAATGAATGAGAAGAAGCTATATATGATAATAATAATTTAACTACATGAAGAATGACATACAAATAAATAATTTGCACGCTTGCTTGCAGGCAGAATACAGTGACTTTTAGGTTATAAGATCTCTCCTTTTAAACAATGTACTCGTATTTCTGGCTAATAAACTTTTTGATTTGATTTGAAGGTTTCCCCCATTCACCAGAAATTACACATGTATCGTAGATTTCACTAACACAAACGATACGCAGACTCTGTATGTAGGCTGTATAACCAATGTTTGTTTCGTGTGGATTAATGAACCCGCGAATTGAAGACGGTCCTTTCACTCGCCTATCGTCAACATCGAGCATGGTTTAAAAGCTTGTTACTTCATCTAACGCAATCCAACGCGATTTTTGACGAAGATGCAATGTGAAAAAGAGAAATAACGCCTAAAAACTCTGTTAGCATTCGGTAATTCCGTGATTTCCTCGAATATTTTACAAAACTTGCTCCAGAAACATACGTGTTTTTTTAACCCTTAAAAGTTTTAGAAAAAAATTGTCGTCATATGGAATCTTGATTAAATTTGCAAGGCTTCTATTGTTATCCTTTTATGACTTTTTAAATTTTGAGTAGATTTTGAAGTGTCAAAATTCATGCAAAATAGCAGATTTTCAGAGGTCTTTACTGGATTATTTTTACACAAATTTATAAATTCTTCTTCTTTTCGATTCGATGGTAAACTCGTCAAACCTTATGGGCCCAATAGGCGGCCACACTAATAGCAGCATCGGTATTTATAAATTGATTTCAATAGAAGACAATATCCACAAGATACTGTGATTCCAAAATATCTAATGAAAAATGTGTAATAACGACATAATCGCGTAAGGGCGGTTGTATGAAAAACAGTGAAAATCTGTGTTGAGTTGCATCCTGATCGCTCAACCACTGAGCCAAACGTGCCTTCAATTTCGTTGCCGTGAGACACACTATGTTGTTCTTTTTTTATCTAAGTTTCTATTGGTTAATGCAAACTCGTCAAAGTGTTGATTTTCACAGAAAAAATTATGTGTAAACTCACCACTTATTAATTTTATCATATTAAAATCTTTTTGAGTATTGTAAACTCGTCACACATGTTTTCTACGTACAGACTGAAGAAAAATTAAACACTGGAATAAAAAAATCAATCATTTATTTTTAAAATCAAAGATTTTTTTTTTATAAAATCACATTTATCACAGTTTGAATTGCAGAATTTAATATGCAGCTAAATACTTATTACAAATTGCTGATTTTCCATATATCTCTAAAAATTTATTTCTCAAATTATCTACTTGTTTCTTCATTATGTGTATCTGTGTGCTAAATAAACGTGTTTTCTTTCTTTTTTTATCTTTCGTTTTTTCTTTCTTTCTTTCTTTGTTTCTTAATTATGTTCCACTATTTGTTGTGACCTCATCCAACAATCCATGATCTCATACTAAATGCTAACCCGTCTGATATAACCATGAAATATTACCAATTAAGTAACACCCTCACACTATGCTAAACTTTGGCAGTAGGTAACAGAGTCCTGTATGTTCAAGTCATGTTAAAATTATTCAACAACCCTTACTGAATTATTGTCGGTGATATTGGGGTCGAAATGAAGTGTTTATTTTAGTATCAGGAAATCAAACCACGATTGTGGAGTGAATTGTGACTGCTGCGCTGCAGTTCGATTCCCGTACGGAACAAACATTAATATGGCCTACAGATTTTTATTCTGGGCCTAAGTGTCTTGTATATACGAGTTAACATGTTTGTAAAGTTCGTTAAAAAAAAACTGAGCCTCACGCACTGACGTCATCTCAACTCTCGCCACGTTGTCTGAACAAAGGAATAGGAGGCGTGGCCGACTCGAGGCGATCAACGAAAAGAGAATCGAAACGAAACGGTTGTAACTTGGCTAGGGGGGCTGTTCAGCCATTTGAACGTGAAGAGGTAACAAACAGACGGACAAATAATTTGAGTTACTTTCGCATTTATAAAATTAATAGTTACTGCAAGTGACTTCGCTTTCGTGAAACTAGAAAATTAAATTAGAAGGCTGCAGCAGGGAAATTTTTTCAGTCTTTTGACGTACGCGGTATAAAACCGACCGTAGAGGTGTCAACAATGTAAGGTTGGACACTCGCCGTGCGTCGGGTTGTTCGATGGTAGAAAGGTGATGGCGTAATCAAGTCATATAATTCCCGCGCATACCCTCCAAAATGTAAAAAGAATACCGAAAGGCTGGCTACCTTACGCCTGTGCTCCAGGCTTTGTAGATTGGTCTTAGACAAATCTGGATTACCAATTCACACAGCCTCTTCGATTGCCTCTCCACCAAATCCGAAGCCGCTAGATGTCATTTTGGAGTACTAGCCCTATGTGGCTACAGTATCGGACCTGAACTTTGTATAGCATTAGAAGTTGTCCCGGTATGAAATACCGCCGAACCTTTGCAAGGACGACGAGTTTTCTAGCAGCTGCATTAGCTGTGGACTCAATAAACCTCCCAAAGTTTAGGTTTAATATCTATGGAGACTATACTATTATATATCTAATAATAACTATTAAACTAGTGACTAACTCGTTAGATTACGGTACTTACTGATGTTAACCTTTGGGCCATCAAGTCGACAAACATTTCAGGAAGTTAGCCATAAAAAAGTAACTTAAACGTATATTTGAGTTGTCTGAAAAACATAGGTAATTTTGTAGTTACCTTAATATGTAATCGTTTAGAATCGTGACTCTAATAACTAAACATTAAACCATACATGACGCTATAAACCTTCGGAGGGTAGACAGAGAAGCCCTATCAAACAACAAAGCTCTCTAACTGTACGTAATAAGGTTTAATATATCAAATAATAACCATTACAATGAAATGTTTATTTCTTTCTAATAAGCATCATGAATCATCATGCCAGAAAACTTCAGAACTATTCGTGTTATCCGAAAATAGCCGATGCTTTGTACTTTGTGACTAATAGCTAATAGCACGTACAGTCAACAAAAGAGTTAGGTCTACACTATACAGGCAAAAAAAAATAATAACCTTTCCTATACACTGTCAAATAATAAGTAAATGTTATTACCTACGTAGTAACTTTTTAAAACTTAGATAAAAACAGATTCAGACGACAAAAGATTCAAATCTAGGCAAGTCTCAACATGTTTTATTTACATCATAATACACTTTCTTATTTTAAGCATCACTGAAATTGGTGAAGAGGAAAAAATCGTATGATAACCTGAACTTATAAATTGATTGATGTCAGGAAACGCCAACCCACTTTAAGCCAGGGGGGCGATTTAAGGTCGTGCCTTCTCTGTGTGAGGAGAAGAGGCTTTTGTCCTTTAGTGTGACAATATAAGGATGGTGTTATACTCAAAAGCATGAAGGATTGACTATTGAAATACCCGCAAGATTGTATCAAAATAGGTTTACGTATCGGCTATGTGCTCACGGCGAATTTTGGAACCTCGTGGTCCTTGAATGCAAAACTGAAGGACACATGTGTGATTTTAGTCAGTAAAAGTTTGCAACGTCCTCTCGCTTCATACTAGATCGGGAAAAATCATTATATGATTACTCACTTCAAAGAAGCAGCTATGTGCTACGCCGTAGAGGAATCGTAGCGTATTGAATGCTACGCCAAAACTTCTTGCATGACCATCTGACTACTTATCTCTTTCGTCGACTGTACCCCCACTGGTTTCATTTCAGTAGTTCACGTCTATAATTTGTCAAAGTCACAACTCCTTTTGTTGTTATGAAACACAAAAAAAAAATGAGTTCACTGTACTATAGTCGTGGGTACGATTTATAAAATACGTTGTTAAGTAAAGGGGTCAGGTCATGTAATGACCTCTTTACGAGTATTACAAATTGTACAGTATCGATTGACCGGTCTACAGGGTTTTTGGTTTAAGCATTGTGGTTTTAACAAGCAACGTATGAAGTGGTGATTTTCATGAAAATATTTTTTAGTTTTTTTTTTATGTTTCATATTCAAAGTCTGTGCTTGTTTTAGGTTGTATTGTGAAAGTAGTAATTTAATTTTGCTCCTATCAATTTATTTATTTATTCAATATATAATGGACACAAAAGTACCTTTGGGTGATGCAAAATAATAGTGGTACAGGCGCAATAAAAGAGAAAAAGGGAACATTGGGTGGTTAACATGGACTGGTCAGTTTCAAAAGGGATAACTGCGGCCAAACCCCCATCATTACCTTCGTGATAGGTTCCTTTAATACCTGGAATAGCCCCTCTTAGAATGCTGAGCTATTCAATAAAACATCGGTTTATACAGATTGCTGACCCTAACATACATTTAAGAAATAAAAAAAAAACAGGGCAAAGGCGAGTTGGACTCACGCACTGAGAGTTCCACACAAACTTACCTATGCAAACAGTTCGATTCTCGAATTGAGTTACGAAGATTTTTTCGAAATGTAAAAATAAGAATATTTTTTGTGACTTAACTACAAATTTACAGTTTTCAGACTTATTCCTATATCTATACTATAAAAACTTGCTGTATGCCAAATTTCAGGATTCTGGGTCAACGGGATGTACTTCATGAATTTTGATTTCTTTGAGAGTAATGAAATGTACGTTTTTTGCGATAAAAACGGCCATATCTTTTTTTCCGTTAACTAAGAAGTTTGATTTTTTCACAGCTTCAAGGGACCGACGACTTGAGTATACGGTTTTAATTTAAACTCGATGCCTCCACGCATTTCTAAGATAAAGGGTCTTGACAGACAAACAGACAGACAGACAGATAGACGGACGGACCACAAAGTGATCCTATAAGGGTTTTTTTTTATTGGGTGGAAAATCTTAAACTTATGACAAATCACGCTCATGGGCGGAGCGGAAGATAGTGCCAGACTTTTACTGACTAAAAACCCACTCCTGTTCCTTCGTTGCCTTCGTCCCAGGGCCCCGGGTTTCGCTTTCACACTACCCGTGGATCCTATAAGGGTTCCGTTTTTTCCTTTTGAGTCACGGAACCCTAAAAATACATCTTTTGTAAACACCCCGTTACAAAATATCACATCAAGGATCTACCATCTAAAATGTTTATGAGTAAATAATGGACATACATAGATCAGCTTTTCTTTCCGGTATCTTAACAAAGGATTGGTTATTGTATCAAAAAACATGTAAATAAACAAACATTAAAATCAAAACCCATATAATCCATTTACCCAACAACAGATCGGTACAGTTGACCGATTTTATTATAGGATCAGAGCTTCTAATCCCGCCTGAGGGAATTTGTCGTGGAGACAACAAAACCACAATATAGGTAGAAAATTACAGAAGGCTAACTTCATACTGAAATACTGTTCACTCATTAAACGCGTGAGTATATTGACTGACATCACCGGCGGCTGAGGTAGTGGAAGCGGGGTAAACAACCAGCGCGCAGCTGTCCCGAACGGCGAGCAACGCACGCACTTCTTGATCCGTCGGATTCAGTGGCACACGCAGGGACGCGAGTAGACACCTCACTGTACCGCCGCCCGATCGCTCTAAGTGACTTTTGTCCCTTTTTTTTAATCGCTCACCTAGCAATATATTGGCACATCTACTTACATTTTTCATATTTTACAGATGCAAGGGTCAAAGATTGTGCAAATATTTGAAACGAAATTTTGAGTTCATTTTACATTTTCTATCAGAAATTGTTATGTTGGCTACTATTATGGAAAGACCAAAGAAATGATGGATGGATTGTGTGAAGAGTAATATGAAAGAAAAGGAAGTTAGTGATAGCATGACGAGTGACAGGGCAGAGTGGAAGAAAAAAACGTGTTGCGCCGACCCCAAATAACACGGGACAAGGGCAGGAAGATGATGATGGCTACTATTATGGACCTTATTAGATATTCAAGGATATAAATTATGCAATTTTAAACACTTAGGCTGTTAAAACTTAATTTCGGATTTACTGTATATGTGCCGATATTTTACTAGGTGAGCGATATATCGCCGTTCCACTTATCTCCCTGAGATCCTGAACAATATTCACATCATCAGAGACATCGTCATAGCATAATTAACAATAGTGGATCATGCCTGCTAGGGCTGCGAGATTGTTTAAAAAAGCCATTGCAGTTTTTTTTTTGGTCGTAATTCTTCAAATAACTTCGCTCGCTCTGGGTCCATCTAGAGTGTAGTGGAGCCTAATATTCTACGAGCGCCTCAAAGAGTTGTCAACAAACCTTAACAGCCAAGCAAGGCTGATGCCTGCTAGCGCCATGGGGAAAAATATGAAAGAGATACTCGTGGTTCTAGAAGACAAAAGGCAACTAAAATAACATAGCCGTTGTTTTAGTCAGTAAAAATCTGACACACCCTCCACCTACACCCCACTTCTTCTCCCGCTCTAGGAGAAGTCATTAGATGATTTCATCATCTTCCTGCCTTTATCCCATTTTATTTGGGGCGTTTTTATTTAATTCGGCTTTAATACGTTTTTTTCTTCCATTCTATCCTGTCAACCGTCATGCTATCACTAACTTCCTTTTCTAGTCATTAGATGATTTGCTACATCAAAAAAGGGTAAGTACTTGTAACGAATTTTATTACAGTAGTTTTTTTTTTTTCCTAAGGCCATATAGAAACACAAACACACTGCTTTTTATACACAAAATCTAATAATAATATTAGAACTCATAATAATAAGCGATGGCATTGTATGAAAAAAAATGATATAAATAAGCTTTTTTTTTGGTATTTCAAAATAAGCTTTCCACGAAAATAGCCCATTTTTCTCATTTCTAACAAAACGACAGTTAATCCTTATTATAAAATTACTTAAGCCCCACCCTGTACTAAGCTGACCTTCTGAAACCAATCTCTATTGTGACCAAACCGTCGCCAGCGACAAAACTTACAAGATTTGTTCTTGTTTGGCGACAAAAGTTTGTTGTTTGTTGTTGACCACTGACAATAAGAATTAGGTAATCAATGGCGAACTTATAAGAAGTTTGGGAATAAGTATGTAATGTGTGTATTGTATTTTATCTGAGCGTGATTGTGAGGATTTGAGTGGTGTATTGTTCAGAATAACTTCGATAAGGTCCCTGTTGTAGCTGTAGGAAGTTTTTTATAATTATAGTGGTTTTTTCCAGGGCCCTGGGGTCCTCTTTCATCACCTATGGCACCAGTAGGCCTCGACCCTGCCGGGCCCCTACGGTATTTGCTGACATCTCCTTAAGGCGCGCGTGGAACACTAAGTGCCGTCGATAACTTGGGCTCGGTCCGGACGGTTACCGGACAGTCGGACGGCGAGCTACCCATTGCTCACCGTCCGCAAGTCAGCGCCTACGGTGGCTGGAAAACGGGATCGGAATCGGCGACTGGAGCGTGAGGGCCGTTCTCACGCGCGTGCGGCCGCCTCCTTTGCTACCATTAATGCTTTGTAGAAGGAGGCGACCGCCTGCCACTCCTCCTCACTTCGGACCATGGCCTGTCTAAGGCCCGGCGCGAGAGATCGCTGCTGCCGATCGCCCCTACGAGGACACGTTGGTGCTCTGCCCAAGCGAGTGCTTTCCTAGGCATAGGGTGTCAATAATGTCCTAGATAAACTTAAAAAAGTAGGAACATATGAGTTGAAAAAATTACATCAGTACTTGTCTGGTTTCGAACCCGCGATCTCATGCTTGAGAGGTGGATGTCTTAACCAGTGGTTAATGTTATAACATTCATAAAATCTATACCCCACTTTTGCCCTCAAAGCCTACTTCCCCATGTCCCACTTCCTGGAAACAGCAATCATATAACAATATTCTAATGCTATTAAATTTTACTGATTAAATCTCGATTACTGGTCATACGCTATATAGCTCAACCCGGATTTGTTTATCTGATTCAAACCGCGCTGCTACGATTATAAGGCTGCGTTTACAATTACGATTGGAATGGCGGAAAATGATTGCTCAATTTGTTTATTACCCTTCATTGTTCATTTTGTAAAAAATAAACATAGCTTTTGCCCGCTTTTTTTGCTATATTTTAGTTTTATTATTATGAACAGTCAATGAATGTAGTATATCTTTCTATATAGGCAACAGATTGCGATGAAACAAAGCCTGAGTAATTAATACTTCAAGACAACAAATAGACCGAAAGACAGATGGACGGAAGGACAGTAGAGTCTTAGTAATAGGGTCCTGTTTTACCCTTTGGGTACGGAACCCTTAAAAGAATAAAACCCAAAGAAACTAATGAATAATTAATTTTAAAACTGTGAACAACATGTCTTAAACATGAAGTTTAAAGTCAATCTGAAGATATCACAGTTCAAAGTGTGTAATTTCATAAAACGAAAATTTCATAGACAACCAGCCCCCCTAGCCAAGTTACGATCGTTTCGTTTGCGTCGAACGCCTCGAGTAGGCCACGCCTCCGATTCCTTTGTTCTGACCATGTGACTGAGCGTTGAGATGACGTCAGAACAAAGGAATCGAAGGCGTGGCCTACTCAAGGCGATCGACGCAAACGAAACGATCATAACTTGGCTAGGGGGGCAGGGGCCTTATCATGGCATGTTAAAATGTCAATCTTGCGAGCGAGATAGAGGGATGGATCTAAGAACTATACAACTTTAATGTATAAAAGTTATCTACATCGATTTCGTACATTTTACGTGATGCATGCACAACTAAAAACTTCTTCAGATTTATTATATGTATAGATGAGACTTGAGTTTGACCAATATTTTTTGTGTAAACAACAATGAGGTTGACGATGGAGCACGCTTGTCTAGAAGTGACCCATTTACTCTTGACTTAAACATCCAGGTTATAGCTATCAGGAAACACACAGCAGTAAGCAGTGCAGGGAGTTCTACTCCTTTTAAAATAATAAGAATATAGAAAGTATTTGGCAGTCCTAAATAGTTTTTTTTTTTGTTATAAACTAGTACTTGACTGCGATCCCACCTGATGGTAAGCAGTGATACAATCGTTGATGGTGAGGCGCACTAGTTTATTAAGAGCCTATTTACTCTATAGTATAGCTTTCTACCACATTAAGCTTCTGTTTATATAAAAGGCAAAGTACTGACTCACTTTCTGAATCACATTAACATCATAAAAAATATTTTTACTGGCTAAAATCTACCCACGTTTCTTTAGCTGACAATTGTGTTCCAGGAACACTTGCTAAATTTCATCCAAATCCGTTCAGCCGTTTGAGTGTAAAGAAGTTAAAAACATACTAACTTTCACTTAAATTTGATATACTTCTTTACATATTCGTTTAGTATTTTTAGCTCAGGTTTTAAATTGGTCTCATGACCTTCAGCTCAGAAAATGAGCACTCCATCTCAGCAATATGGGTCGTCTCACTTTATGCCCCTTTAGTGGCTAGAAACTTGTAAACTGATGAAATGACAATGTCCTTGTTGAAGTTGACAGTTAAGGGTTCGTGCACGCTGGTGGATTTTGATACTAACACTATGCTGGAGTAACGACAACTTCGGCAACTTCAGTTTCGTGGTTTGACGAAAATGTTTATTTGTTATTTTTTTTATTAAGCCTATACTTTCCCTCGTCCGTTGGACATAGGCCTCCCCCAAGCTTCACCATAACAACCGATCCTGTGCGTCTCGCTTCCACCGCATTATCGCGACTCTCATCCTTCCAACGCTGCGTTGTCCGGTGCACGGTTGCCACTCTAGAACCTTTCGGTCCCATCGACCATCCGTTCTACGAGCAATGTGCGGATATCTTCATTCCCGATGCGATCACGCAAGGAAACTCTAAACAGAGCCCTTTCCATTACCTGTTGGGTGACTGTAAACCTTCTGATGAGCCTTCCCATTGTAAGCGACCATGTTTTAGTGCCATATGTCATCACTGGCAACACGCACAAGTCATAGATTTCCGTCTTGAGACACTGTGGTATATTGGACAAGAAAATACCGCGCAGCTTCACGAACGCTGCCCAGCCGAGTCGGATTCGACGATTGACCTTTTCTTCTTTCTTTTTTTCGACGTTCATTCATAACACATTTTAGCTACCCACTACCTACCCAGTGTGTGTAGTACCTACACTTATGGTTAGGTTACAAAACTAAACAATATTTGAAATGACGATTCTGTCATTATTTCAATATACCCAATCAACAATGTGCTCCCAACCTTACCAGACATGGTTTCAGCAGCATGTTAATACAGAAACTTATTACTTACTGCCTAACGAGTTTGCGCGCAGTTACGGATAAGTTTGGGCGTACACTATCGACTGACTTGGTTGGTCAGTGTGTGTTACATTAGGTTATTTTGAGTATATTGATTCGTAACAGGCTATTGTTTAGGGATTCTATTTTGAAGTGCGAATGAGTTTGACTGGATGTCAATGTTTTTTGATACATATGGAAATTAGTCACTGCAAGACGGCGGCTCCATAACACTAATTTCGCTTCGGTTGCAATGACAAAGTTTGTCTACTTTTATCAAAATGTATTATTTATGCGCGATCGGTAAGGTGGATATTCCACCCATACGTACAGAGCGTTTTGGGATCAAATTCATTACCAGTACAGCTAAGGAGTGGAATTCCCTGCCGAAGTCTGTGTTTCCTGATAGCTATATACTAGGGGTTTTTAAGTCAAGAGTGAATGAGTTACTTCTAGGCAAGCGTGCTCCATCGTCGGCCTAATCATCGCCTACCATCAGGTGAGATACTAGTCAAGCGTGAGTCTATACATAATAAAAAAAAAACGAGGTAACCCTCCTAGCTTCTTAAGTAACAATCTTTCGTAATAAAAAAGTAAAGGAAACACAATACGTCGTGTGCAATAAGAGAGTCGGACATGATTGGCATGAGAACCGCTACCTCGAGGGACCTGGAGCCTTTATAGAGACGTACAGTTATAGATGTGGTATATCAGGAACAGGGTTCTTGCCGATTCAGTTATTTTTTTTAGACAGGCCTGTTGGTCTAGTGGTCAGTGGCCCTGACTGCTACGCCGGAGGTTGTGGGTTCGATTCACATCCAGGACAAATGTTTGTGTGTTGAGCACGATCATTTGTTCTGTCTCTGGGTGTAATTTATCTATAATATGTATGTATTTAGAAATATATAAGTATGTTTATCAGTTGTCTAGTACTCATTGCACAAGCTCTGCTTAGTTTGGGACTAGACGGCGTTGTGTGATAGTTGTGGAATATTTATAAAAAAAAACAACAGTTGCTGCTGCTGATGATGTTTTTTTTTTCAGATCAATATCAGCGGATGCTAATGCAATAATGGATGTATGTTGGTAGTTAATGATTAATAAATTACTTAAAGAAAACATATCTTACTACAACAACTTAAAATTCTATGCACTAAGTTCCGCCTTGAAGATGTTCGCAGAAGAACCAAGGTTGCCGACATAGCCCGAAGAATCGCCAAACTAAAGTGGTAGTGGGCAGGGCAAATTGCTCGTAGAACGGATGGTCGATGGGGCCGCAAGGTTCTAGAGTTCGCACCGGAAAACGCAGCGTTGGAAGGCCTCCCACTAGGTGGGCCGATGACCTGGTGAGAGTAGCGGGAATGCGGTGGATGCGAGACGCACAGGATCGGTCGTTGTGGCGACGCTTGGGGGAGGCTTATGTCCAACAGTGGACGTCTTTCGGCTAAAATGATGATGATGAATGACGTTCCGCCATCAGCGAACAAGGTACGGCTTGAAAATCAGCATTAAAAATCAGCATCAATTGTTGCTGATATTAAAAACAATGACAATAATTCGAGGATACTGATACTGATTTTCGCAAATACCCTAGTAAGGACCATAGACTTAGAAGCATGAACGGAGTGGATCCGATTTTGTATTAAATACGGTCAGTAAAGAGTGAGAAGCACAAAGCGATCGCGCCGCCTGTTGTTGTCTTTTTATAAATAGAATTGAATACTTGATTCATTTTTGTTTATTATTTGTTTCAAAAATTAACTTTATCAAAAGTCGAAAACAGAAAGAAATTTTCAATTAATCGGTTTAAACTAAACAACGAACAAACTGAAATGTGATGTTACCTACTGTTAATAATTTACATACAAAAGAGATAACAAGATGTTTCTATCTCACGCCCACTCTTCCTCTGCTGTTTCAATAAATTACCAATAATGAAGTGTTTTCAGAAAAAGATTTTTATTCAGTTATTTTTGTTGTTTTTTAATCAAAAATTGTACAAAAATACACAAAAGAAAATACATACATTGGCCACGTCAAACGTTTTGGGAACACATTCATTGTGCGTACAGCTAAGGGGTGGAATTCCTTGCCGGAATCTATGTTTCCTGATAGCTACAACCCGGTAGTCTTTAAGTAAAGAGTGAAAAGGTTACTTCTAGGTAAGCGCGTTCCATCGTCGACCGCATCGTCGCTTTCCATCAGGTGAGATAGCGGTCAAGCGCGAATCTATCAAGAATAAAACACAAACGTCACAGGCTTGTGGTGTCACTTTTCTTATTATTACCTACAGAAAAGAGTCTCGTATCATCCAATTTACAGTCATTTATTCTCTTTCAACTGATTAGTCAATTTTGTAACGGTATTACTCAATCCATTTCTCTATGTATATGGACATACAAAAGAGTTAACTGTGTCAAGAAAAATCTTATTTTTTCATAACTTTATTACAGCTTTATGTGTTTCTTCGATTGAAATGGCGCTATTACAACAAATCGATGGTAACATGCTGCAATAATAAAATTTAATAACCTCTGTCCCCGCCTACCTGTGTCATAAACTGTATCCTCAGTAGGTTTTTTTTTTGCATGATGCCTGATAAATTACAGGGTATTAACTTGTGGGCTGCGGGAGCGATTAAAAAAATTACTGCGGATCTAAAATGCAAATTGCAACTAAAGGACATAGGGTTTTCAGTCAATAAAAATCTGACACACCCTCTCGCTTCACCCTAGAGAGGAAGAAATCATTGGATAATTTCCGACCTCTAAAAAAGGGTTACGAATTGTATTGCAACAAGGATTCAAAGCATTTATTTCAAACACACAATTTAAAGGCACTTTTGATTTGTCGAGAAGTCAGTCAATCTGAAAATTGATACTAATTGCACATTCCAAAGCGTAGATCTCTATGGAGAAGAATGTGCAAGAAACTCCGTGGACACTCTCTTCAATCATGTCATGTATTAAAATTTATAAGAAATACAACATTTGTTGATGGATTGTGTTAAAAATAAGACTTAGAGAGAAAAATTGGAAATAGTACGGTTTGAAAAGTTTAGATATTGGTTTAATTCAGACGATATTATCATGCCCCAAGTCTGATCTAGCAAAACAACTTTGTAATCAGGCAGTAATATTAGATCCTTAATGTTATATTTAATTAATAGTATCTAAGATAAATGTATTTATATTGTTTAAGATACAATGGGGTTGATACGTCAACCCCATTGTGGATAAAAGCCCCCAATTTATATTTATAATAAATCTGTAGAAGTGAAAATTCTATACATTGAAAATACCAAAAAAATAAATGGCATAAAAAAAGTGATTAAAAAAAAACTGTCTGTCTGTTTGTTCAGGCATCACGCAAAAACTATCGTTTCGATTACGATGAAACTTGGTATAATTATTCTTTAATATCCTGGGCACCACACTGGGTACTTTTTATCCCGGAAAAGTAGTTCGATCCCTAGACCCATTACTGTACCAACCGCAAATAATAAGTTTGTTACACGGCTAAGATACTATAATATTTTATCTTAAAATACAATATCGCTCGCCATCAATTCCATGGACTATCACACGCGACGAAGATAATCAATAATCTTTCATATTTTCGTATCTCAAAAAACCTAATAAAACCATTTTCAACTTCTACGCGGACGAAGTCGCGGGCGAAAGCTAGTAACTAATAATAAAGAATAAAAAGACACATGTATAACATCTTCATTCCCAAAAATATAGAAAAACACAAACACACTGCGTTTCATACACAAAACCAAATAATAATATTCGAACCCATAATAATAAGCGATTCACAAAAATAATACCAATCCTACCGTACCCACAATTACGGTAAATCAAAACCGTAAACCCAAAATCGACAATCGCTTTTGTCCCCGATAAGGTCCACCTCTATCCTATCCTGATTATTGTCTTATCCTATTACTGGGCATTCCTGTTAACTGGGTTTCTGATAGGAGGGACGTGTAATAGCCCTCTTGAAATTAGCTAAGACCTCCTTGTTTTTTATTGAGGGTCACCTGGCTTTACGCGTGGTTCATTCGTTACCCCAATAATTCAAGGTGTTCGTTTGAGGAATGCATTATCTAAGAGTATAGAAGTGAGGCGTGATCAAATGCTAACAATTTTTAAAAAACCAGGCAAGTGTGAGTCGGACTTGGGCCCTGAGGGCTTCCGTACAAACTTACCTATAAAAATAGTTCAATTCACGAATTGTGTTACGAAGATTTTTTCCGAATCGCAAAAAAAGTTTTTTTTTGTGACATTACAACAAATTAACAGTATTCAAATTTTTTCATATACTTGTGCTATGAAACCTTGCTTCATACCAAAATTCAGGATTCTAGGTCAACGCAAAGTACCCTATGAATTTTGATTCCCTTGAGAGTATCAAAATACACGTTTTTTGCGACATAAACGACCGTATCTTTTTTTTCGTTAACTCAGAAATTTGATTTTTTCACAGTTGTAAGGGACCGCAGACCTGAGTATTTGGTATTAATTTCAACTCGATACCTCCACGCGTTCCAGAGGTCTTAACAGATAGACAGATAAACGGACAACAAAGTGATCCTATAAGGGTGCCGTTTTTTCTTTTTGAGGTACGGAACCCTAAAAATGGTGATGGAACCTTTCACTTTAATATTTTTTCTACTTTTTCATTTATATTTACAAAAGGGGAAACTGACTGACTGACCTATCAACGCATAGCTGAAACTACTGGGATTAGGAGCGTGAAATTTTGCACAAGGTTTCCTTTTATGACGTAGGCGAGACTAAGGAAGGATTTTCCAAAATTCTCTCCCTAAGGGGATGAAGCGGGGTTCCAAAGTTTGTATGGAGAAACCTACATTCACGCAAGTGAAGCCGCGGGCAGAAGCTAGTTAAATTTTTAATATCTATTGGTACAGCTGCTGCCAGCAGCTTTGCTTGCGTGAAAGTAGAAAATTGCTCCAAGGTGGCATATTCCAAGAAATGGTCATGGAAAACTTTCGCCTTTTTAATATAATGTCCTATTAGTATCATTTCTTATGTTTGTACACTGACAGCCCTAAATCTATCAACTTTCATTCAGTCCATAAGGTTGTCTGTAAGAGATTGACTTGTGTGATAAAACCAACCATTGAACACCATTTTTTTTTTAATTTTCGTCCCGAGTTTTGTATGTTTTTAGTTGTGCGTGCATCACATAAAATGTACCAAATCGATGTAGATAACTTTTATACATTAAAATTATATGTAACTTGATATATTTCTTAGGCTTTGTTTCATCGCAATCGGTTGCCTATATCGAAAGATATACTACATTCATTGACTGTTAGGCGGTACGAAGTTCGCCGAGTCAGCTAGTAATAAAGAATTATCATTTACAAGGAAACATTGAAACCATTCAGCATTGATGTTCTCGAAAAGTGTGCTCCAACGTCATCAAACATCCACATCATCACTTATCATCAGGTAAGATCGTAGTCAACCGCAAACCCATCAATAATAATAAAAAAAGAAAACTATACTCGTATCCATTTACACCCCCAAAAAAGATCCATATTAAAACCGATCGTCCCCATTTAATTCCATCGATATATAAAATATAAATGGTAATGATATCCCGTTCCATAATCCTACATCCAACTCAATGTTGATATGAACCGCACCATTCTTTTAATTCGTGACACGTCCACACAGGCATAAGACGTCGATTTTACTGGGGATTTGGAGTCTTCGAGATTATTTCACCCCCTCTCCGGGGGGGATCTAAATCGAATTGGTTGCGTCACAGCTACATTAAAGCAGGGGCCTTAAATACAACGGGGTACGCAATGAGAATAATTCTTTTACGTTAGCGTTTGTAGGGTTTTTCCAAGTGGCTGGAGATAGCTAAGCTTTTGAAGCGTGTGAGAATGCCATTCGTTCATTCGTTCCGTTCGTTCAGACTCCGAGTATGTAGTAATATAATTTGTTTTTTAGTCATGTGGTCTAATTTTGTTGAAAGGTTCTAGAGTGGCGACCGAGCACCGGAAAACGCAGCGTTGGAAGGCCTCCCACAAGGTAGACCGTCGACCTGGTGAGAGTCGCAGGAATGCGGTGGGTGCGAGACGCACAGGATCGGTCGTTGTGGAGACGCTTGGGGTAGGCCTATGTCCAACAGTGGACGTCTTTCGGCTGAAATGATGATGATGATGATGAATTTGGTTGATGGTTTATTATTTCTTATACATGCCATTATTTTTTTTAATATGTTGTTGGATATTAATGCATATACATACTGATATAAATTTAAGCTGTTTGAGTTTATTATATATAGTTAGATTTTGAGTTGCAACAAAAGCTGGGGTTGTATAAAACGATATGAATTTTTAATGTTCAAGCCAGTTTTGTAACTTAGTTAAATAATTTGGTGAGGCTTATTTTTATAATACTAGCACCCCGCTCCTGCTTTGCACAGGTTCAATTTAAATCTACTCGCTCGCGTTTGTGGTAGCACCAACACTATACTGACTTTTTTATAAAAACTACATGAAAGAAGTCCCTAATGCTGGGTGCGGCTTCATGTAGTAGTCTAGTTGTATGTGTGTGTGTAATTGTTTTATTAAAAGCTACTAACATTCGTTTTTAAGATATTGTTAAAGTCAAAGTCAAAGCATTTTATTTTAAAAACCATTTACAGGCACTTTTGAAAAGTCAAGAAGTCAGTGAGTCAGAAAAAATGATGCTAATTTTACTAACAACATTTTTTTTTGTAGGTGGAAAAATCTTTTTTTTTGTAGGTGGAAAAATCTTTAAATGACATCGCTCTAGGGCGGAGCGAACAATTGATTTTTATTTATAATGATAGACATCAAGGTTTGCCATCTGGTTCCAGATCATCATTAAAATAATTATAATGATTTTTAAATCAGTTTAATGTGGGAGCTTTCACAATACTTTCCGGGAGTCTGTTCCATGCCGTTACAACTAGGTTTAGTAGAAATTGCTGCAAAGGCTTCTTTTTGGATGCATTTTCCCAAAACTTGCTATGTTTTATAATTTTTTATACAAATTTTAATTTGTAAATAATTCATAATAACTTATTGACTCCCTGCACGTATGGTTACTGTTAGTGCAAAGAGTCATTAGCAGCATAGCATAATCAACCTTTTAATGTTCCCACTGCTGGGACTCAGGCCTCCTCTCTAGGAGAGTTGGCCAGAGAGTTCAGTGCGGGTTGATGAATGTCACAAGTCTTCGATTTTTGGTTCTAGGAGATGCCGGTTTCCTCACGATGTTTTCCTTCACCGTTTTGAGAACAGTGGTGATGAAATAAATTACAAAAAGTAATGCGCCTGGCTGGGTTTGAACCCGTGACCTACAACTCGTAACTCAGGGCCGTTACCACTCGACCACATAGAGTCATTAAATTAAATAACACTGTAAGCCAAGTTATTTTTTTTTACGTGTTGGAATCTAAGTGGCGACATGTAGCGCAGGAGCCTTTCACTCAACCACTACTACAAACTTTTGCATTATCATCATCATCTTCCTGCCCTTGCCCATCTGTGCCATCATGTATACTCATAACTCTTTTAGTAACATGCGTTTCATCCCTCCTCTTCACATGACCATACCAAGACAAACGATTCCCTTTCAACTTTTCGGTCACTGGTGCCACTTTTTCTCACTTTATCCATTCTCGTCACACCACACATCCATCTTAACATTCTCATCTCCGCTACATGCAATCTTTTTTCATCCGTCTGTTTCACAGCCCAACATTCTGATCCATACAGTATGACAGGCCTTATCACGGACTTGTAGATTTTACCCTTCAACTTGACGGCCACAAAGAGTCATTAAATTAAATAAAACTGTAGGCCACATTATTTTTTTTACGTGTTGAAATCTAACCGGCGACATGTAGCGCAGGACCCTTTCGCTCAACGACTACTACAAACTTTTGCGATGTTGAAGAAATTGTTAAAGTCGCTAAATCAATAGTTACCCATCCGCTGCCTTCGCGGCTCGTCCCAAGGGTGAGACACCGACTCTGAGGTTTTCTTAATTAAGACGCGGAACTGAAATGACTACGTTATTTGCAATGTGCGACTGATAACCCTTCACTTACATTTATCTTGTGAATCGTTATCAACTGGCTTTGTGAGAAAGTGTAGAGATGTGGATTATGTTAGATAGGTAGACTTACTCTTTATTGAACAAATTTATAAAATAACTAGCTTCTGCCAGCGGCTTTGCCCGCGTAAATAAAAAAAAAAATGTAGCTTATGTCGAAGAAACGACGAAATATAAAAATACAAAACTTTGTTTTAAGGGTTGATTTTTTGAGAGGTAACAAAACTTAATAAGAAAACTTATTAGAACAATAAATATATTATTATTGTTTGGCATATTTTATATGCAAAAACTGTTAAACCGCCATTTTTATTCCTCAGTTAAAAGTTATCAGAATTTTGAAAAACCGGCCCTTAATATATAAAATTTATTTGTATTAGTATAGATAACAGTAGGAACTTAAAATTAATAGGATGTAAGAACAAAGGTAACTGAAAAAATACCTGTGGCCTTTCTCGCTCCACCCAGAGCGAGAAAAGTTAAAAAATGGCTCATGCCTTAGTTAACTTAGTAAATCGAAATTGATAATATAAATTGATACAAAACTTTTGTCTTTGACATCAACGCACAAACGAATACCATGGATCCAGTACATGATTCTGGACCCCTCAGTGATGTAATTTTTCATCGGTTATTTCCTAATTTTATTTTTTTTAATTTTATTTTTTTTAATTTATACTGTATAAAATCGTTATTTTAACATTTTAAGTGAAAAAAAAAACTTTTAAAATTAAAATTTCACCGGGGTTGATAACGATTTTATCTACCCCGATGACTCCTTAATATTTTTTTTTTTTGCTAAAAATATTATTGGGGTTGGTGAGAATAACGATTTTACATAGTTTAAATTTAAAAAAGTAGAGTATTATTTTTTTAATTAAGAAAAAGCCGTCGAAATTTTCCACCACTGGGGGCCCAAAATCATATACTGGATCCGTGGTATTCGTTTGTCGATTTGTAAGACATCCTGTATATTTTTAGTCAATTGATTGGAACTTGACTTACGAACTGAAATGGTTATGTGATTTGCATAATGCAACTGATAACCCGTTTAGTTACATTTATCTTCGGAATCGTTATCAACCGGCTTCGTGAGGTGGGGGGGGGAGAGGGGGAGGAATAGCTAAGTATGGTTTTAAGTTGGTTTATCTTAATATCGTCGAAAGTTTATATCGGTTATAATTTCTGGAACAATGAATTGATCGAGAGATTTCAAAGGTTCTAGAATGGAAGACGCAGCGTTGATAGGCCTTCCATATGGTAGACTGAAGAAAGAAAGGAAGAAAGAAAGAAAATAGAATTTATTTAGTACAGCACAAAGGACAAACATAATATTAGGTAACAGGAAACAAAAAAGACAGAAGGAAAAAATATAGTTGTGTGCCTCACGGCTGCACCAAAATAGGTCCAGTTCAGCATAAATGCCAGGCAACTAGTGCCTTTCAACTGAACCTGTTGTTGTGACGCAACGGACGCAAAACAGTTTTGGATTGTAATATATATATGTATCGGTGATGCATACTTAAATAATATAAATTCAAAATAGTATTTTGTAAATTATAATAAATATGTGTAAGATAGTGTGTTTGTTTTAAGTGTGAAAAATAATTAATAGACGAATATAACAAAAGTGTAACAAGAGAGAGAAAAAAAAAAACATTAAAATAAAGACACAAAATGTGGGCAGATAAATCCTGAACGAGTTAGGATGCAATCTGTGTATTTACTCACTCCTCCCACGTTAGAACGTTGTGTGCAGCTGTACGCGACGGAGCGATTATGAACGAGGTTTATCAATTGATATATTTTTGAAGGCGAGCCTACCTAGCCAAATTATAATCATTTCGTTTGCGTCTAACGTCTCGAGTAGGCCACGCCTCCGATTCTTATGTTCTGACCACGTGACTGAGCGATGGGATGATGTCGAATCAAAGAAATAGGAGGCGTGGCCTACTCGAGGCGTTCGACGCAAACGAAACGATCGTAACTTGGATAGGAGGGCTGGTGAGTGTCGCAGGAATCCATGGATGTAAAACGCCCAAGATCAGTCTTAATTTTTTTTCTTTATTACTTTCACACTACGCCAACTAGTCCCAAACTAAGCTAGAGCTTGTGGTATGAGTACTAGACAACTGATAAACATACTTATATCTTTCTAAATACATACATATTATGGATAAATTACACCCAGACACAGAGCAAAAAATTGTGATCACCAATATTGTCACAGTCTTGGGTGGAAATTGAACCCACGGCCTCCGGCATAGCAGTTAGGGCCACTGACCAACAGAACAGTCAAAATTGAATTGTGGGGACACTTGGCCCATGTCCAACAGTGGACATCTTTCGACTGAAATGATGAATATTATCCGAAAAATGCTCAAATTTAACTCTATGTTACTTAGTTGTATGGAAAGGGAACTCAATTCGATAATAAAATGATTACGGAGTCTTTAGCCCCTTCCCAATTACTTTCCTATTTCACAAAACTTTCCGAACTTTCTGAAATAACGGATGAAATTCTACAGAGAATTTAACATTGAGAAAACAGCTTTTCTACGTATTACCATATTGATTTGATTTAGCAGAAGAATGGGGAAGATTTTCTGAGCTTACTTTTTTTTTAGGTAAGAAATCATCTAATGACTGACCTGTTTATCTAGTGGTTATTGGCCCTGACTGACCTGACTGGGCGTGGATTCGATTCCCAACCAGGACAAATGTTTCATGATCATTTTTTCTGTGTCTGGGTGTAATTTATCCATAATATGTATGTATTTAGAAATATATAAGTATGTTTATCAGTTGGCTAGTACTCATAATACAAGCTCTGCTTAGCTTGGGACTAGACGGCGTTGTGTTATAGTTGTGGACAAAAAAAAAGTTATGGGTTATGTATTTTTATTTTGTGTATTATGACTGATGTTATTGTATATTTGGAATGATTTATTTCGAATTTTTTTTTTTTTTATGAACCAATATTTAAGAACCTTAGGTTAAGTCTTTTCATTTATTATGATTAACAATCCATTTTTATATGGAGAAATCTTTATTCATTGGTTTATCAAACTACGTAGGAAACTTAGGGTCGTCGCACACGGACCACAGGCGTCAACCACAAACGCCGCCACAAGAAGCTAGAAGTGGTCACAAAGGAAGCTGAAGCGCGCGATAGCCACTTTTGGCCGGTGGCTGCTACTTTTTTTAACCCATACGTGCAGTATCATAATAGACTCTGATGAAGAAGGTTTAAACGCGAGTGGCGTGTGACGGCGTTTTATATAGATGTTTAGTGGCCAGTGGTGGAAACAAGAAGCGAGCAGCGGCGTTTTGTGGTTGTGGCTGGCGGCCCGTGTGCAGCGACCCTTAAATATATATAAACTAACCTCACTCCACTAGGAGTGAGTTTTTAGTCATTAAAAGTCTGAGACTCTCTCCCGCTCCGCCCAAGCGCTGGGGATGTCATTGGATGATTTTTCCGCCGAAAAAAAAACTACCCCTACCCCCTAGCCCCTTAATATGTTGCTTTGTTTATTTCGTTTGTTACCTTAGAACTCCATCATTTATGAAAAGAAAGTTGTAAAATGTTGGTATTAATTTAAAAATTTAGGTTCAACAATAGGATCCTGCGTGGATGCTTCCATGTTAATGACCGCTTTTCTGATTGACATCGATGTGGATGAATTATTTGATGCCCAATAAGTACTTTTTCTACCCGTTTGTACATATTATTACTTTCAGTTTGTAATATATACCTAATAAACTACTGGCACTGCTTGTACAGTCCCTAATTTTTCATATTATTGACCATGATGATATGTGCTACTATGACCTGAATGCAGATCTCCTCAATAAACTTGACCGCCTTCTGAACAAATGCATTCCATTTGTCTTCAACCTTCGTAAGTATGATTATGTATCTGAGCAACGTTCACGTTTAAAGTGGTTACCCATCCGTCAGCGTAGAGCGCTAAGAGCCTTGACTACCTTGTTTTCTTTTCTGGATAAACCTTCTTCTCCTTCTTATTTGACTTCTCAAATCGAATTTCTTTGCTCTGGTTATAATAAAAATCTCCGATCTACCAATAATTGTCTTCTACGATGTCCCACACACCGCTCTGGGTTTATCCAGTCCGCCTTCTTAGTCCAGGCGATTTCTCTTTGGAATGCGCTCCCGCTGAACATCAGGATGGCATCCAGTCGGTTCACTTTTAAGGTCTTCACCTTAGGTGTAAGGTTTAAACGTTTATAAATAAATAAAATAATAATTAGTATGTGTGTTAAATCACCTTTGATACGAGATTTAATAAATACTATTCAAACAATAGGATTATTTTTATCAAAATCCGGTTCTAATGATGGGATCTAAGTCAATTTTTTGGTTTTTACGTAAGAAATTTTTGATTATTCTGTGAATGCTGGTAAACCTGTAATTGAAGACATGGCAATACTGAGAGCAACTATTAAATATACCTAAAAGACGTAATACACAGAAACGATTAGTTTACCTAAATAAATAAATAAATCATCGTCATCTACTGGTTCTTGTTTAGAAATAATAAATTTCACCTAAAAGTGTTCCTGTTCGCCATTTTTGCACAATCCTATTGAACTGTCGTCATCTTGTAAATAAATGTTTGAATACTCGTACAATTCGATTAGCTTATGTACTTACGCATACCTACGTAAATGCTCTCGTAGGACCTCTTCACATAATATAATAAATAAAATACGTAACCACTGATTCAAATTTGAAAAGAAAATAATGTGAGATGGATTTAGAACGGCTCTCAGGTTGATACGTGAGGCGTAAATAGGCTTCACACCCTGCCCCACGCCGCCGGAGACGTGCAGTGCGATTACTGACTATAGCAGGCGCGGGCTGGCAGACAGCGAGCAATGGGCAGCTCGCCGTCCGGTAAGGACCAAGTCCGAAGCAACGGCATTGTGTTTCACGCGCGCCTCAAAGAGATATAAACAAAATTGACGATGCCCGTTAGAAAAATCAAAATCAAAAGCATTTTATTTCAAATAATCCATTGAAACGACAAGAAGTCAGTCAGTCAGAAAAAAAAAATATGCTAATTATTATTAAAGCAAATGCCTCCCGGAGTCGTCAGTAAAAATCTGACACTCCCTCTCGTTTGTTGAAGATTTCGACCTTAATAGTATTATACACCTAATAACGTAAAAAGTAATTTATACGAATAAATCCTGTAGTAACACGCCAATAAGCTTTCCTCACAATACCTACTACGTACGAATATTATCAACATTTTTTTGCCCCAATTCTGTCTTTACAGTCCAATAAGCAGTAATTACTATCAAAATAACGAGCCTACAGTTTCTTTTAAACGACATGAACTGTAAAAGATCTTCGCTAGTTCCGTAATAACCCTATAATAGCACATAAGATGGATGTGATCACCGATCGTAACTCGGAGTTATGTCTATGTGGAACTATTTTCAAGGCTATCCACCATTACGACAAGCTGCCGTATATTTCCAATGATATTACTATTGATTGATCAAGGCCTGTCGAGTCTTGTAGTGAAACTGGAAAGGGCTGGTTTTTATGCGAGTCGGAGCAGTGGTGGCCGGGTGTTAACGGCCCCGACTTACGAGTTGTAGGTTGCGGGTTCAAACCCAGCCAGGCGTATTACTTTGTGTAATTTATTTCATAAACACTGCTCTCAAAACGGTGAAGGAAAACATCGTAAGAAAACCGGCATGTCCTAGAACCAAAAATTCGAAGACATGTGTCATCCACCAATCCGCACTGGACCCACGTGGTGGATTACGGCCCATTCCCTCTCCTAGAGAGGAGGCCTGAGTCCCATCAGTGGGAACATTATAAGGTCGACTATGCTATGCTATGGTATGCAAAACGTGGCAAACCGTAGAGGCTCCTTAGGGCCGAACCTGCTAGGGCCATGGGGAAAACTATGAAAAGGATATACGTGGTCCTAGAACGCAAAAGGCAACTGATTCAGAAAAATCTTCTAGACCCGATTCGGGAATCGAACTACTTACTTTACGTCCTAGTACCATAGTAACTCTTTCAAACAATCCCACCGCTCTAGCAGGCCATGAAACCGTAGGGGGCCCCTAAGCAAGGCCAAGGCCTACTGCGGCCATGGAAACGCGAGGCAATGAAGAAACATAGGTGTGGTTTTAGTCAGTAAAAGTCTGACACGCCCTCTTGCTCCACCCTAGAGTAGGAGAATACATAAGATGATTTCCCAACCTAAAAAAAAAACGGGCAAGTGCGAGTCGGACTCACGCACTGAGGTTTCCTACAAACTTACCTATGAAAACAGTTCAATGAGTTACGAAGATTTTGACGTAACTACAAATTTACAGTTTTCAGATTTTTTCCAATACTTGTGCTATAAGACCTTGCTTGATGCCAAATTTCAGGATTCTAGGCCAATGGCGAGTACCTACCCTATGAATTTTGATTCCCGTGAGTGTCGAAATACACGTTTTTTGCAACATAAACAGCCATATCTTTTTTTCGTTAACTCAGAAATTTGATTTTTTTACAGCTTTAAAGGACCGCAGACTTGAGTATTGTTATTCCAAATTCCACCACGTAAACTAACTACTAAACAATATCCTACGAACTCTAGAACCCAACAAAATGACATAGCAACACTCCACTCAATACCACAACGTTCCTAATAACTTAATCGAGTACTCCTTCCCATTTACACAAGGACAGACGACAACGATCGACCTAATTAAGATATCCAAGCTATCGACATTGACATAGCATTATAGTTTAGTCGATCGAGACAGAATCGATTTAGTCTGAATATAAATAGGTCGATAGGAACTACTCTATTGTGAAGCTCGTGGCTAAGTACCTATGTACAGTCGACCAAGGAGATTTGTATCCGGGGCTGTTTTTTTTTAAATGGCATAAACTAGTGCTTGACAGTGATGGTAAAGCGCACTAATTAATAATAAAGCGTCTATTCACTCAGCCTTGAAGACAGGTAAATTAAAACCTTTACATATAGTTGAAGCTTTTGCGGAAACCAATGGATGGATACGAATGAATTTTTTAACAAGCTGTGCTTCAAAAGGGGTATAATAGACGTGGGCAAAAAAGCTGCAAGACTGAAATGGGATTGAGCAGGCCTTGTCAGCCACAAGCACGGAAAAAAGGAAAAGAAAATACATTTATTTAGCACAGTGACACACACATTATAGAAACAAGTACAAGGAAATTTGAATTAAAAAAATAAAAACAACAACATTGTGTGTCTCACGGCTGCGCTAAAATGGTTCAGTACACAGACTGCTAGGCTAGCGTCACTATGCAGTGGGTTCATTCATAGGGAAAGCGCCGTAGTGGCCAGCTTAGAAAGAAATGGTGTGATGATCTGGACGCATACCACGAAGACTGGTTTGAGACGGTGCGAGAGAAGAATGTCTTTAAGGACTTTTGGGAAATCTTATCCGAGCAATGGGGCAGTGTAATGTAATTAATGCATGCCTAATATCCAGTGTTTTAAATGTCATTAACTAAATAAATAGAAAAACTTCAACTATATCTAATGACCCTGGATAACAATCTCTTTTGCTGACTGTACCTCTAGCCAGACGGGTCGAACGATCAGAAACCCTCGACAAAATGACATTGTATCGGCTTACAAAGATTGTATGAAATGTATGAATTTCATTTATTTATTTAGATACATTTCAAAGGCGTCATGTGACCAATCCTAACCATTATGAGCTTTTGACCATCGTAACTTTACTATTACTTATTTATTAAAACTTGATGCAACACAAAAGTAAAAAAGGCGGACTTAATGCTTTAGGCATTCTCTACCAGTCAATCTAGGGTGGTGAAGAGAAAAATAAGGCAGGTGCATAAAATACTAAAGATTATTAAGAAAACAAAGGTTCAAAAGTATGTATATATATAAAATAAATATACATATATAATTTAATATAATATATATTTATATAAAGTAAAAGAAAGGGGTTATTGAGACGACTTCACTATTTGTGCAGAAAATATTTTCGCAACATCCGCTTAAATGCATACAGACTGGTGGCTGTCCTGATCTCGAGAGGACTTGTTAGAATACCACTTGTTAATTTGTTGCAACTTACTAATACATTAATATGCTTAACTTAACCCAATTAAAACTAACTTACAGAATAAAAATAAAATCCCTAAAGTACTAAAAAAAGAAATCTAAAGTACGGCGTCGAAAAATTCCTCCACATCGCTGTCGACTAATAATGTACCCAAAAGACTGGCGGCATTGCCACGCTGAATGGCAATGCTTATCCTTTGTCCGAAGTGATAGCCAGCCCTTGGGTCAAACGAAGTGTCAACAAGGCATTTTAAAAGTTCTTCAAATAATTTGTGAGCACTCAGACCCCACGATCCAAGAGTTTGAATCCCAAACCACTTGGTTGCTTGGTCATCTATTGACGGAATATGTCAGATTTAAGCCTGCTAGAGAAGAATTATATAGAGAGTTAATACAAACATGTACGATGTTGGAACTTTTCATCATATGTCGACGTTTAACTCTGAGGCTGCTCATAGCTTTTCCTTCACCGTTTTGAGAGCAGTGGTGCTGAAATAAAATATACAAAGTAACGCGCCTGGCTTGGTTTGAACCCGCGAGCTACAACTCGTAAGTCGGAGCCGTTACTATTCGGCCATCTCTGCTCTCAAAACGGAGAAGGAAAACATCGTGAGGAAACTGGCATGTCTTAGAATCAAAAATTCGAAGACATGTGACATTCACCAACCCGCACTGGGCTCGCGTGGTGGATTACGGCCCATTCCATCTTCTAGAGAGGATGCCTGAGTCCCAGCAGTGGGAACATTGAAAGGCTGATTAAGCTATGCTTATGCTGCTCATAACTTAATTAAGTTTGTGTTGTTACGTTTTACTGTATAAGATAAAATAGGTAAAGTATTTACCGTATAAGGTCCCAAATTAGATGTTAGTAGTTTGTTATAATATATGTTAGTCTTAAGTTTGCGCCTTTTCCGGCAAATAAAATATTTTCTTTGTAATTCAAAATAAAGAATATCATCGCTATCGCATCTTCCTAGCTCATCGTGCTGTGTTGGTGCAGAGAACCTCAAGCGACGGAAATATAACAATCTCGTCGGCAGTTATATTTTTGAGTCGTTTGGGGTTTAAACTCTTGGGCCGTGTGGTCCGAGTGCTCATTCGCTTTTTAAAGAACTATCCAAACGCTTAGTTGACACATCGAGTGACCCAAGGGCTGGCTTTTATCTCGGTCAGAGATTAAGCATTGCCATATAACGTGGCAATGCCGCCAGCCTTTTGGGCACACTTAAAGTCGACAGCGATGCGGAGGAGTTTTATGACGCCTTACTTTAGTTAGGAGTAGCCTTTAGTGTATATATAGTTTTAATTAGTTAAGTGTTTTTGAAATAATTGTGTAAATAAATAATGAGAAAAAAAACCACTTAGTTGTCTTTTATGTTCCAGAGCCGCGGTAACTCTTTCGTACAATCCTGCCACCCTGGAATCTTCTCAGTACTGGTACCCTGTTACATAAATTGGACCCTGTACAAAATTTTAACACTATCATGGAATGCCCTAGTGTTTGTCTCTGTCAATTAACCAGGCCAGTAGCCATCTGTACTGTGTTTTTCCATCGGAAATCGATTGACCTTGGTTAAAGCCTTGAGAACATAACTTTCCTTTTTTTCTGCGTAATTGACCTTGAATAAGCTTGGCTGTCTACGCAAAGGTAAAACGCAATATGTTATGCTGCAACGCGAGTCGAACTTTTACTGACTAAAACCCACCTGTGTTCCACCAGTTGCTCTTTGCATTCGGGTCCCTGAGTACCCCGATCCTCGAGGCACCCGTCCCGGAGTACCCCGAATATGATAAATCGACATAGCTAGTACTTAATTAAATGTAAGTTTGTGTTTGAAATACGCGCTGAAGCGTTTTCAATTATCGCAAAACTGACAGAGGACTATGAAAAAAGACATACTGCATTAACTAAGTTTTTTATAAGATCTTAGTTAAATAGTGCTCTGATTGGCTAAAAAGACTGATTAAAATTTTGTATATTTTTTTTACTAATGTTATGGTTGCGCCGATATCGATTTGCATTTAGCATAGTCGGCCTTTTAATGTTCCCACTGTTGGGACTCAGGCCTACTCTCTAGGAGAGGGAATGGGTCGTAATCAAACACGCGGGCCTAGTGCGGGTTGGTGGATGTCACATGTCTTCGAATTTTTGGTTCTAGGACATGCCGGTTTCCTCACGATGTTTTCCTTCACCGTTTTGAGAACAGTGGTGATGAAATAAATTACACAAAGTAATGCGCCTGGCTGGGTTTTGAACCCGCAACCTACAGCTCGTAAGCCGGGGCTGCTACCACTCGGCCACCACTGCTCTCCAGCCACCACTGCTGTCTGCTCTGATTTGCATTTACCACGTAATAATTAGTTCAATAGTCAGCCGCATAGAATTATAAATCCGCGTTTATTTTGGTTTAACATTTTGCACATCCTGTCCCTCGATCCCTGTCCCGCATTTACCTCGAGAGAAATGGACGCAAGAAACAAAACGGCAGGTCCGTGACTCGACGAGATAACTTCTGTTTGAGGATGTCGCATCGCTAACACGGCGGCGTACGCGCACATTACAAGGAAATGATAATCGTTGGATTTAACCACTTTATAGGATATTTCATCGCTTTCGAACCAGAAACTGCAAGCCAGTGAGCACCTGTTACCGCGTGGTGTCTCCAAGTTCAAAATGGGCCATTTTTTCTTTTCCAATTGAGTGGTTTTCTGCCGATCCTATACCATCAACAGCTCGAACTAAGATCCATCATATATTGCATAGTGTCACTCATCTATATAGTTAACCATTTCGCAAAAATACAATCCACTCAATCCCATTGTCGACTGCGAATTATCCATCCCGCAACCAATTCAATTAGTTATAATTATCAAATTATTGTGGAAATAATGATTTGATATTACACTAATTTCACATGTTGAACCATTATTTCAGATTTAATTATTCTAGGGTCACTTTTCAAACTACTAGTACAATGCAGATCAGTAGACAACACTTCCTAAACCGCATTATAGTAATAGGGTTTTTTTTATTAGCTGGGAAAATCATCTTATGACAAATCTCGCTCTTGGGTGGAGCGCAAGATAGTGTCTGACTTTTACTGACTAAAAACCCACTCCTGTTCCTTCGTTGCCTTTGTCCCAGGGCCTCGGGTTTCGCTTTCACACTACCCTTGGCCCCAGTAGGGTTCGACCCTGCTGGGCCCCTAAGATTTGCTGACATCTCCCACGAGGATACGGCGTTGCTCTGTCCAAGCGCGGCACACCTCCACCGTGTGCTCCACCGTGTCCTCCGGGCGGCCCACAAAGTAGCCACACCCAGGCGTCACTTCCGCACGAATCCGGTGCAGGAACTTCCCGAACTTACCATGTTCGGTGAGAACCTGCGTCATGCGAAAGGTGAGGACGCCGTGAGGTCTTTCCGACCACGCCTCAAAGAGGGGACTTACCGCCATAATTGTGGCGTGCCCAGCACTGGGTCGCGACAGTCGCTGTCGCTATTTCTCCATGACAACCTGCCGGAGCTCTGTCCGCCACGCTGCGACTTGTCGCGGCAGCGGAGTTTCGCCCCGGTTTATATTAAAGGTACGTTATTTTTTTTTCAAAATTAGCTATTTATTGGTTTCTTTGTGTTTTGTATTTTCTGTAATATCGCAGTACTTGTAACTAGTTTTGTATGAAATATAAGAAAACTCGCATTATTTTGTAATATGAGTTCTACTCAATGTATCTCAAGCGGTATGCAAAATTGATGACGTATATGGACTTAAAACAGTTAATGAATGGGATGTCTATTTTTGTTTTAATCACTTTCACGTGGGAAATTTTATCTCACGAGTAATTTTTCTCCTCAGTGTGGCAACAAGAAAAAATTTCCAAAACGAAAGCTATTAAACCAAGACCACAAAGTTCTTTTGTTAGAAGAAAGTCGTAGGCATACGTAATTGATATTGCTTGCCCTTTGAAATGCATAGTTTCTACGTTGGAACTCTTAATATAAAAAAAAATTTTTTTACTAGCTTTAATTGGTTATAAGAACTATGATATTACAGAAAAAACAAAACACAAATAAACCAATAAATACCTTATTTCGGAAAAATAATAACGTACCTTTAATATAAAGTTTATTTGAACTTATAATTCCAAGTCAATCCAAAGATATAACACTTCAAAGCAACCCGTTTTCAAAAACGAAAATTTCATAGTTAAAAACCTAATATTAGCCTTAACATAAAACATCGTTAAAACCCCTTTTACCCTAGCGGATAATATCCGAAAAACCTCTTTTTTAAACGTCGTAATGTGTTAAATGTATCCGTATCGGATGCCGGCGTAATTACCGTCCAAAATCCAGGCTTCCTACTAAAATACATTCTTGCTTTGAACCGTTAAAATAGCCGAAGAGTTCAGCTCGAAAATAGACTTAATAGCTGTTTAGTAAAGTGTTTTAATGAAAATATGGACTCCAAGGACTTTAGAAGTTTGTGTAAACATTTATCTACGTTAGTGGTTTGAGTTCAGAAGGTTTTAAAGGCTTATTTACTTCATGTTTTAGTACTAAAATAGATCTGTAATTATTGTAATGTATTTTTGGTAGATATTTCAACAGAAATTACTAAATATTTCCATAATCTAAGTTGGTTTGATGAACCTCTACTCAATTCAGTCTTAACTCGCTTATTTTTTGAAGTGGGAAATCAACAAATAATTTCTCACGCTCTAGGGTGGAGCCAGAGCGCGTGTCAGACTTAAACTGACTAAAACCTACCTGTGTCCCTCAATTTCCCTTTGCCTTTGCGTAATGAAAGGTATAAAGTCATTAATACTTCGAGTGCGATAAGGCCGCCAATAGTATGTTTTTTTTTGTATTACAATTTAATTTTAATAATTTGTAATCTTGGTATACAATAAAGTGTATATAAATAAATAAAAAATAATACTTCATTCCTGTAAAAAAAGTAAATAGTCACTTACGAGGTTCTTTCTAAAAATTTTGATATATTTTATGTGTGAGCCTGAAAAAAATGATTAAATGATTCTTAAATCTAAAATGAGAAAAAAATATCTATAGATTTTACCTCTATGCGATTTTCTATCCTCTAGCGTGCCATGAAGCTGATGCCATGTACCTGAAACCAAGAAAACACGATCCATGTAAATAAAAAACTGGGCAATTGCGTATCGGACTCGCGTACTGAGGGTTCCGCACAAACTACAATTCCCGAATGGAGTCTTGAAGATTTTCCAAATTGATAAAAAAGTTTTTTTTTTGTGACGTAGGAAACAACAAAACTGTTTTCAGATTTATCCTCATACCTGTACTACAAGACCTAGCTTAATGCTAAATTTCAGGATTCTGGGTCAACGATGGGTCAACCCTATGAATTTTGATTCCTTTGAGAGTATCAAAATATACATTTTTTGCGAAATAAGTGGCCATATCTTTTTTATTCGTTATGAGAGAGAAACACAAACAAAAGAAACTGTAAACTTGAGTATATAGTTTTAATTTCAACTCGTTATCTTTTATTCGTTATTCAATTCCCGAGTTGAATTACGAAGATTTTTCCAAATCGCAAAAAAAAGTTTTTTTTTTTATTAATATAAAATTTTTCAGATTTTTCCCTATACTTGTGCTATAAGACCTTGCTTCTTCCCAAATTTTAGGATTCTTGGTAACTGAAAGTACCCTATGAATTTCGATTTCCTTGAGAGTGTCAAAATATACGTTTTTTGCGACTTAAACTTTTTCGTTAACTTTTTCATAGCTTCAAGGGATCGCAGACTTGAGTATGTGGTTTTAATTTCTACTCGATACTTTCATGCGTTCCCGAGATAAAGGGTCTTGACAGATAGACAGACGGACGGACAACAAAGTAGGATCACTTTGTCGTCCGTCCGTTTGTTATAAGAGTTCCGTTTTTCCTTTTGAGGTACGGAACCCTACAAAACGACGTATAATCGTAATTACTAGGTATACTAAGTAGGTATTTAGGTCGATGTGACATTAATCTAACGTGTTGAAACTAGTAATGCTGGCGTCTAATGTTCATGGTAGTGCCTGTAATGTTACCTTGGTCCAGTTTTAAAACATTTTATTAACGTAGAAATTATGTCAATCTATTTGGTGGTAAATTAAATGTAAACAGAGCTTTTAAAAGAGAGTTACAGAGGTGTATGTAGTAACACTAGTTTGTAAGTAGTGTACGTCTTTGCTAACAATAATGAAGTCAATAAAATATTAACGAATATTATTAAATAGACAGGGTAGGACAGGGTAGGGCATTATTATTTACGAATTACAATATTAATTTATTTATAAGATCCTAGAAGTCTATGATCCACAACGAAGAGAGTCATGATGGTATGAGTCTATGATGTTGATGATGATGATGTTATAATTCGTTTATTGATCATTCTAATTTATTAAATCTCTTAAAAAAAATTAAATAAAAAAAAATTAAAAAAAAATACAACACATGTAGTGTTAATTAATATACCACAGTGTCTCAAGACGAAAGTATATGACCAGTGCGTGTTGCCAGTGATGACATATGGTTCCGAAACGTGGTCGCTCACAATGGGCCTCATCAGAAGGCTCAAAGTCACCCAAAGGGCAATGGAAAGGGCTATGCTCGGAGTTTCCTTGCGTGATCGAATCAGAAATGAAGATAAAAAACGACGTATAATCGTAATTATTAGTTATACTAAGTAGGTATTTAGGTCGATGTGACATTAATCTAACGTGTTGAAACTAGTAATGCTGGCGTCTAATGTTCATGGTAGTGCCTGTAATGTTACCTTGGTCCAGTTTTAAAACATTTTATTAACGTAGAAATTATGTCAATCTATTTGGTGGTAAATTAAATGTAAACAGAGCTTTTAAAAGAGAGTTACAGAGGTGTATGTAGTAACACTAGTTTGTAAGTTGTGTACGTCTTTGCTAACAATAATGAAGTCAATAAAATATTAACGAATATTATTAAATAGACAGGGTAGGACAGGGTAGTGCATTATTATTTACGAATTACAATATTAATTTATTTATAAGATCCTAGAAGTCTATGATCCACAACGAAGAGAGTCATGATGGTATGAGTCTATGATGTTGATGATGATGATGTTATAATTCGTTTATTGATCATCCTAATTTATTAAATCTCTTAAAAAAAATTAAATATTTTTTTTTTTTTTAAATACAACACTACATTTCTCATCCAACTCTCCTGTCGCAGGTCTGCTAGAAGAAATGTCATTTGAAATAAGCAGCACCTTTGTTTTCTTCTATCTGTTCTTTTGTTCTTTTCATTTTTAAGCGTTTGTGTGACATAAATAAATAAAAAATTGCATACCTCCGATATAGCCTAGCCTTCCACGACAAATGGGTTATCCAACAATAAAATATTTTTTACCAGTGGTTTCTGAGATAAGCGCGTCCAAAAGAGCAAATAAACTAGATGATATTTATTTTGCGTATAGGCTTAAAAAAAAAACACTTATACACATCAATTTTTTCGTCAGTTTTAACTAGATGAGGCCGGTGTTGCCTAGCTGACCCTGAGAAGAAACACCGAAACAAACGCAGGGGTCAAAAACTCTTTTAAAGTGCATACAGAAAATATGTAACGGTCAAAAAATTTGTGTCTGAAATGGTCCTTAGCTTTATAATGTATAGATTATTCTATTCTATTTTGACAGATAAAACCTCCTTTCTAACAATCGACATGAAACAGTAAGACAGAAAGATTAGTAATCCCATTTCTTCGCACATGCCAACACGTACTTGTCGAGCCATGTTTGTAGTGTACTTAGGCGCGAACTGAACGACCTGGCTTGTTTACCTCTGGCTGTTTACCCTGGCTCCTACCCTGCCTATTTGTTTTTAACATTAAGTTATTGTTTTCAAGTATATGGGGTCATTTGGGACCTTGTTGGCTTGAACTGATTCCAAAAATGGCTATAGTTTAGGTAAGTGGATTTGAGTTGGGATTATTTTATTTTGTTTATTTAGGGACAATTGACAATCATGATATACAGTGTCTGCTACTAATTTATCGATAAATATAAGTGGTAACCATATTGCTACTTACTACATTGAAGCAATTTACTAAAAATGTTTCATTATGAATGCAAATAAATGTATATTATTATTGATTAATTAGATATTACGAAATGATTAAATTAAAAAAAAAATTGTCGAGTCGAGTTTCGAGTCACAGTCTTTCTTTTCGAAGTCCTCCAAAACGGATAGACCGATTTTTATGAGTATTTTTTGTTTGTTTTTACACCATTAGTAGGTTTTTTTTTTTATTGGGTGGGAAAATCATCCTTATGACATCCCCGCTCTTGGGCGGAACGGGAGATAGTGTCAGACTCTTACTGACTAAAAACCCACTCCTGTTCCTTCGTTGCCTTCGTCCCAGGGCCCCGGGTTCCGCTTTCATACTACCCGTGGCCCTAGTAAGTAAAACGTACGTAACGTAGGTAATTACGCGTACTAAACCAATTTAAATAGCAAGCTTATCTTTAATCGTTGTTAACTCAATCTCAAACACCTACATCAGGAAAATCCTAATCCAGATTTGCCTTCAAGCGTAAAATTTGGAACTACTCCATAAAGTCCTCTCCTCAATAAAACTGTAGTCTGTTCTTCGTTACAATTATTATATTTGTAGTTCTCTTAATTATAATGATTTGATAATAATAAATTAATTATATTTTAAATTAATTTATTATTTTAGCATGATATACAAATGTTATTATTATAATTAGCTAATATTATAGATGATGCTATTTCAAATATTATTTATTTATTGTGCAAACATCTCTCAGTGTAGTCTTTTTTAATCTGAACTTCTTTTTATTCTATATCGATTATGCCTTGTTGCATTGAGTCCACCTATGTACCACTACTGCACTTGAAGTTATAAATAAAAATAGCAGGAATATCTTCACATATACCATTTTCTTTCCTTAACGTCAAACTCGAAACACTTTATCCGCCATTTTCCTGGCACGTACTGCCAAGAATATCTAACGCTAGATAACTCTGTCTAGGCTAGGCTAGGCAAGGAGACAATTCTGCAGACTGAGAAACAAATGAAACGTACATACGTAGGCCGCGGAACCCGCTTGAGCGCTCTCCAAGTCAGGATAGAGATGGGTTGAGGTCTATAGTTTGTTATCGATAGAAAATACTTGTGTGAATTTATTAAGTCTTAGCATATTTTTCTAAATCTGAAAGAATATTGTAAAGTGGCGAAAATTAAATTACTATGATCTAGATCTATCTATTTTAAAGTAAGTATGATGTGGGTTACAATTAGAGTTTAATAATTCACTATATAAATTGTTAGTTTCCCTAAACTGAGTACTTTCCTTATCTTTTTGCAATTTAAGAATTTTACTGTTAGCATAATTTAATTCATTCTGGTCTCTAACTTTACATAAAGCCTCCTCATATAAGTTACTACAGTTCTTAAAACCATCTGTGATCACTCGCAGTGCGTTCATCAACAACGCAAATGATATTCTGTTGAAAACAAGCCAAAGTCTGCTTTTAGTTAAGTAAATAAACAAAGTATACAAAATCATAACATTTATAAGATAAATCTCGTCTTACCGTATGAGACGATAACTAATTATCGTCTCATATCGTCTCTCGTGTAATATGTTATGTAATTCGTAATTCTTAATAAGAAAAATATTGCTAATGAGATTAATTTACGACTTGTTTTTTTTATAAAAGAAAGAAGAAAGTTATTTATTTCAGCAACTTCAAAGTAAGATGTGACCTTTATAGTAAAAAAAAAATTACGCATTAGTTTTTTTGTTGAAGGCGAAAATTATGTACCTAATAACTGCTTCAGAGGTATCAAATTTTAAGGCTCATTTTTTTTTTATTGATATTAACTAGTGCTTTACTGCGTTCTCACCTGATGGTAACAAGTGATGCAATCGTTGATGGTGAGGCGCACTAGTTTATTAAGAGCCTATTCACTCTAGCCTTGAAGATTCCTAAATTATAACTAGACGGGAACACCGCAACAGGCAAACTGTTCCAATCCTAAGATGAATGCGGTATATACGACGAGATACGCTTAGTCCGTGCCGCAGAGGTTTCAACAACGTAATTGTGGATATTCGCCGTAGACGGCATTTTGCAGCGTCAGCCCATATGTGGCTGCATTACTCCACACACAATCTGACCTGTGCTTTGTCTAACATTAGAAGCTATTCCGGTATGAAGTACAACACAGTGTAACTTTTGCAAGAAATCCAAGTTTACTAGCAGCTACTTTGGCTTTGGACTCAATGAATCGCCCAAAGTTAAGGTCTGAAGAAATTTCAACTGTAAAGATCTGAAGGTGGTCGGTGAACTTCAGGGATACATTCTGAAAAGCAAGAGCCAAGGTAAACGGCTTCTCATTCAGTTGCCCTTTGCGTTTTAGGGCCGCAGTGACTCTTTCAAAGAACCCCACAGCCCTGGCAGGCTTTGACTCTATCAGACCCTGTCAATTCTGCTGACAGCTTCTTGAGGCACACGACCTTATCGGATGGTGAGCAACTCATTGCTCGTCCGATAAAGACGTGCATATGGACTTGTAGTCTTCCTGTCATCGAAAAGAAACGAATTCCACAGAAGGATGAACTATATATGAAAAGAAAATTTACAAACAATAAAAGAAGTATATAGTCAATGTCCTGGTCAACTATTCAATTTGGCCAAGTGATTACTAAGCTGTATAAATATTTGTAACACCTGCAAGGTAAGGCTTCCATCACTATTCTACATTTGAGGAATTTCTGAAAAGGAGACCAGTGGTCCTAAAAAGCAAAGTGCAACTGAAGGAACATACATGGGTTCTTGTCAGTAAAAGTCTGACACACTCACTCGCTCCACCCTAGAGCGAGAAAATCATTAGATAATGTCCCACCTCCCAAAAATAAAAACTGAATTTTAAATTATTTTAATAAAGTAAAATGACAAAAATCACACCTTCATTAGGCGTACTTAAAAATTAGGAGTGGAATTCCCTGCCTTAGTTGGTGTTTTCTGATAGCTATAACCTAGGTGTCTTCAAGACAAGAGTGAATAAGTTACTTCTAGGCAAGCGGTGACATGGTCACGGGTAGTGTAAAAGCGAAGCCCTAGGCCCCGGGATAATAAGATAAGACAAAGAAGGAACAGGAGTGGGTTTTTAGTCAGTAAAAGTTTGACACTATCTCCCACTCCGCCCAAGAGCGGGATTTGACATTAGATGATTTTCCCACAAAATTCCATCATAGCTTATCATCAGGCGAGATAGTGGTCAAACGCGAGCCTATAAATAATAATTAAAAAAAACAGTCAAAATAATGTTTTAACAAAAACATAACCCTTCTTGCAGTCGGGTAAAAATATCGACTACATCTCCCCATCCCTACCACAAACACAAGCACAAACATCCAGACACGGACGCACACACACACAACACAGACGCGCTCGCCTCCCTAATCTTGTTGAAGATATTTGTAGCACGCGGCGCTGCCTGTGATTGTCTGTAGCGGTACTTTGTTTATCTTTCCAAAGGCTTTTAGTTATGGTGTGGGTAGAATTGCAATTGTTCTACGAATGATGCATAAGAATGAATAATGTTTTTTATTGGGGGCTTTTCAAGATATGTTCGCGTCATCGTACATTGATTTTACTAACTAGGTACAGTGACAATATTAATAAACTATTTAAGTTAAATCTTCTAATATATAAAAATCTCGTGTCACAGTGTTTTTTTATTGAAACGGATTGAACGATTTTTATGTTTTTTTTGTGTATTTTTGATAAGGTCATAGGCAATTTTGTGAGCAGTGGTGGCCAAGTGGTAACGGCCCCGACTTACGGACTGTAGGACGCAGGTTCAAACACAGCCAGGTGCATTACTTTGTGTAATTTATTTCATCACCACTGCTCTCAAAACGGTGAAGGAAAATTTTGTAAAGAAACCGGCATATCCTAGAACCAAAAAATACGAAGACGTGTGACATTCACCAACCCGCACTGGGCGTATGTGGTGGATTACGGCGCATTCCCTCTCCTGGAGGCCTGAGTCCCAGCAGTAGAAATATTAAAAGGCTGATTATGCTATCATGCTTATATATGCAATTTTTTACCCTCGTACTCGTCGTAAAAAACGGGTGGTGGAGACCCATTTTTTTCTCTGATAATTTAAATGGCAGAACAAAGTTTGTCTAGTTAGCTAGTCATATATTAACCAATTAATAAAAAAACTAAAGCTATCATAAGGAACCGTAATTATGTGGAACAACTTTTTAGTCTTTTCCGATGATGGTATGTACAGTTAAGATGAACTGTACTAGGCCTATATCTGATCAATCTACACTAATATTATAATTTACATTAATTATAAAGAGGTAAAGTTTATTTTTTGTTTGTAGGAGGTAATCTCTGAAGTACTGGTCCGATTGCAAAATTTTTTTCACCGGTAGAAAGCTGTTTTATTCCTGAGTGACACAGGCTATATTTTATGTATATGCCAAGCCATGGGCAAAAGCTAGTTTGATTTTGAGTTTGAATTTCATAAATTATGTTATGAAAAGCTTTCGTTTATCTTCGTTCCAAGTACGCTCCATTAGCGAATGACAACGTAAAGGGCAACTGAAGGACTACGAATCGGTCGGTTTTAGTCGGGAAAACTCTGACACTCCTCCTTGCTTTATCAAAAGCGGGAGAAATTATTTAATAATTTCCATCTACAAAAACAGTGCTATACAATCTAACACTGCTTTAGGCCGATGACGATAGCCGTGTTTAACTGCAATCTCACCTGATGGTAAACCGTGATATAATTGTTGATGGTAAAGCTACCATCTAGTCCACTGAGCCAATTTTCAACCAGGTTCAATATTCATTGATATGTACAAATTGTGGACGTGTATTTTTGTCCACCTATATGTACCAAAAGCTCGACGTTTCATTTGTAACATGAATCCTCTGTTGTTTTTCAATTATGCACAGTGTTGTATTTAATTATGAATATTTTATTGAAAAGTTTTCGTAAAGTGATTTAAAAAATGCAGCTTTATATTGCAATAATATATTGACCGGAGACTGAAACTTGAACCTCATTCATAGATATGAATCGCAATGAAAGCTCGCAAAGATAAGCGTGTAGCGTGGCAATCCTCACGCCCCAGCTGCCACAGGAGATACCCCGGGCATCAGGAGTCGCAGAACAATTCCCAGACCAAGCCAGTGTCGACGAGAAGTGCCCTGTTGAAACTGCCAGATAAATGCTAATTTAAGTGAAACGAATAATTCACATCGTCTCACATTCATCATCATCATCATCCTTTTTTTTTTTTTTTAATGTTCCCACTGTTGGGACTCAGGCCTCCTCTCTAGGAGAGGGAATGGGCCGTAATTCACCACGCGGGCCCAGTGCGGATTGGTGAATGTCACATGTCTTCGAATTTTTGGTTCTAGGACATGCCGGTTTCCTCACGATGTTTTCCTTCACCGTTTTGAGAGCAGTGGTGATGAAATAAATTACACAAAGTAATGCGCCTGGCTGGGTTTGAACCCGCGACCTCTAACTCGTAAGTCGGGGCCGTTACCACTCGGCCACCACTGCTCTCACATTCACTGTAATAAAAAAATAAAAAGTAAATACTCACTTCAAAGTTAATTTATCAAATGTCATATTATAAAATACTATAAAATTGACAGTTATAGCTTGTTATTTATTGACATTGATAGTCATATTTTTTCTGTGATCTTGAAATTTGAGTAAAAGAAAATTTCTTCAACTTATAAGCCATAAACATTTATTGCCACTAACGGTTCAAGAATCATCATCATCATCATTTCAGCCGAAAGACGTCCACTGTTGGACATAGGCCTCCCCCAAATGCCGCCACAATGACCGGTCCCGTGCGTCTCGCATCCATCGAATTCCCGCGACCCTCACCAGGTCATCGGTCCACCTTGTGGGAGGCCTTCCAACGCTGCGTTTTCCGGTACGTGGTCGCCATTCCAGAACCTTTCGTCCCCATCGACCATCTGTTCTGCGAGCAATGTGCCCTGCCCACTGCCACTTAAGTTTGGCGATTCTTCAATGGTTCAAGAATCGATCCTAATAAATTTCAAAAAATTACCAAATTGATTTCACGTAATTCTCAGAAAACGCCTCGTGTTTTTCCCTAGTCTTCAATACTTGTAAATACAAAGTTAGTAAGTATAATATAGTATATTCACAACTTTATTGACATATGTCACCGATACATCACTTTCTCACAAAGTATGTTTTGAGAACAAATATCTACGCATTGTTGCCATAGCGGTTGTGGCTTTTGAGGTTAGAGTGACACCGGTGTGTTCTTTGAGTCAATATTTATTAGGTAAGGAGTGAGATTGAGGATGAGAAAATAAGAATTCGAGTAGGTTATTTCATTTTCGTATTGGTGGCGATAAACGAGTAACAGACGTGGGTAAAAAGGCTGCCAGGTTCAAGTGGGATTGGGCACAGTGACCGCTGGGCATGTGTTGCCATGCTGTTGGTTCTTGCAGAGCTCCGTCGAAGCCAAACTAGAAACAGGTAGCAAGATGATCAACCCCCCTAGCCAAGTTACGATCGTTTCGTTTGCATCGAACGCCTCGAGTAGGCCACGCCTCCGATTCCTTTGTGCTGACGTCATCTCAACGCTCAGTCACGTTCGCAACTTGGCTACCAGTCAGCCAAGCAGCAAGCAACAGTTGCAGCTTGGCTTGATGACCAGTCTTAACTGACGGCGCCCGTTTCAAAAGCATGCATCAGCCCCACTTAGCTCAACCATTTTGAAGGGAACCGAATGACCCGACAAAACGTGCCACCATCAGCGAGACATTTGAGTGAGCATGACAAACTCTCAACTGCATCATCTGCTCGTAATGTCAAACAAATTGAAACCTAATAATAATGCTCCATTGCCAAAAGCCTTTAGTATGTGTCTTTATTGTTGCGCCACAAAAGAAAAGTCAGGCAGATTGGTAGCAGGGCTGACAGCCTAGGGCAACTGCCTTTTGCTACGGATTTAAGGTATTTTTCGATCTACGAGTTTGTCAACCTGAAAGTTAGCATAATCGGCCTTATAATGTTCCCACTGTTGGGACTCAGGCCTCCTCTCTAGGAAAAGGAACGGGCTGTAATCCACTACGCGGACCCAGTGCGAGTTGGTGTATGTCACATGTCTTCGAATTTTTGGTTCTAGGACATGCCGGTTTCCTCACGATGTTTTTCTTCAACGTTTTGAGAGCAGTGGTGATGAAATAAATTACACAAAGTAATGCGCCTGGCTGGGTTTGAACCCACGACCTACAACTCGTAAGTCGGGGCCGTTACCATTCGGCCACCACTGCTCTGCAACCTGAAAGTTGGTTAGGTAAAAACACTGGTTTTAAATTTTAATAAGAAAAATACGAGAAATATGCACAAAAATCTTCGATCGTTCGTACCTAAGTAAGTTTATTTATTTCTTTAAACATCATGTATTGTAGTGGTACATGGGCGGTCATGGTTCAAAAAAGTATTCTCTACCAGTCATCGTCTATCTTTAAATATATAATTCTTCTGTACGCGTGTTTGTCACCTAATTCCTCTTAAACAGCTTGACCGACTTGGATGTCATTTTGTGTGTATATTTGAGTGGATCCCTGGATAGTTTGAACATACAATTGAAGTCAACCCGGTAGGTAGCACTGAAATCGGGTTATCAAATCGGTAGTATATAATGATAATATAAAGAGAGAAGATTTGAATAAACGCAAAAGCAACTGGACCAATTAAAGTCGTTCACTGGTATCTCACCGAAATCCAATTTTATCACTGATTGACATATATATGTCGTGTCCAGATAATTTTAAACGTTAAACTTTGACTATATTTTAATCCTCGTTGCTCTTTGACTTTATCGACTATCGGGTCTTTAAATCTGCCTGTTATGTAGATACATAACAGGAGGTACTACTCATTATGGATTTTATCTAGCAATGTGACTCTTGCTGAGTAACGAACCATGCGCATTACGGTTATGTATAGTTTATTTAAATGTTGTTAGTATGTTACCTAGCATTTAGATCTATACAGGACGGTAGGTCTAATGGCTGTCTCAACATCACTCATCATATTTTGTTATAAATATTTAAATAAAGAAATAACCAACTGATGTAGTGAAACCACATTTCCAATTGGTATGAAACAACCAAATCAACGTCAATTGATCAGCAGCAGACGTCAATTTTCGCGCTAACGTAACTTTACGTCAATCAGTGATTCGGCTATGAATGTGAAATTACGTCATGTCTATTTCCTTTTGGGAAATAGAGGAAGTTTTCATCTAGGATTCTCTTCTATTGGGCTAAAGTGTTTTTTGTTTTGTAGATTTTACACGCAAAAGGGTATTTTGCCCGTGATATTTCCCATAAAACTAACCAACATCGAAAGATTGGAACCATTTGCCTGCAGCGGTCTTCCCGTCCGATATATTTAGGTGTCTTCAAGACAAGGCCACAAGACCTTATAATGTTCTCACTGTTGGGACTCAGGCCTCCTCTCAAATGAAATTAATGGGCCGTTATCCACCACGCGGGCCCAGCGCGGGTTGGTGGATGTCACATGTTTTCGAATTTTTGGTTCTAGGACATGCCGGTTTCCTCACGATGTTTTCCTTCACCGTTTTGAGAACAGTGGTGATGAAATAAATTACACAAAGTTATGCGCCTGGCTGGGTTTGAACCCGCAACCTAGAACTCATAAGTCGGGGCCGTTACCACTCGGCCACCACTGCTCTCTGATCCGCAAGCTGCATTTCGTTTGACTGGAAGTTGTCCCCAACATGTGGTGTAAATCCTATAAACTCAAGTGATTTTAGAAGTCTTTCTGCCTATCATTTCAAAACAGTAGCTGTGATCATAACAACACGTCTCACGCTAATAACATAACGATGTTATATTAAGGTCGATACACACTGCCGCATGTAGTCGCATCAATCATGCGCTGACGGCTGTTATGTACGAGTCATCCTCGAATGTGTGGAGTATCTTTTATTATTATTAGTAACCTCAAGTGTGTTGGGGAATTTTATTTACCTGATACATTATTTAATGCTAGTAGTCAAATATGTATTACCAGCTGGATAGGTCGTCTTATTAAAAAAAAAAAATATATATATTTTCAACTTTACAGTCTCAATAGGGTTCAGTTGAAAACCTTGAATCTCTTAACCGACTGCGGAACCAGGTTGGCCGCTGTAAAAACAATTTGGCCAAATGGGGCTTTCTCGACCCATCTCTAACACAGTGCCAGTGTGGAGCTGATGCACAGGACATGCGTCATTTGCTGTGCTGTCCATCCTGCACAACCACTTGCAGTTTTAAGGATTTATACGATGCCAATAACAGAACCGTAGAGGTTGCCAAAAACTGGTCAGAAAAAAATTTGTTAGAGTACATCGACACAAAAAGAAGAAGTTGAAAACCAGCGTCAGACAACTATCACGTAGTTGTCTGGCATTTTTGCTGAACTGCACCTATTTGGCGCAGTCGTGAAACATACAAAGGTAATTTTCTTTTTTTAATGTTAAGATTCTACATTTTGTTTCTACACTGCGTGCCAAATAAAATATTTTTCTTTCTTTCTTTATTTTCAAGATTAAGTAACCCTTGCTTGCCGAACGCGTGAGGGAGCAGACATCCTAACGCCACGCCCCAGCCACCGGGATCTTGACCCCGATTTCCGGCCACCGTAGGTTTATGGACGATGATCAATGGCAGCTCGCCGTCAGTCAGTCGAGCCCGAGACGTCGACTGCGCGTAATGCTCCACGCGCGCCTCAAAGAGATGTCACCAAAACCATAGGTGTCTAGCAGGGCCGAAGCCTACTGGGGCCATGGATTGACTTCCGAAAGGGTCCTGGAACGCTTGGCAACGAAGGGACATAGGTGTGGTTTTAGTCAGTAAAAATCTGACATTTTTTTTTTCTAGCCTGTTGGTCTAGTGGTTAGTGGCCCTGACTGCTATGCCGGAGGTCGTGGATTCGATTCCCACCCAGATCAAATGTTTGTGTGATGAGCTCGATCATTTGTTCTGTGTCTGGGTGTAATCTATCTGTATATGTATGTATTTAGAAATATATAAAGTATGTTTATCAGTTGTCTAGTACCCATAACAAGCTCTGCTTAGCAAGGGACTAGACGGCGTTGTGTGATAGTTGTGGAATATTATTATTCTATCTGCTATTCCATCAGTATACAGCTGCCGAAAAGGTTTAATCTTTGGTATACGAACCGTCTTTAAACTTCACAAGATCAAAAGACTTCCGATAATAAGAAAATAAGGTTGAAAGAAAACCGATCTTATTTCGAAGGTCATTAGTTAAAAGCCGCCTTCTTCCTACTTATTAATTCATTCTCGGTAATAATCTACAGATTTTTTTTTTCTTCTGTCCAAAATACGTAACTTGTTAAAATTTCTTTTCACTGTCTTGCGTATATTTCATTATATTTATTGGTATAGGATATCCTACTGATATATTTCAAGTAATCTTTCGGTCATTAGTAAATCGTAATTATTTTCTTTTTTTGAATTAAGTAGGTAGACCCGGATTTTGGAGGCTTTATAGACGTCGCTCCATAGAAAACATAGGTATCTATCACCGGACACTGCTCACTGAACAAATACTTCTTTGCAATGAATATCACGGATAGTCCTTTATGCAGAGGCTGCATGGAGTCAGAGAAAACTGTCGCGCACGAGCTCCTCAAGTGCACAGCCGTCAACGAAATAAGAACACGAACTTTGGGAGCACCGAATTCACTCATAGATGCCCTGAGAAAATTGGAAAGACTCATCTGTTTCTGGAGTGAGGTGGGCTGGTTGGAGTGAAGGCCGCAATGGCTCATGCACTATGGTCCACCAAGGACACACAATAGATAGATAGAAAACATAGGTTTTCAATTGCATCCTTTAGACTGGCAGCTGAATCCAAGCTAGTTAGGAGAAAGCTAGGGAGATGATGAATTATGATGGTCCTTTTAAACTCGCCTATCGTCAACATCGCGCATGGTTTAAAAGCTTTTTACTTCATCTAACGCAATCCAATGCGATGTTTGGTGAAAAGGCTATGCGAAAAAAGAGAGACAGCGTCTGAAAATTCTGTTAGCATTCGGTAATTCCGTGATTTACTCGAAAATTTGACAAAACTTGTCCCAGGAAATACGTGTTTCTTTTTAAACCCTTTAAAGTTTTTGAATAAAATGGTCATCATTCAGAATCCTGATTAAATTTTCAAGGCTTCTATTGTTATACTTTTTTGACTTGGTTTTTGAGTAAATTATGAAGTGTCAAAGTTCATGCAAAATAGCAGATTTTCAGAGGTCTTCAGGGTTCCTCTCCAGGAAAGGAAATGGGCCGTAATCCACCACGCGGGCCCAGTGCATGTCACTTGTCTTCACATTTTCCTCACGATGTTTTCCTTCACCGCTTTGAGAGCAGTGGTGATGAAATAAACTGCACAAAGTAATGCGCCTGGCTGGGTTTGAACCCGCGACCTACAACTCGTAAGTTACCACTCGGCCACCATTGCTCTATAATCAAGTAACTATAATTTTCAGGATTTATTTCGTAAAGTATCAAAATTATGTACGGAAATTACGGACGTAACCCGGAGAATCCTCTCACCAGGTGGACCAACGACCGGGCGTGGGTCACGGGACTCCGATGGATGCGAGACCCTCAAGACCGGTCATAGTACCTACAGCTAAGGAGGGAAATTCCCTGCCGGAATCTGTATTTCCTGATAGCGCTCCTCAAGGAGACGTCAACAAATCGTAGGGGCCCAGCAGGGCCGATGCCCGCTACCTAGGACCGCGGAGAATTTCTGAAAAGGAATCCCGTATTCCTAGAATGCAAAGGGCAACTGAAGGACACAGGTGTGGTTTTAGTCAGTAAAAGTCTGACATGCCCTCGCGCTCCACCCACAGCGCGAGAAGTCATGATATCCTCACTTAAAAAAAAAAATCCTGTTTGCTACAACCTAAGGGTCTTTAAGTCAAGAGTGAAAAGATTACTTCTAGATAAGCGTGTTTCACGGTCGACCATATTATCAGTTACCATCAGGTAAGATAGTGGTCAAGCACAAGCCTGTCAATAGTTAAAAAAAACTGAGCAAGTGCGAGTCGGGCTCGCGCACTGAGTGTTCCGTACAAACCTACGTATGTAAACAGTTCAATTCCTGAATGAAGTTTAATTTTTACGTTTTTTGTGACATAAACGACCGTATCTTTTTTTTTCGTTAACTTAGAAGTTTGATTTTTCCTACAGTATCAAGACATGACTATATGGTTTTAATTTCAACTCGATACCCGCACGCATTCCCGAGATAAAGGGTCTTGACAGACAGACAGACGGACAACAAAGTGATCCTATAAGGGTTCCGTTTTTTTCTTTTGAGGTGCGATACCCTGAAAACAGTATAATTAATTAAGACTAGGCAAATTGATAAGTGGTAATTAAGTTACAGGTAATCTGAATAAATTAGTACCTATTTCGGTGAATCGTAATTGGTCTAAAAATAACATTTCGCGTAGGCGGTTTGTAGGCGAGAAATAAAATATACTAACCACTTTTATTATGATAAGATTATTTTTTAGTTATTGGGTGGGAAAAATATCTTATGACAAATCGCGCTCTTGGGCGAAGCGGGAGATAGTGTCAGACTTTTACTGACTGCCGATCGCCCCCACGAGGATACGTTGTTGCTTTGCCCAAGCGGGGCACACCTCCACCGTGTCCTCTGGGTGGTCCACACAGTGGCGACACCCGGGCGCGTCTTCCACACGAATCCGGTGCAAGAACTTCCAGAACTTACCGTGTTCGATGAGAAACTGCGTCATGCGGAAAGTGAAACCACAAGAACACGAAAGCTTGTGTTTATTAACACAGTTAAGTTTTTATTAATTATTTATGCCTTATATTATAAAACTGTTCTGCGAGCAATGTGCCCTGACCATTGCCACTTAAGTTTGGCGATTCTTCGTGCTATGTCGGCAACCTTGGTTCTCCTGCGGATTTCTGATTCGATCACGCAAGGAAACTCCGAACATAGCCCTTAAGTGGCAATGGTCAGGGCACATTGCTCGCAGAACAGATGGCCGTTAGGGCCGAAAGGTTCTGGGGTGGCGACCGCGTACCGGAAGACGCAGTGTTGGAAGGCCCCCTACAAGGTGGACCGATGAACTGGTGAAGGTTGCGGGAATCCGATGGATGCAAGACGCACAGGACCGTTCTTTGTGGCGACATTTGGGGGAGGTCTATGTCCAGCAGTGGACGTCTATCGGCTGAAATGATGATGATGATTATAAAGCTGATGAATTTGTTTGTTTGAATGGGCTCTCAGGAACTACTTAGATACTGGTTCGAATTCAAAAAATATTTTCATTTAATCGAACCCGCTCTTATCTCACCGCTTTTAGGCACGCAATAGACTGTTTTCCGCACTAGTGCAGAAAAGTGCGCGAACTCTCCTGGACACAATTTTATTACATTTATCGTATCAGGCTGGACGCACGTCGTCGCTCACGAGTCGCCAGTTAACTCCCATTTAATAATTTCTTCTAAAGTGTATAGAAAAAAAGTCGTTTAATATACGTTCAAATTTGACACTGCAGCCCTCGGCTCCATAACACACTCGCCTGCTCGTGCGAAGTCCGCCTCGGTCGCAATGACAAACTTTCTGCATGTGTATCTAAATGTACTATTCCGTGTTTTCGTGTTTTATCATAATAATACCATAAAGGTGAGAGTTGGTGAGTGTTTTTTTAGGTGGCAAATCATCGTCTAATTTCTCTTGCTCTAGGGTGGAGCGAGAGGGCGTGTCAGACTTCTACTGACTAAAACCACACCTTCAGGTCATCCTTCTTCAGTTGCTTTTTACGTTATAGGACCACGGGTATTCTATCCGTAGCGTTCACGAGTACCATCAGTATGTACCATCAGTACCACCATTTCAGCTGCAAGACGTCCACTGTTGGACATAGGCCTCCTCCAAGCATCGTCACAACAACCGGTCCTGTGTGCGTCTCGCATCCACCGCACTCCCGCGACTCACCAGGTCGTCGGTCCACCTTGTGGGAGGCCTTTCGGCCCCATCGACCATCCGTTCTACGAGCAATGTGCCCTGCCCACTGCCAATCAAGTTTGACGATTCTTTGGGCTAAGTCAGCGACCTTGGCTCTGGGTTGGGTCCCTTAGGGAAATTCCCTACTATCACGCAGGCGAAAAGGAATGGGCCTCGATTGTTCACTACTACTTGTACTTAATTGTACTTGTTCACTATATGAAAATAAAAACTTACTTGAAAGTACAGGGTGACTTTGATCCAATCTTTCAGAAGTGGAAATACTCATGTATATGAACAATATTGATTATTATAAACGAAAGTTGAAACTAACAAAAAAAACAGCTTTTCAGCAAAAAGTTCAGCTTGTTTCAAGTATGTGTGTCAGCCATTTTTAAGATTCCTTTCCAAAAGGAAACCCTATTACCAAACCGCCGCTGTCTGTCTGTCTATTTGTTAGGGGGCTGTATCTCATAAACTTACACATTGACAGAATTTACACAGAGTGTGTATTTTTATTGCAGCTATAACAAAAAATAAAAAAATAAATTATAAATTAAACGAGATCCTTTTAAAAGATACCTGATATTTTCGATTTATGGTACAGAAGCCTTCGCATGCAACTGCCTCGCATTTGGCTGGTTGTTTTCTTTAAAGGAGGAGGTTATCAATTTATCAGATTAATTTTTTCATGTATGTTCTCTGATTACGCTATTATAGTGTTGTTTATTCTGTATGGTATTTACATTACCCAACGACATTCAAAGATGTATATTTATATTTATTTATTTTTTAAATAACATAAACTAGTGCTTGACTGCGATCCCACCTGATGGTAAGCAGTGATACAATTGTTGCTGGTGAGGCGCACTGGTTTATGAGGAGCCTATTCACTCTGGTCTTGAAGATACCCAAATCATAATCGGACGGGAAGACCGCAGCTGCCAAATTGTTCCAGTCCTTCGATGTCCTTCGGTATTAACGAAAAGGCGAAATGGTTAGTTCGGACCGTAGAGGTTTCAACAACGTAAGGGTGGATACTTGCCGTACGTTAGATGGTGCAATGGTAGAAAGGTGATGGCGGATTCAATCGTGCAATTTCCGCGCACACTAGATACAAAAAAACCGACACGCTGGCTAACGTAAGCCCTAGACTTTGCAGTTTGGACTTAACCAAATCTGGATCACCAATTAGCCAAAGTAGATATTGTTAAAAACCTGGTGCTTAAAAGTACCAGTCTGGCTCCATTTTAATACAGCCAGTTTATGAATACTTAAAAACAAAGAAATAATTGTATTTTTGTTCGTTATACCGTATTACGATAGCCGGGTCATAAAATCCTCGGCTATTTCCCAAGGTAGGTTATTTTATCGCCTCGCTATTAAATGGGGTGTCAGCAAATAGTTATTTTATTTAAAACACATACTGTGAAACGACTTTTTGAGTTTTTATTTGATACTGCAAATTAGAAATTGAGATTACAACAGGTTTTTCAAAAGCTCAGTTGTTTTTAAATAGACAAAAAATGGTCATTAACACATAGCTAAGTAGGTATATGTTTATTTGTATAGGTAAGTACGTCAAGGACTTATTTACAATATAATTTCAACGATATTGACTGGCCTGTTGGTCTAGTGGTTAGTGGCCCTGACTACTATGCCGGAGGTCGTGGTTTCGTTTCCCACCCAGGACAAATGTTTGCGTGATGAGCGCGATCATTTGTTCTGTGTCTGGCTGTAATTTATCTATAATATGTATGTATTTAGAAATATATAAGTATGTTTATCAGTTGTCTAGTTCTCATAACACAAGCTCTGCTTAGCTTGGGACTAGACGGCGTTGTGTGATAGTTGTGGAATATTATTATATTATATTATATTATATTATATTAAAGAATATAATAATAACATTTATGAGGTGATCCTGTATAAAAAAGTCAGTTACAGTTATACACCACATTCATTTCATTTTATTCAATTAAGTTGATTAATGGTTTCCCTTTAGTGTGGGACGCTACCAGTATTGAAACTCTCGCGCCATCCCATCTTCCTAGCTCATCGTGATGTGCTGGTGCTGCCGCTGCGGCTGCTGAGAACCTTAAAAGGCGGAAATATAACAACCTCGTCGGCAGTTATATTTTTGAGCCGTTTGGGGTTGAAACTCTTGGGCCGTGGGGTCTGAGTGCTCATACGCTTTTTAAAGAACTATCTAAACTTTTAGTTGACACTTCGCGTGACCCAAGGGCTGGCTTTTACCTCGGTCAGAGATTAAGCATTGCCATACAACGTGGCAATGCCGCCAGCCTTTTGGGCACACTTCCAGTTGACAGCGATAAGGAGGAGTTTTATGGCGCCAGGTTTTAGTTAGGAGTAGCATTCAGTGTATACATAGTTTTGTTAAGTTAAGTGTATTTTAGTTAAGTGTTTATAATATAGATTGAATATAATATTATTAAATAAAATAAAAAAGTAGATTAATAACCAATAAATAATAAACTTTAAAATGCGAAAATAAATATTATAAACTAATGTCCTAACTTAAAATAAATTAAAATCATATTATTATAAACTTAAATTAAATTTAAACTTAAATTACATTATTAACTACACACACATTACACTATAGTTTTTTAAAATATTATTCTAAGACTATTCAACTAAATTAAAATATTAAATTACAGTAGGTATCTATGTTACTATAGTATAAAGCAAAAAAAAATTGGAAAAAGGTTCTCCCAGTTTTTTTGCAAAGCATAATAGGCCTCCATCGTACCTTTACTCAAAAACCGTCAAGCGTAAACCGAAAATAGTTTCCCTATATCCGCCACTTTACTTACGTTTCGTAATTTTTTGGTTCAGTGGTTCCAAATAAAGATGAGACGAAGTGTGACACCTTCACAGATATAGGTATGTTAGCTACAGGTACCTTTGAAGGTTCAAACATATCAGTAACTGTCAATAAGACAGGCTGAGAGGACTGAGACATCTCTTGAAGATATTTTTTTTTTTATGACGACAAAATTCGACTCTTAGGCTCAACTCACACTGAGTCGAAGCTAAATGACGCGTAATTTTTTTCGGCTATAGCATATTCATCTTTATTTTATTATTATAAGGTACCTTATACTATAAATTAAATACTAATAAAAGAAAAATAAAAACACGTAACTATTTAAACCTATATATGAGTACGCTTAAAATATAGCGCCAAAATATTCCTCCACATCGCTATTGAATGGCAGTGTGTCCAAAAGACTGGCGGCATTGCCACGTTGTATGGTTGCGCCCAAAATGTGCCCAAAAGACGGGTGGCATTGCCACGCTGTATGTCAATGCTTATCCCCTGTCCATGGTAAAAGCCAGCCCATCAACCGGTCATGCAAAGTCGTAACAAGTAACTGATTAAGACCAAACTGGATTCATGTTCTCTGACTGTCATAGACCTACAAATGACAGCCAGGGTCAACAGCTTAACTTGTTTTCACAGAACCGAGTCTTAATATGTAATTGACGGTCACCCATCTACATACTGACCTTAGCATTCATTGCTTAACCTCGAAAACAGATCACGAGCGGCAGTATTTATTGAGACACGACTTTCTCCAGTTCCGTAAACAAATAATTTAATTTTAGTCCTTAGTTTAGTACCAGCTTCCTAGACTCAACAGTTGGTACCTAAATTATGCAGAGGTAGTCCGCCAAACTATTAATTAGTTTTTAATTAATGAGTTAACGTTTAGCCTTGACATACCAACGGTACCTTAGAGAAAGCAATTTGCTAAAAGCAATGCCCTTGTGTATCCGGCAGAGAATGGGTCTCTAGGAGCTCGTAACTAAGTTATAACAGTCACAAGGGTCGATCTATGAAGTTAAGCAACACATGGCGAGGTCAGAATTTGGATGGGTGACCATCATCATCATCGTTTCAGCCGAAACACGAACTGCTGAACATAGGCCACCCTCAAGTGTCCACCACAATGATCAGTCCTGTGCGTCTCGCATTCATCGGATTCCCGCGACCCTCACCAGGTCTTCGGTCCACAGCATAACATCTATAGTGTATAATAAACTCAGTTTCAATTGTCATAAGCACCTGAACTAAGTGGCAGTCGGTCGCCTCTTTCTGCGAAGCAGTAATGCTAGCAAAGGAGTCGGACGATCGCGTTAGGCAACGGTCTTACGCTCCAACCGCCACCGGGATTCCGATCCCGATTTCCGGCCACCGTAGGCGCGGGCTTACGGACGGCGAGCAATGGGTAGCCCGCCGGTAACCGTCCGGACCGAGCCCAAGTCGTCGAAGACGCGTTACCACGCACGCCTTACGGAGATGTCAGCAAATCGTAGAGGCCCAGCAAGTTCGAAGCCCACTGGGGCCATTGGTAGTGTGAAAACGAAATCCGGAGCTCTGGGACGAAGGCAACGAAGGATAAGAAGTGGGTTTTTAGTCAGTAAAAGTCTGATACTATCCCCCGCTCCGCCCAAGAGCGGGATTTGTCATAAGATGATTTACCAACCCAATCAAAAAAAGCACCTGAACCACAAAATTTATAGGTACAGATGTCAATCTTCATACAAACCGCACTCGAACAACACACACATAGACACCGCTCACGGACACGATATCTCGGCTCAACTCAGCTCAATGCGAGCTTACGTACACGGCATGACCCTAGCGCGATCGCCGAGCGTAGGTATGAAAAGTGAAGTACATACATGAGATTGACTTACCAATTTTGAAAAATGACCTATCAATTTTGTGCCTGACCTGTCTATTTTTACATTATAATGAGTGTAAGTTGATATTAAAAAAAGGTGAAATATTAGTGTAAAAACCAGCTTGAAACAATTTGATTACACTGCGCCTATGTAAAAAAGAAATCCCTTTTTTAACCGGCTATTACTTCACGCACCCTGTAGATTTTACCCAAAACAAAAAGGAGAATACTCTTTGAGAACACTCTCTCGTTAGCAACGGCCTTTTTATTACTTATGGGGTCATTAAACTTACTTGTTATTGCTTTCTCTGAACAAATTAAATCTAATTCTTTACTGTTGTTTACTTCTGAATTTGTGCCTTGTTTTGGGTAAATCTAATTATAATTATACAATAATACAATAATTATTAACTTTTAATTTTACTCCTTTTTTTGACGCTACATTTAATTATTTTTTATAGTTAGTTCTAATTTGTTATGGATTGTTTTTACTTTTTCTTTTAGTGTATATGTCAACGTAAAATTACAAATGCCGAGCGCCGTAATATTGTAAAATATCGCGAGATGTCGTAAACTATTTTTTTTCTAATTTAATTTAATTTTTCATCATATTATATCGAAAAATTTTAATCTAATTCCTTACTAGATTTTTTTTTACAATCATATGGTGTCTGCAAGTTTCCGGTGACATATACATGTATAATTATAGATAGTTGAGAGTTTTTTTATATTATGTAGCAATTGATGAATAATTTTTCTCTACTAGTACATAATGCGGAAGAATTTTTTGTTTATACGCGCTAATCTATGAAACTATCAGTCGGATTGGAAAAGATATTTCTGTATGGGATAGCAAAGTTAATGATAAATAATATATGTCATCACACTGCGACCCTGGAAGCACAGCAGTAACCATAGACGCGGATAAAACTGCGGGAGACAGCTAGTATGCAATAAAAATTAGGCAAGCCCGCGTGCGTGCCCTTATTACTCAATAATAAGGAGATTACTCAAATGTTTGTAAACACAGACATGATACAGGAGTAATTTCAGTAATCGCTACAACCCGGGAATCTTTAAGTCAAGAGTGAATAGGTTACTTCTACGTAAGCGCGTTCCATCGCCGACCGCATCGTCGCTTTCCATCTGGTGAGATAGCGGTCAAGCGTGAACCTATCAAGACTAAAAAAAAAAAACAGTAATCGCTAGTGATTCGATGTCTAAAATAAAATAGCGTTCATTGTAAAGAATCCAAAATATGAGAATGAACTGCGCTACATTAAGTCCATGAATAATCCTAATAGACATTTAATAGTATTCGTAATCGCGTAATCGTAATTGCTGATAGTCTCACAGAGCTTACATTCTTAAAAAAAAATTGCTTCTTTAATTCTTTATTCTAATTCTTTATTGTACACACAAAACTTAAATACAATACATGGATTTGACAATTTATGTACAAAGGCGAGCTTAACTCAACAATGAGTTTTCTCCCAGCAAACAAACTGCAACTGCTTTTATAAATAAAGAAAAAACAGATGATTCATAATCCATGCAATTATGAAAATAAACCTCCACGAGAAAGCCGCGTAGGACTTCATTATCATCATCATCATTCCAGCCGAAACACGTCCTCTACCGGACATAAAGCCCCGGTTTCCTCTAAATGTCACAACAACATCGGTCATCGGTCCCCTGGTGGGAATCCTTCTGCCCAAGAGGCACTGCACTGAGGATCGTCACTGATGATCCAAGAGGATCATCAGTGACGATGCACTTGTTGAGTCAAAACTCCAAAGTCTTGAGCATTGACGCCGAGTTGCTGGCCTGTCTGTTTTCTACCGATTACGTTTCGGGGAGTGTGCGTTGGAATTGCACAAATTAATTCCACCAAGTCCGTACCATTATCGGACCTCTAGACGTAAGGCGTTGCGCCATCGGTACTTGGTGGACCCATACGTACAAAACGTTTTGGGAACACGTTCATTATGCGTACAGCTAAGGAGTGGAATTGCCTGCCGGAGTCTGTGTATCCTGATAGCAAGCGTGCTCCATCGTCGGCCACATCATCGCTTACTATCAGGTGAGATAGTGGTCAAACGCGAGCCTATCAATAATAATAAAAAAACACGCAAGTAAACTGCGCGCATAGCCCTTTCCATTGCCCTCTGTAGCGTAGCACTTATTAGTCAACTATTTAAATTGCTACGCGCTACGAATCTTTTATGTGCTACGCTTGCTACGAATCTTTTATCTGCTACGGTTGCTACGAAGCATTGTTTACCATTATTTATAAACCTCACGTACAACCATTCCCTTTTCATTATTCATCGAACTTCAAAAGAAATAAACACTGAAAATTTATCGCATACTTATCTTAAATCTATAAAGCTAAAATTGCATCTAGATCTTATTCAGCTTTCAAGTCACGACAAGTTTTGCACATAACATAAATTTGAAGCGTCAGGTCAAACGCATAAGGTCGTGGGGTGAATGATCTTGTGCTGGTATAAAATAATATTTTTTGGTGTGAAAACGATTACATTGGAGTTAACCTCATATAAAGTATCGTGGGAAGGATTCCGACCAAGATTTTTAGGTTCATTATCTGTTTACGGCAAATAGCTTTCAGTATGTTGTGTCAAGTTAGAAGCGGATAGAAACCCTTAAAGAAACCTTTAAACCAAAAAGTTTTTTTTGTTGTTAAAACTAAATACATACATACAACGTATGAAATATGGCTCACCATCAGTTGAGATAGGTAGTATCCACAAAACCTTTTTTTCATCTATTTCTTATCCATAAAAATCTCGTGTCTCCTCACTCGTGTCGTATTTGTTATAGAAATCTTCTGAAAGTTTCATAAAAATCAGTCAAACCGTTTGACCGATATTTATGGAATTTTTCTCAGACCTTATTTGATAGGACCAAAAAATTAAAAAAGTACTTTATGACCGCGGACATAAAGTATTGTTCTCCTTTCTGGGGCCTGAAAGAAATTCCCGCTCTTGGGAGGAGCGGGAGATAGTGTCAGTCTTTTACTGACTAAAAACCCACTCCTGTTCCTTCTTTGTTCCAGGGCCTCGGGGATCTCTTTCGCATCACCCATGGCTCCAGTAAGCTTCGACTCTGCTGGGTCCTTACCGTTGCTGACATATTGTGGCGCGCGCGGAACACTACGCGCTGTTGAGGACTTGGGCTCGATCTGGGCGGTTATCGGACAATCGGACAGCGAGCTACCCATTGCACGCCGTCCGCAAGCCCGCGCCTATGGTGGCCGGAAATTGGGATCGGAATCCCGGTGACTGGGGCGTGAGGGCTATTGCCACGCGTTTGCCCGTGCGGCCTCCTCCTTTGCTAGCACTCCTTTCTGAGGCTGAAAGGAGAAAAAACCACCTTCCATTTTTAATCGCTATTTATATATATATAGTTATGTTATCTAGTTATCCGCACAAATACATGGTCATCGGGCCATCTGGGCGACTGAGGGTTTATTTTGCTACCGCACCCAGCCGTGACCTGTGTTGTACTAAGTGTTGGTGGTATCAAACTTGTGACCTTTTTTAAATATTTTTGGTAAAAAATATTGGAATCAATTCAGTTACTGGATCTGAACAAACTATATTCAGATTTCGCTTAGTACTAAAAAATAATGTTGTATAGTTGTATAAGAATATTATAAAGATGAAATTTAGTGAGTGTACGAGTATGTATAATTTTCTACTGTCACGCGGGTGGTCTCACGGTCCGCCCAAGAACGAGGGATGTCATTCCCACCCACCGAAAAAACCCACCGAAAAAACCCACCGAAAAAAAAAAGCTAGCAGATAGTTTAATTAATAACCCTTCCTATACAGGGACGTCAAATAACAAAAGTAATTGATAGGTCAAAGGCATTACAAAAAAGAAATGGTTTAAAATACATGCCACCAAATTGAAACGAATTTATTTAAAACACAAACGATTATAATAACCGCTCCTCTCTTCCCCTTACCCCACAGCCCATTAGATCAGCCACCGAATTTCCCAGGGGCCCCACAGAGCCAGTGGTACCAACGTCACAAAAATACCAACCCTCATGTTGGCACACACGTCTGTCTTTACAACCAACTACTTGAGATTTGTTGAGTATTTTAAAGCTTGACTTTATGCTGACTGCCAGTTCACTAACCGGTTTATGTAAAGGTAAAACTAAACTGTCTGTGCCTTGAGATATCGGTATACCGGATCAATTGAATGGTTTTTTTTTTAATCTTCATTTAACTGAAGGTACAAAGGTGGACTAATGCCTTAGGGATAATTTACCAATCAACCTAGGGGTGGAGAGACATATTACAATACATGAAATATTGATAATAAAACAAGTATATATAATTAAAATAAACATACATACATATTTAATGTTATTTATATATACTTATGTAGTAAAGGAAAGGAGGTTTTGAGGCGATATTGCTATTGGTTTAGAAAATAATTCCGTAAATTCCTCTTAAATGCTTAAATGCATACTGACTCATGGCCATCCTAATAACGAGAATAAGCGAATCCCATAGAAAGAACGAATGAATTGAAATGGTTTAATGTTAATATAGTCATACATATTGGGGTGTACCTGACAGGTTTGCCTGCACAGTTATACCTGTCAGGGAAGCTTGTGTAGAAACCTGCACAGTTGTGAAACATACACGCTTACCGGTTTACCTGTAAAACTCATCTGTATAGGCAAACCTGTGAGGCAAACCCTAGCGTTTATGGCTAACTTTAGCAGATCAAAGTTTTGGCGGTGCAAAATTATTAAATAACTTTTCCAGTTCTGGTTGGACCGAGGGGACGTATCAGACGTTTACTGGCTAAAACTTAGCTGCGTTCTTTCAGTTGCAGTTGTAATTGTTTAGAATGATCCGTAGCCCTGGCAGGGGTCAGCTCTAAATGGCCCCGTCAATTTTGCTGACATCTCTTTGAGGTGCGCGTGGAACACTACGGACCATCGACCCGTGCTTGGTCCTTACCAGACGGTAAACCCGGAAAGGTCACGCCTTTGGTAACCGGTAGTCGTCCTGCGACTCCCGTCACCTGGGCCTCAAGTCTGCTATTACAATAGCGTCAGAATGATCTATCATTGATTTCATTATTGTTGATTTTGACAAGTTTGGTTTTACTAATATAATGGCGTCATTATGAATTTCCAATAGTCAACCACTGACACTCCATTATAAGAAATGGCACAGAATGGTAATCTCGTACGTAATGACAAATGAATGTCTGACGTAATCTGCAAAAATTTTGACAGTTCCTTTGATCAGTGAACCATTAGAACTTCACTGTGCAGTCGTTGCTCTTAATTCGTTACAAGACAGCTCGTAACTCAATTCTATTACGAGACCACTGACCGATCAATGATCGGCCATTATGAATTAACAGATTACGAACTTTTAGTAAAATGACAATGGAATCGTGTTGGAATGACGAATTTATAAAAATAGCAGACTAGGGCCCCTGGAGCGTCACTGGCAGGGACGTTTATTTGCGATACTAGTTGAACTATTATAATTATCGTTTTCTTTTCAAAATAAAGATTTGTTTATTTATTTAAAACTTCATGCAACATAAAGTACAAAGGCGGACTTATGCCTTAGGCATTAAATCCGCCTTAAAGATCACATTTTTTTATAGGTACCTAAACTTTTTTATACATATTTGCTGATCAGCCAATGTTGTTCTACCATATAAATTATCACAAAAAATAGGGGTGGGGGTAGGTCGGTAAAAAAATAATCTACCACCTATTCTCAGACCTACCCAATATACACAAAAAATAAAAAAAATGGGACAAGCGGTTTCGGAAGACTTCGATAACAAACACTGTGACATGAAACTTTTATAATAAGATATCACAATTGTTTTTTTTATTGTTTATAAGTTCGAGTTTGACCGCTATCTCACCTGATGGAAAGCGACAATGCGGTCGACGATGGAGCGCGCTTACCTAGAAGTAACCTATTCACTACTTTTAAAATTTCATCCACAGAAACATTACAGTTAGAAAGAGATTTTTTTGTGACAGACACAGAACTAATACCAGAATCCAAAACAATTAACCCAACAAAAGACTCATAAAATTACGAATAATCTCTTCACAAGTGGATAGCTAGTCCAAAAAGCACTCCATTTAAAAATGATTAAAAAAACACTCGTGCATAAACACGAAATGATACTGGTACATAATACCCCGGACAAAAACAGGCACTGGACTAATTACGAAGCCCCGCGGCAACCCTTTGAGTTTTGCGTAATTTTCAAACGTAATAAATGTACTTTACATTAGAAAAATAATAAATTACTTTGTGGGAGTCGCGTCGGCCAAATTGGTCTGTTTAGTTAAACATATCGTGGGTAATCGGATGGTTAGCTTTTTGTGTCATTTTCATTAACAATTTGGTAATAATTTTACGGTATTTTAAAAAGAAAGAAAGAATTTTTTTTATACTTGGTAGGTTCGCGCTTGACCGCTATCTCACCTAATGGAAAGCGACGATGCGGTCGACGATGGTACGCGCTTACCTAGAATTAACCTATTCACTCTTGACTTAAAGATTCCCGGGTTGTAGCTATCAGGAAACATAGTTTTATTTGGCACACGTACACAAATACACAGAATGTAGAAACAACATGTAAACACTAAAAATAAATAAATAATAATAATAATAATAATAATAACTAACATTATGTGTCTCGCGCCTGCACCAAATAGGTCCAATTCAACAAAAATGCCAGAGAAATTCGTGGTAGTTGCCTGACGCTGGTTTTCAAAAGCATATTTTTTAAAATCTCGTTGGTATTTCCCATCTGCATGAAAATGTCGAATTGTAAACAAAAAAAAAATATTTGCAAATCTGGGTACATATGAAGGTGTTGGTAAAATTTAACCTATAAGCACGTAAGTAACAATGGACAACCCGACGTACGGCGAGTATCCACCCTTACGTTGTTTAAACTACGGTCCGGACTAAGCGTTTATACCGCGTACACCGAAGGACTGGAACAACTTGCCTGCTGAGGTCTTCCCATCCGATTATAATTTTGGTGTTTTCAAGGCTAGAGTGAATAGGTTCTTAATAAACTAGTGCGCCTCACTATTAACGATTGTATCACTGCTTACCATCAGGTGGGATCGGAGTCAAGCACTAGTTTTATCTAATAAAAAAAAAATAACAAATTTTCGGTCTTAAAGGCATAAAACTAAATTTCGATCATTAAATCTTGAACTTATTTTTTTTAAGGTGGGTAATCATCTGATAACTTCTAAAACTTGAATATGTGGAAATAGGATATCAAAGGCTCTCCCTTAGTATGCAACTAAGTAAGTTGTATATGAAACTCTTGTGAAAAATTTCATGTACCTAGATTTATCTAGATCCAACGGTGTAGGCAGTAGGGATGTATCTGTCAGTGCATACCTTTTTTAGGGTTTCGTTCCTCGAAATTAAAACCACATATTAAGGTTTGCGGCCCCTTGAAGCTGTGAAAAAATCAAAATTCTAAGTCAACGAAAAAACAAATACGGCCGTTTATGTCGCAAAAAACGTATATTTCGACACTCTTAAGTGAATCAAAATTCGTAGGGAACTTCCTGTTGACCCAGAATCTTGAAATTTGGCATAAAGCAAGGTCTTATAGCACAGGTATAGGCATAAATCTGAAAACAGTGAAATTGTTGTAATGTCACAAAAAAAAAAACTTTTTTTGCTATTCGTAAAAATCGTTGAGACTCCATTCGGGAATTGAACTACATATTTACATTGGTAAGTTTGTACGGAACCCTAAGTGCGCAACTCTGTGTTTGTAAACGACAGCCATTTACAAAAACAGTTCAAGCGACAAGAATGTAGACCATCTAAAAAATATAGCTGAATACAGCCGAAGAGTGAATATGACGATGAGCGTAAGTAATACTATAATTCTAGTAAATAAAGTTGATCAGAATCCATATAATATTGTACCTAACCTGTAGCCAACACGATTTTGGGTGTTTGCAGATTACATAAAAGTTTAGTCCCTTCAAAGGTCGAAACCGATGCTTCAGTTTGTAAAGTCTAGATTTAATTACTAGCTCGGATCATGCAGACCTACAAGGAGATAAGGGTTTGTTGAAGAGCTGTGCTGGAAATCTGTTTTAACGATATTTTATAAATTCAAACTCTGGGCATTTATTTCAATTTACAGCCACTTTTGAATGTGAGGCTATTTGCACGTTCCTAAGTGTACATTTCTATGGAAAGGAACGTGCAAGAAATTCCATGGACAATTGGACATTCTTATAAATTAGCTAGCTCGTACCCTACGTTCGCGTCTCTCAACGCTATTTGGTCATTATTTAAGAAGTTTCTTTTTTGCGTAGGACCATAATTCTTTTTCTAAAATAAAGGTAATCCTAAATTTTGCCTTATAACAGCAGCCATCAACCAGTGAAAGTGCCATCAAAATCGATCCAGCCATTTCGGAGATTAGCCGAAACAAACAGCAAACAAACAAAAATTTTACAATTTACTTAATGGATTTAAATGAAACATCGGCAGCGGAGTTTCGCTCCGGCGTTGTATCTCCACGCGCAAATCGTGAATGCGTGCAAGGGCTGTTGCCTCCAGATTTCATAGTGTCAGGCCAGCAAAGAGGCTCGCCGCTTCGCGGGAAATCGTGTGGTGTCCCCGCACCATCCGTATGGTTGTGACCCTCTGGCATGCGTTCAGCCGGGCCGCCGCGTGCTTCTGCAGCGCCGGCGCCCACACCGGTGCGACATATAGAGCCATGGACTGACCGATTCCCGCATAGAGCCAACGCCTCCTGCGTTTGGATCCCCTAGATTGGGCAGGAGCCGCTTGAGGGCAGCCTCAGTTCGATTCGGTTTGGGAGCCAGACTTCGGAAGTACTTCTCGAAATTCCACCGGCTATCGAGAACGAGTCCCAAGTACTTCATCGTCGACTCAACGCCGATGTGAACTCCTCCTTCCATTAGTTGGGAACTCAGTGGTGGCGCGTTCCGAGGGCCGTGGAAACACATGGCCTCGGACTTGTGCAATACCACCTCGAGTCCCAACTCTTGGATCCTCTCCACGACTGTCGCAACCTCGCGTGTCACTAGTTCGACCGCCGCCTGATATTGGCTTGAAAGACCAAAGACGGCGTCCTCTCCTTCCGCATGACGCAGGTTATCACCTCACGGTTCGGGAGGTTCCTGCAACGGATTTGTTCGGAACAATCGCCCGGGTGTCAATACTGTGTGGACCGCCCCGAGGACACGGTGGAGCATGCGGTAGAGGTATGCCTCGTTTGGGCAGAGCACCGCCTTGTGTCGTGGGGGCGATTGGTAGCAACGATCTCTCACACCGGGCCTTGGTACAGGCCATGGTCTGAAGCGAGGAGGAATGACAGGCAGTCGCCTTTTTTTGCGAAGCAGTAATGATAATGATCGGGATCGGGATCCCGACGGATTCGCTTCTGAATGGAAAACCCAGCCCTGGATGAAAGGCAACAAGGGAACTAGGAGTAGGTTCTAGTCAGTTAAAGTCTGACACGCCTTCCCACTCCGTCCAAGAACGGGAGATGTCATTGGATGATTTTCAACCAAAAAAAAAAGTATGCAATAAAGTATATATAGGTACTTTTTTTGTTGAACCTGTAATGGGTTCGCATAGGAATGTTTCTGTTTATATGCGTTCCAGAGCCAAGTTACTTACCAGGTTACTCTTTCGGAAATTCCTACAGTCCTTCCCCTATACACTCATTTGTATTTGATGACGTCATCACTCCGATGCGACACTGCAACGCAAAACCGTGTCACCACATAACGACCCGAAAATTATGTTCACGCTATCAAAAATTATTTCCATTCAGTTCTTTCGACAACTACAATCATTTATTTGCAAACTGTATACAAATAATCCAAATAATCGTTTAATGATATTGGATAGTCATTAAATTGTTATGGACAGTCGAACTGTGAGTGTAGGCTGAATATATGTCCGTGGCATCACAGAACATGACAGAATACCAGTGCACGTTATTTTTAGGACTCCGTACCTCAAAAGGAAAAACGGAACCCTTATAGGATCACTTTGTTGTCCGTCCGTCTGTCTGACAAGACCCTTTATCTCGGGAATGCGTGGAGGTATCGAGTTGAAATTAAAACCATAACTTCTGAGTTAAATGAAAAAAAAAGATACGGCCGTTTATTTCGCAAAAAACGTGTATTTCGATACTTTCAAGGAAATCAAAATTTATAGGGTACTTTCTGCTGACTAAGAATCCTGAAATTTGGCATGGTCTTATAGCACAGGTATAGGAATAAATCTGAAAAAAAAAATAATTTATTGTTATCTACGTCACAAAAAAAACAATATTTTTTTGAAATTCGAAAAAATCTTCGAGACTATATTCGGGAATTGTAGTTTGTCGGAGCCCTCAGAGCGCGAGTCCGACTTGCACTTGCCCAGTTTTTTTTACATATCGTAGTATATGCTGAAATAGGAGTCTTTCTGGTCTCGCACAGGCCGTTTCCTAGGTACCATACCCAAAGGGTAAAACGGGAATATATTACTTAAGCTTTTCTGTCCATCCGTCTGTTACTAGACTATATCTCATGAACCGTTAAAGTTTTCACAGATGATGTATGTCTGTTGCTGCTATAAAAAGATAGGTACTACAAAACAGACTAAAATAAATATTTGAGAGGGCTCCCATACAACAGACCTGATTTTTTTGTCGTTTTTATAGATAATGGTAGAGAACTCTTCGTGCGCGAGTCCGACTCGCAGTTAGCCGGTTTTTTTTATGTTGTAAATTAATTTTGTATGTGTGTTTTTTTTTGTTGTACACCAAACTTTATTTTAATTTTATTAATAGGTACTCGTATTACATTTAAAAATACTAACTATAATTACATAAAAATAAAAAATAATAATTTTGTGCGTCGATGTCAAAGACTTTGTGTCTTTGACATATATTATAGGTAGGTATGACAATAGTTGTAGGTTATTTTTTACCCTCCCCCGCCCCTATTTTTTCCTTAGATGTTTATAGTGTAGAAAAATGCTTGCCGGATCAGCTAATTAGTCTGTACTTAATATTATAAATTGGCTAAAGCGTTTGCTTGAAAGCGTTATTCTCAAGTACTAACTGTTTCTGAACAATTATTTTATTTATGTATTTATTAAAACTTCATGCAACACAAAACTACTTACAAAGGCGGCCTTAATGCCTTAGGCATTCTCTTATAGTCAACCCAGGGCGGTGAAGAAAAAATATGGCAGGTGCATAAAAATATAAAAGATAGTAGTGGTAGTGTTTTATCGTTTAGTTACCCATATATCGAGGAAGATTATAGAACATCACGTTACGACGCGGAGCAGTAACCTAAGACGCGGGTGAGACCACAGGGACAAGCTAGTTACTTATATTTTTAAAGTTTAGAAAAAAACTCTTGCGCCATCCCATCTTTCTAGCTCATCGTGCTGTGCTGGTGCTGCCGCTGCGGCTGCGGAGAACATCAAGCGTCGAAAATATAACAACCTCGTCGGTAGTTATATTTTTGAGCCGTTTGGGGTTTTTTTTTTTTTTTTTTTTTATTGGGTGGGAAAATCATCCTAATGACATCCCCGCTCTTGGGCGGAGCGCGAGATAGTGTCAGACTCTTACTGACTAAAAACCCACTCCTGTTCCTTCGTTGCCTTCGTCCCAGGGCCCCGGGTTCCGCTTTCACACTACCCGTGGCCCCAGTAGGCTTCGACCCTGCTGGGCCCCTACGATTTGCTGACATCTCCCTGAGGCGCGCGTGGAACAATACGCGCCGTCGACGACTTGGGCTCGGTCCGGACGGTTACCGGACGGTCAGACGGCGAGCCACCCATTGCTCGCCGTCCACAAGCCCGCGCCTACGGTGGCCGGAAATCGGGATCGGAATCCCGGCGGCGGTTGGAGCGTAAGGACCGTTGCCTCACGCGATCGGCCGCCTCCTTAGCTAGCATTACTGCTTCGCAGAAGGAGGCGACTGCCTGCCACTCCTCCTCGCTCCGGAGCATGGCCTGAACCAAGGCCCGGCGCGAGAGATCGCCGCCGCCGATTGCTCCCACGAGGACACGGCGTTGCTCTGCCCAAGCGGGGCACACCACCACCGTGTGCTCTACCGTGTCCTCCGGGTGGGCCACACAGTGGCGACACCCGGGCGTCGTTTCCGCACGAATCCGGTGCAGGAACCTCCCGAACTTACCGTGTCCGGTGAGAACCTGCGTCATGCGGAATGTGAGGACGCCGTGAGGTCTTTCCAACCACGCCTCAAAGAGGGGACTTACCGCCATAATTGTGGCGTGCCCAGCACGGGGTCGCGACAGTCGCTGTCGCCATTTCTCCATGAGAACTCGCCGGAGCTCTGTCCGCCATGCTGCGACTTGTCGCGGCAGCGGAGTCTCGCCCCGGCGTTGCATCTCCATGCGCCGTTCGTGCATGAGTGCAAGGACTGTTGCCTCCAGATCCCATGGTCGCTGGCCAGCAAGGAGGCTCGCCGCTTCGCGGGAAATCGTCCGGTATCCTCGTACCATCCGTATGGCCATGACCCTTTGGCACGCGTTCAGCCGGGCCGCCGGCTGCTTCCGCAGCCCCGGCGCCCACACCGGTGCGCCATAAAGGGCTATGGACCGAACGATCCCCGCGTAGAGCCTCCGGCAGGAGGCGTCTGGACCCCCAAGGTTGGGCAGGAGCCGCGAGAGGGCAGCCCCAGTCCGATTTAGTTTGGGAGCCAGACGTCGGAAGTGCTCATCGAAATCCCATCGGCTGTCGAGAACGAGTCCCAGGTACTTCATCGTTGACCCGACGCCGATGTGGACTCCTCCCACCGTTAGCTGGGAACCCGGTGGTGGCGCGTTCCGAGGGCCGTGAAAGCACATGGCCTCGGACTTGTGCAATGCCACCTCGAGTCCCAGCTCCTGGATCCTGCCAACGACTGTCGCAACCCCGCGTGTCGCTAGTTCGACCGCCGCCTGGTACGACTCTCCCTGCGCCAGGACCAGCGTGTCGTCTGCGTAGCAGACCACGCTGACCCCGCCAGGGAGGTCGCCGCGCAGCACGTAGTCGTAACCGATGTTCCACAAGGGCGGCCCTAGTACCGATCCCTGCGGAACACCGCACGACATCTCTCGACGTTCCCACACCCCCTGGTGACCAGGGTAGGTGATGTACCTGTCTGACAGGTACGCCTCGACCACACGACAGAGGTAGTCGGGCATCCGGTGATACCGGAGTGCCCTCCCAATGCTACTCCAAGGCAGGGAGTTGAAGGCGTTGGCGATGTCCAAAGACACCGCCACGACACACCTGCCTTGGGCAACTGCATCCCCCGTCGTGAGAGCTCGCACGCACATGATGGCGTCCACCGTGGAGCGCCTCCTGCGAAAGCCGAACTGGCCGTCCGCCAGATCCGGCCCCACCCGTGTTAGGTGTGCGACGAGGCGGTCTGCAATTACTCTTTCAAAGAGCTTGCCCACCTCGTCGAGCAGCACAATGGGCCGGTACGCGGACGGAGAGTCCGCGGGGCGCCCCGGCTTCGCGATGAGGACCAGTTTCCCCGTCTTCCAGCGAAGTGGAAACTGGCCCCTCTCCAAGCATGCGCTGAAGAGCCCTCTTAGTCGAGGCCCGAGAGCCTCCATGGCCAGGACCCATGCCTTCCCAGGCAAGCCGTCGGGTCCTGGGGCGGTATTCTTGGCACTCAGCCTTCGTACCGCCACTCTCATCTCTACCTCGGTCACCTCTGGAGCGTTGTCGTCGTCGTCGCCATCGTGATCCGCGTCGGGCACCGCTGGTGGCGGAGCCATGGGCGGGGGAGAGTGTTCCCCTCGCGTAGGGAACAGAGTGCTCACCACACCCTCTACGAGCTGGGGCCGGAGACTCTGCGTCAGCGAGGGAGCCCAGGGGCGGAGTTTGTCCCGCACCAACTTGTACGGGCGTCCCCATGGGTCCCCATTCAGAGTCCCCAGCCACACGTTGCGGGCCTCGAGTTTGGCCCGCCTTATCTCCGCTCGGAGGGTGCGCTTTGCAGCTCTGTATCCCTCGTACAGCTCCGCCTCTCTAGCCTCCGCATCCGGTGGACGGATGCGGCGCCTGCGGTACCTTGCATACCGGCGTCGCGCGGCATTGCACGCGTTGCGCAATGCCGCAATCTCCGGCGACCACCAGTGTACCTGGCGCTGAGCACGTCCTGGAGGGACTCGGGGCATTGCCGCGTCGCAGATTTGCGACATGGCCTCCCGGAACCACTCTGCCTCGACGTCTATGTCGACAGGCCTGTCCGGTGCTTGCACCCAGGCCTGTACTGTCGCGGCTTCCAGGAGGAGCTCCCGGTCCATCTGCCTCAGCGCCCACCGCGGACCACAAGGGTTCCGTCGGACCGGCGCAGTCGAGGTTTGGGCGGAGACGTCGAACCGGATGTACCGGTGGTCTGAGAACGTCTCCACCCCCTCCATAACGCGCCAGTCGACGACACGCGGCGACAGAGCGGGGCTGGCGAACGAGATGTCCACCACTGAGTCACCCCGCATCCGCACACACGTGGGGACAGAACCCCGGTTTAGGACGACCAGGCCTGTCTCCAGAGCCCAGTCCTCCACCATCCGACCCCGCTGGTTCGTGAACCGGGAACCCCAAGCCAAGTTCTTGGCATTGAAGTCCCCGCAAACGACCACGGGGAGGGAACCAAACCCAGCGACGACGGCTTTCAGCTCCATTAGGGAGATGTGAAGATCGCCGAGAGATCTGCTCGGGGACAGGTAGACGCCTACCACTGCGATGTCCCCGAACCGTGCTGCCACGCAACCCCGCCCCCTCGCGACGGCCTCGAGGGTCGGGGTACCGGCGGCGGCCGACGAAATTAGGGTCACCGAGCCGTCCAGGTCCCGCACCCAGTCTCCCCTGGGCAGGACATAGTACGGCTCGGAGACCACGGCGATATTGATCGACCACTGCGCCATGCTCTGGAGCAACAGATCCTGAGCGGGGGCGCAGTGGTTGATGTTCGCCTGGAGGAGACGTAATGGAGCCGTTATTGGCAGTCCATTACCGTCTCCTCCCGAACCCCACGTGAGGGCCCTGCCACGGCAGTTGCGGCGGCGACAGCAGCGGCAGCCAGAGAGGAGGCTGCGGCGGAGAGGACGTCGGGGTGGGCTTGCCTTGGGACCTTGCCCTTGGCCTTGGCAGGAGGGTCGCAGGACCTGCCTCCAGCCCGGTGATCGGCCGGCTTGCCTGCCGCCGCACATGCGTAGCAGTGCGGCGTAGCACGGCATTCTGCAGCCTTGTGACCGGCCTGACCGCACTGGAAGCAGCGGTCACTGCGGTCAACCTCCGCGGCGCAATAGGCACCCACGTGGTGCCCCACGTGGCAGCGGTAGCACCGCAGAGGTCTGGGCTCTAGCAGCTTTACCTGAGCCGAGACCCAGCCCACCAAGAGCCGTCGGCCTTCGCCAGTGATGGCCTTGGCCGCCGACACGGGGCAGCTCACTGTTACAGCTCGCATGCCCGTGCTGTCAGCGCGGATGGTGCCCGCCCGCACCTGATCGGCGTGGCACCCTCCCGCCCTGACGATGGCGGCCACCACCTCGTCCACCCTGACGGAGTCGTCCAGGCCCATGATGCGCATGTCGATGCACTTGGTGGGCCTGGACACTCGAACCTCCTCGACGTCCAGGGACGCCCTGATCCTTGCGGCCAGGGCGTCTGCGGCAGGGCCACTGTCCGCACCAGGGACCTCCAATATTCGGGCCCCGGTTGCGGTGCGCCTCATTCGGAAGCCCCCAGTGGCTCCGAACTCGCTGAGGTGGCCCACCACCGCCTGTTTCGCCTTTTGCATGACGGCGTTGTACGTCACGCCTTTCTTTTCCGCCTCTGGCTGTAGCTTAATAACTACAGCCTCGGAATTTGGGGCGCGAAGTCTAGCCGCCATGGCCCGCTTCTTGCGCTGCTGTCGCCGCGCGCGCTTTTTGGCCGCCCTAGCCGCCTTGCCCGCCTTCTTGCTGGCGCCGACAACCGTCCAATCGGCGCCAGCCGAGGGCTCTTCGGGCAGAGGAGGCGGCGGCAGGTGCGGTCTAGTCGCCGCCGTGGCAGGAGGTCCCACCGGTTTAGTGGCAGGCGCCGCCCTGCCCTTCTGCCGCTGCTGTTGTTTGGCGGCCGGGGCCGGCCTCGCAGGCTCCGATGCCACGGCCCCGCGCCCAGCTTGCCCCGACGGGCCCGCCTTGGGCGCGGGTGCAGTGGCCGCGGCAGCGGCGTAAGATGCCGCCTTTCGCTGGCCGGAGCCCGCTAATGGGGGGCGCAGCACTATGCCCTCCAGCAAGGACAGCTGCTGCTGGATCCGCAGCTGAAACTGCTGCTGCTGCTGTTGCAGCTGCTGCTGAAGAGCAGCCAGCTCCCGCTGCACCAGCGTCAGCAACTGGCCCTCCGGCTCTGCGTGGGGCTGGGGCTGACTTTGCCCCTGCCCTTGCTTGCGCCCCTCTCCAGCCGGCTCCCGGCAGCCGCTGTCTTCCTGGGCTCCCACGAGCTCGGCCAGAAGCTCGGCCCGGAGCTCAGCCCGGAGTCGCGCCACCCTCTTCTCGAGAGAGGCTTCGATAGCCTCCTCGATAGAGGCGGCATGCCGGTGGACCGTCTTCTCCTTGGAGGTCCTCTCCCTCTTCCGGCCCATGTCCCGCAGCGCGGCGACGACCAACTTCCCCAGGGATCTACGAGACTCCTCAGCGGAGTCCTCCCTGGCATCCCGCTCGCTGCCAGACGGTTCCGAGAGGTCTACCTGGGCGCTGGCCACACCGGGGTGACGCCCCTCCGCGGCAAGACGGTCGGCTCGCTTCGCCGTCTCGTGGGCAGTGAGGCCCCTCCCTCTTCCGCTTGCTCGACCCGCACCCCGCCCGCTGGTGGGGATTTTTCGGGCCGAGCCCATCTCTCCATCGGAGGACGATTTGTCCCCCGATCTAGAGCGCTTCCGGTAGGCACTCACGTTCCTACCGGAGACGCCCGCCACCTCCTCAACCTCCGAGCCCTCCGAGCTCCTTCCGGATGCCGCGTCGGACTCCGACCGCGCATCACTCTCCATGGGTTTTGTGAAAAATTTCGAGTTATTCATAGCTGTTCCCACGAGTATTATACAATCTGTACTAGCTCAAAGTCAGTGGTCCGCACTAGAGACTAATTTAGCTACCCATTAGTCAAGCTAACAACCTCCCTCACGGTGCGCCGCCGCTTGGAGGTTTGGGGTAATTTTTTATAGAGGTTGTCTTCCTCGCGGCCCAGGCGGTTAAGCCAAGACCCTCGACCCCCATCAAAAGTCAGAAACATGACCTTGGACAATCTCTGGGGCTACGAGACTAACGGTGGCAGAAGGAGGAGCAAGTCTTCCTCCTGCCTGCTCGGTGGCAGGGTGAGTGCGCACCGAGCCCGCTCTTACTTCGCCACTGTGCCCTCTGCTATAGCAGAGGGACACGCGTTGAAGTGATCCTTCAGACAGAACATTCGCAGGCGGACATCAAGACCCCTTAGGCAGAAGTACCCAAGGGGAGTCATTGGCCGCCTCCCAGGGTGCACCGTCCCGCAGACTGGCCTTCACCTCGGACGTATCCACAAGGGAACTACAGCCTGCGGGCACTCGTGGAGGTTTTCTGTCGTAGCACCCCGAGCCGTTTGGGGTTGAAACTCTTGGGCCGTGGGGTCCGAGTGCTCATACCCTTTTTAAAGAACTATCCAAACGCTTAGTTGACACTTCGCGTGACCCAAGGGCTGGCTTTTACCTTGGTCAGAGATTGCCATACAACGTGGCAATGCGGCCAGCCTTTTGGGCACACTTCCAGTCGACAGCGAGGCGGAGGAGATTTATGACGCCATATTTTAGTTAGGAGTAGCCGTTAATGTATATATATAGTTTTAATAAGTTAAGTGTTTTTGTATATATATAAATGTAGAATTATATTAGCGTGCAATTAAAAAAAATATATATATCTTTTAATTTTTTTATGTTATTTTGTTTGTTCTATACGAATCACAAATTAACCTTTCTTCCTTTCTTTTCCTTCCTTTTTTTTTCTTTCTTTTTTTCAAACAGTCGAACCAATTTACACTGCTGCGATGATATCCAGCTGCGTTTTTACTAAAGGGTAACTAAAACGCATATATAAATTAACTGTTGCCTCTACAAGTTGGCTCAAGCATACGTTATGTAATGGCCAAAGGTCTGTATTTTACTGCTGGGGCCCGACACACCGGTTTTACGACTTAATAAATTTTGCAAACTTTGACGAGTCGCTGTATACGCTACGGGCATTTTTCGAAATTTGCCATACGTGGAAAACACCGGTTATGAAAAAATTAATAATATTAATTACTAGCTGACCCGGTCAAATTTAATGTAATGTAATTTATTGTAATTTAATTTATTGTAATTTGATTTATTTAATTTATTGTAATTTAATTTTTTTAATTTAATTTATTGCCAATTAATGTAATCTAGTGTAATCTATTGCCATTTAATGTAATCTAGTGTATTTTAATGTATTCCAATATAATTTAATTAAATCTGACATCAATTAAATAATGGATTCTAATGTAATGCAACTTAATTCATCCTGACATAATTTATTTAACTGATAGATTGATAGTTCACTAAATCCTGTAAGTGCTGTGCACACCTATAAGTGAAGAATTCGCTGTGATAATTGTATATTGTTAATATTATTCTTTTGTTAATGTTTTTGCGAACTATTCGTTGGAGTGCCATAAAAAATAAATAAATAAATAAATAAATTCATACCGCCTAATAGTAAGGATAACGCCATCTACTGGCATTGCCAGAACAGCATAATTCATTTCATAATGACATTTTAATTAGAGATGTCGTTGTATTCGGATTTTTTTTTTTCGTGTTTTTTTTTCCATTTTGCCTCACCGTTTAAACCTTCCATGGACTATCACTAATATTTCAAGACCAAAATTTGCCAAATCGGCCCAGCCGTTCTCGAGTTTTAGCGAGACTAACGAACAGCTATTCATTTTTAAATATATAGATTACCAACTGACCCGGTGAACTTAATACCGACTAATAGTAAGGATAACGCCATCTACTGGCATTACCAGAACAGCATAATTTCGTTTTATAATGTTTTTTTTTTGTCAGTTTTTTGTTTGCAAACAAAATTTTTTTTTATATATAGTATGTACAACCAAACAACCCATAGATTTAAATTGGTGTAAAAGTGTTGTTACTATTTTGGTGTACCATAAAGTTTATTCTATTCGCATTTCTTCATGAGACTCTGTGTAAATGAGCCAGTGTCTTTTTCATCCTGGATATTTGGCATGTATGTTAATAAAAGTTTTCATGATTGTTAAAAATGCTGGTTTCCATGAGTACCAAGTTATCGAGGTATACGCAAAAGTACCGAAACCTTTCTGATGACACTAAGCAAACCTAGAAATCGAACTCTGGGCTCCGTTTTCAACGCGTCCCGCTTTCAACCACTAAGCCAAAGAGGCGGATAAAAAAGGAAAAATCTCGAAGTTTTTCTTTTTTTTCCGCATATTTATGAGTTAGGGGAGATTGTTCAGTGAGATGGTTTGACCTGAAATAATAATGTCTAATTACACTGAATAAAAGTTAAGAGCAAATTAGCATATTTTAGTAGGAACAGAATTATTTTGAAGCAGTTTTTGTCAGTGAACTTTTGCTTTGTACTTGTTTGTACTACATAATTGTTATCTCTCGTCTACATTGTCCTTCAGAGCCGTTGTATTTTTAATCAAATCAAATAAATTGATCGTGTTAGGATTTTTTTTATTGTTATTTATTTATTTAATTTTAAGGTGTGAACATTTTTTTTAATCTGGGAAAATCATCCAATGACATCTCTCGCTCTTGGGCGGAGCAAGAGGGTGTGTCAGACTTTTACTGACTAAAACCCACTCTTGTTCCTTCGTTCATACCATGGCCGGGTTTTTCTTTCAGAAACAAACCCTTGGCCCCAGCAGACTTCGACCCTGCTGGGCCCCTACGGTTTGCTGGTTCTGTACTGTTCGTCGTCAAGGAGATCCTTGAGACGCACGTGAAACACTACGTGCCGTCGACGACTTGGCCTCAGTCCGGACGGTTACCGGACAGTCGGACGGCGAGCTAACCATTGCTCGCCGACTGCAAGCTCAGCCCAAATGTGGCCGGAAATCGGGATCGGGATTCCGGCGGGTGGGGCGTGAAGGCCGCACCCTCGCGCGTGCACGTGCGGCCTCCTCCATTGCTAGCATTACTGCTTCACAGAAGGAGACGACCGCCTGCCACTGCTTCTTGCTCCGGACCATGGCCTGTACTAAGTTCCAGCGCGAGAGTTCGTTGCCGCCAATGGGGCGATTGTGTACAAGGCGGTGTTCTACCCAAGCGGAGCATACCCTTACCGTATGCTCCACCGTATCAGTCCACATAGTGGTGACACCTGGGCGTTACTTCCGTCCGAATCCGAAGCAGGAACTTTCCAAACAGACCATGGTCGGTGAGAACCTGCGTCTGCTGCGGACGCCATGAGATCTTTCCAGCCACTCCTCAAAGAGGGGACTTACCACCATAATTATGGCGTAGCCAGGACTTAGGCATAGCTTAGGCATTATCCACCAGCTTAATGCTAAAATAACTATTATTACTACAACCAGATAGGTTATGTAGTGGCAACCTCGTGTTGGTAGGTATTTACCAAAAAGACAATGGGATCGTATTAGAATGACGAATTTATAAAAATGGCATATATAGCAGGCTTGGGCCCCTGTAGCGAAAGCGAAAACTTTGTCAAAAGGCTTTTTACTCTATAAAGGACTATGTTGAGGACGAAAAGGCTTGGGATTGACCTGCTCCAGTACGCACTACAATTGTTGTCTTATTTTTCTCTTTTGTTTTTATTTTCAATTGTGCTCTTTATTATTATTATTTTACAATTTGATATTGTAGATTATTTTTATTTTGCAATTTGACTTTATTTATTTTTATTTTGACATCAATATTTACTTTATTAAGTAAATTACATTTTGTAAATTATATATTTACTTTTATTATTGTGAACGTGAGAACAATGCTGATTGCCTTTTTTTTTTCCTTTTCAGTAATTTTAACGTATGTCTGGCAATTTGAGTATATTCTGCGGCCTACCCAAATGTCCTTTCCTTGGTATTGTTCGTCAAGTCGTTGAGCTCCTTAGTAGTCCTGGGTTGAGCTTTGCGAATACTGACAAATGCTTGCACTGACTGGACAGGTCCACTCAAATCTGTATGGTTATTTCTTCAAAAGACCATCTCAGACAAATCTGCACTGTTCTCATGTGATTTGACCATTACATATTAACTGTATGGACTTTAAAAGAGACTTTGACCCCTGAGTTTGTTTCGGTGTTTCTTCTCAGGGTAGTCAGCTAGGAAACACCGGCCTCATCTAGTTTAAAATGACAAAAAAAATTGACGTGTAAAAGTGTTTTTTTAAACCTACTTACAAAATAAATATCATTTATCATTTATCATTTGTAGTTATGGTGACACTTATGTCCAGCTGGGGACATCTTTGGGCTGAAATGATGATGACTTAAAATAAATAATGAGAAAAGTTTTCTTTAGGATTAAACCATTAAAATATTAATAGTTAATCGCTTACAAACTTAGTATTCATCTCTTCATCATCGTATTACTCGCTTAGTTGAATCAGTAATAAGTTCTAGGCTTTATTCTAATTTAAATATCACTAGAATTAGTCCGAGAACGTACAAAATATTCAGCCATTATGAAATCTGGTAAAGCATAATTATTCAGAAATCCTATTAGCATTTTGTAACAGAATTTTCGCTACTACAGGATGTAATACAGACTCTATTATTTTATTAAAATAGATTTCTTTTTCAAATTAACATGTAAAATGTTGTGTTTATTTTCAGTGTTGCCAATTATAGAGATTTATGTTTGCGGTGTACTTGAACTCCTATTTGAAAACACCAAAAAGGTGTAGTGCCTATCTCATTTATATATTGTTTTGCGTATATTGACTTTTACATTACAGTTGTGACTCGGTTTCTGAAACAAAACGAAAGATTCAAAATTAAACGTAAATGATGCCATTGAATATAAAATTCATTCAACCAATCACTTCAAATATCGCATTAATTTTGCGAATAATATCGTTCAGAAAACTGATCGGTTCGAAAAATATTATTATTATTTCATTTTTTAAACATATTTTATCACATTTTTAAATTTTTCCGTGAAACAAAAACATTTAAAAAAATAAATAATAGTAGCCAACCGGCATCAGGAACAGGATATAATCTACCGGTGGTCAGGGTCCCTGAGAGAGGAATCTCCTAACAAAGCGCGCCATGTCCAGAAGTACAACTTTCTTGATCAAGCTCTTGATCCTACTGCCCAACGAGAGCCCCTTCAGATGTCGGTCGAGGCTCTTTTATATTATTACAAATCACAATGCCACCTGCACATTTTTTATTACTTGCACAAAATTGACTACCATAAAAGCTTTTCTAGCCATTTTGACAAACATCCGTTTTCCTCACATCACAGCGGCATATGTAGGTAGTATGTAAACGCACATTCAGAAACTCTTACTAACATATATATTATGTATACCTCAGATTATAAGGGAATACTTGTGAGTGGAGCTACACGGATCATACGTCAGAAAATGATGGTACGAAGAATTGGGGAAGAATAGATGTGCTCCATTTTATGGTTCTTTGAATATATTAGTCGGGTAGGATGGGAATAATTGGCTTTTACTGATAAGGAGATAGGTTACTCTTTATTTATTATGTACAGTATAGAAGTTATAGAGACACAGACGTATATTATATGTAGTAGAATATTATCACAAGGGAATATACTCCAGGGATAAAAAATATATTTGCTACTTCTTTACGCTTGATCGGCTGAATGGGTTTGGATGAATGTAACGTAAATAATATGTTATAAAATATTAAGGGAGTGTAAGGAGTGAGAGGGAAAGGTAATCTAATAAAAATTATGATCCTTGTGAGGTTGAACATAAACTAATTTATTAATCTAGTAAAATTTCCGCGATTGCAGTAGGACACACGAAGAGACCTGGAAGTACAGGAGAATCGTAGCAGCCCCGTGACAGCCTTTAGAGGCCAGCAGGCAGAGAGAGAGAGCAGCTGCGGCTAGTAGCCCTGCGACAGCCTTCAGAGGCGGGCAGACAGAGAGAGGGCAGCTGCGGCTAGTAGCCCTGCGACAGCCTTCAGAGGCGGGCAGACAGAGAGAGGGCAGCTGCGGCTAGTAGCCCTGCGACAGCCTTCAGAGGCGGGCAGACAGAGAGAGACCAGCTACGGCTAGTAGCCTCGCGATAGCTTTCAGAGGCGGGCAGACAGAGAGAGACCAGCTACGGCTAGTAGCCTCGCGATAGCTTTCAGAGGCGGGCAGACAGAGAGAGACCAGCTACGGCTAGTAGCCTCGCGATAGCTTTCAGAGGCGGGCAGACAGAGAGAGACCAGCTACGGCTAGTAGCCTCGCGATAGATTTCAGAGGCGGGCAGGCAGACCGAGAGAAGCTACAGCTATTAACCCCACGACAGCCTTCAGAGGCTGGCAGGAAAAAGTAGGGCAGAAGCGAGCCCTCAGGCGTAACCGCCTCGAGACGGATAGACCATTTCCTACAAAAACACATAGGATACGTTTCATCACAGGAGTGTGTTCCCTTGTGATAATTTTTTACTATCAGAAATCAGAAACGTTTATTTCAAATAGACCAATTACAGGCACTTTTGAATTGTCAAAATGTGCGCACGCGCGCCTAAGAAATATGTCAGTAACAGTAGGGGCCCAGCAGGGTCGAGGCCTACTGGTCCATGGGTGATGCGACGAGAACCCCTGGGCTCTAGAACAAAGGCAAAGAAGGAACAGGAGTGGGTTTTAGTCAGTAAAAGTCTGACACGCCCTCCAGCCACGCCCAAGGGCGGAAAATATCATTGGATGATTTCCCACCTTAAAAAAAGTTAAATTGATTAATGTTACATTTGATATTTTTATGTATAAATTCAATTGTTTATTTCTGTATAATATAAACTGAATTGGCAGTTTAATAAATATTTTATTCTTCCTAATAGTTGATCTAGCAATTCTCCAACTTTTCCTCAATATAAATCCAATCTCCTGTCAATAATCACTTAACTCATTACGGCCGCCATATTCTAAAAACAAAATACAATAAACAAATACATTTTTAACTTCAAACAAAGTCACGTCTCTAGAGCTTCGTTTAAAAGATTAATCTAATCAAAACTGAACTTTAATAAATCACGTGTTAAAGTTTAAAATCGTGTGGCTTTAAATTGATGAGTAATTCAGTTGGAAAAACATAGAGCTTTTATTTTATTTTCAATTACACATTGAAAATATTGTCGTGTTTTATGCTCGTATAGACTTTTTAGTTAAAAAAAGTATAATTTGTGGACGGTTTATTTTAACATTTTTAGTATTGCATTTTTTATACCAAACGGTATGAAAATTAAGTGGTTTGTTTTTTTAAATAAAAAGCTAAATTTTTCAGTGAATGTTTTATTCTAACAATATAATTAAAACGTACACTTTTTAATAAGATTACTGTTTTTGTAACTGTAAATTACTGTTTTAAATAGTTTTAGAAAAAATTCTTCTAGACATTTTTACACAGTAGAAACTGCGAAAAAAATATTCCTAGTAAGGGGCGAAAAAAAATAGTATAATAATAATTACTTAGGTAATATGTTTTTATGTTTATCGTAGGTAATATTTAAACGAATAAATGATTCAATATAATAAACTATTTCCAACACCAATGATATGTAGGTATAGGTAAGTACACCTCGAAATGAAATAATTTTTTCCAACTTTTTTATCTTGTCTTGAGGGGGAAAATCATCAAAAAACTCTTCTCTCAGTCTGGGTGGAGCGAGAAAATGTCTAACTTTCACCGATTAAAACCTCTCTGTGTTGCTTTAGTTATCCTTTTCGTTTCAAAACCACGATTAAGCTAGAACTACATTAGACTGACGTACACGTGGACTACGCCTGCCCCCCTAGCCAAGTTACGATCGTTTCGTTTACATCGAACGCCTCGATTAGGCCTTGCCTCCGATAAGAGAGTAATAAGTAAAGTAAATAAAAGTGACATAGGCTATATTTTATGTATGCGGGTAAAACAGCGGGCAAAAGCTAATGTAAAATAAAAAGATTTTGAATTTTAAAACCCATATCTCTTTAACAAAGCCTAAAAACCAGCTTAATGATATCACTTCTAAATGCGTCCCTTTTTGAGAAATCTAATAGCACTAACGTGCTATTTAGCAGCTATTATAGCCCAAAATAGCTCCCGGAGGCTTAAGATGGCCGGGTAGGCTCGGGTAATTCGGACAAGTTCGTGAAATATAGCCTTGAGAAGGCTTTTTGATAATAAGATGAAGGTAGCGTTGGTAATGTTATGTTGAGGAAATTAGTTGACGTGTGTTTTAGGTTTTTACATTTTTTTTGTATTGCTAGGCTTTATATCAAGAAAATGTTATTGAATAAAATGATACAAATACTGACATTAAGCCACATCCGGTTAAATTAACCGCCAACCCCAGCAGAAAATTCATTTAGTGATTTCACACCTCAAAAAATATAAACGTATCACAGTAACGTGGGGTTCAGTGATAACGGCCCCGACTTACGAGTTGTAGGTCGCGGGTTCAAACCCAGCCAAGCGCGTTACTTTGTGCAATTTATTTCATCACCACTGCTTTCAAAACGGTGAAGGAAAACATCGTGAGGAAAACGGCATGTCCTAGAAAAAAAAATCGAAGACATGTGGCATCCACCAAACTGCACTGGACACGCGTGGTGGATTACGGCCCATTCTTTCTCCTGGAAAGGAGGCCTGAGCCCCAACAGTGGGAACATTATAAGGCCGACTACGCTATGCTATGCTAACGTGGGGTTGATAGTCTCACTGTATGGTTTTACAGTAATGGGTATATTTTTTTGGACCTACTTAGAGCTATAAAATTCAAGACGGCGAGCAATGGGTAGCTCGCCGTCCAACCGTTCGATAACCGTCCGGACCGAGCCCAAGTTGTCGACGGCGCGTACTGTTCCACCCGCACCTCAAGGAGTTGTCAGTAAACCGTATTGGCTCAGCAGGGTCGAAGCCTACTGGGGGTCTTGGGGGTAAGAAACAGGAGTGGGTTTTAGTCAGTAAAAGTCTGACACTCCCTCTCGTTCCATCCAAGAGCGTGGAATGTCATTGGATGATTTTCACACCCACAAAAAAAAAAACAGTAAATGACTTTTGGCGTCTAGTCAAGCACTGGAATTTTCAGCTATTGTAAAAGGTTCATATACATTTGCTATATCAACCTGTTTAAACCCAAAGACACCCAGACCTGAAACAGCCATCTGCAGGCCATACAAATATTTGTTACATGCGGGAATCGAACCAGCAGCTAATCGTTCAACCACTGCGTCAACCGTGCTATGCACTCTTTACTTAAAGACTCCTAAAAGAAGCCTGCAACCTGGTGGAAATACGGGGGCCAAGGTTCTGCTTCTGAAAAGAAGACTCGGGCCTGGTATGAAAGGCAACGAAGGAACCGGAGTGGGTTTTTAGTCAGTAAAAGTCTGACACACCCTCTCGCTCCGCTCAAGTGCGGAGGATATTAATGGATGATTTTCACAACGAGAAAACAAAAAATCCTGGTGGAAAACACATCAACACCAATACAATAATAACAGACATAACGTAACAATACACACACAGACAGTTCCACATACACACAAATAAATGGAAGATCGGACCTATACGGCACGGACGAACGTGACAAACTCGCTTAAGGCTAGATGAGGGGTATACTGGGGGATGTGTATGGCATGTACTTGTTTTGGGGGTAGGCAGGCAACCTAGTAGGAAGTTTACGCCGTAATAGTTTATTGTTATTTTTTTTTATTGATATAACTTGTTTATCCTTGACTGCGATCCCACCTGATGGTAAGCAGAGATGCAATCATTGATGGTGAGGCACACTAGTTTATTAAGAGCCTATTCACTCTAGCCTTGAAGACACCTAAATTATAGTTGGACGGGAAGACCGCAGACAAATTGTTCCAGTCCTTCGATGTACGCGGTATAAACGACGAAGCGAAACGCTTAGTCCGGACCGTTGAAGTTTCAACAACGTAAGGGTGGATACTCGTCATACGTCGGGTTGTCCGATGGTAGAAAGGAGATGGCGGAATCAAGTCATGCAATTCCCGCGCACACTCTCCAAAATGTAACCTGTAAAATACCGATAGGCTGGCTACCCTGCGCCTGTGCTCGAGGCTTTGTAGATTGGACTTAACCAAATCTGGATCCCCAATTAGCTTCTTCGCACGCCTTTCTACTGAGTCCAAAGCTACTAGATGACATTTTGCTGCACCAGCCCATATTTTATTTTTTCCACAACCATCACACAACGTCATCTAGTCTCAAGCTAAGCAGAGCTTGTGTTATGAGTACTAGACAACTGATAAACATACTTATATATTTCTAAATAAATACATATTATAGATAAATTACACCCAGACACAGAACAAATGATCGTGCTCATCACACAAACATTTGTCCTGGGTGGGAATCGAACCCACGACCTCTGGCATAGCAGTCGGGGCCACTAACCACTAGACCAACAGGCCAGTCACCAACAGGCCATTCATAATGACTATGACTGCAGTACTCCACACACGAGTGTTTATAAAGTCTGACACTATCTCTCGCTCCGCCCAAGAGCGAGATTTATTATAAGATGATTTTCTCACCCTCAGGTATTCATTATGGTCGAATCTGCCTTGCATCTTCTCTTAATACTTCGACATAATATAAAACACAGAAGTCATTGCCTTCAAATACAACCCAATTCCTCGTAAAATCCAATACTCGCGCTATTTCGATTTCCATTTCATTACACTTGACGCCAAAAAAATGTACCGAGAACCTAAACCTAATCTAGAATCCAATAACAGCCTAAAAAGAGTAATAATTACATATTCTTTGTGGCACATAAGTCAATTTTCTCGCTCCGCCACACAAATCAGTCAAACAGAAAACAAAATGAAGAAGCCATGTTTGGTAAAATGACAAACCATAGAGCGCGGAGAATGACAGGGCGGCCATTTCTAGACTAATAAGCATAATCAGCTTTTTAATGTTCCCACTGCTGGGATTCAGGTCTCTTCGCTAGGAGAGGGAATGGGCCGTAATCCACCAAGCAGGCCCAGCACGTGTCGGTGGATATCATAATTTCAGTCGAAAGACGTCCACTGTTGGACATAGGCCTCCCCCAAATGCCGCCACAATGACCGGTCCTGTGCGTCTCGCATCCATCGGATTCCCGCGACCCTCACCAGGTCATCTGTCCACCTTGTGGGAGGCCTTCCAACGCTGCATCTTCCGGTACGCGGTCGCCATTCCAGAACCTTTCGTCCCCATCGACCATCTGTTCTGCGGTGGATATCATATGTCTTAAAATATTTTTACGATGTTTTTCTTCGCTTTCTTTGAGAGCAATGGTGATGGAATAAATTACACAAAATAATGCGCCTGGCTGGGCTTTAAACCACGACCTACAATTCGTAAGTCGAGGCCATTACCATTGAGCCACCACTGCTCAGACTCCACTCTCTGTAGACTAGTGTCATTGAATGTCGCAGCTTACTTCATAGACGTAGAGAGGGGACTGAGTTGTTCCTATCCAGGTACGAAGTGAATAGATATGGGCAAAGTGTATGAGGGTCAGTAATTGTCTATAGGTTAGAGTTCTGCTAGAGTCACTGCTTTACTTGCGTCTTTACAGAAATTAGGCAGCTAACGGCCGCACATTTGTTTATCTCTTTCTACTAAAATGGTAAATTTTCTGAAGGTCTTGCTTTTTTTATGGTTGAGAATTGATCAAATATTTTTTTCTGAGATACTGAGAGGGAGTATCAGACTTTTATTGAGTAAAATCCACCTGTGTTCCTTTAGTTACAATAATCCCGCAGCCCTATGAGGTTATTATTTATTGCTCAGTCCATTCTCTATGTCTATGGTTTGTTCATAGGATTTGGCCGGCCAATGATAGTTCAGACTATGGCCAAAACGTTTAACATACAGATAAGTATTATTAATATCTAATAGTTGTACTGTAACAAGAAGGCTGCCACCCAACATGATCCTGTGCTTTATGGAACCCACAACATGGTGCAAATTTAGCTACAGTAAAGTGAGACTTAAAGTTTTAGCCTGCGCGACGATTCCGTGTTCTATGAGTCAAACTGACAATATGACACACGGCCGGATGACGCGCGGGGCGTGTCACGGACTAATGTCTTCTTATGGTGCCATTTACGAGCGACGGCGGTTTAATTAATGGCGGGGGTTTGGTACACGGAAATACTTCAAGTTAAAAAAAGGTATTTTATTAACAGCTTTATAATTTTGAAACGTTATTGGATGTTTCAAGAAAGTCTATATCGTCCGTAAGTGTGTTCGTGGCATCACAGCGGGCCCTAACAGAATACGCATATATGCTAATAACGCAGCATATGCTGAGTTAGGTGCCTTTTTGGTCTCGCACTGATTATACCTCTTTTTTATTTTTTTTATTGTTTATCTTTAGTTTATACGATTGTGTGAGTCACAAATAAACGTTTTTTTCTTTTTCTTTCTTTTCTTTCTTTCTTTTTCTATACCAATAAAATCGGGTGGCTTTTCCACTACGCGCCAGGCCACAGCTTATTGCCATTTCGATAAATTTTTGGTCGAAAGCACACTCACGAGCAATACGGTCACACACAAAGATTACCAGTTTGATGGATAGTTGGGTAATTAAGAACATATTGTCGTACACATTTATCTTAAATGGCAGAATCTATCTTAACGGTAAACAGAAATTTTTTTTTTTTTAGGTGGGAAAATCATCTTATAACCAATCTCGCTCTTGGGCGGAGCGGGAGATAGTATCAGACTTTTACTGACTAAAAACCCACTCCTGTTCCTTCTTTGCCTTCGTCTCAGGGCCCCGGGTTTCACTTTCACACTACCCGTGGCCCCAGTAGGCTTAACCCTGCTGGGCCTTTACGGTTTGCTGACATCTCCTTGAGGCGCGCGTGGAACAGTACGCGCCGTCGACGACTTGGGCTCGGTCCGGACGGTCACTGGACAGTCGGACGGCGAGCTACTCATTCCTTGCCGTCCGCAAGCCCGCGCCTGCGGTGGCCGAAAATCGGGATCGGAATCCCAATGGCGATTGGGGCGTGAGGACCGTTGCCTCACGCGATCGACCGCCTCCTTTGCTAGCATTACTGCTTCGCAGAAGGAGGCGACTGCCTGCCACTCCTGCTATGCTGCAATGCTCCGGACCATGGCCTGTACCAAGGCTCAGCGCGAGAGATCGCCACCGCCGATCGCCCTCACGAGGACATGGCGTGGCTGTGCCTAAGCGGGTCACACCTCCACAATATCAAAAACGTGATGTGGATACATCGTTGGATGAAATCAAAAAGATCATCATGAGCAATAATTATTATCTAATAATTATAATCCACTCGTCAAATCAAAGTCGTCGGTTTTCTATCGGCGTGCCCGTTGATTTCCTATCGTTTGCATTCGGTGAGTGTGCTTCGAAATTGCATTTTTTTTTTTTTTAAATTGATATAAACCAGTGCTTGACTGCGATCCCACCTGATGGTAAGCGGAGATGCAATCATTGATGGTCAGGCGCACTAGTTTATTAAGAGCCTATTCACTCTAGCCTTGAAGACACCTAAATTATAGTTGTACGGGAAGACCGCAGCAGGCAAATTGTTCCAGTCCTTCAATTTAACTACACCAAGCCTACAGTTTAGATACACCACCGGTAGCTACATGGTGGACATCCCACCCATATACACAAACCATTTTGAAAACATATACATTGCACATACAGTTAAGGAGTACAATTCCCTGTCGGAGTCTGTGTTTCCTGAAAGCTACAACCTGACTTAAGTCAAGAATGAATGTGTTACTTCTAGGTAAGCACGCCATTAATGGCCACATTACTGCTTACCGTTAGACGATACAATGGTTAAGCGCTAGCCAGTCAATATAAAAAAGAAATTAAATCAACTCCTCAATAGGGTATTACACTCATTTTTGAAAAGTGTCTTAATTAGATTCCACAGAACCACTAAAAAAAAAGGGAAATTTTAAAATTTACATTTTCAAATTTCGCGCGTATTTGACGACAATGTAGAACGCAGAGGACGCCATATTTACTCTGCGGTCGTGACGTCAGTTGGCTGTGTAAAAAATGCGCTCAGTATGGCCGATCACTTGACAGTTGCCAACTATCACTTTACTTTACACAGCCGAATGACTTAATAACATGGTGGCTACTATATCAAGGTGATAAAGAACAGATAATAAAAACAGAAAACCTTGAATTGAATTTCAAAATTTAGCTATTTTATAAACTAAAACCAACACTTACCGACGGCATTTTACCTAAGCTATCTTAATAATATATTTTTAGATTTTTTCTCATATAGAGAAAATACCCTATTATAAATTTTGAGCCACTTAGAAAGTAAGGCAATTTTACTTCAAACTAGCCCGTGTACAAAGCAAAAATTAACTGCATTTTTAAAGCCTAAACCGATTACCGGAATGTCAGTTATTGTGGTGATTGCTTGACAACCTATTTAACCAAGTTCTTGTTCTTTATAACAAGTGATGACTAAAGCCGCGGTTGCACAAAGTAATTACTTCACGTCAGAACCTGCAGTTGGCAAAGTTTATTTTGATATTTAAGCCTCAGATAAATTAGGGGTCAATTTGTCCCCCAACATGTTCCGCGTCACGTGAATGCTTTATAAAATATTGGGGAGCAAGTTGGGGGACAGTTTGTCCCCTAATATTTTTGAGGCTTTATGAAATACAAAAATATCACTATGTCTTTACTTGTCTGTTTGTGATAAGCTCAAAAACTACTGAACAGATTTTAATGCGGTTACCACTAATAGACAGAGTGGTTCATGGGAAAAGTTGGAATGTATAATACATGCATGTTATAGTAGAGGACCAGCGGTGCGAGTGTCAACGGGTGTCAGCGAGTGGTAACGGTCCCGACTTACGAGTTGTAGGTCGCGGGTTCAAACCCTTCCAGGCGCATTACTTTGTGCAATTAATTTTATCACCACTGCTCGACTCTCAAAACGGTTTAGGAAAACATCGTGAGGAAATCAGCATGTCCTGGAACCAAAAATTTGAAGACATGTGACATCCACCAAACCGCACTGGGCGCGCGTGGTGGGTTACGGCCCATTTCCTCTCCTAGAGAGGAGGCCTGAGTCCCAGCAGTGGGAACATCATAAGGTTGACTATGCCATAGTAGAGAAACCCGAAAATTCCAACGATTTCTAAAACACGTGTGAAGCCAAGACTGGTCGTTAAATCAATTTTTAATCGACACTATGTAGAGTTTGTCTAACACCTAAGGTATCTTAATGAAAATAATTTCCGTTCTTCTGTTCATCATCATCATTTCAGATAGACTTCCACTGCTGGACATAGGCCTCCCCCAAATGTCGCCACAAAGAACGGTCCTATGCGTCTTGCATCCATCGGATTTCCGCAACTTTCACCAGGTCATCGGTTTACCTTGTAGGGGGCCTTCCAACACTGCGTCTTCCGGTACGCGGTCGCCTCTCCAGAACCTTTCAGCCCCAACAGCCATCTGTTCTGCCAGCAATGTGCCCTGCCTATTGCCTCTTAAGTTTGGGCAATTCTTCGTGCTATGTCGGCAACCTTAGTTCTCCTGTGGATATCAGCTGTTCTTCTGTTACATTTAGTGTAATAAAAGCTGAAAATTTAAATCAACGCATAAAATCGCTCACGCTTCCGCCTCTAACTTGCCTAACAAAACCGTAGCTATCAAATTAACCGGCAGATTACCCCTTCGGCTTGACTTACAAACAAAGTGCGACTACCCTCACAACATCACATCGTGAGGAGGACATATAAAACATAATATCTCATTCACTTTGATTTATACGCACCATTTATATGCGCCCAAGGTTTTAGGATCTATTAAGATGTTTTGGTTCAATATTACACCACTAGCAGCCTGTCCCTGGTTCAGTTTTCTGAACCATATTTGGTTCAGAGCAACAGAGAATGGGAAACGGCCACTTCATTCTGCAAAGCAGTAATGCGAGTGAAGGAAATGGTCTCAACTGTGAGGTAACAGGTATCCTCACGCCCCAGCTGTTGCTACAGGAGACGCCCCGAGCGTCGGGAGTCGCAGGTCAATTTTTAGCCACCGTAGGCGCGGCCTTGCGGACGACGAGCAATGGGTAGGTAGTAGGTAGTGGTAGGGCCGAGTCGATGCCGCGTAGTAATTCCATGCGGGCCTCAAAGAGATGTCAGCACAACTGAAAGGTCCCAGTAGAGCCGATGCCTGCTAGAGCTGCGGAAATATTTGATAGACTAAATAGTGGGCTTAGCATGCAAAGGGCAACCTAAAGTCACAGGTGGATTTTTCACTCAGTAAAAGTCTGATTCTCCTTCTTCCACCCTCAAACGGGAGAAAACATTGGATGGTTTTCCATTTAATAAAGTAAGGTATGAATAAAAAAGGATTTCATTTACTTAAGCCAGTGAGTAAAACATTATCATTAAATAACTTTTCTCGCTCCAGAGGAAATGTCAGAATTTTACCGACTGAAACACTGGATTGACAGGATAAAATGGAAGAAAAAAACGTGTTGCGCCGACCCCAAATAAGATGGGACAAGGGCAGGAAGATGATGATGATGATGATGAAACCCACCTGGGTTACTTCAGTTGCCCTTTGCGTTTCAAGTCTTTTATTTATTTATATAAATCAGTGCTTGACTGCGATCCCACCTGATGGTAAGTTGGACGGGAAAACCACAGCAGGCAAATTGTACCAGTCCTTCGATGTACGCGGTAAAAACGACGAAGTGAAACGCTTAGTCCAGACCGTTGAAGTTTCAACAACGTAAGGGTGGATACTCGCCGTACGTCTGCGGTTACTCTTTCGAAAAATCTCACAGCCCATTGAAATATGCCTCTTCATTCCGCTAAATATCCCGCTCCCGCGACCTCCCATCACTCACGCATCATCACAAAGTCAGCTCGTTTGTCTGCAGCTATCAAATTAGCCGGCGGATTGCCCCTTTGGCCCACTAACAGAGCTTAATGCGTCCACGTCCACTTTACGAGCCGTTTACAGTGCCACATTAACGTTTTTTACTCGTTCCACCCAGGCTGGAGCTGGCCACGACATGCTAAGTAGAAGATTTTGGCGATTTGAGATGATGTTGCACTATTTGGTTGCTTATTTTTGATGTGTTGAGTGAAAATGGTAAGTAATATACGCTAATAAATCAGATATCTTGAAAGGTAGAACCCACCGTTCTGCCCTGCTAATTGTAAATGCAGTAATCAACATTTTTGGGATATTCTCTTTTTTGCAAAAATGACATCTCAAGGGGCTGGCTATACATAAAAATATTATTTTCTTATTCTTTTGGTAGGCTTTTAAAATTATATAATTAAGACTTGGTGCCGTGGGGTCCGAGTGCTCATAAGCTTTTCAGAGAATTATCCAAATGCTGAAGTAGACAGTTCGCGTGACCCAAGGGCTGGCTTTTACCTCGGTCAGAGATTAAGCATTGCCATACAACGTGGCAATGCCGCCAGCCTTTTGGGCACACTTCCAGTCGACAGCGATGCGGAGGAGTATTATGACGCCATATTTTAGATAATAGTTCTTGATTTTAGTGTATATATAGTTTTAATTAGTTAAGTGTTTTATAATTTAATTATATAATATGACATTAAAATTTGATGAATAGTTACAAAAAAAAGACTTGTTGTTTAGATATCAAAAACATGTTTAACGAGTTTATCTCCGAACCACGCCATTTTGCAAGTACTGCATTTGCAATTAGCAGGGCAGCGTTGGCCGGTACCCTTCTACTCCCGCCCTAGGGCGGTGCGAGAGGGCGTGTCAGACTTTTACTGACTATAGGCGGAACAGTTATATCGTGCATGCAAGACGTAATTTCAATGAAATATGCAAGAAATGCGACTGGGATTTATTTACAATTAGTGTGAACTCGGCCAGATGTTGTTTAAGCCTCAAATTTTTAAAGTAGCATTAGGTTAGATTATTCATTAGTTATTTAAGTGCAAACCATGGATTTTTGCTGTATCCTACTTAATTAAAAAGCGAAACTTTTTTTTTGTTTTTGTGCTCACAACATTTTTAATGTATTCTAATGTCTACACGTGAGGACTTATAATTGGCTTTCTAATGGTTATGGTTTCCTTTTTTGTCTGGTTTTATTAGCTGTAGTGTTCCATGTACTAAGTAAATAAAACTGTAGCGACATCTATGGCGTCACATAAGAACTAATCCTGCATCTCGCAATCAAAGTTCTCCGCGCGATTAGAACATATAGAACAGCCCGAAATCATCTATCGGGCAGCTGCCCACGAGACATAACACCCGTCTGACCGGAGGATCCTCCCTTTTCAACGGAGGTTTGCGGGACTTTACTCTCTGTTCCGTCTACCTCCAAAAAACTACACACACGTTAAGACCACGATTATCTTTTTAATACTTTTCCTCATGGCCCTAGCAGGCATTGGACTTGCTGGGTTCCTACATTTTGCTGACTTCACTTTGAGGTGAGTTCAAAGGCAAGTTTCTTGGGTGGTGACCAACTGACTGTACTCTGATACAATGAGATGGTCACCACTCCAGAACTTTTCGGTCCCATAGATATTCCATAAGCAATATCAAAAGACAATTTTTTGGGCTATGTCGGCAACCTTGGTTCTCTTATCTTCATTTCTTTTGCGGTCACGCGAGGAAAGTCTGAGCATTGCCTTCTCCAACGCTATCCATTGTATAAATACCTAGTAATTTTATAAAGAGGTGAAGAGGAGGGATGTTATATGTGTAGACAAAGTTGGTTCAGTAGTTTCAGAGATTACCTCCTATATATTATCAAATTTTACCTCTTTATAAAATTCATCATCATCTTCCTGCCCTTGTCCCGTGTTATTTGGGGTCGGCGCAACACGTATTTTTCTTCCATTCTGCCCTGTCACTCGTCATGCTATCACTAACTTCCTTTTCAAAGGCAGAAGTTAGTATATAATATTAATAAACCCTAAATCATAAACAAGGTACCATTGAGAAACACTTCATTGACACGTTTAGCGTAATTACAAAACTGCGAACAAACTCTAATTAAAGGCTATTAAAAGTGTTACAATGTTTGTAAACAAAGCAAATCTTACTCCCACACGGAGTTATAATTAGCCAGTATTTTGTGGCTTAATATAGACTAGATGCTTTAAGCGGCTTAAGTCACGTGAAACTCGGAAATTATCCCAATATCCTGATCGCTACAACCTGGGGTCTTTAAGTCAAGAGTGATTAAGTTGTAAGTAAGCTTGCTTCATTGTCGACATCACTTACCATTGGGTATACCATAATCATGGCGGTAAATCCCTTCTTTGATGAGTGGCTGGAGAGGCGTCATGGTTTCCTCACCCTCTGTATGATGCAGGTCCTAGGACTATAGGAGGACTTCTTCTTCAGAGGCGGAGAAGTTTGAAGATTACTCACAAAAATAAGAATACTAGACCTTTTCCATGAGAGCTGTACCAAGCCAAACTAGAAAAAAGCCGGCCAAGTGGAGTCGGGCACTGAGGGTTCCGTGTGAACTCACTTATGAAAAAAAAAACAATACAATTCTCGAACTGATCTACAATTTTTTTTTTCTAATCGTAAAAAAATAATGATTTTTTTGTGACGTTAATTTACAGTTTTCAGATTTTTTCCTATACTTGTGCTATGACACCTTCCTTCATGCCAAATTTCAGGATTCTGGATCAACGGGAAGTACCCTGTGAATGTTAATTCCCTTGAGAATGTCGAAATATACGTTTTTTGCGACATAAAAGGCCGTATCTTTTTTTTTTCGTTAACTCAGAAGTTTAAGATTTTCGTAGCTTCGAAGGACCGCAAACTTGATTATATGGTTTCAATTTCAATTCGATACTTCTACGCATTCCCGAAATAAAGGGTCTTGACAGACAGACGGACAAGAAAGTGATCCTATAAGGGTACCGTTTTTTCCTTTTGAGGAACGGAACCCTAAAAATGGAGTTATAGGCACAACTGGTGACTTTTTCTCTAGCACCGCCAATTATTCTCGCTCGTCTCTGGTTGAAGTACCGCCAAGACCTTAGTAATAAGATAATGCTACACATACTCAAGTAGGTACGGAGGCAAGGCCAAATAAACACAAAAAGTGCCGAAACTCAGACAATGACGTTACATCTTACTTAAGTTTTTAACGGGGCCGGAAAGTTTGTACATCTTCAGCCTTCTTGCGTTTACGAGGTGAATAAAACTTGCTATAAAACTAACACATTCTTAGGATAAGTCTTGTGAAGATATTTTGAGTAATGTGTTCAGTGGAATGATGAATGTTTCATGTAGACTTGGCAGTGAGTAAGTTTGACATGTGATGTAGTGTGAAATAGGCATGGATGTTGTCTGCAAGTATTTGAGACTTTTGGGTTAGTGACAAGTTTGCCTGTTTCACCAACAGGTGATAAAAATAAAATTAAAATATACAATTAAATTTTCCTAAAATATTTCGTCTACTACATATTGTTAGTCCGTGGTTAACAAAAACAATAGGGTTATGGCTTATGGAGTCTAAAATGGACTGGTTAGTGGTCAACATGAACTATGTTAAGACTATGGCTCCTATTTTTAAATATTTCAATAAAAAAAAAACAAAACATTTAAAACTATAAAACATAGTAGCCCACCAGTATCGGGAACAGGGTCCAAGCTACCGGTGGTCAGGGCTCCAGAGAAATGAATCTCCTAACTATACAAGCCGTGTCCAGAAGTACAGCTTTCTGAATCAAGTGCTTGATCCAGTCGCCTAACGAGAGCCTCCTAAAGTGTTGATCGAGGCTCCTGGCTATTAAGCCATTGACTGACACGACTATCGGTGCAATGATCGCCGACTCCACATCCCACATGTCGACAACCGCGCAAGCCAAGTCAATATATTTGATTTGTTTATCTTTCTCGGCTTTCACGAGGCTCTCATCATGCGGAACGGATATGTCAACAATCATTGCACGTCTCTCGCTTCGGTCCATCACCACTATATCAGGCTTATTGGCCACAATAGTCCTGTCAGTGATGACGGGCCGATCCCAGCAGAAAGTGATATGACCATTATCAAGAACTGGGTCGAGCTCATACCTGTAGTACGGCACTTCCAATTCCACAAGAGAGTATTTCAGAGCAAGTTGCTGATGGATAATCCTGGTAACAACCAAAAGTCATTCAATAGGATTAGCTGAACCGAATGACTTGTGTGTTTTGATATTTTAATGATTATTGTTCCGTAAATAAATACGTGTCAATTTCAAAAATTGTAAAAGTGAAAATAATGAACCAGCAAGTTACGCAGCATGACCTGTTTCATTTTCTATCCTCTACGAAGGCAATCCACAAACACTACAATAATAACTTTTTTCTTTACAAAGTAGGCCTTACTAGTACATAACTGGTAGGACAGAGTCCGGGAAATGAAGTCACGATAGGCCACGATGGAGATGGCCTGTGGATAATATATTACAAGTTAGCACACAACAGGATCATTGTAGGCTGGGGGCTCCGTTGACATGGCTGATACGGCGGTAGATACGTCCCTAAACCAGTGGCGTAATTAGGTAAACAACGGCCTTGGGGCAAAAATAATCTGAGCTCCTTTTTACCAGGAAAATCATCAAATAACCTCTCTTGCTCTGGACGAAGCCCGAAGGAGTATCAGATTTTTACTGTCTAAAACGAGTTACCACGATTAAAGTGATGTTACATTGCTATTTTATTTACATTTCGAAGGTGTTTTTAAAATCTGAAATTGCTCCGCATGCGAGGCTGGTGCCCGATGTTAGGCCCCGCATCCCGTGTGCGTATTCTATTTGGAAATGGACATTTATAGGGGTTACTCGTGCAGAGCAAACCCGCATGCGTGAAGAAATACGCTTGATCATAAAAACACCTTGAGAGAATTTCTCGATAGTCTGATAGTTTTGCTAATGAGGTTTTGAGGCCCTCCGAGCTTAGGGGCCCCGGGGCACAGCCCCGCCTAGTTTCGTAGCTACGCCAGTATCCGGCCTCAAGTCTGCTATTACAAGTGGCAAAATGGTTTATTATTAATTTCATGATTCTTGATTTTGACAAGTTTGGTAATCTACTAATATAATGGTCAACCACTGACACATCATTGAAAGAAGTGGCATAGAATGGTTATCTTGTATATTATTGACAAATGAATATCTCTGAATGATCTGATGAATCTGCAAAAACTTTGACAGTTACTTTGATCAGTGACCTACAATCAGAACGTCATTGTGCAGCCATTGCTTTTAATAAGCTCGATATTGTCATTCTACCACAACTCTATTACGACACCATTGACCGATCAATGATCGATCATTATGAATTAGCAGATAACGAACTTTTAGCGTAATGACAATGGGACCGTGTTGGAATGACGAATTCATAAAAATAGCAGACTAGCGCCCCAGATCAGGGCCATAACAGGACACTGCCCCAATTTGAAAAGATTTTCGTACTAAAAAGTTAATCAAGCATAATGCTTCCATTATCAATGAGCCTATCATCAGGTCCTGGCCAATCTCGACTAACGAGGATTTGTTAAATACGATCCAAAGCTAGTAACTTCCAATAGCTAATGCCCGCCCGGCTATAAAATTGATTAGCCTGGCTTTAGTTTGGGATACGATTCCAATTTTATGAGAATATAAACGTAAAATTGATTATTTTTATGCTGGTCTGGTTTTACGGTTATAAAGGTTGAGCGGGATGTCGTTGGAATGTTAATTGGGTCACTTTTTTTATTATATTATACTTTTTGCTTATCTTTCTAGTTCACCTTACATTAATGTTAGAAAGGTTTTATGAAATTAGTTTCCTTTTTTGGGTTCCGTACATCAAAAGGAAAAAAAACGGAACCCTTATAGAATCACTTTGTTGTTCGTTTGTCTGTCTGTCTGTTAAGACCCTTTATATTAAAAAAAAAAAAATTATAAATCATTATCATCATCATCATCATTTCAGCCGAAAGATGTCCACTGTTGGACATAGGCCTTCCCGAAATGTCGCCATAATGACCGGCTGGGCGGCGTTCGGGAAGCAGCGCGGTGTCTTCTCGTCCAATATACCACAGTGTCTCAAGACAAAAGTCTATGACCAGTGCGTGTTGCTAGTGATAACATATGGCTCTGAAACGTGGTCGCTTATCATGAGACTCATTAGAAGGCTTTAAGTTACTCAAAGGGTAATGGAAAGGGCTATACTCGTATACGTGATCGCGTCAGAAACGAGCATATCCGCAGGAGAACCAAGGTTAAGGACATAGCCCGAAGAATCGCCAAACTTAAGTGGCAGTGGGCAAGGCACATTGCTCGCAGAACAGATGGTCGATGGGGACGAAAGGTTCTGGAATGGCGACCACATACCGGAAGACGCAGCGTTGGAAGGCCTCCCACAAGGTGGACCGATGGCCTGGTGAGGTTCGGGGTGTCCGATGGATGCGAGACGCACAGGAACTAACTATATATTATATACACTAAATAAAAATAAAAGCCGTAAAGAACTAGAAAAAAAAATCTAAAGTACGGCGTCGAAAAACTCCTTCGCATTGCTGTCGACTGGTAATGTGCTCAAAAGACTGTCGGCATTGCCACGTTGTATAGCAATGCTTATCCTTTGTCCAAAGTAAAAATCAGCTCTTGGGTCACGCGAAGTGTCAACAAGTAATGTTAACATTCAGATTCGCGATTGCAGTAAGTGACAATAACTTACACACACTAAACGAACCTTTAGTAAGCCACTATATCGTATAAGAGCTATTCAGTAACCATTACCCCACTAACAAGGACAGTTACCGTTCCTCATAACTCAAAAACTTCCACCAAGAGTTATATCCCTAAAAACTTCAAAGTCAAAGTCGTAACACAATTCTACAATTAGCAAAGATAATTAGCCAAGAGATTATACAATCCTAGGGGGGTGCTTTAAATATAATAATATACATGTTTCAGTAGGGGTGCGCACAAAAGGATCACAAGAGAAATCCTTCGTTTACGACTTTTAAGCGCGGTTCACATTGTTTTGAGGTACAATGGAGGTAAGACTAGAAGCTCAAGAAACCAGTAATAAGTATTTTTTTTAAGTAAGAAAACATTTATAATCTTTTTCCACATGTGAAGGACAGAGAGGGAATATCAGATTTTTATTGACTACTACCCACCGTGGTCATTAGTTTACCTTTTGCATTCCAAGGCAACGGTTACTCTTCGGAACAATCCTGCAATCCTTGTAGTAACCAGTAGTAGTAATTGCATGTGTTTATTTTATGTAAATGTCACCTAAATAAATAAAAAAATGGAACTTTTGATTTGGTTAGCGAAAAACACGTCTTAAGGTAAAAAAAAGTGTGCATAGACTGAAGGGAGTCAAATTCCATCAATCTCGTTAACTCTATTATTTGTCCAAATATCCGCTTATTTTCGTGTACCTACAACCCATTTTTATCTGAACATCGGTTATTTAAATTTTCATTAATATGTACCAAATATCTGAACTCTCGGAAAAATTGACTCAAATTCCCTTCATTTGTTTATGTACACTTGAAATCGCGTTTCCAGTTACGCAATTATTCGGCGTGTGGTAAGCGAGCACGCCACGTGCACGCCTCGTTCAAGCAACGTGTGATCCGTATTTGCGTCACAGGAGTGGTAGACGTAAATGTACAAGAAAGAGCGAGTGATGCAACTGAGTGAGCTATATTAAGAAAACCCGGAAAATACGGCGAGTGGTCGTAAATAGAACGATTTACATCCGCGGTATTTTCAGTGTCATTTGTGTTGACTTGGTCTTTCATCATCATCATCATCATTTCAGTCGAAAGACCTCCACTGCTGGACATAGGCCTCCCCCACGTGCCGCCTCCCCCACGTGCCGCCCACGCACAGGACCGTTCATTGGAACGGTCCTGTGCGTCTCGCATCCATCGTACTCCCGCAACCATTACCAGGTCATCGGTTACTTGGTCTTTATCATCTAGTAAACAAACTATGTAGTCATCTGCGACAATTCTTGCAGCCACCATACACGGTCAAATTAATTAATAAAAAACAAAGCAATAATTAACGCATACTTGTTCTGTAAATCTCACATATAAGCTAACCATTCGTAAAAATAATGAACACGATAATATAGTAGGTATTTCCATAAACAAAAATACTTACCCAATAAACAAGTGCACCACGAGACGCAGTCTAGCGATCACTAAGTTGCCGTGAAACCTGGACTTAGACTTACTTTACTTGACTTACTTTAGACTGGCCTGTTGGTCTAGTGGTTAGTGGCCCTGACTACTATGCCGGAGATCGTGGGTTCGATTCCCACCCAGGACAAATGTTTGTGTGATGAGCACGATCATTTGTTCTGTGTCTGGATGTAATTTATCTATATGTTTGTATTTAGAAATATATAAGTATGTTTATCAGTTGTCTAGTACCCAGTACCCATAATACAAGCTCTGCTTAGCATGGGACTAGACTGCGTTGTGTGATAGTTGTGAAAAAAAAAAACCTCATACGCTTAGGTAAAACGATTAGAAAGATAGAGTCATATTTATTCTGTGTTCGTAATATGGACGAACGTTAGCTTTCTAGGGTTAAAGCGAACCTTCTGTTCATCACATTTCTACGACATACTCTCGCGGGTACATTATTAGCTTAAAACGTCACGTATCCACCCTAATAGAGGCAGTAAAACTACTTACTAGTTGAGCAATAGGCCTTTTGTCCCACAAACTGCACTATTTTACTTAACCATAGTTTTGACAGACTTTTTCCTGTATTTTTTTCCGAGAAGAGTTGTTGTTTGGGGTTATATTTACTCTTTTTGTGGTTAGAGGTGAGAAGGAATGATTTATTTATTAACTAGCTGTTTCCACCCTCATAAAAGTAGAAAATTATCTAAGGGTGTTTTTAATATCGTGCGGATTTCATCACGCATGCGGAGCAATTCCGAAATCACAAACATACACAAACTTTTGCCTTTATTATATTAGAATAATTTACGAGTAATACTACATAATAGCCATTAATACTTAAATAGGGTAATACTATAAAGCTAGAACTACATTAGACCGACGCATACGTGGACCACGCCTGATTTGTACGTAGAACGACGTCGCGTAGCGTCGCTTGGCGTGGACCTAATGTAGCTCTATATGTCTAGTTGCCATATAAAATGTATGGAGACCGACGCGCCCAGATCGGCGTACGTGGCCCACGTGTACGCAGTGTAGTTCTACCTTAATTCTGTTTTCTCGTAGAACCGGAACTATCTTACAATATCGTCTTCCATTTAAAAGCTAAAAAGTTCAACCGAGGTTTGGTCTTCATAAGCGCGTTGAGTACTGCTAGCATACGCAGCATAGGGAGGTCGATCGAGCTACAGTTCGACAAAATGGGGTATTAAATCCTGGGCTTTCTATGATATTCAAAATAAGGCTTAGAAAGTAGATGTTGTATGTGGTAATCCTGTCTAAACCATATCCCATCTGTTGGAGTGTTCAGGATCATTTCTGAACACACACACATACACCTACATTTCTTAGAATATTTTTTTGAGGCATGAAATCATTCAATAAATCTTCTCTTCTTCTCGGGAAGAGACTGGATCCTACGACACAGGGAATCCTAGGGTAGATTCCAGGGAATTTGAAAAAATATTTCCACTAGCATCTAAGTCTTTTGTGTATCGCATTGTTGTCAAAATAAATCAAATAAAGCTTTTATTTTATTTATTTCATTCTTTTGCTCTAGGATGGAACGAGCGGGAAACATCTGCACCACACAACATGGGGCCAAGGGTGTGATTCTGAAAGGAAAACTCAGCCCTAGTATAAAAGGCAATGAAGGAATAGGAATGGATCTTTAGTCAGGAAAAGTCTGACACTATCTCTCGCTCTGCCCAAGAGCGGGGAATGTCACTAGATGAATCTCTCATCGAAAAAAAAGGGCCGATGCCTATTTTGGCTGCGGGAATGTACGAAAGGGTTACCGTAGCCCTGGAACGCAAATGGAAACTGGAGGAACACCCATCATCATCACTTCAGCCGAAAGACATCCACAGTTGGAAATAGGCTTCCCCCAAATGTCGCCACAATGAATGGTCCTGTTGGTCTCTCACCAGGCCATCGGTCTACCTTGTGGGAGGCTTTCCAACGTTGCGTCTTCCGTTGCGAACACTCCGGAAAGAACACTGGTGTGTTTTAATAAAAAAACGTCTGATACGCCCTCTTGCTCTAGTCAGAGTGGAAAAAGTTATTTAATGGTATACTACCTCAAAAAAAAAGTATCCAATACTCGTTAAACCCAGTTTTACTCCCAAAAACCACCAAAGTTCTAAACAAACCTAACTTGCCAAAAGATTCAAAACCTACATCTACAAACACTGGAGTAGAAAGTGAGCCAGTAATTACGTACTATGATCGATAACCGCCAGGCGCCGGTGAGTCTGAATACGTGTGTTATATAAGTGGTAGGACTGAGTGAGAGGCGGTAGCGGAGGCTGAAACGGAAGCGTTTAGGTATCAATATAACGTTATAATTATAATTGTAGATTAGCTGATGCATATAGCGTCGTCAAATGAAAAATCATTAATATATCATATAAATTAAAATTTTAAATATTTCAAAAAATAAAAACATTTAAAAATATAAAAAATAGTAGCCTACAGGCATCGGGAACAGGGTTCAATCTACCGGTGGTCAGGGCTCCTGAGAGAGGAATCTCCTAACAATGCACGCCGTGCCCAGAATTACTGCTTTCTGGATCAGGCCTTTGATCCAGCTGTCTAACGAGAGCCTCCTCAGATGTTGTTAGAGGCTCTTAGCTATTTAGCCATTGGCCGTTACGACTATCGGCACAATGATTGCTCTATCCACTTCCCACATTTCGACAACCTCGCGAGCTAAGTCAAGATTGTTTATCTTTCTCAGCTTTTACTGGGTTCTCGTCATAAGGGACCGCTATATCAACAATCATTGTGCGACACTCTAGTCGATCTATCAACACTATGTCAGGTTTATTAGCATCAATAGTCCTGACAGTGATGATAGATCGATCCCAATATAATGTGATATTGCCATTGTCGAGACCTGGGTCGGGCACATACCTATAGTAGTAGTACTTCTGATTCCACAAGATTGTATTTAAGAGTAAGTTGCTGATGGATAATCCTGGCTGCGAGGTTGTGTCTATGCAAATAGTCTCCGTTAGCTAGATGAGAACATCCAGAAATAATGTGTCAGATTGATTCCCCGGGCCGGTGGCATGCCCGACAGATGTCAACCGTAAGTTCTTCACAATGTATATCCGGTATGTATGATTGGTGCCACCTATTCTCGCCCGCTATCGCTTGTAACTGAATCCTAACAGTTCTTATTCTAACACGAAAACCTTGCAGTTAGTTCTAACTGGACTTTTCGTAGTTAAATGTTGACTAGTTTCGTTATTATTGTGTCAGATCGTGATAGATCTGGTTTAGTTTGTTGAGTTTATTGTTTTTTATTGTAATTTTGGCTGAATTTACGCTTAATTTTCTTTTATAGCAAATTATGGACCCCATAATATCCCCAGAGGGTGAAAGAAGAATAATCTTTTCTTATTCTTTACATAGATCATAACAGGAATCTGTGTGCATAATTTCAGTGTTTTATGTGTATGGGTTTGGGTTTTTTTTTTGTATCTATTTTACCGCAGACATGATGGTCCGCGCCATTTTTTAGTGTTATTATTTAAAACAAAATTTTCATTGGCATTCTGTCGTGCCCTCATCTTAACATTTACTTTTTTTGCTTGTTTTGATATCTTTTTTTTATTTATTTTTTATTTAGGTAGTTGTTAAATTAGTACTTAATGGGTTTGGGTTGGACGTTGATGAGTCTGTGAGTGAATCAGGACTTTGCCATTTAAGATTCTTCTGTAGTAGGAAATCATCAACATCCATGTTGCAAATTTGACATAAATCTTCTAATTTCGACATATATTTTGTGGCTTTGACATTGTTCTTGTATTTGTTTTATATTACTATTTTTAATTAATTTTGAATGTTGACATGATAAGATAAAAATAACTTCGCATTTAATGGTTTTTAAGTTATAAATTTTGTAATTAAAATCCTAGAATTTTAAATTATTTTTTAGTTAAATTTTCATTTGTGTGAAGATTTATTAATTATTTTTTAGTTAAATTTTCAATGCCTGCCTATACCTAAATGTTTGTACGCCGACACATACGGCTAAACAGTCATGTTTGGATTCAAATAATAAATTTCAATCTTGCATGCAATTGTATGTATACAATGTTTACACAAATAAAGAATATCTTATCTTATCAAATAACTCCTCCCGCTCTGGGTGGAGGAAGAGCTCGTGTCTGACTTTTACTTACTAAAATCCACTTCTGTTCCTTCAGTTACCCTTACTTTCCGTGGCCACGGGAACTCTTTCGGCAATGTCGAAGCATAGGCTATGGTTGCCTCTATAGGTAACAGTTTTAGAAAAAGATAGAAACAAACTTTGCCTGCTGCGGTCATCCCGTCCGGTTATAATTAAAGTGTCTTCAAGGCTAGAGTTAATAGGCTCTTTATAAACTAATGCGTCTCACCATGAACGATTGTATCACTGCTTACTGCTTATATGCTGAGTTAGGCGCCTTTTTGGGCTTGCACAGATTTTAAAGTTCTTTTTTTATACTTTAAATTCTACTGTATGTGTGAGGTACGAATAAACGTTTCTTCTCCTTCTTCTTCTTCTTCTATTCCATCAGGTAGTCAAGCACTAGCATAGCATAGCATAGCCGGCCTTATAATGTTCCCACTGTTGGGACTCAGGCCTCCTCTCCAGGAGAGGGAACGGGCCGTAATCCACCACGCGGGCCCAGTGCGGGTTGGTGGATGTCACATGTCTTCGAATTTTTGGTTCTATGACATGCCAGTTTCCTCACGATGTTTTCCTTCACCGTTTTGAGAGCAGTGGTGATGAAATAAATTACACAAAGTAATGCGCCTGGCTGGGTTTGAACCCGCGACCTACAACTCGTAAGTCGGGGCCGTTACCACTCGGCCACCACTGCTCAAGCACTAGTTTATATCAATTTAAAAAATCGATATGATTTAATATTCTCGTTTGACTGACTACTTTCTGAAGATCAAATCATAATATTATCAGTAGTGCACGTTATCCTCAAGGATAGATCTACTCTTCACGTGGGTATATCCAGATTATAACTTCCAGAAAAGAAACTTCAGCAGGAATTTTCATACACTGTCAACAGGAGCGAGCCAAAACGTTACCAAAACTGTTTAAGTACAAAACGTGACATTGCAAATACTGGGATTAATCAGACCGTTTGACATTATTGCCCTGAATAGATCAAAAACATAAATCCAAAATTTGAACAGCTGAATTTTCGTTACTGGAAAACTTTAGGGGCAGAAGTAGCACAGCGGTTGCCCCAAGATAATCAGACAGGGTCTCAGCAGAACACGATGGAGATGTCGGGACAAACTAGCCAGTTTCGCCAAGACCACACAATCGAAGGTGAATGGAGTCGAAGGAGTCCTTTACTTAGGAATAGGACAGAACAAGGTCGCACTAATAACTTACAGAGCACAGTAACTTAAGGTACTACACTGACGGCGAGCAATGGATAGCTCACCGTCTGGCCATCAGGTAAGAACCAAACTCGGGTCGACGGCATGTTGTGTTCCACACGCGCCTCAAAGAGAAAATTGTAGGGCTCAGTTAGGGTCGATACCTGCCAGTGCTTCAGATTGTTTGAACCTTAGCCCTCGCAAAAAGAGCAACTGAAGGAACACTATGGCTTTTCAGTCACTAAACGTCAAACACTCCTTCCTGCTCCACCCAGATTAGAAGAAACCATTTAATGATTTCGCAAGTGAACAAAAAGGTACTACACTACACTAATCACTTCAAACTAAATTCGATTAGACACAAACTAGGGCTGAACAGTTTTTCAAGAACTGTTAGGTAACATACTACCAACATAGTCGTTAGGCTTGCATGGAAGTTTATTGATCATATAGCTATGTAATTGGACTGGTCTGTTGGTCTAGTGGCCCTGACTGCAAGGAGTTTGTGGATTCAATTCCCACCTAGGACAAATGTTTGTGTGATGAGCATGATCATTTGTTCTGTGTCTGGATGTAAATTATTTATAATATGTATGTTTAGAAATATATATGTAACCTGACCTGCTTCATGCGGAAGGTAATGACGCCGTGTTGTCTTTCCAGCCGCTCCTCAAAGAGGGGGCTTACCGCCATAATTGTGGCGTGCCCAGCACTGGCTTGCAACCACTGCTGAAGTTCGGTCGACCTTATGGGAAGCTTTTCAACGCCATGTCTTTCCATAAGTGGTTGCCATCAGAACATTTGTCCCCATTGGACATAGGTTCGGCAAGCAATGTGCCCTGCCCATTGCCACTTAAGTTTGGTATCATTCTAGACTATGTTTTATAATGATCAGCCATGTTTAACCGAGTCATGAAATAATCGTGCGTTTAGCTGTTAATATCGATAAACGCAGAGTGTTCATTCTTAGAGACAACCTTTCGATGAACTGGACGAAAGGGAAGATTTTTTTTCTATTATGGATAGGCTCGCGTTTGATCGCTATCTTACCTGATAGTAAGCCATGATGTAGCCGACAATGGAGCACGCGTGCCTAGAAGCAACCTATTCAGTCTTGAATTAAAGACCCCTGGATCATAGCTATTATGATACACAGACTACGATAGGGATTTCCACTCCTTAGCTGTATAATATGCATAATTAATATGTTCCTAAAACGCTTTGTAAGTATGGGTGGGATGTCCACCATATACCTGTGGCGCAAGGCCGTACGTCTATTGGTTCCATGATGGAACGGACTTGGCGGAATTAACCTTGCAATTAAGTCTAAACCTTGACCCCTGAGGGACCCCGGAATTATTTATTATTTATTGTACCACACATAAACAAAAATTATTCATTAATATCAATTTGACCCGACGTGAATTCAATAACCAATCGGATGTAACGATCCTGCATCAAGAATTCTGCAACTCAATTACACAGGCCAGTGGGTAGATCGAAGAAAGGGAGCTTAGCAATAAGGCTTTCATGCCAGACCCTATCGATAGCCTTCGAGATATCAAGGGAGACAGCAAGCACTTCCCCATGCTTCTCAATGGACTCGCTCCAGATGTGAATGGCATACATTAGTAGAAGGTCCCCAGTAGACCGATTTTGGCAAAAACCGTATTGCCGGTGACTAAGGATGTCGTTAGCTAGGTATACCAGAAGCTTCCTGTTAAGCACCCGTTCCATACTCTTACAGAGGATGGACGTAATAGAGATGGGTCGGTAGCTTGCCGGGTCAGCTTGACTGCCCTTTTGGGCACAGGCTGAACGTTAGCTTGCTTCCAAGCCATCGGCCTTTTTCCAGTCTCATATGAGAGGTGAAATAGGCGAGTCAAGATCGGAGATAATTCAGACGCAAAATTTTTAAGAACTGCTACTGGTATCCCGTCGTGGCCACTGGCTTTATTTACGTCAAGGTTACGCAGGACCCTGTGAACTCCTTTCTAATAGATACGAATATCCGACATACTCGTCACGCACCCATCAGGAGAAACAAGGGCCGTGCGTCACTGAAATTCGGACGCGAAGATTCCACAAAAAGAGAGGCAAAGAATTAGGGCTGTCAGTGCACAGCAACATAAATAATGTAGACGTATAAACGTGTAATTTTTTTTTTATTCTTCTTATGTTCGCGCTTGACCGCTATGTCACCTAATGGAAAGCGACGATGCGGTTGACGATGGAACGCGCATACCTAGAAGTAACCTATTCACCCTTGACTTAAAGATTGCCGGGTTGTAGCCATCAGGAAACACAGATTCCGGCAAGGAATTCCACTCCTTAGCTGTACGCACAATGAACATTATACATATATAACATTTAATAATAAATACATACATTTGGTATTACCAAGTAATCTTTAGGTATAAAAATGTTTTAGGTGTCTAGAAGTTGTAAAAAACTTAAGACAATTTAAATTTCGCGGGCTACCCTGAGCCTTTATCTTGGCAGCCTATAGCAAAAAATATATAATAGGATATTCTATTGTGATTATTTATATTTCCATATTCTGAAGCATTAGCCCAGGTTCATTGTCAACAAAAAGAATAATCACCAAAGCATTAAAAATACTTTTAAAAGAACAAAGACCAATATCAAATAAGTCTCTCTCCTAAGAGAACAAACATCAATAAATATAAATACCAAAAAGAAAAAATGGTCTTGAGACGAAGAGGGCATTTATTATTCATGTATTTATACTGAAGCACTCCCGTTAAGGAAAAATCCTTCGAAATTTATCGTTTAATAACCTCCTTGCCTATAATTTTTCTGTTCTGAGCGATATTGGTTGCCGGCACCACAAACTACGAGAAACGGAGGCTTTCACCTTGAAACTGTTTTGTTTTGACCTAATTTTAGAAGTTTAGGCTGGAAGTTGTTGGGTAATGAGATTTTTTTGCTCGAATGTTAACCTTGCCTAAGCTCCAAGGAGGCGGCCGATCGTATGAGGTAACGGTCCTCACGCCCTGACCACCACCGCGATTCCGATCCCGATTTCCGGCCACCGTAGGCGCGGGCTTGCGGACGGCGAGCAATGGGTGGCTCGCCGTCCGACTGTCTGGTAGCAGTCCGGACCAAGCCCAAGTCGTCGACGGCGCGTACTGTTCCACGCGCGCCTCAAGGAGATGTCAGTAAATCGTAGGGGCCCAGCAGGGTCGAAGCCTACTGGGGCCATGGGTAGTGTGAAAGCGAAACCCGGGGCCCTGGGAAGAAGGCAACGTAGGAACAGGAGTAGGTTTTTAGTCAGTAAAAGTCTGACACTATCTCCTGCTCCGCCCAAAGGCGGGATTTGTCATAAGATGATTTTCCCAACCAATATAAAAAAAAACCTTGCCTAAGCTAAATATACACCGTGTGTCAGATAACACACAAATGTGTATATGGATTCAAGTACACGATTCTTCACCCAGTAGTGGAATTTTTCGTCAGAGCTTGGAGAAGAGCTAAAATCTGCAATTTTAATAAAAACTTGACATTTTACCTTCTACCACTTTTACCAGGGCCAAGTCTTCCTTTCAGAATCAGAACCTTGGCCCCAGTGGGCTTCGACCCTGCTGGGCCCCTGCGGTTGCTGACATCTTGAGGCGAGCGTGAAACACTCGCCTCAAGATGTCACGCGCGGAGTTGACCTGCAACAATACCTATCCAGAAAACTTCAGGCCATGGTGATCAACCAAATCTAAAATAAGGGCTTTAAATTATTAGTAAAGCTTTTACTCAGGGCTATCAACAACTGCCTCGAGAACCACAATAACTCATTACTTCACAAACCAAACTTCGTTTACCCGACAAAGCTGGACGTAATGAGAATCAGTTTCACTTTCCTAAGGATGAAATTGTGACCTTATTCAATTAATGATCAAAAGCCGCTATGGACATAATTTATATGAAAATATAAATAATAATAATAATATATATTTATGTGCTTTTTATAAAAAAAAATATGGGGAAGGATCACTACCTCCCCTCTTAAACGTCATTAATTACATTATTTTTCTGCTTTCATATACATAGGGTGACTGGTAATTAGTGACTGATACTTAAACACGTGATTGTACTCATGATCACAAACAACTTTCCCAAAGAAACTTTGTTTTTATACACATTAGTTTTATGACAATAACAAAACATCTGTTTAAAATTCGCGTGCGCGCGCCTGCGACTGCACAACTGTTAGTCGCGTAACGCCATTGTCTCATGTACCTACGATAGTGATAACACGCGCGGCTTGCAAAACCATCGGTATACGTAATCAGTGTAGGTGTACATGTACAAGTTTTTAACTAAGTGCCACAAGTTAAATTAACTAAGGCCTTATAACTAAAAATCAGGAGACTTGTGACCCGCATTGAGCCCGCGTAGTGGATTACGGCTCATCTCCCAAAGAGTAGGCTTGAGTCCCAGTATTAATAATAATAATATTCCACAACTATCACACAACGCTGTCTAGTCCCAAGCTAAGCAGAGCTTGTGTTATAGGTACTAGACAACTGATAAACATACTTATATATTTCTAAATACATACATATATGTAGATAGTTTATTAATTTGTGTATGTATTATATAATTGTATGATATTTATGGTTTATTAGTATATCTATTCTTGTACCTATTCGTCTTTTCTCTCTCTTTTATTGCATCTACCACTATTTATCTCTGCATCACCCTAAGGTTGACTGGTAGAAAATGCCTAAGGCATTAAGGTCGCCGCTGTACGTTTGTGCATAAAGTATTAAATAAATAAATATATAGATAAATTACACCCAGACACAACAAATGATCATGCTCATCACACAAACATTTGTCCTGGGTGAGAATCGAACCCACGACCTCCGGCATAGCAGTCAGGGCCATTAGCCACTAGACCAACAGGCCAGTCAAACCGGTATTCACCACCAACCAGCCAACCAGTATTGGAAACATTATAAGTCTGATTATGCTATAGGTTTTTACTTAAACTTAAAACTGTTTAAAAGGCCTAAGTCCTAAATAAACTGACGCCACTTTTAAATTCAAAAGACTAGATTGTCAGAATAAAATAATAGTTACGACGAAACGACCTTTATATTATATAACTTTAGTCTGCTAAAACAAAACTGAGTCTAATTTCTCAGTGTCATAAAATGAAAATTAGATATAAAAATACCGACCCAAACCGTCACTAGTCATAAAGATATTATATTAGATTTACTGTCAAATAAAATCGGATTTTTCCAAGGTCAAGTCAAGCTCTGGTATTTTTTCGTGTTTAATTGAAGTTACTTTCTCTTTGAAGTTCTTCAAATTACGGTACTAAAGCTAAGGTTATTTTTAAATTATTGTATTTTTGTCGATGTCTTTATTTAGGGAAGGGAACCTTGTTACCCAAAATAAGGGTAGTGGAAGTCAGTCAGGCATTTTATTTAGTTGAATCCACTTTTTTTAAGGTGGGAAAGCGATTAGTAGAGCAAGGGGAAGTGTCAGAATGTTACTCATTAAAACCCACCTGAGTTCCTTGGAGATGTCAGCAAATCGTAGGGGCCCAGCAGGGTCGAAGCCTACTGGGGCCATAGGACGAAGGCAACGAAGGAACATGAGTGGGTTTTTGGTCAGTAAAAAGTCTGACACTATCTCCCGCTCCGCTCAAGAGCGGGATTTGTCATTAGATGATTTTCCCGCCTAAAAAAACAAAAACCTGAGTTCCTTCAGTTACCCTTTTGCATTCCAGAGCCACAATTTATCTGTTAGTTGTACCGTGAATGTTCTACTCAACACTAAGGGCGCTTTCAATTTAGACGTTCATGTCGGATCCCTGCCGCACGTTTATCGTGCCGCAGCCGGCCGATTGCAGTACGTTAGCAGTCCGACAACAAGCGCCTAAATTAAAAACGTATCTGGCTGCCATGTGTTTGTGTACCGGTGATGTGCTATTCAACACCAAATTGAACACGCGGTTCTTGTGACGTTGCCTTCCTTTTGTCAACCGTTCGCCGCACGGTTGCCGCACCGCACGCTTTGTATGAAAAATTCGTTCGTCCGTACGCAGTACGACTAACGCACCGTATCCGCATCGCAGCAGGCCGTCAAAAGACGCATAAATTTAAAGTACCCTAAAAAAGAAATTCTTTCGAACAAATAGTTCCTAAGATTAGCGCGTTGAAACAAACAAACGCTTTAGCTACGCTTAATATTAATGCCGATAGTGTGATTATATTAGTGTGATGTGATAGTAACAACAAAGGAGGAGGTTTGATATGAGGAATTTTTCACATATACACTCAAAAAGTAAAAGTTTCTGTTTCCGACAATTTTTTTAATATATTTCAACACCCGCAACGAAGAAGGTTGTAACATTCATTGAGTCCTTTTTCAAAATGAACCTAAAAGTGATCGAGCCAAGATTGAATTTTGTTTGGACTGTAATCCGAGATACTACCTTGTTCGATGCGGGTGTCGATTTGTACAATTAAAGATAGATACATTTCGAACTTAAAATTAACAGGGTGTCACAATGGGCGGTCTTATAGCTAAAAGCGATTTTTTACAGACAACCTTTTGATGGATTTGACAGAGAAGGAAAAAAAAGATACGCAGGTAGTTCAATTGAATAAGTCACTATTATGTTTATGATGACTTTTCATTTTATTTTTCCGATCAAAATCAATATCAAAAACAATACCCATCCAATCTCTTCAACTTTATATTTTTCCATCGCTATACCTTCTCTTAAACCATCTAAAATCCGCCCTCACAGGAAAAATATTACCTTTATGCACCCCTTCACACCTTCAAAAGGATCCCTTCGAATATTATAATAGGCGGGTATTCTGCAACGGTGGGAAATTCGCACAATTCACTGAGCTAACCCGTACATTGGTTATATTGACATACCTTCTGAAATGTTGTGAAAAATAACTATAGGGAATGGTACGAAATATTATTTTTCAATCAGTCATGTACCTGGGTATAAATATTCTTATTTCTAGTAGCGGTGACACTGGGACCAGAGGTTCAGGCCATGCTCTGGAACGAGAGCGAAAAGGATGCGGTTGCATCCTTTTGCGAAGCAGTAATGGCGGGGAGGCGGCCACAAGAGTGAAAGAATATACATACTCACGCCCCAGCCGCCGATACAGAAGACGCCCTGGACATCGTGAATCGCAGAGCGATCTCCAGCAACCTTAGACGCGGGCTTGAGGGCGATGAGCAATGCGTAGCTTGCCATCCGCTAGACCTATAAGGACCTTGCCCGAAACTGTTATGGTTTTCAAAGAATGATAGCCTGTATAAATAGGCTCTAAAAATTTTAACTAGCAGGGAATTCATGGCATATTGTTATCTTAATAATATTGTTATGCTCTTTTTCTAGGTGTTGTTGTATTAAGAGGAGAAGTCCTTAAGAAGCGGCTCTTACAGTTTTCAAAATTTCTGAAAATAAATCGCATTGAATTACACAAAAAAAAAATTGTGAAAAACGTAAATGCCAATAGTGTCACCGCGAGATATTTGCAAACCTATCCTTAATTTTGTGTAAAAAAAAATGGGTCATCTCTCAAAAACAGTTAAATTGACCTTTTCTGTTTTGAGGATTTACTGAAAGAATTTTTTTTTATTTTTCTTGGTTTTTCTTAAGGGGATGTAACTCGACATACATTTGCACTGTTTTTCATACAACCGTTCCTACGCAATTATGAAGTTATTGCATATTTTTCGTTAGATATTTTGGAAACTTGTTAATATTGTCTAGGCTTCTATTGAAATCAATTTATAAATTTATGTAAAACTAATCCAGTAACCTCTAAAAATCAATGATCTGATCTGCTATTTCGCATGAACTTTGACAGTTCATAATTTAATCAAAAATTTAAAAAAGTTAAAAAAGTAAAACAATAGAAGCCTTGCAAATTTAATTAAGATTCTTAATGACGACATTTGTTTCAAAAACTTTTAAGGTTTAAAAAAAAAACATGTATTTCCTGGAAGAAGTTTTGTAAAATATTCAAATAAATCACGGAATTACCGAATGCTAACAGAGTTTTTAGGCGTTATCTCTCTTTTTTCGCGTTGCCTTTTCGTCAAACATCGCGTTAGATGAAGTAATAAGATTTTAAACCATGCTCGATGTTGATGATAGGCGAGTGTAAAAGGACCCTTTAAGGACTCTTCTCTTAACTAGAAATATTATTGTATTTTTACTACTACCAGTACCTATTCTTCATCACCATTTTACTACCCTTGTCCCATTTTACTTGGACACGCAATAAGTTTTCTTCCATTTTGTCCTGTTAACCGTCACGCTATCGCCCCTTATCTTTCATATCACTTCTTACAAAAGTCATCCATCTTTTCTTTGACACATATATACTCGCAATTCTTTTAGTAACATATATGCGTTTCATCCCTGCTCTTCTTTGCTGACTATTCCAAGAAAACCCTTTCATTTCCTACCAGTATTATTTTATGCTAATATAATACTATTACTTTATACTAATATAATACTATACTATTATTCAAACTGGTTATGCCGAAAATATATAGTCGGCCTTATAATGTTCCCACTGTTGGGATTCAGGCCTCCTCTCTAGGAGAGGGAATGGGCCGTATTCCACCAATCGGGCCCAGTGCGGGTTGGTAGATGTTACATGTTTCCGAATTTTTGGTTCTAGGACATGCCGGTTTCCTCACGATGTTTTCCTTCACCGTTTTAAGAGCAGTGGTGATGAAATAAATTACACAAAGTAATACGCTTGGCCGGGTTTGAACCCGCGACCTACAACTTGTAAGTCGGGGCCGTTACCACTCGGCCACCACTGCTCAATGATTGATTGATGATTTTATTAAAATTTATATAATATAAAAGGAGAAACTGACTGACTAACAAATCAACGCACAGCTAAAATTACTAGAACTAGGAGCGTGACAATTTGCACAAAGTTTCCTTTTATGACGTAGGCTGGCACTTAGAGAGAATTATCCAAAATTACTGTACTAAGAGGATGAAGAATGGAGTTCCAAAGATTGTATGGCAAAACATGCTTTCAGGAGGGCGAAATCTGGCACAAGCTACTAACTATATAAAGGTATATATTACACATTTTCAGGTGACCTTTTAAATACTTCTACTCCAGCAATTATCCATAAATTACCTGAAAAAACTCACCAGTACACGACAACGCATAATAAACATTTTGGAGGTCACAAAAAAGCAAGTGCGAATCGGACTCACGCACTGAGGGTTCCGTACAATTTTACTTAGGTAAATAGTTCGATTCCCGAATTGAACTGAGTCTCGAAGCTTTTTTCGAATGCAATGCAAAAAAATGTTTTTTTTGGCGACGTACAGTAAATTTTCTGTTTTCAGATTTATTCCTATATTTCTGCTATAAGACATTGCTTTATGCCAAATTTCAGGATGCTAGGTCACCGGGAAGTACCCTATGAATTTTGATTCCTTTGAGAATCGAAATATACGTTTTCAAAGCTCCAAGAGACTTGAGTATATAGTTTTAATTTCAACTCAGTACCTCCACACGTTCCCGAGATGAAGGGCCTTGACAAAAGGACAGACAGACAGACGGACACTAAAATGATCCTACAAGGGTTACGTTTTTTTTCTTTTGAGGTACGGAACCTTAAAAATCGATGTCAACAAACCTATCGCCATCCTTGTCTCTCTCATAGTGTCAGTTAGGGCCTCGTTATCGCTGTCCCCACTTGTAAGGCCCATTGGAGTGCCCTACGACCAGGCATTATTATTATAATGATTTTCCTATATAAAATGCTGTTTGTTTGAAAATGTATGAAACCGTGAAACTATTCGGTGTGAAGGTTGAATGAGATGAGAGGTTTTTCTACTTGAAGTTGGTTTGGTCATCATCTATTTATTTGAATATTATTTGGTTTATATTTTGAGTTAGTGTGTACATAGCATAGCATAGCATAGCATAGTCGGCCTTATAATGTTCCCACTGTTGGAACTCAGGCCTCCTCTCTAGGAGAGGGAATGGGCCGTAATCCACCACGCTGGCCCGGTGCGGGTTGGTGGATGTCACATGTCTTTGAATTTTTGGTTCTAAGACATGCCGGTTTCCTCACGATGTTTTCCTTCACCGTTTTTGAGAGCAGTGGTGATGAAATAAATAACACAAAGTAATGAATGCTCCTGGCTGGGTTTGAACCCGCGACCTACAACTCGTAAGTCTGGGCCGTTACCACTCAGCCACCACTGCTCTCTGCTCTCTAGTGTGTACAGATGCATAATATTCATAAGCAATACCCTTAACCATTGAATCGTTTAGTGCAGGCCACTAACATTATTTTTGCATTAGTCTTCAGCTTAGTACCCCCAAGAAAAATCAATTAGAATGGCTCCGGAAAAGAAGAACACCCTAGCTAGCTGTATGAAAGACGTATTCGAAATGGTCATACCCGTTTTGCGGGGTGATGAGAATCTTCTGTAGTCATAACAGTGTCACATTTCTTTATCGGCGAAGGTCTCGCACCCACACCGGTCATCGGTCTACCTTGTGGGACGCGAGACTCACAGCACCGGTCATTACAGTGACACTTGAGGGAAGCCTATGTCCAACCGTGGACGTCTAGGATATGTTGTTCCAGCATTTTGAGGCATTTCTAAAACTGTTTCTTTCAGAAGTAACTGCAAGCGCTGTTGCTGCCGGCGCATTTCTTTCTACTAGCAATCTAAAGGAGGCAATCTGCAAGGTGTACTTGGCTTGCACAATACACGACTTTATCTTCAGGATCCAATGCTTGTTTCAAAATTGTTCTACAATTCTACTTGATAAACCGACTCGCACAGCAGCGTTACATTCAATGTTTCTGGCGCTAAACTGATTTAGCGTTTGGTTCTAAACGGAAAGTATTTATTTTTGCTAGTCTTAAGAACCAGGCCGTCGTTCTTAACCTAACATGCTATACTATCGAGATCATGGTTGAGATACTTTATCGCGCTGTCATAATCACTTAGCTTAAAAAAGGCAGAAATTAGAACCTCATCAGCATACATAAGGTACTACTTCTATTCAGAGAATTTATAATATCTGCACAATATAATGTGAATAATACGGGGCCCAGTATAGAGCCTTGTGGAAATCCCCTTTTTATAAGCTATTGCTTAAACGTATTCTACGCGCTGCTTCTGTGCTTATGGTTGGTGAGATAACGACAGAACCAGTTTACCGTTGTATTTTGATCAAAACCATAATACATAGTTTCGCTTTGTTACATATCAATATTAATTCTGTCAAACGCCCGCGAAAAATCAAATAGAACAAGAAATAATTGTATTGATTATGAACTGAAAATAAAAATCCTGTGGTATATACTCCTTACAGGCTAGCCCGCGCCTACCATAAAAGCCCGCGCCACCGTGGGCGCTGCTTGCGGACGGCGAGCAATGAGTAGTTCGCCATTCGACCATCCGGTAACCGACCGCAGCAAGCCCAAGTAGTCGACGGCGCGTAGATTTCCACGCGCGCCTCAAGGAGATGTCAGCAAAACCGTAGGGGCCCAGCAGGATCGAAGCCTACTGGGGCCATGGGTGATGCGAAAGAGAACCCCGGAGCCCTGGAAGGAAGGCAAAAAACGAACAGGAGTGGGTTTTTAGTCAGTAAAAGTCTGACTATCTCCCGCCCCGCTTAAGAGCGGGGGACGTTATTGGATGATTTTCCTACCGAAAAAAAAAATCGTTAAAATATTTTGTTGTTGTATACTTAAAAAAATATTGTAAGTTAAGTACCCTTTTTCCTTTACTCGATAAACTTTCTCTAACATATTTTACAGTTGACCTGGTTATTAAAAGTGTAGGCTAGTTGATACTTAGTTCGATAACTGCATTAAGTAAGGGAGGTATCGCCATTTACCAGCACCCTTCTGACCTCGACCTGTATCAGAGAATTATAAATATAACAATTTTATGTCATTCATTTTGTAAACTTAATACTTTAAAGAGGTAAAATTGTTTTTTTATTAGAGGTAATTTCTTGAAGTTATCCAATAAAACAAATATTCTTTTCATGTATAGCTAGATAACCTTACTGATCCTCTTCTCAGGAGAGTGAACAGGCGCGGGCCCAGTGCAGAATAGTGGATGTCACATGCAGGGGAGCCGACTCCGTGGGTGCTTGGGGGCTCGAGCACCCATGAGAAATAAACAGTGGGTGCCGAGCACCCCTGAGAATAGACATCAAGAAACAGATATCGCCTTTTAGGTTCCTTATAAATTATAACATTTCTTGATAATAAAAACTAGTTTCCTTCTTATATACTTAATGGTTTCATTTTATATTTCTATCAAACATAATTAGTAATTAACGCAGTATGTTATTAGAAAATTTATTTGTTTGTCGGTCGATCAGTGTGTATTTCTCTTCTCACACTTCGCCACTTTTTCGAGTCATCAAATGAGCATGAGCACGAGGTGTTCTAAAAGCCAGCGCCCCTGGTCACATGTCTTCGACTTTTTGATTCTATGACATGCCGATTTCTTTACGATGTTGTCCTTCATCGTTTCTGAAGCAGCGATGATGAAATAAATTACACTAAGAATACCGCCTGCCTGTTAGTGATCCCGGGTCGTGCAACTCGTAAGTCAGGTGCGTAATCACTGAACCACCAATGTTCCTAGCTCCTAAATACCTAGATCTTTAAGTAGGACACAAGTATGATTTCATCAGACCTTCAAACGTTACCCACGGTTTACCGATCACGATGAGACCTTGATATCATCATCAGTATTTTAACCAGAATACTACTTATCTGCTGGAATTAGCTTTTCCTTAAACATCACCTCATCTACCGTTTTAGATTCACTAGATCTTCAAGTTACCAGACCAAGTCGACATTTGCAAGCTGTATTACCAACTGCAAAGTCATCATTACAAGGACCTATGCCAAGTATATGTATAAAGTGGTCAAAATAATTAAATTTTAAAACTAACATGACCTAAAACAAATATTTTCTACCCAAAACCATGAAAAACACATTTAAATTATCAAATGATTGCCTTCACTACTATTAACGGTGTGGTATTAATTGCTTTATGTTATATCAGGATGATAAAGCACCGTACACACGAAACTCATGAATATTTCGTATTAGATGTTCAATATTGATAATTTATTGGATATTGAGTTTGAGCCTTTTAGTTTTGCACGTTGAATCTGTATTATTCAGAGTTTAATTTATGGAGTTTTATATTTTCTATACTAATCTAAACAAGGAAGAGTAGAGGGCCAACGTTCTCGCAGCCGATCACCTACCAGATGGACAGATCTCATTAAATCATCTTGGAATTATTTCCTCATTGAATGTACTACACGCATTGCCACGAATAGAGGGAGATGGAGAAGTCGCGCTAAAGCCTCAACCAACATAATACCCAACATAATCCATGGCTGCGACCACTCCGCCAGGAGTGTACGACTGAGAAGAAGAGAGGAGATACTAATATTATCTAGATTTATATCAAAGTTATCGATTTAGCCTAAAAACTGATAGTGGGTAAAGAATTACTCACGCGACGGATAGCTGACCACCTGGCGATGGCCACGAGAGTCCGCTAGATGCAAGTTGTATAGAACCGCTTGATATTAGGGGTGTTACGGACATTCGCATCTGCATCCGCAATTGCCGAATCAATCAATTCTTACATCGTGGTCCGTATTTGAATCCACATCAAATTAACGCAGATCTTTTACGGATGCGAATTCAAAACTGCGACAAGTAATGAAATGTACAGAAAGTGTGTAATTGCTATCATCGTTTGCTTACTGTCACTGATCCGTAGGAAGCATTTTGATAAGATACTCGCATCCGTAACAACCCTGGTATATTCGCCGCGAGAGTATGTCTGGCTACCAATTGATGATGAAGGCCACCAAACGTTTAATCAAAAGTGGAATGGTGATGTTTTAAATCCTGTTTAGTTCTGACAGGAACTAAACTGCTGTGCAGCTCAATGTACTAAATCCTACAAATGCTCAAACAGTTAAACTCTGTATTGCTCGACTATTACGCGCCTTAATAGGTGAATACTCAGTCTTTTCTGTACATATCTCACGATGAAAACTTAGCTGGAGTGAGCTTCAAGAAAGCTGTCATTCCATCTTGATTAGATGCAGACTTTGAACGGAATGTTCACTTTTATTCAATTCATCAGAATTTTACTCAATAGAACTATTGATTGGGATATTTGTAACAGGCGGTAAACTATGACCTGGAACGGACTTTGGAAACTTTTATCGCAATAAAAGGATTCTTACTCTTACCGGACGGCAAACTACCCCCAGTTTGCCGTCCGGTAAGAATCAAGCACGATTTGTCAGCACGTTGTGTTCAACGCGCACTTCATAGAGATGTTAGCTAAACTGCAAAGAGCCCAGTAAAGCCGATGCCTCTTAGGACTACGAGAATGAATGAAAGAGTTGCCCTGGATCTGGAGCGCAAAAGGCCAGTGAAGGAACACAGGTGTCATTTGGTCCGTGAAAGTCTGAAACTCCACGCTCCATAAGGAGCAGTTATCTCATGATTTCCTAGCTCAAAAAAAGGGTTATTAAGGGTCATGAAAATCCGATGGCTGCGTGACGCACAGGTTCAGCCGTTGTGGTACACTTATGGGAGGTCCAAGTTCAGCAATGAACGACTTTCGACTGAAATGATGATGACACTCCCGTAAGATAATTTTTAAGCTTTCTCGCGAATGATTTTTACACCAGACTAAAGTCGCAGTGGGCATGGCACATTGAAGACAGATGGTCGATCAGGCCTAAAAGTTCTAGAGTGGCGACCATGTAATAAAAGACACAGCGTTGGAAGGCCTCCAATAAGGTCCGAAGAAAGAAGGAAGGTGATTCCGGTGGATGCGACAGGACAGGACCGCGCGGTGTAGAGACACTTGGGGGAGACCTATAACCACCAGTGGACGTCTTTCAGCTGAAATGATGGTGTTGATGTCGCAAGTGATGCTGTTGTTTAATAATTATTTAAGTGCAGGAGTTAAGGAGCAGTGGTGGCCGAGTGGTAATGGCCCCGACTTACAAGTTGTAGGTCGCGAGTTCAAATCGAGCCAGGCGTATTACTTTGAGTATTTTATTTCATCACCACTGCTCTCAAAACGGTGAAGGAAAACATCGTGAGGAAACCGGCATGTCCTAAAACCAAAAATTCGAAGACATGTGACATCCACCAATCCGCACTGGGCCCGCGTGGTGGATTACGGCCCATTCCCTCTCCTAGAGAGGAGGCCTGAATCCCAACAGAGGGAACATTATAAGGCCGATTATGCTATGCTATATCCTTTAAATCCTTTGACCTAGATATTTGATGGAACCAGTGGAAGTTTTCCATATCTATAAAAATACGACTATAATTACGGAATAAAAATTAAAAGCCAGAGGCGCTCTTTGAAACTATATATTATAAAGCTTTCAATCGAGGCCACCGCTATAATTAATCCAGTTTTTTTATACCTATCGATGTTTTTAATAGGAAATGGTGGTAAGATAGAATGTAAACAGTGTATATCAGTTTATAGCTGGACTTAGATTGAATTCTGGAAACGTGATACTCCCCCGCTGGAGACGCCCTGGGCATTGGCAGTCGCTGGTCGATTTCCCGTATGCTTACTTACGGTCGGCGAGTAATGGGTAGCTCTCTCTCCGGCCATCTGCCCCCCTAGCCAAGTTACAACCGTTTCGTTTCGATTCTCTTTTCGTCGATCGCCTCGAGTAGGCCACGCCTCTGATATCTTTATTCTGACGTCATCTCAAGGCTCAGTCACATGGTCAGTCAATGGCGAGTTGTCGCACATGAAGGGTTCCATACCGTCCGTAACAAAAAATGGCAAGAAACTCACGTTTGTTGTATGGGAGCCGCCTTAAATATTTATTTTATTCTGTTTTTCTTTGTATTTATTTTGTTGTTATATCAGCAATAGAAATATATAATCTGTGACAATTTCAACTGTCTAACTATCACGGTTCATGAGATATAACCTGATGACAGGCAGACAGACAGCCGGACGGAGAGCGGATTAGTAATAGGGTCCCGTTTTGCACTTTGGGTACGGAACCCTAAAAAGGCAATACTGTGGTAGGTGTGCACAATAAATAAATATAGCATAGCATAGTCGGTCTTATAATGTTCCCACTGTTGGGACTCAGGCCTCCTCTGTAGAGGGAACAAATATAGATATGTTTCAAATGGAATTAAGTATCATTAAATTAAGGTGAAGGTTTAAACTCAAGGATTTAGGTCCTGCTAGACATGTTTTAGGTATGAGGCTTAGAAGATACATATTTTTTTATTGTTTTTGTCCTAGACTGCGATCCCACCTGATGGTAAATAGTGATGCAATCGTTGATGGTGAGGTGCACTAGTTTATTAAGAACCTATTCATTCTAGAGTGAATACGTTCAAGGCTAGCCTTGAAGACACCTAAATTATAATCGGACGGGAAAACCGCAGCAGGCAAGTTGTACCAGTCCCTCAATGTTCGCGGTATAAACGACGAGGCGAAACGCTTGGTCCGGACCATAGAGGTTTCAACAACGTAAGGGTGGATACTCGCCGTACGTCGGGTTGTCCGATGGTAGAAATGAGATGGTGGAATCAAGTCATGCAATTCCCGCGCACACTCTCCAAAATGCATCCTGTAAAACACTAAAAAGCTGGCTACTCTACGCCTGTGATATCTTTTTAAATAACCTCTGCTGATGAAATATTTCAGCTCTTATAAAATGAAGTATTTTGATACTCAATTTTACAAGCACCCAAGTATTTCTTCAATCATCAAATATTCAGTAGTACTCGTAATATTATGATATGTAGATGAAGGCTTTCTCGGTAATACCGGCCCTTGATTTACAACTTATTACTTTAATGGTATATAGAGCTGTTGATACCTACTTCATTTCATTATTTAATTGAATAATTTTCGATTTTTGAGTTTTTGTTTTGTGTAATGAAAATTGTTGATTCACATAACATTTCATGTACACCTGCTATTTTTAAAGGACTAGACAGAGGACTAACTCTGTCTAATCTTTTAGATAAAGCCTAAGAAGAAAAACAAGCCAATGATACCTAATAAGGTGTACGCCACAAGAAAAGAGAGGCGTACGTCCAAGAGTGACTACTGGACGTAGGCCTCTTGGCCTCATTTCATCACTGCTTACCATCAAGTGGGATCGCAGTCAAGCACTAGTTTATATTATTTAAAAAACTGGGCAAGTGCGAGTTGGACTCGCGCACTGAGGGTTCCGGACAAACTTATCAATCAGTTCAATCCCGAATTGAGTTACGAAGATTTTTTTGAATCGCAAAAAATAAAAACTGTGACGTAACTACAAATTTACAGTTTTCAGATTTTTCCTATATGAGACTTTGCTACATGCCAAATTTCAGGATTCTAGGTCAACTGGAAGTACCCTATGAATTTTGCTTCCATTGAGAGTGTCGAAATACACGTTTTTTTGCGACATAAACGGCCGTATATTCTTTTTTCGTAAACTTAAAAGTTTGATTTTCACAGCTTCAAGGGACTTGAATATATATTATGGTTTTAATTTCAACTCGATACCTCCACGCTTTCCCGAGGTAAAGGGTCTTTACCGACAGACATATAGACAGACAGACAGACGGATGGACCACAAAGTAATCCTATAACGATTCCATTTTTTCCTTTTGAGGTACGGAACCCTAAAAATTGAGCAAAATCGAGCTGTGAATGATGATGTCCAACGATACTCATACATAAGTAAGTTTTTAATTTGTTTAAGCCTTAACTACAGATTTGATTATGACATTCATAAAAGTAGTACAGCTTGAAGACTTGGATTACGTTCCTAAGTGGAAAATTGGTCAGGAAATACGACAATTTAAGTAAATATCATGAAAAAATCTAGTTTTTCTAAGACACTTATCGACGATGAAGTGCCAATACCTTCTAACTGTAATTTTTTGCGCTTATAATTATTTAAATGTATTTCCGCATGTTTTAATGGAATCTTCAAGCAGATATTTAGTTGTAACTGCATCAAATGAAATTGTGGAAACACCTCCTAACTAAACCAATGTGTCAATTTATAGTATTCACTGTTAAGAGTTATTGGCACTTCGCCATCGTTATGCGTGGGTGCCAGGAGGCTTGTGAAATAGGTGGTTTGTGCAACCTACCTGTTTTACAATAAAAAAATAAATAAAAAAAAATATTAAAATGCCTCCTGTGCAAAGTAGGAAAGTTTCGGAGCTAGCTCTGCTGCACAAGTCAACATCTCCGTATGGATGAGCAAAAAGAAAAAAAATTGAGGTGAAATGCTATAAATGTGGTGCATGTTTAGTATTTCACCTAAAACCCCTGAAAAATCTTTTACCGGCAACAAAGCATTTAGGTACAGTTTTATTTTGCTTTAACAACCAGCATTTCATTCAATATCAAACGCTACAAGAAAAAAACAAAGTGGTTTCACCTCTAAAACACATAAGCCAAGACACACTACACGCCATCAAAACACAATCGCACTTGAAAAATGGCGACGCTAAACTGAGAATAGCAAATAAAATACTGGATTCACAAAATGTCAAAGAAGCTCCAGCTGACTTTAAGAGATAGGCCACAAATAAAAAACCAGCTTTACTGAACCTTCCACCCTTTCTTGCTCAACAACAAAAAGGAATGAGCCAAGGGAAATTTGGTAGCAACACAGAGGTCAACTCAAAATGGCCGCTAGCACCCAACCAGGTTTGCCAACGCAATTGCCTGCCAGTTTTCTGCGCAGTTGATTTATTTCCTCATTACAATAGCTATAGAGATGTTGTTACCTACTTGCTGCTTTAAATTCAAGTTTTCTTTGCTTTTTGGGTGTTACTGGATCGTGAGTTTCCAATTGATGATAACATATTATTATTTGAGAGTTGTGGTCGCTTAATGATGTTTTCCGATAACTAGATGTCTTTAAGTCAAAAGTGAATAGGTTACTTCAAGCAAGCGTGTTCCACCGTCGGCCACATCATTGCTTACCATCAGGTGAAATAGTGGTCAATACAAAGAAAAATTCCTGGGGTACAAACCCTAGGGATTTTTGAAAAGTATGCTTTTGTCTTGGAACGCACAAGGCAACTGAGGCAGGCACACAGGTGGGTTTCAGTCAGTAAAAGTCTAACAAGAACGAGAAAAGTCATTGGATGATTACGGCAAGAGAATAGTGAGTGTATAGTCCATACTTCTCTTTCCTACAACGAGCCTCATCAGAAGGCTTAAAGTCACCCAAAGGGCAATAGAAAGGGCTTGGATTTCCCATGCATGTTCGCATCAGGAATGATGACGTCCGCAGGAGAACTAAAATTACCGACATAGCATGAAGAATCGCCAAACTTAAGTGTCAGTGAGCAGGGCACATTGCTCGTAGAACAGATGGTAGTTGGGGTCGAAAGGTTCAGTAGTGACAAACACGTACTGGAACACGCAGCGTTAAAAAGTCGTAGGAATCTGATAGATGCGAGACGCACAGGACTGTTCATTGTGGCGACACTTGGGGAAGCCTATGTCCAACAGTGGACGTCTTTCAGCTGAATTAATGGGGATGATGAGTCCATACTTCTCTTTGAGTCATCAACTGAGAAGACCCCAAAAAAATGAAGGATCTGACTACCGAGTCTCCCCATCATTTCTTCCAAATTGAAACAATGTCAAATATTTTACTGAAGTCCACATCTATTGGTAAACATTAACCTGAAAAATACATTCACCAGATTATTTTCTTCCTCAACCCAAAGCTTTTTGGTTAATTGAAGTAATTTTGTGTACGTGAGTTGCATCAAAATTCCGTGCGGTATTACTGTGATGCTAGTGAAGTAAATTAGGACAATTTCAGGAGCACCAGTTTCGTGAGTAGCTTCGAATGATGTAAGCATGAATCTTGACTTGAAACTAGATTTGAGAAGAGATAAATTTGAAATATGACAGTTCTACAGTTCTAAATCAAGATATATACATGCTTAAAGGTCTAAGAGGTCCTGAGAAGGATTATTGGGTTCATGGATATAGCCCTCCTCTTTTTTTTAAGGTGGCAAATCATCCAATGACTTCTCTCGCTCTTGGACGGAGCGCGAGGGCGTGTTAGACTTTTACTGACAAAAATCCACTTGACAGTTCTTCTTTGCCTTTGTTCCATGGCCCTGGGGTTTTTTTTCGCATAACCCATGGCCCCAGTAGACTTCGAACCCACTGGGCCCCTACGGTTTTGCTGACATCTCCTTGAAGCGCGCGTGGCACACTACGAGCCGTCGACGACTTGGGTTCGTTCCGGACGGTTACCACGGATTGAACAGCGAGCTACCCTTTGCCCGTCGTCCACAAGCCCGCTCCTGCGATGAAGAGGTTTTGAGAGGGATTATTGGGTACCTCTAATATTACTTCGGTAAACAAACTTTATGTGTATATTTATATAAAAGTCAAAGTCCTGACTCAAACACTGACTCGTCAACGCCCAGCTCACCTTTTTTTTGTAGTTGGGGAAATCATCCAATGACATTCCCCACTCTTAGGAGAAGCGAGAGGGTGTGTCAGACTTTTAATGACTGAAAATCCACACCGTTCCTTCGCTGCCTTTCATACCAAGACCGAGACGTCCTTTTAGAAGCAGAAATAAAAACACGATTAGGATTGTTTTTATTTCAATTTGTGATTTAACTTCGATTTATTTGTTTGATTTTTTTTATTATTTCACATTGTTATGTAATCATTTGTTGACTAAGTATAATGTAACATTCTGTATATGACTTGTAAGAATCCCTTACCAATAAATTACTATGACTATGACCCTTGGTCCCAGTAGAACGCTAAAATTTAACATAGAGGTTTCTTTTATAAGGTTTAAAAAGAATAAGAAAGGATTTTGCAAAATTCACGCCTTATGCAGATGAAACGTGGGTCCAAAGTTTATATGGAAAACTTACTTTCACACAGGTGAAGCCGCTGCAATAGCTAGATTGTTATGATTTTGGTTCCGTTCAGTTTTACCTGCGAAAAGAGAGAAAACACGTAGAGTAAAACAAATACATAAATCATTTATTTATTCGCAAACACAGGTAAAATAAAATAAAATGTTTTTCTTATAGACCAAAGACATTAAATATATACTACCAATAGACAGGACATAGCGAACAAAATCGTAATCCGATACTTATTACCTAGTGGTCATAAGTTGTTCAGTCTAGTATGACACCCCTAAACGTCAAGTTGTGTTACTATTCGCTCTATGCACTAATAGAAAATCATTTTCTGAGAAAATATGCTGATCTGCGCATTACCCTATTGCAAATAAATATTTTTGGTATTACGAAGTAATTAATAGAATTCAATATTTTTTATAAATAGTTCCAGAACATTTGCTGATTTTGTGATTACGCCATCTATTGCTGAAAAGATTAACCTTACCTTTATCACACACTGAGGCTCTACCACGAGCTTATAACGTGATCCATTGTACGAACAAAACCGAACTGTTAAAGGGATGGAGCTATATAGTGTGTATAGCTCCATCACTCTTTTTCGTTTGTACGAGTCACATTTTAACATTATCATGGTAAAGCCCCTGGCCACCTACCGAGCGATGGTTAAATAATTTTAAATTTTGACAAATTTAATTCGCGTGTTTGCTATTCAAAGCCAGATGGCGTCACTGAGACATAGGATGACAGTTTTTCTAAGACATTTTTTCTGATAGCCGCTCTATTGTATCTCTTTAAATCTCTTTGATATAATCAAACATTATTTTTAGAATATGCGAAACTTGAATATAGTTTTTTCAGAATCAGTAACTGAATCGGTAGCGATAATTTTTACACCATGATAAATTAAATATTTAAAAAAGGTCACTAGTTGGACACCACCAACTCTAAGTACGACACAGATAGCGGCAGGTCATAGTGGGCATTAGGTGCCAGCGCACTGCTGGGTGTGGGAGCAAAACAACCCTTCACTTACCCGGATTGCCCGGTGACCATGTATTTGTGTGGACTACCAAGTAATGACTTTGCGATTTTTCATGATACAGTAATGAAATTTCTTACATAGATTCTTAACATAAAAATACTAGACACGTAATAAAGTTCTCTTCATAATACTTCACTACACTACACACCAAAATAATACGTTACATTCAGATTTAAAACTAACACAAACCTAATTAATTAATAATAATTCATAATCTGGGACTGATCTTTCCCTAATATATAATAAATCGGATATAGTAGGCCTACCATCTTTCATTTAAAATATCACATATATGTCGGAGAAGTCAATAGTACGGAAGCTTAAGAACGAATGAACGAGCTAAGTGAAAAGTGACACATGTCACTTCGACAGAATCCGCAATGACGTTTGCACGAACCGAACAGATAAAAGTGCCGACCGCAGAGGGGCGGTGCTCTTTCCTGTGTCGGCAGCCGTGCCATGAACATCGACTGTCGGAGACTGTTTCACTGCTCGTTGTGTAAAGTGAATACCTAAAGCTTGCACCATAATAAATCAGTTGTATGATCTGGAATAGTTTATTTATTGCTCGATACCCAGCCAGCGCCCACAAAACAGAGTCCCTCGACAGAGCTTCAACGATGATCGGCATCCTTGCGCCGACATATATAACATTTAATATATAAATCTTTCCCCAAGAGTTTTTACTTCGTATTAATCATTTTTATGCCTCGACTTTCAAGATCAACTAAGATAAAATAAAAGGCACTAAAAAGAAAATTAGTACCTACAATAAAGTGGAACTACCAAAACAAAAACTAATGTAAAAATTACCATCTAAGTTGAAAAAACTTCATTGTAATATAAAATTACCATTACTTTAAAAGAATATATCAAGTTGCTACCATTGTTAGTTCCTAATAGCTTTATGAACTCTTTTAGGGTTAACCTTGAAAGAAATTAAAGCAAACAAAATAAAACTCGTAGACGAATTTAGGTAGGTACTGTTCTGAGGGTTTTTTTATCAAATATACTGTTTCATCGTCTACAGGCTATAGTGCTATTAGCTGACAAAATCACTTTTTGACTAGCCTGTTGGTCTAGTGCGTAGTTGTCCTGACTGCTATTCCGTAGGTCGTGGGTTCGATTCCCATCCAAGACAAATCACATACATTTACAAATGTTTGTGTGATGAACACGATCATATGTTCTGTATCTGGGTATATTTTATTTATAATTTATATAGATATGTATTTAGAAATACATATTAACAAGTCACCGTAGGGCGGTAATGAGTTAATTTAAAAGTTTTGAGAATTGGATTTTTTTTTCAGTTATGGTGGTTAGAAGCAGGGTATGTCACACAAGGTGCAGCGATGACCTGGTGAGGGTCACGGGTAGTGGAAGGATACGACCTCGCTTCCTTGGAACAGTAATCGTGGCAATATTACGGGACGCCAATGTCCAGCAAAGGACGTCTTTCGGCTGAAATGAATGATGATGTTAATTTGAGTATATCATACTAAATTACTTTGTTTTTTACTAAATTACTAATGTTAAAGTCAGGAAGGCAATTGGTCTATAAGAAAAGACACTAAAGATTTAAAGATAACTCTTTTTTTTTAAAAGGCATTTTTTTAAACTGACACCTCCACTGTCACGTGTCACTTCCTCTTCCAAAATTGATTTAAAGCCATTTTAATATTATTTATTTCCAAGTTGATCTAAATTAACTCAGTCAAAGACATTTTATGGACTATTTTCTATAAACAACCGTATTCAGACTCTTCTCCTTTTTTTTAAGGCGGTTAAAAAACTAAGTTAGTTCCACACATCAACAAACACCGAAGATTGAAATGGGAAAAACCCATTAAGGGAATCCAATAAACCCAGACGCACCTAAATCAAACTCTTGCCGTATCTTCGTTGGCGAAAGTCAGGGACAAACAAATGAATTGGGCCACTGGTCTGTAACTGCCGGAGGGCACGCGATGTCGATACGCGACATTGAAGAAGGACTGACAAATTACTCCTCTATTATCGGTTTATGTCGACTTTTTTGGTTCGATTGTCATGTCGTTTTTTGCTGGCCGTGGAGTCTAAATAGCAACAGACCTCCGTATGTTTACCGTGCTTAACATTATTCATCATCATCATCATTTCAGCCGATAGACGTCCATTGCTGGACATAGACCTCAAAGGTCGCCACAAAGAACGGTCTTGTGCGTCTTGCATCCATCGGATTCCTCCGTGTTTAACGTTACCGTGTAATGGTGGTGGAAAATGGAGATCGTAGAAACTGACCCAAAACTCAAAATCTTCAGGTCTAATGTCAAATCCATGCTGCTCTACGAAACACGAAACGTCCAAGGTCACTAAGGATATTTCACGGCAAAACCAACTCTTCATCAACCGCTCTCTCCATCGCATCATCTACTGGCCCGAGACAATTCTAACATAAAATTGTTGAAGAAATGTCCCGAGAACCCGATCGACTGCCAGATTGCAGTCGAGATGGATAAACCTCACGCTTCGAAGGGGTTCCGATCACATAACCTGGCAAGCTTTGGACTGGAACCGTCAAAAAAAGGAAAGCGTGACTGTCTCCGTCAAACATTAAGATTTTGAGAGAATTTGGCTGAAGGGATGAATAGCAGAATGACGTGGAGGGAAGCAAAGCAAGACCTTTCACGATGGAGGACTACTGTGAACGCCCTCTATTCCAGCTAAGGTACACAGGTCTACGGTAAGACGATCTCTCCTCTAACTTTCGGTTTAAATTGGTGTTACATATGACATGATGAGATTCTGCGATATCTCCAGTATATTTTGGACTTTGAATAACCATGAATTTACTAAAAATCCGAGTTTGCACAGGAGTGAGGATTGGCACAACAAACGAAAGGCCTATGGAAAGCTACGGGTCAAGTAGGGCTATGGATGGTGATGAAGACGATGAAGAGCATGCGCAAGCTGTTAAACAGCAAGCAACTTCCTTGTCTTTATACTAAAGATCTTCGAACCGTTTAGTACTTGTTAAACGACTTATCAGGTAAGTTCTCCATAACTAACTATTACGAGGTTACGAACATAGCCCGAAGAATCGCCAAACCTAAGTGGCAGTGGGCAGGGCACATTGCTCCCAGAACAGATGGTCGACGGGACGAATGGTTCTGGAATAGCGATCACGTATCGGAAGACGCAGCGTTGGAAGGCCTCCCACAAGGTGGACCGATGACCTGGTGAGGGTCGCGGGAATCCGATGGATGCGAGACGCACAGGACCGTGTTATTGTGGCAACATTTGAGGAGGCTATGTCCAACAGTGGACGTCTTTCGGCTGAAATAATGATGATGATGATGAACTATTCGAACTAAAAGTCTGCCCAAAAGTGGTGCTAATCAGGTCAGATATTTTTGTAAATGAGACATACAATCTGGCATTAAATGGGAAAAATATATTGAACTCAAACACATTAAATCACAGAAAGATACCAATGTTTTAGTGGTCAGACAACTTACAAAAGGTTGACGGCAAAGACTTTAGAATGGTTTAATGAAAAGCAGCTCCTGTACTTGATCCATCCACTCTGAATGGCCCTACAACATCAACCACTCAATGAAAATAACGCTACCCTACTTTAAATACAGTCCGTAAGTCCCTACAGACAGGTATTTATAGAAAAGACAAAACCGTACAAAATGCCAAAGGTGAGGAACAAAATAGACGAGGGCATTGAGCCAGGATGAGAAGAACATTAAATCAGTTGATAGAAAAGTTTTTTGTCTAAAAACAATATATTCCACTTTAAGTTTTACCTTTTAAGGGTTACGTATCTCAAAAGGAAAAAACGTAGCCCTTATAGGATCACTTTGTTGTCCGTCTGTCTGTCTGTCAAGACATCTTTATCTCGCGAATGGGTGGAGGTATCGAGTTGAAATTTAAACCATGTACTTAGATCTGCGGTCTTTTGAAACTGAGAAAAAATCAAACTTCTGAGTTAACGAAACAAAAAGAAACGACCATTTATGTCGCAAAAAACGTATCTTTCGAAACTTAAAGGAATCAAAACTCATAGAGTACTTCCAGTTAATCTAGAAACCTGAAGTTTGCCATGAAGCAAGGTCTCATAGCACAAGTATATGATTAAATCTGAAAACTGTAAATAAAAAACGTTACAAAAAAAAACTTTTTTTACGATTCGAAAAATCTTCTAACTCAATTCGGGAATTGAACTGTTTTCATAGGTAAGTTTGCACGGAACCAACAGTGCGCGAGTCTAACTCGCACTTAGATACCCGTTCCCGTTTTTTTCAATTCCGTTTTGGTTAGTGGACCCTTATTCTGCCTGTCATTGGAAGTTAGTGAAATTGACAGCACGCTCACTAATTGTATTTAGGCCTTGTGACAACGGACGCGTAGCTTCACACACGCGTATTCGCCATTATACGCTTTGTGTAAACCTGTCGGGCCGTCGTGTCGTTGCCGCTTTATCTACAGTTTCATAGTTATTGGACATACGATGTGAGTAGTCGTGCATCAAGCGTATAACGACAAATACGCGTCTATGAAGCTATGCGGCCTTAGTGATGTCTGCGTGTGCTTAATTTTGTGTTTTGTCTGTTTTAATGCCAGTTAAAATGATCCAAATGGTTATTTGATATTTCTTCCACTTTTTTTGAGGTAGGAATCATCATGTGAATTCTTCAGCTCTAGGGTTAAGAGAGAGGATGTGTCAGCCTTTTACTGACCATAACCCACCTATGTCTTTCAGTTTCTGTGTTCCAGGGCCACGGTAACTTTTTTAAACGTTTCTGCGGCCCTAGTGAGTCGCAATGGTTTTTTTGCCATCTCTTTCAGGCGCGCGTAAAACGATACGCGCCGTCACCTCGGGCTCGGTCCTTCATAGACGGCCAGACGGCGAGCTACCCATTGCTTGACGTCCGCAAGTCCGCGCCTACGGTGCTCCGCGTAACCGTTCAACTTTTTGAGCGAGAATTAGTAACAACAAATCTGTATAATTAACGAGGTAATTACTGAGTAAAAGGTGGGGTCTTGGTGTCCTAAATATACAAGCTTGCTGCCTAGTTTACGCATCAGTCTCCCACAATAATAAAACAGTTGTCACAAAATTTTGAATTCGGCACGCACTCAGCTGAATGCAGACTTTTTCAAAAGTGCATAGTGCTAATTTTAATTAAGGGATGTTTAATTACGTTTTTTTTTTTATCGTGCTTATTAGTGATCGTAAGTTTTCTATTACTTTACCTGTTTTTACCCGTGAGAACCTGTAATAGGCTCAATGTCTCTTATACTTTTGTAATTCTTTTGTTATAGCTGTTGGTTCTCCTATGATTAAATAAATAAATAAAATATTGTGGTGAGAAATAAACATATTTTATTATTTTAAATAAACATATTTGTATGTTAAGCTCTTAACCTTTATAATAGTACTCAGATGTAGTCTCAAAAAGCGCCTCTAAATTACATTACCTTTCTTTCACTATTTTTTTGAAAACCGCAGACATAAAACCTAAAAACCTTACGGTCCTGACCCATCAAAACCTCGATCTCAAACAAATAACTGTCGAATGATGACCCATCCTAAATTATGCAGGACCAACGAATTCCTTGAAAACCCTCATCGTAAACCCAGCAGTATTTATTCTACTTTAGTACTTTTGTTGTTAAAAATATAATATTATATAGACGTTTCTTTGACAGGTTATTTGATGGGCATAAATATTTAATAGAGCTGCCTCGACTACGGCTGGTATTTCCGATTTATTTCCAATTGTCGGTTCCGATATATCGGGGTCTGATTTCCAATAAGATACGATCTTGTTGAACAAGATCTGTGTTTGCAGCTACAACCTGGGGGTCTTTTAGTCAAGAGTGTTTACGTTACTTCTAGACAAGCGTGCTCCATCGTCGACTATATCGTCGCTTTCAATTTGGGAAGATAGTGGTCAAGCGCGAGCCTATCAATAATAAAAAACTGGGCAAGTGCGAGTCGGACTCGCGCCCTGAGGTTTCTATACAAACTACCAATATAAAGAGTTCAATTCCTGATTGGAGTATCGAAGTTTTTTCCAAACAGCAAAAAAAAAATTTGTAACGTAACAAATTTTTTTTTGTTTTCAGATTTATTACTATGCTTGTTTTATAAGACCTTGCTTTACGCAAAATTTCGGGATTCTGTATCAACGCGAAGTACTCTAGAATTTAGGTTCGCTTCAGTGTCGAAATATATGTTTTTTGCGACATAAACGGCCATATATTTTTTTTCCGTTAACTTAGAAGTTTGTTTTTTTTCACAGCTTCAAAGGACTGCAGACCTAAGTATATGGTTTTAATTTCAACTCGATACGTTCAAGATACGACAGACAAACAAACAGACAGACGGACGGACAAAAAAGTGACCCTATAAAGGTTCCGTTTTCCTTTTGAGGTACGAAACCCTAAAAAAAAACTTTGGCATCTTCGATTCTAAATCACTGAATTACCGAGTGTTAACAGAGTTTTCATGCATTATCTCTCTTTTTTCGCGTTGCCTTTTCGTCAAACATCGCGTTGAGTTGCGTTAGATGAAGTAACAAGCTTTTAAACCATGCTCGATGTTAACGATAGGCGAGTGAAAAAGAACCCTCATAAAGTCCCCTCTAGTGAGTCACCTGGTTATTTTTTAAGGTGGGAAAACATCCAATGACTTCTCCCGCTCTAGGGCAGAGCCCGAAGGCTTATCAGACTTTTACCGTCTATAACCACAACTAAGTTCCTTCTTTGCCCTGCGTTCCAGAACGAAGGGATTCTTTTTCGGAAGTCAACCCATAGCCCCAGTACGCTTTGGCACTACTGTGCCCCAACAGTTTTGTTGACACCTCTTTTGAGGCGCAAGTGAAAAACTACGCTCCGTCGACGACTTGGGCTTAGTTGAGACCAGACACCTGGTGAGTAGTGAAATGAAACCAACGTTCATAACTTGTCGACTTCGTGAGTCGCAAGCGTTTAGCAAGCCGTGGCCTAAACGCACTCGTACCCTGATTTTTGTTTTCCATAATTTTCCCTAAAAGATTAACTTCCTCAAAACCAGCTTATAGTCGTATCATAAAAAACGAAATACCGACAAGCTTGGCTGTGAGCGAACGACAAGTTCTTTGAGTATCTGGCAATGTGCCGACCACCCAACTGAAGTAATTTCAAGTTAATTAAAATACACTATAGCTGTATTATCTGGCTTAACACTAGTTACTGTTTAGAGTTATACGAAACTGGTTGTAATGTCTCTAAAGTTCCGGCAATCTTCAAAGGCTCTATATTGTCGAGGTGTAACCGTACCGATAACCTATCGATCTTTGGGTAACGTTGTCATCTACCCTCAATTTTGGTACAAACTTCGAGGCAAAAGCTCAACTGGGTGCCAAAAAATTGGGGATCCTAACAAAGGTGAGTCGTCACTTCACGCCGGAACAGTTGCTCAACCTTTATGAAGTGCAAGTTCGATCGTGTATGGAGTACTGCATTCATCTTTGGGATGGGTCCGCTAAATACCAGCTTGATACACTAGTCGTTTTCTACCGTTTACATTTCGGGGAGTCAAAGTCAAAGTCAAAGTCAAAGCATTTTATTTCAAATAAACCATTTACAGGCACTTTTGAAATGTCAAGAAGTCAGTGAGTCAGAAAAAATGATGCTAATTGCACATTCCTAAGCGTAGATCTCTATGGAGAAGAATGTGCAAGAAACTCCATAGAAACTCTTTTCAATCATGTTTTGTAATTACAAATATATCTGTTACATGTTTCTTGTCGCTATCATGTGAAAACAATGCAAATAAAGTAAAAACTAAATATAGATATTAAAATAGCAACTGGCAGCTGAGAGATGACCAGTCTCAACTGACAGCGCCCGTTCACGGACATGACACGAATATTAGCACCACTTAGCTCAGCCATTTTGAAGGGAACCGAATGATGCAACACACTCGCCACCATCAGTGAGACATTTGAGTGAGCATGACAAACTTTCAACTGCCATGCTCATTTATGTCAAACAAGTCCAATGGTAACCTAAAAACCAAAAAAAACAAAAGCTCCATGGTACTCACATTTACAAATTTTGAAATAATGCTTCTACATTATACAATACTAACTGCAATAATATTTTACAATTTAAAAAAAAAGACATAAAAAATATATATATAGTCTGCATTGGAATTGTACAGTTTAATTCCGCCAAGTCCGTTCCATCATCGGACCACTAGACGGACGGTGTTGCGCCACCGGTACACGGTAGGCATCCCACCCCTTGTGCATACAGTTAATGAGTGGATTTTTTTGCCAAAGTCCTAAGAACCTAGGTGTCTTTAAGTCAAGACTGTTTAGGTTACTTCTAGGTAAGCGTGCTCCATCGTCGGCCACATCATTGCTTACATTCAGGTGAGATATTGTTCAAACGCGAGCCTATTCATAATAAAAAAAGCGATGAAAAAATCCGAAGGTGTGAAGTCTAGACTCTGTGAGGGGAATGAAAGAAAATATCAAACAAGAAATCAAAAACATTTCTACTCAACTTCTGTGGCGCATTTTCATGAATATGAATGTTAGAGATCGCTTTGAAGAGTTCCAGAACCGCGAAGGATGACATTGGAATAAAATTATTTTTTCAAAGTAATTTTCCCGTGTCTTCAGATTCTGATTTTGCAAATTAAAGTATGAATTTACTAAATTCTTTTTTGACATAAATATTTACTTAGTTTTTAATTAAATGTAATGAATAAAAAATAACTAGGCACTATGCTTAAAAAAAAAAAAAAAAAAAAAAAAAAAAAAAAAAAAAAAATTGCAAAACAAAAAAAAAAAAAATAAAGTATATATTATATATGTATTTATTTATTATTTATGAATATAAAAGTGAAAACGAAGAACTTGGCTGAATTAAGTAATGAGATTCCAACGCATACTCTTAAAAATGTCACCGAAAAAAACCTACAGGCTCTCGTTGCCCCGGACTTTGAATTTTTCATCCAAATCCGTTCAGCCGTTAGAGCGTGAAAGAGTAACAAACATACATTCAAATGCAAACTTTTGTATGTACAATAATCATCATCGTCATTTCAGCCGAAAGACGTCCACTGTTGGACATAGTCCACCCCCAAGTGTCGCCACAATGAACAGTCCTGTGCGTCTCGCATCCATCGGATTCCCGCAAGCCTTACCAGATCATCGTTCCACCTTGTAGGAGGCCTTCCAACGCTACGTCTTCCGGTACGTGGTCGCCATTCCAGAACCATTCGGTCCCAACAATACAATAATGTTTCACTTTAAACTTACACACTTTTATCTGTAATTGCAGACCACAAAGTCGGTGAGGATACATCCGATATCTTTTTGTATCCATTCCGACCCTACATCTTAGTAAAGCGATGTAGTACTTACGGTAAGCTTCGTTCGTCTAAAATGTATGTGCCATCGCGCTGAGCCCCCCTAAAGCTTGTAGAGTTATGAAGATTTCGTATATGTTCAGTTTTTTTTTGGTGTAACAAGAGCATAGCATAGCATAATCAGCCTATAATTTTCCCACTGCTGGGACTCAGGCCTCCTCTCTAGGAGAGGGAATGGGCCGTAAACCACCACGCGGGCCCAGTGCGGGTTGGTGAATGTCACATGTCTTCCAATTTTTGGTTCTAGGACATGCCGGTTTTCCTTCACCGTTTTGAGAGCAGTGGTGATGATATAAATTACACAAAGTAATGCGTCAGTCTGGGTTTGAACCCGCGACCTACAACTTACAAGTCAGGGCCGTTACCACTCGGCCACCACTGCTCACAACAACTAGAAGCTTCACTTAAAATATTCCCTTACTATTTAATAGTGAGATCCTCTCAAAACAAATGACGTCGCTTGTCGCACCGCCCAAAGTCGTCTACGGGATCTCACCAGACGTTTTGATTACTAATTAAGGCCGTTCAAAAGTTATCTACAACTTCCACACTCTGTATATTACGTCGGCTTATAAATCTGCATATCGAGCAAGAAACTTCGAAGTATCATAAGTAGAAGTTTGCTTAAACTGAATTTTGCTACCCTTCGTTGATTTTCCATAAAGTTGAAGTTCTATAAAGTCTATATTTATCAGTGAAGTTGGTATCGGTTGTAACTTTGTGAAGTTATATGCTTGACTAGATTTTGCCAGTAGCTTTGCCCGCGTGAACGATAAAAAGTATCGTATGTCTTACTGGCCTGTTGGTCTAGTGGTTAGTAGCCCTGACTGCTATGCCGGAGGTCGTGGGTTCGATTCCCACTCAGGACAAATATTATGTTTGTGTGATGAACACGATAATTTTTTCTGTGTCTTAGTGTAATTTATCTTATTTATAAATATATAAGTATGTTTATCAGTTGTCTAGTACTCATAACACAAGCTCTGCTTAGCTTGGGACTAGACGGCGTTGTGTGATAGTTGTGAAATATTATTATTATATTATTATTTGTTAGCCAAATTTTATCCAAATCTTGAAACCCTTTAAATTTAAAAGAGTAAAAAACATGCAAACACATATGAGAGTGGAAACTTTCTTTCTTTCTACAGGGTGCTACTGAAAAGGGGAGTCTTTAGTGGGAAATTTTGATCATGATCAGCTGTAGAAAACTTATATTGTTGTAATGTGATGCGGTCATGTCCTTCTGCAAAGCAGTAATGCTAGCGAAGAAGGCCCCTAGAGTGACGGAATGTACATCCTCACGCCCCAACTTCCAAGACAGAAATGGCCCTGGATGATAAGAACCACAGAGCAATCCCCGGCATCCGTAGGTGCGGGCTTAAAGACGACGAGCAATGCGTATCTCACTGTCCGTTGGTTCTATAAGGACCGAACCCAAGTCATCGATTGCGCGTAGTGTTCCATGCGCGCCTCAGAGAGATATCAGCAAAATCGTGAGGCCTACTAGGGCCATAGGAAAACGTATGAAAGGGATACTCTTAGTCCTAGGACGCAAAAAGCAGCATAGTTGTGGATTTAGTCAGGGAAAGTCTGCCATAGCCTCTCGCTCCACACTAAAGCGAGAGATGTCATTAGATAATGATAAATGATATTTATTTTGTAAGTAGGTTTAAAAAAAAACTTTTACTCGTCAATTTTTTTTTTCGTCTTTTTAAACTAGATAAGGCCGGTGTTTCCTAGCTGACTACCCTGAGAAGAATCCTAGCTGACTACCCTGAGAAATAACACCGAAACAAAATCAGGGGTAAATGATTGAGATTGGGGGGGGGAAGATTTCCCACCTCCACGCATTCCATGGAAGTCAATTTCGAAGTCAACTTTCACGTGGTCAAAGCGGCTTACATAAAGCAACCAATTATAAATTAAAGAACAAGATATTCCAACTTTATTACCGTGGGATTATGTTCAGTCTACGAGTAACGGACGAATGACCTAAGGACGTCTTTTTTGTACTTGACCTACGCTATATGTCACCGATGCCATTGTTTTCCATCAAATTGGTAATTAAGACAGTTACATCAGTTACTACATAAAAAATCTTATTTGAAAGTCACGAAATAGTCTCGTTAGTGGGGTCGTAAGCGCTTCTGTTTAAGGTCCTCTGGGGTCGATGTCTGGGCCTATTGTTATTGAGTATTTTTTCATTTGGATTTTTTTTTCTTGTTCTTGATAGGTTCGCGCTTGACCGCTATTTCACCTGATGGAAAGCGACGATGCGGTCGACGATGGAACGGGCTTACCTAGAAGGGAATTTCTTAGTAGCAGTACGGAGTCTAAATTCAGGCATGTTTTATGGCAACAGAATCACTCTTTGTAGTAGTAACTTAATATAATTATGTCCTCCTATGAAAAAAAGATTTTTTAAAACGGGTTCCTTTAAACCGTAATATTTTCAAATAGACTTGGAATTACAAGTTCAAATAAACGCGACCTCTCTTGTTGGGCTCTGGTTTGGGCTATATCTGAAGCGAGGAGGAATAGCAGGCCGTGGCCTCCTTCTGCAAAGCAGTAATGCTAGCGAAGGAGGAGGCCGCACGCTTGAGGGAACGAATGTCCTCACGCCCCAGCCGCCGAGATTCTGACCCCGACTACCAGCCACGGTAGACGCGGGCTTGCGGACGTCGAGCAATGGGCAGCTTGCCGTCCAGCCGTCCGGTAATTGATCGGACCGAGCCCAGGAGCGCGTAGTGATTCACGCGCTCCTCAAGGAGATGTCAACAAACCGTAGGGGCCCAGCAGGGCCGATGCCCGCTAGCTAGGACCGCAGAGAATTTCTGAAAAGGAAACCCGTAGTCCTAGAACGCAAAGGGCAACTGAAGGATACAGGTGTGGTTTTAGTGAGTAAAAGTCTGACATGCTCTACCCAGACCTCCCGGTCCACCCAGAGCGAGAAGTCATTAGATGATTTTCCCACGTAAAAAAAAACAGTCCAAACAGGGATCGGCACTAATCATATTGAAATATGGACGGCGAGTCAACCGTTGCTAGCCGTCCGCAAACCCACGCCTACATGACCGAAAATACTCCTGCAACTCCCAACCTCTGCCTAACCCTACGTATAATACAGACGTGACGTCACAAAACAATTCAAACGGCCATCTTGTTTCTTTACCATACACACAGGTCTGTCCACTCCTACATAAACCTAACACAAAATACAATAAACACACAACATAGTGCTTACGTAGAACCAAAAAGGCCTAACTCCAAAGCACGCATGACCTAAATAATACATTTACGATTACGCTTCTAATCAAACCGCCACGCGATGGTGGCTTATTTCTATGGTTGCATTTTTATTCAGACCGGATTATTGGTTCAATTGTAGTTAGGATTCGGTTGATTACTGTCTGGCATTCGATTCGAGGGCAGCTTTATGATTGACCTGCTGCTGCCAGGGGCTTCACCCGCGTAAGGTGGCGCGCTGGGAAATCATCCAATGACTTGAACGGGATGATGTCAGACTTTTACTGAATAAAACCACACCTATGTTCTCCTCCACCGTGTCCTCCGGATGGTTCACACAGTGGTTACACCCGGGCGTTTCTTCCGAACGAATCAGGTGTAGGAACCTCCCGAACTTATGCTGTCCGATGAAAACCTCATATCAATATCACGAGTCATGCGGAAGGTAAGCACGACGTAACGTCTTTCCAGCCACTCCTCAAAGAGAGTACTTACCACCACGATTATGGCGTGCCCAATCCTACCTAAACCTAAAAAGGTAAGTACATTTTTATGTAATCTCCTTAGAGATCACAATACCTAATAAAATAATAATAGACTTATTTATTGCTTTTCTTTTCCTAATTCAATGAATATTTACATGCCTTAAAACTAGTTTATAATTGAAAGTATTATTTTCTAACATTTTTTTTAACTTTTTTTTTATTATTTAGTTTAGCTTGTCCTTCGACTAAAGCCTCCTCTAAAGCTTTCTAGTCTACTCATCATCATCATCATGTCAGCCGAAAGACGTTCACTGCTGGACACAGGCCTCCCCAAGTGTCGCCACAATGAACGGTCCTGTGCGTCTCGCATCCATCGGACCACCATGCAGGAGGTCTTCCAACGCTACGTCTTCTGGTACGTGGTTGCCATTCCAGCCATTTTACTCCGTCTTTCGCCATTCTTGTCCATTCTGGACCAGTATTTTATTTATTTCGTTTTCCCATCATGTCGTCTGACGTCCTTTATTTCTTTTTCCATCTCTTGGATACTACTCTGTTATTAATCTCGTCCATTTCTCATTTTTATCTCTTAAAATATGACCTGTCCATTGCCATTTCAGACATTTAAACACCTTTTCTTCATTTTTAAATTTGGGTCTTGCTATATCATCCAGCCTTGCTCTATAATCTCTTCTTAATTATGTTGCACAATATCTACTCGTACCTAAAGACCATATCATGAAAGCTACCTCCAAATTACAATTAGATGTTTAATAGAGTACCTGTTGGTTTGTGCACGCACGATACAAGAGCAATTTCTAGTGTGGGCAAAATCTAAAAAAGAAGAAGAAAACCTACATCGTTTTGTCATTCAGCTCAACTAGATACCCTTTACAGCCCCACAAACTAAGATGGCTGCAAAAACTCGACACCGCATCGGCTTATCACTCGAATAACATAGGTCGACAGTCGGAATCACTCAACGTTATTCGGTCACAGAATAGATAACACACAGAAGGCTCGCTCCTTAGAGTATTAAGATGCTTAGGTGGTTGCTGATAGAGTAGAGACGGCATAGTCAAAACTTTGAATATATGGTGATACCACGCTTGATTTTACCTGGTACTACTGTTTTTTTTTTGACCGACCCAGTTTGACCTACCTAAGTCTAACTTCGAGATAGAGGTCAATCGTCAAACACGACTAGGCTGTAACTTGAGCTCAGCGAAAATTGCATATGCCTGAATATTATTAGTAATGGCTTTAACATTGTGTTCGATGCCATAATACTAGCTCCAAAAAAATAATAATAATGCACGCAAAAATAGACTCGCAATAGAGCAAGTGCGCTTGCACTTGATGTACATAGAGCGTATCTACTTATTTGTTCGTGCTATTTTGCTCGCTATATAGAAACACAAAATAATAACAGGCACACAAGTCGATCACAAAAGTTTTATAATGCTTGCTGAGATTGGTCCGTGGATTATCCACTATACAACGAGGACCTTCCATATCTCGAAATATACATTAAGCTGTTGATCTTTGCTGTTATTCGTAGATCTTTGCCAGCCGTGGCGGGTAATCAAAACCTGAAAGACTGGCAAAGCAGCCGCACCATTTAAAATTGTATTCACGACACGATTAAATTGGCAGTTGACCTTAAGATAACGTTGGAGAAACGCTAGGTAGATTATGTATGGAGCAGAGCTTCTGTAGGATATCTATTCTGTGGTCTAGTCCCGCCCTAAACCAGTTGACAGTTGAAGTCTCTCGGTTTACTAAACTGCGCAGAGGATAGATGTCGACTCGATTTGTTTTGGAGTGGTTTAGAGTCGGTTTTGCGTGATCGTTCGGGTTCGACTAAAGTGAGATTTTGGGGTTGAATATCATTGCTTATTCAGAAGATTATGGCACTTATTGCATAAACATTATGGCTTTTACATAATGATTTTGGTTGACTTTATAGAGTCAGGGTTTTTATTGAATAAGTTTAAAGTGCCATAAAAACTCGCGAGGCAGGTTATAATAAAACTAATTGATGTTGTATAGTCGCTGTCAAAACTTTTAAAGTGTTTTATTATGACAAATTTTTACATTTTTCTTTTAAATACGAATCATCGTACATCGTATAAAAGAAAGTATCTGGGGCCTTACCATTACGTGTTTAAATTTCAGGCGAAAAAGAGGGATGGAGCTATACACCCTGTATAGCTATTTCCGAACAATGGGTAGCTGCATGGGTAGCAAGTCGTCGACAACGCGTACTGTTCCGCGCTCGCCTCAAGGAGATGTCAGCAACTTTAGGGGGCCAGCAGGGTCGAAGCCTACTGAGGCCAAGAGTCCGATTCTATTTTTTTTTTTTTTTTTTTTTTTTTTTAATTGATATAAACCAGTGCTTGACTGCGATCCCACCTGATGGTAAGTGGTCTAAAAGGAAGACTTGGCCCTGGTACGAAAGGCAACGAATGAACAGGAGTGGATTTTTAGTCAGTAAAAGTCTGACACTATTTCCCACTCCGCTCAAGAGCGAGGGATGTCATAAGATGATTTTTCCAACGAAAAAAAAAACCTGTAGACCATAAAAATATTTGTGCTGCGCGGGAATCGAACCAGCGACACACAGCATAACGTACCTACCGTTAACCGTCCTCTATTCCTCATACTTTCAGATTTGGTTATCACCACTTCGAAAAATTCAGCCTGCATAATCTTCTTTACTAAAACCTTTACAAATTACAGAACTTAAAAGAAAATCGTATCACAAAAGAGATATCACAAAAAACAAACATTAAGAAAAAAGATAACCCTCTCACTGCAGCAACAGAATTAATTACAGAAAGTGACAGTTCGTCGTGACAAAGGTGAGACTCCATTCTAGTAACACGGTACTTGCAGATACTTGCAATGGTCTTGCAAGAATTCTTGCAAGTCTTGTAACTCTCAACTGTCCTTTATGCATTGTGTGTGAAGTTTTTTTTTAAATTTTCATGAGCCGTTGTGTTATGTTGTGTTGGATGTAATAGAGGAAATGTGTCGGTTTGGAATTAGTAATCCTGTTGTTGACAGAATCATGCTTACATTAATTACTTGTAGAGCAGGGTTAAGACATATTGACGTTTAATCAGGGATAAAGATTACTCTAGTCTACAGGCAAAATGCAACAGAGTGGGTATTGAGGTTTTTATATTTATGAATAAAAAGTTCGTAACACGTACTATTTTTAAGATATTTGATCATCTATAAAAAAGTACAACACAAGTACACTTATATACCTTGTTAAAATTTATCATCAGACAACTTTTTTGATATATTTTTAGCTCGTATTCTCATGGAATAACATACTAAATTTTTTTTTAAAATAGACTAAATTAGTATATTTTAATTATTTCAGCTATCCTTCATTAGTGAATTAAGATCAGAACTCCGGGCTGCCTATGTTTAAAAAAAGGTCCACAATATAATTAAAATAGTTACATATACACATCTCATTGGAGCAGTGGTAGCCGAGTGTTAACGGCTCTGACTTACGAGTTGTAGGTCGCAGGTTCAAACCCAGCCAGGCGCATTACTTTGTGTAATTTATTTCATCACCACAGCTCTCAAAACGATGAAGGAAAACATCGTGAGGAAACCGGCATCTCCTAGAACCAAAAATTCGAAGACATGTGACATCACCAACCCGCACTGAGCCCGCGTGGTGGATTACGGCCCATTCCCTTTCCTGAGAGGAAATATATAAATATATAAAAACACGATCAATGTGAAATTTTAATAATCATTGCCATGAAAAAGAATTTTTCTTACTATTTTTCCAGAAACTTAGTGCAAATGAAAATCTTAACCTAATAGAAATTATCAACTATCAAATTCGAACTAAGAGGCATTCAAATATAACAAAACACCTATGGTCATATCTGCTTCATCATTTTTAAAATAAAAAACCGGCCAAGTGCGAGTCGGACTCACGCACTGAGGGTTCCGTACAAACTTACCTATGAAAACAGTTCAATTCACGAATTAAGTTACGAAGATTTTTCCGAATAGCAAAAAAAGTTTTTTTTTTTGTGACGTATCTACAAAACAGTTTTCAGATTGTTTTCTATAATTGTGCTATGAGACTTTGCTACATGTCAAATTTCAGGATTCCAGATCAACGAGAAATGCCCTATGAATTTTGATTTCCTTCAGAGTGTCGAAATACACGCTTTTTGCGACTTAACGGCCATATCTTTTTTTTTTCGTTAACTCATAAGTTTGATTTTTCCACAGCTTCAAGATGCCGCAGACTTGAGTACATGGTATTAAATTCAACTCAATGTCTTTACGCATTCCTGAGATAAAGGGTCTTGACAGACAGATAGCCGGACAACAAAGTGATCCTTTAAGAGTTCCGTTTTTCCTTTTGAGGTACGGAACCCTAAAAACAGTTTCTATCCCGTAATAGAAGGTAAACTATTCTACGTTATTCATGTGCATAGTTTTCTCATTAGGCGAATTGTGCCGTGTTCCTTCAAATGAGAATATTACTGTACTGTGTTTTAATTAGATATTATTTTCTAGACTAAGAACTAACTAAAGTAAATCTAGGTACTTAGAGAAATATTATTACTGTGTTTAGCAAGCCAATTCATAAGTAGAAAAGTACCTAGAAAACTGGATTCTTTTTGTTTATAATCATAATAATTTTATTTAAATATATTGTTTACAAGAGTTCATTAATAGGATACAATATAATTTGCATGAAGTATTATCTCCTGGTCCCCAAACTAGGAGTAACCTGTTTTTTTTTCCGGTGGGAAAATCATCTTATGACATCCCCCGCTCTTGGGCGGGGCGGGAGATAGCGTCAGACTTTTACTGACTAAAAACCCACTCCTGTTCCTTCGTTGCCTTTCGTACCGGGGCCGAGTCTTCCTTTCAGAATCAGACCCTTGGCCCCAGTAGGCTTCGACCCTGCTGGGCCCCTACAGTATTATTACTGTGTTTAGCAAGCCAATTCATAAGTAGAAAAGTACCTCGAAAAATGGATTCTTTTTTTTATAATCATAATAAGTTTATTTAAATATATTGTTCACAAAGGTTCAGTAATAGGATACAATATAATTTGCATGAAGTATTATCTCCTGGTCCCTAAACTAGGAGTAACCTATGACTAGGGGACCAGGACCATTTTTTTTTAATTTCACCGGAATTTCAGTAAACTCTGTAAATTTACAATAAATCGCTTCAGATTGTTAACTCTTTCTTATCAATAAAATACGAATATCGTGCAAAAGCATGAACTCGCGGCCGCCAGCAGCTCCCTCCGTGTGTAATTGGTTCTCACCTTTATAAATCATAGCCTATATCGTTAATCCACGATATAAGCTATCCTGGCACCAAATTTCAGCTGTTTGAGCGTGTAGGAGTAACAAACGTACCTACACATCAATAGACATATACACATACATACATACAATAATCTTGCCGTAATAATTTGAATATATTATTTCATTATGGAGAATTGAATACATTTTATTGTACACCTATCTTAGGGCACCAAAACTGTGCTACTTAGGCCCACAGTCGCCAGACATGTACTGCCTAGCCATTTAAGTTGGACAGCCCTTTGAACCATATCAGCTATCCTGGTTTTGGACATTTAATAAAACCCAAATTGATAACTCTAAAAGACCGACCTAGTTGACACTTCGCATGACCCAAGAGCTTTTTTTTTTCGGTAGGCAAATCACCCAATGACATCTCATGTGGAACGCGAGATAGTGTCAAACTTTTACTGACTAAACACCCACTCCTGTTTCTTCGTTGCCTTTCATACCAAAACCGAGTCTTCCTTTCAGAATCGGACTCTTGGACCCAGAAGGCTTCGACCCTGCTGGGCCTACGGTTGCTGACATCTTCTTGAGGCGCACGTGGAACACTACGCGCCATCGACGACTTTGGCTCGGTCCGAACGGTTTCTGGACGGCCGGACGGCTAGCTACTCATTACTCGCCGTCCACGGGCCCGCGCCTACGGTGGCCGGTAATCGGGATCGGAATCTCGGCGTCTGGGTCTTGAGAGCCATTGCCTCGTGCGTGCGACCTCCTCCTTTCCTAGCAATACTGCTTCGCAGAAGGAGGGGACTGACTTTTACCTCGATCAGAGATTAAGCAACAAAGTGACAATGCCGCCAGTCTTTTGGGCACACTTCCAGTCGACAGCAATGCGGAGGAGTTTTTTGACTTCATATTTTAGTTAGAGTTATTGCAATGTTTAGTTTTAATTAGTTAAATGTTTTTATTTTTCTTTTTTAGGGTGAATATAATTATGTATTACCCGTCACTACCCCTTGTATTAAGTTCTTACAATCCATCGTCGTTCGTCTGGTAGATTTCGCTGTCATCACCAAATGTGAGGACTACAAAAGCTAATAGCAAGTTTTTTAATGCGTAATCGTATATCTCCGCTGGAAACAAAATTTAAAAAAAAAACCGGATAAAAGTGAGATAAAAAATGTGTTTAAAACATAAAATGCCTCCAAAAATTATTAAGTTTGTCTATAAGGGCTATATTTCACCGGAACACCATGGTGGCCTGACCAGTCGTCGCTACCAACAAAATATATACAGCTCTATAGAAAGTTGCTCACCTGGTGACCGATTGGTTGCGCAACCAATTTGGCGGCGCGACCAACTCGGACGCGTGCTCTTAAGGTGATCGACTGGTCGCGCCGCCATGGTGTCCCGGTGAAATGAAATATAGACCTTATTGTGTTACTTTTTTGGTGTACAATAAAGTTTAATTCATTTTATTAAAGCCGACATTACAAAAACAAATAAAAACGCCTTAATACAATAAACTGCTCAAATTGATAAATTAAATATTAAAATAAATGGTACTTCAAAGCAATGAATTTAATCTAATCGTAGTCATAACAAAGTAAATACCGTTTTATATTCATAAGCACCTAAAAGTACTTTGAACTCTTAACCAAAGTCTTTTAGTATCAATGCTGAAACCGTTAACCTCTTGTGGTTAATTTAGGAGATAATTTAACCTTCATAAGGTCTTCGGGTCAATTTTGACCCATTTTGGGATAAAAAAAAAACTATTTTGTTTCAGCAAATAAACGTTTTACGAGTGTGATATTTTTTTACTTTTAATTATTCGTCTTTATGTGCGTATTATTGAATTAAGTTTCATCATCTTCCTGCCCTTGTCCCATCTTATTTGGGGTCATACTATCACTAACTTCCTTTTCTTTCATATCACTGTTCACACAATCCATCTTTTCTTTGGCCTCCCTCTCCCACTCCACCCATCTACATGTATACTCATAACTCTTAGTAACATGTGTTACATCTCTCCTCTTTACATGATCATACCAAGATAAACGATTCCCTCTCAACTTTTCAGTCACTGGCGCCAGGTTTGATGAATATATTTTTTATTTTTTAGATACGAACTTTCTCACTCTAATGGTCTTCGAGTCAAAATTGACCCTAAGTAATAAAAAGCACACAGGGCTCGGTGTTGGCGTCCTAATTGTTTATTTAACGTATAACTTTTTGAATGAGACAAAAAGTTACACGTTACCTGAAGGGAATTTCATTAGAAAATCACCAACAGTAGGAACGATGGGAACACCATAATATACATTTCACTCATCACTTTTTGTTTTTCGCTGGTTTGCTACTTGTCTGCCGCGCTCAGCCGCTAAATGCATAGTAAATGTAACTGTATTGACGGTGCGGCGGTAGCTCGAGACCGGTTAAATTTTAACCGTAATATAGTTAGAAGTTGGCTATATTTATTCTTATTATATACCTGCACATTTAACACTAAACATATATTTATGATTTATCACTTTCTATACATTAATATATGCATATTGCATAATTATTTTATTTACTTGTATATTTATTTTATTTTATTCCCATATAAAAAAAACTGATTTTCATCCGTATCTGCACCTTAGAGTGTTCAGTTGAAAACCAGCGTCAGGCAACTGCTGCGTAGTTGTCTGGCATTATGCTGAACTGGACCTATTTGGCGTAGCCCTTAGACATATTTTTATTGTTAGTTTTATTTCCCCTTATTTTTTTAATTTTAATTTTAGTTTGTAAATCAATTATTTGTTGGTTAATTAATCATGGTGTGCCAAATAAACATATTTTCTTTCTTCTTTTCTTTCTTCTTCTTTCATTATGTTTTGCTGTTTCCAAAGATAGTACGCCTTTGTTTAAGTCCCTTAAAAGTAGGTCAGTGTATCTCCTTAGCACATTGCGTTACAGTGTAGAAATAAATAATAGCTCAGCTAAGAAACCTGTGACAATTTTTCTAAACGACTTTAGTCTAAAAACCTAATTTATCAGGGGCCCTACCATGATCTCTTAACGGGATCCACTCGACGTTTAGGTCGTCAAACGGATCGCGTCGTCAATTGAACTGCTAAAGGGATGGAGCTATATAGGGTGCATATTGTTTAGACTGGCCTGTTGGTCTGGTAGTTAGTGGCCCTGACTGCTATGCTGGAGGCTGTGGGTTTGATTCCCACCCAGGACAAATGCTTATGTGATGAGCACGATCATTTGTTCTGTGTCTGGGAGTAATTTATCTATAATATGTATGTATTTAGAAATATATAAATATGTATATCAGTTGTCTAGTACTCATAACACAAGCTCTGCTTAGGTTGAGACTAGACAGCGTTGTGTGATAGTTGTGGAATATTATATTATATTATATATTATTATTATATTATATACTGTGTATAACTCCACTCCTCTTTCTCACTCACACGCATGATATTTTAATATTTTAACACGTAATTGAAAGGCCCCATACCATTAACGTAGGATTGGACACGATCTCAATTCAAAACAATTCTGAAACTCACTTCTAGTCTCCAAAAAGCTCCGTATACCTACGTAAATACATGCGTTTTGGTAAATAAGCTCAATTCCTCCTACAATACGAACCGAAGAGAGACCTAACCCACATTAAACCTCATACTACACGCTGTTTCAAATAATAATGCTGTCTTAATTACTGCTCCTAGTTTCAGGCGAGAGAAGTTTGTTCAACACAAGTGCTCCCAGCCGTCTTACGCTGGCTTCATTGTACTTGGTCCTTTCTTGGTAACCTGTACGTCTACAGATACGGTCGGTCCTTTGTAGGTAAACTCTAGGTATACTAGTGTAGTTAATCTTTTCTTTGTAGTTGTAGGTAGGTATATAATATTTGTGTGTTGTTCACAAACATTTAAACTCAATTATGCAACAAGAATCTTTCGGCCCCAACGGCCATTCGTTCTGCGAGCAATGGTTGCCCATTGCCACTTAAGTTTGGCGATTCTTCGTGCTATGTCGGTAACCTTGGTTCTTCTGCGGTTCTGGAATGGCGACTATGTACCGGAAGACGTAGCGTTGGAAGGCCACCTACAAGGTCGATCGATCACCTGGCAAGGGTTGCGGGAATCCGATGGATGCGAGACGCACAAGACCGTCCAGTGGACGTTTTTCAGCTGAAATGATGATGATGATGATGCAACAAGACACCTAGATCTATAACAACTATCTACAGGCCATAAAAATATATTTCATACAGGTATCAAATCAGCTACACACAACTGGAGACAATCACTCAACCACTGCGCCAACAATATTGTTTTTATTTTTTTCAAATAGTAAAAAAAAAAATCAATTTACGCCTAAATTATTACGTCAATTTAAACTAAATGAGGGTGGTTTATCCTAGCTGAATACACTGAGAAGAAATACTGAAAAAAACTTAGAGATCAGTATCTTAATTTATAGTTCATACGGAAATCCATTACATAATTGCCGTAAGGACTTTAAAAAAGACTTCATATGTGTAACATGCAGATAAATGTCTTTTTTTATGGTGGGAAATCATCCAATGACATCTCCCGCCCTTCTCAAGTCAGACTTTTACTAACTAAAACCCACTCGTGTTCCTTCTTTGCCTACGTTCCAGGGCCCCGGGGTTCTCTTTCGCATCCCCGTAGGCTTCGACCTTGCTGGATCCTACGGTTGCTGACATCTCCTTGAGTCGCGCGTGGAAGACTACACGGCATCGACGACTTGGGTTCGGTCCAGACGGTTACCGGACGGTTTACCGGACGGTCGGACGGCGAGTTACCCATTTCTCCGCGCCTACGGTAGCCGGAAAATGGGATCGGAATCCACCGCGGCTGGAGCCTGAGGGCCATTGCCTCGCGAGTGCAACCACCTCCTTTGCTAGCATTACTTCTTCGCAGAAGGAAGTGTCCGCCTGCCGCTCCTCCTCGCTCCGGATCATGGCCTGCACTAAGGCCCGGCGCGAGAGATTGCTGTCGCCGAGCGCCCCCAGGAGGACGCGGTGGTGCTCTGCCCAGGTGGGGCACACCTCTACCGTGTCCTCAGGGCGCAGATAAATGTCTGAGATTGCCTTTTGAAGAAAGAAACACACTAATTTGAGTGGGCCTGTCTTCAAAACTATTTATATACATTAGATATTTGGGCTTTGTTAGATTACTTGTGTGAGCAGTGGTGACCGAGTGGTAACGGCCCCGACTTACGAATTGTAGGTCGCGGGTTCAAACCGAGCCAGGCGCACTACTTTGTGTAATTTATTTCATTACCACTGCTCTCAAAACGGTGAAGGAAAACATCGTGAGGAAACCGGCATGTCCTAGAACCAAAAATTCGAAGACATGTGACATCCACCAACCCGCACTGGGCCCGCGTTTTGGATTACGGCTCATTCCCTCTCCTAGAGAGGAGGCCTGAGTCCCAACAGTCGGAACATATTCTAAGGCCGACTAAACTATGCTATAGGTTACTTGTAGAGAGCTAGAGATGTATATAATAGGCGTGGAAACTGTGGCAAATAGTTAGGTCATCTTTGTGGTTGCGTAGTGTATATTGGTCGCTATTTACAGGCTTGAAACTAAACTTCGTCTCATCATCATCAACATCATCATTTCAGCCGAAAGACGTCCACTGCTGGACATAGGCCTCCCCCAAGTGTCGCCACAATGAACGGTCCTGTGCGTCTCGCATCCATCGTACTCCCGCAACCGTTACCAGGTCATCGGTCCACCTTGCAGGAGGCCTTCCAAAGCCTTCAAACTTCGTCTAGTGTTCGTAGAAGTAAGGCTGTGTTGTTAAGCTAGTTGAGTTTGTTATATACAACCATTTGTATAGCATCCTATACAATGGCAAACGAGTCTTTGGTTTGTAGGTATGTCCACCTTTTAGGCCATACCGTGAAAAATATTGATGTTTTTTTTTGCGTAGGTTAATGAATTTTATTGACATTTTATTTATTAACATTATTATCACTTTTGACTTACTACATCAGCTTGTCTATATACCTATATAGCTATATATATACCTATATAGATATATTCCAAGGAAAAATTTTGTTGAAGAAATTAATAATGTATGGTATTTGGTTAAAAAATATCACCAATTTCTTCTTTTAACTGACAGATGTGTGTACGAGTATGTGTCACTAAAAAATTGCATACTCCATGTGTTCCCAGACACAGAACAAATAATCGTAGTTATCACACAAACATTTGTTTTAGGTGGGAATCGAACCCCGACCTCCGACATGACAGTCAGGGCCACTAACCACTAGACCAATAGGCCAATCGAAGTTTTTATAATGAAACTATTCTTATACATTGTTCTTCAACTTTCATGTCCAGAAGAAAATAAAAACATATTTCGACGTAATAAAAAATGAATTAACAGTAATTTATGACAGAGAAAATGCAAAATATTCTTACTTGAAGGCCTCTGCTATGCTAATATGTGTAATATGTTGACGTTACAAATTCACCTTGTTTTAAATTTCGTACAAAATGCTAAGAATTTTATATTTATGTTAATACTAGCTGTCCTCCGCGGTTTCACACGCGTCTTTGATTACTGCTTCACTTCTATTGGTCCTAGCGTGATGTTAATCAGTAATGTTTGCGAAGGCGACGGCCACAAGTGTGAGGGAACGTACAACCTCACGCTTCAGCTGCCGCGACAAAAAACGCCCCGGACGTCGGGAATTGCAAAGCGATCTGCGCGGCAAGGGCTTGCGGACAACGAGCAATAGGTTGCTCGCGGTCCGCTCGTCTTATAAAGACCGAGCTCGAGTCGTCGACGCCACGTAATGTTCCACGCGCGCCTCAAAGAGATGTCAGCAAACCATAAAATCCCAGCAGGATCGATACCTGCTAGGGCCATGGAGGAAAGTATCAAAGGGATACACGTGGTTCTAGAACGCATAAGGCAACTGAAGGAACATACGTGTGGTTTTAATCAGTAAAAGTCTGTGGAGCGGAAGAAGTCATTAGATTTCCCACCTTATGAAATAACGTGAGGTTTTGTATAACATCAGGAAGGCTATATTATAGCATAGCTCGATAAATGGGCTATCCAATACTAAATCCTGGCTCAATTATATATTTGATATTTATTAGTATATTTTTTTATGTATTTGTTTTATTATGTCTTATTAGTATTATTTCTGATGTTGTACACTGACAGTCCTAAATCTATATCCTTTCTTTCAGTCCATCCAAAGGTTGTCTGTAAGGAATTGCCATGTGCTATAAGAACGCCCATTGTACACTTATTTTAATCATGTTTGTCTCGTATATTTTTGTTTATGTAGTGTACAATAAAGAATATAATAAATAAATAAAATAATGTTTCAAATCTAAATTAGTGCGTTCAAACAAACAAACTCTTCAACTTCATAATATTAAGACTTACTAAAAATAGACTACATGGGTGGTATAACATATATTATCTAAAAATAAAATTTTGGATCCTCGTAAAATAGGTAACTATGTAGAATTGCGAAGTAATTAAACTAATTTACCTGCTCCCAAAGGTTTCAACAAAAATAAAACTCGATAGTACTCGCAATGCGTCGTAATAGGATTCAAATTTAGTTTTAGAATTATTTGAGTCTAATTCTGGATATATTAATAACTTAACTTTATTATTTTATTAAACTTTTATAAAACACAAAGGTAATATAATGCCTAACGGCCTGTTCACGACTTCGATCTAAGCGGCGAACGACGCGGTGAGCTGGGCGGCATCGGTAAGCGGACGCGCAGCGCTATGAGCGGCGTCTCGTGGCGTTCTTCAAACATTTTCATACTTTATTTTACCGCTCGCCGCCCTGCGCTTAGCTACCGCTCACAGTGGCAAGTCGTAAACAGGCCGTTAGGCATTCTCTACCAGCCAACCAAGGTGGTAGAAAAATACATGGCAGGTCTGTAAAAAAATGTATTACTAAGAAAACAATGAGTATGAAAGTATACTATAGTTCAAATAAACGCACAAATATATTGTTTTTATTATTAATAGGCTCGAGCTTGACCACTACATCACCTGATGGCAAGTGACGATGTAGTTGACGATAGAGCACGCTTGCCGAGAAGTGCCACCAATGATTGCATCTCCGCTTACCATCAGGTGGGATCGCAGTCAAGCACTGGTTTATATCAATTAAAAAAAAAAAAAAGTAACTTATTCACTCTTGACTTAAAGACCCCCAGATTGTATTTAATGTAATATACTGTATTCTTTATTATATTTCACTCACTCGTTATATCTTCAAAACTCAATAAAAATCAAAAGGAAATCTCACAAACATGATTACAAAGAATAGCTTACATTTTTAACAAAACGAAAACTCATTTATTGATTTAACAACGAATCTCTTGCGTATCACATTGAACTAAATAAATATATGTTTGTTACTCTTTCCTCTCAAACGGCTGAACAGATTTAGATGCTCAAGGAAATAAATATATGTTCCCTAGGGATAATTTTCTATTTTCACACAATCATCAAATAACTTCTCTCGCTCTGGGCGGAACGCGAGGGAGTGTCAGACTTTTACTGACTAAAACCCTATGTTTCTTCTTTTCTCGCGTTCAAGGGCCCCGGGTTTCCCTTACAGCAGCGAACCCATGGTCCCAGTAGGCTTCGTCCCAGCTTAGCCAAAGGAACGTCTGTTTAGTGTTAGTATCTACTCGTAATATATGAAAATCAAAGTTAATAAAAAACGTGTTACTTTTTTTTTTAAAGTGAGAAATCATCCTATGACTTTTCCCGCTCTAGGGCGTCGGTCCTGCGGAACCCCTAAGATTTTGCTGACATCGCTTTGAGTCGCGCGTGGAACACTAAGCGCGGTGGACATTTCGGACTCGGTCCGAACGGTTACCGGACCGCCGGACGACGAGCTACTCATCAGTCGTCGTCCGCAAGCCCACGCCTACGGTGGCTGGAAATCGAGGTGGGGGTCCTGGCGACTGTGACTAAAAACCTTAATGTTCCTTCAGTCGTTTATTGCGATGGCTACGGTAACTACTTCGAACTATCCTTAGCCCTGACAGGCGTCAGATCTAACATGCCCATATATCTCTTTGAAGCGCGCGTGGTACACAACGCCCTGTCGACCCGGGCTTGGTCCTTATCGGTCGGCCGGACGGTGAACTACCTATTGCTTGTCGTCCACAAGCCCACACCTACGGTAGTTGGAAATAATCCTACGCGCTGGCAGAAGCTAGTGATATACGAAACACTTACAGACTTCCCAAAAAAAAACTAAAGGTGTGTACCAAACCACTTTTAACAAAAAAAAATACAACCGACTTCAATGAAAAAAAAAACACTAAAAAGTGCAAAATAACTTTAATTTCGGAAGTCAGTGTTACATAACGAACAGACGAAACTATTATAACAAACATCGACTTCCGAAATTAAAGTTATTTTGCACTTTTTTGTGTTTTTTAGGGTTCCGTACCTCAAAAGGAATAAACGGAACCCTTATAGGATCACTTTGTTGTCCGTTCGTCTGTTTGTCTCTCTGTCAAGACCCTTTATCTCGGGAACGCGTGGAATTATCGAGTTGAAATTAAAACCTTATACTCAGGTCTGCGGACCCTTGAAGCTGTAAGAAATCAAACTTGTAAGATAACGAGAAAAAAGATACTTCGGGTTATGTGGCAAAAAACGTACATTTCCACACTCGAGTTTTTAGAGGATTTATAGGGGACTTCCCTTTGATCCTGAATCCTGAAATTTGGCATAAAGCAAGGTCTTATAGCACAAGTATAGGAATAAATCTAAAAACTATAAATTTCTTGTTACGTCACAATTTTTTTTTTTTGCGATTATGAAAAATCTTCCGTAATTGAACTATTTACATAGGTGCGTTTGTACGGAACCCTCAGGGCGCGAGTCCGACTCCCACTTGCCCAGATTTTTTTTACGTTACATTCGGTTGTAATTTTTTTGTAAAAAGTTTTTTTTTACACTTTTTAGCTGCGGTAACACAACTAAAAAGTACCCCTCAGTCAAACTTAAAGTCATCGCGTATACGTGTAAATAAAGTAATTCTACTTGTTACGATAGTTCTGCTGTGATCCTATGAAGAGTTCCGTTTCACATCTTCGAATTTCATTATCAGATCAAAACAATATTTCTATGGGACCAACTCGGAAGTATAACCTTTCAATCAAAAAAATAATTTTCAAAATCGGTCTACGATTGACTGAGAAATCGGTAAACATAAAAAAAAATACATACAGCCGAACATAGAACCTCCTTCTTTTTGATGTCGGTTAAAAATCAGATCGATAAGAAGGGAAAGGGGATAAAATTTCAATCACTAGATTTGATCCAAACAAACTGGTCAAGTTAAATATAACCGTTTAATAAGTGGCTACGATAAAAATAACTGTCTAACATATATATTTTGAACCTCTTTGTCAGTAATTTCAATATGTATGTACGTTCAACCTACTCCATAATAAGTGGGTCGGTAGAAATAACTGTCTTCAAATAAATTGATTCGTAATCTTGGCCTGTTTTGAAAAGCTTAGATACTATAGAGTAATTGTGTTGAGTATTTTTTAGAAGGAATCGTTGTTTTTAACTTGTTTAGTTTCGATTTTATTCTTTGTGTTTATGTACTCACACAACTATCACCTACACCTAGTCCCAAGCTAAGCAGAACTTGTGTTATGAGTACTAAACAACTGATAAACATACTTAAATATTTCTAAAAACATAGATATTATAGATAAATTACACCCAGACACAGAACAAATGATTGTGCTCATCACACAAATATATGTTCTGGGTGGGAATCGAACCCAGGACCTCAAGTATAGCAGTCAGGGCCACTAACCACTAGACCAACAAGCCAGTCGTATGTATTTACAGAAAAGGAGAAACTGACTGACATATTAACGCACAGCCAAAACTACTCAGACTAGGAACGTGAAATTTTGCACAAGGTTTCCTTTTATGACGTAGGCGAGCTAAGAGAGGATTTTCCAAAATTCACCCCCTAAGTCAAAACAATTCAGACATATAACTTCTACCCGTGGTTTCACCTGAGTGACAGTCGAAACCCGAGGCCCTGGGACGAAGGCAACGAAGGAACAGGAGTGAGTAGTCAGTGAAAGTCTGACACTATCTCTCGCTCCGCCCAAGAGCGCGATTTGTCATAAGATGATTTTCCCACCAAAAAAAAAAAAAAACCTGTGTGACGGTAGAATTTCATCCCAAGAGTAAAGTATAACGTAAAAAGTATACTATGTGCTATTCTAGGAAAAAGTCTACCAGTGTCACGAAATACATCCAAATCTATTAATCCGTTTGGGCGTCAAAGAGAAACAAAGTTAAGACACAAACACACATATGTACATAAAAATTTTCCCTTTTGATTGTCCTAAATTACAGTAATAATTCCAAAGAATAGTTAACTTACTTCCCCTAACTTTAAGGCCTAAATTCTCCACACATGTATCTATAATAAAATTAAACCCCGCACCTATCCTAAAACCTACTTAAAGAAAAACCATCCCTTTCACATAAAGACCCCTTTAATGTATTATTGCCACGTTCACCTTTTCAAATACACACATAAACATTTTTTTTTCACCCCCAAAAGGGGCGACACACCCCACATTGGGCGAAAACATCCATTGTAAAAATATGCCGAACTACGCGATACCTTGACCCAGATGTTCGAAACTAATGAATTTTTTGTGTGAGCTTTTCCCATTTTACAAATGACTGTAAAAAACCGGCGCAATGCAAGTCGGACTCGCGCTCGAACGGTTCCGTACCGTCCACATTAAAAAAGGGCAAGAAAATCACGTTTGTTATATGGGACATTAATTTATTCTGTTATTAGTATTTAATGTTATATTGGCAACAGAAATAAATCATCTGTGAAAATTTCAACTTTTAGCTATCGCGGTTCATGAGATGCAGACTAGTGACAGACAGTCGGACAGCGGAGTGATAGCGGGTGTTTTTAGGGGTCCGTAAAAAACCTCTTTTCATACTGAAATGCATTTTACGCCGCGTTTAGTGTAGATATAAAGTTTGCTATCCATTAGAGCAGGCAACGGGGAAGAAGTGTAGAGGAAGAATTCGCATTCTTCTAAATTCTTATAACTGTTTCGCCTCAATTCGCTATTGATTATTTATGACAATATCTTGACAGAGATTGAAGTTCAGCGTCCTAAAAAGTTGAGTCTTTTTGTTAAATCTGACCTTGATCTGAGAGCGAAGCAGTAATGCTAGCAAAGGAGGCGGCCGATCGCGTGAGGCAACGGTCCTTACGCTCCAACCGCCACCGGGATTCCGATCCCGATTTCCGGCCACCGTAGGCGCGAGCTTGCGGACGGCGAGCAATAGGTAGCCCGCCGTCCGACCGTCCGGTAACCGTCCGGACCGAGCCCAAGTCGTCGACGGCGCGTATTGTTCCACACAGGGAGATGTCAGCAAATCGTAAGAGCGGGATTGGTCATAAGATGATTTTCCCATTTTTTAATAAAAAAAAAAAAACCTTGATCTGAGAAATAACTCCTGTATCGTGGATGCGTTCACAGACATGACATTTAAACTCACACACACATGACGCCGAGACCCGGAACAATTATCGGTACACAAATATTTGATCCTTGTAGGAATCGAAACCGCGACACGCAGCTCCACAGCCTAGCACTTTAGCTCAAACTGAGTCAAATGTGTCTAAAAATTGCTGTCTCTTGTGTCTACTAACGTCTCCGCTTCGAAAGTTTTGTATCTCATTTTATTACCCCTGTAAACTTATTGTGTGCCTTTAAGTTTATTTCTAAATAGTATAAGACCAAAATCTTTGTCTGTTTTTTCGCTTACTTCTTCTCCCTGACCAGTCATCATCTCCCTGACACTGCCTAGTGTTATTTGATGTCGGCGCAGCATGTTTCTTTCCTTCATTCTGTCCTATCAACCGTCACGCTGTAACTGACTCCCTTTTTTAACATCACTTCTCATCCTATCCATCTTTTCTTTGGCCTCCCTCTCCCTCTCCATCTATCTACAGGTATACTCTTAACTCTTTTAGCAACATGAATTTTACTTTTTCCTCTTCATATGACCGTACCAAGTTAAACTACTCTACTTCGTATTTTCAGTCACTTTCGGAGTTTAAATAAACCACTCATCGCGTGAGGCAACGGTCCTCACGCCCCAACCACCGCTGGGATTCCGATCCCGATTTCCGGCCACCGTAGGCGCGGGCTTGCGGACGGCGAGCAATAGGTAGCCCGCCGTCCGACCGTCCGGTAACCGTCCGGACCGAGCCCAAGTCGTCGACGGCGCGTATTGTTCGACACGCGCCTCAGAGAGATGTCAGTAAATCGTAGGGGCCCAGCAGGGTCGAAGCCTACTGGGGTCATGGGTAGTGTGAAAACGAAACCCTGGGACGAAGGCAACGAAGGAACAGGAGTGGGTTTTTAGTCATTAAAACTCTGACACTATCTCCCGCCCCGCCCAAGAGCGTGGGATGTCATAATATGATTTTCCTACCGGAAAAAAAAAACCACTCAACGGATTTTGATATGATTTTACTAATAGAAAATAAATCGGAGAAAGCCGGGGTAGATTGCTAGTGACAAGTAAATGTATTTTCTTCTTTCTCCCTATCTTTTATTCTCTCTTCTCCGCTCGCTCGCCCTGCGGCAATGAACAAGCAGCCTTAGTTAGGGGTTGAAATGGCCTACCCATTATAGGGTTATTTCGACGAACAAATCAGTTCGGAACATTAATGTTATGGTCGTACTGATAGCGATGCTATATGTGCTATTTCGCAGATTAGTTTGAGGTGTGTTTCGAGTATTATCGCTGGGTTCATTTGAGGTTTATTTTATGATTCTTTGTGTTGAAGGACGTTAGCATATGAGATAATGATGTTGCGTTACTTTTTATGTGATATGGGAGCTTATTTTCTTGAACTAGAGAAGAGAATTTTAATTAAAACGTCGTGGTATATTATACATAGTGAATTATACTTATTTTAAATTAAGCTTTCATATATTTTTAAATGTGTCTAATTATCTAGTCTCACGGCTGGGCAAAATCCTCTCCTTTCCAGGGGCATGTCAGTATCATCATCATCATTTCAGCCGATTGACGTCCACTGCTGGACATAGGCCTCCCGCCATAATGAACGTTCCTGTGCATTTCGCATCCATCGGACTCCCGCAACCGTTACCAGGTCATCGGTCCACCTTGTAGGAGGCCTTCCGACGCTACGTCTTTCCGTACGTGGTCGCCATTCCAAAACCTTTCGGCCCCAACGGCCGTCTGTTCTGCGAGCAATGTGCCCTGCCCATTGCCACTTAAGTTTGGCGATTCTTCGTGCTATGTCGGTGACCTTGGTTCATGTCAATATATAAAATGTATTCTGTGGCGGGGTAAACTTGGCGCTAGTTTGTTTGTTTAATCAAAATAATGATTAACGATTATTTATTTTTATCTCGATTACGATTAATACATGAATCGTGATTTATTTAATCATATTTAAATTTAATCTCATTAAAACAAATCAAATAATCGATTGAAAATATAATCGATTAATTTCAACACTGATTCCTGAGTCGACTTAAGTGTTATAAGATTTTTCTCAGTCTTCATGTCACTTAATAAAATCCAATGACAAGACAAGCATCCCATGGGCGGAGTGAGAGGGTCTGTCAGACTTTTACTTACTAAAACCCACTCCTGTTCCTTCTTTGCCCTCGTACCAGGGCCCCGGGTTTCACTTTCACACTACCCGTGGCAAACTTTACCTTACTCCTCTAATTATAGGTGATGTTGAACTATATTATTATTGCAAAATAACTCACATAAACCACAAAAATAATCAACTTATAATTGCAGTGTTCATTGTATGCAATCTGCATTTCTTATCGCTGGCAGTGGCACCAAGGCTCGCGGCTATCGCTCCAGACCATCGCTTCACGTTTATGAATACAAATGTTGGCTCCAATTTGGGCTCCGTTAGACGCATATTGCAGGGTTATGTTACTTATAACCCATTTATAACGGTATTCTGATACATAAGTATGACGGTATTGGTTTGATGACATAATGAGGCGATAATTCAGGGTTTTTTCGACTTTTGTCTGTCATAAAATATGGTAAAAAGTTGTTTTTAATATATTTTTCCATTTTCTACGACAAGAGTTGTCTTGTCTGTCTGTAATAAAACCAAAGAAAACTTTAAAAGTATTCAGTATTTTAACTATTCAAGATGTTTTTAGGACCTTTTTTGAGAAAAGGATATCATTTAATAACTTCTACCGTTTTAGGTGGAGCGAGAGTAAGTGTTTGATTTTTACTTAGTAAAATTCACTCATATTTCTTCATATTTTCTGCCCTTTGCGTTCCACGATCACAGTGATACCCTCTCGCTTCACTCTAGATCGGGAGAAGTCATTTCATGATTTCCCAAAAAAAATCGAAGGACTGGAACAATTTGCCTGCTGCGGTCTTCCCGTCAAACTATAATTTAGGTGTCTTCAAGGCTAGAGTGAATAGGCTCTTAATAAACTAGTGCGCCTGACCATCAATGATTGCATCTCCGCTTACCATCAGATGGGATCGCAATCAAGCACTGGTTTATATCGATTAAAAAAAAAACCCTCAATAAAACCTTGTATAATATTACACGTGTAAGTACGAACATATCTATTAACCAAATCTAGATATAAATACACAATTACACCCTATTATTTTCCTCGTAAACCAACTCCAAAATGTAATATACCAAAATAATATTCCAAGAGAATTAATTTGAAATCCCAGCTCTCATTGTTAGGGACTCGTCTTTAGCATACAGTTATTAGTAATTTATGTTAAACATATAATAACAATCGGGCTATCATCGCAAATATATTCGTTTATGTAAATGAGATCCGACTTGGCTGGGCACCGTTTCGAAAGCTGCGCGGTACTTTCTCGTCCGCTCCCAGTGTCTCAAGACATTTCTTTGACCAGTGCGTGTTGCTTGCTAGTAATAATATACGGCTCTAAAACGTGGTCGCTCCCAATTTTATTGGTCTCGTCAGAAGGTTTAAAGACACCTATGGAGCTAGGAGTTTCCTTACGTAATCGAATCAGGAATAAAGATATCCGCTGGAGAACCAAATTTACTGACATAGTCAGAAAAATCGTAAAGCGTGGGAAGGCCTGTCACAAGGTAGATCGATGACCTGGATGCAAAAATCCATCGGATGCGAGAACCGGACCTAAAATAGCTGCAGAATAACATCTGGTTTTAATCAGTAAGAGATTGACCAATCCCTCCGCTGGCTCCAGGTGCAGAACATCCATAAAATTTCCCCACAATGAAAAATTTTAAATAAAATACTGTAAAGTCTCAAAATGTTTTTATGTAGATCAGATAACTAAAGACATTCTACTCAAGAATTAGACAGCGATGTAAGGTTGAAACTCAACACACTATGTCAGTTTAATATTACCTGGAAATGTGATGACGCGGACATCTCAACTAAATGGTAAAATACACGGATATTACAACCAAATTCGCATGATATTTGTTGTTAATCTTTGGGTTTTAGATAAAAGTACGATTTTTTAACCGACTTCAAAAAGATAGAGGTTCTGTGTTCAGCTGAATCTATATTTTTTTTTATGTATGTTCACCGCTTTCTTGGTCAATTGTAGACCGATTTTGAAAATTATTTTTTTGGTTTAAAAGTTATACTTTCGAGTTGATCCCATATTGTTATGATCTGATGATGAACTTTGAAGATATGGAACGGAACTCCCCGTAGGATCACAGCAGAACTGTCGTAACAAGTAAAATTGCTTTGTTTATACGTATACGCGATGACTTTAACTTTGACTGAGGGGTACTTTTTAGTTGTGGTAACGCAACTAAAAAATGTATAATAAAAAACAAAATTACAAAAAAAAACACAACCGACTTCAACGTAAAAAAAAAAAATAATTTTAATTTCTTAAGTCGGATTTAAATAACGAACGAGACAAAACTATTATAGAAATACCGCCTACTTTTCTTGGATGGGAAATCATCAAATGACTTATCTCGCTCTAGGGTGGAGCGACAGGGTGTGCCAGACTTTAACTGACTAAAACCAAACCAAACCTAGTTTCCTTATTTGCGTTGCGTTCCAGGCCCGAGGGTTTTCTTTTCGGAAGTCAACCCATGGCCCCAGTAGGCTTTGGCCCTACTGTGTGTGCCCGGCTTTTCTGACATCTTCATGAAGCGCTCGTGAAACACTACGTTCCGTCGACGACTCGAGCTCGATTTGGGTTACTGGAAGGCAGTACGGCGAGCTACTAATCGCTCGTCCGCAAACCCATGTCGGTACCTACTAGCTTCTAATTTTGTTCCAAATTATTCACCATCTTCATACACAATACTATTCAAATCGACTGGTTCACGTCCCATAAAACAAGGTTACCAAACCAATAATTAAATTTACCGACCAGGGTAAATGCATTCACAGTGAACCGGTATTACGGTAAACACACAGACAATTCAAACATGGCCAGCCATGATTTGTGGATATTTGCTCTGAAAGCAATACGCAAGGAAAATTGTGTTAAGGTGAACGCACACTTATCCAAGGCCGAATGCGTTGAACGAATCGAAGGCAAGGAGGCCTCGCACACCATCACCCCTAGCCAAGTTTATAATCTGCAATCGTTAACACTAGTCGAAAACAAATTATATGTATGGGAATGACTCAACGTTAAGTCACGTGGTCAGAACAAACAAATAGAAAATTCGTAGCCAAGTTCACATCGTTCAAAATGATAGAATGAATTGTTATCGTTTCTACAATGTTCAACGTACATTGTAGACCTAGCGGCCGACTCAGGCCCGTCAACATGGCTACCAACTTATTGTTTTCTACAATTGGTGACACCGAGGCGCTACCCATCGGAGAATAGAATTCGATGTATTTTCGACGAGTTTGGAGTTGAAGCTCTTGAGCCGTGCCGAGTGGGGTCCGAGTGCCCATATGTTTTTTAAAGAATTATCCAAACGCTAAGTTGATACTTCGCGTGACCCAAGGGCTGGCTTTTACTTCGATCAGAGATTATGTATTGAGATACAACGTGGTAATGACGCGTAGTCTTTTGAGCACACTTCCAGTCGACAGCGATGCGGACGAGTTTTATGACGCCATATTTTAGCTAGAAGTTAGTTTTAGTGTATATATAGTTTTAATTAGTTAAGTGTGATAAACAACATTAATTGTGATGGATCTTGATGAGGTTTTTATTATAAGTGCTTTATTAATGGAAGATAAAGAAAGTGAAATACATCAAAGGGAAACCAGAATGTGGGTTTAAATCATTCACTTAAAAAAGCAGTGCTTTGGTGCATTCGAATTCATCTAGGATTACTGTAGTCCTTTCTGATTCGGGCGTTAGTTTTGCGGTTTTCATAGGATTTCATAAAAAGAATTCTAAAATTCTTTTCTGTCAATACGTTTGATGCGTTCGGCACGGATAAGTGTGCGTTCACCTTTATCGTGTGTTTTCTAGGAAAATAATAGGGCAGTAAAACAGTATGTACGAGTAGTGATACGCAATCGTAGGAGTATCTTGGCCAGTTTGAGCCACCATCACCTCCACCTTAGCATAATGACGACGAGCAATGGGGAGCTTGCCATCCAGCGGTCCCGTAACCCTCCGGACAGTGCCCGAGTCGTCCACTACATAATTATATTGTTTGAAGCGCGCCTCAAAGAAATGTCAGCAAATCTGTAGGACCTTATGCCTGCTAGGGCCATGGAAAAACTTCTAAAAAGTGGAATAGAATTCCTTGCCGGAATCTGTGTTTCCTGATGGCTACAACCCGGGAATCTTTAAATCAAGAGTGAATACATTACTTCTAGGTAAGCGCGCTCCATCGTCAACCGCATCGTCACTTTCCATCAGGTGAGATAGCAGTCAAGCGCGAACCTATCAAGAATTAAAAAAAAAGGAAACCCGTAGCCCTGAAATGCAAAGTGCGGTTGAAGGAACATAGTCATTAGTTTTAGTGATTTTAGTCAGCAAAAGTCTGACACGCTTCATCCTACAGCGGGGACTCTTTCGAACAATATCGAAGCCCACCTAATAATGAGGTAACGACATCCAATAGGAGCAGTGATGGACCAGTGGTAATAATCTTGACTTATGAGTTGTAGGTCGCGGGTTCAAACCCAGCGGGACCGGAACCTCGCGGGAGCATTACTTTGTAATAAAGTTTATTCCATTCTATTCTCAAAACGGCGAAGGAAAACATCGTGAGGAAACCGGCATGTCCTAGAATCAAAAATTCGAAGACATGTGACATTCACCAACCCGCACTGGATGGGTCCGTATGATGGATTCCTCTCCTAGAGAGGTACTGCTGCTGCTGCGTCCCAACAGTGGGAACTTTGTCAGGCTGATTACGCTTAGCATAATAGCATAATCAGCCTTTTAATGTTCCCACTGCTGGGACTCAGGCCTCCTCTCTAGGAGAGTGATTACGCTTATGACATTCAAAAACCGCTTGACACTGTAATAAAAAAAAAACACATAAATAGAAGGAAGGAATAATAGTAACTACATTAAGAAGAAAAATGAATACGTTACTTTGTTACATAATGGCGTATCATAAGAGTAAGTTTAAGCTACGTAGGCGTATTGTGATGAGCTTTACTCAACATCCATAGAGCGTTGAGTGGAGCTTACTATTCCATTGTTTTAACGTTCGACTCTATTGGGGCCCCTAAATTAGAAGAAAAAGAGAGGATCCGCAGATCAGATGGGTGTTGTGTCTGGTAGGGGCAATTACCCGGTAGTTGTTTTTGGATTATTGTGGAACTTCGAATTGCGTGGAGAATTTTTATACCGTCATCATCTTCCTGCCCTTGTCCCATCTTATTTGGGGTCGGCGCAATACGTTTTTTTCTTCCATTTTATCCTGTCAACCGTCATACTATCACTAACTTCCTTTTCTTTCATATCACTGTTCACACAATCCATCCATCTTTTCTTTGGCCTCCCTCTCCCTCTCCACCCATCCACATGTATACTCGTAACTCTTTTAGAAACATGTGTTTCATCTCTCCTCTTTACATGACCATATCAAGACAAACGATTCCCCTTCAACTTTTCAGTCACTGGCGCCACTTTCAAACTTCCTCTAATATATTCATTTCTCACTTTATCCATTCTCGTCACACCACACATCCATCTCAACATTCTCATCGCCGCTACATGCAATCTTTTTTCATCCGTCTTTTTCACAGCCCAACATTCTGATCCATACAGTATGACAGGTCTTATCACGGACTTGTAGATTTTACCCTTCAACTTGAGAGGCATCCGTGGGTCACAAATTGTTCCAGTGACCTGTCTCCATTTCATCCATCCTGTATTGATCCGATGTGATACGTCTCGGTCTACCTCGCCATCTCCTTGGATAAGCGACCCAAGGTACCGAAAGTCGGAGCAGATTGGTATGGGCGTTCCAGCGAGAGCTAAGGGCATAGGACCGGAGAGACCACCGAAATCGCAGAACAAGTATTCCGTTTTGGTTCTACTCAATTTCAGGCCAACACTCTCCAGTCTGTGCCACCACACCTCCAATCTGTTCTGGACCTCTAGGCCACTCTCGGCAACCAATACAATGTCATCAGCAAACAGCATACACCAGGGAGCCTCTTCCTGAATGTCCGACGTCAGAGCGTCCATTATCATCAGGAAGAGGTAAGGGCTGAGAGCCGACCCTTGATGTAAGCCGACAGCCACATTGAAGCTGCCAGTGTTGCCCACTGTAGACCGGACTTGGGTACTGCATCGACTGTACATCGCTCGGATCAACTGCACATACTTCCCAGGCACACTTTTCTCCTTAAGGGCCCACCACAGAACCTCACGAGATACCCGGTCGTATGCCTTTTCGAGGTCAATGAATACCATGTGCAAGTTTTTATGCGCACTCCTGTATTTCTCGCACAGCTGGCGTATAGCAAAAATGGCATCCGTTGTACCCCGACCAGGCATAAAACAGAATTGGTTCTGTGAAATTTCACTCTCTTCTCTCAGCCTTCTTTCAACAACTTTTTCCCAGGCTTTCATAGTATGTGACATTAGCTTTATTCCTCTATAATTATTGCATTTAAGCACATCACCCTTGTTTTTAAAGATGGGCACCAGGGAACTGTTGCACCACTCATCAGGTATGGCTTCTTCCCGCAACAACTTATTGAAGAACAAAGCCAGCCACATCCATCCATCCACTCGCAGCAACTTCCACACTTCAACTGGTATTCCGTCTGGACCAATTGCCTTACTATTCTTCATTCCATTTACAGCTATCCTGACTTCATCCATACTAATCATTCTCACTAAACCCACATTCACTGGTTTGCTCTCTAAAATCCCATTCCAGCTGTTTTCCTCATTCATCAGTCTTTCAAAATAGTCCTTCCACCTCTCTTTGATTTTTTCATCTTATCTGACAAACATCTCTCGCCTTTCTCTCTCTTGCTCTAGCAAGTCGGTATAGATCTTTCTGGCCTGCCGGACTATCTAGTGTGTTGTATAGTTTGTCCTGTGCTTTTGCTTTCGCTATTGCCACGGCTTTTTTGGCTTTTTTCTTTAAAGCATCATAATCACTTTTTTTCGCAGACTTTAAGCTAGTGTTTTCCGGATCTATACGCTGCCATTCCTTAAATTTCCTCTTTTTTTCCTTCAATACATTCTGTATATCTATCGACCACCACCATGTATCCCTATCTATTGTACCCTTTCCTCTCGTTTCTCCTAAAATATCTTTCGCTGCATGTCTAATACACTCAGCAATCTCATTCCAGCTTTCATTTATACTTCGGTCATTCATGTCTCCCATTTCTATCATTTTGTCCACCACTCGCTGTCTCAATTTCTTCGCACAGTCACTCTTCTCTAGCATATGCCATTTTATTTTAGGAGGGGGACGCTCTTTGCTTTTTTTGTTATGTGTCTTGACTACTGACACCATAACCAGAATCCTGTGCTGTGAGACTAGGTCTTCTCCTGGCAGCACTTTTCAGTCTTTGACGTGCTTTAGCTGGTTACGCCTAACCAGGAAGTAATCAATTTGCGTCTTGTGGTTACCGCTTTTGTACGTGACCAGATGTTCGTCTCCTTTCTGGAATCAAGTATTGGCTACTGCCAGGTCAAATGCAGTAGCAGATTGTAGCAGCGTCTCCCCTTCACTATTCGGACTTCCAAAACCCCATCCCCCATGTACTCTTTCGTAAACACCTCTCATTCTTCCCACATGTCCATTAAAGTCACCTCCAACTATCAATTCCTCATGTACAGGGATGGCCATTACAGCTGTATCAAAATCCTCCCAAAACTTCTCTTTCACCGTTTCATCGCATCCTACTTGTGGCGCATACACACTAACTACATTCAACATTACATTCTCTAACATAATCTTCACAACTATAAGCCTATCATTAATCCTTTGTACTTCCATCACGCTTTCTTTTAATTTGCTGTCTAACACTATTCCTATACCATTTCTTTTACCATCACTTCCACAGTAATAAAACTTATATCCCTCACCAATTTCTCTCGCTTAGAATTTTTATACCGTACATATTGAAAATTCTGCGTAAAGATTACATGTAGCGGTAATTGATATACGTAATAGTCATTAATAATAATATCATTAATACTTCATAAAATCAAGCCATAAATTACCAAATAAAAAAAATTTTAAATATTGGCATTCAAAAAGTCACCTATACTGTAATAACACTTATCTGTAAGTAAATCTCGAAACTTCTTCTTTCAAAATCGATCCTGTAGTTTTTAAGTTTCATACACTACTTACAAACAAACAAGCCTGACAAGACACAAGTTCCGGATTTGCTTTTACCTTGGTCACTGATTAAGCATTTCCATACAATATGGTAATGCCACCAGTGTTTTGGGCTTCTGAAAGGAAGACTCGGTTCTGAAAGGAAGACTCGGCCCCGGTACGAAAGGCAATGAGGGAACAGGAGTGGGTTTTTAGTCAGTAAAAGTCTGACACTATCTCCCGCCCCGCCCAAGAGCGGAGGATGTCATAAAATGATTTTCCAACCGGAAAAAAAAAAACAGTCTTTTGGGCACATTTCCAGTCGACAGCGATGCAAAGGTATTTTTTAACGCCATATTTTAACAAACAAACATACAAAATACAAATCTTTCCTCTTTATAATATTAGCGTAGAAAAGTTAAAAGTAAAAATAAATTCATTCTAACGGTAGAGACTCACGCTCTCATGACATTTTCTTCAAGGATGAATAGAAAAATGAAAAAAAAAACATCTTCAATAAAGTTTTATAGCTTAGGAAAATACCGATAGAACCTTGAAAAGTGCAGTCACAATCTCAACACGATCTCCCTCGTAGCCTTGACACAGGAAACCTTTGAGCAAACTAGATTATTTTTATAAAAAATCCACTGCAGGTCTTGTCAGAGGGTAAGAAAATGTTAGCTGAGTTGATAAGCAAACTGCTTGGAAAAGCCGTCCATTTTTAGGGTTCCGTACCTACAAAAGAAAAAACGGAACCCTTATAGGATCACTTTGTTGTCCGTCCGTCTCTCTGTTAAGACCCTTTATCTGGAGAACGCGCGGAGGTATCAAGTTGAAATTATAACCATATACTCAGGTCTGCGGTCCCTGGAACTTGTGAAAAAAAAACAAATTTCTGAGTTAACAGAAAAAGAAGATACGGTCATTTATGTCGCAGATAAAGTATATTTCGACACTCTCAAGGGATTCAAAATTCATAAGGTACTTCCCGTTGACCTGTTGACCTCGAATCCTAAAATTTGGTATGGAGCAAGGTCTCATAGCACATGTATAGAAAAAATCTGAAAACTGAAAATTTGTAATTGCTACAGAAAACATTTTTTTTTTGCGATTCGGAAAAATGTTCATAAATAAATTTGTACGGAACCCTCAGTGCGCGTGTCCAACTCGCACTTGCCGGTTTTTTGTTTTATATTTAATTAATTAAAAACAGTATTTATTCACAACTATGTATAAATGAGAAAGTAACTCTGTCGGTAAATATGAAAGTAACGCTTTTATGCTTAAACTAATCCTTTCGCGTCGTCGTATATATCGCGTACATCGAAAGACTGGAAAATTTTTACTGCTGCAGCCTCATAAAAAAAACATTCCTTTCTTTCTTGTCTTTTCTTTCTTTCCCATCCGATTATGATTATGGCGTCTTCAAGGATAGATTGAATAGGCTCTATTGCGTTTCACCATCAATGATTGCATCACTGCTTACCATCAGGTGGTCAAGCGCAAGTTTGCATGACTGACCTGTTGGTCTAGTAGTTAGTGGCCCTAACTGCTATGCCGGAGGTCGTGGGTTCGATTCCCACCCAAGACAAATGTTTGTGTGATGAGCACAATCATTTGTTCTGTGTCTGAGTGTAATTTATCTATAATATAATGTATTTAGAAATATAAAATAAATAATTTAAAAAAAAGAAGTTTATATACTACGAGTATGTTGATTTTTTAATGAAAATATTATCAAAACGCGTAAGTTATTGCCTTTTCAAAACCCTATTATAATTGCCTATAATTTAACATAATCCCCTATTACAATTCCAAGGGTACACAATAAAATTAATGGTGTAATTACTTTCAATCTGTGGTTTTAATGGCCACACAGTTGTAGCTTATGAAACCACGCAAGCTTGATTCGAGTGGGCGTCTATTTTACCGCATTTCCTTTGTAGCATAATAAGATACTTATAATACGATTAAACTAGTAAGTTTAATGTCAATATGTGCCTTAATTAACACCTTGACATTTGTTTAGTTTTGTGGTCGTTTCTGAAGGTATTTTGATATTCTTACATCTATACTGGCCTGTTGGTCTAGTCGTTAGTGGCCCTGACTGCTATGCCTGGAGTTGTCAGTTCGATTCTCACCCAAGGCAAATGTGATGAGCACGATCATTTGTTCTATCTGGGTGTAATTTATCTATAATATTATATATTTATTATCGTAGAATATGTTTATTTACAATAGAGTATTATCATTTTACAATTAAATGAAATATCAAAAATCAATAAATAACCATATATATGCATTTAGAAATACATAGATATGTTAGCACAAGCTTTGCTTATTTTGGGACTAGGTGACGTTGTGTGAAAATTGTAAAATATTTTATACTACCTATTACCCGCGGCGTCGCCCGCGTACATAAAATAAAGCCTATGTCACTCAAGAATAAAGCAGCTTTCTATCGGTGAAAACATTTTAGCAACTGGACCAGTAATTTCAGAAATTAACTCCTACAAACGAAAAAAAAAAACAAACTATACCTCTTTATTATATTAGTGTAGAAGTGTATATAATATACTAATTACAAGTTGACCCGACCAACGTTGTACTGCCATAAAAATTTTCAAAGAAAAAAATAGGGTTCGGGATAGGAGGGTGAAAAATACTTTACGACTTGTTCTCAGACCTACAAAATAAATAATACAATACCTACAAAAGCCTTTTCAGAGGAACGCGAAAACAATTACCGTGACATGAGATTCTTATACAACATTAGTTTTACATATGCGAAACCCGAACTTGTCTATTATTTTTATTTATTTAAAACTTTATGCACTAATGAAACATTGTACAAAGGCGGACTTAGGCATTTTCTACTAATCGACCTTAGGGTGGTGCAGAGATATAACATGGCAGGTGCAGCTTAAAAGAAGACTGACAGAGAGGAAATAAAAACAATAATAAATATATACTTAGATACATACAAATAAAGAATGATATAATTAAACTATGTACAAAATTTCATAACTATACCACGTAAAATCAAAAAGGTAAAGTCACAAATTGCTCTTATTTAATTTTTTTTTAATCTATCCTTTTTTTGTGAGTTTGACGAAAGTTCATATAAATTTTCATTTTCATATACAAGTGGTGCATGAAAATTAAAAATGTGAACTTCCTGATATATTTCGGAAAAGGATTTTATTATTGTAGAGAAAACGATCCTTAAATACGAATCAAGTTTTTATTTAGCTTTACGAGGATTTAGGAGTTGTATTTTTAAACATGACCTTTTTGTCCCAGAGGCTAAAAATATCGTTTAAACAATGATGCGTCATGTTTTGGTAACTGTATCAAATACATGTATTGTAAAGTAAAAAAAAAAAATTGCATAGATTGTAGATACATGAATTAAGCTGTTACAATACAATAGTGAGCCTTGTACAATCTGCCTTATTTTAAGCATGCAAACATTACTTAGGTTGTTAACTTATATAAGAATAATGTCAAATAACGCTATATGGTAATCTTATAGAACTTTAAAACTCTTTTATCTCTATTGGTCTATTTAGTTCTCTTTAAAATGGTCAGGCTTAGTGGTGCTGATACGCGTCATGTTCGTGAATGGACGTTGTCAGTTAGTCTCTTAACTACCAGTGACTTATTTTTATTTGTGTATTTTGTGTTTTTTTTTGGTATGTACTACTTGCACAATTATCAACAAAAAAGTAAGTAATATATTACTTACTTCAGTTCAATTCAAAATGGTTCAACTGAATAGTGCTGATTTACGCGTCATGTTCTTGAACGGATGTTGTCAGTTAATCTTTAACTACCCAAATAAACATATTAACTAACCTCACAAACTTTTCTAGAGTAATAATGACTTTAAAATCACATACATATTTCTTCTCAATGAATTCTCCATTATCAGAATAAGAAACATACGTGTAAGATACGTCAAAAAAATAAAATGATTCAAAGTATATATCCATTACAATAAATATATACTTTGAATCATTTTATATAATAAAATAAACGTGATTTTTTATGTCATTTTGTTTTCGTTGAATGGCATGAAATTCAACAGGTCACTTTTTAAATTGAATCAAAAATTACTAAACAAACATGAAAGCTATAAAAATTCTTCAAAACAAAAAAAAAATCGTTAAAATCGGTTTGTTTTAGGCGAAGATATCACTGTAAAAGATACAAAAAAAAATCTGGTGACTTCAAACCTCTTACACTTTTTGAAAGTAGATTCAAGAGAATAAAAATCACACTGTTTGCTACCGTAAGCACTGAGATAGTAAATAAGCACATAGATATTTGACGAGTTCATCCACTTTTTCTTGGTAAATATATTAGGTACCTACAAATTATGTAACAAAATCGAATACAAGTAATACAACTCACCTGCTAGCTTGGGTATCGGCGGTGTAATCGGTGCAGCGGCCGTCGTTGCCGTGTTTGGGGGGTACACAGGATCGCAGCATTCCCGCTCCGGGAACTCGCTTCCCCCCACCCATGCCACTAAGAGCACCACCACTCCCACCACGTACCATATTCCACTCAACCTGAGGCACCCACGAGACATCGACGAGGTTAAACCGAAATAATAACTCACTTTGGATAACACACTCGATTTTGTAAATGGCCGACTCTGAGAAACCGATTTTGGTCGACGCGTGATTTTAGCTTTCGATTTTGGAATGCGTGGATTTAAAATTGGCGCGAACGATAAACCGTATTTTTTAAATTTCGAATTTTGGTCTTCGAATAGTAACTGGCATTCACTTATTTCTTCTTCTATCTCGCTCTGTTTTTGCACTTGAATAGATGTTTTGGTCTCTTTTTCACCCCCCACCGTTTTTCTTTCATTGTTGATATCCTTTTCTTCTGTCATCTGACACTTTTCACATTACACTTTTTAAAATGTTACATTAATATTTTTTCTACTTAATTTTTAATGAATTTTTGGTTTTTTTTTATGTATTGATATTTTATGTCACCCACTTAGCTCATAGATTTGTAATTGACTTAAAACGCACGGAACTCACGCTTGATTTTTTTATTGTATAATAATTTGTAATAAATATTTGTATTTATTTAAATCTGAAATAAAGAAGGTTAGAGTATTGTGAAAATAATAGAAATAAAAAGAATGAAGAGGACTCAACTGAGTAAAAAATTACAACAATATTTCTGTCACTTGTGAATAAATAAAGAAAATTTAAAACGTTTATTCTCCAGACATAGTTACATAATGTTCTCATCCATAAACCATTCAGGCAGGACCCATAATTTTTGTGCCAGAGATTATAAAAAGTTTAAACTCTGTGTGTAAGCGTCCTAAAGTTAAGAGGGCATTAAACAAATTGAATTCTTAATACGCTATTTAACTTTTTGTTCGAAATCCTAACGCATATTACTTTTCTACCTACTTCGAAACTTCTTCTATTTTCGTCGAAATTTCATTAAATGGGCCAAGATTTTTTTTCTCATCCATTCCCTTTTGTTTCGCGTTGAGATGTGATAATTTATTTTAATTGTAATTCTTAGAAAGATTTCTGCTTTCTTTTTTATTTGAAAGTCTTGGCTTTGGAGATTGTTCTTTTAATAATGTCTCGTTTTTTAGTAATAAGGCGTGATTCACGAGTTGCCAACTTTGGCTAATGAGTGGGGATTATGTTTTGCAATATTTTATTTTTTATTTTAGGTTTTATTAGAAATATTTATTCTTCTTATTCTTGTTTGTGTTGACCAACAGAGGCAGGCATAAAGTTGGTTCTTATATTTATTTTTTTTGAGTTCGAGTTGTATTTTTTTTTTAATAACAATTAATAATTTCAGAATTAAATTATAAAAGCTTTCTCAGTAAATTTCTAATTATTGTCTTTGAACATCCTATTCTAGCTCAACTTATTTATTTAGTCTTACTTATTAAATGCGGGCGTGAATATCAATACAATTCAATGTCTTAATTAAACACTGAAATAACAAGCTACTGTCAAATTTATCACATGCAACTGAATTATCGTTTGGAAGCCTGTATTGTGCCAAATAGGAAACTGAATACATTTCAGATTTCAATAAACTATTTTCAATTATTGTAAAATTTTAGCAGGTTTTTAATAGAATAGAATCGTTTATTTCTGAGTACATGGTATATGAAGATCTTAATATTAGACGGAATTACATATATTACCTTTGCTGGTAAAGAAATATTAAATGAGTATCTAATTTGCAAATTCACATAATTATAGTTCATGCAATATTGAGTAAAATTGATGGAGAGGAAGAGAAAAGATGGATGGATTGTGTGAAGAGTGATATGAAAGAAAAGGAAGTTAGTGATAGCATGACGAGTAACAGGGCAGAGTGGAAGAAAAAAACGTGTTGCGCCGACCCCAAATAATACGGGATAAGGGCAGGAAGATGATGAAGCAATATTGAGTAAAATTTAAAAAAAAAAATTTTTTTTTTTTTTTGGCAGTTTTAAATAAATATGAGTAACTTTATGGACCACTTTATTGATTAGTCACGAAATCTCAGAAACTATAACACCTACAAACTTAAAATTTGGCAGGTAGTTTTCATGTAGGGTGAAAGTCATTCGCTAAGAACGGATTTTACGAAACTTCACCCCTAAAGGGGGTAAAACAGGGTTCCAAAGTTTGTACGGAGAAAGTTATTTACACGCGGGCGAGGCCGCTGGCAGAAGCTAGCAATAGATATTATCATTAAAAAATCTGCTTAGCACCCAAAAATATAAAAGAACTCTGACCAGAAATAAAATAAACTCATTGACCAAATACAAAATGGCTTTAGATCGTCGCATGCAACACAAATAAAAATCTTAAACTCAACGTTTCCTCAATAACTCACCGCGACCAACAAAAGCTCAGCTTGTTCAAATTTTATTAGAGATAAAAAAAATCGTTTGGCAAAGGGAGCACTTATCATGAAAACGTTTAAGAAATAGTCTCGGAGTTAAATAATTTTATTTCAAACATCAAGAGCAACTTATAAAAATATAGACAGCCATATTGATTGACAAGCCATTGGCAAAAACAGGGAAGTTTCATACTAATTTTCATCTTCTATTTGAAAGGTTTAAGCGAGTAAAAGTCTGACACCACTTCACCCAGAGAGGGAGAAGTTGATTTATGAAATCCCACGCAAAACAAAAAAGGGAGTTTTAATAAATTCTTTTTTAGAGCTCTGTCATTATTCTGTTTAAAAAAAACGTCAGACTTGTACAGACTAAAACCCATAGTGTTCCTTCAGTTGTCCTTTGTCGCGAATGCTGCGGTGACTCTTTCGAACATTTAGCAGCCCTGGCAGGCGCCCATAACTGGCCCTATCAACTATAACTGGCCCCGTCAACTATAACTGGCCCCATCAATTATAACTGGCCCCATTAACTATAACTGGCCCCATCAACTTTGATGACATCTTTTTGAGGCGCGTGGAACACAATGCGTTTTCGACCCGAGCTTGACCTTTACCAGACGGCCGGACAGTGAGCTACCCATGGCTCGACGTCCGCAAACCCCCCCTACAGTGACCGGTGGTCGTCTTGCAACTTCCGGCGCGGGGGGCGGCTTGTATGCTTCCAGCCGATTTGCCTATGATATATTAATTTAATTTCTTTTAAATATAACGCGGTACAATCTACAAATAAAAACTTTAACGTTCTCGTTTCCTTGATTGGACCAAAGCAGCTTGGACCAAAAGCAGCGGCGGTCCAAATTTTAATAAAGATTAACAACAGCCGTTCAGTTAGTCAAAGAGCGCACTTGTCATGAAAACGCTCAAGATATAGTCGCAGAGTTAGATGATTTCTTTTGAACATCAAGATCAACTTTAGCAATTACCAAGCTAGTCATAACTGAGCTTTTGAATAGGGCTGTCAGTTTCGAAATAATTATTTGAAAAGAAGTTTTTAAAACTGTTTTAGTTTATTGCGGTTTGTTCTTTTTGGAGAGAATATTGGTCTTTTACCTATTATTAGACTATAAATGAATTATACTGACCCTGGTAATAAGGTATGAGGATATGGAGATTATACTGAATGTTATGATTTTCTGTCAAGTAATAATAATAACTGTCAAAACTGTGAAGGAAAACTTCGTAAGGAAACTGGAATGTCCTAGAACTAGAAATACGAAGACATGTAACAGCGGGCTGTATCTTATAAACCGTAAGAGGTAGACATTGGTTGAAATTTTTACAGAATTATATTTTTTTAAACAAATAATAAAATTTGTTTGTTTGTTTGTGTTTGTTTTAAAATTTAATGGAGTTCCCATACAAAACAGACTATTTGGTTGGAGTTTTTGTATTGTAGTTTGTATTATATTTTAGTATTAAATTTGGCCAGTTTTTTTTTTATTTAAAAAATGATATGTACCATAGTTCGTTTTATTTTAAAGGTTGGCTGATGCGGCAGAGTATTTTTACAATATAAGTGAAACTATTTCTCAAAAAGACTTATTTTTTTACCTGAAGTTTGACTGGTAGAAAATACCTTGTTACATTAAGTCTACTTATGTATCACTACTAGATGTACACAAAGCAAAAATTAATGAATATTTATAATATACCATTTCCCAAATCACTCCTAATTACGTAAAACTGCCAACCCTAAATAATTAAGCAAAAACAATTTAATTTCTCAGGATTTCGCATAAAATTATAATTCGGTTTTCACCTCAAAATTGATAGACCTTAGTGAACTTAAGTGCTAACTTGGCTAGAATATCAAAGTTTGATTCAACAAATTATTTCTAAGTTAAATTTTGTATTAATGTCTCTAATGCTTTTTAGACTTGACCTGAGGTTAGTTAAGTACTTACTAAATGACGTTACGGACTTATGACGTAAGCTTTCATAGAATTAGAAATTATAATTTAACTAGCAGTCATGGTAGACGTCGTCCTGTCTAAAAGCTGAAGTTTCGTAAAAAAAAAATTGAGCCAGCGCTTCCTACCTCGTCCAATAAATTGTACTATTAAACAATCAGATTTAAATTAATACATAAAACAATTGACAATAATGATATAGATAACTATGGCAGTTGAAAAAGTTATAAACTGTGTCGCAACTACCAACGCCCATCTTTATGTTAAGAAAACAACGTTCCAGACATAACAATAAGTGTGTAGTATGTAGTGTGTAGTGTGTGTATATGTGTTGTGTGTGTATGTATTAATACTTTCTAAGGTTCCACAATTTTCTCAGTATCACTGTACGAAAGTGTTGTTAACCAATCAGTCAAATTCTTTTTAATGTCATTTCGTTTTAGGTGGTAAATATTGAATTAACTCAATAACGTAAAAATATTTGATTAAACTATGATATATTTTGCTTTCTAACATTTTTTTTTAAATCGCCAGATTATCAGGGGAATCGTTTTGACGTTTGACAGCTTTTCTATATATAAATCTTTTAAAAATTGTTTGCTGGCATTGACCCAAATTCATTAAAATGAAGTACTAGGTAATAATTTTCCAGAAAATTGATATTATAATAATTATTAATAATTATTACAATGGAATCAAAAATCGATGCATTTATTTCAAATAAACCATTTACAGACACTTTTGAATAGTGAAGAAGTAAGTCAGTCAAAAAAAAAATACTAATTGCACTTTCAAAAGCGTAGTTCTCTATGGAGAAGAATGTGCAAGAAACTCCATGGACACTCTTTTCAATCATGTAATTCAAATATCTCGGTTACAAGTTTCTTATCGCTACTATTATGCGAGAACAATGTAAATAAAGTAAAAAAATAAATAAATTCTAAATATGGAAATTATAATAGACAGCTAACTGACTAACCACCTTTGCTCTGACATTTAAATCCCCTCCGGTGAACAGGGAGAATCGACGAGACGGGTGTTATATCCAGTCCTGGCAACTAAGCTTTTTTTCGTTTTTTTTCTTTTCTTTCTTTTCTTTCTTTTCTTTCTTTTCTTTCTTTTCTTTCTTTTCTTTCTTTTCTTTCTTTTCTTTCTTTTCTTTCTTTTCTTTCTTTTCTTTCTTTTCTTTCTTTTCTTTCTTTTCTTTCTTTTCTTTCTTTTCTTTCTTTTCTTTCTTTTCTTTCTTTTCTTTCTTTTCTTTCTTTTCTTTCTTTTCTTCCTTTTCAGAAGATTTATTTTAATTTGCTCTCCCTCTATTAGTCATGGTAAGTTAATCCTCATATCACATCAAATCCAACACACACAATGATAAAATAATAAAACTTCAAACGCAATTTAAACTGTTTGGCAAGCCTGCTTACATTCTTCCAACCTTCATATTCAAAATCAATAAGCATAAAAGGTCTTCGCTGCTATTTTTCCCGCCGGTACAGGTTGCTATAAATAAAATATGGCCGACTTCCGGTCAAGGCACGCACTGACCGAGGCAAAGGTAACCCTCCCGTGAGCCAAGCGATCTCCGTAATAAATACATCGCTCATTCTTCATGATTTAAACTGTTTGCGGTCTTCGTTTTTTAACAGTTAGCGGTTATTTTTTATTGAAGGTGTGTTTTGAATTTAGAATCTGCGTGTTTTGTGTTAGTGGCCGCCATTTTTGTTGGGCCGCGATTTTGTAATTGATTTGAACTTTTTTTTTTAGTTCGAGAAATTGCATTAAAAAACTAAAATTTAATATTCAAATATCTCGTGTCTGTGTTTATTATCGAACACCGAATTTTTTTTGTTCATTTAACAGGCCTGTTGGTCTAGTGGTCAGTGGCCCTGACTGCTATGCCGGAGGTCGTTAGTTCGATTCTCACCCAGGGCAAATGTTTATGTGATGAGCTCGATTATTTGTTCTGTGTCTGGGTGTAATTTTACCTATATATGTATTTAGAAATATATAAGTATGTTTATCAGTTGTCTAGTACCCATTACACAAGCTCTGCTTAGCTTGGGGCTAGACGGCGTTGTGTGATAGTTATGGAATATTATATTATATATTATATTTGGTAAATCTAAGAACAGGCTATTTCTTACCCTCCTACCATCACCCCCCATTTTTGTATGGCAACAAAACTTTTCCCGGGTCAGTTAGCACAGCAACAATATACGTGAACAAATCAAAAGGAGAAACTACGAGTACATAAAAATCACAGCTGGTGAAGTTCTGAAGTATCTGCCTACCTCTGTCAGCCCCCATGGGATAAAAAATTCATGATTAATTATATCTATAGAACTATATTATTCATCAATTTTACTGCCTTGGCATTTCTCAGCGTAATTTTATGAGACTAAAATAACAACTAAAATCATTATACTAGTCAGCCTACATTGTTCATGACTAATGTCTGAACAGGTTTGAATGACTAAAATTATTTTTGTTTCCACCTACTCTCTATTATTAATCGCCTTCATTTGCCCTTTAAAATGTAAATCACATCAATTTATTACTTTGTACCAACATTTAATCAATATTAGTGAATAGTTTCGTAAAGAAAAACTAGAATAAAGTACGTGGTATTAGGCAAGTGTTATTAATAGTCTTGTCGTGGCATTTGAATTACCAACAGAGCCTACCACAAGCTCTTATCGCGATCCATTTGAAGACCTAAACTGAACTGTTAAAGGGATGGAGCTATATAGGATGTATAGCTCCATCATGTTAAGTCCTATAGTCTCAGTCGCATGAATCCTATATCTATAATGTTAATGTTTTTTTTTTTGTGTGATATCATCAAATAACTTCTCCCGCTCTAGGGTGGAACAAGAGGGCGTGTCAGACTTTGACTGACTAAAACCCATCTGTATCCTTCAATTTCCCTTTACGTTCTAGAGACACGACCATTCTTTCAAATTTTCCCGCAACCTGTACCTTTATAGTTCGAATCTGATTTTTTAAACGACTGAAATTAAAAAAAACTGCATCAAAATCGGTCCATTCGCTTAGGAGCTACGATGCAATAGACAGACACACAGATATATACACACGTCAAACTTATAACACCCTTTTCGTCGGGGGTTAAAAACAGATTTATTTGTGATATTTCTCATTTTTATTCTCTTTGACATTTGTATTCGATCAATTTGAAATTATAACTGCCTTAAATGTCAACACATGTAGATTCTGTGTTATTTTAAGACCTACATTATGTACGGTTTTTGGAGGGATTTCTTTGATTGAAGTTCATGGGCTGATTTGATTATTCGTAAATTTATTCTTAGTGGATATTGTGATGTAAAATTGGTGTAGTTTTATGTCTCAAATAACTACAGAACTGGACAATTGGCGAAATCATTGTATTCAAACAGACGCGATCTAGGTAAAATCGAGCTAAGAATTATATTATAGTGTTGACTACTTCAGCGAAGTTGGCCGAGAGGGTTGGCTTCATAAATTTGCTGCAAAATACTACAAAAACATTAGAATATTTCATTAAACCCCAAGCAAAAGCGTTTGCTCTCTCATTGTTTTTCTATTGTGTCTCTAATTACGGAATTCAAAAGAATATACAGTACATCCATTTTCTAATGGTAAACAAATTAACTAGTCGTACAAAGACATGGCTTAAAAGACATAGTAACAAAAAAAATATTTTGTACCAAAAAAATATGAACAGCTTACTAAAAAAGTTTTATTAGAAAACTTATCATTCAAAAAGAGAACACAAAAAAATAACCGTCATTCAGTCTGCTATCGATTACGACATGCCCTTGCAACGAATCGATGATACAAAACGATTCGATTATTCGGTACGACCGACTCCAAGACAATCGAGATATAGTGATTTATTTCGATTGGTTCGAGCAAAACTACATATTGGAAAAGTCTCGATACTTTTAACAGAAGACGTAAAAGGGGATCGGTTTTTTAGGCATCGTAAGATGTATTGAGAAGAGGAGTTTTCGAGACCCTGTTTATTTATAAGTTTCATGGAGGATTTGTTTGGGTAAAGATAAAAGTTAGGCATGTATTCTTATGTTACCGAAAGTACCTATGGACAAGAAATATTAGATTTAGCTGTACCCAACAGAGGCTATCATTGTTTTCATTTATTTTACTACTAGCTAATGCCAGCGGCTCTGCCCGCGAAATAGTAGGAAATTATACCAAAGGTATATTTTTCTGGGATAAAAAGTATCGCATATGCTACTCCAGGACATGGTCTAAACGTATGCCAAAATTTATTTAAACCCCTTTAGCAATTTCAGCGTGAAATAGTAACAAACTAGGTAGTGTGAAAGCGAAACCCGGGACCCTGGGACGAAAGCAAAGAAGAAACAGAAGTGGGTTTTTAGTCAGTAAAAGTCGGCCACTATCTCCCGCCCCGCCCAAGAGCGGGGGATGTCATAAGATGATTTCCCACCGAAAAAATAAACACCCACAAACTTTCGTCTTTATACGTCGTAATTAACCACTGTTGTACTCGTATATATGACATGAAATTGACACTGAAGTTGACCCCGACTCTACAATAAGGATGGATACTATAAAGTTTTTGCGGAGATTTGCCATTCCCGGGCAGTAAAAGATTGATATTATTTTACGAGTTCATACGGGGAATTCTTTTACAAATATTTTTATAAAAATAAAATTTCAGCCCTAAAGCTCAATAGAAAAGTAAAATTGCAAAATTTCCCATGTTCAAAGTCTGAATGACACTTGAAAGTTAAGTCAAGGACTTTAGAAGATTTCAATACATGCATTGAAATTGATCATAAAATTATTGTAACATCAACGTCATTTTTTGTTTATGAAAAAAAATACTGTCGGGCATCGAGACCCATAGATTTCAGAAATGTGAGAAATCATCAAATAGCTTCTCTCACTCTGGACGGAGCGAGAGGGAGTGGAACTTTACTGACTAAAACCGATCTGTGTTCCTTCAGTTGCCCTTTGTATTCTAGAATCACAGTAACTCTTTTGAACAATACAGGAACCTTGCCAGACTACTCTTATTAATAACCGCCGCATTAACAAAAACTGGGCGTGTGCGAGTTGGACTCGCGCACTGAGGGTTCCGTACAAACTACAATTTCCGAATGGAGTCTCGAAGATTTTTCCGAATTGCAAAAAAGTATTATTTTTTTGTGGCATAGGTAACAAAAAATTTACAGTTTTTAGATTTATTCCTATACTTGTGCTATAAGACCTTGCTTTATGCCAAATTTTAAGGATTCTGAGTCAACGGGAAGCACTCTATGAATTTTAATTTCTTTGAGAGTATTGAAATATACGGTTTTTGTGACATAAACGGCCGTATCTTTTTTATATCTTAACTTAGAAGTATGATTTTTTCACAGCTTCAAGAGATCGCATATTTGAGTATATGGTTTAATTGTGAATAATTTCAACTCGATATCTTTACGTGTTTTTGAGATAAAGGGTCTTGACAGATTGACAGACAAAAAACAAAGTGACCCTATAAGGGCTCCGTTTTTTCTTTTTTAGGTACAGAACCCCAAAAAACGACACCGCATTTTATTCTATTTTTACCAAGCCCCCGCAAGAATCAGAAAACGATTTTAAAAATATAAATTCTAAAGGCAACTTCCTTATTCAGGATCATGAATACACATCTCGACAAAATCGTAGCATGGTTGCCGTTTCTACCATTTTTACGTAATCAATGCGTTGAAGAAAACCGACGGTGGCTAACATGACTCCCCAGGGTAGTGTTCGGTTAAGATATTCATGCATTCCGGATAAAAATTTTACCTGAAAGAAGTTCTTAGGTTATACCACGAGATGAGACTACGTAACATATAAACGATCGATAATTTTTTTTTTTGTCAGTGATTCTTTGCCAGTTTTTTTTTTTTAGTCTTATGTTCACAATCCAAAGCACATAGAGATTTTTTTGTAGTAGTTGGAATGAATAAAAAAGGTTAGGTGTGTTCAAGGCTAGAGTGAATGGGCTCTTAATAAATTAATGCACCTCACCATCAATGATTGCATCACTGCTTACCATCAGGTGGTATCGCAGTCAAGCACTGGTTTATATCAATTAAAAAATAATAATATTTGAAATGCAGACATCCAACACGCCTCAGATCTGTCTTAAACCGTAGGAGTCCAGTAAAGAAACAATGCCTACTAGAACATTCGGAAAAGTCTGAAAGGGATTCTTGTGGTCATAGAACGCACAAGGCAACTGAAGGAACATAGGTATGGTCTTAGTCACTAAAAGTCTGACACGCCCTAACGCCCCGCCCTAGAGCGTGAGAATTCATTAGACGATTTCCCAACTTAAAAAAGGAGAACCTAAGTACCGGACATAGCTCGGAACCCGAAAAATCGCCAAATTTAAGTGGTATTCTACAAGGCTCGCAGAACTGATGGTCGATGGGAACGAAAGGTTCTGGTGTAGCACCACGTACCGGAAGACGCAGTATAAGTAGGTCATCCACAAGATGGACCTGGTGACGGTTGCAGGAATCCGATTGGTGCGAGACGCAAAGAACCGATCATTGTGACGACACTAGGGAGTTCTATGTCCAACAATGAACGTTTTTCAGTTTTAAATTATGATAAAAATGATTTGGTCTAGTTTTCAATCGCTTTTTTTAGATTTTTAAGCTAGGCAAACGATGTCACAGATTATTTTATTTTTAAAAATTACTAACATGCCTACACCAATAAAAACTCCAAAATATTTTTGTTTTACAATCTAAGTATGTATCATTCGAAAAGAAACAATAACATTCTCCTGAAAGTAAACTAAACAAACTCGACGACAAACTAGGGGGACCAGTTAAATAATTGATGCCAATCTACCCATTAGACAGGTGTAATCCACTCCCAACCGATCCAATTTATGCCAAACATGGACTTAAGAGGGTCCTTTTCCACATCGGGCATGGCTTTTCCGCATCGTCAACATCGAGCATGGTTTAAAAGCTTGTTACTTCATAGATAAAGTAAAGATCGCGTTGGATTACGTTACAACCATCTTTGACGAAAAGGCAACGCGAAAAAGAAGAGATAACGCCTGAAAACTATTTTAGTATTCGTTTGTTCCAGGAAAAACGTTTTTTTTTTTAAACCCTTAAATTTTTTTGAAAAAAAATTGTTGTCACTCAGAATCTTGATTAAATTTGCAAGGCTTTATATTAATTAGCAAACTTTCAGAGGTCTTTACTGGATTAGTTTTACACAAATTTAAAAATTGATTTCAATAGAAGCCTAGATAATATCCACAAGATACTGTGTTTCCAAAATATCTAATAAAAAATGTGTAATAACGTCATAATCGCGTAAGAGCGGTTGTATGAAAAACAGTGAAAATGTATGTCGAGTTGCATCCCCTTAAGTAAGTCCTCTTTTACTTACTGTCACTGCACCAAATGCTTTTTAAATAAATAAATATACATTACATGTAAGTTTTACTTTTTTTGTACTGTGTTATTGTTTTATTATTACTGACAACATTCTAATTATTATTATTATTTCTTTTGACATTTTATCCGATGAAAATTGACAAATATTATGTGTTTTTAAATCAAATGTTTTATTTTAGTGTATTGATTGTCTCTAAGTATTGCAGCATTTGAATAGTGTTATTAAATGTACTTGTATATTTCCAGTTCCTGTATTGTTGGCGATGAAAATTTTAACTGTTTTTAACAACCTCCTGCGTGATTTTTCGAAACAGTTACCATGGCCACAAAACGCAAAGGGCAACTGAAAGAGCACAGGTGGGTTTTAGTCAGTAAAAGCCTGACACTCTCTCGCGATCCACCCAGAGATACAGAAGTTATCTAAAGATTATCCACCAATAAAAAATGCTGACAGTTTTTATTCAATTTAACAGTTATTAAAACATTACATATTCTCCCAGTAGGTAGAATAATTCAATGTGTCTACAAAATTGAACTAATTTTGCCTTAAATAAATAAAAAAAACCGGTCCAATGCGAGTCCGTACCGTCCGTAGCAAAAAACGACAAAAAATCAAGTTATTGTATGGGAGTCCTACTTAAATATTTAATTTTATTCTGTTTTTAGTATTTGTTGAAATAGCAACAGAAATACATCATGTATGAAAATTTCAACTGTCTATCTATCATGGTTCATGAGATACAGACAGCAGAGTCTTAGCAATGGGTTCCCGTTAGGTACGGAACTATAAAAAAACAGCATGATGCCTTTAACCCTATATTCTAAATGAGACGTTATAGTATACCGCTTACTGTGCCAATCAAACACAAGTACATGAATAAAAAAATACAAAAAGAAACACATACATACAAAAAAATACATACACACTCCTAATAATAAACAACTACCCAATTACACAGTTCGTAGCGCGCTACGAAACAACTACGATACTACGAACTTTCGTAGACCTTTGCTACGACATTTAATGTATATCTCGATAAATTTTGTCGTAAAATGTCGTAGTAAAAATAATATTTATGTTTCCCCTTTTTATGTGTACATGTTGAGGATCATCTCTAGTATTAGTAAACTAGAGGTGGGCTTGCGTAAAGGGACGGCATTAGTGTAGCACTTATGTTTGAGTAGATGGGTAAATATTTTTATTGACTTTTGCATGTTTTTCTTGGTATTGCTATAGAAATAAGATGTTTATAAATGCTATATGTACTGTTGATTTTTAAAGCGTGTTCAAGCTGAAAATTTCTTTTATCCTAATTATCCTATTTTTTTAAGTAGAAAAACTAGAAAAAAAAAATAAGTTTAATAATTTCGCCAACTTTGTAAAATACCACAGTCAAAAATTTATTACTTAATCTCCTCAATTTAGTTCGAACTAGCTTCTGCCAGCGGCGTTGCTTGTGTGAAAATAGAAGATATATGCCTCAATGAAAAAGTAGATTTTTTCTGGTGAAAGATTTTTTTTTACATCGGCTCAGTAATTTTTAAGTTAGCACAATACAAACAAAAATCCAAATCTTTCCTCAAATTTTTACTCCTTCATATTCAAAAACACACTTATTTTCTTTATTTTTTAAACAATACTCGGAAATCATTTGAATGACTTTACAAAAAGAAAAAGTAAGATGACATAACTTCGATAGTAAGCAAAAATGTGAAATCGGACGTTCAACATGTAACAGATTGTACCAAAGAGAATTTAAAAAAAAAAAAATTTTTTGTTCATAGATTGTCAATTTGTTGGCTTGCTATACGCTTTGGTGCATACTGTAAGTAGCAAGCAATGGATAAATAAATAAAATAATAACATTTTAATCCACAAATCATTAAGTTAATGGCTCATTAACTCATCAAGCATAATAGCAATTAACACCAAAGTACTCTCCAAACCATACTTGACAGAAATTGACGGGTCAAACAGAATATCTATAAATCGATGTCCCCGACTATTGAAATTGAAAAAAATACACTTTCGTTTTATTACCGTTAAAACATTGACATCTATGTTTTAACATGTTCGCTTTACGCACTTTCAATTATGTTCAATTAAAAAACAGTAGAAGATATAAAGTTGGTACATAATTTAAATATAAAATTGTAAAGCTGATAGAGCTTTCTTCTTCTACTTACCATTAGTGCAATATAAAGAAAATGTATTTTTTTCAATTTCGATAGTATACGTGGGGGCCATCGAAATATTTTAACATTCTCTAATTTTATGAATCTCAAGTCAAATTTTATGATTTACTGAGATGCATAAAAATGCACCCTGTATAGTCCATACCAGATAATATCACCATTCTTCCCCTTTTTCACTTGAGGGTCATGAAAAGTCAAGATTTTGTTTTGCTACAAGTATATGAGGATAATGATGTGTGAATTCATATTTACCAGTTCTTTAAGATCAGAAAACAGTACTCACTCTTTTCTGATCTAAAAGAATTGATAAATATCAATTCATCACCAGTTTCATCCAACATGATTATGACAAAATATTACTTTACTTAAATGACAAAAAGAGATGAAAATCGTGATACGTACACCTACTCCAAATTCTGTAAATTTATTACACCTACTCAAAAAAAAATCACAAACATACTGAATTAAAAAAAATCTTTTAGCATTATTACGAGATATATTACTACCAAGAAACCCTGAACATTTAATTTCACAGAAAAAAAAACTTTATTTATACATATTCACGCACTAAGTTACATTTAATACATTTTTTATTTACAAACTTTACTACTTTAGATATTAAATCGTGTTCCGAATAAGAAATTTTGTACTTCAAAAAGATTAACGAAGAAACACGCTGTGTACCAGGTACTTACGGTCTCAGAATTAAAGACTACCTCATCTTCATCATAAACTTAACAATAACAGCTTCCTACTTAATATTTTAATTCCCAATTTCCCTTCAGTCAGAACCTTGCAGGATTACAGAACAATTTCCATTTTAAATTCTACTTGAAATTTTAATAAGATAGCATCTCCCTTACGCACACACTCCTACTACAATACCGTTCCCGCCTTTTTTCACCTGCCGTGTGTGGTTTCCCGCGCTTTCGCTAGACAGTTCTATTTTTAATTTCAAGTGTACTCGGCAAGCGTTCCATTCAGCCTTCTATTCTTTTTAAATATTGCCACCTGTACGTTTCCATATCTACATAAGTAGGTCATACATTCGCTGTATACCAATCGTACGTACGATCGCATCGCATCTATTAAACTCTGCCGCTCAACGTAGTGCAACCTCCACGGCACTCTGGCACAGCACTCACGCTCACAAACAACTAATAAAGTTTAAAAACCAATAAAAAAATCATAGAAGCTGTTAGAAAAGGAGAGATGATGAAAATTACGTTTTAAAAAAATCGTAAAGCGCACGCGCGTGTTCGTGCGCGCCATCCGTGCGTACGTTACGACAGACGCGGCGGTACTAACGTAGTAGACCTGGAAAGGCTTTAGCTGCCCCTACCCCTCCCCCGCACCCGCCGGCACCCCTTTCAGCCCTCGGCCGTGGCTACTACTTCACACACAAAACATAGTATTCCAATGAAACGCTGCAATCAGAATAGAACTCTATCTCTCTAAACCAAGATTGATTTTGGTTTGTAACGTCAACGTGTCGGAAAACCGAATGCACGCCGTCTCGCGAGTCAATAGGTTGTACAATTTATATTAATCATAATCGATTTTCGACTTAATTACTCTAGCTTTAAGGGCGACTTTTAATCATTAATAAGAAAGGTTACTAAAACGCGATGTATATGTGTGCGCTGTACACAAACGTCCGAATTCGATTACGGTATAATTGTGTTACGTAATAATGGTTCTTACAAGTTTCATTATAAGGGTCATTTTCGTCTTTCTTGACGGACTTTCAGAGTGTACTGTTTGCTTTCCACAGTTCATATTAGCTGGTACAGAGTTTAGGAAAATGACCGTTGAATTTTATGACTTATTACGGGGTAACGAGAACTTAATTTTGATTGAGTTTAGGTAACAAGAAAAATCGAAATTTAACACCAAGGGACTGGTATTAATGCCGACGTAGATTTTGTCAAATGAGTATCATAAGAAGTGCATTTTCTTTGGAAGGAGATGCATTTTGTCCTCAAAGGACATTGTGAGTATCATCACGACTCTGCCTTAGAGGGGTTGGTAGAATACTAAACATCATAAGTTTCAAAAACTATCGTGTACGACATAACATTATGTAGATGCTCGCATGTTTATCTTTTTTTATTATTATTATTATTGATAGGCTCGCGTTTGACCAATATCATATCACTTTTATCACTTGATGGTAAGCGATGAGGTGGCCAACGATGGAGCACGCTTGCCTAGAAGTAACCAATCTATTTTCTGTCTTCTATAAATATAAAAGGAGAAGCTCACTGACTGACATGTCAACGCACAGCCGAATCTACTGGAACTAGGAACATGAAATATAGCACAAAGCTTTTTTTTATTAACCGACTTCAAAAAGAAGGAGGTTCTATGTTCGGATGATTGTATTTTTTATGATGTAGGCGAGCATTAAGAAGTGTTTTTTTGAAAATTCCTTTAAGGGGGTAAAAAGAGGGAGTTTCGTTTGTAGGCAAAATTTTTTTTCGTAGGTTCGTTTGGTATACTTGAAACTTAGCACGAATAGCCTTAGCCTGTTGGTCTAGTGGTTAGTGACCCTAGCTGCTATGCCGGAGGTCGTGGGTTCGATTCCCATCCAGGACGAATCGTTTGTGTGATGAGCACAATCATTTGTTCTGTGTCTGGGTGTAATTTATCTATTATATGTATGTATTTGGAAATATTTAAGTATGTTTATCAGTTGTATAGTACTCATAACACAAGCTCTGCTTAGCTCGGGACTAGACGGCGTTGTGTGAAAGTTGTGGAATAATTATTATTAATAGTAACCTAAACAATTAAAAAAGGTTTTCATTATTTGTTTTTCAAAACTATCCCCATAAGACATTTTAAGGTGTATTAATGATTGTATATAGGATTCTTATTTCTAGGTTTCATGAACTTGAAACTTGGTACAAATTGTAAAATAAATGAATAATAAAGGCTGTAATTATTAGTGTTTTAAAACTACCCTCAAAAGACGGTTTACAGTTTGTTAAAGTTTTTATGAAAACACTAGCTGCTGCCAGCGGCTTCGCCCGCGTGATAATAGTAAATTATCGCAAGGGAACATACTCCCAAGATAACAAGTATCCTATATGCTATTCCAGGACATGATCTACCTGTATACCAAGTATTATTGAAATCTATTCAGTAGTTTTGCGTGAAAAAGTAACAAACATCCATACATACAAAATTTCGCGTTTCAAGTAATATTAGTAGGATTCTCACGAACAAAGTCGCGGGCAAAGTGCTGGTTTTTTAGGATTCTTTACCCAAAGGATAAAACAGGACCCTATTACTAAGATTCCGCTATCCGTTCGTCTGTCACCAGGCTGTATCTCATGAGTCGTGCTAGTTAGACAGTTGAAATGTTCACAGATGATGTATTTCTGTCGCCTCTATAACAACAAATACTAAAAACAGAACAAAACAAATGTTCAAGTCGGGGCTCCCATAAAACTAACGTGATTTTTTGCCGTTGTTTTGCTACGAACTGTACGGAACCCTTTGTGCGCGAGTCCGAATCGCAATTTTCCGGTTTTTTTACTATGTTTTCCATATTAATATTGCACAGTACTTGCTTAATATTACATGACTACACGTTACATCGTAATTATATTTGCATAATGAGTTTTGTTTAAGTTTGTTAAGAGCAGTGGTGGCCGAGTGGTAACGGCCCCGACTTATGAGTTGTAGGTCGCGGGTTCAAACCCAGCCAGGCTGCATTACATTGTGCAATTTATTTCATCGCCACTGCTCTCAAAACGGTGAAGGAAAACATCGTGAGGAAACCGGCATGTGCCGGTTTCCTCACGATGTTTTCCTTCACATGTCTTCGAACTTTAGGTTCTAGGACATCCTAGAAACTAAAGTTCGAAGACATGTGACATCCACCAACCCGCACTGGGCCCGCGTGGTGGATTACGGCCCATTCCCTCTCCTAGAGAGGAGGCCTGGGTCCCAGCAGTGGGAACAATATAATGCCGGCTATGATATACTATGCTATAATGAGTTTTGTTTAAACTTTTTAAGTTCTAAAGCCCTTTGCTTTGAGAGACTTATCATTTGAAGGGGCTTTCGTCTAAAATTCTTTTCTAAAAAGCGTTTTGTATAAAGCAAAGGGTTCTGTCTAGCTAGGTCATCTCTGCAACCAAATGCAAGGAGTGTGCTAGATGTGTTTTAGAATTTTCTAGATTTTTTTGTAACCCGAGATTTTTTATATGTTATAGTCCAATGGTTTTTTTTTTATTGGGTTGGAAAATCATCTTATGACAAAACCCGCTCTTGGGCGGAGCGAAAAAAGAGTTCTCTTCGTTAGAAAAACGTCTTTGAGTTCTCAAAACAAAGCTAAATCTAATATTACTTTATTCTTGGTATAAAATCATCAAATAATGCATTCTAAAATCGACTTCCGATATTGCTAAAATCTGAAATCAAAAGCTCAAATCGAAACCATATTTCACTGTTACTAGGCTGAATACCTATTACCTAGTTTTGACTGATTGCCAGCAAATTCACTATCTAATAGTACAAACGTTAGAAACGCCTCCTTTTAATCGGCTTTCACGATTTGCGCAGTTTGATAAATCGTTCGTTATTCGGGTTGGGTGCGGAACGTTTACTGAGCAGATGACCCAGTGGTAACGACCCCCAATTACGAGTTGTAGATCGCGGGTTCTAACAGAGATAGGTGCTTTCATCATCATCATCATTTCATCAGACATAGGCCTCTCCCAAGTCTCGCCACAAGGAACGGTCCTTTGCGTCTCGCTTCTATCGGATTCCCGCGACCCTAACCAGGTTATCGGTCCACTTTGTGGATGGAAATGTCAGCAAACCATAGGGGCCCAGCAGGGTCGAAGCCTACTGGGGCCAAGGGTCTGATTCTAAAAGGAACACTCGGTCCTGGTACAACCGTGGAAAGGCAACGAAGGAACTGCAGTGGGTTTTTAGTCAGTAAAAGTCTGACACTATCTCCCGCCCAAGAACGGGGGATGTCATAAGATGATTTTCCCACCGAAAAAAAAAAAACCTTGTGGATGGCCTACTAACGTTGCGTCTTTTGGTACGCGGTCATTAACTGTCCCTTAGGGTGACTGTTCTCAAAACGGTGATGGAAAACATTGTGTGGAAACCGGCATGTCGTGGAACTAAAAATAAAAGATTGTGTGTTTGAAAAAAGACATCTATCCATCAACTCGCATTGGGTATTGGGTCCATTTATTCTTCTAGAGAGAAAGTCTGAGTAACATCAGCATTTTGCAATGATGCACTCGTCGAGTCGAGGCTTCAAAGTCTTGAGCATCGTCACTGAGTTGCTAGCCTGTCAGTTTTCTACCGGTTTCATTTCTGAGAGTGTGGTTCGGGATTGCATAACCTAATTGCGCCTAGCCCATTCCATCATTGGATCACCAGACATACGGTGATGTGCCACCGGTATATGGTAGACATATGCACAAAATGTTTTGGGAACACATTCATTGTGCGTACAGCTAAGGAGTGGAATTCCTTGCCGGAATCTGTGTTTCTACAACCCGGGAGTCTTTAAGTCAAGAGTGAATAGGTTACTTCTAGGTAAGCGCGTTCCGTCGTCAGCCGCATCGTAACTTTCCATCAGGTTAGATAGTGGTCAAGCGCGAACCTATCAACAATAAAAAAACAAATTATAAGGCTGATTTACTAGGTAAGTATTGGTTAACCAGCTTGGGCCAAAATAACCCAACTTTACGTTACTTAATCCGCCATTTTGTTTTCTTTTTTAACTTGTGCATAAAACTTTAATAATAAAATAACATACTTGTGTTTAGGGTTCCGAACCTCCAATTTAAAAAAAAGAGAAACCCTCAGTAGATCACTGTTGTATCCGTCACAGTTAATTTGCTTCGAATATACTGTACCGATTGAGTTGGAACAGACATGAAATCTGTCACCCAAACTCGAGAATGTAATGGAAATAAATGAATTTGAAACCTTTAGGGTGCGAATTGGTGAATTAAAAAAAAAATCGTAGTAATCTGCTAAAAAAAAAAAAAATTCGATCGAAAAAATCATGTACATTTTTCAGAATTTTAAAATAAAACGTTTTAAAGTTTGAAGAAAGATTAAAGAAAGTAGTTAAAAAAAAATCCAGACCATTTCAATGAACAACGCAAAAAAATAAAATAAACCTTTTAAAAATCTATGAATTTCTTGAAAGAAAAAAAAATAACCCTTACCATCTGTTCGTCAAAAGTTAAAACCAAGAACTTAAAAATTACTCAAACACTAAATTATCTATAAGCACGCCTAGAATTAACTAAGTTTTAAATTCACTCACACCTTTCAAAGCCAGCCTAAGAACTCCAAAGTTAAACAAATCTTTTAGTTAAACTTCATTATAAAATCATAAATATAATGTGTCTAAGGCTAAGTGACCTCCAGACTTACTGTAAGCCTTCAGCAATCTGCAGTTGCCTCTAAATCTGTCATACTAATCCAAAAAGTGGTAACTCAATGAAGGGGACTTTCGAGAAAAAAAGGATTTTGAATAATTGCCGTGACAGTTGTGACGTATACTAAATAAAAAATTCGGCCCGTGGCTGCACCCACTTGTTATAAATTTACAAGTTGATAAATAGTACATTTTGATACAAGTGGAGAAAGTAACACTGTGATCGAGGCAGCAGCCCCTGAATTTGTTTCGGTGTTTCTTCTGAGGGTAGTCAGGGTGACAAAAAAAAATTGACTTATAAAAGTGTTTTTTTAAACCTACTTACAAAATAAATATCATTTATCATTCACGCGAGCGAGGGTGTTATGGAAGCAAGGGCTGCAATGACAAATTTTCACGTGTATCAAACGACGTTTTTCAATACAATTACGAAGACATAAATAAAATGGGGTCGACGAGCGCCCAGATTTTAGTTTATTTTTCAGTGTTTCTGTAAAGATATATAATTATTTAAGTATATAGGTATGGGTTTTTCGAAATGCCCTTTTTTTCTGACTAAAACCTACTCCTATTCCTTCTATGCCTTCGTTTTAGGGACCTGGGGTTCAGACTTCGAACCTGCTGGGCCTCTATGGTTTGCTGACATCTCTTAGAGGCGAGCGTGGAACACTATTCGCCATCGACAACTCGAGTTCGTACCGGACGGTTACCGGACAGTCGGACGGCGAGCTACCCACTGCTGGTCGACTGCGAGCCCACGCCTTCGGTGGCTATAAGCCCTTGTGATTTGGAGCGTTTTAAGCATTTTGATGTAAAAAAAAAAACGACATTTCGAAAAAAATTGAGATACTGCCTTTTGTCTTATGTGAGTAGAAATGTATTTTCACGAGTATTTGTAAAGGTTTTTCAGAAATTCTGAAATGATTTCATGGAGATAAGTTTTATTAAAAGATTATTTACTTTAATGCGATGGTCTTATTGTGAAATCTGTCTTTTATTGGAACGAAAATAGTTTTCTATCAATAATATATTTGTAATGGATTTCGTAATTCATTTCGATATATTTTTTTGTCATCTTACTTTTATTTAATAAAAATATGTCTTCATCACTGTCAATAAATAATTTGATTACTTTCAATTTCATTTGTCTGAGATGAATTAAAAATTAGTTTGATTTTTTTTTAGCCGACTTCAAAAAAAGGAGGAGATTTTCATTTTGGTTGTATTTTTTTAGCAAAATAATATTAAAATTACTAGTACGTAACGCGCGTTACTTTGTGTAATTTATTTCATCACCACTGCTCTCAAAACGGTGAAGGAAAAAATCGTGAGGAAACTGGCATGTGCTAAAACCAAAAAATGAGAAGACATGTGACATTTATCAACCCGCACTGGGCCTGTGGTAGGTTACGCCCTAGAGAGAAGGACTGAGTCCCAGCAGTGGGAATATTAAAAGACTGATTATGCTTCTGTTAATATGAAAATTGTTATTGTATTTTGGCAATTAAAATGTTTCAAACGATCAAACTGTGAGTTTAATTTACACAATTAAATTTATTTTTACACAAATTTTAACTATTTTAACACAATTATATTTTCAAAATTAATTAGTTGCCTATTTTTATTTTTGCACAATATTTTGTACTAAACACGTTCACAGTATATTTAGACATTTCGCAAGTTTTTTTTTTTAGTTGAAAAATCATTCGCTCTTGGGTGGAGCGAAAGAGCGTGTCAGAGTTTTATTGACGAAAATCACACCTGTATCCTTCAAATGCCCTTTGCGTTCTAAGACCACGGATTTCCTTTTCAGAAATTTCTCGTGGCTCTAGCAGGTATCGGCCCTACTGGGTCCCTAAATTTTTTGCTGACATCTCTTTGAGATACGCATGGAATACAACGCACTATCGACGACTCAAGTTCGATCCGGACAGTTACCAGACGGCCAAACAGCAAGCTACGTATTGCTATTGATTGACATATCATCAAACTTTAACGTTTAAAACGATCAGGCCAGTTTTACTTGGTCATATCATAAAGTGTTACCAACCCGCACTGGGCCCGCGTGGTGGATTACGGCTCATTCTCTCTCCTAGAGAGAAGGCCTGAGTCCCAGCAGTGGGAACATTAAAAGGCTAAGTATGATTATAGCTTGAAGTGATTAATTTCTAAGATCTGGCCACGACATAAAACACTTAAAGATTATCTCAGACTTCATAACTGCTACGCAAGCGCTACGCTTTCGTAGCAAGCGTAGCACAAGCTACGCCGTAGGTCCTTCGTAGCCAATTCAAATAATACCGTAAATTCAAATTGTACCTACCTACTAAGGGCTTTAAGTAATACTTGGTAGGCCACAATTCAAAGCTGACTAGGCCGCAAATCAAGGTGTCTCTGTTGCGATGACTTAAGGTATTAAATGCCTTAATTTTATGTCTGGAAACCAACAAATGGTACGGTTGGTACGGTGGTTAAGTGTTTGGCTGTTGTCGCAAGTTCGATTCCCGCTTGGAATAAATATTAGTATGACCTACAGATAACTATAGTTATCCCGGGTCTGGATGTCAAGTTTGTGTTTTTTTAGGTGGGATGTCATTGCACGTGTCAGACTTTTACTGACTAACAGTCACTCATGTTCCTTCTTTACCTTCGTTCCAGGGCCCCGGGGTTCACTATTGCATAACCCATGGCCCCAGTAGGCTTCGATCCTGATGGGCCCCTACGGTTTTGCTGTTATCTCCTTGAGGCGCGCGTGGAACACTGCCCGCCGTCAACGACTTGGGGTCATTTCGGAGGGTTACCAGACGGTCGGACGGTGAGCTACCCATTCCTCGCCGTCCGCTAACTCACGCCTACGGTGGTTGGAAATCGAGATCGGGACCCCGGTGGCTGGGGCGTGAGGGCCGTTTCCTTGCGCGTACGGCCACCTCCTTTGCTAGCATTACTGCTTCGCAGAAGGAGGTGTCCGGTTGCCACTCCTCCTCAACTGCCACTAATCCTCGTCTAGCTTATGTAAGTTTATATGCTTGTTAACGAACCTACGATGCAGGAGTTACTTCTAGTGTAGGGCTATGTTTAAAAAACTGGGCAAGTGCGAGTCGGACTCGCGCACTGAGGGTTTTGTACGAACTTTACCTATGAAAATAGGTCAATTCCCAAATTGAGTTTCGAAGATTTTCCGAAACGCAAATTTTTTTTTTGTGAAGTTTCAAATTTCCAGTTTTTTAAAAAAATTCTTATTCTTGTCCAATGAGATCTTGCTTCATGCCAAATTTCAGGATTCTGATTAATTTACAATATATTATAAAATTATAATATTAGTGTGATCTAATGTTAAGAAGATCAATGGTTTAGCAACTTTAATATCAAAATTAAACGATTATTTTGTCCTATTATTACCCAAAGAATCGCCAAACTTAAGTGGCAGTGGGCAGGGCACATTTCTTGCAGAACATATGTTCGATGGGGACGAAAGGTTCTGGAGTGGCGACTACGTACCGGAAGACGCAACGATGGAAGGCCTCCCACAAGGTGGACCGATGACCTGGTGAGCGCCGCGGGAATCTGATGGATGCGAGACTTACAGGACCGGTCATTATGGCGGCACTTGGGGTAGGCTTATGTCCAACAGTGGCCGTCTTTCGGCTGGAAGATATATGATAGATAGAGTTCCGCTATCAGCGAACAAGGCATGGCTTGAAAGACGGCAAGCGGCAAAGTAAGGCAAGAACAGCTGGAGCAATTTCCAAAATTCTTCCACTAGCAAAATACTACTTTATCGCTGAGTAACAAAGGCTACATATTATTTTCAATTTTCATGCGGGTGATGCCGCTGCAAGCAGCTAGTTTTACTATATATATCTCCTCGCTTGGTCCTCTACGGTCCGGACCAAGCGTTTCGCCTCGTCCTTTATATCGCGTATCATTATATTGATATCTTTAAATTTATCTCTGAGGGAATATCTGGGACTTAATTCATAAATCGAAAGAATAGCCCTTTTCTGTAAAACGAAAATTGTCTGGATATCGGCGGCATTTCCCCACAGTAGAATACCGTACGACATCACACTATGGTAATAGCTAAAGTAAACTAAACAGGCAGTCTCTACATTAGTCAAATTTCGAATTTCCTTACCAGCTTACGCTGCAGAGCTCTGTATTCTACTAAAAACCAAAATAAAATCCATTACAATAGAAAATCAACTTCCCCACTCAAACTGAAAAAAAACGGTGAGCTTCGAATCTCAGTCTTAACTTTTCAGCCTACTTATAGCACCTTCTCCATTGCCAAAGTATTTACAACTCTATTACGGTTGTAAAAAGATTGAAAATCTAGATAAATCAAAGCGTGAAGTATATTTAAACTGTATGACCCAGACGGGTTGACCCGATTCGAGCACACAAACTAATGTAGAACAGATATATACTTACCATGGTATTGTTGAATACCTGTAAAGGAAGCCATTATTTCAGGCAAAATTAAATGCGTCATCACACCTCTGAAAAATTCATGTTATTGTTAGAATGTGGAATACGTTAATATGCGTATTAACTAGGTACTCAAAGTTAAAAGTCAAAGTCAAAAGTTTTTTATTTCACATAAGGCCTACATGGGCACTTATAAAACGTCAGAAGTTAGTGCACGGTTCCAAATTGGTCGTTTCCTATGGAGAAGGACCGGCAAGAAACTCCATGGTTACTCTTTAAAAAAAAAATTGTTGTTACAATATTTCCATATTACAGCATAAGTAGATTTTATGTAAGGACAGTGTAGACTGGTCAATATTGTACTAAAAAGTACAATAAAAATAATCATATTTCATCAATACTCTGTAAATTACCGGGTAAAATCCGTGAAAGTATAAAATTATTTTTTATTTTTCAATATAGTGAAATACACTTTTCACGACGTGATTATAAAAAGCATTATAATCCACCACTACAATACTACCAAAAAAATATTCTTTACGTCTTCAAAATGGATGTCTAAAGCCGCCATCCTCTAATTGTCGTCCGAAAATCTTCGCCCCCGAAGCTTTTTTTTTAAATTAGAAAAAAGGACAAAGTCCAGTGACTTTGTCCTTTTTGGAGCCAGGTCTGGACTGTGATGTGGGTGGTCAAATTCTGTAACGCTCGTGGATTTTAAGGCATCCCTCGCAACTCGAACTGTGTAAACGGGCGCGTTGTCTTGCAAAAAAGCACTCCGGGCGCCTACTTGCCACGTCTTTCCTGTATGACTGCCTCACGTGCCTGACTCAGTAACTTAGCGTAGTAAAGGCTGTTTATTGTAGTCTCTTTAGGCAAATGATCAATTAATAAAATTCTCTCTGTCCCAGAAAATAGTAGCCATGAGCTTCAATGCCAATTTTTCCACTTTGAATTTCTTCGGTAGCCTTTCCTCCTTTTTATCCATTGCATAGACTCTTTTTTTGACTTGGGATCGTACTGACGAATCCATGTTCCATCCACGGTCACAATGCGATTACAAATTTCATCCAGATTAAGCTGGCATGACAGCAAAAAATCTTTACAACTGCCTAATCGTTGCTGCATGTCAATAGATGTGACCATTCGCGGTGCCCAACGCGCACAAATTTTAACGCTAGCTTAGTGCGAAATTAGAATCAGAATCATTTATTCGTAAACACAGGTGATAATTATATACAAGATCTTAAAAATTAGGTAGTGTGCTATGTTTCACCAATTGACATACAAATTAATAAAAACAAAAAATATAATCTATTAAATTAAACAAGTAAAATTTTAATATTCATAATCAATTTCATTTCATGTCAAAATTTATGGACTTCAAATTTTTGGTCCTAAGACATGCCGGTTTCCTCACGATGTTTTCCTTCATCGTTTTGAGAGCAGTGTTCATAATTACATTATTCTAAACAAAAAATAAATAATTCAAGCATCTGTTGCGAAGCTTTAGGTGGAGGTAAATTTACGTTTGCCTTCAGCCATAATCTGTAAACGATTAAGTTTGAGGTGAATCTTAAATTATCAAGTAACTTGTTGCTTGACTAAAGGATTGCTAGATGAGGTTTACTGAAGGTAGTAAGTTGGATTTGTATGATTGTCTGTGTGTGGGAGATCTTTTATGAAGGAGGTAATTGCCTGGCATTAGCATGATACAGACTGAAAAAAATATCATAATTTTTATGGTCAAATAGAGCAAATAGGTTTTTATGATATTTATTCTGGTCATTAGCTGCATTATCATATATAAAATCCATTGCTGTTTGTTAGTCTCGTTAAAACTCAAAAAAAAGCCTGAGAAATAATCGTATGTTTACAAAGAAATTGGTCGTTATTTCCTGTAACGATTATGCAACTACTTATTTTTCATTTACGACTAGCATTCGAAACTGGATAAGTAGGCACCAACATATTGCACTATAATCAGTAATCACTGATACTAAAAATACATACTTGACTCAATACTAGGAAAAATAAAATAATGCCTTAAGTATCAAGATATGTTCAGTTGAAGTATAAAATTGAGCGAACAATGGGCTCTCTGTGTGCGTGGGCGTAATGTCGATGTGTTGTGGCTAAACCGATATTAATAAAAAAAAAAATTGTTTTGTTCGTTTATAATAGATGGTTAAAAAGAAAAAAAATAAGGAAATAAAACAGTTCAAAAATTTAAAATTGATTAAAAGGTAGAAACTAATTTAACTGTGGCGAAACCACAGCTATATGCTGAGATAGAAGCCTTTTTGACCTCGCACAGGGTTTTTTTTGTTTGTTTTAAAAGGTGTTGTTATTGTTGTTTCTTATATTGGTTTGTATGTTATTATTTATATATTTATATATTTATTATGGTTAACATTTTTATTTCATTCTGTTGTTTGTCTTATGCGATTCTCAAATATACATTTTTTTTCTTTCTTATTCTTTCTTACATCATTGTTCTATGTTTCCACTTACTGTTAGTTATGAACCGGTCATCTTAAGGTCAATGGTCTTATTTACATAGAATATAAATAAATGAACGAAACGTGGAACGTGGTCGCTTGCAATGGGCCTCATCAGAAGGCTTAAAGTTACTCAAAGGGCAATGGCACTCGGAGATACTTCCGTGATCACATCAGAAATTAAGATATCCGCAGGAGAACCAAGGTTGCAGACATAGCCTAAAGAATCGCCAAACTTAACTGGCAGTGAGCAGGGTACATTGCAGGCAGAACAGATGGTCGACGGGGACGAAAGATTCTGGAATGGCGTACCGGAAGACGCAACGTTGGAAGGCTTCCCACAAGATGGACCGATGACCTGGTGAGAGTCGCGGGTATCCGATGGATGCGAGACGCACAGGACCGATCATTATGGCGACACTTGAGGGAGGCCTATGTCCACCAGTGGATGTCTTTCGGCTGAAATGAAGATGATGATAAATACATGAATCAATTTCTTACAAACTTATCAATAATGTACGTAATTATTAAGATGATTATATCAAAATATATAATAAACCTGTAACAATACTTGAAACTCATGCTTACACTCTAAAAATCTGATTTATAAGTATTATTAAAATTCTTGTTGAGTGCGAGACAAAAAATATTGAATTTTCGGCTAGCATTTTTTATTCGAAATGAAACGCCAAAAGAAACTCCGACCTCTACTTAAAATATAATATTTCAGTAGTGGCACTAATTCAGTACTCAATTTAAATATTTAACATTTTTAAGAACAAAGGTTTAAAAAATTTGTCTATTTTCATCGACTTCATTTAACTCTTCATATTTATCTTTATTTTTAAATAATATACAGACAGCCAATGTGGCCAAAAGATTCTCACTAAAATCTAAAAAGTAAAAAATGTTGCATAACATGCAATGTAGCATAGCATAAACAGCCTTATAATGTTCCCACTGCTGGGACTCTGGCCTCCTCTCTATGAAAGGGAATGGGCCGTAATCCAACACGCGGGCCCAGTGCGGATTGGTGGATGTCACATGTCTAAGAATTTTTGGTTCTAGAACATGCCGGTTTCCTCACGATGTTTTCCTTCACCGTTTTGTGAGCAGTGGTGATGAAAACAAATTACACAAAGTAATGCGCCTGGCTACCACTCGGCTACCACTGCTCAAAACAATAAAAAATGTTGACAGTGTCAAAACCCCAACTGCAAAAAAAGGTCAAGCAGCCTGATGCAGTAGATGGCGTCAAATCCATGATTGAACTAAAATAAATTCAGTCTGCTCAAACCTTTTTTTGCGAGCGAGCTTTTTTTTAGTGAGAAATCATCGACTAACTTTTCTCGCTCTGAGTGGAGTGAAAGAGAGCATCAGGCTTTTTCTGACTAAAACTCTCCCAAGTTCATTCAGTGGCCCTTTACGTTCTAGAGCCACGGTAACTCTTACGAGCAACCCTGTAGCCCTGGCAGGCATTGGTCTTAGCAGACCTCGTCAATTATGCTGACCTCTCTTTGAGGCTCCTTAAATATATATAAGAAAACTTTAAATATATATAAGAACTCTTGTACAAAATTTAATACTTCTCGATCATTACGGTTCAGGCTGCAGGTTGTAAGACACTGAATAAATGATTTTAAGTCTTCTTTTTTGAGGTGGGATTTTATCGGGTGGAAGTGTGAGACTTTTACGGTCTAAAACACACCCGTGTCCTTCAATCGCCTTTTGCGTTCCAGGACAATATGTCTTATTTCTGTAGCTCTAGCGGGCATCGGTTTTGCTGACATTTCTTTAAGGCGCGCGTGGAGCACATCGCACCGTCGACCACTCCAGCCCGGTCCATAACGGACGGACGGACAACGAGCTACCCATTGCTCGTCGCCCGCAAGCCCACGAATATTTACAAGTAGAAAATACGTCAGTCTAGTTTTCTTTTAGTTATAAAAGTGTGCCAGTGTTTTTATTACCCTCTAGTAAAAAGTTAACGAAATTTCCACATACCTCCTTTTGCTAAAACCCCAGAAAATATCTCAGAAACTGAGAAATAAAAGTTAAAACTAAACTAGTCCATAGTTCTCGTAAGCTAGAGAGGAAGGACTTATATTTGTCTGTTCAAACTTCGGGTGATGTCCTAGATTTGGCTAGGAGAAAATACGGAAGTTTAATTCAGTCCATTTTAGTTTTCGTACCTAGAACTACAATAGCTGGATACATTTTTTACTTGTTTAAAATCTAAAAACAAAACTTGTAACTGATTCTCAACATAATTTATCGACATCTCAATTTACTTAAAATGTGGATGGGTGGAGAGGGAGAGGGAGGCCAAAGAAAAGATGGATGGATTGTGTGAACAGTGATATGAAAGAAAAGGAAGTAAGTGATAGTATGACGGTTGACAGGATAGAATGGAAGAAAAAAACGTGTTGCGCCGACCCCAAATAAGATGGGACAAGGGCAGGAAGATGATGATGATCTCAGTTTACTTAAAATATTAAAACTAAAGACACGCCAATTTTCTATAACAAAACTTTGAACAAATTATGACTATCCATACTAATATTATAAATGTGAAAATGAAAAAACTCTTCCATTTTATCTTGTCACTTATCACGCTATCACTAACTCCCTTTTCTTTCATATATCACACAATCCATCCATCTTCTCTTTGCCTTCTCTCTCCATCCATCCACATGTATAGTCATAACTCTTTTAGTAACATGCGCTTCATCCCTCCTCTTCACATGACCATACAAAGACAAACGATTCCCTTTCAACTTTTCAGTCACTGGCGTCATTTTCAAACAACCTTCAGGTCAAAAATTTTAGTTTCGGCAATGCCTTAACCACATTCTTCGCCGAAAACGTAACTAAAAAGTCTAGCCGAAACCAGTTTTTAGTAGATCGCCGTTCGGCCGTCCTATTACCGTCCGATCTGGGCCTGAGTTGTCGTCAGCGAATAGTGTTCCATGCCGCCTCAAGAAGATGTCAGCCAAACCGTAGAGGTCCAATAGGGCTGAAGCCTACTGGGACAATGGATTGGAAAGGGAAACCTGGAACCCTGAAACGCTAGACAAATAAGAAACAGGTGTGGTTTTAGTCAGTAAAAGTCTGACATGCCCTCCCGCTCCGCCCGAGTGGGAATAGTAGAAGTCATTGGATGATTTCCTACCTTAAAAAACTGGGCACTTGCGAGTCGGACTTGCGCACTGAGGGGTCGAAAATTTTTCCAAATAGCTATTTTTTTTCTTGTGACATAACAACGAATTTACTGCAGATTTACTCCTATATCTGTGCTATTTGACCTTGCTTTGTGCCAAATTTCAGAATTTTGGATCAACGGAAAGTATCCTATGAATTCTGATTTCCTTGAGAGTGTCGCAATATACGTTTTTACGACATAAACGGCATAAATCTTTTTTTTTTCGTTAACTTAGAAGTTTAATTTTTCACAGCTTCAAGGGACCGCAGACTTGAATATATGGTTATAATTTTAACTCGATACCTCCAGGCGTTTCCTAGATAGATAGATAGATAGGTCTTTACAGACAGACAGGCAGACGAACAACAAAAAGATCCTATAAGGGTTCCGTTTTTTCCTTTTATCGTACGGAACCCTAAAAAAAACCGACAGCAGTGAAAGGTCTACAAAATAGTGTTTACTACATTATTCATGCAGAGATTAAACTAAAACAAAACCTAACACATACCAAAACCATAACACATTACTGAGTACAAAAATTGTTGATTTCCAACATAAATATTCAAGCATAAAAACAAAAATGTACATCATAAAAAACCAACGTCTTTTAACGAAAGCCGGTATAGTCGCGATATAACGTGATTGCTTCTGAGAAGTAGCGACGTGGTCGACACGCACGTAGCCACCCCTAGCCACCTTAGCCACGTAGCCACTAGTCACCGCTTTGTGCCACTTGATCATGTAAAACTATATCGTGCTTGTAAAAGATTTGAAAAGAATTGCTGGTGACAAGAAAACGCTGGATGTTTATATATTTTCTGGTTGGTTTCTCGAGTAACCTTGAAACTCTATTCCTTGTTAGGAATTTGTTGTCAAATATCATATATGTTTTTATTTTTGTTATTTTGGTTGCAATTGTTATCCAGGAGCAATGGTGGCCCAGTGGTAATGGCCCCGACTTACGAGTTATACGTCACAGGTTCAAACCGCATTACTTTGTGTAATTTATTTCATCACCTCTGCTCTGCTGAAAATTTGTAAGGGTACCGTCATCATCATCATCATCATTTCAGCTGAAAGACGTCCGATGTTGGACATAGACCTCAACCAAACGTCACCATAACGACCGATCCTGTGCGTCTCGCATCCCAACGCCTTCCAACGCTGCGTTTTCCGGTGCACGGTCGCCACTCTAGAACCTTTCGGCCCCATCGACCATCCGTCCTACGAGCAACTTGCCCTGCCTACTGCCACTTTAGTTTGGCGATTCTTCGGGATATGTCGGCGACCTTGGTTCTCCTGCGTATATTTTCATTCTTTATGCGATCTCGCAAGGAAAATCTGAGCATAGCCCTTTCCATTGCCCTTTGGGTAACTGTAAGCCTTCTGATGAGGCCCGTTGTAAGCGACCATGTTTCAGCGACGCGAGTCTATCAATAATAAAAAAAATATTTAGCAATTTTTATTTGGAGGTAGTTAATCATCCAATGACTTCTTCCGCTCTAGTGTGGAACAAGAGGGCGAGTCAGACTTTTACTGACTAAAACTCACCACTCCTTCTAGTGTGCTATGCGTTCTAGGGCCTCGGTCACTCTTTGAAATGTTCCTGTGCTAGTTAGTTTTATAATGATTCGCCTCTCGGACTATCCTACGCTAGAAGAAGACAGAATTATCTGGAAAAGGGAGAGAGAAACAGTGGGACAAAATAGCCTAGACGGATAGAATTTGCAACCAATGCACAATGCTCCAAAAATAGTCACTCATCGTATCGAACCAATCTCCGGTCATTTGCTACGAGCGTAGCTGGCGTAGCAGTGACGTCACAGCTACGTCGTAGCATTTTGCAGGTGTAATATTAACTAGCTTCGTAGCCGGTCATGATGCAATAGATCTCTGCTAGTTTGGTCTGGTAGTTTGAAAAATGAGAATCCCTGATGAGGACTCGACCTGAACATGGAACATTCTCGTAAGTATGTTCCATGAGTTTTTATCTAGACCATAATCTAAACCAGCAAAAATCATTTTTATATGTTTTAATCCCCATTATAATTAATATAAGTCCCCATTACTGTTAACTTAAGTCTAGTTGTTTAGATTTTTAGGGTTCGGTATCTCAAAAGGAAGAAACGCGACCCTTATAAGATCACTTTGTTGTCCGTCCGTCTATCTGTCTGTTTGTCTGTCTGCCTGTCTGTCTGTCCATCTGTCTGTCTGTCAAGACCCTTTATCTCGGGAACGCGTGCAGATATCGAGTTGAAATTAAAACCAAATACTTAGGTCTGCAGTCCCTTTAGCTGTGGAAGAAAACAAACATCTGAGTTAATGGAAAAAAAAAGATAAGGCTGTTTATATCGCAAAGAATGTGTATTTCAACACTCCAAAAGGGAATCAGAACTCATAGGGTACTTTCCGTTGAACTAGAATCCTGAAATTTGACAGGAAGCAAGGTCTTATAGCAGAAGTATAGGAAAAAATCTGAAAACTATAAATTTGTAGTTAGGTCACAAATAAAAACTTATTTTGCGATTCGGAAATATCTTCGTAACTCAATTCGGAAATTGAACTATTTTCTTAGGAAAGTTTGTACGGAACCCTCAGTGCGCGAGGCCGACTCGCACTTGCGCAATTTTTTTATACATTTTTTAAGTTACGATGGATTGGCGTATACTACCATCCATACATTTAAATTCCATAAAAATTAAAATAAAAAGCTTTGCCGTCATACTTTGAACACTTAATCCTATCACTATTTAGGATTTCGTACCCAGGGGGTACTAACGGGACCCTACTGCTAAGATTCCACTGTCCATCTAGTTGTCACCAGGCTGTATCTGTATGATAGCTAGACAGTAGAAACTCACAGATGATGTACTTACCGCTATAACAACAAATACTAAAAAAAAAAAGTAAAAAACCAAAACGCCCGCCTCAAGGAGATGTTAGCAAATCGTAGGGGCCCAGCAGGGTCGAAGCCTACTGGGGCCACGGGTAGTGTGAAAGCGGAACCCGGGGCCCTGGGACGAAGGCAACGAAGGAACAGGAGTGGGTTTTTAGTCAGTAAGAGTCTGACACTATCTCCCGTTCCGCCCAAGAGCGGGGATGTCATTAGGATGATTTTCCCACCCAATAAAAAAAAAAAACCCGACTACGACAAAAAAAACAATGACGCTAAAAAAATATGAAATAAGATTTTTAGGATGCTGAAATAAACAAGATTACTTACTGGAGAAACAAGAACAGAACCAAAAGAAAAGCCGTAGTCACACGTTGTATAGGTTTTTTTTTAGGTAGGAAATCATCTAATGACGTCTTCCACCCTTGGGCGGTGCGGGAGGGTGATCAGACTTTTACTGACTAAAACCCACTCGTTTGTTCCTTCTTTGCCTTGCGTTCCTGGGCCCCGGGGTTCATTTTCACTTAACCCATAGCCAGAGTAGGCTGCGACCCTGCTAGGCCCCTACAATTTGCTGACATCTCCTTGAGGCGCGCGTGGAACACTACGCGCCGTCGACGACTTCGGGTCCGGGTTCGGTCCGGGCGGTTACGGGACGACCGGACGGCGTGCTACCCATCCTTCGCCGTCAGCAAGCCTGCGCCTACAATACGTTATATGGGTACTAACCGTAACATTTTAATAACGTGTGACTACTATGCCATGCTTATATATAAGGTGTTAAAAAAATTAACTTTAAGAATTTCGAGGGGACATTATACTCCTCATTATAGACAACTTTTACTATGAGACCAAACCTAAAATCGCGAAAAAAAAATCAGTTGTTCCCTACGCTTATGTTCGCATAACTCGTCAAAATGTATGGAACAGCTGATTTTTTTTTCGCTATTTCAGGTTTGGTCCCATAGTAAAAGTTGTTCATAATGAGGAGTGCAATGTCCCCTCGAAATTCTTAAAGTTAATTTTTTTACACCATATATGTGAGCAGGCAATCAATCAATCAGCGGAAACTGTGTTTCCTGATAGCTACAACCCGGAAATCTTTAAGTCAAGAGTGAATACGTTACTTCTAGGTAAGCGCATTCCATCGTCGATCGCATCGTCGCTTTCCATCAGGTGAGATGGCGGTCAAGCGCGAACCTATCGAGAATAAAAAAAAGACAGCATTCTTTCAAGTTTAACGAACCGATTTACTGTCCATTTTCCTAAGCCTTCCTCTAAGTAAAGCCTTACCGGCCAAACTCCTTATCAAAACAATTTTCATCGTCTAAATATTATTTAACATTTTGTACAAAGAACGAGCTATTTCAGGTTGCATGGCGTGATTTCATAAAGCAGACCGCCGTTATGACCGCTAATGTTTTAAACGTATATTTTTAGCTAAAATAATTAGTTTTAGGGCTATTACGCATGTTACTTTTTTGTAGGTTATCGATTTTTTTTTTATAGTGTCGAATTTAAGGGTGGCCATAGAGATTCGATTTTGACTAGCGTTTGATGTTGTATGGTAGAATAAAAAAAAGGGTAACTGTGAGTTGGACTCGTGAATAGTTCGATCCCTGATTTGAATCTCGAAGAGTTTTCCGAATCACAAAAAAGTAATTATTTTGAGTCAACTACAAGTTTACAGTGTTCAGACTTTTTTTTATAAAACCTTGCTTCTTGCCAAATTTCAGGATTCTATAATATAATATTCCACAACTATCACCAAACTCAGCCGCTGTTCCCTCTCCTAGAGAGGAGGCCTGAGTCCCAACAGTGGGAACATTATAAGGCTCTTTATGCTATGCTATGTTATGCAACATATTTTATTTCCTAGATATTAGTGAGAATTTTTTGGCCACATTGACTAACTGTATATTATTTAAAAATAAAGATAAATTTCAAGAGTTAAATGAGGTCGATGAAAATATACTAAATTTTTAAGCCCTTGTTCCTAAAATGGTTAAATATTTAAATTGAGTATTGAGTTAGTGCCACTACTGAAATATTATATTTCAAGTAGAGGTCGGAGTTTCTTTTGGCTTTTCATTTCGAATAAAAAATGCTAGCCGTAAATTTAATATTTTTTGTCTCGCACTCAACAAGAATTTTAATAATACTTATAAATCAGATTTTTAGAGTGTAAGCATGAGTTTCAAGTATTGTTACAGGTTCATTATATATTTTGACATTAATCATCTTATTAATTACGTACATTATTGTAAAGTTTGTAAGAAATTGATATATAATAGTTATAAAGAAAGGCTGATTATACTATGCTATGCTATCGCACAACGTCGTCTAGAACTTGTGTTATGGGTACTAGACAACTGATAAAGATACTTATATACTCGTATTTCTATATATATATATAGATAAATTACACCCAAACACAGAACAAATGATCGTGCTCATCACACAAACATTTGTCCTAAGTGTGAATCGAACCCACGACCTCCGGCATAGCAGTTAGGGCCACTAGCCACTAGACCAACAGGCTAGTCCTAACCTTGTTTATGTCGACGGGAAGTACTCTATAGGTTTGAATTTCCTTGCGAATGTGAAAACATGCGCCGTGAACGTTTGAACTAACATAGAAATAAGTGATACTAACATATAGTGTGGACCAAAAGTTGTCTTTAAATAAATTATTTTTATTTTTATTATAAACGGAGCATCAACATCATCTTCCTGCCCTTGTCCCATCTTATTTGGGGTCGGTGCAATACGTTTTTTTCTTCCATTCTATCCTGTCAACCGTCATGCTATCACTAACTTCCTTTTCTTTCATATAACTGTTCACACAATCCATCCATTTTTTCTTTGGCCTCCCTCTCCCTCTCCACCCATCCACATGTATACTCATAACTCACAACATACACGGAGCATAAAAGGTCTTATCTTTTGATTGCATTCACATAGCCTTAAAATTTTTTTACTGATCCATGGAGAGAGTACCTGAGTATTTGAGGCTTTTCAGCTTAATATCTTCACGCGGTCATGGGAAAAAGGGTTTTGACAGACAGACAAACAAATAACAAAGTGATCTAAGGCTTCACTTTAACAGAATATTTTAAATAGTTCCACGAGCAACACAATTCTAACTCAAAAAAGATAGACAGAAAGTACATTTGTTTTGAACACAAAAAAGAAAAGAAAAAAAAAACAGAAAAGTATCTTTTCTGTTTTTAAAAGAGAAGTGTTGCTCACAGCAGCGTCGAGAAATATATAACTTGCTTTTTATTTGAAGCTAAATCCCACAGCTTTCATCGATCTCACATTATCACTTGTATTTGCATTGATATTAATTGAATGACGATTGAAACGATTGCTAGGATTTTGATACGTAACCAGATTATAAACTCTGTTTTTTTTTGTAACTAAAAATTCTATTTTATTTATTTTTTATTCTACTAGCTTCTGCCAGCGGCTTCGCCCGCGCAAAAATAGGTTTTAGTGCTCGTCTACGTCATTAGAGGAAGCTTTCTGCAAAATTTCACGTTCCTAGTCCCAGTAGTTTCGGCAGGGCGTTGATATGTCAGTCAGTCAGTTTCTCATTTTTTATATATAGATTATTTATTTCAATCACACTCGCGGCTTCGACAATACAGCGACACTCGCAGTCACCGTTGCTCGCTGGCAGAGCAATGGAATGAAGTTCGGGGTCGAAATATCAGACCGCATAAGGAACAGTATACTTCATTCCAAAACACAAATTAAAATGAAACTGGGTAGGCCACATCTGACGCATGTCTCAAAGAAATTGGGGGAAGGCAACCACTGACTGACTGTAAGCCCAAAAGGAGATGGCGTGACGATTCTACTCCCACCTAAAGGATTGGCCAGAAGTGGCTAAGAACAGAGAAAAATGGAAGGGAAGCCTTTGCTCTACAGTTGGACAAAACGGGCTCAAAATAATAATAAAAAGGGTGCTACAGTTAATCGCAAAGTTGCAGATACGTGCTAGGCCTTATGTCTCACAGTAAAGGGTGTTTACATCAAACATAATGACTTGCACTCAAGATTTAGATAAAGATCACGTTTAAATTGTTAATTCAGCAAGCTTAAATTGAAAGCTCATAATTGATATTTAGGAAAATTTATAAACCAGGTTTTTCGAAGAAAGCGTAACTAAAGATTTAGGAAAATTAACGCCACTAGCAGGCGCCACTTTGGGGACAGCCCCCCTAGACAAGTTACGTTAGTTTCGTTTGCGTCGAACACCTCGAGTAGGCCACGCCTCCGATTCCTTTGTTCTGACCACGTGACTGAGCGTGAAGATAACGTCACGTGACGACCTGGTGAGAGTCGCGGGAGTGCGGTGGATGCGAGACGCACAGGATCGGTCGTTGTGGCGTCGCTTGGGGGAGGCCTATGTCCAGCAGTGGACTTCTTTCGGCTGAAATGATGATGATGATGAACTTGGCTAAGGGGCAGGTCTTCCACTATAAAAATGTAACTTTAAATTTGAGATGAACTTGACGTTGTAATCAATCAGTTTACATCTATCTTTAATATAATATATAACTCTTCTGTACGTGTGTTTGTCTCCTATTTTCTCCCAAATGGCTTGACCGATATGGATGAAACTTTGTGTGTATATTTGAGTAGGTCCTTGGATAGTTCGAAAATACAATTGAACCCAGTAGGTGGCGCAAAAATTTTCTTAACACTTTAACACATCATTTTTTTTTTCGTCCTTTTTAACTAGATGAGGCCGCTGTTTCCTTACTGACTACTCTGAGAAGAAACACCGAAGCAAACTCAGGGTCAAAGTCTATTTTAAAGTCCATACAGTAAATTTGTAATGGTCAAATCATATGAGAACCATGCAGATTTGTCTGAAATGGTGTTTTAAAGAAAGAACCACACAGATTTGAGTGAACATGTCCAGTCAGTGCAAGCATTTCTCAGTCTTCGCAATGCTCCCCTCCAAGCTCTCAGCCTCCCTAGCCAAGTTACGATCACTTCGTTTGCGTCGAACGCCTTGTGTCTTAAGTGTCTTTAAAATAAAAACCATAATTACAGAAACGTGTTGTTTTTAAATTATAAACTCGATGCTTTCTTGTGTTTTCGAGCAAAAAGTGTTTTTATTATTCCTTGTTTCATTTCTACTCTGTACAGACCATAAATTGTTTTTTATAGATACGAATATATCTAAAAGGAGAAACTGACTGACTGACATATCAACACATAGCTGAAACTACTGGGTTTAGGAGTAAGAAATTTTACACAATATTTCCTTTTATGACGTAGGCGAGTACTAAGAGAGGATTTTCCTAAATTCACACCCTAAAGTTTGTATGGAGAAACCTTCTTCCGCGCAGGCGAAGCTGCTAGTAGTAGCTAGTCTTATAATATACCATAAATATGTTGAGCATCTTCCAAGACATGTTTTGGTTCTATCAAAGTTGAGAATAGGAATGGTTGTAGTTGATGTGGTTCCAATCTCAATAAGTGGAAATATTTATTCAAACTGTCGTTTATCGAATTTTCCTTAGTCGTTTCTCGGATAGAATACGCTAATTAAAGAAAAATCTGTTTCAGAATTCAAGAAACAGTTTGCTTTCGACGTGTGACTAAAAAGACACGCACTCAACTGTCCCCTTCTTCTGCAAAGCAGTAATGCAAGTGACAGACAGACATGGCCGCAACTGTGATAGAGTAGACATCCTCATGCCCCAGCCATCACCGCAGCAGGCGATCCCGGAATCAGAAGTAACAGGGCGATTGCCAGCCTTATAGGCGCGTACTTAAGGACGATGAACAAAAGTGTGTTCTGGTAAGGACAAAGTCCGAGTTGACAATTCCATGTGCTCCTCATAGAGATTTCAGTACACTGAAGGAGTCTAGTAGTACAAATACCTGCTAGAGCTGCAGACAGCTCCATTGCGGACAGGATTTTGGAACTACGGGCGTGCAGAGACTCTGCCTGCCCATCGAAGGAAGATGGTGGCACAGTGATCACGTGCTGCCGTGCACGAAGAGGCTCAGGGGAGACCGTTGTACAGTCTCCTTAGGGATGTGCCCTAATAGGCGTTGCACAGAGGGGGTTCCGGAATGGTATTTTAAGAGGTAACGGTGCCCCTTCTATATGTGCTAATGTTGATCACCGGGGTGGTTTTAGTGAGATAAAAATCCTACACTCCCCGAACTTATCACCAAAGTTTGGGCACCTTTTGAAGGTTCCCCTCGAATTAAAAAAAAAGAGTTGCGGGGATGTTTGAAAGAGTTCACGTTGCGCCTAGAGAGCAAAAATCAACTGTAGGATACAGATAGATTTTAGACATTAAAAGTGTGAGGTGCTCTCTGCTCCACCCTAGAGCGTCTAGTCATTTGAAAATGTTTCACATAAAAAAAGACCAAGTAAAAGCTACAGACCTTGAACAGTTAAAGTAGAGCTGAAGATGCACTTTCCTCATAGTAATATAAGATTCCAGAAACGAAACCAATTCATAAAGATCACATTCAATGCAGGACAAATCGAGAATCTTACCTCGAACCGCTGGCAAGCTGCCAAATTACAACCGTTGCCAATACGACACGTTTCTGAGGTATATACTATCTTCACTTGATTTTGAATTGAGCAATCGAGTATTAGTGAATTTGATTCAACGATACGAAATAATTTTAACTTATAAGCTAGTACAAAGAGGTCGAATCCTTTGTATTGGTATGGCCATGTGAAGAGAACGCATGTTACTAAAAGAGTTTTGAGTATAGATGTAGATGGATGGAGAGGGAGAGGGAGGCCAAAGAAAAGATGGATGTATTGTGTGAGAAGTGATGATTTTGAAAGAAAAGGGAGTTAGTGATAGTGTGACGGGTGACAGAACAGTATTGAAGAAAAAAAACGTTTTGCGCCGATCCCAAGTAATATGGGAAGAAGAAAAAAGAGAGAAAGAGGTTTTTTTCTTTGACAAAACTTTGCCCCACATTAGGAATGACTCCCGTATCGTGGGTGCGTTCACAAACATGTAAACTCACATACATAAAAACTCAGACCCAGAACATCTATCTGTAAGCCATACATTTTAAAATATAGCCTATGTCACTCAGGAATAAAGCAGCTTTCTATTTGTGATAAAATTTCAGCATTCGGACCAGTACTTTCAGAGATTACCTCCTACAAACAAAAAAACAAATTTTACTTCTTTATAATATTGGTATAGATAAGCTCGTGCTTGCCCTCTATCTCACCTAATGAAACGATGTGGCCGACGATGGAGCACGCTTGCCTAGAAATAACCAGTTCACTCTTGACTTAAATATCCCTAGGTTGTATTTATTTTATTTATTTACCAATTTATGTACACAGAATAATAAACAGATTATTTAGCATCACCTTTGGGTGATGCTTATTTCTCAGAGCACTATTGTCCGAGTGGTAACGGCCCCGACTTACGAGTTGTAGCTTGTGAGTACAATCCCAGCCAGGCGCATTACTTTGTGTAATTTATTTCATCACCACTGCTCTCAGAACGGTGAAGGAAAACATCGTGAGGAAACCGGCATGTCCTAGAACCAAAAATTCGAAGACATGTGACATCGCACATGACACATGGGCCCACGTGGTGGATTACGGCCCATTCCCTCTCCTAGAGAAGACGCCTGAGTCCCAACAGTGGAAATAGTGGAAACGCTGTGCTGGGCTTATTTCTAAAGAAATCTCTTTCAGCATACCCGCGAAAGGATAGTTGGAGAAAATAGAGATGTAGACACTGTGTGTAGAAGTAAAAGGAAAATTAGTACACATAAAATACATAGTTAACAATGAAATAATAGAACATGCAAAAAAAGATATACTATTATAATTATACAAAAACACATAGTAAAATAAATATTACAAAAATACACAAGAAATAATATAATAAAATAACACATACTAATATGCACCTATAACTTAATAGAAAGATAGTGCTCTTTCTCTCTTCTATTAAAACTACAATAGTTTGGCAGCCCCAGCTTTTGTAGCTATCAGGAAGCACAGACTCCGGCAGGAAATTCCACTCCATACCTGAACGCACTCTGGACATGTTCCGAAAACGTTTCGTGCATAAGGATGGGATATTCATAATGTACCGGTGGAGCATCGCCGTACGTCTGGTTATCCGATAATGGAACAGGTGTGGCGATATTAAATTATACAATTGAGACACACACTCACACTATTTGTTTATGAAAGGTAATCGATCACAACCGATCCGATTCTAAAATATATTTTACTGATAGAAAAACTACTCTTTTATTAATTAATTTTATTATAGACCAATTTTTATTTAAAAAAGTGTACAATTTTGGGGGACATGCCATGGAAAAAGCTATTAAATAATAAAATCGTCGTAAATCGATCCAGATCTGCGTCGGGGATAACCACATTCAATTTTTATATTTCCGCCCTAAGTAATTGGTGAAGGGCTATGCTCGGAGTTTCCTTGCGTGATCGAATCAGAAATGAAGATATTTGCAGGAGAACCAAGGTTGCCAAACTTACAAAGGGCAGGGCACACTGCTCGCAGAACAGATGGCCGTTAGGGCCGAAAGGTTCTGGAGTGGTGAACGCGTACCGGAAAACGTAATGTTGGAAGGCCCCCTACAAAGTGGACCGATGACCTGGTGAAGGTTGCGGGAATCCGATGGATGCGAGACGCACAGGACCGTTCGTAGTGGCGACATTTGGGGGAGGCCTATGCCCAGCAGTGGACGTCTATCGGCTGAAATGATGAAGTAATTGGTGAAAGGCGCCACCGATTTTGACGTCTATTATATAGACATAAGTTTGGCATTAAAAACAAAACATTCGTTACAATACCAAATATTTACTGCAGCCGACGTATGTCATATCACCAACGGAATAGAAGTCAAAATCGTTTAAACGGACAGTAAAAAAAGGTTCGTTTCTATATCTAATCTTATTCCGAATGGAGTGTTTATTATTTATTTATTATATCCTTTATTGTACACCAATACAAACATAAAAGGAAACTAAAACTAAAACACATACGTACACACAATGGGCGGCCTTATCGCATTCCGCGATCTCTTCCAGGCAACCTGGAATAGACAGTAATTGCCTGGACAAGAAATGGGGCTGTCATTGGTGTGACAAAACCAGCATTAAACATATTATATTATATTAGATACACAGATATATACATAATTATAGAAAACTATAGACAGAAATATGCATCACGACTATTACTATATTCATAGCGACAGGTAATGTTCCCTAACGAGTCTTTTAAAAACAGGCAACGATTGAGCGCGTTTAATTGTGTCTGGTAATTCATGCCACAGACGAGCAGCCTGGAGAGTAAATGATGTATCATAGAAAATTGGCAAGTATCATCATTATCTACATGTATAATATATATATATACATATATTTTATTTATATAAAAATGAAATAAAACTCACTGATTAATCACGAAATCTCAGAAACTATAACACCTACAAATTAAAATTTGGCAGGAAGGTCCTTATAGGGTGTAGACATCCGCTAAGAATTTAACGAAATTCCACCCCTAAGGGGGTAAAACCCCCTTAGGGGGGGGGGGGGTGTAATTGAAAGAATTTCAATTAAAAATTTTATTAATTGAATTAATAATTATTCTTCATTAGATGACTGAAAGCAAGTACTGGTCTCTTAAACCATTTTATAGTAAATTAGCATTTACTTCTAATGAAATATGTATATAATATATATATATATATATATATATATATATATATATATATATAAAGAATTAGTTAAATATTATAACATAAATATGTCAAATTTAAATTATTACTTTTGTAATATTCTTTTATTCCTCAAATAATACCTATTAATTGATTAATTTCTTTTGTTTTTTTTTTGTTTGTATATTTAATTTTTAATATTATAAATTATTATATTTTTGAAAAAAAAATCTTAAATAAGAATAATTCGAATCGGTACTTGAATCTTTGGGTTCGGAGTATGCACATCATATCATCATGGGAGATTTTAACACCAACCTCCTTGCCCACAACTCCCCTCGGTCCCGTAAACTCCTACATCTTATTGAGTCAGCCAGTCTCCATGTACTGCCTCTCCAACCGACTCATCATAATAAAATTGGTGATGATACTTGGCTCGACCTGATCCTTACATCTAATCCTTCTCTAGTTTCCTCACATGGTCAACTTGATGCTCCTGGCTTTTCCCATCACGATCTCATTTTCTTGTCCTATATCCTTAAGCCTCCTAAACCCAAACCCGTGTTCCAGTACAGGCGTGCCTTTGCACTTATGAATAGTGAGCAACTTCTGAAAGATGCATTGAGTGTTGATTGGACACCCCTGCAGGAAGCTACTACAGTGGATGATAAAATTTGCGTCTTCAATTGTATTGTGACCAAATTGTATGACACACATGCTCCTATCAGGAAAGTTAAACTGAAGCGTCCACCTGCACCTTGGATGAACAATGCAATTCGGACGGCAATGCGACGGAGGGACCGTGCGTTTCGGAAATTTAAAAGGGATCGCTCTGAAGATAACTGGATCTGTTTCAAGACTGCTAGAAATCGGTGCAACCAGATGATACGCAACGCTAAACGCCGCCACATTCTCAGTAACATAACTTCTTCTTCTTCTGCCGATATCTGGAAATTCCTTGGGACTCTGGGTATCGGTAAATCGCAGCATTCAGACCTTCCTAACACAATTGGTTTGGACGAGCTAAATTGTCATTTCTCCACTGTTCCTACGCTCGATAGTCAAACCAAATGTCAAACTATTGATTATCTTGCTGGTCTGACGCGTCCCAATATTACCCCGTTTGTTTTCACTCCGGTGGACCCGGTAGAGATCAAAAAGATTATCCTATCCATTAAATCGAAGGCCATGGGCTGCGATAACATCAGTCGACATATGATCGTGTCGGCCCTGGATCAACTTCTTCCTGCTATATCCCACATCGTCAACTTTTCCCTTTACTCTGGTGTATTTCCTTCCCTGTGGCGTAAAGCTTATGTTCGTCCTTTACCTAAAATTTCTAATCCCACTCTTTCCAGTCACTTTCGTCCCATTTCTATCCTTCCGTTTCTATCCAAAGTGCTCGAGGCCTGTGTTCATAAACAGTTCTCTAACTTCATTTACCATAACTCCCTCATAAGCCCATTTCAATCCGGTTTCAGGCCCGGGCACAGCACCGTGACAGCTCTTCTTAAAGTGACTGACGATATTAGGCGAGGAATGGAAGACACTAAAGTAACTACTTTGGTGTTAATAGACTTCTCCAACGCTTTTAATACCGTCAGTCACGATGTCCTCTTGTCTATCCTGTCCTATCTTTTGGTCTCTCCAGAGGCACTGGAGTGGTTTTCCTCTTATCTTCGGGGTCGTCAGCAGTCGGTTCGCGTTGGAGACGGTTCATCACAGTGGTGTGACCTTACAGCTGGCGTCCCTCAAGGCGGTATTTTATCTCCTCTTTTGTTTTCTGTTTTTATTAATCTTATAACCAATGAACTTCAGTGTGCGTATCATCTCTATGCCGACGATTTGCAGCTCTACTGTCAGTCAGGTGTTGACAACATATCGGATGCAATCGAGAAGCTAAACCAGGATTTAAAAACTATAAAAAGCTGGTCTGACCGTTTTGGGGTGGCAGTTAATCCTTTAAAATGCCAGGCTATCATTGTAGGGAGCCCCCATAGTTTGAGAAAGCTTGATGGCCTAACTGTTCCACCCGTAATATTTGATAACGCTGTGATTCCGTTTAGCTCCGACGTTAAAGATCTGGGTCTGCATGTTGACACCTGTCTCAATTGGCGGAAGCAGGTCGGTAGTGTCAGTCAGAAAGTAACTGGAACGTTACGGTCTCTCTATCGACTAAAAAATCTTCTTCCAGCTCACATAAAGGCATTGCTTGTACAGGCCCTAATTTTTCCTATTATCGACTATGGTGATGTGTGCTACTATGACCTGAATGCAGATCTCCTCAACAAACTTGACCGCCTTCTGAATAACTGCATTCGATTTGTGTTCAACCTTCGTAAGTATGATCATGTATCTGAGCAACGATCACTTTTAAAATGGTTACCCATCCGTCAGCGTAGAGCGCTAAGAGCCTTAACAACGCTGTATTCTTTTCTGGATAAACCTTCTTCTCCTTCCTATTTGACTTCTCAAGTTCAATATCTTTGCTCTGGTCATAATAAAAATCTCCGATCTACCAATAATCGCCTACTACGATGTCCCACACATCGCTCTGGGTTTATCCAGTCCTCTTTCATTGTCCAGGCGATCTCTCTTTGGAATGCGCTCCCTCTGAACATCAGGACGGCTTCCAGTCGGTTCACTTTTAAGGTGATGGCTCGTGAATACATTCGTAAGAAGTTGGTGTAATCATCACAGCGATGATTTGTTGGATACGTCTTTCATAATAACTTTGTTAATTTGTATGTATGTATCTAAGTATATATTTATTATTGTTTTTTGTTTTCTTAATCTAGTTTATCATTATGTTGCACCTACCATGTTACATTTCTGCACCACCCTAAGGTCGACTGGTAGAAAATGCCTACGGCATTAAGTCCGCCTTTGTACAGTGTTTCTTACTAGTGCATAAAGTTTTTAATAAATAAATAAATAAATAAATAAAACGGGGTCTTAAATTTATGTGGTGTATTTGTGTGGATTTGTGTGTAGTAACCTACTTTCACGCGGGCGAAGCCACAAGCAGAAGCTAGTATTCTAACATCTACAAAATTCCTTGAAGCTCATGTTTTTCTTCAAGCACTGTTCCCAAGTAAAACTATTAAAAACTATATTTTCGCTTCAAGAATAACGCCATAAACACCTGTGGTCCACAAAAACCTCACAAGCACCCAAACTTTGCCAAACTTAATAGGACCAAGTATAAAAACTTGAAAGATAAGTTTATTCTAAGTTTTTTGTTTACCTTTGAAAGAATATTCAAATGATCCTCTAGTGAACGGATAAAATCTACAGTATTTGCGAAAGGCTTTTGTAATATTGATTTTCTTTTTATAGAATTAAAAAACTTTTCGTGAGGTCATTCCTGAAATATTATTCTTGAATTGTCTGTCTTTATATATATAATTCTTCCGTACGTGTGTTTGTCACATAAAACCTTCTAAAAAGCTTGACATCACTGGATGAAATTTTGTTTGTTTATTTGGATGGATTCCCTTTCCCTCATGCTTTCATCAAATCCTTCGCCCGCATTACTGCTTCGCATAAGGAGTAAACTGATTTCCATACTCTCTCGTTCAATGTCTTGCTATACTCTCTCGTTCAATATCTTTCCTGGCAGGGCAGACGCGAGACGTCGCCGCCGCCGATAGCCTGTACGAAGACTTGACCGTGCTCGGCCCAAGAGGGGCAGACCTCCACCATTAGCTCTACCGTGTACTCCGAGCTAATCACACATTGATAACAGAAGAGTATTTCTTCCCGAATCTGAAACAGGAACCTCCCGAAACAGCCGTGACATCTCTCTAACCATTCTTCAAAAACTGATGTGACTAGCGCTGGGTTGTGACAGTCGCTGTCTCGATGCCGTCGGAGCTCTCTCCAGCGGGACATACGAATCCCGGCACAACGGACCTTTGTAAGCTGTGCCGGGATTCGTTTGTACGATTCCAATTTGAGGAACTGAGGTGTTTAAAAGCACACTTCCAGTCGACAGCGATCATTATCACCCTGCCTTTATCTCATGTTACTCGTTGTCGCAACACGTTTTTTTCTTTCATACTGTCCATTCTATCCTGTCAACCGTCATGCTATCACTCACTCCCTTTTCTTTCATATCACTGCTCATACAATCCATATATATACCTACTCATAACTCTTAAACTACCTTGCTAAACATAAAAATAAAGAAATTCGTTGAGATCATTAAAAAATGGAACAATTTATGCAAATGCAAATAAAAAACTGCTATTTCTTTTTCAGTTTGTGTTTATTTTGGACTAGAATACCCTTTTACAAATAATTATCACTAATGAACGTAGACACAAATAACAAGTAGGTACATTAAATTATATTTGTGTAGATAAACGTAATTTAAAGTATAAATTATATATACAAATGGAAATTCTGTACAAAAGAAATAACGTATTTGAAACAAAATTAGTCTATGTTATGAACTATTAGCTACTCAATAATTATCTTAGGAATATCCAGGACATGAACTATCCGTATACCAAGTATCATTCAAATTCGTTTAAGCTAGAACTACACTGCGCACACGTGTACCACACACGCCGATCTGGACGCGTCGTTCTTTATACATAAGGTGTTAAAAAATTTACTTTAAGAATTTCGAGGGGACATTGTACTCCTCATTATGAACAACTTTTACTATGGGACCAAACCTGAAATCGCGAAAAAAAATCAGCTGTTCCATACGTTTATGATCGCATAACTCATCAATTTTTTTTAACACCTTATATACTAAGATCCCAGAGCTGACAGACATAACTTTTTTCACATGGATGAAACCTTAGGTTTTTAGTAGCGTCTCATGTGCTTGCAAGTGTGACACTTATGATACTACTTTAGAATAATATTCTACAAAACATCTACAAAAATCAGCCATAAAAATTTAAGTTAAGTTACTCTTATTTTTAGTTCCCTTTCTCATCTGGTACCTGCCCAGGGGCTCCAAGGAGGAGCTCCACAAGCACACAGATATTCAAAGCACATGGGACGCTACTGAGAACCTAAGGTTTCATACATGTGAAAATAAGTTATGTCAGACAGCTCTGGGATCTTGGTCTAATACATTTTATATGGAAACTAGACTTGTAGAGCTACACTTGATCCACGCCACGCGACGTCGTTCTACGTACAAATCAGGCGTGTTACACGTCATGTGCGTCGGTCTAATGTAGTTCTAGCTTTATAGATTAACAACCGTCCAAACACATAAGCTTTTTTAAAATTGTTGTTGTGTACATCTAAAATATCACTAGTCACTCGAAAATCTAAATAAAGTCTTTATTAAATATAGGATTATTTACAATACATTTATGAGATCACTATTCGATTTTTTTTCTGTTATCTACAAATTACTTTTCAACACACCTATTCGAAAACTGGCTCCTACTTCACCGTTTCTAGGTACCAATGAAGTACATTTCGCACTAGTGCGGAAAAATGCTCCGGCCCAAGCCTACTGTAGCCCCCACATTGGTCAGTTGCTAGGCAGCCCCATGAAAATTGACCTTGTCACTCCGCAACTTATTTCTCACTATAATTTATTACTAAATAATATCTATATTTATGATTTTATCGAGTAAGTGCGTTAAAAAACGTCATTATAGTTTCTCGACTCTATAAAGACCTCGCCTTCGGCTCGGGCGCATATTCTACCTCCGCTGCAATGACAACGTTTACCCACTTGTACCAAAACATACTATTCAAAATTACTGATACCGACTGTATTATCATTATCCAACAGATGACAATCTTCGAATTCACTGCGCTTCTCATCGGCCTTCTCAAAATTATTTTTGCAAAGAAAATCACCATCACAAACAAAATCATTTCTTCCGTCTTCCATGATGGAGTCTTCAAAACTCTGTTCCCTAAATCTTTTCTCGTTCTCGTTTTGGTAATTCTGGTACCTTTGAAACAAAAAAATCAATGAAAACCTTTAACTAATTAAAATTGTGTCACAATTTCTAAAGTAACATAGAAGGTTGCGTGTTCAAATCACGTCGGGGTCACCAGTTTGGAGGTAGGCGGAACAGAGTATAAAGTCCCGCAAACCTCTGTTGAAAAGGGAGGATCCTCCGGCCAGACGGGTGTTATGTCTGGTGCGATAGATGATTTCGGGCTGTTCTATATGTTGTAATCACGCGGAGAACTTTGATTGCGCAATGCAGGATTAGTTCTTATGTGACGCAATAGATGTCGCTACATCGTAAATTGTCATTTTACAATTAGACGAATAAATAAAATATCAAATGACAGTAAATTACCCGCCCCCTGATCGTTCCCGCTACAAAGGTGCGCATAGCACTCGCCGCGTTCATCTTCATCATCATCATTTCAGCCGAAAGACGTCCACTATAGGCCTCCCCCAAGTGCTGCCACAATGAACGGTCCTATACGTCTTGCATCCATCGGATTCCCGCAACCCTTACAAGGTCATCGGTTCACCTTGTAGGTGGCCTTCCTACGTGGTCGCCATTCCAGAACGTTTCGTCGGCCCCAACAGCCATCGGTTCTGCTAGGATTGTGCCCTGCCCATTGCCACTTAAGTTTGGCGATTCTTCGTGCTATGTCGGTAACCTTGGTTCTCCTGCGGATATCGCCGCGTTGCCTCGCTGAATATCGATGGCTATCCTTTGCACCAAGACCTAGACTGGAAGTCATCCGTTGCCTCCCCGAGGCTACGGCCGAATATTAAAACTAACTAAAAGCAATCTAAAATATGGCGTCAAGAACTCCTCCGCATCGGTGTTAACTAGTAATGTACGTAAAAGACTAGAGCCATTGCTACTCTGTATGGCAATGCTTATCATTAGCCCAAGGTTAAAGCCAGCCCTTGGGTCATGCGAAATATCTAAAAGTTTTTCTTTTTTGTGTTAATGTATATTTATTGCATACCATTCGTAACAAAAAACGGATAACAATGACGTTTGTTGCATAGGAGCCACACTTAAATATTGATTTTATTCTGTTTTCAGTTTTTGTTGTTATAGCGGCAACAGAACATCATCTGTAGCCATTTCAACTGTCTAGCTATCACGGTTCATAAGATACATTCTGGATCTGTGGTTCCGTTTTTGCCCTGTGGCTACGGAACCCTAAAAATGAATCCCTATTTCCGTTGATTACGTCGCATTAACAGCTGGACCAATTTTGCTAATTCTTTTTTCGTTGTGTTTGTTATTATCAGGAGAAGGTTCAGGTAAAAAACGCGTCCGTCGGGCCAGCTGTATAATATAGTTATGGTTAGTTAAGTATTTTTTAAGTTTGTTATTAACTATATGTAAAGCCCTTGAATAAAAGAATATATTTTACATATAGCATAGCATAGTCGGCCTTATAATGTTCCCACTACTGGGACTCAGGCCTCCTCTCTAGGAGAGGGAACGGGCCGTAATGCACCACGCGGGCCCAGTGCGGGTTGGTGGATGTCACATGTCTTCGAATTTTTGGTTCTAGGACATGCCGGTTTCCTCACGATGTTTTCCTTCACCTTGATGTATTTTACATATAAAAAACTTAAAATAGTTACCTCTGTATTTCGAAGTCAGGTGATATAGTTTGCCCTTCATTAACTCCGTCTTCACCTAGTATATCATCAGTTTCTATAGCTTGCACTGTTTGTATTTCATTGAAATTCACTCTACTTTCATTTTTAACTTCATATTTAAGTTCCATATCGGCGTTGTCTCTCGTTTCTATCAGTGGTTTTAGATTCATCAAATTGAAGTTAGGTATCATTCTAGTGTCCCAGTTTGTTTGGTCTGTTGTCTCCAAGTCTAAGTGCACGTCTTCGCCAATCTTCTTGAAGCTGCCTAGGTTGTATTGCAGAGGTATTGAAAATGATGGGAGGTCGACCTGAGGGTTTTGTCTAGTTGGTAGTGCTGAAATATGGATCGCTGGTGGTGAAGGCTTCGATTTTGTTGCATATACTTGAGTTTGAGTGTCGCTTAAGTTTATCATCTGTGTTGATGAAACTGTTAAAAAAAAGTTATGAGTTAGTAGCTGAATTGCTCTATACTCTGTACTTATAAATAAAATTCAAGTGTCTGTTATATTCCTATTACGTTGTTAATATTTATTAGTTTTTGTGTTTCTTATAATTAGTATTAGAATGTTGGAGCAATTGTAATACTGCCCATATAATTAAAGAATTCCTTCAAATTTTTCAAAAAATATAATAAATATAGTGTCTGTTTATAATATCTAGATATAATATACAGATTTAAGTTTGTGTAAAAGTTTTATTACTATTTTAGGTGTACAATAAAGTTTATTCTATTCTATTCTTTATCAAAATAATATTTTTTACTAAATGCATATGATTACAATTTCTGCGTGCAAGGAATATTTGCATAATCTACAGATGGATGAATTGAGTATGCGAATTTAAATGTTTATGAATACATGCACGATAAAAGGCAAAAGTATAGGGCGATTAGGGTGACCATTTGATCAAAACTTTAAAAAAGCATTTGAACCCGTATACATCCTAATTAGAAAATGAGATTCCAAAATAATACTAACATTAAAATGACTATTTTACTTTAAAAATAGTAATTACTATTCTACACATACTAAACCCATTAAAAAATAAAAAGCCCGTTTTAACATAATGACAAATAACCTAGAATGTAACTTGGAACGAAACTAAAGAAACAATAAAATAATAATTAATTACATAAAGTAATTTTAAAAAATACATAAATTTTTTGGCGCGTTAAATAGTGTGTTTCGATTTCAGCTCTGCTGCGTGTTAGGAGACTGAAGGTTGTTGAAATGATAGGCGACACCAGAAATTGCTTTTAACTTTGAATATATTGTTGCGAATATTACATGAAATAATGGATGAAATCGTATATGGTATAGTGCGTGCGATGTAATGAAAAAATGGCGATTTAGGAAAAAACGTTGATGCGTAGCTCGGTGGTAATTGGTCGATGGCATCCGTGGTCGACCAATCGCTGTGAGGTAGATGGCAGCTCCAGTCGTTAAGGCGACGTCTGTGTGTTAAGGCGATGTCTGAACATAGTGTGATACATCATAATATACATATATTGCGAGTATTCTTTTTGCGTATTTAAGTATTCTTTTTGACAGATGTCAAAACGGGCCTTTTTTCTGTACTTTAAAGATGTACGTTTGTTATGTAACATATTATAGATAGTAACCCAGAAAACCTACCAGGTATAGTAATGAAATCCCTCATCTCTAACGCCAGGGCTGATGGTGATCTCTCGTCAGGGGATCTTGGACCTCTCGAAGCAGCAGGGTATCCTTCACAACCAGCCTTCTGCTGCTTACGCCATTTTGCACGACGGTTTTGAAACCATACCTGAAGAACAAAGGAAATGGAGGAACAAAAATATATATCGATCTGTCTAATAGTTCCCGACTTAGTTTCTGAGATAAAATTACCCCTCAGGCCTGAACATTTTTTATTTTATTATATAAACCAGTACTTGACTGCGATCCCACCTGATTGATGGTAAGCAGTGATGCAATCGTCAGTGGTGAAGCTCACTAGTTTATTAGGAGCCTATTTACTCTTACCTTGAAGAGACCTAAATTATAATCGGACGGGAAGGCCGCAGCAGGCAAATTGTCTCACATAAACTACATCGACTAAAATAGTCTTTTTAAGGTATGAAATTATAAAGTTCTTAAGACTAAGAAAATACGATATAATCAAATAAATAATTTAATATTTAATTTTAATAACTTAAGTATTGAATACTTAAATTATATAAACTAAATATTAGCATAGCATAGCATAGTCGGCCTTATAATGTTCCCACTGTTGGGACTCAGGCCTCCTCTCTAGGAGAGGGAATGGGCTGTAATCCACCACGCGGGCCCAGAGCGGATTGGTGAATGTCACATGTCTTCGAATTTTTGGTTCAAGAACATGCCGGTTTCCTCACGATGTTTTCCTTCACCGTTTTGAGAGCAGTGGTGATGAAATAAATTACACAAAGTAATGCGCCTGGCTGGGTTTGAACCCGCGACCTACAACTCGTAAGTCGGGGCCGTTACCACTTGGCCACCACTGCTCATAAACTAAATATTAAACACACAATAAAAATAGTATGATAATATGCTTCAATAAAAACTTAATCAAACTTAACTACCAAGCATTCTTGAAGTGGTAGGACTGACACGTTGTTTTTTATTTAAAAAATGGCCTATTAACTAAAAGCTATGCGATATTAGCATCTGTTAAGCAAGTTCTTATCAGTTGTTCAGAGAATTTAATGAATAACATTGAATTCACATTTCGCGGCGATGCGTCAACGGCACATGATGGACATCCCACCCATAGGCACAAAACGTTTTAAGAACACGTTTACTGTGTAAGCACAAGCTAAGGAGTCGAATTCCTTAACAGAGCATGTTTTTTTTTTTTAATTTATATAAACCAGTGCTTGACTGCGATCCCACCTGATGGTAAGCGGAGATGCAATCATTGATGGTCAGGCGCACTATTTTATTAAGAGCCTGTTCACTCTAGCCTTGAAGACACCTAAATTATAGTTGGTCGGGAAGACCGCAGCAGGCAAATTGTGGCAGTCCTTCGATGTACGCGGTATAAACGACGAAGCGAAACGCTTAGTCCGGACCGTTGAAGTTTCAACAACGTAAGGGTGGATACTCGCTGTTTCTTGATAGCTACAACCTAAGAGTCTTTAAGCCAAAAGTAGGTAGGTTACTTCTAGGCAAGCGTGCTCCACCATCAACCTCATCATCGATTTCCATCAGGTACTGGTCAAGTGTGAGCCTAACAATAATAAAAAAAAAACAGTTTTTATTTGAAACTCTATATCAGATTCTCTCAACGACGAAACATAGCCATATTGACCTGATATCACTCCAGCTTTATATAAGTAATTTAACGGCAGTCTGTGCTGGGGCGGCTGCTGCAAGTGCAGAACCTCAAACGGCGTAAATATAATAACCTCATCAGAAGTTATATGTTTGAGCCGTTTGGGGTTGAAACACTAGGGCCATGGGGTCCGAGCGCTCATCGAGTTGTTCGTGATATCAGCAAACAACTGGTCGACTCTTCGCGTGACCAGAGAGCTGGGCTTTTCTTCAGACAACGAAACAGCATTGCTATCCAACGTGGCAATGCTGCCAGCGTTCTGGGCACTTTTCCTAGTGATATCGATGTGGATGAATTTTTTGGTTCCCAATAACTTCTTTTTCTACCCGTTTTTAAATATTATTATTTTTAGTTTGTATATAAAAACTAATAAATATTAATAACGTAGCAGGAAACGTTATTAATATTGATTAGTTTTTATGTTCATAAGCAATTTGATTTTATTTATTAAAAAGTCATGTAAGGGTTGAGAAAAGTAATTTCTGGAAATATTTTGACAACTCTCAGCATCCAGTTAGTGTCCGCATTCAGCATAGATTCCCAGAATAGAAACGGATCAATTTCAACGTCTATTATTACTGACGAATCTCTGTTTCCATTCTTAGAATATTTAGAAGTCTCTGTTACGTTAGAGTCTCTTCTTGAAGTCTCTAAGCCTTAGTTGTAACTGTAGGGATTCCAATACGTTTCTTAAGATATTTTGACAATCACATAATCTACAGCTGCCAACAGTTTAGTGGTTCTTGAGTGTTATATTCTCACAGGCCTTCGCACATCACTTCAAGAAATGAACTCTTAATAGATGTCATTCCCATGGAGGCTTTAAACCTACAATCTTCATTTGAATCTCTCATGGTCTATTGAAAGTATTACGTATGGGTTAAATTAATCAGTTCGCTAGAACTCTTTGACTATCGATCACGGTGGCCAATTTGAACAGAGATTAGCGAAATATGCAGGAGATAATAGGGGTTAAAGTATGAAATTGCCGTTTTTTAAAACGGGTTACTTTCAAGTTTTATATCTTTGTATTGACTTGGAATTATAAGTTCAAATAAACTCAGTATTAAAGGTACGTTATTACAACACGGTTAGGTTAACCGTGTTTGGGATTATTAGAATTGTTATAAGATGCAATCTGGCTATAAGGTATTTAAGTTGGGTTACAACTGTTATATAACGAAGAGACAAAACTATTATAGAAACACCGACTTCCGAAATTAAAGTTATTTTGCACTTTTCACTGTTTTTTTTTTTTTTGTTATATTGAAGTCGGTTGTATTTTATTTTTGTAATAAGTTTTTTTTAGGAGCGTAAACTACATGGCTTTTGTCCGTCTGTGGTGAGCAAAGAAAATAAAATTACCTGAACTCTAGCCTCAGTAAGATCTATCCTCATAGCTAATTCTTCTCTAAAGAACACGTCAGGGTAGTGAGTCTTATGGAAAGCCGCTTCAAGTTGCTCCAGTTGCACGTTGGAAAACGTCGTCCTGAAACAAAAAGGGATTATTCAAATGTTTTCAGTAGTAAACTTGTTCTTGGGCTTGTGGTATTTAGTTTTAAAGTTTTTTATTATTTAACCTTTCGAATACCGTAATTAGAGACACAAGAAAAAGACAATGATAGAGCGAACGCGTTCGCTTGGGGTTTAATGAATTTAACTGGTTACTGCCGCAGCTGAGATTAAAAGTACCTTACATGCTATTCTAGGACAAGGCCTAACCGTGCGCCAAATTCCTTCCAAATATACATTCAACCGTTCGGGCCACTGAGCCCATTGATATCTTATATATATAAACTAGTGACCTGCCCTGCCTTCGCAAGGGTGCCATGCTAGTACCACCGCAACCGCTATGTCTCTGCATTTCAAATCTGTAATATCTTCGAAAATATTCATTTAAATTACGTGCGGTAAGGGGCCATATTGATCTATATTAAGTGCACAGTGTATTTATGGTACTTAATTGTATAAGGATTAATGTTGTATTGCTTAAAATTGCTTCGCTAAAAAATGGTTATTGTGGGTTATCCCTAAGAGACATATACCATCGCAAACTTTTTTGTATACCTTTTTAAGGTGTACAATTCTGTATTACATTGTTTTGATCTATCTCGTAAGGTTCAGCCAGCGTTTGCATAGTAAGCGCAAAAAGAAATGTGTTTCTTTTCTTGAGCCACCTCGAACCAGCCCTTACGGTAGAGGTCGAGTTCGTCTCGCCACCTCATCCTAGGTCGACCTCAGGTACCCACTTTGTGGAGACTCTTGCCAATCGGTTGGTATGCATGCGGCAGGTAAGAATATTCACAAATATATCGTGCTCCTTGGGCTGAGGTGCACCAAGCTGTAAATTAATATTGCAGCGGGTTCACAACACTGTGTCTGCGGTTTACTTACTTTGCGAGACTTAGGTGCAAGATTTGTCATTTGGCCTTTGTGTTTCTCAAAGACTAGACTAGTGAAGGGCTAGGATTATTTCAAGAGCCTTGTCTGAACTCTGTAGACTGTAAGACCTTTATAAACCGACTACAATATCTTAGGTTGTACGAACAGGGCCAATACGACAACCGCGTGGAAAAAGGCAGTATCTCGGATTACAGTCCAAACAAAATTCAAACATGGCACTATCACTTTTTGGTTCATTTTAAAAAATGACTTTACTAATGTTACAACCTTGTTCGTTGCGGGTGTCGAATAATTTCTTACGGGCACGTTTGGTAAAGTTACCGTGGCCCTAGAACGCAAAGGGCAAATGAAGGAACACGTTTTAGTCTATTACCACGACTGACCACGACCCATCTTAAAAAAATATACATATTAAAATAATTAAAGCCTGAGCGAGAGTGAAAGGGAGAGTGCGTGACTTTCGCACCGGCCAAAGCGCTATGCAAATTGAAGATTTTCCACTTCAAAAAATATATCTATAATTTCTTCCTTAAGTAAAAGGTATTAACTACCTGTATCGTCTTTGTTTCCGTTTTGGTATATCTCCTTTGGCATCTGCAAAAAAGAAGGTTTCGAATTAAAAAACAAAACTTCTAATAAGCGAGGTTTTTATCATTCAAAATGCTTAATTGATCAAAAAAAGAGGAAACTTAAGATGAGGCTGACTTCTACCAAAACTTTACGAAAAAAAGTCAAGATATTTCGGCCGTACTGTAACTAGAATAATGCACACCCTGATTATAAAAATATGTTATAATCATAATAATTTAAGCACTAAAATTTTACTTAAATGCACTTGGGCACAGTTTTTTTAAGAAATTAGTTATGAATTATAGGCAAATAACATAAGTATCTACGCACGCATACACAAACACGCTAGAGACGCATTCAAGATTTATAAAGTATTTATCAAAATAGGTAATCTTAATATCCTAAAATATTTTTTGACTTTAAGTTAAAAAGGTCCTTTTCCTCTCGCCTATCGTCAACATCGAGCATGGTTTAAAAGCTCGTTACTTCATGTAACGCAATGTTTGATAAAGACGCAACACGAAAAAAGAAAGATAACGCCTGAAAACTCTGTTGCCATTCGATAATTCCGAAATTTACACGAATATTTCACAAATCTTGTTCCAGGAAATACGTGTATTTTTTAAACCTTAAAGTATTTCAGAAAAAACTGCATTCTATTGATCTATTTTTTTAATATTTTTAAAATATGAGTACATTATGAAAGGTCGTTTAGTGAGTTCACGTAAAAAAGCAGATTTTCAGAGGTCTTTACTTGATTAGTTTTACACAAATTTATGTTTTGATTTCTATAGAAACCTAGATAATATCCACAAGATAGCTGTGTACCCAAAATATTTAGAGAAAAATGTGTAATAACATCATAATTACGTAAGAACTCTTGTATGAAAATGTACCTCGAAAAGGACGCTTCTATCAGGTGAAATAGTGGTCAAGCGCGAGCCGCAACAAGCAATTGTGTATACAGTATCGATTTCAGCAATTGTTTACTACTTTCAGGATGTGCGTTTATTATGATACGTGTGACATAATTAATATTTTAGGTAACTAAAAGATTTCTCACTAGATTTAGGAGAGTACTCCTCATCATCTTCATACTGCTGATGTTCGGCTGGCTCCTCCGTAGGTTCCGCATTTGGTGTGTAGGTCTCACTGGGTTCTGTATCGGGGCGCTCACATAGTACAGAGCCTGGACCTAGGCTGGAAAGATCAGAGAAATTATTAATTCTTTGTTGTACACAAAACTTGGCTTGGTACACATTTACACAGATTGATGAGTTTTTTTTCCAGCAACCTTTTGAATGGCAGAGTGATATCAATCCAGTGTACAATATAAACATACATAAATACTCGTAAGTCTAAAATCTAACAAAAATATAATAATAATAATATTCCACAACCATCACACAACGTCGTCTAGTCCCAACCTAAGCAGAGCTTGTGTTATGAGTACTAGACAACTGATAAACATTCTTATATATTTCTAAATATATACATATTATAGATAATGTACACCCAGACACAGAACAAATGATCGTTTTCATCACACAAACATTTGTCCTAGGTGGGAATCGTACCCACGACCTCCGGCATAGCAGTCAGGGCCACTGACCACTAGACCAACAGGCCAGTAAAATACATGTAATAGATCTATAAACGAAAACTTGGGTCAAAGTCAATATTAAACTTGAACCATTTATTTCAACTAAAACAATTTTAAAGTTACATTTGATAACATGTTGTAGAGTCCATCAGTTAAGAAATGAAAGTTGAAGTTAGTTCGTACGTTAAAACATATTGATCTAAAAACCATGGTCACTCATAGTTTTAAAGATCTTGGTACTAAAAGGATAATTGCCAAATAAAATATTTCACAATATGCGTTTGAAACTGTTTACATGTACATAGGAGTTTCCTTGCGTGATCTAATCAGGGATATCCGCAGAGAACCAAGGTCACCGACATAGCACGAAGAATCGCCAAATTTAAGTGGCAATGGGCAGGGCACATTGCTCGCAGAACGGATGGCCGTTGGGGCCGAAAGGTTCTGGAATGGCGACCACGTACCGGAAGACGTAGCGTTGGAAGGCCTCCTACAAGGTGGACCGATGACCTGGTAACGGTTGCGGGAGTACGATGGATGCGAGACGCACAGGACCGTTCATTGTGGCGGCACTTGGGGTAGGCCTATGTCCAGCAGTGGACGTCTTTCGGCTGAAATGATGATGATGATGACATGTCCATAAGGCTATAAGGTGACCATAACTAATAATAATAATAGTTCCAGGTTACCAGTCCACTTAAGACTCCTAAAGCCATCTTTGTTTTCCATATGTTGCCATAGTTTTTCACTCACCGGAGTTTGTCCTTGGGTGCACTAGCACAGCGCGTACAGGGATAATCGTCGGTTGGTATCACGTTCCATTAAAATTATCTAAAGGGCCTCTGCGAGTTGACTTCAACCCCTCATACGCCTTCCAAAGGACTTTGACTGACCTGTTGGTCTAGTGGTTAGTGGCCCTGACTGCTATGCCGGAGGTCGTGGGTTCGATTCCCATTCAGGACAAATGTTTGTGTGATGAGCACGATCATTTGTGCTGTGACTGGGTGTAATTTATCTATAATATGTATGTATTTAGAAATATATATGTATGTTTTCAGTTGTCTAGTACTCATAACACAAGCTCTGCTTAGCTTGAGACTAGACGGCGTTAATATTAGATTATATTATATTAAAGGTCCAAGACCTCAAGGTTCTGAGATATAATAACCCATTATAATAAAACTACAGAAAGTTCATGATAAAAAACCCCACGATGACTAATGATAAATGCCGCAAGTGTCACAGTCAGCCAGAAACTATTCAACACATTACAGGGGCATGCAGCACACTCACACAGACGGAATATACATATACACATAATCAGGTAACAAACATCATCCATCAAAATCTTGCACTCAAATATAAGCTTGTACAGGATACAAATACTCCCTATTACAAATATGCACCACAAACAGTTTTAGAAAATACAACTCACAAACTGTGCAATGACCGCCTAATATTGACTGACAGGACCATTCACTACAATAGAATAGACCAGATATAACACTACAAGATAAAATTAATACAATCACTTACTTAATTGATATTGCAGTCCCTAATACACATAATTTGCAAAAAAAACTATAGGCGAGAAAATTAGTAAATATGCTGAACTAAAAGAAGAAGTGACCAGAATTTGGAGGCAAGAAAAAGTGTACGTAGTGCCCATTGTTGTCTCCACCACACCCATTACTTTAAGTAATAGATCTGAAAGACTCAACTTACATTACCCTCGAAAAAGCTGCAATTTTAAACAAATGCAGAATAGTAAGAAAATTCATGCAGATCGAGGAAAATGTTTCTTCACATATTAATCATTCTTCACCTTAAATTTACTCACAACTCGCTACCTTGCACGCTTCTATCTCAATATTTACATATAAAAGAAGAAACTGACTGACTGACATATCAACGCACAGCCGAACCTACTGACTAGGAACGTGAAATTTTGCACAAGACTTCCTTTTATAACGTAGGCAAGGACTAAGAAGAGATTTTTGGAAATTCTTTATAACCTTTTATACCCCTGTTATAACGGGGGTCCAAAGTTTGTACAGAGAAACCTACTTTCACGCGAGCTAAGCCGCTGGCAGAAGCTAGTACTATATATGATAAATATTAGTATACTAGCTGAGCCGGCGAACTTCGTAATAGTCAAGTTGTGATACCTTTTAGCTAAACTTTCAAAGCATAACGCCATCTACTGGCATTACCAGAACGGCATAATTCATTTTATAATGACATTTTAATTAGAGAAGGCGTTGTATTCGGTTTTTTTTTTAATGAATTTTTCTATATTTTCTCACTGTTTAAAACCTTCCCTGGACTATCACGAATTTTTCAAAATAAGCCAAATCGGTCCAGCCGTTCTCGAGATTAACGAACAGCTCTTCATTTTTATATATAAGACTAGCTTCTGCCCGCGGCTTAACTCGCGTGAATGTAGGTTTCTCCATACAAACTTTTGACCCCCGCTTCATCTCGTTAGGGAATGAATTTTGGAAAATCCTTTCTTAGTGCTCGCTTACGTCATAAAAGGAAACCTTGTGCAAAATTTCACGCTCCTAATCCCAGTAGTTTCGGCTGTGCGTAGATATGTCAGTCAGTCAGTTTCTCCTTTTATATATAAGGTGTTAAAAAAATAACTTTAAGAATTTCGAGGAGACGTTTTACTCCTCATTATGAACAACTTTTACTATGGGACCAAACCTGAAATAACGAAAAAAAAATCAGCTGCTCCATACATTTTGACGAGTTATGCGAACATAAACGTAGGCAACAGCTGATTTTTTTTTTCGCGATTTCAGGTTTGGTCCCATAGTAAAAGTTGTTCATAATGAAGAGTACAATGTCCCCTCGAAATTCTTAAAGTTAATTTTTAACACCTTATATATAGAAGAAGATATTGTGTAGTATGCGTGTATATACACACGATATGTGTTGCTGCTACTGTACTGCATACTGCTGTATGGATTTGGATAAAATTTACCACATGGGTAGACCATATCCTGGAGTAGTACAAAAGGAGACTTTCTATCTCTGGAGTACGAGTATGTTCCCTTGGTACAATTGTCTACCGTCACGCAGTCGAAGTCACAGACAGAAGTTACTAAAATATAAAGTTTTTTTTTTAATATTCATATGTTATGAAAAAATCATAAGGCTTTAAATTTATTGCTAGACTAGATTGGTCTGGTAAGTTCTGAGACAAATTCCTTTAGTTTATTGAACAAGGTAAGGTACCAGTGTTCTTTGCATGTAAAAGCTAAGGGCATCGAGAAAACTTAAAGTTCAAGGCACTTAACGACAAAATACCGTGCTACCTTCAAAGTCAAGGGCAAAAAAGACGTAAGGTGAAACAAGTCAGACCGTACGTTTGTTTATATATTAAGATAAATAGCCGAGCAATGCACGCAAATTGATGAATGGTTTTTCATGAAACTAGGATTTTGTAAAGTAAATTCTCATTCAATTTCGATATTACTTACTGGCTATTATAGAAAGCTGAGGGTTATTTGGGTAGGTATTCTACGAAGTTCATGGTCCCGTCTGTTTTATACATCTCGCTTAATAAGTTTATTTGTTTAATTTTCTGTTTAAGTTATATGTTGTAATAATAATATAATAATAATATTCAACAACTATCACACAGCGCCGTCTAGTCCCAAGCTAAGCAGAGCTTGTGTTATGGGTACTAGACAACTGATAAACATACTTATATATTTCTAAATACATAAATATATAGATAAACTACACCCAGACACAGAACAAATGATCGTGCTCGTCACACAAACATTTGTCCTGGGTGGGAATCGAACCCACGGCCTCCGGCATAGCAGTCAGGGCCACTAACCACTAGACCAACAGGCCAGTCAGTGTAATGAATGTTCATTACAACATATAACTAGAATAATGCACATCCTTATACACCCAATTAGAAAAACCGTAGTATGTTTTAAATATGCCTTTTGTTCCGCCAAAAATACTGATTTGATTTGATTTTGAAATTTCTTTATTTTCACATAAATAAAACAGTTAAACGACAATTAGACCTTATTCTAAAAGCATTAAACATAAAGAATACGTATTTTCTGTAGACTATGACGCCTATATGAAACATTCAAGAATACGTAAAGTAATGTACAAAACTACTTGTTATAAATCTTCAGTATCTTTTTACTTACGTTAAATAACACATGTATCTACTTACACCGCGATGATAAGACACAAAACGCACTTTTTTAACACATACACTATTTATAATTAATAGTACACCGTTACAGATTAATTTTACTATGACTAGGCTAAACAAACCATAATTACTAATGCGCTAAAATATGCTCTAATAATGTAAATAATTCTGGATTTTTCTAGGAAAAACAAAGATATAAAAACCAAAATTTTCGGCCAAATAAATTTCGTACAAACGTGTGTACAGAACGATAATTAAGCGTTTTTCAAGGTCATTCAAGTTGTACAGACGTATATATGATAGGTTTAACTTACCTATTAAAAAGATTCGGTATACTGTAGCAGAAACTGGTGGTGGGAGACACGTCATCATTTAAGATGGCCGCTGAGTCGAACCCGCTTGCGCCTGAGCCGCCCTCGCGACCGTCTAGCGACTCCTCCATCTTTTGAAAAAAGAGCAAAATAAAAATAATAAATACTACTAGCTTCTGCCAGCGGCTTCGCCCGCGCAAGAATATGTTTGTCCATACAAACTTTGGATCCCATACAATTTTGGAAAATCTTCTCTTAGAGCTCACCTACATCATAAAAGGAAACGTCGTGCAAAATTTCTCGCTCCTAGGCATTGTAGTTTCGGCTGTGAGCCAGTTTCTCCTTTTATATATATAGATAACAATTTTCCTGCTGCGCTCTTCCCGTCCGATTATAATTTAGCACACTAGTAAGCTTCACCATTAAAGATTGTATCACTGCTTACCATCAGGTGGGATCGCAGTCAAGTGATAGTTAATATTTCAAAAAAAACCTTTAACGTTAGCAGGAAGGTCACAATCCTCAGTACTGCGGAGTACGACGCAAGGAGGAGGAGATTTATCATCAACCTTGAGTTTTTCCAACTTTCCTTTTTGTTTGTGTGGTGGTACCACCAACCCACCCGCCCGTGTTCCTTCAGTTTCCTTTTGCGTTCCAAGGCTACGCTGACTCTTTCCAACAATCCCACAGTTCTTCCCAACTATGCTTTTTTTTAAGTGGAAAAACCTATACTGACTTCTCTGGCTCTAAGGTGTGAGAGCGGGTCGGACTTTTACTGACTAAAACTGCACCTGTGTTCCTTATTTGCAATATTTGCCCTTTGCGTTCCAGGACCCCGGGTTTTCCTTTCGGAAGTCAACTCATGTCCCCAGTGGGCTTCGACCCTGCTGGGCCCCTACGGTTTTGCTGACATCTCTTTGAGGCACGCGTGGAACACAACTGCAGTGGATGACTCAGACTCAGTCGGTCCTATAAAGTTAGACACTTTAACATTGGTAGAGTGCAACAGCACTTTTGACCCCTGCCCCCCTAGCCAAGTTACAACCGTTTCGTTTCGATTCTCTTTTCCTCGATCGCCTCGAGTCGGCCACGCCTCCTATTCCTTTGTTCTGACCACGTGACTGAGCGTTGAGATGATTTCAGAACAAAGGAATCAACGCTAAGCTAGGGGGGCTGTCTGTATCTAATACATATTTTTTGAATTGTACCCATAAAATGAGAAACATAATCCTTTTTCAGTTGGGTAAAAAGTATGAGTAGCATTCCTTTATTCTTTATGATACACGAAACTTATATAAACACAGTGATTTGACAATTCATGCACAAACGCGTGGTGCATTTGCCTAAACAGTCGTGTCCATTTCTAAGCTCCAACTTTTTTTCCCTAAAAAACTAAAGAGCCTAAAAGGGGTAAAGGTGCATTCCTGTTTAGAATTCCCTTTGTCCTGCAGTCGCCAGTACACAATGCTAGTTGGCCGCCTTCATTTATGTTTCATAAGCTGGCAACACTACATAAGATAGAGTCGGGTCTTAGGGAATTCTAGTAACTACATAGCTTTAAAATTAGTCAATGGGACTAGTGACTAGATTGCCTTGATTAATAACACGGTAAGTACGAATCTAAGAAGAAGACTTAACGTTTTATAAGCTAAATCAATTGTTATTAGAGTAGTTTAAGAGGGTCCTTTTTCACTCGCCTATCGTCAACATCGAGCATGGTTTAAGCTAGTTACTTCATCTAACGCAATCCAACGCGATATTTGACGAAAAGGCAACGCGAATAAAGAGAGATAACGCCTGAAAACTCTGTTAGCATTCGGTAATTCCGTGATTTACTCGAATATTTTACAAAATTTGTTCCAGGCAATACGTGTTTTTTTTTTAAACCCTTAAAAGTTTAAAAAAACAAAAATTCATCTTTTAGAATCTTGATTAAAATTGCAAGGCTTCTATTGTTCTTCTTGATATTGTTGTTCTTGTTATTGTTGTTCTTTTTTGACTTTTTAATTTTTTGAATAAATTATGAAGTGTCAAATTTCATGCAAAATAGCAGATTTTCAGAGGTATTTACTGGATTAGTTTTACACAAATTTATTTCAATAGAAGCCTAGATAATATCAACAAGATACTGTGTTTCCAAAATATCTAATGCAAAATTTGTAATAACGTCATAATCGCGTAAGAGCAGTTGTTTGAAAAACAGTGAAAATGTATGTCGAGTTGCATCCCCTTAAGGGAGACATCAGTGTCAATCCAACCCGCGAAAAGGTCAGTTTCAAGTTGTAAGATGATTAAAAACCGTTTCAGTTCGTGATAAAATAGCCATTCAATGGGGTGAGACGAACTGAGAGAGAGGGCTGTACAGATGATTTTAATAATAATTATATTTTAATCAACAATACGACTTGGCTCTGCCCTGCAAAATACAAAAAACGTTTGAAACATTGAATTTCTCGAGCTACCCTGGCACTTTCAGCCTAAGGCAAAATAATATATTACGTAGCCTCAAATTGAGCTGGGCAGGACACCTGGCAAGGTGCGGAGATGATAGGTGGAGTAATGCGGTGACCGATTGGCGTCCAAGAAGCAGAAATAATCGTCGTCTGGTGGCGAGATGGATAGACGACATTCTTGCCATCTTAGTTACTGAGAACCTGGATGAGACTGGCACAGAAACATGGAGAAAAGCCTATACTCAGCAGTCGGTGAAGTCGGGCTGTTGATGATGATGATCGATGAACATGTTACTAAGACTCAGTCCCAAGATCAAAGAAGAAGTCAGTCATTGCTTAGCCATACAATACAGATATAGATTTCGTAAATGATTAGAGATAGATGGCCCAGTGGTAACGAGCCAGACTAACGAGTAGTAGGTTACGGGTACAAGGCTAGGCAGGCGCATTACTTTGTGTAATTTATTTCATCACCACTGCTCTCAAAACGGCGAAAGAAAACATCGTGAGGAAACCGACGTGTCCTCGAACTAAAAATTCGAAGACTGACCCACACTGGACCCGCGTGGTGGATTACGGCCCATTTCCTCTCCTAGAGAGAAAGCCTGAGTCTGCAGTGGGAACGTTATAAGGCTGATTAAGTTATGGTTATAAAAAACTCTTGTACTTGTACAGGTAAAATATTTAATACTCTGGTCTTTATGAACATATGATATAACTAAATACTTCTTAACTATTAAATATTATAAATTTAGAAGTATTTAAACAAACTGAAAATATTAATATCTACAAATGGGTAGAAAAAGAGCTCATAGGGCATCAAAAAATTCGTCCACATCGATGTCAATGGGAAAGTACTTAGAACGCTGACAGCATTACCACGTTGGATGGCAATGCTGATTCGTTGACCGAAGAAAAGCCCAGCCCTCTGGTCACGCGAAGTAAAACACTGTAAATTATTCTTCAGTTATAAAAGTGCATGACAATTAAAAGAAGCATTCACAAATCGGATTGAAGGCAAGGATAGAAAGAAAATCATATTATCGAATTAATAACCTGGGGTAGTAGGAGTAACACAATACCCCTGTGAGGTGGTTGACCCTCCCTTCGCCGTCACCGAGTCCACTTAAATTGAATTAAATGCCTATAATTTAGTTAAGTTTATTAAATTACCACTAAATGAGTATAATTTGTGTCGTATTCCTATTGACTTGTTGCAACGAGGCGGTTTGTTCGCGCCGCGAGGCCCGCCATTTTGTCGCCGAAAAGTTTAAAAGTTTTGACAGGGAAATTGGCGCGAAATGCGTTCGGAAATTGTGTCTAAAATGTGGTTGAGTTTATTTTGGTTTTTGACAAGCATAAAAATTAAATGGTGGGTGTTTATGTTACTAACAGTTTCAGTGGAAATGTTTTTTGTGAGTTTAAAACACAAAAATATTGATTGTGATAATTAGTAAAAATTAAAAAGTGTAAACGTACTAACTAACCTTTGATTTCTACATAATAACAAATAAAGGAATATATTTCTATATATATATTTAAATAAACCGATATTGCCTCACCAAGCAAACTAAATAACAATCTAAATAGTTATTTTTGAAAAAAACATAAAATTGTGTGTCCCGGCTGGTTTCCACGACCAAAGCAAAGGAACAAACAGATTGGTATGGATTTACTCTAGAAAACGTCCTTAGACAATACACAGTCGGTCATATCTATCATATTTTAAATGAATTTCAGAATTTAATTGTGCTGAGATTCTGTGAAACAGTAGTGTACCTAATTGTAATTTTGAAACTACTCCGTAAACCATTTTTTTTTTTATATGATAAAAAATCATCATATAACTTCTTCTGCTCTAGGTGGAGCGAGAGGAATTGTAAGAATTTTACTGACTAGAAAGTACTTCAGTTTCCTTTTTGCGATCTCGAAACCCTGGTACCTACTTGATTTTATCTTGTACGCGATTTCATAACCGCTCCACATTAAGGGCATTTCAGGTATGAGGCAAAAACTCGGCAATAGGCAGCCTGCTGATGAAATATGTATTTTTAAATAATCTTTAGTTTCAACCTCTGCTGCAGGTTTAAAGGGAATAACTTCTCCTGTTCTGGGTGGACCACCTGTGTTCCTCTCTTTTAAACACTCTTGTAGCTTTGGCAAAAATACAATTCAGCCTAATACTTGACAAAAAAAAACGGAAATTTTATAAAAAATATAATATAAAAATGACATCAAAAACATACCTTCAAAAAAGCACTCCAATTGTCATCGGCACATAGAATTTTTTTTATTGAATTTTGTCGAATACTCGTTTGTCACTGAAGGCTGTAACTATTGTCACGTGGTCACTTGTACTGGACTGAGTGACGGGGGAAGCGCTTAGCTGTATAGAACAGGGATAACTATAGAGCTGTCGGTCAGAAAAAAATGTAGTTTTTTTTTTGTTATTGATAAGCTCGCACTTGACTACTATCTCACTCGGTGGTATGCACCTGGTGGTGGATTTTGCTTTTGTTTTAGTTGCGTTAATACACAAAAACTGCTCTAAGTAAATGTCTAGTTGGTTCAATATTAGCCTAAACTCCAACTTAAAAACTTCTATGCCTTAGATGCCGTTACTTCTCAGCACTGATTTGTTCTGAAATATCTCTTTTCTTTCAGAATCTGGTTCTAAATTAATAATGGAACTCTGGCAAAGAAGCATGCCATAAACCTACGTAACTTAAGTTAATACTTTTATGGACAAATAGACCAATGGGCCAGATAAACAGATAAGATTCTATAAAAACTCAAAGTATACTTAAGGGCGGGGTAATTTTAAGGCGCCCAAATACTTATTTCTTCTCTCGAACCGAAACCGAACTGTTTAAATACTTGGTAACCTGAAGTTGGTCACATTATTGCATCATCAATGGCGTTTATCAAGTCCTTATTTAAAGTGCACGAGTGTGGTTGCTTGGGGCATTCTAAAATGTGAGTCTTACACTTCACTTACGTGTATCAGACGCCTCTATAAAATCTCATTATAAATATCTAATTCTAATAAATACTCCATGGCATGTACGATTGCCCGAAACAGTTCCCATGGCCCCGAACCGAGAGGGCAACTGAGGGAACACAGGTAGGTTTTAATCGATAAAAGTTCACCCAGAGCAGGAACAGTCAAAAAAAGTTTTTTACAAAATTTGATGAATAAAAAAAGTTACCACTCCATCCCTTTTGTCCCACCTGCCTAGAAAACTCATGACGTTTACTATTACCGACATACGTATACCTCGGGTCGTAGGTTCGTTCCGGAGCTAAGCACGGCTTAGAGGGGCGAGCACCCACAAGTGCTGTTGTGTCGCTTCAGATCTGCTGTGGGTTTTACTAAGCTATACATTCCGATGGTAAAACGAATGGGGAATTGATTTGTGTTACGAAGAGAAGGAATTTTGTGTAATTTATATAGGTACAGAAAAGCTGGATTTTCTAAATTCAATATGAAAAGATTTTGAAAGAAAGAAAGCAAATACTAGCCTGGCATTCCAAATTTAAAATCTATTTCGCAATTTAAAACTCAAGTAAAAGAGTACTAGGTACCTTTCCTCTCTAGTGTGATAATTATATATACTATATATTATGTATTTATTTTTAGTATATACACTAGTATTTATTAATATTTAAACTAAATATGTTACTTTAAGATTTCACAAACTCTTCCTTCCTTATTTCTACACACTTTAGATTTCTTCGAACCTTTCATTTCGCAGGTCTACTGGAAGAAATTTCTTTGTGAAATAAGGACTACTTTTGTACAAATTTTTGTATTGTTGTATCTTCTTCTGTACATATCTACATATGTAGCATCGCACAGCATATTATTCAGCCTCCTCTCGCTAGGAGAGAGAATGGGCCGCAATCCACCACGCGGGCCCAGTGCGGGTTGGTACACATATGTGTGTACAATAAATTAAAAAAATAAATATTTTTGCACAAACAAAAAAAGTTTGAAGACAAACACGAAAAGGAACAAAAGTAAAATAGGTACAAACCAACAAGATAATCCAGTTAAAAAATATTTAAATATAGAGTTCCTTACGGCTGCGCCAAAACAGGTGCAGTTCAACATGAATGCTAGACAACTAGTGCTGGACGTTTTTTTTTTTTATTGGGTGGGAAAATCATCTTATAATAAATCTCGCTCTTGAGCGGAGCGGGAAACAGTGTCAGACTATTACTGGCTAAAAACCCACTCCTGTTCCTTCGTTGTCTTCGTCCAAGGGCCCCGGGTTTCGCTTTCACACTACCCGTGGTAGTGTTGGACGTTGGTTTTTATCTAGTCCTGAGGTTGTGAGGTGAGGGATACAAATCAGTTTCGCAATGAATTATATCATCATCATCATCATTCAGTCGAAAGACGTCTACTGTTGGACATAGGCCTCCCCCAAGCATCTCCACAACGACCAATCCTGTGCGTCTCGCATATTTTGTGTGTTTATATTAACTTTTGAAAAAAGAGTATGTATATTTTACTGAGGGTTTACGATCTGCTGCTCGACGATGACAGTTCCTTAGACATGCATCATTGTCGGTCATGGAGAGTATATTTGAATATATTTATTATAGTATAATTTATATGCATTGTATAGTAATGCTATAATATATTTAGCTGTAGGAAGATCACTTAGTTCCAGATTTGTAAAAATCAGTTGCAACAATTCAACATAATACATTGTTTACTGTGTATTTTGTGTGTACCAATTTTCCTTTTACTTCTACACACAGTGTCTACATCTCTATTTTCTCCTTTCGCAGGTATGCTGGAAGAGATTTCTTTAGAAATAAGCATCACCTTTGTACTACTTTTCTGTTTCCTTCTTCTTTTCGTTTATTATGTGTGTACATAAATTGTTAAATAAATAATTTGTAACAAACCCTTCAAACCGCAGCAGAGTGTTTTTTTTTTGAGGTTGTAAATCATTCCTCTACCGCTCTACGGTGGATCGAGAGAGTGTGTCAGTCCTTTATTGACTAGAATCACTCCTGTGTCCTTCAGTTGCCTTATGCGTTCTAGGACCAAGCCCTTTTCAGAAATTCCCTGTGAACCTAGCGGTTACCCGGAACCATAGCAGTTGGTAAGGGCGATTTCCGAACCGCGAATGCTACCACTTTCTTCTTAGAAGTAGGCAACTCTGCCGCCAAACTAAAATGGAACTGGGCAGGCCATATGTGGCACTTGTATCACCAAAACTGGGCTAAGGCAACCACTGACTGGATTCCAAACTACTGGAACCAGCGATGCGGTTAGCCCAGAAGGAGATGGATGAATTGGGCACCTACCATATGCGAGATGTAGATAAGGACAGAGTAAAGTGTAAGAAAGGATGGGAAGTCGTAGCTCTGAAGTGGGACATAATATGGTCATGATAAGTGCTATCGCTGATGCGCATTTGTCCATGCGTTTGGAAGACTAAAACCATTTGCCTACTGCGATCTTTCCATCCGATTACAATTTAGGTATTTTCAAAGCTTTTTTTTTATGTGGGAAATCATCTAATGATATCTCCCTTCCTTGGGCGGAGCGCGAGGGCATGCCAGACTTTTACTTACTAAAACCCACTCCTAATTCCTTCATTGCCTTGCGAACCCATGGACTCAGTAGGCTTCGACCCTGCTGAGCCCCTACGGTTTTGCTGAGTTCACCTTGAGGCACGCGCCGTGGAAGACTTAGGCTCGGTCCGGACGGTCAGATGGCGAGCTAGTCATTGCTCGCCGTCCGCAAGCCCGCGCCTGCGGTGGCCGCAAATCGGGATCTGGATCCCGATGACTAGGGCGTGAGGGCCGGTGCCTCGCGCGAAAAAATCATCTAATGATATCTCTCGCAGTTGGACGGAGCGGGAGCCTGTCAGACTTTTACTGACTAAAACCCACACGTTTGTTCCTTCTTCAACTTGCGTTTCTGGGTCCCGGGGGATTATTTTCACTAAGATCTCGCCGGAACCATGTCTGCCACGCCGCGACTCGTTGCGGCAGCGAAGTTTCACCCTACTCTCGTACTCGCGTCGTTCGTTTGTCCTACTCTAGGAATTACTTCAGGTTCGTGGATACGTCACTCACATAAACAAGACACGTAGAATTCTTTAATCTGTGACCTAGACCAGGAACAGTCACAGTTATCTGTAGGCCATATCTACAAAGATTCGTTCCGTGCAGAAATTGCGCGCACAGGTCAATCGTTCAACCATCATCATCTTCCTGCCCTTGCCCCATCTTATTTGGGGTCGGCGCAACACGTTTTTTTCTTCCATTCTATCCTGTCAACCGTCATACTAACTTCCTTTTCTTTCATATCACTGTTCACACAATCCATCCATCTTTTCTTTGGCCTCCCTCTCCCTCTCCACCCATCCACATGTATACTCTCTTAGTAACATGTGTTTCATCTCTCCTCTTTACATGACCAGTCAATCGTTCAACCGCTACACCAAAAGTGTCGCCATTATTTTCGACCTTTCATCAATCGCTGCAAATATGTTGGCGTCGACTTTCACTCTGTACGTAGGTACTTTTTTTTTGAGGGATCGCAGAAAATCATCAAACGGCTTTTCTCGCTCTAGCGTGGAACGAGAGGTAGTGTCAGACTTATATTGACTAAAACCAATCTAGTTTCTACATGTACCCTTGGCGTTCTAGGACCACGGTTATGCTTTGAACAATACTGCAGCAATGCATGCACCTTGGTTATTGTAAGTAACCAAGATTATTCAGAAATGAAGATATCTGCAGAACCAAGGTTACTGACATAGCCCGAAGAATCGTCAAACTTAATTGGTAGTGGACAGGGCATATTGCTCACGTACCGGGGATCACGTACCGGAAGGCGCTGCGTTGGAAGGCCTCCCACAAGGTAGAACGATGACCTGATGAGGGTCGCAGAAATCCGATAGATGCGAGATGCACGGGACCGTTCTGTGTGGCGACACTTGGGGAAGCCTATGATCATGTGATGATGATATGCTATTAGTAACTTACTTGAGGCGGACCGATGACCTAGTGAAGGTCCCGGGAATCCGATGGATGCGAGACGCACAAGACTGTTCGTTATGGCGACACTTGGTGGAGCCCTATGTCGTCAATGGAGGTATTTAGGCTAAAATGATGATGAAGACTATTCTCATTTAGTGTCTAGAAAAGACAAAGCCAAGGTTGAGCTGAGGTGAAAATATTCCTTGATCTTATTTGGAACGCTGTGTTGTGCTGTAGGTGTTTTTTCTTTAATGTTGTATTTCATCCAATGATTTCTCTCGCTCTGGGCGGAGCGTCAGGGCGTGTCAGACTTTTACTGACTAAAACCACACCTGTGTTCGCGTGCGGCCTCCTCCTTCGCTAGCATTACTGCTTTGCAGAAGGCCACCACCTGCCATTCCTCCTCGCTTCGGACTATATTGGCCCGAACCAGGAACCAGAACCAGAACCCGGGAACCAGGGCCCGGCGCGAGAGGTCGCGGCGGTGCTCCGCTGTAGGTTAGTTCTTGGTAACTTAGTAATATTCTAGGCTGGCAATTTTTTTTGTTCTTTGACTGTTAATTGTATGGAGTCGTGAAGCGATTCCCGACAACCAAAGGTGCGGGCTTGCGGACGACGAACAATAGGTAAGTCAACCTCCAGCCGTCTACGTGTGCCTCAAAAAGTCAGCAAAACCGTAAGAGCCCAGTAGGGCCGATGCCTGCTAGGGTCACGACGAATTTCTAAAAGGGATACCGGGGTCCTGGAAAACAAAGGCCAACTGAAGGACACAGGAAAATTTTAATCGTTAAAAGTCTGACATCAATCCACTCTAGAGCGAGAGAAATCATTGGATGATTTCCACCATTAAAAAAAAAACACCTACAGCACAACAGAGCGTTCCAAATAAGATCAAGGAATATTTTCGCCTCATTTTGATCATCAAATAGTTTAAACCAAGTCCGAAGAAACATTGACTTTTTCTTTTCCAGACACTTAATGAGAATAGTCTACATCACTATTATCATTTTAGCTAAATCATTGGATGATTTCTCCCTTCTTCTTCTTCTTAGCGTATCGATGGCAAAACTAGTTAAATTCCTTGTATGGCCCAGTATTCGGCCATGGCAGTGCCGTCCGCTGATGCTGTCATTAGGTCCCTACGTGAACAGGTAACAGGGCACGTGATGCAGGATCGAAGGTGAAGGTTTCTCCCTAAAAAAGGTTGTAATAATGAAGAAGAAATAAAACAGCTAACTACTCATGAATGTTAATTCATATTTAATAAATAAATACATTCTCATCGTTTTATGTTTTAAATAAAACTATTATTAAGTGACTTAGTTGTAGCAACCCTCAACAACTTTAATATGATACAACATGTAGACGCAATCGCGTTATTGCTTAAAATCTAAAGTTTTTTTTTTTAACAACTTTCAACTAAAAGATATATATTAGAAAGAACTCTTCAATATACATACATAGTAATAAGTTAGTAGGTGTATGTTACAGAACTGAAAACCGCTTAAATCTATTACAACTTATTATAAGATTTTGTATAGTTTTATTCATAAATTATATTTTAATAATAATGCTTTATTATCAAGTAAGATATATTTTGAATTAATTTTAAATACGTATCACTCAAAATTTTTGTAACTTTATCGAAAGAAAATATCGTAAATATTACAATTAAGTTTATAATTATTTAATTATAATTATGAATAAAACTACACTGCCTTCTTAGAAATATATTCATAGTGAGGCGTATAACATATATAGAAAATTAGTTTTAATTACAAACAATGTACGAAGATTGTTTAAAATTAAGGTATTCATTGAGATTGAACACAAGGATTTTATAATCTTTGGCGTCAAGCGAAATCTACAGAAGCGATTCGAACATTTAATATTTCACGCAAACTATACGTGGTGTATTTCTTACTTGAGATATTAATATGGCATAAAATTGAAAACTTACTAACAAAACTGTAAAGTAAAATGTACCTTATTATAATTACGTAAGACTGATTTCAGATACGTATAACATAATAAAAATAGATTTTTACAAAACTGAATAAGACTTGATTTTTTTTCTACTGTTCAATAAAAGGGAATACCAGAAATACACCACGTCACCACAAAACCATACCATATCCCTATTAAAATAAAGACGCATCTCGCTTGAAATACGCTTACAAACATTACATTGGAGTCTCTTGCCGAAACTTTATGGGATAATTATTTTAATTCAAAAAGATCGTTAATACAATACACATTAGGATCAAAATCCAACGAAGAAACGTTTTTACATCAATTCCTTTCAATTTGTCATGCATTACATTTAATTTTTTAAGAACTAGGAAAGGTACAGTCGTTTACACAAATTATCCAAAAATTTTATAATGTTAAATATTCAAAAGATTTATTCAAAGAAGCTCTGAACACAGGAGGCAATTTATTACTGAAATTGTGAAAAATATAATTTTTAAATAAATTTTAATGTGTTCTCGACTGTACTCAGTTACAATGAAAAACAAACACAATAATTATGATGTATTAAGAGATTCAGAATCAAATATATTGGACAGCTTAATTCTGGATATATCGAATTATAAGATTGTATTAAAATTAATATCGACATCACTATGTCAATTTCAAATTTATTGTATAATTTTTGTGTGATATCAGTATTAATTTTAACCATACGTGGACATTTTTTTAGACTAAATGCATTTTAAGACAGGTCCGTTAAACTGGGTACAGGCTACTGTAACATAACATGCAATGTAACACGAAATGAAAAAAATTGCCGTCCACATTATCGCAATGTAACAGAATTCTCATAGTGTGGACGCGTTGAGCGTGCCATTTTTTTTTTATTCTTGATAGGTTCGCGCTTGACCGCTATCTCACCTGATAGAAAGCGACGATGCGATCGACTATGGAGCGCGCTTACCTAGAAGTAACCTATTTCAACTGTGTGAGGAGGTACAGTCAGGGATCAAAACTTCAGTTGCACTCTACCAATGCTAGTGTCTAAAATTTCTTTGTCGTAGAAGTTCAATAGTCCACAACGAGTTTATTCAATACTTTAGATTCTGTGCTACCAATTAAATCAGTCATGAACCATTGACGCTCTTCTACAAATTTTGGAACTGGGAACTGCACTTTTGACCCCCGACTGTACATGCGAGGTGAGTGTGCGTATCTACTCCACACTTATGATATGCTTTTCATGTTACATTGCATGTTGCGTTACAGCAGTCTGTACCCGGCTTTATATCTCATTTTCCTCCGTTTATAACAAGTCCTTTAATTTTCTCTATCTACCCTCGTATCAAATAGTAGAAACAACAAGCCTAAATAACCGGTACAAAGTCAACAGTAGCTACATTAGATTAGTCAACATTTTTTTAATTTGGCCGGCCTAGGATATTATAGTAATTCTGACTAAATATTCTCTAGAATATTCTGGATCGGAAATTGTAATTTGATTCTTAGACACGGTAAGCAAGACAATTTGATGTTTATTGATATCATTTCCAGATTTAGTAAGCCAACGTTTAAGATGAGTAAAATAAAGCAGATTAAATATTAAAATATCATGAATTATTATTACTTACGAATAATTTAAATAGTGATTCTAATATCAAAAATTCATAAAATCAAAATCCATTTCAGAAAATCCTCTACCATCTTAATACCCGTCGGCAAGAAAAGCGGACAAACTTGCGCACACGCATAAAAGGCCGGCCATTCACGTTAGATTACACGCTTATTACTATTTGCTTATAAGTTACGGTAAAATCCAAGGAAAATCGAATCGGTAACGTTAGGTAAATACATTATACAAATGTAAAATACAATCATACAATAAAAAAAAAATCAAAAGCAGCCTTTAAGTGTAGTCGAATACAGAAAATCGTACATATTTTTGGAAGATATAGGTTATTCTTAATATTATATACTTTCTTTTTAATAGATTTTTTATGGACACAATCGAAAATGCACCAATTTCAACGACTAGACTTCTTTTCACGCCGGGAGACAAAAGGTACTAGCCTATTTTAAAATTTCCTCAAATCTCCTAATCTAATAAAATTCATCAACAATATTGAATAAATTCGTATTTTTATTATAAATATATTTTTTTAACTGTGATGTCTATGTAAGTATTGCTTTTGTGCTGAAATTAATAATAATTCTGTGTACTTTAAAATCTCTATTGCATTTCGCTATTCCAAACGTATGTACAATTATTCTAAAGAAAATACCATGAATTCTAAGATAAAATTTTCTTTTTTATTATTACAGTAATCTTTATAATACTTTTCGGTTGGTAACATGCAATCAAGGTTATTTTTAATGTGAATCTAATAAGCGAATATTGATATGACGCAATTTAAAATTTAATAAATTGTCTTAATATAGTATTATCTTCATTCAGTAAACCGTCCGGTAATTCCACATTTATCTCTATCTAGATAAGAAACCACTTCACTATTCCTTAACTTTTTAAATATCTAGTAAAAAGGAAAATATTTAAAAATTTGACTAAATATTGCCAATTACGAAAAATAGTTTGTAACTTGCCAATTTCATAATTTCGTTGCTATAAGTTTTATTTATGATTCAAATATTATTACGATCTTTTAAAAGCCTAAATTATTTACTAACAATTTTAATATATTTTATGAAAAATCTTAATTTGTCCCAGGAATAGTGAGTGTATTTCTCCAACATCTAAGAAATATGCCTACATCCAAAATGTGGACCCAAATTATCTTCGATTCATACGAATAGCCTTTCATTTTCGTTATAAGTACCTCTTTTATTACAAATGAGGCTTATTAGCGTTCCTGAATATATGTAAATCCTTGTTTCTTCATTCTACTATCCCTATGAAAATAAATGTCAATCATTTATCTAATATTTTTGGAAAGCTACAGATTATTTTTGAAGAAAAATATGCTAATGTTTACCGTATTTAGGCTACCAAAAACCAAATGTAAGTAGCCATTATTTTGGAGATTTCTCTAGTTTCATTTTTTTTTCCAATTTCCATGTTATATCGTGTCCGTCAAATGTATCATTGTTACATTAGTAAATTCGAGTACCGTATTTAAATTGGCACTTTTGTATAGTAAATACAAATTATCCAAAACCACCCAAAAGCCTATCAACCGTAACCTACCCTGGTAGAACCACAAGAATACAAAATTTTAAATGTAGCTAAATTGTGACCTGTAGCCAATGTGTCATAATATGTAGCCAAAATGTCACATGTAATTCTATAGCTACATTTTCTTTCAAGAAGTGGTAAGGGCGAACATTGTATAGTCATTCATAGAAATTTTTACGAGCGTAAAAATTGTAATGCTCAAAATGCCATTATCAGGCATCGATGCGAATAGTCCAATATTCACAAAGGAGTTTACGCTAGAATTATGTACGTATGATCTTCAGGGAAACTAATGTCATCATAGTTTCTGAAGATTTCCTTCAATCTTTTACAATCTAGGACATGGTCCGTTACTGGGTAATTCTAACCCTTCTATAATATGCATAATATCATTTGTGAATATCATTATAAGGTAAAATTATATCAGCTTAACAAATCAAATCAGTTTGTACGAAGATTTCAATCCCATACAATAAACAGTGCTTTGAAAATAAAGATGGCACTTAGAAAATGAGGTACCCGACCATTTAAATAATCAACCATTTAAATAATTATTACATTTGTAAAGAATTCGACAATCACCTTTCAGAACAAAACCTTTTTTCTCCAAAGAAAAAAAAAACGCAAAGTCCCGAAGGCGTTCGTGAACGTTCGGTTGAAATCCGACCAATCAGAATGTCGAATTCGTTGAGTTTAAAAATTCAAAATCAAACGATGTTTTATACCGTTGCGTTGTAACTAGACTTCGGTACTCTTGCCCACCTGTCCGTGCTTCGGGTCCGGTATCCCGGACGCACTGAGCTTGCGAATACGTCCGGGGAATATGCCGCTGATGCCGCCTATGCCGCTAAACAGGCGACCTGGAAAAATGAAAGTTTGAGTTTAAAACAATAGTTCAGAAGTCCTAAACTAACCCAAGTGTTTTAAACCTTAAATATACTCTTAACATAGTACTGTCATACATATGACATTGGTAACAATCCCGACTCACGAGTTGTAGGCTGCGGGTTCAAACCTAGCCAGATGTATTACTGTATGTAATTTATTTCATCATTACTGCCGTCAATATTAAAAATATTATCACATTTACAAATATAAAAGTAGAAGTTTGTATGTGTGTAAGTATGTATATCTGTGTGTGAGTTACGGACACAAACAACTGAATGGATTTGGGTTTTTAATAAACGGGTCCTGGAATAGTACATAGAATACATTTTATTCCGAGAGTACGTTCCCATATGGTATTTGGAACTTTTTCCGCAAACATCCAGTGAGCGAAGGATTCTCCAACCAGACGGGAGTTGCATCTGGTCCGGGCTCTTGCCCGATAATTATTTTCGGACTATCATAAATAATAAATTTATTAATAAATTTAGAACTAGCTTAGGTACATTCTTCGGTTACACAGCCACATGTTTACTTACACTAGTTAATGGGTGCAGTAATGCTCTTCTAAATAGGTTACGAGGTAACCTGTGTATAAAAGAGACAGTTGCGATCCCCTGTCATAGTTATAGTTGTTGGTTACTTGTATCTAGCACGTGTATTGTGATGGGAGACGCAAATGAAAGGCTTCTGGTTGAATTATACTATTATTCTATTGTAATGTAGATGAAGCACTCTCTAATTCAATTTGTATAAAAATTGCGTCTCGACTTTTTTATTAATAACATCTCCTATCTATTGTTTGGTAAACTTTTAATAACATCAACCTAAAACCAAACTGCCATGTTATACTTTTATCTTTTTGTGTGACCGTGAAGGTCGCCACAGTATTTAGTCACAAGTAATAAATATAAAGACAATTAAAGAGTACTACAATACAGCGATGTAGGATTTTATTTTAGTGTTTTTGTTTTTACTGAAGTTTATAATTCTAACATCATTGTCGTTTACCTGGCGAGCGTTGCTCGTTAGGATGCCTGGGCGACGTCGCGTGCAATGCGTTGCGGCTGCCTTGTTGGAACGACACTGACATGCCGCTGTCGAGTGAGCCCACGGAACCGCGTCGTTGTAAGCGCTCTGCTGCTAATGCCACTGCAAATAATAGATTCAATTTAACGTTTGGTTACAAATTTAGCTTAGCTTTTAGCGATTTTCCCACTACTGCTCGAAAACAGGCCTCCTTTCTATGGAGGGAGTGGGCTAAAAACCCACCACACCCACTACACAATTCATCATATCTGGTAGGTGGTACATTTCAATTTATAGATTCTAGAAAAAGCAGTTTCCTAGCGATGTTGTCCTTTGTCGATTTACAATAATCAAGGTTTACATAAAAATAATCAATTACAAGACACATTATCGCTTTCAAAGCTTCATAATATCTGTGACACGTAGTGTACGCGTCGTCGATGTCTCGAGCTCAGTTTTTGTCGGTCGGGCAGACGACGAGCTACCCATTGCTTATCGTCCTGAAATCCGTGCCTATGGTGGCCAGAATCTACAATAGCTTAATGTTATATGGTTGATTACTCACCAGGGTCATTGATATCAACGAGTGAATTGCTGAGCACGTTCCTCTTGATGATGCTGGTGGGCGGCGGGTTGGAGCGCAGCGGCGCGGCCGGGGCCGGGCACGACGGCGGCGGGGGGACCACCACGCTGGAATGAACAACATAGCTTACTTAATCTATGAATACACTTATTCTCATGAAACATAATAATAATATAAGCCAACCGACCCGAGAAACCGACTTTCACGCGGGCGAAGCCGTTGGCAGAAGCTAGTCAATAATAATTTAAGTAATATAGAAACGTACCCATGCATATGCACGTTCATGTCGATACACTGTTGATGATCAATTTCCACGTCAGCAACACCACTATCTCTGTTCTCCATCACTGCTGAAATAGATAATTGTTTTTTGTAAGGAAAAAATAACATAACAATATAACAAAAATACAGGCATTTCTTGCTTAGTTTGGGGGGTTTGGTGTCTCAGCTAAATATAAATATATGTAGATTAAAATACGTCACAATTTTGTACACAAAATTTTGTTGATTATTTAGCTCTTGTGTGTAATTTGAAGTTGAGATCAAGAAATAAAAACTAATACTAAATTATAATAATTTAAAAAAAAATGATAATACTAGCAAAAGTTTTTTACAAAGCAAGTTACATTCAGCCGTTCCAGCGTAAAGAAAGTAATATTAATGTCATAATGTAATTAGACTTCAGTATGAACTGTTTGGCTACTAGAGATGGATCGTAGACCTGGTGAAGACCACGGGTTTCCTGCGAAATCGAGATGCTCCGGAGGCCGTCCACTGCTTGACATAAGGCAGTGGACATCTTTGATTTAAGCTCGCCCTCGATGCGCATGGCCTCCATCTCGTCCATCTCGGCGATGCTCTCGCGCAGGTCCTCGGCGAACTTGCAGCTGAGATACTGACCGTTCCTAGCATTGTTCCCGGCGCCCCGGCCCTTGCCGCGGTTGAGCTCGCCCTCGATGCGCATGGCCTCCATCTCGTCCATCTCGGCGATGCTCTCGCGCAGGTCCTCGGCGAACTTGCAGCTGAGATACTGACCGTTCCTAGCATTGTTCCCGGCGCCCCGGCCCTTGCCGCGGTTGAGCTCGCCCTCGATGCGCATGGCCTCCATCTCGTCCATCTCGGCGATGCTCTCGCGCAGGTCCTCGGCGAACTTGCAGCTGAGATACTGACCGTTCCTAGCATTGTTCCCGGCGCCCCGGCCCTTGCCGCGGTTGAGCTCGCCCTCGATGCGCATGGCCTCCATCTCGTCCATCTCGGCGATGCTCTCGCGCAGGTCCTCGGCGAACTTGCAGCTGAGATACTGACCGTTCCTAGCATTGTTCCCGGCGCCCCGGCCCTTGCCGCGGTTGAGCTCGCCCTCGATGCGCATGGCCTCCATCTCGTCCATCTCGGCGATGCTCTCGCGCAGGTCCTCGGCGAACTTGCAGCTGAGATACTGACCGTTCCTAGCATTGTTCCCGGCGCCCCGGCCCTTGCCGCGGTTGAGCTCGCCCTCGATGCGCATGGCCTCCATCTCGTCCATCTCGGCGATGCTCTCGCGCAGGTCCTCGGCGAACTTGCAGCTGAGATACTGACCGTTCCTAGCATTGTTCCCGGCGCCCCGGCCCTTGCCGCGGTTGAGCTCGCCCTCGATGCGCATGGCCTCCATCTCGTCCATCTCGGCGATGCTCTCGCGCAGGTCCTCGGCGAACTTGCAGCTGAGATACTGACCGTTCCTAGCATTGTTCCCGGCGCCCCGGCCCTTGCCGCGGTTGAGCTCGCCCTCGATGCGCATGGCCTCCATCTCGTCCATCTCGGCGATGCTCTCGCGCAGGTCCTCGGCGAACTTGCAGCTGAGATACTGACCGTTCCTAGCATTGTTCCCGGCGCCCCGGCCCTTGCCGCGGTTGAGCTCGCCCTCGATGCGCATGGCCTCCATCTCGTCCATCTCGGCGATGCTCTCGCGCAGGTCCTCGGCGAACTTGCAGCTGAGATACTGACCGTTCCTAGCATTGTTCCCGGCGCCCCGGCCCTTGCCGCGGTTGAGCTCGCCCTCGATGCGCATGGCCTCCATCTCGTCCATCTCGGCGATGCTCTCGCGCAGGTCCTCGGCGAACTTGCAGCTGAGATACTGACCGTTCCTAGCATTGTTCCCGGCGCCCCGGCCCTTGCCGCGGTTGAGCTCGCCCTCGATGCGCATGGCCTCCATCTCGTCCATCTCGGCGATGCTCTCGCGCAGGTCCTCGGCGAACTTGCAGCTGAGATACTGACCGTTCCTAGCATTGTTCCCGGCGCCCCGGCCCTTGCCGCGGTTGAGCTCGCCCTCGATGCGCATGGCCTCCATCTCGTCCATCTCGGCGATGCTCTCGCGCAGGTCCTCGGCGAACTTGCAGCTGAGATACTGACCGTTCCTAGCATTGTTCCCGGCGCCCCGGCCCTTGCCGCGGTTGAGCTCGCCCTCGATGCGCATGGCCTCCATCTCGTCCATCTCGGCGATGCTCTCGCGCAGGTCCTCGGCGAACTTGCAGCGGTCATGCTCGTTGCGCGCGTTGAACGTGGCCAGGCGCCGCCCGTCCACGCGCCGCGACAGCCGGATGCCGAATGGGTAATCTGCAAGTATGGGGAGATAGAGTTACAGCTTACAGAGTAAAGTGTTTGAGCTAAGATCATACATAAACACACGCAAACTCTACCAAATTGGTGGCCCTTTCCGTAGTTAGGCAAATAGTAACATCATTTTAACGTAAAAAAAAAATAGTGAAGGTTTTAATCAGGTAAGTTTTAGTAAAGAAAGAAATTTAATTTATTTGGCACAAGTGCACAACACAAGACAGACAAACAATAATATAATTAGGTTAAAATACAATAGGGTATTTTACTCTATAAGAGAAAAAATCTAAAAATATATTATTAAGATAGCTTAGGTAAAATGTAGTCGGTAAGTGTTGGTTTTAGTTCAAAAAATAACAAAATAAATTTTAAAATTCAATTCAAACTTTTCTGTTTTTATTATCTGTTCTTTATCACCTTGAAATGGTAGCCACCATGTTATTACGTCATTACGGCTGTGTAAAATAAAGTGACAGCAGTCAACTGTCAACTGATCGGCCATACGTCACGACCGCAGCGTAAATATGGCGTCCACTGCTTTCTACATTTTGGTCAATTACGCGCGAAATTCGAAAATGTAAATATTAAATGCATTTTTAGGGTACTTAGCGACTGAATAAAAATGTTTTTTTTTAGTGGTTTATACAAAAATGAGTGTATTGTAGTAATACCCTATTGTGTGCCTCACGGCTGCACAAAAATAGATCCAGTTCAGCATGAATGCCAGACAACTAGTACTTGACGCCGGTTATCAACTGAATCTGAGTTTGTGACACAACGGACATAAACCACCTTTATAACGAGAATAATATATAACGTTGATGTTTACTCAAATAATATAATCCATCAAACTAGAGGTTTGATAACTAGTGAACATGTGATAAATAGGCGTAAGATAATGTAGTAAGTGCGAGAGAAGTTATTTAAAGATTCCCCTCCCTCTCAAACTGCCCCTCCCAAGCTATATTAAGTCTCGTGGTGTGGTAAGGTTATGTGACAACTTACGTGGCACAGAGAACAGGTTGACGATCATGCCGCACAGCGGGAACGACTGGCGGAATGTGTAGGTTACTGACGACTTCTTCTTGCTGAAGATCTTCGTGATCACCAGCAGGTCGTTGAAGAGGAACACCTGGAAAAGAAGAATATTCATTTAGAAAAGTTTATACATAACTTTCACACAACGCCGTCTAGTCCCAAGCTAAGCAGAGTTTGTGTAATGAGTACTAGACAACTGATAAACATACTTATATATTTCTAAATTCATACATTATATAGACTAGCTACTGCCAGCGACTTCGAACGCGTGAATGAAGGTTTCTGCATACAAAGAGATGAAACGGGGGTCCACAGTTTCATCTCCTTTGGAAAATCCTCTCTTAGTGCTCGCCTACGTCATAAAAGGAAATCTTACTTGGTGGACCAAAACGTTTTGGGAACACATTCATTATGCGTACAGCTAAGGAGTAAAATTCCATGATAGAGTCTGTTTTCTGTTAGTTACAACTTGGGGGTCTTTAAGTCAAAAGTGAATAGGTTACTTCTAGGCAAGCGTGCTCCTTCGTCGACCATACCAAAAAAAAAAGGAACAAGGGGAAGAAAGGGAAGGAAGGGTGGGAAGGTTAGGTGTCTTTTTGGTCTCGCACTGATTGTACCTTTCTTTTTTTTATTGTGTTTCTTTAGTTTACGACTTACGATTTACGATTGTGTGAGTCACCACAAATAAACGTTTTGTCTTTCTTTCTTTTTTTAAAAGGAAAAAACGGAACACTTATAGGATTACTTTGTTTTCCGTCCGTCTATCTGTCTGTCTGCCTGTCTGTCAAGACCCTTTATATCGGGAACGCGTGGAGGTAGGAGTTGAAATTAAAAACATATACTCATGGATACGGTCTCTTGAAGCTGTGAAAAAATTAAATTTCTGAGTTAACGAAAAAAAAACATATGGCCGTTTATGTCGCAAAAAATTTGTATTTCGACATTCTCAGGGGAATCAAAATTCATAGGGCACTTTCCGTTGACCTAGAAACCTGAAATTTTGCATGAAGCGAGGTCTTATAGCACTAGTATAGGAAAAAATATGAAAACTGTAAATTTGTAGTTACATCACAAAAAATAAAAAATTGCGATTCGGAAAAATCTTGAGCTTTTCATAGGTAAGTTTGTACGAAACCCTCAGTGCGCGAGTCTGACTAGCACTTGCCGGGTTTTTTGTTAATAGGAACAGACTTTTCACAATGCCAAGTTCTTCTGAAGTCGAGGTCATAAGAAGTAAAAAGCTATACACTTACTTAATATTGAATGAATGGAAAAAATCTATCTATTTGCGATTTTGGATTGAGTATTATATTAAATTAAGATCAATTAGCCAATTATATATATGATAAATAGGTTACTTCTAGGCGAGCGTGCTCCATTATCGGCCACATCATTGCTTACCATGAGGTGAGATAATGGAGAAACGCGAACCTATCAATAATAATAAAAAAATGCATGCTCATTGCTCTAATTTTATACATATAGTTACCTCTCTCTGGTGCACTCCAGGGCGCTCCTTCTTGTGTATGTCGGGGATCTCGTAGAGGCGGCAGTAGCAGACCAGTCGCCGGTGCGGCAAGGCCAGGTGTGGCTTCTTGCCTACTATGGTGGCTTGGACTTTCATCACCTGGAAGATAGAGAAGGACTAATTAGTTAAGATAATGGATCACAATCATAGACAAGATGTGTTCTGGACTAGATTATATGTACATAAGAAAAATAAAGGGATAACAATAATAATAATATTTTATTTGCATAAAACATGACTTAGCTTGACGTAAATAGTTAATTTACCTGTGTAACATGGTCACTGCCGGGTCTAAACTCGCTTGACTTCACTCTATCATAGATACCGGACAGCATGTCCCGGTCAATGTCGCCGCAGTCGTCGATACCGCGCAGATTGCGGACGAAGTCGTCCAGGGACATCCGGGCTTCTGGCTTCAGGTTCGGTGTGTGGAGGTCGGTGTTCAGCATTATTATTGCGAAGGCTAGGACGAATATCTGAGGAAGAAGATTGAATTAATATATAAAAATCTCTTTTTTTTATTGATTTAAACCAGTGCTTGACTGCGATCCCACCTGATGGCAAGCAGTGATGCAATCATTGATGGTGAGGCGCACTAGTTTATTAAGAGCCTATTCAGTCTAGCTATGAAGACACCTATAATAATAGTAGATAGTTGGACGGGAAGACCGCAGCAGGCAAATGGTTCCAGTCCTTCGATGAACGCGGTATAAACGACGAAGCGAAACGCTTAGTCCGGACCGTTGAAGTTTCAACAACGTAAGGGTGCATACTCGCCGTACGTCCGGTTGTCCGGTGGAGAAAGGAGATGGAACATGGTACTAATGTTAAACAAAGTAACTGTATTCATACGATGGCGACGGTTTAAAAGACTTAGTATCCAAGTCTTAAAAAATAAATAAATATAACTAGGATAAAAATAACATTAAATCAAGTGTTTGTAAGGAACAAATCATATCGATGTTCAGATAGATACTGCAAAACGTGATCCGTTCATAATACGATGGTAATGAAGTTTCAGTCGAATGAGCAGCCGCTCAATATTCTCTATCATAACAATAATAGTCAAAACTTTTATTTATTTAAACTTCATGTACAGTGGTGGTACATAGGCGGACTTAATGCCACAAAGCGTTCTCACCCAGTCAACCATTGGGTTAAAAATACAAAAACTGTGGTAGGTGTACACAATAAATAAATAAATAACAGATATTTTTGAAATAGAATGTAGTATCATTAAATTAAGTGGCTTATAATAATAAAATACGTATATTTTATTATTGTATTGACAGAAATTGAATTCGTATTCATGGACTGACTACATGGACTAATAAAATGGAACGCTAAAAGAACTTTGAACCACTTATTATGAGGATCCAACATCGACTCATTCGTCTGCATCGACCCTCATTCTACAAGCAACCTTGTAAGCATAACGTACCGTGTCCTGAGTCCTCAACCGCTGCACAAAGTCGGTGTTGCAGACGCAGTACCTCCTGGCGAAGGCTTCCACCAGACGCTCGATCTTCTGCGCCTCGCCGGGCAGGCGGAAGTGTGCCTGGTAGCGGCGGAGCGCCACGTCCACCGCCATGCCGGATAGGTCGAGCTCGTTTACGAAGCACCTGTCAGATAGAAGTTTTAAATTCAGTTACATTGGGGTTGTAGTAATGTCCCAATGTCAACAGAGTAGTGGTAGGTCGTTAGTTCAAACCCAGCCAGGCGCATTACTTTGTGTATTTATTTTATCACCATTGCTCTCAAAACTGTGAAAGAAAACATCGTGAGGAAACCGGGATATCCTAGAACCAAAAATTCGAAGACATGTGACATCCATCTATCTGCACTGGGCTCGCGTGGTGGATTACGGCCCATTCCCTCCAAGCCTAAGTCACAGCAGTTGGAACATTTTAAGGCTGATTATGCTATGCTATGCTATACTTATGCTAAGTAATGTCCTTGGCTGGGTTTGGACTGAGCCACCACTACTCCAGTTATGTATCTACCCGTGGAATAAAGCGTTGCGTGCATACACAATATCATAGATAGAGCAACGACTGACACTGATGTGTCGACGGCGCTCCAATAACTTTGCTTGATCCGAGAATCGAACACAGAGCCAACCTCTCAGCAGTTGAGATTACGACTAACGAAGCCGTCAATTTTTGCTACTATAGCGACATCTAAGGCGCCACATCAGAGTTTTCCATGCGATTTGAATATATACTACAGTCGGAAATCATATCTAGGGCAGTTGCCCGCATCAGACACAACACCTGTCTGGTCTGGGATCCTCCCTTTTCAACGAAGGTTTACGTGACTTTTTCACACTGTTCGGCCCACCTCTAAACTAAGAACAATACGGGTATACAAACTCACTCAAGCACAGCCATATTAAACGGATTCTGCAGGTTCCCAAGGTATTCTCCAATCATCTGTTTGCTCAATCCCTTCCTCGTGATGAGGAAACGAGCCACTCCTCGAGGTGAGTTCTCGAGGAAACCGCGGGAGATCAGGTACGCGATGCCACGCTCTGGTTTCTTGTTGAACAGGTTGAGGCCCACGCGGTATTGGCGCTTGCGGACTGTTTCGGATACCTGGAATGGAATGGTGATATAAAAATTAAATATGTGATTTAAGACGAAGCTTGTGTCATTTCGTTAGCTAAATAAAATGTAAAATTGCGGTACTTTTTCGTATTCTTACAGAATAATGGACATGCTAGTTTACCTATAGTAGAATTGCAAAAAGGGGTCCATAAAACACTAGAATTGATTCAGGTCCATAATGTGTCAAAACATGCAAAGGGGACATTTGTCGAAGACAATGGAAAAATATTTAGGTAAAATCGGGATGCATTCGGATTTTAGCGAAAACCTGAAGAACAGGTAAATTGAGGGCTTTATCCAATGAAATGGGTGCAAAAAATAAATCCATACGATTCCTCGCTCACTAAAGCTCGCGGATAATCCCACCATTTTCCACGACATTACCTAGCAGTGACTATAATCAGTATTCCAAGCACCTTGAGCGTTTGATGCGTGTGCGCATGATGGACGTACTGCGGGCGGAAGCGAGCAACTGGGCGAACAGGCGCCTCATAATCACCTCATACCCATCTCGTAGCTGCATAGCATTCACCTCGCACTTAGTGATACTTCATAACCCTGATATATCAAAGACCCTGGAAGTTCCATAGCAACCGCGACGTTGAAGACACCTTCTTCAGCGACTGAAAATAACTGCCTTATATTGTCTAATTTTGACCATTAAAATCTGCTTCAAAATAGCTTCGATGACTAAAAAAAGACTACTTCGACTACCTATAAAGGTTAATGTATATGCGCATGATGCTCGTGCTGGAGGGGGCGGCGCCTCGAAGTCACCTTGTATCCATCTCGTAGCCATCACCAACCTTTACGCTGGTGACTTTGAAAGTACCCTAGCGACTCCAAAGTGAAAGAAACACAGAAAGTTCCCTATGAGAATCCTCACCAACTTTTAACGTAAGCACCTTCTTCAGCGAATGATGATGATTGCCTGTAGATTTAATTTTGACCTTAGAATCCTCCTTATAGTTAGCTTTGATAGCAAAAAAGGCTACTTTAGGCTCCTTTATAGGCTGCTGTGTGTGCGTATGATGGTGATGCCGGAGGAGGCGGCATCTCGTAGTCACCTCCTACCTCTATGCTGGTGACCCCGAAGTGAAAGAGATACAGAAAGTTCCTTATGGCAATCCTCACTAACTTCCAATGTCCACCTTTTTCGGCAACTGATGATGACTGGCTTATAGAGTTAAATTTAGCTTCAATGGCTAAAAAGGTTGCTTTAGGCACCTTTAAAGGCTGGTGTGTATGCGCGTGGTGGTCATGCTGCGGGCGGCAGCAGGCGGCGGGCGGCGGCGGCGCCTCGTAGTAGGGCGGCGCGTCCTGGCGCTTCCACACGGCGTAGCGCTCCGCCTCGTAGCCTCCGGAGGCGGACGCGGTGCGCTGGTGCTGGTACGGCTCTTGGATGTGCACGTGCGGCTCCTGGGTGCGGGGGCCAGGTTAGGGGTGTTACCACTAACTTTCACTAATATTATTCTACTGGCTAAGCGGCTGGGTGTACTAAATATACTCTTGCAGTTATACCTTCAAGGAAGAACTGACGTGATGTTACTTCTGGTCTGATGATAAAATTAGTTCAGCTGTGCAGGTAAGTTTATCAGCCAGCTATTAAAAGTTATTCAGCAGTCTTGATAGAAGATAAAGTCATTGTCTAATAAGTTTAATTATTTCTATTTGTTGTTTTAAAGTTAATGGTAATTCCCCTGGTACGAATATTGAAGGTTCACTCATACGATAAAAATATTACAGTCGGATACATGCCAATCATTCCAAAATGCAGGATTTTTTGTGCAGAAAATTTACCTATTTCGCGTCGTTTAACTAGCAACTCAATAATTTAAATTTTACAAGAATTCATTTAAGTATGGCTTCATTTTTATTTCATAATTAACAATAATTTTCTTTAACCTTGACACTATGTAATGACACCAAAATATATAATATAATCACATTACAATACGAAAGTTTGTATGTATGTTTATTTGTTTTTTACTCCTCTGTGCTCAAACAGTTGAATGGATTGGATGTAATTTGGCACACGGGAAGACCATGTGCTTGTAACAACACATTCACGTTCACGCGAGCGAAGACGCTGGCAGAAGTTAGTATTATAAAATTTTATTACTGGCGTTTTTGAACAAAAAATTCACATTACATAACATTGCTTCAGCTTAGGATTAATTTCGTAACTTTGCTGGAATCCAGCACGACAGTACCAAATGGTGTTACTTACCGGAGCCCTAGGTTGATAGGGTTGATGGTAGTGATGGCGGTGCTCCTGCGAGGAGGAGGACGACGAGGACTGTACCGAGGACATGGAGCCTCCTCGGACCACGGCACCTCCGCATTCCGCACGACGCAGGGAGACGGGGCTTTCGGCACTGTACGAGAAAAGACTGTTGATTCGGTAACACATGTTCAATTGGAAATTCTTTACTTTTCAGATTTATTAAAAATATAATATAATACGTTTTTTTTTCCTATAACTTTTGAAATCTTCACTAACCACCGCTGACGCTAGTATCATCGACTTCCAGGTCTTTTGTACTTTTCAATAAACACATTGGTCCAAGAACTGATGGTCGATAGGGCCGAAAGGTTTTGGAGTGGTGACTGCGTCCCAGAAGATATAGCGTTGGGAGTCAGTATCTTCCTAATAGTGGTGATAACGTTATGATGAATTCTAGACATTCGGCAATTTGGACGTTCTGTGAACTGGACGCTCTGCGAACTGAACATTCTGCGAATTGACATTTTGCGTCCGCTGGAAATTTTGCGAATTGAACATTCTGCACCTAAATGGGTGAGATGAGCTATTAATAACTTACTTGAGTGTAATACTGCTAGTTCTTTTAGGTATTTCCGGAGGCAGCCGCCTTGCGTTGGCAGCTTGTATAGCCGCCAGCTGCTGCTGTTGTCGCGCTGTCGGAGACGACAGTGGTTTGCCACCAGATGACAGCAGGTTGCCGTAGATCGGGCCTGAGGAATTAAAGTAAGATGAGTTAAAACTTCAGTGTAAGCCAAATTATATTATTGAAATGAGTGAAGAATAACGTATGAGTAGCAGTTGATCTCATAAATCCATACTAATATAGCAATATAGTGTGTCCAAACCCGGCGAATGTACCACTCGCGAGCCGTTTGTACGAAGCCCCTGCACCGCGCGTGCTTCGTATAGTACGGTCGTTCTAACTTGGCGCCCGTGAACATAGGCTCTGCGAACTTTAGCGCATGTACAGTCGTAAAAAAAACTGTTATTGACGTTATTTTTTTAAAACCTAAACACGAATAAAATTTTACTAATACAGGGACCAAGTACAAATAAAATAAATATTAAAACACTTTGAGACAGAAAGCTACAAAAATAACTTATGAATTAAAGAAACAAACCTAACACTACACAAAAAACTTAACAATGTATTAATAAAAACCAACGAAAACTTTTGTCACCGCCTGTGCTCAAGACAGAGACAGCGACACGAACACGACACCAATGCTAACGTGTGAGTGAGACACATTACCGCGTCCCGAGCATTGCCGATTATGCACGAAGTTTTACGGAGTAAAGAAAAAGGGATGTCCAATATGCGTGACTGAGGGTGTTGTTTAATCGATTATTTTTCAAATCGATTGAAATCTAATTATAAAAATATATTTTATTAAATTTTATAAGGAGGTTTAAAATATTCTCAAACAGTCGTTATTGTAGTAGTCGTTTATAATTAACTGATATTTAACTAAATCATATCTTTCAACCAAGAAAATATAATATTATTAGTTTTTTTTTATTATTAAAGTCGAAGTCTCGTTTACTAACGACAACATTTACTATGTTTGAAAATCTATTTTGTTTAATATGTCATATAAACAAAAATCAATAAATTCCAAATCGATAAAAATCGATTGCGATATTTGATTGAATAAAGGGTCGATTGTGTTTACATAGAGTCAATCTCTAGCTTACACCTTCGCCCCGCGCACGTCGCCTCATGCCACCATTTTGTTCCTAAAAAACGTTCGTGCGCAGCCTTCTGCGCAAACTTCAGGGCCGCCAAATTAGAACGGCCGTATTATACGAACATAAAGATGCACGCACGCAGTTACGGGCGAGCGGTGCGTTCGCCGAATCTGGACGCACCTTTAGGTTACTTCTAAACAAGCATGCTCCGCGTGATGGATTGCAGCCCATTCCTTCTCCTAGAGAGGAGGCCTGAGTCCCAGCCGTGGGAACATTATAAGGCTGATTATGTTTATGCTTATGGTATTTTTTTTTATTGATAGGCTCGGGTTTGACCCCTATCTCAACTGATAGTAAGCGATGATATTGTGTACGCTCAGTACGGGTTGGTGGATGTCACATGTCTTATGTATGTGCGCAATAACCGACATTCTGCACGACACAGTAGAAGCTGCGGTAGTCTTAAATAAGTTTGGAAACCGATGAAGGCTAGCTTGATTTTTTCTTGACCACTTCCCATAGCACTTAATAAAGATATCCGCAAGAGAACCAAGGTCGCCGACATAGCCCAAAGAATCGCCAATCGAAAATGGGAGTGGGCAGGGCACATTGCTCGTAGAACGGATGGTCGATGGAGCCGAAAGGTTCTAGAGTGGCAACCGGGCACCAAAAAACGCAGCGTTGGAAGGCCTCCCACAAGGTGGACCAACGACCTGGTGATATTCACGGGAATGCGGTGGATGCGAGACGCACAGGATCGGTCGTTGTGAAGACGCTTGGGGAAGACCTATCTCCCGCAGTGGACGTCTTTCGGCTGAAATGATAATGGCTTCCCACAGCTGGCTGATACGGTATGATGACGCCAAAGAATCATAATACCATAGGATAGAAAAGACAAACATATTACGTTGTATGATGCTTGGCATATTTATTTGGTCTATCAAATAGTAAACAAACCCAGTTCTCGAGAAATCGTCTGCGCAAGATAAAATTCTCCTACGATAACGCAATATTTACTTTACAATGACGATAATATATTGCGGAAAATTGTAAAAAATGGCATTGGTTACAAATACGAAGGTACTTTGAAAAATATATAAGGAAATTGTTTTTGTAACTTTTTTATAATTAAAGGGATTATTTTTGTTACGGAAGCAAATGCTTTAATCTTTTGTAGTATTTTAATCAATTTTTTGATAGGCTTTTTCAAGGTGGTTCTCTGTCAGGATTTCCCCGGTTTTGAACTAGTCATTGTGTCGCTGGTAACCTTAGCGGTTATATTTATTTTATTATTTTATTTATTTGATATAAATTAGTGCTTGACTGCGATCCCATCTGATGGTAAGCAGTGATGCAATCGTTGATGGTGAAGCGCACTAGTTTATTAAGAGCCTATTCACTCTAGCCTTGAAGACACCCAAATTATAATTGGATGATATAGAAGAATCTGGATAACATCCAATTGTCTGTATGGACTGGCGGACTTACAGTTTAATTCCTTATGTCAATTTTTGCAAGAAACCCTTATAGGTAAAGAGACTAGGACTGCGGAATTGTTCGAAAGAAACACCGAGGCATTGGAAAGAAAAAGAACAACTAAAGGAACACGGGTGGGTTTCAGTCAGCAAAAGTCTAACACTCCCCCTCGCTCTACACAGAGCGGGAGAAGTTATAAAAAAAAGATGTACGCCGATGTAGATGTTGACAGACAAATATTGCATTGTTGTGTGTTTGCTTATTCTACGTTTTACATTAGACTTGCAACACTACAACATGACTCCGTGGATTTTCTTCAACTCTTGACCCGATCTCGTCCAGAGTTCATAGTTACCGTGGTCCTGGAACGCAAAGGGCAACTGAAGGCAAACGACGACGAACGGGTTTTAGTCAGTCAATGTCTGAATCTCCCTCTTGCTCCAACAGCAGGGGGGGGGTAACATTTATGATTACCTGCCCAAAAAGCAAATAATGCTAGTTACCTGTATTATTCAGCAACTGATGGTTGTGTAGAGATTCATTGTGCGAAGATGACGTGGATATGTTAGTGACGGACCCGCTCACGGAGCAGCTGCACACCTGTAATAGATAAACGTTAATATTAGTTACTTATGAACAAGCGAACATTTTTGTTTGATTATGAAAGCACACAATATAGTCCATAGTGGTGCCTATAAAGTTCATATACGTAGTAAACTCGTTGAAAAATAAAAGGCCCGTTTTGACATTTGAGAAATACCCTGGAATGTAACTTGAAACGAAACTGAAAGAAACAATAATAAATAATTAATTACAGTGTTTAAAAAAAAATACATATTTTTTTGGCGCGTTAAATAATATGATGGAATATATTGAGAGTATTCTTTTTGCGTATTTAAGTATTGGTTTTGACAGATGTCAAAATGGGCCTTTTATTTTTTGAAAACTATGGTCGTACCAGATGTACGTATGAACGTGGGCTGTATGATGATAGTTCGAAATAGTTACTGTGGCTCTGGAACCCAAAGGGAAATTTATTTGTTTATTTTTCAAAATTTTATGCAGTAATTTTTTTTTTACATTATATAAACTAGTGCTTGACTGCGATCCCACTTGATGGTAAGCAGTGATCCAATCATTTATGATGGTGAGGCGCATTAGTTCAATAAAAGCCTATTCTCTCTAGCCGTGAAGACACCTAAATTATAATCGGACGAGAAGACCGTAGCATGCAAATTGTTCCAGTCCTTCCATGTACGCTGTATAAACGACGAGGCGAAATGCTTAGTTCGGACCGCAGAGGTGTTAACAAGGGTGGACAGTCGCCGTACGTCGAGTTGTCGGATGGTAGAACAGATATGTTTATTCTGCCTAAATAGACGCACAATTCTTACAAAAATATAAAAACAAAATTCCCTGACAAGCCATATGTGTATCTAGCTTTATATGACCATAGACAACACAGTTGTCCAGATTATCTGAAAGTCTGACACTCTCTCTCGCTCCACCCAGAGAGGAAAGAGTTATTTGATGATTTAATATCTCAAAAACATAAGAAAGACATAATTTGTATGTATTTCTCAGAGGAGAAAAGGAAATGTATGGTACACACCAATCGTTTTCTAGCAATGCTTAACAAAGAGCCTCATGAACAGGCCTGCTGAAATCCTATTAATAACCTTGATGTATATATCGTGGCCAGATCATAGAAATTGCTCACTTCATGTTAACTAAAACTGGCCAGATCGTATGATCGTAGATATGTCAATCCTCGTTTGGCTAAATCATTGATGTAGGATTTCGATGATAATAAAAGGTCTAAAGAAAATAGGCCAAACGAAGTTTGATATATCATCAAACTTTAACTTTTAAAACGATCTGGCCAGTTTTACTTGGCCATTTCATGAAGTGATCAATTTCTATGATCTGGCCACGACATATACAACAATATTGAGAGATTAGTTAATTTGCAAAAGCAATTAACTTGATAAGTGAACAGGACATGAAAATTTCTTAGTCATCGCAATACTTATTTCATCATTCTAATACTTATTTGAAAACACATGCCTTTTTTTAAGGTGGGAAATCATACAATGACTTCTCTCGCTCTAGGGCGGAGTGCGAGGGCGTGTCAGACTTTTACTGACTGAAACCACACCTATGTTCGTTCTTTGCTTTGCGTTTCAGGACCCTGGGTTTTCCTTTTAGAAGCCAACCCATGGTCCTCTACGGTTTTGCTGACATCTCTCTGAGCCGCGCGTGGAATACTACGCACCGTCGACCACTCGAGCTCGGTCCGAACGGTTACCCCCTGGACGGCGAGCTACTCATTGCTCAACGTCCGCAAAAAATATGCCTTATGACTTAATCTTCAAATACATCTTTTTGAGTTATTTGTTTTAAGATGAAAGCACCAGATTAAACCGCGAAATTCAAATTTTCACAAGTTTTTGCATCTTGCAGGTCAGAGTTCTAAGTTTATCAAAAAATGATTAGCGATCAATACAACCTTCTCAGTTCGTCTAACCCTATTGAATGGCTGATTCACGAAAAATCATTCAATAGAGTTAGCTGATGGCTTAGTGGGAAATCATCTCATCCATCCTTGCTAAATCCTATTTCTATGTTCCTTCTTTGCCATGCTTTCCAGAAGCTCGGAGGAAAACCCGGGCGGACTACCCATGGCCCCAGTAAGCTTCGACCCTGCTGGGCCCCTACGGTTTTGCTGACGTGTCTTTGAGGCAGGCGCCGTCGGCTACTCGGGATCGGTCCGGAAGGTTACCGGACGGCTACCCTGTAGCATTCACCATTATGATTAAGCGAGCGATGCAGTGTTAAAAACTAAAATTGTTTAGTTCGCAACACTGATCTATACCACGATCACTTATTTTTAATGGATTTAAAAAGATTTCTATGTTACTATTTGCTTGTCGCATTTCTGATATACTGATAAACTTTACCAAAGTAAAAAAAAAATGTTATCAAACATATTGCATGATTAATAATAAAGAGACCTAACTCAAAAATAAGGTATTTGAATCTGAAAACATATGTTTTAAAAAATAAGGCTCAACTTTCAATAACTCTCTTATTTGTGTTACGTCTATTTTTGGTTAACGGTGCAATATGCAATAATTGAGCTCGATATGTTTATCGTAAACACAAACATACAAATTTTGATAACTATTGCAACATTTTTTTTTTTTGAGGTGGCATATCATCAAATAACGCTCTGGGTGGAGCGAAAGGGCGTGCCGGGCTTTTACTGAATAAAACCCACCTGTGTTCCTATAGTTGCCCTTTGCTTTCCAAGGTTACGGTAACTCTTACAAACATCGATGCAGCCTTTTCCCAACAATATTTTTTTTTCCAGCTATAGTTGGGCCGGCTTCCAGTCTAACCAGATGCAGCTAGACACCGATATGTTACATGGAGCGACTTTCTATCTGACCTGCACAACCCAGTAGCATGGAAACAAGATATCCTTGGGCAAGACTGGTATCAGATGTGTCTTACTATTAACTAGAGGTTAATTGGGAATTCAGATTCGGTTAAGTTCATTGTACAAAGCCTCGAGCACAGGCGCAGGGTAGCCTGCCTTTCGATATTTTACAGGTTGTATTTGTAATTGCATGACTTGGTTCCGCCATCTCCTTTCTACCATAGGACTACCCGACGTACGGCGGGTATCCACCCTTACGTTGTTGCAACTTCAACGGTCCGGACTAAGCGTTTCGCTTCGTCGTTTATACCGCGTACGTCGAAGGACTGGAACCATTTACCTGCTGCGGTCTTCCCGTCCAACTATAATTTAGGTGTCTTCAAGGCTAGAGTGATTAGGCTCTTAAGAAACTAGTGCGCATCACCATCAATGATTGCATCACTGCTGCTTACCATCAGGTGGGATCGCAGTCAAACACTGGTTTTATATCATATTGAAAAATAAAACTAACTACCCGTATTGACAGATCAACGTTGTACTTGTACACTATGAATTTATATTTACACAAGATTTAAACGAACACCATTTCAATTCAATATACAATTATTTACAATAAAATACACACACTTTGTATTTCCCGGTGAGACCCCATAGTTTTAATTTCTTCACTTTTATCAGCATAACATTTTTATTTTTCACTATACTTCTAAGGATGTCTTTGGTTTTCGATTGGTCCATTTTTACCCGACTTCCCCCGGCGTTTTTTTTTTAATTTTCGCACGGACGTTGCTTCGAGTCAACGCCAAAAGTAACAATGATAAAGTATATCAGATAATTTATAATTATTAGTTAAGTGATGTTGTTTTATAACCTCTTATCAGGTGTGATAACAGTTTATTTACTTTCAGTGATAGGTATGTTATGATTAACTTTCGAAAATTCTTTTTTTATTTATTACTGGCGGAAGCCACTGTTTGATTATGGTTTTAATTATTCGCACAATAAAGTCGTTTGTGAGGAAAACAATAAGTTTTTTTAAGAAATCTTCACAATATTTGAGCAACCTTCACTGTTTCCTTAGGATTTTAATAGTAAAAAAGAATCAGAGAGACGAATTCCTCGGAAATACTTCTACATAATACCTAAGATAGGTGTTATTTTAATCATTTTGACAAATAAAAATCACTTGTTTTTCGGTGCTAAAACACCAAATGACTTCTACAGCTCAGGGTGGAGCGAGACGCAGTATCCGACATACTGACTAAAAACCTACCTGTATTCCTTCTGCGCTTCCAGCTGCGCTTTTCGTTCAACATGGCCACGTTAACTTTTTTAAACATTACCGCAGCTCTAAATTGAAAGTCCTCTGAAAGGATCTTTTATTTATTTATTTATTATTTATTTATTTATTAAAACTTTATGCACTAGTAAGAAACACTGTACAAAGGCGGACTTAATGCCGTAGGCATTTTCTACCAGTCGACCTTAGGGTGGTGCAGAAATGTAACATGGTAGGTGCAACATAATGATAAACTAGATTAAGAAAACAAAAAACAATAATAAATATATACTTAGATACATACATACAAATTAACAAAGTTATTATGAAAGACGTATCCAACAAATCATCGCTGTGATGATTACACCAACTTCTTACGAATGTATTCACGAGCCATCACCTTAAAAGTGAACCGACTGGAAGCCGTCCTGATGTTCAGAGGGAGCGCATTCCAAAGAGAGATCGCCTGGACAATGAAAGAGGACTGGATAAACCCAGAGCGATGTGTGGGACATCGTAGTAGGCGATTATTGGTAGATCGGAGATTTTTATTATGACCAGAGCAAAGATATTGAACTTGAGAAGTCAAATAGGAAGGAGAAGAAGGTTTATCCAGAAAAGAATACAGCGTTGTTAAGGCTCTTAGCGCTCTACGCTGACGGATGGGTAACCATTTTAAAAGTGATCGTTGCTCAGATACATGATCATACTTACGAAGGTTGAACACAAATCGAATGCAGTTATTCAGAAGGCGGTCAAGTTTGTTGAGGAGATCTGCATTCAGGTCATAGTAGCACACATCACCATAGTCGATAATAGGAAAAATTAGGGCCTGTACAAGCAATGCCTTTATGTGAGCTGGAAGAAGATTTTTTAGTCGATAGAGAGACCGTAACGTTCCAGTTACTTTCTGACTGACACTACCGACCTGCTTCCGCCAATTGAGACAGGTGTCAACATGCAGACCCAGATCTTTAACGTCGGAGCTAAACGGAATCACAGCGTTATCAAATATTACGGGTGGAACAGTTAGGCCATCAAGCTTTCTCAAACTATGGGGGCTCCCTACAATGATAGCCTGGCATTTTAAAGGATTAACTGCCACCCCAAAACGGTCAGACCAGCTTTTTATAGTTTTTAAATCCTGGTTTAGCTTCTCGATTGCATCCGATATGTTGTCAACACCTGACTGACAGTAGAGCTGCAAATCGTCGGCATAGAGATGATACGCACACTGAAGTTCATTGGTTATAAGATTAATAAAAACAGAAAACAAAAGAGGAGATAAAATACCGCCTTGAGGGACGCCAGCTGTAAGGTCACACCACTGTGATGAACCGTCTCCAACGCGAACCGACTGCTGACGACCCCGAAGATAAGAGGAAAACCACTCCAGTGCCTCTGGAGAGACCAAAAGATAGGACAGGATAGACAAGAGGACATCGTGACTGACGGTATTAAAAGCGTTGGAGAAGTCTATTAACACCAAAGTAGTTACTTTAGTGTCTTCCATTCCTCGCCTAATATCGTCAGTCACTTTAAGAAGAGCTGTCACGGTGCTGTGCCCGGGCCTGAAACCGGATTGAAATGGGCTTATGAGGGAGTTATGGTAAATGAAGTTAGAGAACTGTTTATGAATACAGGCCTCGAGCACTTTGGATAGAAACGGAAGGATAGAAATGGGACGAAAGTGACTGGAAAGAGTGGGATTAGAAATTTTAGGTAAAGGACGAACATAAGCTTTACGCCACAGGGAAGGAAATACACCAGAGTAAAGGGAAAAGTTGACGATGTGGGATATAGCAGGAAGAAGTTGATCCAGGGCCGACACGATCATATGTCGACTGATGTTATCGCAGCCCATGGCCTTCGATTTAATGGATAGGATAATCTTTTTGATCTCTACCGGATCCACCGGAGTGAAAACAAACGGGGTAATATTGGGACGCGTCAGACCAGCAAGATAATCAATAGTTTGACATTTGGTTTGACTATCGAGCGTAGGAACAGTGGAGAAATGACAATTTAGCTCGTCCAAACCAATTGTGTTAGGAAGGTCTGAATGCTGCGATTTACCGATACCCAGAGTCCCAAGGAATTTCCAGATATCGGCAGAAGAAGAAGAAGTTATGTTACTGAGAATGTGGCGGCGTTTAGCGTTGCGTATCATCTGGTTGCACCGATTTCTAGCAGTCTTGAAACAGATCCAGTTATCTTCAGAGCGATCCCTTTTAAATTTCCGAAACGCACGGTCCCTCCGTCGCATTGCCGTCCGAATTGCATTGTTCATCCAAGGTGCAGGTGGACGCTTCAGTTTAACTTTAACTAATCCTCGTCGTCGTCCTTTTAAAGTATTTTTTAAATTTATTATCAACACTCTTTTACTCCAGAGATATGATAGAAATTATATCAGCTACGACTCGACAATACTATGTTAATCTTATCGCTGCATTGCTTAAATTCCTCAACTAAGCTTAGTGTTGTTATTGACACCACCTTCACCACAGTGATTAGTTTATAAACCAATATGTGCAATAATCTGCGAAGTAGCTTGAAGTGGTATATATTAAACGTGCACGCTGGATACCCCCAATACCACCATGTTAACTTAGATTGTTACCTCGGTATTATACAGGGTGTCTCAACTTTCGAGGCGCGTTTTCATAAACGTCAGTGCTTGGACAGATTGACAGCGAGGTGCGGGTGCGGGGAAACGCGCGATTGTGCCTGTCCGTAGTCGAGCCATCATAAATTGATTAGCTCGAACTAGTCTGAGTTACGTTTGCCATTCGCCGCCCGCGCACGCACCGCAGTCACTTATATGAACGAGCGACACTCCAAAGAAGTTCTTATGTTGGAGTTAGCCGAACGACAACCGCTCCGCGCCCACGTTTGCAATTTGTCGAGCCTTTAAAAATCGCTTTCAAATGTTCCAGAGCAGCGAAGGACGATATTTGAATAATGTTATTTTCAAAAACTGATTTTTCCCTGCCTTCACTTCAATTTTTGATTTTGTAAGTTAACACGTTTATTTAAATGTATTTGTTAATCTTTTATGTATCTACAAAAGTTAGTTTTTGTCAAGACACCCTGTTATCATATTCTGTTCTAAAAAAGAGAAGTTCTTTATTAGTGATAGTATTCGATCGGGTGCAGTAAAACAGCCCCCCTAGCCAAGTTACAACCGTTTCGTTTCTCTTTTCGTAGATCGCCTCGAGTTGCCCTACTCGCCTCCGATTCCTTTATTCTGACGTCATCTCAACGCTCAGTCACGTGGTCAGAACAAAGGAATAGGAGACATGGTCAACTCGAGGCGATGAACGAAAAGAAAATCGATACGAAACGGTTGTAACTTGGCAAAGCATGGTTAGTATTCATATTAAATAGTTTCAAAATCATCCTTACCCCACTATCAGCGTCCCCACGATGTAGGGGCGGCATATCAGCTGCGATCATGTGGATCTGATGGGCTGACTGCTGCACCCTGGCCACCATGGCTTCCACCTCGCTCTGAGGATCGCATACCATGTGGTTGCTGAAAACAGAAGGTCGTTATACAAATACTGATAATAATATTAAATATGATAGTCTGTCTTTCGATTCAGGTACACCTATACCTAACCCATCGAAGAAAAGAAGCATGATGTTATGATAATTATTATCAGTTTCAACAACTTAAGAAATCGTAATCCTATTATCATCATCATTTCAGCCGAAAGACGTCCACTGTTGGACATAGGCCTCCCCCAAGATTCACCACAACGACTGGTCCTGAACGTCTTGCTCCATCGGATTCCCGCCACCCTCACCAGGTCATCGGTCCACCTTGTGGAAGGGCCTTCCAACCCTGCGTTTTCAGGTAAATGGTTGCCACTCTAGAACCGTCGGTTCGGCCCCATCGACTATCCTGGCGTTTATTATAATTCCCGTCAGCGGGGATATCTCCAAAATGGATAAGATTTTATTACACGATTGCCCCAATGCAATGTAACGCATGTATTTTATTATTATAAATAACTTCTTTTATATTTTTTCTGTTTGAATTATCTGTTATTTGTTTATTGTGCAAGCCTACCACAGTGTTGTCTTTTTAACCCAAAGGTTGACTGGTAGAGAATGCCTTGTTGCATTAAGTCCGCCTATGTACCACTACTGTACATGAAGTTTAAATAAATAAATAACGTTCTTAAACTCCACGCGAATGAAGTCGCAGGTAACAGATAGTATGTATTAAATAACTTACAACCACATAAACCCTTTACTTATAACCCACAAATCTCAAAAGAACCCCAAGCTAGTAATTCAAATATTAAAAACCCTACTAACCGAAATCTCGAAAAAACCCGAGCATTTCCTACGGGACAGACTTCCATCTTTTCACTAACTTGATCGCAAGAAACAAATCGTAATAAACACTTAAACAGTAAATTGAACTTTATCACCCACAAAATAGAGTCACAATTTTTTTGTTAGTAGTTAAGGAGTTAAGTCTAATCATACGAAATTGAACTTTGTATCTCTTGAAATAAGGTCTTATATTGGTTGTAAAGTTATTGGGAGTTGAAATATTCAAATGTATGGCACTTTCAGACAGTAAAGATAAGGGACACGATGCCTGCTTATAAATTAACGATACAACCTGTATTACGCATTATTGGTTGTCATTTGGTATTCAAGATGATCGGTGAAAAAACAATGAGAACGGTTGGCGTTACGAGCTGTTTATGTAACACCTTTTATATATTTATTGGTTAACTTTCTTTACAACATATACACTAACTTTAGCCAGCGGCTTTGCCCATGAGAAATTAAAAAAAATATTCCAAAGGGATATACTTTCGAGATAATAAAACTTCCGACCGAATTTTATAAAAGAGATTTTTTTATGTGTTTGTGTGCATATTTGTAACTCCTTCACGGCAGAGCGGGTTCGGATGAAATTTGGCACACCGGTAGATCATGTACTGGAATATATACTTTTAATGTTAGGAGTATGCACCCTGGGGATAATATTTGCTGGCGAAGCCGCTGGAAGAAGCTAGTACAAGATAAGGTAATAGGAAAAAATGGTTGATTCCTCACCTCATGTCCATATCATGTCGTTCCCGTAGTGACATGGAACGCATTGGCCTGGTGAGGGCTAAGACCTTCTCTGCTCCACCAGGACTCTTTTGAAGTAGTGTATTTGCGTATATATCTGTACCTGGAATATAAAACATGGTATTTAGAGCTGATCAATCTTGGCTAAGGCATAAGGGAACTTTTTAATATTTGGACCGACTAGTTAGCTTATTGAGTTCTGACTAGACTGAGATGAGAGAGAGATATGGGTTATCTACAGACTTGACCAACCGTTACAAACGCAGAATAGATTATAACAGAATATTATATACCGTAAAACGGGGTGAATAGAAACGCATGGGTGAATAGAAACAAAACTTTGGTTTAGTTTTTCACTTTGTTACCATATTATTGACTACTAACAAACCCTCGACTTTTTAGAATAACAATTTATTAATAAATTGATACAGTTAAATGCTGAAAAAAAAAAAAATCAAATATCGTGAAAATACCCTTTGAAGTTTTGTTTCTATTCACCCCTGAGTTTCTATTCACCCCATTAGATTGTAATTATAATACAGTATACAGAAAAGATTTTTAATACCACAAGGACCTACCAAGGCAGAGTGGAAGAAAAAAACGTGTTGCGCCGACCCCACATAACACGGGATAAGGGCAGGAAGATGATGAAGGACCACGATTTCTTGGGGAAGTACAGAACGCCACAAAACGACGTGTATTTGCAATAAGGTTACAATTCGATGGTTTTTTTGTCCTTGATTGGTACTTAATTTACTCAGTTGAAAAAAATACATAAGAGCTCCTTACCATTGACTAGCTGCCCATGATCAGGGCCATCCTGCATCCTCCTCGCGGTAGAATCTGCCGCTTTTGCCATAGCTGTGATGGCACTAAACTTCTTCAACAGCTGTCGTCTCCTGAACGCTCTCTGAATAGTTACAGCCGCTCTCCTTGCTCGTAAACCTCCGTACCTTCGCTCTAAGATCTCTGTCTGTTTGTCCAGCAGGTCTTGGGACATCTCATAACGGCTGGAAGGTGGAATTTCCCATGAATATGCTGAGGGTCTTGAGTGGGATGGTAAAATGAACATCCGGAAGGTTAAGCTAAGGTTTTTTGAAGGTCCATGCCAGAATAAAGATCGATGATCTAAATATTGTGATTGAGTAAACAATGAAGGGTGGTATGAAGTGATCGATTGCTTCTTGGGGCAGGTTTTTTGGTAAAGATGATGTGTATTTTGGAGCAATTGGTTATTCAGTTGTTTGACTACTAAAGACAGTTTTGTGGTTTTCAATATAGCGAGTTTTGAAAGATGTTCATTGTACCGTTAAAGCGGGATTGAATAAGTAGGTTAATGTTTCAGTCAGATGATTAGGGTTCTGCATGTAGGGTTTTGTAATTATTCATTAATTTGGATGACAAAATTAATATAAAAATTTCTAGATAAAGGATTTTCTTCATAAGTTTAAATTTGGTTTGTAATTTATTTGAATTCATGTAAATAGTGAACGATTTAACTAATGAAGTTTTACCAAGTTCTACTAGACAGTATCATTGTTGAAAATAGACAGTGATTGACAATTTAATGAATGAATCCAATTCTAGAAGAAGCTTAATATCAAATTGCGAATTAAACTTTTTAATATAAATTACATGCTGTTAACTTTGAGGATTATGTTTGAAAGAAGTTTGTTAACTGGCAAATCAAATTAGTGTTTCTGGTTTAGGTCCACTTAAACTACATGCCGACTTTAATATCCAAATCTAAAATTATAATCATGAATATTGTTTCTAGTTAATTGTGAGAGAATGCAGTTTTCAATGACATTGTCTGACCTTGGAAAGTCCACAATGACTGCATTATGTGAGTGACAATATTGTAATTAATATTATCTTAAAATAAATGTTGCTAGCATTTAATGGTTACTTATCGCGAAAAAGATATTTTGGACATACAATTGTCGTGAATCTGAAACTTAATGTACCTACTCTGCTGCAACTCATCGAATGACTGACCACTTCTTTTGGAAGTCGGTTATGAACTTATAAATAAGCCTCAAGTGACTAAGTGGGTTACTATGATGTTCAAAGTAAGATTGTTTCATTCTTATTTCAGTGCGGGTAAGAGACAGAGCTATACAGGCTGTCTAGCGCCATCTCTTACCCACAATGGAATAAGAAAAAAACAATCTTACTTTAAACGTCATGGTAAACCAGGAACTCGTCAAAATCAGTCTGTTATAGATCATAGAGATCTTTTATATTACAATGTTTATCTCAAAATGATCTGAGTTACAGTAAATAAAAGTCAAAACATGCGTGAAAGTGGACCAGGGCCTTAAAACTATTCTTAAAATCATGCCTTGAGTAAACAAGTGATTGTCAAAAGTTTTAAATTACTTATGAGTTGAAACAAATTACATTCAGACAAGGCTACGTCCACATTGAGATGCGATATTTTTTTATCTGATTTAAAATTGACAGGACCAAGTTTTGTATCAAAGGACCAGTTTTTAATTGTCTGTCGTTATCAAGGAACCCTTTATTATTATTGATTGTAGATGCACGTGATAACTGAGAGTCTGAGACGGTATATTTAAGTGCAAATCATAGATAGTGATTGATTTGAGTGGTAGCTCTTAGGAAATAGTAAGTGGTCCTTTAGAAATAATTCCTACTAATAGTTTTACTTAGTCATCTAGTTTGGCAAGAATTCGCTAAGTGATGTTGATTTTATTCCTTTCAATGTATCTAGTTTAAGTACTGAGTTTTTACTCTATTTGCATACTTGAGTACAGAGTTTTTACTCTATTTACATACTTAAGTATCTTCTTAGAGACATAACCAGACCATGTAATTTGCATCAGTGGTGATTAGAAATACGATCTTTCACTTTCTCAATGTAAGAAGGAATAGGAAATTTTATTTTCAAGTTTAGATAGGAGTTAAGTGTTATCTAAGTGTTAAAGGGCACACAATACGCATTCCTGAGGTTCACGACATACCCTCTAGTCAATTTACCCCTTTTTTGGGGTAACGTGGGATCTTTTTGGGTCATTCCCGACGAACCCATGCCCATGATGGACACATCTGTGCCTCGCCTATGGAAGGAATTAAAAAGTAAAGAAAACATAAATACACATTTGTTAGTAACACAATTTCCCCCAAATGAACCAGACCCTTACACTTTTATTTACACATAAGAAAATATTTACAAATATCACGACAAAATGCGACAAATATTAATTACTTCTCTAAAATCAACACCCAGACCATATATTTACAAATACAAAAGCAGCTGACGTCCCTCAGACTACCGCTACCTCTAATATTGGCCTGAGCGACTACTCCTCAGTGTTAGTGTTCCACTGACCTGTTTGTATGAACGGCGTGTCCGAAGCCCTCTGGCGGGGCGGCGATGTACAACGGCGGCGCCGGCTCGGCTGCGCCCACGCACAGCCCCGCCCCCGTGGACGCGTTCGACGCCGACGAGCATGACGAGTTCGAGTGGTTTAGAGCTGGAATTACGTTTTATGGGATTTATATTATAACTGGTAATTGTGAGTATGAAAACAGTAGAAGAATATGAGAGAAAACAGGTACAAAGAAAGCAAGAAACAAAATCAAATTTAAAACGATTATTAGAACCCACTGGAAGGGAGGTCTATGTCCTGTTCCTTTTGTATTTTAATTTTAGAGCCGGTTTTCACTAAGAGCGATGTTGTAAGGCTGGGCAATATGGATATTTCAAGCAATACAACAGTCTAGTCAGTGAAAAGTAGTTCTCATAGACTTTAAGACACATGATACAACCGACTGAGCACGTGAATCCTAATCCTATGTGGTAAATATTCTGTTAGTAATTCGTTAGAAATCTTCTTCATATTAACTACTACTGAATTCTCAAGAAAGATTGCATCATTTTTCAAAAACTTACCAGGTAATGGTCGATGGACAGCAGTGACATATCGGTTGCCTTCCATGTATCCTCGGTCGGGTTCCGCGGTGTGAGCATGATGGGCGTGGATCGAGTGCTGGTGGGTATAGAAGCCGTCGGGGGGATGCAGAGCCACCCCACCCGTCCCCTCTTCTTCGTCTACCTTCTGAGAGAAGCTGTGGACAAAGAAAGAATCGGTTAAAGAAGTTGTTTGAGGAAACAGTATGGATCCGGCTCGAAGGACCGATAACTTAAATTGAACACAAAATGAGAAATAGTTTTATCGTTAAGTTTCATTAAAATAACACACATACACTAAGATAAGTCTGACAGAATAACCTGGCAGAGTACAAAACAGTCACTGCTCTTTCGTTAAATAAAAACACAAAAAGCATACTATTCCTACTTTAAAAAATATACAAAATAACGACATCTCAGTTCAAAAGACTAGTCTCAAGTATCAGAGACAGTCAACATTTTCCTCGTAGCTATCCCGGCCTTTTGTTACTCGTTCTAGTAAATATTTTCACTATCTTAGTTAAATATTTGCTTACACGAACGTTTTTGGGACGCTTTTGCAACTCCTGTAAATAGAGCACCCGTCTTAAAAGTAAAAGAGATGGAAGGTTTTCTATCTCGCTTTAGTTTCTAAATATTTTCATCTTGAATTAGGTTAATGAAGAACATTGATAGATCAAGTGATGTTTGGGCGAAGCTTTCCTCTCCGAACGAAATCTATCTACATCGATATCCTATTCGGTCAGTAGGACTTTGTCAAATGAATCATCACAATACCCTTGTTATCATCGATTGATTACTCATCAAGCACTTATGATTGTACTCAGATAGAGACAATGGCGCCGATAAGTTCTATACGGACTTGATGAGTATCAATCAAGACCTTGACTTTTGTAAGTCCATACAGGATTCAGTATCCATCATGTACTCTTCCTTGATCGTTATCAAGGAAGCCTAATACCGTTGTATTAGGGTATATATACGAGTAATTATGATTCATACATCCAATGAACCTGTTTCTTCTGTTTATCTTAGGACGCCCTATATCAGTGCGTGTTGCCAGTGATGACATATGGCTCCGAAACGTGATCGCTTACAATGGACCTCATCAGAAGGCTTAAAGTTACTCAAAGCGCAATGAAAAGCGCTATGCTCGGAGTTTCCTTGCGTGATCGCGTCAGAAATGAGGATATCCGCAGGAGAACCAGAGTTACGAACATAGCCCGTAGAACAGATGGTCGATGGGGACGAAAGGTTCTGGAATGGCGACCACGTACCGGAAGACGCAGCGTTGGAAGACCTCCCACAAGGTGGACCGATGACCTGGTGAGGGTCGCGGGAATCCGATGGATGCGAGACGCACAGAACCAGTCATTGTGGCGACATTTAGGGGAGGCCTATGTCCAACAGTGGACGTGTTTCGGCTGAAATGATGATGATGATGATATCTCTGATTCTTACACTAATTATATACCATTGGTTACAGCAGACTGTTACCCTGGTTGCATATTACCTGCAGAGAAGTGACGTGACCGGTAATGTTATTGCTATATATTTTGTACTTAGCGTTTGGCGGGAACGTTAACAGAAAAGTCATTTGTCTAAACCCTAATAGTTATGTGAATGATTACTAGCTTCTGCCAGTGGCCATGCTCTTGGGATGCGGAACAGAGAGTAAAGTCCCGCAAACCTCCGTTGAAAAGGGAGGATCTTCCGACCAGACAGGTGTTATTCCTGGTGGGCAACTGCCCGATAGATGATTTCGGGCTGTTTTATATGTTCCAATCGCACGGAGAACTTTAATTGTGCGATATAGGATTAGTCCTTATGTGACGCCACACACCCACGTGAAAGTAGGTTTCTTTATACAAACTTTGAGCCCCGTTTCATTCCCTAAGGAGGTGAATTTTGGAGAACCCTCTCTTAGTGCCAGTATAACTGAAGACCTTATGCAAAATTTCACGCTACTAGGACAAGTACACGGCTGTAGGTTGATATGCCAATCAGTTTCTCCTTTCATATATGAAAGAAAAGGGAGGTAATGATAGCGTGACGGGAGACAGGACAGAATGGAAGAAAAAAACGTTGCGCCGACCCCAAATAAAACGGGACAAGGAATTATATTTTCATACCTAAATACTTTTTAGCTAGGCAAGAGAAAACACATTCCTGTAAAAAACGTAAACTATTGTTTACGATGTTGATCCTAAAAAGGGTCGACAGGTAGATGGAGAATTAAATTCTTAACGTAGCAATAATGTACGCAGACGCTAAACAAAAATGTTGAGAGTTCTGTTGAAAATTTCTCATTTAGTAGGATGATGAAAGTAAATGGTACTACAGACAGACAAAGTTGCTAGTTTGTGTTAACTAATTAAGAAGGTAAATGCAAAAGTAAGTGGTTGTAGGTTTGCTGTGCAAATTGTTTATTCTGTTAGGTAGATGCTGTTACTGACGTAGGTATTTAAGGATCCGGGGACTTATAAATTGATTTCAATAGAAGCCTAGATAATATTCACAAGATACTGTGTTTTCTAAATATCTAATAAAAAATGTGTAATAACGTAAATGTATTCGAGTTACATCCCCTGCAACTCGACATACGAGTACATTTTCACTGTTTTTCATACAACCGCTCTTACTCGATTATGACGTTATTACACATTTTTCATCAGATATTTTGGAAACACAGTATCTTAAATATATTATCTAGGCTTCTATTCTATTGAAATCAATTTATAAATTTGTGTAAAACTAATCCAGTAAAGACCTCTGAAAATCTGCTATTTTGCATGAACTTTGACACTTCATAATTTATTCAAAAATTAAAAAAGTATAACAATAGAAGCCTTGCAAATTTAATCAAGATCCTGAATGACAACATTTTTTTTCAGAAACTTTTAAGGTTTTAAAAAACACGCATTTCCTGGAGAGAGACACGAGTTTTGTAAAATATTCGAGTAAATCACGGTATTACCGAATGCTAACAGAGTTTTCAGGCGTTATCTCTCTTTTTTCGCGTTGCTTATTCGTCATACAGCGCGTTGGATTGCGTTAGATGAAGTAACAAGCTTTGAAACCATGGTCGATGTTGACGATAGGCGGGTGGAAAAGGAGCGTCTTAAGGTAGAACTACATTGGGCACACGTGGGCCACGTACTGGTCTCCATACATTTTATATGGCAACTAGACTTGTAGAGCTACATTAGGTCCACACATCGCGACGCGACTCTACGTACAATCAGACGTGACCCACGTGTGCATCGGTCTAATGTAGTTCTCGCACATAAAGTGTTAAAATGTCAGTCGTTCTAGCGAGAAAGAGGGATGGAGCTATATAGTATACACCCTATATGTATAGCTCCATCTCTTTAACAATTCTGTTTAGGTCGTCAAATAGATCGCGTTAAGAACCCATGCTAGGACTCCAGAACATTGTCAGATTATGCGAGTGAGCGCAAACGGATACATGTCTATCTCTTGAATATTTTCTGTCAACTTGCCCTATAAATAGGTTTGCATTTTATTTGTTTAAAATTGGTATTGTTTGTATATGTAATATGTGATGAAATAGGGTCTGAAACGTGGTCGCTCACAATGAGCCTCATCAGAAGACTTAAAATCACCTAAAGAGCAATGAAAAGGGCTATACTCGGAGTTTCCTTGTGTGATTGCATCAGGAATAAAAATATTCGCAAGAGAACTAAGGATACAACATGACTAAAAGAATCGCCAAACTTAAGTGGCAGTGAGCAGGGTACATTATCTGCAGAACAGATGGTCGATGATGTCCGAAATATTCTGGAGTAGTGACCGCGTACCGGAAGACACAGTGTTGGCAGGCCTCCCAAAAATTGGACCGGTAACTTGGTGAGGGTCGCGGGAATCTGCTGGATGCGTGGACTCACTGTTTATGTAGCGACACTTGGGTGAGGCCTGTGTCCAATAGTGGACGTCTTTCGGCTGAAATGATGATGATGAAGTGCCCTGATAGTATAACTTCTCACATGGCTCTAAAAATAATCACATCTTATCTTAATATTTTGATCAGCAGATACTACGTCACAGAAGTCACAATTATGTTATCGCATAGTTTAAAAAAAAGTCCGATAATGTTTCAATAATAATTATGATTGATTAATGATATTATTAAAACACGCACGTGTACTTGTATTTCTATTATGTGATTGTGTCGCAAATTCTTCGATTATCTATTGATACAATTATAATCGCCATTATTGTCAAGCTGTTTATATTTTGGAAATTTCTGGGCTGCCTTTGGCTTGCATTGTTTGTAAGAGTTATTACGGCCCCGGAAGACAAAGGGCCACTGAAAGAACACTGGCAAGTCAAAAGTCTGACACTCTCTCTCTCGCTCCACCCAGAGCGAAAAAAGTTATTTGATGATTCCGAACATCAAAAGAAAAAAGAGCAATTGCACATCGATCAGTTGTCAAAAACAGTCACTTACCGGTAGCTGGAGTTGGGCTCATACCCCGTATTCGGGTTTGTATAAATGAGTACAAATGTGGATGGATGGAGAGGGAGAGGAAGGCCAAAGAAAATATGAACAGATTGTGTGATCACTCCACAAATTAATTCTTTCTAATATTTAGTGTAGACTGAATAAACCCATCGCGTGATGTTCACAATTACATTAAGAAAATAACAGATAAGAGTAATTTTAGGGTAGATGATGTTTACCTATCTTTATTTTGATTTTTTTACACAACAACTCTTAACGCAACATTTGCCAAACTGTATAGCAGTTTGTCGTGAATTACACACAAAATATGACGAAACAAAATGCATTAGGTACTATACAATTATACTACGAGTATTAATACATTATATTGTTATAGTTTATTTTATACTTATGTATTAGTTTATTATTTTGTAAGATTATTTGTGTATTTTATCTATGGGTCTTAGTCGTCTGATAATAAATGATTATTATTATTATATAATACTACCCCCACACTCCCAATTAAATTTATTATTATATTAAATAATTCTGTATGTTGTGTTTATTTCAACTATATTATTTAATTTTGCACCCTTGATTTCTTAATTATATTCTCTTTTTTATGCACCTGCCATGATATCTCTCCGTGGTGGAGAGACATCATGGCAGGTGTCCTTGCTTGACTGTTAAAGAATGTCTGAGGCATTAACTCCGTCTTTATAGTTTTGGCTTTGATGAATTTTTAATAAATAAAAAAACTCACTCCACCTCGAAAACCCCAAAAACCTCAAAAATTAATTTGTCGCCAAATACAAGGATAAATTTCATATAAAACATTACGAAGTATTTCGTTTGATTCCAATTTCCGTTAAAAACAAAACGCAAATTAAAAGACACTTTCTAATGGTCGATATCTGTTAATGTCGAACACTGAACCCAATTACATATTTAAAACGTTTGATAAAAACTCGTTTGTATAAAGTGTTAGCATGTTTATATTGGCAATAGTACTCGTAGGTACGTTTCCTGTTTAAAATTGACTTACAAGTTAATTTACCGATATACAAAAAGGTATTGAACTCATAAGACCATCTAATTTAACTTAAATTATAAAGGAGTTGCTCACACTTGATCACTATCTTCCACCTCAAAGTCAAAGTCAAAGTCAAAAGTTTTTTATTTCACATAGGCCTACATGGGCACTTATAAAACGTCAGAAGCTAGTGCACGGTTCCAAATTGGTCGTTTCCTATGGAGAAGAACCGGCAAGAAGCTCCATGGTTACCTTTTAAAAAAAAAATTGTTGTTACAATATTTCCATATTACAGCGTAGATATTATGTAAGGACAGTGTAGACTGGTCAATATTGTACTAAAAAGTACAATAAAAATAATCATAATAAAAAGTAACCTAAAGTAACCTATCTTACCACACGGTGTTCTCAAGCTACTTTTAGTGGGTCTGATTCTGAAAGGAAGACTCGGCCCTGGTATGAAAGGTAACGAAGGAACAGGAGTGGGTTTTTAGTCAGTAAGAGTCTGACACTATCTCCCGTTCCGCCCAAGAGCAGGATTTTTTATTACATGATTTTCCTACCTAAAAAAACCTATCTTCTCGCCTGATGTTAAGCGATGTTGTAGTTAGTACTGGAATGAAGTACACTTACTTAAACATCTTGACTTAATGACCCCCAGGTCGTAGCTATCAGGAAACATAGAGTCCGGCAGGAAATTCCACTCCTTAGCTGTACATACAATTAACGTGTTCCCAAAATATTTTGTGCGTATGGGTGGGATGTCTACCATGTACCTGTCGATCATAGCTGTACGTCTAGTGGTCTGATGATGCAACGGGCTTGGCAAATTACGCCATCATCGTTGAGTGCCGTACATGGGATCCATTTTATCTCAAAAGGAAAGGAAAATGAAGTGCTCCACAGGAGCAAAGCAGCAGGAACAAGCAGGACTTGACGTTGTAATATTAGATTAATGTTCCCAATGTTCCCACTGCTGGGACTCAGGCCTCCTCTCTAGGAGAGGGAATGGGCCGTAATCCACCACACGGGCCCAGTGCGGGATGGTGAATGTCCCATATCTTCGAATTTTTTGGTTCTAGGACATGCCGGTTTCCTCACGATGTTTTCCTTCACCGTTTTAAGAGCTGTGGTGATGAAATAAATTACACAAAGTAATACGCTTGGCTGGGTTTGAACCCGCGATCTACAACTCGTAAACCGGAGCCGTCACTACTCGGCCACCACTGTTCAATGCTGCAATATTAGATAAAAAAGTAATAAAATCTAAATTGCAAAATACAACAATTCAATCCTACGATTTAAAGTTAACACAATAAAACCTACCAGGAAAACAAGATCAGTATTATCAATTAACAAATCCATGTTAAGTAACAAAGCCTATATATATATATATATATTCGAACAAAAGCACAAATCTGTCTGCTCAACAGCCGTATAGTACGACAAGGAACTCACGTTGTTCTCATCGTGTTACTTCGTTTAGCACTCGACTACATCAATCAGTGGTCGTCACGAACACAGAGAAAGTTCGAGAAACACCACAAGTTTGTATACTTAAATATCTTAGTTTGCTGAATCTTAAATTATCTTACTGATATTTTGAATGTGAAAGTCTGGAAATTGGGATTAAATTTATACTTCAACTAGCTGACCCGGCAAACGTTGTTTTGCTATGTATATATTTTTTTTTATCTAAAATTAAAAAAAAAAAAAAAAATAGGTGTTGTCCGATTCTCATAGATACCGGATAAGCACAAAAAATTTCATCAAAATCGGTCAAGCCGTTTCGGAGGAGCATGGCAACGAAAACTGTGACACGAGAATTTTATATATTAGATGACTGGATGGATTAGGACGAAATTAAGCATAGGGGCAGACCTTGGATATCGTAATCCTGGATCGCAAAGAGCAATTTAAGGACATAGGTGGGTCAGTTAAAGTCTAACACGCCCTCTCGCTCCACCCTAGAACGGGAGAAAGCGTTATGATTTCCAACCCGTGTAAAAAAAATGTAGATCTTTCGCGGCGATTATTCGACAGAGTCAACGTGGAATGCAAAAGGCAACTAACTACAGTAAAAAGGGTGGATTTGAGTAAGTAAACACATTCCCTCTCGCGTGACCCAGAGCGAGAGGAGTTATACCTATGATGATTTCACACTCCAAAAAAGGAACCTAAGTCGAAAACTATGCTCTAAATCCTAGCAGTTACGAAGTTTGGACCCAAAAAATGTTATGTCGTGACTACGTCACAAAGAAAAAGATGAAGGCTGTTGAAGAGGGATAATTTTCGACTTTCACGTAGAAGAAGCCGCTGGTAAAAGCTAGCAACAAAATAATAGCTATTCAAACTCGTGGTTAGAAAACGGAACATAGGTCTGTGCCGGAACTGTGATAATTGAGGGGGTATCGAAGAATTGTTATCAATTTGACGCTGCTTGCGGCGGGAAAAGTCGGCTTGAAGAGCGCCATGACAGTTTATGACAACCGCGATATTATTTGCCATAAATATCACGAACCACTGTTATTTGTATTGCGGATTTATGTAGTGGAGCTTGTGTTATGAGTACTAGACAACTGATCAACATACTTATATATTTCTAAATACATACATATTATAGATAAATTACACCCAGACACAGAACAAATAATCGTGCTCATCACACAAACATTTGTCCTGGGTGGGAATCGAACTCACGACCTACGGCATAGCCGTCAGGACTACTAACCACTAGACCAACAGGCTAGTCAATGTCACATTATCTTCGAATTTTTGGTTCTAGGACATGCCGGTTACCTCACAATGTTTTCCTTCACCGTTTTGAGAGCAGTGGTGATGAAATAAATTACACAAAGTAATGCTCCTGGCTGGTCTGGTCTAACATTGAAAAAGATCTCAAGAAAGCCCAATGGCACATAGTGGGCATCCCACCTACGTTTTGGGAACACATTCATTGTGCGTACAGCTAAAGAGTGGAATTCCTTGCCGGAATCTTTGTTTCCTGATGGCTACAACCCGGGAGTCTTTAAGTCAAGAGTGGACCTGGCTGGTATCGTTACCACTAGGTCACCACTGCTCACCGCGTGGTAGATTACGACCCATTCTGTCTTCTAGAGATTAGGCTTCAGTCCCAGCAGTGGGAATATTATAACGCTGATTATGCTATGTTATGCTATGGCTGCTTTTCGGTAAATAAGCAGCTATGTCTGGACACTTATCAAGTTAAATAAAATAGCAACAGAATGTCGAAATGACACTGTCAACAAAAAATGCTGTCCAATATAAAATGTTCAAATGAAAGTAAAAGCGAATTAATTTTCACCAAAACACGCTAAAACGTAACAAAGAACAAAGGATCAAAAACCCGACGCTCAAAAGACCAGTTTCCAAAAACGAGTATGAATCTAAAATATGAATTTATATGAAAACACAAAAGGCGACATCAGACTCCCCGACTAACTTGCGTTCGTTAGAGAATTATTTTCGTACATTCAACAGTTGAAAACTGCCACAAACAGATACATATCGCTAATGAATGCAGCTGGGGAAAAACATTGTCAGCGGGAGTCGTTATTTCTTACGTAACATCAGTTTTACCGCGAAAACTTCGAACAAAAATGCCTTCCGTTCAGCGAGAGTGACAGTCAGACTTTTACTGACTAAAACCTTTGCGAACCCTTTGCGTTCCAGGGACGCGGTAACTGTTTCGACCAATCCCGCAGGCATTTTTTTTTAGGTAGGAAATCATCCAATGACTTCTTCCGTTCTAGGGCGGAGCTGGAGGGCGTGTCAGACTTTTACTGACTAAAACCGAGTGTGTTCTATGTTCCTTCTTTGCTTTGCGTGCTAGGACCCCGGTTTTCCCTTTCGGATGCGAATCTATGGGCCTAGTAAGCTTTGGCCCTGCTGGGCCCCTACGGTTTTGCTGACATCTCTTTGAGGCGCCCGTGGAACACCACTACGCGCCGTCGACATCTCGGACTCGGTCCGGACGGTTACTCTGACATCTCGCAGGCATGAGCTACTTATACACCTACAGTTAATTCCAAAACGTTTAAAATGTCATCTTTATATTTGGTAAGTCTGTAAAAATAATTGTTTTTCATCCGTTCAACCTGATAAAACACTCTAGCTCCCGTCATAACATATAGAGCAGGAAAGGTGTCCTTATTCGAGTCAAGGACCATAACTTTTTGTTGGTAGGATTTATATTTTTAGAATAATTTAAACAGAGAAAATGATTAAATTCATTAGCTCTAAAAACAGGAATAACCGACCAGGAAACCTGAAGTCAGGTGAGCTACCGTAAGCGCGGGCTTGAGGAAGGCCGACCGGTAACCAACCGGACCGAGCCCAAGTCGTCGACGCCGCATAGGTACTGTTTAACGCGCGCCTCAAGATGTCAGCAACTGTAGGGGCCCAGCAGGGTTGAAGCCTACTGGGGCCAAGAGTCTGATTCTGAAAGGAAGACTCAGACCTGGTACGAAAGGCAACGAAGGAACAGGAGTGGGTTTTTAGTCAGTAAAAAAGTCTGACACTATCTCCCGCTCCACCCAGGAGTGGTATTTGTCATTAGATAATTTCCTCAAGGAAAAAAAGAAAAGACAGGTGAGCTGTCAATCTTCCTGAACACGAGAATCCCCGCACTCATGATAAAGATTGACGGTAGTATTATTCTGTAAAAATTTCACTGTCAAATATTTAGGTGAAGTCAACTTGAATTGAGTTCAATATCTGTATAAAACTAAGCCGCTTTCTGCGTCTGTTTCATTATCATCATTTCAGCCGAAAGACGTCCACTGACGCTGGACGATAAGGCCTCCCTCAAATGTCACCTGTCCTGTGCGTCTTGCATTCATCGGATTCCCGCGACCCCCACCAGGTCTTCGGTTCACCATGTGGGAGGCCTTTCAACGCTGCGTCTTCGTGTCTGTCTCTTGATTCGCTAACTTCTCCTTAACCACACAATGGATTTCGATGCGGGTTCCACTAATAGAAAGACCAAACAACGAAGAAGGTTAATGTATATAATTTGCACTAGAAAGAAGCCGAGGCGGATCACTAATGCTCAATAAAAGCATTAACAGTTAATTTCAACCAAGTGTTCACAATTCCATTTTTTCAGTAGGTATAGACTAGGTCTAGAAATAACAAACTTTGAAGTTTTATTTGGCAAAAGGAAATACCTATATCTATGAAATATATCCGCTAGGATTAGAAATTGCAGATGCGGAAAACCGTTCTAAACTCAAATCATAGCAAACATAAATGAAAATGTTTGCAAAACTATGATTGCAGTGAACGAAACGCTTCGTATATTTAATCAATATAACCCCTGTATTAGTGAGCGGTATTAGGGTCAGCTCACACAGAAACAAGGCGTTGCCGCCACAGGCACTTTTTAAAATATAGGTATACGATACTGAATTTCATTTACGAAATGAAAAAAGAAGAATTTCATTGAGAGAACTCGAATAAATTCGAATGTAAAATTTTAAATGCCGCTGGGTGTATACGAATTCTTTCACTGAAATGTGGATGTTGCTCTTTTTTTCTGTACCTAGATGGTAAATATTCTTCTATATTGTATCGTTATTACCATTAGGTACCTACTAATTAATAAAATACAATTTTATAACCTAAATTTGATACCCATATTATCGTGGGGGTGTATATAAATAATGTTGGTCCGCAATCTTGGATTTAAAATGATGTCACTTAGCTAATAGTGCATTGTCATCCAAACTAAGCAAGCATGCAAAATTTCAGCTTAAGCAAATGGGGATAACTATTTTCAAATTAAATTGCAAGATTCGACCCATACATACTAACTACCATATAGCGACATCTATGAGGCCACATAGGAACTAAAATTGAAAATCCTTTATCGCAGTGTTGAGTTCTTCGCGCGATTAGAACATAAACAATAGCCCAAAATCAACTATCGGGCACTAGTTGCCCGGCAGTTACCAGGCATAACACCCGTCTGGTCGGAGGATCGATCCTTTTCAATGGAGGTTTTTCGAACTTTACACCTTGTTCCGCATACTTCTAAACCCTAGGCAAATTGCTTGCTTTGCTTGTAAAAAATGCGCCCTTTGTCGCGTCTCTGACCAGACTGGAACTTTAACATGACGTGTTAAAATGGTCGTGAGAGCGAGAAAGGGGCATGGAGCTATACACCCTATATAGCTCCAACAGTTCAGTTTAGGTTGTCAAATGGATTGCATTAACAGATCGAGGTAGGGCCACTAAAATCACTGATGTAGAGATGTGCCAATTTCCGAACAGACAAGCCGAAATGGTTCCGACTGGAAATCGACAGATTTTCAACGTGATACGTTGGACTAGTCACTAGAGGATTATCTGGAAAATCCTCATTCGTACGTACATATTTTAAAATGCAACGTTGCTTTCGTCGTCATTACTATACAAAAAGATCTTATACAGTTTAATATGCAAATATTATGGACGATATGTGTCCTGATGAAGGTACAGTTGTTATGGTTATGAAAATATTTATTTATTTATTACATACTTCATGCACATAAAGGTACAGAGGCGGACTTAATGCCCTAGGTCAGTCAACCTTTGGGTGATGCAGAGAAGAATAGTGGTAGGTGCAATAAAAGAGAGAAAAAAAGTTAATATAAAAAAAGATATACAAATGAATCACAGATACAATACAATATAGGTAAATATAATATATACATAATTTAATTAACTAAATACATAATATATATAAAAAAAATTGTTCCAAATCGACAAACAGAGAACATTAACGTTGTGGTGATACTACTGCCAACTTCTTACGAATATTTTTTTATTTTTTATTGATATAAACCTGTGCTTGACTGCGATCCCACCTGATGGTAAGCGGAGATGCAATCATTGATGGTCAGGCGCACTAGCTTATTAAGAGCCTATTCACTCTAGCCTTGAAGACACCTAAATTATAGTTGGACGGGAAGACCGCAGCAGGCAAATTGTTCCTGTCCTTCGATGTACGCGGTATAAACGACGAAGCGAAACGCTTAGTCCGGACCGTTGAAGTTTCAACAACGTAAGGGTGGATATGCTCGCGAACCTTAATCTTGAATCTTAATCGGTTAAAATATTCCAGAAACCCTTCTAGGTATTCAGCATTTAGGGCATAATGTTCCCGAATTCCCCCAAAATGTGCACGACAGAAAAAAAATCAAACATTTTCCAATCAACATGAGATTACTAACCCGATGTCGCCAAAAACATGAAAAAAAAAACATTTACCATATACACACGGCTCTTCCCCTAACATCAAACGCTATTCCAGACGTATATTCCTACATTTAGCTCGGTAATGGAAATAAACACCACACATGCAACATTTAGTGAAACTTCCTTGCAGATACTACAAAAGTAAATGTTGGAAATTGAAAATTCTAGGAAATGTTAGTTCAGGGGATCGGATCGGATTGGTTTTAGAATAGCATTAAAAAACTTTATTTAATACGCAGACAGGGCGGTAGACAATGTTCTTATATCTTAGTATTAGTAAACAATAATACACGGTGACATGTGTCTGAAGGTCTCTATATATTTGTTAATTTTAGCTTATACTTACATATTATAAAACGATTACATCATTGCTTACCATTAGGTGAGATCACAGTCAAACACCAGTTTATATCATTAAAAAAAAACAAAGTCTCCCACCGCGTCTGTCTGTCCGCAATAAACTCTGAAACTACTGAATGGTTTTAAATGGGGTTTTCACCAATAGAAAGAGTATACATGAGCAAGGTTACATGGATATTCATATTATAATTGAGACATGAATTTTCAAGATTTGTAACACCACCAACAAGTAACTAACTCAGTTTCGCACACAGCAAAGCTGGGTAGGTCGCTAGTACCTACATATTTTTAAGTAATGATAATCATGATAAAAGGCTCGTGGAAATAAAACAGCATTTTATGCCTAACTCAGATACCAGATCCTCACCCCCTCACCATATTTACACAAACAAGATATTATGTTAAACCTAGAATAAATTTAACCTTCCGAGAAAAATAAATAATTTTATTATTACCTATTATTATTATCATAAATTTCTCATGTAAGCGGGTTACTCTTACCTTATACTTTTTCTTTGACCCGGAAAAAAGAGAAGCCATGTTTTTTGGCGTAAAAACATTCACGTGAACATACAAAAACGACCACGTGCAAAATACGACCGCGTAGGAGTTACCGTGCGTGGCAACTGATGGAGCACAGGTAGGTTAAAGTTAGTAAAAGTCTGACACCCAAAGTGGAAGGAGTTATTTCATGATAACTCACCTCAAAAAAAAACACTGTATATTACAAATGTCTTGATCCCTTCGGCGGTCGTAAGATATTTTAAGAGCGATTTCGTCTCGATATTATGCGTGAAAAAATCTTATATGATCTACTTAGGTTATAAATAATATAAGCAAGAGAACTCGTTCCCTCATTTAAATTAATTTTAATATTATAATTGCTTCCGTTCTTATTATGAAGTCTCAGAACTGAGTTTTTACACAAACGTTCAGCTTATTAGCTATTTTTATATTTTAACAAACAGAAATAACCAGTTTATGAAATCACAATTGACATCTCAATTAATTTGCCAACAAATACCTTCATTATTATATCAACGAGAAATATCAACTCTCTTTAGCAAATCAACAAACGGCTATTTAATCATTCCAAACGTTCTAATTACGGCATATTTTGTGGCAAACAAATATATCTTAAATAACGAACTGGTAATTACAGGCAATATCGTGTAATTGGTTCAACGTGCTTAAAAATAAGAACCTCATTCGTCAACACTTGTTGACAAACAACTTCAATTTGGGCGAGTTGAAACACTAAGCGAAATTTTCAAGGAAATTAGATACCTACAGACTCTCCAGAAGTAAAGCCTTAAACAATCTGAACGAGTAACTTTACGGTCCTTTTACAATAAAAACGAAGTGCTTCCTAAAGATTTGCCATTCAGTGTCGCCGGCACAATGTTAAGAGTCGTAATTTTTTATTGTACGTTTAATTTTCACGATAAAGCTTGCCAATTAGTCCGTTAGGCTCTCTTGTGCTGGCGCCCCGCCAAGTATTGCCTCGTGGAAGTAGAACCATCCCTAGAGTAACTTACAATAGAGCTACGAGAAGATTTTACGTGTCAGCAACATGCGTGCCATATTAAGAGCTGTGTGTCCGCCACTTTTTTATGGGTCAGGCAGTTAATTTTTTTGCAAGTCAGTCCAAGGCAACTAGAAGCCGAAAAAGGAAGATAATTTGAAATGAAACAGCCATTCTAAGAAACAAAGAACAAAGCGCTTCAACTAACAAATTAAACAAGTCATTAGCGAGGAACCGGACTCCCTAAAACAACAATTTTTCAAACTACCAACTAGCTGAACTGCGGGAGCACTAAGTGTCTCAAGTGCAGTTTATTTGTCAAATGGAGCGCGACATTCCCCCATTGTCGCCGAGGGGGAGCCGGGGGGAGTTGGGAGATCTTCTATTCAGTTGCACCGACTTGATTAATACGCCTGAATGCGCGCGCTCGTTGCAGAAACGACCCAGTTTCTGGGCCCAGCGAAAAATTGTAGGTTATTAGACTGGGCAATGGCATGCCTGCGAGAGGCCGAGATTGCGCGGTTTTTAAAACAAAATGGGAACTGTTGCTTTCATAATCCGCCTCTAACCGAGCACAATACAACGAGTGTGAATTTTAAAATCCTCCGTAATTGTTTTTTACTGTCTAAACAGTCATTTGAATTTTTCGTGTATTAATATTTATTGAGTTGGCCATTCTGGTGTAGGGTTTTGACATACGGTTTGGGCGTATTGTGGCGGTTATTTCGACGATAACATCACACAGACTGATTACATAAGGACCTTGAAAATATGCTTTTGTATGTAAAATACTTTGAGAACAAAGTAAATGATTAGTGTACTAAATATTTATATAAACGTAACAAAAAATAGTTAAGAAAAAACCTCAAAGTTTCAAAGACCACTCGTTGAATTTTCTTCAGCAGTTACCGCAGATATAAATTGCCGGCATCCCGCGTGAAATCATGAAATTTTAAAACTTTGCTGCGTTCGAGTCCGTTGGCACACGTCCAGACTGCTAGCCAAACTAAGCCTTTCTGGGAAGCGGTCTGGTTTGTCAGAGTAGATTTACAATACCAGATCAAGACGAGGGCTACATGTGCCGGATTTGGGTCATGTTAGACTGAACTGACTGACAAGCTATTCCAGTGTACACGAAGCAATAATGTTTGTCTTTGAGTTTGCTTTTTGAAATCCTTCCTGATTTTGTAATAACATGTTTAACAGCTTGCTTGCCAAGTTTTGTCTTAAATATTACACAAGGAAACTGTATGTTTGTACTGTGGTTAAAGTAATACACCAACATAATTCTAAGGATGTATATGGCATGGCCTAACGCCAACTTTTGATTTGGAATGTAACATGAATTTAGGATGTGTTGATATGGGAATACTTATTAGTCGTCGTATATTGGTAGAAGTAGTGTTGGCAAAGTAACAAACGCCCGTGGTTAAAACCTGTATGAAACCAGCTGTACTAGGAAAGCATAACACGGAAAAGAGAAGCTTATTCTCAGTATAATAGCGGATGAAAAGAAAACCCTGAATTAATTATATTAGAAGGCAAAGTAGAGCTGCTAAAATATTTATATTAACGTGAAAGCTACAAGCCCTAGAACATTCTCGATAGATGGCGCTAAACTCATAATTTTTAATTTTTAGTATAAGAGTATATGAGAGCATTAATAGTTCAAAGAAATAGTATTTGCTGAAATTCTACGTCATTGAACTTAGTCAAATTACAGCCTCAAAATTCACCTAATTCTGACTGTTTATGCGTTTAACTATCGTACTTAAGTATAGTGAATTAAGATCCCGAGAGTCGAAAGACGTCCACTGTTGGACATATGCCTCTCCGAAGTGTTGCCATAACGAATGGTCGTGTGCATCTCACATCCATCTGATTCCCGCGACACTCACCAGGCCATCGGTCCACCTTTTGCAAGGCCTTCCAACGCTGCGTTTTCCGTCTTCCTATAGTGCTACACTTTAAAACAAAACCGTTGTAATTTTCTTTCTAGATTAGTGTCAGTATTGTAATCGCTAGTCCTCAGTATCTAAATCGTTTTTAATATTACCAGTACGATATCATCCGTGCTGAATTATGATAGTGCATTTATCTCGACAAGTATCTGAGCACATAATGCACTCTGCCCGCACAAAGATATGAATGAGTACCCGGTGCCATTTTGAAATGATTACGTTTTCACATTTCTTCTAATGGATGGCGGGAGATGGAAAATGCTGAAACATTCTCTATGTATGTATCTACAGGATTTTGTAGAACAAAGTGTTTAGGAATATCCTGTTTGGATTCAGGGATATATATAATGTTTGATTTTATTCTTTTGCTGTCGTCGAATTTGATACCGTTCTGTCTTTTATATTTTGACTGAAATTGAAGTAACTATACTATTTTATTTCTTTGATATTGATACTAGTTTCCAAGTTCGATCTTGGACATTACAGACACCCTGTGCCTCGGAAAGCACATAAAGCAGTTGATCTCAGCTGTCATGTGTAGATCTTTGTCAGTTGTTACAGGTAGTCGCCAGAAAGTCAAGTCAAGTCCATCAGTCCAAGGAGTATACCTAATATTGCCAAGTAATTGGATAGGTTTGATAGGCAGTCGCTCCATGTAGAATGCGGGGAAGCCGACGTCAAGCTAGTTCCCTCAAGGAGATGTCAACAAACCGTAGGGGCCCATCAGGGTCGAAGCCTATTGGGGCCAAGGGTCTGTTTCTGAAAGGAACACTCGGCCATAGTACGAAAGACAACGAAGGAACAGGAGTGTGTTTTCAGTCAGTAAGTCTGACACGCCCTATTGCTCCGCCCAAAAGTGCGGGATGTCATTGGATGATTTTCCCAGCTACAAAAAAAGAACAAAGCTAGTTGGGGAAAAGGCTAGAGACATGATGATGACTAGTTTAGGTAAGGAATACAAAATTGTTCATTTGGTTCAAGTCAAAGTTACCTTCAAACAGACATCTAGACTTATAAAAACGGGCAATTGCAATTTCATTTCCTTTGACGCATTTCTAGTCAAGTTCGAAGTCTCCTTGGAGAGGTTTAATTAAAGTTTCCCCAGAGGTACACGGGGAAAGAAGTTGGTTACCCTGTCGTTGGTAAAGAATAACTTCTGGATGCTCTGAGTTTCCCAATTTTATTCATTAGATATGTCTTAAGAAAATTTCCATATCGGCTAAGTTTGCTAATAATATTAATTTGAGAATGTTGAGGAATTTGAATTACAAGGAAAAGCTTGTTCGTTAAGTTCCAATTCGTCGGAATTACTTTGGATTGTCGATTAATAATAGCTGATAGACTTGTAATAGACTATGCCCCGTTTTTACCCGCCTACGGCAAAGCAAAAGGAGTCCTAATTGACCGCTGAACATAGGCTATGCGACGTGTCACAAAACTCGATAGGGCGCCCTGTAACGGACAAAAAGTCATGTGTTAAAAAATAAAAATGGAGATAAATACGCCATGTTTGGTATCATTTGAAAAGGCTTCACTTGTACATTTCCAAAATATTGCTCAAATTTAAAGTGACGCTCTCTAGTGGACAAAATGTTTAAAAAAATGTTAAAAATTTGGCTTTTATAAGTAAATAGTAGTAGCACAGTGATTTAACACGAAAATTGTTAGACCCGACTATATTGTTTTTTTCTTCAGGTTTTACGTTTCTCCTAAGAGCTCATATATAATACGGTCGTTCTAACTTGGCGCCCGTGAACATAGGCTCTGCGAACTTTAGCGCATGTACAGTCGTAAAAAAAACTGTTATTGACGTTATTTTTTTAAAACCTAAATACGAATAAAATTTTACTCATACAGGGACCAAGTACAAATAAAATAAATATTAAAACACTTTCAGACAGAAAGCTACAAAAATAACTTATGAATTAAAGAAACAAACCTAACACTACACAAAAAACTTAACAATGTATTAATAAAAACCAGCGAAAACTTTTGTCACCGCCTGTGCTCAAGACAGAGACAGCGACACGAACACGACACCAATGCTAACGTGTGAGTGAGACACATTACCGCGTCCCGAGCATTGCCGATTATGCACGAAGTTTTACGGAGTAAAGAAAAAGGGATGTCCAATATGCGCGTCTGAGGGTGTTGTTTAATCGATTATTTTTCAAATCGATTGAAATCTAATTATAAAAATATATTTTATTAAATTTTATAAGGAGGTTTAAAATATTCTCAAACAGTCGTTATTGTAGTAGTCGTTTATAATTAACTGATATTTAACTAAATCATATCTTTCAACCAAGAAAATATGTATAATATTATTAGTTTTTTTATTATTAAAGTCGAAATCTCGTTTACTAACGACAACATTTACTATGTTTGTAAATCTATTTCGTTCAATATGTCATATAAACAAAAATCAATAAATTCCAAATCGATAAAAATCGATTGCGATATTTGATTGAATAAAGGGTCGATTGTGTTTACATAGAGTCAATCTCTAGCTTACACCTCCGCCCCGCGCACGTCGCCTCATGCCACCATTTTGTTCCTAAAAAACGTTCGTGCGCAGCCTTCTGCGCAAACTTCAGGGCCGCCAAATTAAAACGGCCGTACTGTACTCGAGCGGCATGTTGCCAACGGCAAAGGTAACTTGACACGTCGGCGGCAAATTTTGACGCGTCGACGTTTCAACTTTGAAGATCAGCGGCAGCCGTCATGTGTGTCAAGCGTCACTATAGGTCGACCGCTGCAGTTACCTCTACCGTTGGCAACATACCGCTCGTGCGTATGAGCTCTAAAGAAAGTCCCCCCAATTGCAAACGAAAGATTTTCTGTAACGCAAAGAGATTGTCTTAGAAAAACTGTCATCCTATGCCTCAGTGACGCCATCTAGCTTTGAATAGCAAACACCCGAATTTTTGTCAAAATAAATTTTATAAATTTAACTATCGTTCGGTATAGGTCCATCCCTTTAAAAGTTTGGTTTAGGTCGTAAAATGGATCACGTTAAGAGTTCGTGGTAGAGTCTCAGTGTGTGCTAGGTACGGTTAAGCTTTTCAGCAATAGATGAGTTATCACAAAATCAGCAAATGAAAATCTAGAACTATTTCTGAAAATTATTGAATTCTAATTAATTACTGCGTAAAGACCAAGAATATTATGAAAATAAACCGATGTTAGGTCCAGTCATTTTACCATAACAATATTTGCAAGACCGTAATGCGCAACTCAGCATATTTCTTCAGAAAATGATTTTCTTTTAGTGCCTAAAGTGGATACAAACACAACTTGACGTGTAAGGGTGTCACACTAGACTGAGCGACTTATTAGCACTAGGTTACAAGTATCGGATTACGATTTTGTTCGCTTTGTCCTGTCTATTGGTAGTATATATTTAATGTCTTTGCTATAAGGTATGAAAACTATAAATAAATATACTAATAAGAAGCATTTAATATTAGTTAAAAGTTACATGATAAAAGATTCATGAAAAAAATTATACGCCTTTCATAGGAGGCCACACCCACTGGCCCTCAGGTGGCTTAGCAATGAGGGGTTCCCATGGTTTCCAGTTCAGCATTTGCCTGGCCAAATTCAATTCGTTCTCCGCCTGGATTATGAGCTCTTCGGCTTGACCGCAGTTCATCTTCACTTCTATCTCAAAAGTATCCTTAGTTTCTTTTAAGATTGCAGCTCTCTCTTTGACGATCATTTCAGTGTATTTGCGATAAGCTGCAGTTTCAGGCATCTTTCTTAGGACCCTCAGTATTTTTCCATATAGGGATTCCAGTGTGTGATGAGGGTTTGGGTGTACGGCCATACCCACCAGTCCCGTTGAAGTTTTCACCCATACCATGATCAACGATTTATTTGAAGAAATCACAAAAAACACAAATAGCTAATGACAATTTGATTGGTTGTCAATGTACATGTCAGATTTTGACAGTGATATTTTTAATCTTGGTGGCTAGTAGCTTGTAGTGATACAAAGTTCAAGGCTTTATTTCGTTATTATCAGCCAATAGCTTTCTTCTTCAAAATTGTTAACAACATCAAGACACTTACCCGTATCCAGGCTTCTGACAGAACCAGGACCTGGTAAGCTTCGCAGCTTCGAGCAACACGCCTCCAAGGTCACCGATCCTCATGCCAGCGCAGGAGCAGCATCCATCACCTTCTCCATCACCCACTAGCACAACTCGCGACTCTGACTTCGCCACTTTGGACATCAAACGCACATTGCCCACAAAACCGCAATTTTAACACTGTATTATCATTTAAATCACTTACATTAGTCGTTCTTTGTTTAGTTTAATGGTTCGAGTTCAACCGTAGCCTTGGTTTGAACTGTCAAAACTTTTTTTTGTTGTATTCACAAGTTAACAAATTGTTGTAGTCCAGTTGTAATTAAGACTCTTAAGAATGGATCTATAAAAATGAAATAAAATGATTTAATTAACGCCATCACCACGCGGAGGTCATAACTTGATATTGCTAGCAATAAAGGCGATTGTATTCGTAATGAGCGTCGATACAAACGATCAAATAAACTGAACGATGCATTTGTGGTTACGATGCGATGAAGTAATAATTGACCATTTTAGGTTTGAAGAGGCGTTCAGATAAGTGTCAGGCAGAAAGGTTTGGAACAAAACAACTTGTTACAAAACAGAGGACCCAACACAAATTACTTGAAAATGATACGTTGAATAATGAAGACATTGAAACTAATCATCATCATCATTTCAGCCGAAAGACGTCCACTGTTGGACATAGGCCTCCCACAAGCGTCACCACAATGACCGATCCTGTGCGTCTCGCATCCATCGCACTCCCGCGACTCAACAAAAATAAAATTGAAACTAATACAAAAATAGAACTTGTTAACATTCTAGAAGTAAAACGTCAAAATGATATATTAGACAGGAATAACATCAAAGACCATCGAACAATGCGACAGCAACCCATCAAAATTACATTATCGAATAGAAATAATACAGAAAGAAAAGGTACATTCATCTCGAGCATTACCATAAAGCATACATGACTGGCATAAAATACTGACCAACATCACAATAATGACCCATGTATATATAGCTAACGAAAGATGTTTTCACTATTCAAGATATTGGAATTTATGCAAAGTTAGCAATTGAGATATCTTATGATGTCTACTCTCTCCTTTATGCATTTGGAAGCAATGTAACCCCATCACATTATTAGTCGTAATATTATTTATTTCTATAGCATTCGTTAAGGCCTTAAACTTCTATGTTACTTTCTATAGAAATGGTTAAGAAAATTATTAGCTTTCATCCGATTCCGATTTCTCAAAATATGTCATCTTAAAAAGAATTACTAAGGGCGGAATTCACCAATAAAACTAATCGCGTTTTAACGTTTGGCTCGCATAATCGCGTCTAGCCGCCGTCACTAGTGTCACTTGTAAAAATACAACAAAAGAAAAATACAGACAAGTGACACTAGTGACAACGGCTAAACGCGATTATGCGAGCCAAACGTTAAAACGCGATTAGTTTTATTGGTGAATTCCGACCTAAAGCGAAAAGCATACTTTAAAAGGAAATTATACAGGAACGAAAGGTAAAAGAACAAAATAATGCAAATTTAGGCAACCTTGGTCCCTTTGAGGCTCATAAGGAGCCTCAAGACGTATCCGAAACAGGTAAAGAAGGAAATAAAGTTACTGATACCGCTCGTATAGATTAAGCAGAACCTTGGATTAATTGGCTTCGTCAGGATTCGGGTTTTTCCACATGTATTCTAATTTTGTAGCTGGAGCATTCCAGCTCCTTGGGAATATGTAATCTGAATAATGAATTAAATGTTTATCAATGTCGAAATCTTGTTGTGCCGACCCGAAATAAATTGAGATAAGTAAAAAAGAATGATGATGATATTGATTTTATTTTTTATGGATCGATAAAATTTCCAGGTACAAAATATTGCCTATATATTATTATTGAAGAGTTTTCTATTACATTCAAATAAAATGTCTCCACCTGACAAAATAGCGTATAGAAGTTGGAAAAGTTGTCCTCACGAGTGTCCTTTGTACTCAAACATAATAGTCGACTAGAAATTGTATTTGTTCAACAGTTACCGTCTATTTCGTGTCTTTTACCATAAATGTATTGTAAATAGTAATGTAACAGAGATAAGTGATGTCATACACGTTTTACACGTTTCTAATGCTACTCAACGTGACTAGATCCGTTTTGAGACAATAATTGGAAAATGAAGACAAATGACTAGGATTAGAATGATTGTATATGTTACAGACTTTCTCTAATTCATCTCCTCTTTCAATTGGGAATGGTTTTGAATAGAAATTGCTATTTCATTATATATCAAAATCAGTCTGTGATGTTTCTCTTAATGTTAAGCATAGTTGATCAATTTCGTTTGGCGTGTGGTAATTAGGGTTTGTTAAATTTGTACCTAGTATCAAATTGCAAATAGACAAAACAGTAAAAGAAATAACGGGTCTATAATTCTTGGATTAAAACAAAGCAAGGTAATTAGTAACAATTATTGAAAATAATACGAGAACTAATGGAACACGTTTCAATTGACTTAACACAGAAGATTACGCACGCCCAAACTCCTGGCGTGTAACTAATGAATACGTTTCATTGTTTCAAAACTGTTTTTAATATGAATAGCAATAGTTCTAGCACTGTTGTCTTGACGCACGAGTTATTTTTTTTCAGGTTTAATTCAGGCTTCCTGATTTAAACTTGGAACGTTGTTTACAGCTTTATAAACGTATGGAGATATGTGACATCCACCAATCCGCACTGGGCTCGTGAGAAGACACCTGAGTCCCAGCAGTGAGAAAATTATAAGGGTGATTACGTCTAGCATGTAGATACTAAAGTCAGCAAAATGTTTAGAAGGAAACAAAGCAAAAACTATTATTCTGCCAAAATCTCGTAGATTTTACAAACATTTGTATCCAATAAACTGATCTGGAAAGGTCATTGAACGTCTCAAAGAGCAAAACAGTGTTGATCTCCGAAAGTACGGGCGTATATTACAATCTAATTCGGACTTTCTGAGACAAACAAACACAGAGCTTTTCCTTATAAAAGAAAAACCCTATAAGAGGGACTGTTACTGAATAAATATTACCACTCATTATACTAGTTGTAAGAAATAATAATAAAGCAGAACATATAGGCGTGTAGTTGTTGGAATCAGGCCAAAACTTTTTCTTAGGAAATTTCATTTTATATTAATGTTATGTATATAGTCTTGCTCTTTGTATTCTTTACTTAGTTGGAGATATGATTATGGATTATGTCGATATCCAAAAGAAATAAATCATTGCTTTTCAGTTTGTCCACGGCTAACTCAACCTAAGGCATTTACAGTGTTTAAGTTTATCAATATTTTTGTCGTATCTAGTAGATCACTGTTGTTGAACAATTCGCAATCACCAATCAGATATATCTACAGGAATTACAATTGAATTGGTTTCATTTAAAAAGCTTACGTTAAGTCGGAAACTTGTAGGCACATTTACAAAGTTACGGCCTATCGGGCTAATGTTTTCAGTCCCAAAAACTAGAAAATAGTATTACACGCGTACAAAAACTGCTAGGTATTCTGTTTTGATAGTTTGTTGTGAGCAGCGGCGCGTGAATCGGAATGATCACAATAGGTCGTATCTCGTTGGCGAAATTTGAAAGGGAAACCTAGTGTATTTGTTTATGTTTTTCGTTCTTTATTTTTACGTCCGAAACAAAGGTTTTTTCGATGTCATTTTTTATTATTTTGCGCATTCACGTACGCTTATGTAATGTGACGTCAGTTGTGTGTATTGTGATATTCAAGTACTTTTCGTTTCCCTGGTCTTTAATAACCTACTGTCTATTTGGAAGCCTGTTGCTTCTGTAACTAAAGGACCATCTACAATTACCATTTTATAAATGCATAATTCTTGAGGTCAAGAATGAATAAGTTACTTCTAGGCCAGCGTGCGTGATCGTTGCTCACTTTGTTTGTTTTATATAAGGTGAAAAAAAAGTACCCCAGGAGTTGACAGAAACAATTGATCGAAAAAGGCACGTGAAATCTTCATATTCCTTCAGACTTCTTCCACGCTCATACATCAAGTAAAAAACAGATATATCTCGTAATTAAAAACAAAACATTAAGCTAGTCAATTCCACAGCCCCAATTCAGGAGAACGTCCAAACAGCTAACCAGAAACAGGAAGGCATATAACAATGGCAATGTTTTATGCCTTGGTATATACACAGGCGTATTTTACCGCCTTCCTAAATGGCTGAAACGATTTAGATAGATGGCCTACTATTGGATTCGGTTTTGTGTTCGCAACCTCGATCACTGGAGTGCTCTGAAAATCAAATATGGTGGAAATAAAGTAAAACAAGTGATTTATTAGGTTTGGGGGCTAAGTGATGGTGATGAATGTTTTGGAAAACAATCAGATCAGATATTTGGAAGCAAGAATGCTTGTAGGTGTTTATGATGATTAGAGGCCTTAGCGTGACGTGTTAAAATGTCAGGCTTGCGAGTAAGAAAGAATGATTTTTATTCCCTCGCTTTTGGGCGCAATGGGAGATAGTGTCAGACTTTTACTGACTAAAAACCCACGTCGACAACTTGGGCTCGGTCCGGACAGTTACCGGACGGTCGAACGGCGAGCTACCCATTGCTCGCCGTCCGCAAGCCCGCGCCTACGGTGGAAAATCGGGATCGGAATCCGTGCGGCGGTTGGAGCGTGAGGACCGTTGCCTCACGCGTGCGGCCGCCTCCTTTGCTAGCATTACTGCTTCGCACAAGGAGGCGAACGCCTGCCACTCCTCCTCGCTCCGGACTATGGTCTGTAACAAGGCCCGGCGCGAGAGATCGCCGCCGCCGCTCGCCCCCACGAGGACACAGTGTTGCTCTGCCCAGGCGGGGCACACCTACAGCGTGTCCTCCGGGCGGAGAAAGAGAGAAGGAGCTATACACCGTATATAACTCCATCACTTTAACAGTTCGGTTTAGGCCGTCAAATGGATCGCATTATGAGCTCGCGGTAGGGTCTCTGACCTCACTTCCTGATAGATAACAAATCAAAGCTTATAAACCCAGTTTTGATTTAAGCAAACTATCTGTTTACGATTGAGATTTGAATGATCTTGTAAAATCGCCCACAATCGCCTTTATTCAACCTTCAAAGATAACAAACGTATCAATCTCGTTAAAAGCAAAACTAGCCACATTTCGACAAAACTAGGCCTTCACCAATCGAGGACATCCAAGATTCGACACAGCAACTAACCACAACTACCCAAATCAAATGTGCCAGGTACGTACCAGTCGTTACTCCAATCGTACATTTCAACGGCGTCTCGGTATAGAGCAAATCTCTTTTGTCTAACAATACAATTTGCACTTTCTGCTTCGTTGTTTAAGTGTTAATTCTCTTTAACATTAAAAGTCTTTGGCTGGTATAGTTTAGGACGGATCTACTAGTGATTGGAATTACTTAACCTCAATAGCTATTCCTTGAGATATAAATTAGCGGTATTGATCAGATTCATTGTAACATTATCTGCTGTAATAATCAACATGATTTGTCGTATCACACAATCACACTAAAGGCGAAAGTATGTGTGTATGTTTGTTACTCCTTCACGCTCAAACAGCTGAATGAATTTATTTCACGAATAGACCATGCCCTGAAGGACTTTTAGTTCCGAGGGTATATTCCATACAGGAGTTTTTTTTTTTTTACTTTTACGTAAGCTAAGTCGCTAGCAAAGGCTATAGCTTCTGAGACAGTATATGGAATATCAAACAGGGACTTAACTAACTTGTGAAAGAAGATTCTAGCTTTGATAACGGTTTCAGATTAAGATACAAGTTTGATAAGAACCCAATCATATTTAGCAGTAAACAAGTAACACTCTACATAGTCATCAATTATTGATCAAAGGGAATCCATGTAAGTACTGTGATATCGAAAGGAGATCGCATGAGTTAGATTAAAGAACTGGCAAGTAAAATATACTTTAAGGATTTTGTTGTTTTAGAATGGGTTTAAACATTGAGTAGAACAAAGAACGGAGGGCGAGCAATGGGTGGCTCGCCTACCGACCGTCCGGTAACCGTCCAGACCGAGCCCAAGTCGTCGACGGCGCGTACTGTTCCATGCGCCTCAAGGAGATGTCAGCAAACCGTAGGGACCCAGCAGGGTCGAAGCCTACTGGGGCGAAGGGTAGTGTGAAAGCGAAATCCGGGGCCCTGGAACGAAGGAACAGGAGTGGGTTTTTAGTCAGTAAAAGTCTGACATTATCTCCCGTTCCGCCCACGATCGCGATTTGTCATAAGATGATTTTCCAACCCTAAAAAAAAAAGTAGAACAAAGAAATGTCTAGTTTTTTCAGTTCGGACATAACCATTGTAGCGCGATGTACTTATTTTGAATTCTTGAAGAAAAGTATTATTTTAAAGCATTTCATTGTAGATAAATCCCGGTCTCTGAAGCAACACGTAGCAGAGTGCGACAGTACCTATTATGGTTACAACTGTTATAAAACATGATTCTAGAAATATCTCTCGATATTGATTTCCTAGAAATGCCTGAGATACACGGAAAGGATCTAGTCAAGGAATGTGGTCGGCTTTCTACGAGAAAGTTATCTGATCTCAAAGAGAAATAGTATTTTTATCCACAAAGTTTTAATTGACTTTGTAAGCCATTAAATTTCTGAATAAATTAACAAGTTTAGCGTTCACAAAGTGCAATATATTCGTTGGAGATAAAATTTTATGAAGGAAGTTTGTGCAATAAAAACATGAAATGAAAATAACATGGAGCTTTTACAAAAGCTTAGGGGAATTGGAATTCCCGGCCACCGTAGGTGCGAACATGTGGACAGCGAATATTGGGTAGCTCACCATCTTATAAGGACCAGACCCGGGTGGAAGAAGCATCTCAAAGAGATGTCAGCAGAATAAAAAGGGCTTGCTAGTGCAAAATTCCCCAACCCTCACAGGTATCGGCCTGTTGGAGGGATGGGGAATTTTTCGAAAGAGTGATCGCGGCCCTGGAACGCAAATGGCAACTGAAGGAACAAAGGTGAGTTTTGATACACTCTTTCTCGATACACATAGAACGAAAGAAGTCATTTGATGATTTGAAAAAAAAAGGGAATTTGAAACTAGAACAATCGGAGACATAATTTAAAATGTTAATAAATCTATTGCTATTACAGCAGTAATAATTAATAAAATCTTAATGATTACTGACGTGCATCACGCATTGCTAACACCAAGAGTTAACGCAACACCTAAATAGAAACAGGGCCAATAGAAAAAACAAAATCGCGTGTCAATTACGTCCAATGATTAAGTAACCCAATTCATGTACAAAGCGAGATTCAGGTCATAATGACCCAAGTGAAACGGGGAAGTAACTGCAAGGCCGTTGGATTATGTCAATTGTTCAATCAGCTGATAGTTGATCGCCATTATTAGGGTTCCGTACCGAAAGGGTAAAAACGAGACCCTATTACTAAAACACCACTGTCCGTCTGTTTGTTGGCGCCGGTGTGGGCGCCATCGCTGCGAAAGCGGCCGGCGGCCAAGCTGAACGCATGCCAGAGGGTCATGGCCATCCGGATGGTGCAGGGATACCGCACGGTTTCCCGTGAAGCGGCGAACCTCCGTGCTGGCCTGCTATCGTGGGATTTGGAGGTAACACGCCACAGGCTGTATTTCATGAACATGATGTATTTCTGTTGCCGCTACAATACAAATACTAAAAATAGGATAAAATAAATATCTAAGTAGGGCTCCTATAGAACAAACGTGATTGTTTGACAGGCGCTTGAAATATTCACTGAATATTTAGTTCACTCTAAAAATGAATAACTAAATTAAATATTTAATGGGGGCACCAAACTTGATTTTTTGCCTATTTATAGTGTCTAATATTGTAAAGATGGTACGGAACCCTTCGTGAGCTAGTCCGAGTCACACTTGGCCGGTTTTATAGTCACGTGGTGAAACGTGATTGTGAGAAAGTCAGGGCTAATTTAAAAGTACTGACTGTGCCCGATAAGAATATGTTTTGGTTGCAAAGCGTGTCAATGTTTTTATTTAATCAGGAATTGTTGTTTCAAGCTTTGTTTAAAGGTTGATCGAATTTAATCAGACGAAATTGTAATTGCTTAATAGTTTTACAGACACTATATTTCAGACTGTCAGATATATAGTCTTCTTATCATCAAAATAGTTGATTCAATGTCGTTACAAAATATTGCTTTTAACCGGAGTCTGTGTGTTTCCTGACAGCTACAACCTGGGGGTCTTTAAGTCAACAGTGAATAGGTACCATATCAGAGCTTACCATCAGGTGGAGATATAGCGGTCAAGCATAACACTGTCAATAATAATAAAGAAAAAAAAAAACAAATACGACTGCGAGATTGTTCGAAAGAGTTAGTGCGGTCCAGAAAAGTAAAGAACAACTGAAGGAATACAGGTGGATTTTAGTAATTAAAAGTCTCATACCGCTCTTGCTACACCCAGAGCGAGAGAAGTTAGTTAATGGTTACTCACCAAAAAAAAACACTTACACTTTTTTAAACCAATTAAAGCAAAGAAAATCAAAACGAAACAAGGTACAAACCATAAAGTTGATGAAAGGTAATCCACAGATGAATAACAAGTGAAATAGCAATAAATAAGAAAGTTTAAAACCATCTTAATAGCTTGGGAAGCAATTCCGTTCGTAAATATGTGCCTATAGGTAAAAAAATTCCAATATCTATATATGTATATGTAAAAGGAGAAACTGACTGACTGACATATCAACACACAGCCGAAACTACTGGAACTAAGAACGTGAAATTTTGCACAAGGCTTCTTTTTATGACGTAGGTGAGCACTAAGAGATGATTTTTGAAAATACAGCCCCTAAGGCGATGAAATGGGGTTCTTAAGTTTGTATGGAGAAACCGCTGACAAAAGCATAGTATAGCATAGCATAGTCGGCCTTATAATGTTCCCACTGCTGGGACTCAGGCCTCCTCTCTAGGAGAGGGAATGGGCCGTAATCCACCACGCTGGCCCAGTGCGGATTGGTGAATGTCACATGTCTTCGAATTTTTGGTTCTAGGACATGCCGGTTTCCTCACGATGTTTTCCTTCACCGTTTTGAGAGCAGTGGTGATGAAATAAATTACACAAAGTAATGCGCCTGGCTGGGTTTGAACCCGCGACCTACAACTCGTAAGTCGGGGCCGTTACCACTCGGCCACCACTGCTCACAAAAGCTAGTATCTAATAAAATCAAACCAAAATTCTGATGGACTGCAGTCATTAACACTGAAATTTTGCTTGGCCATGATAGAAATCATGTCACTCCAATCAGACCAAAAGAAAGTTTCCGAAATCGAGATGCAGTTTCTCTTCATCTTTTCGAAATACTATTGACCCCACAACGTGCAACTATTGAAATAAAAAAAACTACAAACTTGCAAAAAAAACAACGTGAATTACCTACGTTAGGAAATTGTTACCGCAGAAATGTGTTTAGTTACAGACATTACAGTAGATTTATTATTTTATTTTCTTGCAACAATTTTAAGAAAATATTTTAAATAAAAAAAAATATTTTTGTTGTTTAATTAACTATTGCTTTCTCAGTCTATTTTAATTGCAATACTGTTTTTCACAAAACACTGTAAGTATTTTTTTCAAGGCATACACAAAATAAAAAGATTATGCACTATTCCGGACTCTCACTGGAGTTAATTATCTAATGTTTTCTCAGTCTATATTAATTGCACTATCTACTGTTTTTCACGAAACACTTTTTTGATTATAATTTTGACCAATTTTTTTTTAAAATCGCACTAAAAAAAAATATGCGAAAATCAAAAATAATTTTCGCCAACACTATTCCGGACTGTCACTGGAGTTAAACTTGAGTTAAAGGCTCGCAACCGGCCTTCGTAAGTAATCAAGGTTTACTTCGTCTTGGATTAAGTTGTAAGCGTGAAAAATGTGGCCAATCTGCCGTAAAGATTAGTGACTGTAATAAAAAAAATGTTTTGTTAATCAATTCGCTTAGTCTGTTGCAGTCTACTGCTGAATTTAGTCGTGGATAAAGTTGCCAGTCACGAAAAGCAATTTGTGTTTTTCGCATCCAAAAAAATTCAGTCGCTCAATGAAAGTGTTGATTAAATTTTCGACTTTTAGTTAATTCTGGTATTTTTCTGTAATACTAGAACTTACTTTTTTTCTGAAAAATTTTAGCATCGAAAAAGAAAAAAAAATCGGTCTATATATTTCTTATGACATTTTAAGCGCAACAATCTAAAATTTTTTTACAATGGACGCTTTATTAGATCACTGGATTAAATATAAAAATGCAATTAAAAATCGCTTCCGCTTATAATTTGGAGTCAGTTAGCTTATGTCACACTGAAGTGTAATCAGGTAGAGCGATACTGGCCACAACGGAGATGTCGCCGACTTACACAGCACACAATCAACTCAAAACAAACTTAATATGACCAGCAATAAAGATCAAAGTCCAATAACAAAACGAAGGAAACGTTTGTGCAACTTTGAGACCAAACGTAAGCACCAATAAAAAACATTTTACATTGTCGCGTATCAAAATGGCAATCGATATTCAAATCTAACACCTGTGCATTAAGTTTCATAATTGCTTAGTAGAATTTTTAAGAGTAAATCTATTTTAGAACTTACAAACCGGATTCCAGATTTTCATTTTGAACAAACTTCTTGGTTTACAGGTTTAATTGAAAACTGTTTTGAACTTGTTAATTTAATTAAAATTTTAATTATTGCGAACTTAGCCGCGAATTATGAACCGTATGTTATAGAAATCAAAGCCAGTTAACCGTTTGATTACAAACGGTAGCGATATGTGAAACTTAATTGATTTTAGAATCGTGTTATGAGAGGGGCTTTTTTTTAGGTGAGAAATCATCTAATGGCATCTCCTGCCCTTGGGCGGTGCGGGAGGGCGTGTCAGACTTCTACTGAGTAAACTTCGACCCTGCTGGGACTAGACTACGCGCCATCGACGACTTAGGCTTAGTCCTGACGGTTACCGGACGGTTGGAAAGCGAGTTATCGATTGCTCGCCGCCCGCAAGCCCGCTGCGAGAATGTTCGAAAGAGTTACCGTGGCCCCGGAACACAAAGGGCAACAGATGGAACACTGATGGGTTTTAGTCAGTAAAAGTCTGACTCTTCCTCTCAATCCACCCAGACAAGTTATATTATAATGATTACTCACCCCAAAAAGAGGTCAATCTTTGGATGGGTGACCATACATTACATACATAGTTTTTAAGCAATTTGTACTACTAACATAATATGGATATTTGTCCGAATTAAACGTTATTATTATTATAAACCCCATCGTGGTTCGGGAACCGCGTTAACCGATAGTACCGGTAATCAATTGGAGATCATGACACTAAATTACCACCTATCATGTTAACCAATAATTGAATGAGAGAAGTCAGAGAGTCATAATTGTTTATTATGATTATATTTATTGTGTTTTTGGGTACAATATTGACTGGTCTACACTGTTCTTACATCGTATCTATTAATACTGTAATATGAAAATATTGTAAACAACCACTTTTTTTAAAAGAGTAAACATGGAGTTTCTTACCGGTTCTTCTCCATAGGAAACGATCAATTTGGAACCGTGCACTAGCTTCTGACGTTTTATAAGTGCCCTATGTGATATAAAAATCATTTGAATTTGAAAGGTAGTCATACTAAAAATCAAAATTTGTCGCGGTGTTTGAGTTCTCCGCGCGGTTAAAACATAATATTATACAACAGTCCGACTATCGGGCAGTTGCATGGACCAGACACGACACGCGTCTGGTCGGAGGATCCTCTCTTTTTAACTGAGGTTTACGGGACTTTACACCCTGTTTTGCTTACCTGTAAACTGGTAAAAGCAGCATACCTACTGTCAAATCAAATTAAATAAAAAAAATATTTCAAATAAACCATTTACTAGCAGTTTTGAATTGTCAAAATGTGAAGCTAAATTGTGCGTTCCAAAGCGTAGATCTCTATGGAGAAGAACGTGTGCAAGAAACTCCATGGATACTCTTTTAAATCATATTATGAGTTACAAAAATCTTGGTTACTTTTATACTATTAAAGTAGACAGGACAGGGCACATTGCTCGCAGAACAGATGGTCGATGGGGACGTAAAGTTCTGAAATGGCGACCACGTACCGAAAAACGCAGCGCTGGAAGGCCTCTCACAAGGTAGACCGATGACCTGGTGAGGGTCGCGGGAATTCGATGGATGCGAGACGCACACGACCGGTAATTGTGGCGACATTTGGGGGAGGCCTATGTCCAACAGTGGACGTCTTTCGGCTGAAATGATGATGATGATGATGATTAAAGTAGACGCTAAGGATCGGCTGTTAGGAGAAGGTTAGGTAGCTTTGAATACCACGAGTATCTCCCACTTAAGATAAAGGACAATCCAAACAAGCTAGATATTGTGTAATAATGTTGCTAAGTGACTCACAAAAAATAGCTACGATATAATATCAAAAACCTGTTTATGGTAAAAACTAGTTATACGATAAGGATGTAGAGCAATAAAAATAAATATAGCGACCCGGACTTGACTAAAAGGACATTAAATCAGTGTTAGTTCCACAACAGGGGATTTATTCAGGCGGTTATTGAGATCAATTGAGTTTTTAACAGTGGTGGTGGTTTTTTTACCAGTGGTGGCCGAGTGGTAACGGCCCCGACTTACGAGTTGTAGGTCGTGGGTTGTAGGCGCATTACTTTGTGTAATTTATTTCATCACCACTGCTCTTAAAACGGTGAAGGAAAACCTCGTAAGGAAACCGGCATGTCCTAGAACCAAAAATTCGAAGACATGTGTCATCCACCAACCGGCACTGGGCCCGCGTGGTTGATAACGGCCCATTCCCTCTCCTAGAGAGGAGGTCTACGTCCCAGCAGTGGGAACATTATAAGGCCGACTATGCTATGCTATCCTATGAGTTTTTAAAGTCTTAATTTGTGTTATTTTTTTTTTTGTCAATTTCCACTTGGGAGGTGAAAAACATTCAATGTGGTTGTAGGATTCGAAAGAGTCACCTAGAAGGCAAAAAACTGAAGGAACACAGGTGGGTTTTAGAACCCACTGAAACCAACCCACTCAAAGGTCTAAAACTCCTGTAGCGACATCTATGGCGTCACAAAGAACTAATCCTGCATCGCGCAATTAAAATTCTCCGCGCGACTGGAACATATAGAACAGCCCGAAATCATCTAACGGGCAGTTGCCTACCAGACATAACACCCGTCTGGCCGGAAGATCCTCCCTTTTCAACAAAGGTTTGCGGGACTTTACACTCTGTTCCGCCTACTTCCAAACTCCCTCTCGCTCTAACCAGAACGGGATAAAAAATTTGATGATTTCCCACTTCAAAAAAGGATAGTAATGTAATCTGTCGGAATGTTCAACGAAATTCTGTCGCAAAAAGCAACATTCTGTACACATTTGCAATGCATTTTTCAACCTGAATTTTCTCTTTAACCGTAACGACAATTTCTCCATCAAATTCTATTAAAAGTTTCACATATATAGATTCTAAATAGATGGTAAAACCGACACCAGAACCCATACATCAACAGTTCTGCAATCATACCGTTTCATCATCTAATATACCAAGATCCCTATCTCATTACATAGTTAAGCAACTTGACACCTTCACTAAAACAGGTTAAGGTGTATTATTACAAGTGAACGGTTGGCCAAACATGGCAATGAATGCATAGTGATGTGATTAATTCGAATATTATTCGATTAAAATCGCTCGAGTGTGAATGGGACGTTCGTCTAGGTTTAAATAAAAGTCGATATCTCGATAATTAGATCATAAATTCTAAACTAATATCGTATGTATCGACTTTCAAATGCTTTCAGTATTTGGTATGTCGATCGATCAAATAAATCTGCGTTTATTTTGAGATAAGTATAATCCGTAAGCCGTTTCGCATAATTTGCATTTATTGTTAGCAGACGGTATTACTCATTAAACACCAAGAAATTAGCGTATCATTGTCTTTTCTGCGTCAAAGAAGAACAAAAAATGCAAATTTGTACATCACAATGGTTGTCATATTTAAGTGGTAATGTTATTACGTATAAAATCACGTGAATTTGGAATATAAGTTTCACTGTATATTCATCTGCAAGCTTGAATGCATGACCCTCTTTATAATTCACAGTGTGACTTTAGCGGAACTCGAGGATATCTTCCGTCGCCATTTCCGCAATTTTATTTTATTTTTATGCTGCATCCGTGAACTTATGTAACATTTTAGTTTATACTGTTGATCGAGACGACGCGCGACGAAAGTTATGTCGAACATTCTTGATTATCATACTATAAAATGCAGCTTCTTTCTGTTCGGTAGTGCAGGAAATCCCTATTGTATTCCGGTCAAAATCGCTTCAGCCGTTTCGCTGATTACCCGGAACCAACAGTTGGGCAGACAGACAGACAGACCGACAGACAGAGAAAAATATAAAAATTGCATCTTTGTTATAGGTATCGTTTATACTTTAATGTAGGTTATTACATTACGGGTTGTTTACATTTCGGGAAGTGTGCACTGGAATTGCGCAATCTAATACCACCAAGTCCGTTCCATCATCGGACCACTGGACGTACAGCGTTGCGCCACAATGGGACATCCCACCCATGCGCACAAAGCGTTTTGAGAACGCATTTATTATGCGTACAGCCAAGGAGTGGAATTCCTTGCCGGAGTCTGTGTTTCCTGATAGCTACAACTTGGGGGTCTTTAATTCAAGACTGAACAGGTTACTTCTAGGTAAGCGTGCTCCGCGTGCTCGTCGATCACATTATCGCTTGCCATCAGGTGAGATGGTGGTCAAACGCGAGCCTATCATTGATAAAAAAAAATGTACATTTAGTGAAAAAAATATTTATTTATTTATAGTCGAATAATACATACCACAGCCCTATTTTATATTATTTGCACAGATTGTCATGTCCATAATTTATTGTTACTTTTTATAAACTTTTTCCAATACAAATTACACCTTATTACGTACAACTTAAGTATTATTGTTAAATGGCCATGTCGCGTGTTGTACGAAGTTTCAAGGTAGAAGTCGGCTGTTTACCTTTTGATGGTGTCGGTAGCATGTTTTGAGTCCGAAAACTCGTTACGGTTTTCCTGTAATAACGATAATAGTTAGAAATCTGTTTGTACTTTTATTGTTTGTTTGCGTTGACGTGGTGATTAATATGTATAATAGTACCTATGTATGTAATAAAAGTATCTATAAAATAATTACACAAAAGGAAAATCAAAACTAAAAGGCTTCTTTTAATTTTAATATTTATACATTATTGTTATTAATCATCATCTTCCTGCCCTTGTCTCATCCTATTTGGGGTCGGCGCAACACGTTTTTTTTTCATTTATTATTGTTATTAATATTTTATTTTAATTATTTGCTTCAGATACAAGATCCATATTTTGTTAGAAAAGTAGTTAAGTACTTAAAATTAATGGTAATAACAAAAATTAATTTAATGATAAAGGATAAAAAATGTAATTTAAAATTTTTTTGCATGTAATATTTTCGTCAATTTAAACTAGATGAGGCAGGTGTTTCTTAGCTGTCTATCCTGAAAAGAAACACCGAAACAAACTCAGGGTTCAAACAAACATATGAGAACCATGCAGATAAGCGTCTGAGCTGGTCTTTTGAGCAAAGAACCACACAGGTTTGAGTTTGAGTAGTCCTATCCAATCTGTGCAATTTTCCGTTCTTTTTTTTTTCATATTTTTATTTGCACACACTATTTCATTTCTTTATTACATATAATATATTGTATTTATTATATCCAGTCTGAACTGGTGTACTGCTGGACAAAGCCTACCTCCTTTCTTTCCTTTGTTTAGACAACATAGTATTCATAAATTATTTATCAATAATACTTTTTATTCATAGGAAGAAATATTGACATTTATATCGATATCCTTATGGAAAAAGAAATACAAAAAGAAAATAACGAATTTTAATTCAATATGTAAGCAACAAACATATTTAAAGATGACAACGAATAAATAAAAACAATAAAAATATTATGCCCCGACTACTCATTCGTTCGTGACATCAAAAATCAATTAAACTATTTATATCACCCGACGTAAAAGAGATAGTGTAATGTGTTAGCAATAGACCAGTAAATTATTCAATTTATTTTATCTAAACATAATTTAGCTTGGAAATAATTTATTTTCTCAGTCATAAAATGGACGTCAGGTTTATCAATTGAAGTAGTTTATTTATAGTCAAGTGCAATCACCTCTTTAGTATGATGACTTGTAGACTCGTTTTAATAAATTTGTAGACAGTGGAAAACTTACTAAAGGTGAATGGTCATGGAGCACTCACAAACATTTTTTATATTACCCTAACTGCTATGCCGGAGGTCGTGGGTTCGATTCCCACCTAGGACAAATGTTTGTGTGATGAGCACAATCATTTGTTCTGTGTCTGGGTGTAATTTATCTATAATATGTATGTATTTAGAAATATTTAAGTATGTTTGTCAGTTTTCTGGTACTCATAACACAAGCTCTGCTTAGCTTGGGATTAGACGACGTTGTGTGTTAGTTGTGTGAATATTGTATTATTTTTTATGACTTTGAAATTTATTTTATTTTAATTGAAAGGTTATGCTTCCAAGTTGGTCCCGTAGAAATATTGTTATGATCTGATCATGAACTTCGAAGATATGAAACGGATCTCTTCATAGGATTACAGCAGAACTGTCGTAACAAGTAAAATTGTTTTTTTTTTCTACGTGTAGTCGATATATCGAACTGATCTGATAATGAAGGTAGGAACCGGTATTCAGTAATAAATTAATGTAACCTAAACGAGTTTGGGATTATTAGAATTGTCATGAGATGCATTCTGGCTATAAGGTATTTAAGTTTGGCTGAGGGGTACTTTTTGGTGTAAAATAAAAAACATTTTACAAAGAAAAAACAAGGACACTGGTTGGCTGGATGGATGGATAAATGGAAATAGACAGTTTTATTAAAATAAATTAAAAAAAAACGTGCTCATTTTTATGAAGTCGGTAAACATAGTTGCAGGAAACTAACAACGACATTTAGAAAATAGCAATTAAAAATGAAAACAAATAGTACATTCTCAAGCGAAGGCATGTGAAAGATCATGTGCAGATACACTAACGATCTAGGCGATGTGAAATTGAAATTACTTACTGGCATCGCAGCGAGTAGTTTGTTATTTGAAAGTAAATAAAAAGTGGGCAAAGTAGCAAAAGATTTACTCATTTTTTGATACCTACCTTTTTTACTTAGGTACTAAATCTTTTGAGAAAACATTTATTGTATGTACAGCTAAAGAGTGGAATTCTAGAGAAAAGGCCTGAGTCCCAGCTGTGGGAACATGGTTGATTATGCTTATGCTATGCTTATTATCTTTAATGTAGGATAAGTAATTTCTATTTTGCAATATTGATTAAATAATGACGTTTATTTATTTATTTTATGTGTCGCAACAATCTAGTTGGGCAACAATGGGCCTCATCAGAAGGCTTACAGTCACCCAAAGGGCAATGGAAAGAGCTATACTCGGAGTTTCCTTGCGTGATCGCATAAAGAATGAAGATATCCGCAAGAGAACCAAGGTCGCCGACATAGCCCGAAGAATCGCCAAACTAAAGTGGCAGTGGGCAGGGCACATTGCTCGTAGAACGGATGGTCGATGGGGCCGAAAGGTTCTAGAGTGGCGACCGCGCATCGGAAGACGCAGCGTTGAAGGGCCTCCCACAAGGTGGACCGACGACCTGGTGAGAGTCGCGGGAGTGCGGTGGATGCGAGATGCCCAGGATCGGTCGTTGTGGTGTCGCTTGGGGGAGGCCTATGTCCAGCAGTGGACGTCTTTCGGCTGAAATGATGATGATGATGATGATGAGTATAACATAATTTAAAATAAATAAACCATTCAAGTAGAAATATTAAATGTAAAAAAATAAATTTTTATTTCCATAAAAGTTATTGCGGCCCATCATGCTAATTGTAGAAGCACCATGTGGCACAATAAAAAAAAAAAATTGAATACGGCTGGCCTAGGCTGTTCGTTAAACGGATGCCTAGGCCGATTGTTAATTAAACTAGAATCACTAAACATAAATTACCTATTTATGTTTATATATTGTGTGCTCTTACATTTGTTTAGTTTACTTTTAAGTCGAATTTAATTTAATTAATTGTGGTTGGGTTGTCCTCATGTGCAAAATTTTCATCGCATTAAGGTTTGTTGTAAGAAAACCCAATCGTGGGTTAAACTCGCCTGAACTGTCCTGATTAAAATTGTTTTTAAAGTTTTGTGTACAATAAAGGATGTTAGCTTACTGAAGAGGTAGTTATTAAAGTGTAATACAAATTTGCCTTCAGGGATGGATCTAACTTCACAGCTTCAATTTTAATGATTATAGCTTTGTAGCGACATCTATGGCGTCACATAAGAACTAATCCTGCATCGCGCAAGCAAAGTTCTCCGCGCGATTAGAACATATAGAACAGCCCGAAATCATCTATCGGGGCAGCTGCCCGCCAGACATGACACCCGTCTGGTCGGAGGATCCTCCCTTTTCAACGACTTTACACTCTGTTCCGCTTACCTCCAAAGCTTTATCTGTTTGTTTACAAAACTCAGTCTCATGTCTGTGTCAGAAATACCCGAAAAGTCACTCCCGAAGTCCCAACCCCACTCGAGTTGAGATCAGCTTATGACTTGATAAAGGGTTCCGTTAATGTCCAAAACTATTTGGGTAATCCTAAAACTTTGACGTGAATCCTTTAACTATAATAGACATGTAAACACGAATGTTTTCTAAAAGTTGTTTTTATAAGAAAAATTGGTCTTTATTTATTATTCATTTATTTATTACATACTTCATGCACATAAAGGTACAGAGGCGGACTTAATGCCTTGCCTTTGGCATTTTCTACCAGTCAACCTTTGGGTGATGCAGAGAAGATTATCTATCTTTTGATCTGTTTTTGGGGAAGCTCATGGCTAGAATAATAACAACCGCAAGTCGATGTTCAAGGTTAAGCAACCCCTGCCAAGGTTGGCCTTTGGATGTGTGACTATCTTAATACCGAGATTCCTCCGTACCTCGGAAAGCATGCTAAGCCGTTGGTCCCGGCTGTCATTTGTAGACCTTTGACACTCGTTACGTATTGTCAGAAGCCAGGAAATGTGATTCCAGTCTTGTCCCTGTATCGTGTCGTCAATTACGATCCCCGGTCCCCGTAAGCGCAGGCTTGCGTACGACAACTTATGATTTGCTAGCCGTCCGGTCGTCCGGACCGAGTTCGAGTTGTAGAAGGCGCGTAATGTTCCACATGCGGCTCAAAGAAATCTCAGCAAAACTGTAGGGCCGAAGCCCGCTAGGGCTAAGAGGAATTTCTGGAAAGGAAACCGGTGGTCCTAGAACGCAAAGGGTAACTGTAAGACACAAGTGTAGTTTTAGTAAGTAAAAGTGTAACACTTCCTCACGCCCCGCCCTAGAGCGGAAGTCATTAGATGATTTCCCAACTCAAAAAAAAGTAGATTATAATTATTTTAACTACAATCCCATCAAAACCAATAAAAGTTTGCTTAACCCATAACTCACCCAGCGTTCAAAACTCCAGCCCATAAGGTCATAAACACATGAAAGTAGCAAGTAGACCGAATCGCTGCGCCCACGCAGCTCACGCGACTGTACGCGTGCGTTTGCAGGGAAAACGTGCCTGATAATTACACCGGTGTATATACGAATACTGTATGCAGCTAGTATTGGTAGGAAATAATGTGTGAAGAATAATTCGATACGGTTGTAATAAACTAGTTGTCCCCCGCGTTTTTGATCACGTCTTTAGAATAGAATAAAGTTTATTGTATACCAAAATAGTCACAATATTACAGAAACTTAAATCTATAATAGGTACAATGGCGGTCTTATCGCTGTAATATCTACCAGACTTACTATATACATTGTTATAGTGTACAGTAAAGAATTACAGGAAAGAAAAATATAAGTTACAGGATGTGTGCTATAAAATTATTTGGTTCAACAGTCTTTGGTTACTGCTCCGCTTCTATTTGTCGTGTATAAGTCCCGGGAGTGCGGTGGATGCGAGATGCACAGAATCGGTCGTTGTGGCGTCGCTTGGGGGAGGCCTATGTCCAACAGTGGACGTCTTTCGGCTGAAATGATGATGATGATGACTTTTATACTGTTTTTTTTTTTAATTTTTATAGTACGCAACACACGCCAGCCACCTCGCCAAAAGCATGAAATTGTGTTAAAACGAAAACAATATGCATCATCATCATCATCATCATCATCATCATCTTCCTGCCCTTGTCCCATCTTATTTGGGGTCGGCGCAACACGTTTTTTTCTTCCATTCTATCCTGTCAACCGTCATACTATCACTAACTTCCTTTTCTTTCATATCACTGTTTACACAATCCATCCATCTTTTCTTTGGCCTCCCTCTCCCTCTCCACCCATCCACATGTATACTCATAACTCTTTTAGTAACATGCGTTTAAAACGAAAACAATAAAGAGCATGACTCATATTCAGCTCTTCTGTAAACACTAAAGGTACCTACTTAGCACCTGTAATACATCTCAGTACAAAAAGTATGCTAAGTCACAACTTAAACACAGGTATTATCTCATAATACGTGATGTTCAAGAAAAAACATAAGTTTTACTTAATATTTGTGAAGTATATGTATGAAAAACGTGTCCGTAATTATTGTTTGAAATTGTTTTACAAACGAGCATCATGTATGTAACTAGATTTTAAGAGGACTATAGGACATTAAACGCGATCAATCACTGTTGGACTCCATACTAAAGAAAAAGATGCGCAGACACAATATGGAAAATTTTAGAGATTTACTAAAAACTACAAATTTCATTATAAACCTAAAACACTATAGCGACAAAACGTTGCTTGTAGAATAATGTGACAAACAATCAAAATGATTGCATGAATATAAGTCCAGTTTTTAATTAAAAGTGATTTTAAGAGTAATCTTCGTGATTTTTTCTTTTATACTAAATTAGCTGTGAAACGTTTCCAACACACTATCTATCAAGCATTTATTCTGAATAACAACATATATTTTTCTGATTCGTGGATCATATACTTTTGCGTATTATAAAGCTCACGATTAGCTCTGTAGTCCTCTTAAGTATACCACTTTTAACTGGAATAATCCACACCTTTTTAAAACTAAATTCGAAAATTAAGTTACAATCTTATTTCAAGCACTAAAATTTACCTTATTTTGCACTTACCTAAATAGTGTTTTTTTTTTTTAAGAAATTAATTAAAATTAATCGAATCGAATCGCCGCACTACACTGATAGCGCATCGATATTGGCCCCTACGCGCGCACACCTCGTGACGCAATTAAGATTTATTAAAAAAAAAATGTAGGTATTCTACTACCAAATTTTTATAATAGATAGGCTCGCGTTTGACCAAGTCACTATCTCACCTGGTGGTAAGCGATGATGTGGCCGACGATGGAGCACGCTTGCCTAGAAGTAACCTATTCACTCTTGACATAAAGACCTATCAGGAAAAACAGGCTGAGGCATGGAATTCCACTCTTTAGCTCTACGCACAATGAATGTATTCCCATAAGGCTTTGCAGGTACGGGTGGGATGTCCACTATGTACCGGTGGCGCAACGCTGTACGTCAAGTGGTTATTTTAATGAAATCAATTCAGTATCCGATTCTAAACATACTACTTACTGTAAGGATGTGTGTTTAAATGTTACATATTGTTTAGGTATTAACAATGTGAATTATGATTTAGGTACTTACAATTTTTTCATAACGTTTCAGCATCAAATCCTAGTAAAATTCAGTCACAAAAAACGACAACACCATTCTTTATTTTTGTATTATTCTCAAGTAGGTAACTTGTTAGTATAGTTGGTTCACAGAAACGCGGTTCAATCACTACTAAAAGCATTAAACGTTTAACAGTTATAATATCCTTTCTGGATTAAGTACGTACAGAAGCAACTGTCGTCACGATAATATTTATTGTTGTTTCCTTAATTTAATATTATATATTATAAATATGATATTATAAAATGAGTAATTCGTATCCTGGTCCACATAACTTCATTAGTAGCATGTGTTATGTTAGCAGCGAAAATGCAAAAGTTACAGTCAATTCTTTGAATCAGTCAAAACTAGTATTGACCGGGCTCATTAAAAAGTCTTATAAAGTTAAAATGCGTTTGTTTTATTATTTAACAAAAATAGAAAAGTTTTTAGCTTTCTATATGTCGTTATTGTATTTACTACAAAAATGGTTTTAGAGAACCTAGTTTTAATTGGTCAAAAATAATAATAATAGGTGTGGAATCACATATTCCACACCTATTATGTTTATTTCGACCATCAAAGGATCATAGCAAACCCACAGTAGTAGAATTATAATTACAAAGATCACATACACATATTAATTAAACACGTAATATTTATAGATTCCGATTGCTCATTATGTGAACCATATAGCAATGGTTGAGGTAATGACAATCGAATCTTTGAGCGAATACCATCAGGATGCCATTGGCGCTAGCCCGAACCCTAGGCACCAGAGATGTACACTATTTTCACATAGTAGAATAGAAGCAGTCTTTACGTGACTTGGTGAACATCCCTGATGCGCTACAAATTTGTGCCCCGATTCCGGCCCGTGAGGCCCTTGGTAAAATTTGCTACAGGCCCCACGCTGGCTTATGCCACTAGGCCCGGCACTGGTCATTATGGCGAACTGACCAATAACAGTTCATGACGTTCCGTAGACAATCATCACTGGGAAAATCCAAATATTTAATTATGCGGACAAAAGAGGAGGTTCAAACGTGTTAGTGTCACCATCTTCTGTTATGGCACCTAAATTGGACCAACGTGATGTTTCATTCAGTGCCATATACATAGTGGAATGAGTCATGAATTTGAATAGAACCTATGATAATAGTTGTTAGGCTTAGCAAGGTCATTGTGGTATCTAGATTTTATAAGCAAAATGGTGACAATGTACTTCTGCTTCATGTTACATATCAAGTATAAATGATATACAAGAAAAATGACGAAATGATTTTGACGGTACAGTTGTCGCAGTGATAGAGCTTGGCTGCGCTACGTTATGAACAAACCTACAATACCGGAGGAATTTCTTTTAAGTTACTTTTTTTTAAAGCAAATAAAGAAAGAAAATGATATGGTTCAAAATCAGTTCGATCGTAAGTAAGAAGACTGATAACTTAAAGCCATAGAAAAAAAAAACAAATCAAGCCTTTGTCAAAAACCTGACAAAATACAAATATCTAAGAACCCACTAGCAACGGCCTTGCCCTCCATCGACTTGCCAAAATATGCTTCATTAAGTAAAGTCTTGTGAAAATATTTGGAGATTTTTCAATTCGTGATGTTGAAACAATAATTCATAATGAAGTATGAAGAATTTTGTTTGAAGCACGGTTCAACCATGTCCGAAGGATAGGTTACATAATATTAATTACATGGAAGTAATAAATGTCAAGGCGTTTAAAATGCCCATCTTTGAATAAGCCTTGTGATTAGGTTATAAGTAATTTGCCACATGACCACATCATTCATTATAGTAAGCATAATATAATGGCTTTTGCAAAATTTTTATGAAATTTGATTATCGTCATGTTACAAGTGCTGTAAGCAGAGAAAACAAAATGGACGGGAAGGCTTACATAGAGCTGTAAGACGAAATGTAAATCCCTGATGATAAAGACATGCAAACAATGCATGTGATACACAGATGGCCAATTAGAGTTATGCGATAGAATGTTCGACACATTTAAAGTTCTTGAATTTGGAGCTGACAATTTCGAAACTAAAAAAACACTTACTCGAAAACCCGCTCCTATCTAGGGATAGGAGCGGGTTTTCGGCATCGAGGGCATCCTGGGCCACGTTTAGGCACGCAATTTTCTGTTTATCGCACTAGCGCGGAAAAGTACGTCCCCTCTCTCCACCAAAATGTTAATATTACATGTATCATATCAGGCCGGGCGCCGTGCAGCCCTCATGAGTCGCTGGTCCACCCACGTTTATTTATTTTTTCGGAAGTGTATTGAAAAACGTTGTTTGATACACGTGGAAATTTTCACTGCAGCACTTTCGCTCCATAACACTTTCGGTTCAGGCGGATTCCACCTTAGTCTCAATGACGCATTTTCTTGACTTGTATCAAAATGAACTATTGCAATTAATTACGTTTTAAATCTGGATAGGAAATATTGAAAACGTTTTTACGAAAATGAACTCTGAAATCCTGACGAATAATAATAATGACGAATAATAATAATCTCATATCCTGACGAGGCGTCAGGATATGAGTAATTGATGTAAATGATGATGGTCAACAAGTATCAATCGTTATGTTGTCAAGACACCGGTCACGGTAGTGCATATTACGTTTACACTCTTGATAGAACCAGGGTCACCAGACCAAGGAGGCCTAGCTGAGATATTTGATCGATCTAATGCAATCGATACAGAACCTACTATCGATTTAATTAGAACGTTATTGGAGTTATTGCTTCAGTATAAAATTAACAGCATGCCGATCGATTTCATAACATGAATGTAGGGAAAACGGTAGTTTTCCTGTCCTGTAGTTTGATAATGTGGGTGCTTGTTGCTCAATTACTTCCCACACTTAATTTAAATTTTATTTGCCTTGTGTTTGGAATGCTGTCGACAGTGAATCAATCAACGGCATTGAAGTTGGTCTTGATTGCTTTAAAAGATACAATGTCAATTTTGATTACTAAGGAATAAGACAAGAAATGTCAAAGCAATAAATATAGATTAACACTAAAGCTGTCTAGTGATCTATAAATGCCATTACAATTAAATAATTTAATGATATTTCAGTTCCTTGTCCTCTCAGCGGTCAGAGAGTCGCTTTGTTTATAAAAGGAAGTTTCTTCGAGCATAAAGGTCTTTGTCATGAATTCAATAATGACAACAAAAAAATTAGTAACGAATTCAATAAGGACCATTATCAGAGTGATAAAGCTGCAAAGTCAAGTGTAAAATGTCGTGTCACAAGTAATAAATTCGCAAGATAATAACTTAATTGTTGAGGGAACGATAACATCGATGATTACAATCAACTAACAACCGTACATTAAGACTAAAATAATGACCCTTTCACACGAACTGTTCCTCATTGTTTTTAGTTCACACTTGACACCGGCAAATCGCGTAACAACCATGAGAAGCTCGTGATACAAAAATTGTGTAACAAGAGATATGACCAGGGTGCTATTAAATTTAGCAATATAGTATCCAAATTGTCTATTGTTGTGTAAAATGGTATGTAAGTATGGGTCAATATGGTTGTGCAACTGAAGCGGGAAGTGGACGGTATTAGCTAACTGATCAAAGTTAGAACGTAAGTCTGATGCAAATTCTTGATAATTGCAAAAGATTGGTGAGATTGGTAGAGAAAATCGATTTATAGCGGGTAATAATAAATTGAGTACCTATGAATAATTTAACGGGGCAGGAGACCATATTAGAACTTGTGAGAGCTTTTATACTTAAAATAAGAGTAATCATATTCGATAAACGATTTTATCAAGATTTCTTCTAACTACTAAACCTGCACTCATCATCATAACTTACCAGTTCGTTATGCTTCATAAAAAACTCCTAAAATACCGTTTAAAAAATTCAGGTATGCAGTTTATTTAACCAAACATGCATAGTGAAAGTTTAATGAGATTAAAGTTTACGAAAAATGTAAACACCAGGTCGTCCATTAAATAACACTTTCCGTACGTATTACGGTAAAAGCTAAATAAACCATGCACAAAATACAGCACGTCCGCACTTGGCGAGCGTTAGAACAGAAATAGCAGCCTATTAACCCGAATCTCACGCATGCGCAGTAGACGCCATATAGCGAGCACCTGCGTGCGCGCAATCTAAGGTGCTATGTTGATTACGTGTTTTGGTTTACGGATTAACGTAAATAAACTTTTTCTAGGTAGTATGGAGTATATAAAAACAATTCCAAACTGGGCAATGCTTACGTAAATGCAGTTATTTTTCGATTGCATGCAATACGAGTTGATACGCGTTGTTTATCAAACACCACCGGATGGTGAAGTTGAAATATGAATTTGTTTTGGTTTTCGAAAATACTGAAATTGTTTCGCCCTCAATTTTCGACGATTTACGAAATGCAGCCAGTGATCCTTATCATATACATACATCCTTAGAATCTGTCATATTGAGTATAATCTTAAAAATTATACAATGATGAAATAATCTTCTAGTAACAAATAATACATGCATAAAAATTAAAATTAAACGTTGACATAAAAATACCTTTTGTAGACTATTACAACTACATTAAAAAACTATATCAAAGATAGAGAAAAAAAAACTTGTCAAAAAGCAATCAAAAAAATGCGTAATAAACATTTGAAGATTCTTGAATTCTCATAGCTGTCACAAAAAGATATCGAAAGTAGGTGATAAATACCAATGTGGGGCAGCTAAAGAAATAAGAATAGAAAAAGAATATCAAAGGAAAGTTTTAGCATTTTTTGCTTACATAACAATAATAAAAACCAACGAAGTGGATTGATACGAAAATAATATCTGACATAAATAAGTTTAGTATGATAACTGTCAGAAAACCAAGATGATCAACTTGGTTTTCTGACAGATATTCAAGTAAAATAAAATAAACTTAAATTATACACCAAACGAATAGAGGGAGGCGTTTGCTCAGCAGTGGGATAGTATAGGCTAGAAAGAATAATGAAAATATACACCAAACAATAGTAACAGACAAAAATATCAACTTACACAGAAATCAAATCTATGGGTACAATGGCGGTCTCATCGCTACCGGTGACGTCTATTATGCCAGACAACCTTTGGATGGACCGTAAGTATTGAAACCCAAACGGGGCAGTATCTGGTATGTCGTTAACAAAGTCATCAAACATTACATTATAAATAAACATAGATATAAAATTAAACAACTTCATACAAGGAAGCGAAAAAAGAAAAGAATAATGGAGGGTTAGTGGAAGAATGAAATTGAGTAGAACCAGAATGAAATTAAAGAGAAAGGAGTAATAGTAGCATTAGTTTTCATTGCTATGGGTGCTCATTTATTTGGTTTCCTTGATATTGCATCTCATGAAGAAAGTGGCATTGTAAGTTGTTATGAAGCTAACAATATTTACTAGACTAGATTCAGGGTTGGTCTGGTTCTGGACCTTGCATCCCAATTAACTGTAAAATAAAATAGGTAGAATGGTTTCAATGATACCCAGATTATCCAGTCCTATAAAACAATCGATACGATGAATCGGTTACAAACTATCCACTGGGAAAATGAAAGTGGTTAAGAGAGGACTGCATAAACACTTTTGTATACAGCTATAATTAAAATGAAAATTACAAAGAAAATACATCCGCACAATAATTTCACAACGCAATTTTAATAGGATTGTTCCACATTATTCCATTCCTTTATTGCTTAACATAAATTCCGTAGCCGCAGAATTATGTTCGTTCCGTTATGGAAAGTGTGGTGAAACAAATAGAAATGTATTTGAATCGTTAGCAGATACGCTATTCTTCGATACCCGTAGCCATTTTATTGCAATCCGTGATCATCATCAACTAAACCTTCTATGGCTTTCAAATTATATTTTTACTTTGTTGTGAGTAATAAAATTTCTTTTGGCTTTGCTTCAGTTTAGATTCCGTTACGCTTTTCGATATGGAGAGATAATCTGTTTTTATCGTTTGCCACAAAAACTAAAATAGGAGATTGTTCTCTTTTTTTGCAATCGGCATTTGGTTATCTGCAGTCAAACAATTTTTGACCAACATTAGCACTTACTTAGTAACCAACTTTCACCAAGGTTAGGTTGAGCGACAAGCAATGGGTTGCTAAAGGCTAATGATGATGACCACTTTCTATATTTCTACTCCAAAGCTATTGAAACTTCACACCTTATCAAGGCTCACATTATTGATGTTACATTTGCAATCTATGTATAACTTAACACCGTCCTTTGATCAACCCTAGGTTATACATATATCATATAATGGAAATTGAAGCACAGTACATGCATAATATCTTATTTAAATTTAGGTTTCATAGCTGAACACGCTAGCAATATGGAGGTAAATGAAATGCAAATACGACACGCTGACGTTCATGCTACCAGTATTATAAGTAGATTTACTGTAAAACCACACGCTGCTCATATTAAAGTTTTGTTTAGTTAAGAATAAGGGTCGGGATCCTTTGAATTTACTATGTAACTTTCAGATATATGGCACACTTGGGATTCTTATTTGGTTTGTTAAACTATTTCAAACATTTGTATGGCCAACTAGATAAGTATTGGACTATAGAATTAAGATGTAATCATATTTTATGAGATAGGCGCAATATTTAAAACAGTATCCTTTCTTGGTCTTCTTGAAGTTATCACACTAATATTGTAAAGGTAAAATATTTGTGTTTGTAACTTCTTCATGCTCACACATCTGAAAGAATTTGTAAAAAATTTGGTACCCCGATTGAGCACAGAGAAAAGACATTGAGAGAAGACCACTTTTTTTCCCAGGAGTATGTTCCCTTTGGGATAATGTCCTACTGTCACGGAGCTATTGATCTACATACATATACTAGACACTGTATACTTTCTCTTTTTAATGTTAGTTGCACTAATCTCGGTCTTCATAAGGCGTTATTTCATTTCCTTTCGACATTTCCACTTTAATGTGTATACGACATCAATCATGTCTATAATTATTCCCTGCAATGTTGTCAATCATAGCAGTTTTATTATAGTCTTTCCCAACCATAGTCTCTATTTCTCTGAATTTTCTAACAAAACATTTTGTAACAAGATATAAAGATTAGTCTTAAATCCAAAATGGAGCCAAAGTGACGGGTAACTAGTTCATCGCCTACGATACACCTACATGGAATAAGTTAACCTTTAGATGTTTTTTTACTTGAAATAAGATATAGCCATAATATTCCTAACAAGGGCCATGTTTGTAAACATCAACTTGTTCGGATATTGTTGATTTTCTTAGGGCACGGGTAGTGGGTGAAAGGTTAACAATAATAATAATTTGCGAATAGAAAAACATAGGAAAACACACGAGAAAAACAATACAATACAATTAGATACGAGAAATTTTTTGAGCTCAAAGAGCAAAATGGCATTGCTTAGCTTCGCCTCACCGCTGCCGGTACTGGCCTCTGATGATAGCTGGGGCACTATCATCAGAAGCTAATACTCCCGGCGAAAGTGTGCAGCTCATGTGATGAACACAAAACATCATTGAGAACGTCATGCACGCATAACATGGGGCTACAAAGGGAGGAAACCACCTAACCGCGCTCCTTTTTCAGATTCTCTTTTTATTTTGGCCCTATGACAGTGTCAATCATATGTAGATCGCCTTCGAACTGAAATGGGTCAGATTATATCTGGTATCCTTTACATGTATGACTTGAAACTTATTGCATCCAATAATCTGCAACTGATTAACCTTTGGTAGTGGCATCAGGATGGACTAAAACAGAAATTGACTAGAGCCTTAAAACCAGCAGTCGAAGAAACGTATGACCGAGTAAGGAACTTCACGGACGCTTTTTCCAGGCCCTACATAGGCCGATGTAGATCAATTAGAGTCCATAGCTTACCTGCGTGTCGGCGACATTTTTTGGGACATCCATTAGGTTTTATTTGTGCTATTATGGATGAAGTTGTTATGACGAATAACTACCGGATATTTATCGTGAAGGACGGTTGATATCTGTCGGGCATGTCACCGTCCGAGAGCATGAATCCTGGTTGTTCTCATCGGTGGGTCTCTACTTGCATAGGCTTTGCAGCCAGTATTATCCATCAGCAACTTGCTTTGAAATACTCTCTTGTGAAATCTGTGCCATAGGTACTACCGGCGGGTTACTATTTTTTTTTTAATGTTTTTTTTAATCAGTTTTTTTTAAGTAAGAATTTAAATAAAAGAAATAATAATACAAAATGGCATGTTGTGGCCTGTAAAATATCTAAAGACCAACACAATTATTTACATTTTAATAAACATACCCAACGCACATAGAAATAAAGCAATTGTATTGCCATGAACGAATATCGTGGAAATGCTTACATAAAAACTAGGTTTACAGTCTAACCTAACAATATAATTTCAATTTACTCTAAAAATATAATTCATCTCTAAAGGCTGCTGAACAGGACAGTCACACAGATAGACCATAACTATTTTTTCTATAGAAAAAAAAAAGTGGGCCAGTGCGAGTCGAACTCGCGTACTGAGGATTCCGTACAGGCTAACCTATGTAAATGGATCAATTTCCGAAAGGAGTGTCGAAAATATTTCCGAATCAAATTTTTTTTTTGTGTCGCGTTCTCTTTACTGTTTTCAAATTTAGTCCTATACCTGTGCTGTAACACCTTGCTTTAACGGAAAATACCCTATGAATTTTGATATCCTTGAGAGTGTCGAAAACTTAGAAGTTTGATTTTTTCAGTTTCAATGGACCGCAGACCTAAGTATATGGTTTTAATTTTAACTAGATACCTCCACGCGTTCCCTAGGGATCCTTTTTTTTTCCTTTTGAGGTACGGAACCCTAAAAACAGCCATATTGCCGAGTATGGGTAAAACGTAGTACCTAGGTAAGTACTATGTTACACAACTAACGTGTGTTAAGTTAGATAAGTAACTACATAATTATATAGTAAGCGTCACTAAAATGTATATAAACATGCATAAAAACTACCTCCTACAAGCCTAAGGCCCAACAATGCTACTGTACGACATGTCGTAGTCAGGAACTGGTTTTGAAGTTCGGCGAGCCACCGAGGTTGCGGAAGGTCACACCGGCAATGACCTCAACCGTGGTTCCGTGTAGACGAGACGTGATGCGTTCGCCATACACATTGTGGAAAAAAAACAATGTGTCTATCATACCTACCTTCTATTTTTGGAATTTTAAATTCGGAATGTGAATGTCAGATGAACTTTTTTTTAATTTTCGTATTGCTAGCCAATAAAAAAAGGACTTTCTGCTATTTTGTGATGTGGCTGAATAAAGAAGATACTCTCTGTTATTTTCGTAGTTTTGGTTTAAAAAACCCTCTTCGAACTCAATAGCATCAGTTTTGTAGGTACTTACCATTTTAAAATGAAAGAAGTTCGAATTTTGACGTCTTTTTTAATCGAAGAGCAAAGTGCACTTATTGGCTTTATAACTTTCTCTAGCCTTTGGGGATTTGCTAGAAAGGAAATCTTTAATGAAATGTTAATCAATTTATTTTAAATCTGTTTTGTATGCAAAAACTCAATTTTTGTATTTGGCTGCAGTGGTTAAATAAATCACACAATTATTCAAACTCAAATAATTCTTCTGTAAAAGTAGGTATTAGTTGAAACTTTATATTTACAAAAACGTATAAGATATTAATTGAAAAGGTCGACAAGAGCGCTACCGACTAATTTATTTATAGCATCCTTGATAAATACTTTAAAGTCACTTAAAATCTCATGGCAAGGCAAAGATTTATTATTCACGATCACTCCTCGACGGAGGTCGTGATGTTTTGACCTCCTGCAAAAAAAGAAACATTAAATTCCCTCTGATAAGGAAATGATGAGATTTCCTCTTGAAAGGTACCTACTAAATGCAATGGCTGGTAATTATGTTTAAGATTTATGAAACATGTATAAATGTCAAAGGTTTCGTATCTAGCAATTTGCCAAAGCTAGTGACGATAAAACTTAATAAAAAAGTAATTGGCTTCGAAACGCATTGAAAATTTTAATTAACGGAAAAAAAATATAATAAAAAACATAACGAAAGAACTTAATCCAGAGATAAACTTTCATCAACTGAAGAAATCGACACAAAAAGTCTTAAAACTGAATGGTACCGAATTTAAGAAATTTAATTTTTCGAACGCGACCCGATCGCGCTTGCCGATTGGTCGGGTGAAAGTGAGAGCGCCATCTATGCTAGCTGTGACGTAACGGAACAAATCGGCCATTGTCCATTTGTCTGTAGGTTACAACAGCCGGTGATTGGCTAATGAGTGTCCCAAGATTGTAGACTAGGCCGTCACAGATTTTGTATGCGATTAATAGTCCTTAACTAACATCATCGCTATGATGATTACATGCTTATTTAACACGTACCTATTGCAGACTTTAGATAAACATAAGGAACAAATTGACGTTTGGAATGTGTGTCATAATCTGAACGTCTGTGTTCACGGTACACGAATATAGGTTATCTATAGAAATACAAACAAGCAAAGCTGTGCAAACGAAGACGCAATCGACAACCATAGATTTTAAGTGAGCAAAGTTGAACTCTTTAAAAAAAGTACAAACGAGCATCCATAAATGCCACTTCCTTCCTGCCTGAATCTACAATAAAATATTAAAACAGCAGTCTATAAACCACATAAACAATAAAGAGGACAATATTTCCGATTTCAAAGCAGCTAACATCACTTAAGTGTGTTGTGTAATGATATAAAAAGCTCCGTTGCTATTCACAATTTGTATTCCTGTCATATACCAGCCGGTCGCTTTATTGTCTTCCGTCTAGAAAGGACTTTGAACTGTCTGAAATTTTACGCACACTGCACCCCGAATAATAATACAATTTGCATAGTCTAAGTAAAGAAAGACAGATGACGGAATCGAGCGTCTGTGCCCGCGATACCCTGAGTGTCACTTTCACGGAAAATATGGCATGAATATTAAATAATGTCACGTTTATTTTTTATGTTGAGAACCTGTGACTTTTCCGTCAATATTCTCTTTCATTATTAATATAATTTTTCGCTGTTATTACATATTTTGTATACTATTTCCGTTATTACAAGTCGTTATTTTGAAATATAATAACATTATACCAAAGTTTATCAGTTGGTATACGTTTTACAGCGTTTAACTTTCTCCTGGCTTCCTTATTCTGCAATGATGTCAACCCAAGTAGTAATATAAGTACCTTGTACTATTTATAACTTCATTGTTTTCAGTACCATTCATTTCATAAATAAAGATTTCCTTTCATACCAATTTAGTTATGATTTTAATAGGTACTAGTGGTCAAACGACCGCTTAGCTATATTGGACCTTTAATAGATTGTTTGTCAATAGATTTCACGTGCATTGCCTTTAGAAAGCAGAAGATAATGTTTCGCATGCCTAAACGACAGTTGATAAAACATTAATATCAATCTGCCAAGTCTAATGCAGCCTTCATGCATCTTTACAGCAAAGATAGGCTATATTATTCACATCAGAGTACATGATCGCAACCCGTATTTGCACTAAATCAGAAACCAGCCACCGTAGCCGAAATCGGCTAGGGAGTATATATATGTACCGGTACTACACATTGAGCGCTTATCTGGCCTCTGGAACCCTGTAACAGAGTAACACAATTCCCTATGGTAAGTCTGGTTGTCGGTCACTTTCAATCATACTGCAGCTATCTAATTAATAACCACTCGAAATAGGAATTTCCCCAAAGACTATATTAAACAAACAAAAACGCCTATTGTCTTTTAATTAAAATCTATTAAGCCCAAGTTGGCACTAGCGAAATGTCAGTCCCTCCCGAGGGAGTTCGCCCACGTTGGTCCATGATGGGCGTGGGCGCATAATGTTTGTAAGAGGACTGTAGATGGCACCTGAGAAACAGTTGACGAGCTTTGTCTTTTGTCCTTTGATGAATCTGATAAGAATGGACCAGTCAGATAGTAAGTAAATGGTAGGTCACCATTTACTTGATAGATGCTATCTTCTTTTGGTGTCGTTAATTAGATTTGAAAGATAGTGTGAAGTGTTGTTTACAATGTCGGGCTTTTATTTTGGATTCATCTAAGTGTTGTTGGCAAGGTTATATCAGGCTTCATCTGGCCAGTCTTATTTATTATACAAAGGCATATTTAATAGTATGAAACAGAAATAAATAGAGAAACAATTAAACGAAATTGAGAAACAGTAAATACTACCCATTTTAAAATCAGTCCAGTAGTTTTCGAGTTCATTCATTAGAAACAGAAATAAAATTCTTTTCTCTTTATAATTCTCAGTGTAGAAGTATCAGTATAGATAAATAAGGCCTTCTATAAGAGGTGAAGCAAGAATAACCTGGTGGTAGTTCGCGGGAATCCGATGGACGCGAGACGCACAGGACCGGTTGTTATGGCGTCATTGAGAGAAGGCATATGTGGCTATGTCCAACAGTGGATGTCTCTCGGCTAAAATGTTAATGATGATATTATTCTTTATAATTATATGACAATGCACGTTTAGGCGTAAATTGTATGTAGGTGTTTATAGAATGACGTACTTAATCCCTATGGATATGGCACGAGAGAAGAATGGATGAGTAGAATTCACAAAATGATAACTCTTATGAAGTCTTCGATATAATTTAGATTATTGAATCCAAGTAAACACCTGTGATTGGTGGCCAACACTTAAGCTGTTGTTTTTTTATTTGTAATTGTTTTGATAGAAACACACACATAGTTAATTAAATAAACGTAATCCACGCAATACTGATTAATGTTATTGTTATTTACAAAGAGGGAAAAATACAAAAAGATAATGATAATATTGATAGCTACAGTTACAGTAATGGTTAGTTGTATTAATGAATAGGCACATCACCTCTAAGGACGTACGATAAGAGGTCAAAAAGATAGGCTATATTAGTAAACGTAAGATAATAACATTGACATTCAATTTTTAATTGATATTATTTCGATGAAACGGATGAGCGTTAGGCTGCTGCGTTACCTGTCGTGGGTTCAATTCTCACGTATAACAAAAATTTATAAGGCTTATAGATATTTTTTCTGGTTCTGGGTGTCTTATGTATGTGAGTTTACATATTTGTGAACACCACACAACTACGATACAGGAGTAATACTTAGTGCGTGGCCAGGATAAAAATAATAATAGAAATACCGACGAACGGCGAGTATCTACCCTTACGTTGTTGAAACTTCAACGGGCCGGACTAAACGTTTCGCTTCGTCGTTTATACCGCGTACATCGAAGGACTGGAACAATTTGCCTGCTGCGGTCTTCCCGTCCAACTATAATTTAGGTGTCTTCAGGGCTAGAGTGAATAGGCTCTTAATAAACTAGTGCGCCTGACCATCAATGATTGCATCTCTGCTTACCATCAGGTGGGATCGCAGTCAAGCACTGGTTTATATCATTAAAAAAAAATACCACTTGTTAAAATTGTAATGGTAATGGTTGGTGGGTCCTAATAAAGGCGCGATACCTCAGAAAAAAACTCACGTAATCCCCATTTCCAATGAGATACCCCTAGTAAGACAACTATGACATTAATCTTAGTTATGAGTACTGAAAACTGTCTCCTCCTAACAATAGTACGTAAATCTGTAATTGTACACAGTGACCCATGATTGTCATGGGTCACTGTTTACCATTCGAGGTCCATCCATTTTAACCGGATTTCTACAGTCACTGAAGATAACAACATAAAGTTACACCTTTCTCCTTCAGGCATACCTTTTGCTTTATCAACATCTTGTTAAACACATATTTGGAATAAATAGCAGTTAGATGAAGATAATGAAACTTGTCTAACCATAGAACAACAAATATGTATATGAAATGTTAACCCTTCATAGTAAAAAAACAGGACATCACTTCAAGAAACTTGCGCCCGAGCAGAGTTTTGACGTCTTCAATGCTTATGTCAGTTTGTATGCATAAATACTTAGCAGCCGCCATTTTACTTTGGCAAGAAAATGAATGCTGTACGCATTTAGAACCAAACATGTTCTTTACTTTAAAGCTAAATGAGAAATGAGTAGTGTTTAGTTTTCATCTTCAGAGATAATAGATTTTTTGTTATTTCTATAACAAAGTAGATTTTACGAATCGTTTGTCACTACAATTTATTTGTCAATGGTAGGTATTGGTAGCATGGCATCGATAAACAGTCGATCCTCTATAAGTGCTTCCCTGCTCGAATACGTTTTATCGACTCTATTATACAGCATCGGTACTAAAGTGAACTGATAGCACAAATTCAGCTATAAAGCTGTATCGATTTTACAATCGATACTCGTTAAATGTATCGGTAAACCGTTACAATTAGTGCTAATGTTCAAACCAATGATAGACGTGGTAGATTAAACGAGAACAAAACTGGACTACACTGTCGAAAGCCTACGCAAAATCCATGAGAAACCCCAACGAATAAAACTGTATGAAAACAAAAATTATTTAGGCAACAATATTAATGAAAGAAAAAAAATAAGCGAAAGTTAGCCACGGACATGACAGGAGCAAGACTCTTAATTTACATATAGGACACTTTCTTTGAGATAAAACCTCATTATGATAGCTGAAGCTCAAAAGACGTTAGATAACGTGCCTTACTATAAAAGAACAATGGTGGTGATTAAGAGAATAATAGAAGTGGGATCAAAAACGACGGAAACGATATGAACAGTGCACTAATTGTTCATTGTACACCTACGGTGGCTGGTGATCTATTGTCAACTGCTGTAAGATAAGTGGTTTAAGTTCATGGTCAGCGTATAGATGCAAGTCTAAAGGTAGACATGAAAGATAGAACGCTTAAGCATTGCATTGCAACTGTTTAATTCTTGCCTATTGCAGTTTTACGGTAATATTATAAAGGTGAAAACTTACATGTATGTGAGGTTTGTTACTCCTTAACGCTCAAATGGCTGATAGGATTTGAATGAAATTTCACACGGCACACGGGTAGTCTTGGAATATCACATAATTTTTTTTCATTCCGGGATTATGTTCCATTAGGATAATTTTTTACTTTAAAAACGTACTGAAGATAAGAAATAGTATGTGAAAATTTAAATTAAACCTTAATCCTAATACTGTTTAAAAAATCGTGGTCAAAGCTGTATGCCTAAGAATAGTAAGCCATGAAAAGGTCACTTCGTCTTGCCGTAGCTGGCTTAAGGAGCGAATAATCGATTATACTAGGCGACTGGGTGGCGAAACCTTTACAATAATAAATATATACAATCCCATCCATAATCCTGTTACAAAATAATATCCACATTTTGAGTATAAAAACCAATTTTGGATATGAAAACAAAAAAACTGTGACGAAATAGCGAGCTTGTCATTTCATAATCCATCCATCAATTATTTTTAATGAACTGTGAATTTTGACAATAAAGACAAATTACCTGAAAAGACAACAGAAAATTACCTCTTTTTGTCTCAAAGTCGGCCATAACTAGTTTATTTGCGGCACAGACGACATCATTATAAGCTTGAGTAGACTTTTATAATACGCTTACGTCACAACTGACGCTTTCAGAGATATTCAAAATAATGCTGAGGTTAAAAATGAAGTCATATCGTCATACTTTATAATACATTGCAACACTACGACTATACTTTATTTAATACATTGTATATAATAAACCAGAAAAAAAACTAAAGCAAGCGTAGTATGATAGTTGACAATTAGCTCTTTACCAATCCAAAATGGACTGGTTTAACAATAAACAAAGTAAATATTTCAAAGATACCTTTTATAACAGAACTATTCCCACTTACTGTAAGAGTTACAAAACAAAGCGTTCTCAATCACGACACGACCATTTGAAACGTTGTTAATTTCGTAATCACAAGTTACAAAATTAAACGAAATATCATCACGTTTGTCGTCCAAACAAACAGCGATTTTTTCAAAAGCCATCCATTTGAAACTCCCACAAAGCGAGACGAAACGGTATTATTAAAAACTAGCAAATAAATGAACAAAAACGGTTTCCGTCTCGACCGACACAGGTTTTTATAATCTTGGCTTTGCGACAGTCGGAAATGAATGATTCTGGACAACGATAACGAACTCTAGGAATGGTACTAAACTGAACATGGATCAAATAAGTCTAAACCCTAATGGGTTATATAAAAAAAAGCAATCGTGTAAATGCTGTTGTAGCAAGAATTTTAGATTCAGGATGTGATTTCAGGATCAGGAAAAGCCTTGATTGAAGACTTATTAGAAGTTATGTGACTTTATTAAAATTAAAATGTTAGTTTCATCGGTATTAATTTAACCTAATCGACGAGACTGACAAAAAAAAGTCGGAAACTAAAAAATATTCAATGTTACATTGTATTCAAACAATCTATACAAATAGATTGCGGATACAAAAAGACAAAGCACTTCTTAAATAATAAGCTATAATATAATATCACGGATTTTTCCTTAAGGATGACACAAGCAAACGACTCCATATATCTACATAACTTGAAGTAATAGCCAGATTCTCGGTGCCGCTAAGACTGGCGCTTACCCCATAAAGGAAAAGAGCGTGACGATAAATCAATTAGCAATATGAAACTCAACAGGGAAGGTGCATTACACCATATAAGCGAAATATGTGAGCCGAGTCCATAAAACACGAGCTAAGTGTACTATACAGAATAAAAACATGAATTTGTTGATGGGAAACTACTAATTACGGCAGAGAAACAACGAGAAAGTATGTACAAACAAGAAAAACATCATGTCCAAGAGGTGATTGAACGGGTTGTTAGGAAAACACGAACATGTCTTTCGACTTCAGAGACGAGGAAAATTGTTGGTCACATGAACGTAATAGCCACGACCGAAACTCAAAGACAAATGATACCAGTAATTTTAAACATATTGCGTGACGTCAGACTCTCAAGATTCGACAAAGATAAATTTCTGAAATTGATATTGAGTTTAAGGAAAAACGACGCAAGTTGCGGTTATGAAGCAGTCCGTAAAAACAAAAAATCCTAAAGCGGTGTATATATATTTTTTGCGTAATATTATTTTCTAATTATTTCAAAAAAATGTTTACAAAAAGGTAACGTTAACTTTCTTTACGAGTTCTAAAGTACAGCCGTTATAATTTTATTAAAACTCTTAAAGAAGTATTTTTGAGGATTCTTTATGCCCCAAATCTTTAAGTCAACTGAGTGGTAAAAGCCTCGCAGGAGCCTTCTTTTGTGAATGTAATCTGTTTCAGAAATTGTTTGAGTTGAATCCCTCAAAAGATATCGCTTTATCAAAGAGAATTGTTGATATTTTGATACTTTTATTTCGATCACTTTCGTCTCAGCCTTTCCTAATACTGCTATATCTGTGGTTCAGGAAGCATTTTTACGTTCCTTGTTTATTTATCCTACATCTCATAACTGACCTATTTTCAAAACTTTGGGTAAATAATGTGTATCTTTATATATCATTTTGGTTTCTATTATCTCACGTATTTCAGTTTGTGCCATATGATAAAAAGCGTCGATAAGTCGTGAGAAAATCGATACCGAATTTATCTCCCAGATAATTTTGTGACAAATTTTATGAACGACTATCTAAACTTAGCTCTTGGATGCGCGGTTAGGTTTGAGTGTGTTATTAGTCAAAACAATAACGATTCTCTTATCAGATTCACGTTTATTCTGCGTGACATTATTAATGTTATGGCAGTTTATATTGTGTTTACGTGAAGCTTAAGTTATTAATATTATAAGTTAATACCTATCTCACGAAGGCAGTATCTTCAAGCCGAGATTTTATAAAATTTTATATCGACTTCTTGAGATTTTATATTACTGTAATGAATAGCCACCTCTTTCCATATCATCAAATGGTTAGAAATTAAATAATATCTCGGTTAATGAAAAGATTTATGTAAATCGTTTCACTTTCAACTGTTCGAATTTGTGTGATACCGGATCTCAAGGTGATTTAGTGCTTAAGATACAGCTTCCTACTCAAATCTTGTTTCAAGCAGGTAAGTGACGCATACAATTTTTCATTATAAAGGCTTAAGTTGTTAAATGTCTTGATGAATTACCAGTTAAATACAAGATGATCTAGAATCGCGAAAAGACAATAACCTGGAAATTGATGACAAAGATAATAATGAATTGAAAGATCATTTTACTGGAACGTCCTTACGTCAATCGAGAATAATTACGAGTACAATTACAGAAACACATAAATAAGAAACCTACATAAAAACGACTCAAAGCGCGTGACGATGGCTGAGAAAAAATATATACACTTGAGATCCTCCTGTTTTTGCAACACAACACTGCTAACCTTGGTAAGTTCCAAGTGTTTAATCACAAAATATTTGTTTTTGCACTGTGGACACTTTGACACTGGCTACTGACGTAAAGGCGGCGGTACGACCCGCCGACTGTTCGATTCGCGAATTTCTGATTCACCGACGCGTGCGGCCTCACTGAACGGCCGTGAGCGACTGGCTTGTTTCATGCGTAGTCAGCGGCGCGTCGCTTGAGAGAAAGCAACACTCTTGCGCATAAAACCGTTGGATATAACATTAAAAGCGCTGTTTTTGCTGAAAGACTGAAGAAATGCTTTCTAAGAGACGGTCAGTTTCTTTGCTCGATGGACAGTAAACACGTACATATTGATAGGGGAAAAGCAGATATGTCTGACAGGTAATCAAGTAGGTTGTTGTAAGCGGTAACCAGATTACATTGGAACCGCTTTGTTTTGTCAACATATAATAAAGTTACATGCATCAGGATAACTCCGTGAACGTTTGCCATCTGGTCTTCCTGTTCGTATTAAATATAAAGCCTCACAACTTGGGCAGTAGGACCACCTGTTACACAAAGCGCAAGTGTTCGTGCGTCATTTTGTACAAACAGCCTGGATGGAACAGCTGTGAATCGGGTACAATAGAGCCTCAAGGTGATTTGTTTGCTTACGAAGGTCAATGGCACGGTGATAATATGGCTGATGACACTCACGCACAGTCGCACATACACTAACAGTTGATTGCCATAATGATGGAGGTTATTTGCAAGACATTAAGCACGAACAAAGATTTGAGTAGCAAAAAAGAAACCTTGAATTATAATCCGAACATCAACCAAACAGATTTAACTGCTTAGAGTATTGTGGAAAAGCGACCGAAAGACCAGTCACCATATCGGTACAAAACGACCAATAAACAAATGTTACGAAGCCTCAATCTATAGATCAGTAAGTGAACGTGCGCGGACGCAAGGTCGTTTGTGAACCGGTCCTGCGCTGACCGAATGCGACTGTACGATCGCTTTTTAATAACATTGGACATTTTATAAACCAATACAGAACCTGTCAAGCGACATATTAATTGTTTTAGTTTGTTTATTGGCTGAGACTAATTGCGGTGCCAGTTTTAAATGTCGGTATGTAGGTGTTTAAATAATATCAATAACGTTCGTTTATTTTCGGTCATTATCATCGGATTGCATCAAACATTCAAGTGGCGCCAGTGACAGAAAAGTTGAAAGGATCGATTGTCTTGTTATGAGTACTATTCAGCATATTCTGATGAAAAGAGATGAAATGAAACACAATTTTCATGGATGGGAATGTTGAAGACCAGAAAGAAATTCTTTAATTCTTTATTGTACACAAAAAAATTTTTCTCCCGCAATCCTTTGAATTATAGAGAGAGAACATATTCGAGGGTAGGATCCAGTGCACAATATAAACCTACATACTAAGTCTATTAAATAATTAAGTAGGTATATGAATGAATTGGAAATGGATGAATTGTGTGAAGACTAATGAGTTAGTGACGATTGCCAGGGATGAGAATGTAAGAAGAAAACGTGTTGCGCCGACCCCAAGTAATACAGGACAAGAACAGGAAAATTTTAGTCATAACGATAGTACTTTTAAGAAAAGTTTACCAACAACAAAATAATGACAATAATGCAATAAATGTTATTAGACTACGCGCAAGTGATTCGAAGCATTGAAAACATTTATGCGGCGCCGGCGCAGCGGACTGCGGTTGACCCACTGCTACAGTTACCCGTTTGAGTATAGCCACCGTACAGATCGTGACGGACGAAGCGGTTGTCTGTCTCGTTAACAGGTGGACAGGATTCATACGAGTTTGGTTACAACTGTGTAACTTGTTTGATTGTTACTTGTAATGGCAGATGGATTGGTTCACCTGCCGTGAATAACTGAGATAGAATGTTTTAGTTCTTCAAGTGTTTGGATTATTAGCCAAAAACAAGGCATTGAAAAAGTTTGAAAAATTGCATGTAGCGGAGATGAGAATGTTGAGATGGATGTGTGTGTGGTGATAGATAAAATGAGAAATGAGTATATTAGAGGAAGTTTGAAAGTGGCTCCAGTGACTGAAAAGTTGAAGGGGAATCGTTTGTCTTTGTATGGTCATGTAAAGAGGAGGGATGAAACGCATGTTACTAAAAGAGCATAAATGTGGATGGATGGAGATAGGCCAAAGAAAAGATGGATGGATTGATAGCATGACGAGTGACAGGGCAGAACGGAAGAAAAAAACGTGTTGTGCTGACCCCAAATAACACGGGACAACGGCAGGAATATGATGATGATGAGTCTTGAAATGGTCATATACAGGTTTTATTATAAACAGGTGTTAATGATGTTTCAGTCATTAATTTTGTACAGTTAAAATATTAATGACATTATTATGGAATAATAGTTTTAAAATTCGTTCGCTATCAATACAAATCACATTCTTAACAGTACGTTTAACGAGTATTAATTATTAATTAATCATTACGTGACGGACATGGATATCAATGAAGGATAAACCTGAAGATAAACTGTGTTGTATTGTGGCGTAATTTTATTTGATACGCCTTTTGATTTTAATGTAGGAGTTTTTTCACACGTGTAGGTTTTTTTGCTTTATACCACTTTACATTCATCGCTAAGGAAATGGGCTACGTTGTACAAAAAAAACTTGCTATGTGTAAATCTCAGAAGAATATTTCCGCATATGCAACTAAACCAAATTCGATTCCAAGGACCAATATAATGCCTGGTTTTCTGTCGTTTTAAATAATGTTTATTTATGCAAAAGATACGTTTCAGGCACAGTGGAAGCAAAGGGGCTTAGAGACTACATTATGTTGATTAAGTGTACCAACTAGTATCAACATACTGTCTCAATGTGGCAGTAATCAGTCTAGTTAGTAGATTAAGTTATTTTCTTCAACCTTCAAAACTAAGTTTGCGTTAATAGTCAAAACCACACCTGTTGTCTCACTATGTTCCTTAATCTACAAAACTAAGACTGCGTTAATAGTCAAAACCACACCTGTTGTCTCACCATGTTCCTCAACCTACAAAACTAAGATTGCGTTAATAGTCAAAACCACACCTTTTGTCTCACTATGTTCCTCAACCTACAAAACTAAGTTTGTGTTAATAGTCAAAACCACACCTGTTGTCTCACCATGTTCCTCAACCTACAAAACTAAGATTGCGTTAATAGTCAAAACCACACCTTTTGTCTCACTATGTTCCTCAACCTACAAAACTAAGTTTGTGTTAATAGTCAAAACCACACCTGTTGTCTCACCATGGTCCTCGATCTAAGAAACTAAGATTTCGGTGATAGTCAAAACCACAGCAGCTGTCTCACCAGCTAGAAAAATCTCACCGAGACACGCACCAGTTAACTGGGCCACTATCAGTTACCCTACATCACAATCAATCAAACATCATCTTCGAAACCAGTTAGAGCCAGCAGTTAATTCCATCACTTATTTATGCAAGTCGCGTTCCACTAAACTGGACTGGACGGTAACCGCTGTAATGCTGCAGTGTTATTGGAAAATGGCTTTTTCTTCAGTTGGCTAAATAAAAAATAATAATAACCGAATAATATGAGCATATAGACGCGTAAGTTTTTTTGAAACTGTACTATCTAAGATTTTGAGATTAAATTGACAATTTATCCCAATCATCTTGTTTTTTTTTTATTTTTATTAATTCTTTATGCACACAAAAGTACAGAGTCGGACTTAGGCATTTTCTAACAGTCAACCTTTGGGTGATGCATATACAAATTGTAGTAGGTGCAACATTAAGCATTATAATACATTATATTTTATACAAATATATACTTAAATAACTACTTATAATTATGTACCCAAACTAGAAAGAAGGAAAAAAAGAGAATACACGAAGCATCAGCTCTTTAGTAATCTTGGTTATTCACTAATTTTAAAATATATTATGTAAGTAAATATTTTGTTGTTTATCTTAAACTATCATACTAAATTTCAAGTTGTATTGTAATCAGTACTATATTTTAAATTAATTTTAATCAATTTAATTCCAAAACGTAGTTTTTGTTTTCATTGAAACGCCATATAAATATTCTTCCTGTTTATTGTGATGAACGCTGTTAATTACATGAATTGTTAATTTTAAGTATTATTATTGTAAAACCATTATAAAAAGATGTCATTTGCGATAAGTTTTCTTTTTTGTAACCTCTTTACTGGTTTTTATTTTAACATAATAAAGTAATCATATTATCTGTTATTTCAAGCGTAGATATATTAGGTAGGTTAACTGTTAACCGCAATAATGAATATGATTTAGTAATATAAAATGCATCAGCAGCAACAGCATTTTTTTTTTATTTGGTGGGAAAATCATCTTATGACAAATCGCGCTCTTGAGCGGGAGATAGTATCAGACTTTTACTGACTAAAAACTCACTGCTGTTCCTTTTTGCCTTCATCTCAGGGTTTGACTTTCACACTTACTACCCGTGGCCCAGCAACAGTATGAATACTGAACTCTGTCTCTGTTTCCAGTTTCCCATTTTTTTGTAAAATAATCCTGAACTTGCTCATATTGTTACGAAACCCATATTCATCAGGAATATTTCAAAAGTCTTAGGATTATCACGAAATAACTATTTTTTCAAATGATCCGCGGCATGTATACTTACAATTTTAACGGCAAGCAGTGCTTTGAAGCTTGCAAGGCCTTTAACTGTGTTATGTTTAGTTAATGTTCGTTCTATGTGAACTGATTAATGAAAACCAGAACTTAGAAATTGAGTTCTTTCTCGGTAGCATTACTAAATCAGTCGATTACAAAGATGGAAGCTTAGGGGTTCGTTGCATCACTTCTGTTAATCTGTTTATGTTTGTCTATGTTTGAAGAATATCTCATTGACCTCTTTCTAAATTAAGCAATGCTGTTTTTCTCTATAAGGAAATCTTTACTTTAAAAGTAGTTCTATAAACACAGAGAGCAGTGGTGGCCGAGTGGTAACGGCTCCGACTTACAAGTTGTAGGTCGCGGGTTCAAACCCAGCCAGGCGCATTACTTTGTGTAATTTATTTCATCAACACTGCTCTCAAAACGGTGAAGGAAAACATCGTGAGGAAACCGGCATGTTCTAGAATTAAAAAATTCGAAGACATGTGACATTCACCAATCCACACTGGGCCCGCGTGGTGGATTACGGCCCATTCCCTCTCCTAGAGAGGAGGCCTGAGTCCCAACAGTGGGAACATTATAAGGCCGACTATGCTATGCTATAAACACTGGCTGACTAGCCTGTTGGTCTAGTGGTAAGTGGTTATGACGGAGGTCATAGGTTCGCACGAATGATGAGCACGATCATTTGTTCTGTGTCTGGATGTAATTTATCTATATGTATATATTTAGAAATATATCATATAGTATGTATGTGTGAGTATGTTTATCAATTGTCTAGGACTCATAGCACAAGCTCTGCTGAGTCTGCTGGCTCGCCTATAGGGCGTTGTGTAGTGAAACCCGGGGCCCTGGGACGAAGGCAACGAAGGAACAGGAGTGGGTTTTTAGTCAGTAAAAGTCTGAAACTATCTCCCGCCCCGCCCAAGAGCGGGGGATGTCATAAGATGATTTTCGCAACGGAAAAAAAAAGTATGGCGTTGTGTTATTTCTAGTTCTGGTCTATAAATAAGACAGATCTTGTTAAGCCGACCATTAAAATGAAGACTGCAACGATCATTTATGGCAGATTGGGTTCGCCAATTATTCAATTTGGCAAAGATTTGATTAACATTTCGGGGAACAGTCATTGCAAACCACATCTGACTCATTTATAATGTAGTCATAATAAACAAAAAGCTTTCAGACCTACAAAAAAGAAAATTATAAACATGCCAAAAACATCAACCCACTGGGATATATATCGTCAAAAGCAAGTATTTTCGCGTAGTTCTACGATGTATCACCTGTATTTTCTACAAACTTGTTTCTTGGTTCGACCTTAACATAAACCAACCCTTACTTTACTGAGGGGTTGTTTCATGCCCTTTTGATGTTCCTACCCTTGCTACCGTGACATTCCAGAAACTAGACCCGTTACGCATCAGAGAACCTCTAGTTTTTGACATGGTACTCGTAGGTATGCATGTAATCCCTTCTGGATTAAATGTCGTTGACATGTGGTAAATATATCTATATATATGTGGGTCCAGCTATGGACGCAAGCTTGATGGATACAACGATATATCTACGGTATATTTTATGGTTTTTATATTACTATTGGACTTGTTTGACATAAATGAGCATGGCAGTTGAGAGTTTGTCATGCTCACTCAAATGTCTCACTGATGGTGGCCCATGTGTTGGATCATTCGGATCCCTTCAAAATGGTTGAGCTGAGTGGTGTTAATATTAGCGTCATGTCCGTGAACGGGCGCTGTCAGTTGAGACTGGTCATCTCTTAGCTGCCAGTTGCTATTTTAATATCTATATTTAGTTTTTATTTTTATTTGCATTGTTCTCACATGATAGCGACAAGAAACATGTAACAGAGATATTTGTAATTACAAAACATGATTGAAAAGAGTGTCCATGGAGTTTCGTGTACATTCTTGTCCATAGAGATCTACGCTTTGGATGTGCAATTAGCATCATTTTTTTTTTCTGACTGACTGACTTCTTGACATTTCATAAGTGCAAAATGCTTTTGATTTTGATATCAATAAATATGCTCTTGTTTTGGTAGTCTCCTTCCAAATCTCTGTGTTTGGGCGGTCTCGGGCCAAGTTGGCTCCATGAACATGATCAGATAGTCACACCATTTACGCCGCCTACAATAAGTTACGAAGGAAAAATAATGTTTGGTAAAAATATAAAATTCCGGAGGCAAACAAATATTATATCATGAATGACTATTGTAAGTATATTCAAAAAGAAATGAAAAAATCTCACATTACATAATAAGAATTATTTTATATAATAAAATATACGAGTCTACCTTCTAAAGTAATATTAGATTTGTGAATATTCATAAGTGCTCTGTATTCATAAAGAGCTAATTTGAATTCTCTGTGATCTGGGCTTCTTATATTCAATGACCAAAAATATGATTTCTGTCTTAGATGGTTCTATTTTATGTCAATTTCTAAAAAACGCCGGCTTTAGAAACATATCTGAAAGCTCAATTTCGAAAAAACCTATAATTATCTTCCTATGATTGGAATTTTCTGCCAGATCTTCACAATATGAAACGACCAGTTGGAACAATAAATCTAGATGAGTTTATGACACCTTATAAGTGACATAAAATACACGCTGAATTGTAGGTATTAAATTGACTTCCCTAGGAAAAACTGCCATTCAATCTGACAATTCATTTATCTCAATTAACAATAATGGATCAGATTAGCCATAATTAAAATTCTTATATACATATTATCTCTAATAACGATCAAAATCAATGCAACATTCGAATACAACCTTGGCACCCACGCCCTATTTTTCCTAACTAGCAACCTACCTTGGGAATTCCTAAGTTGTGCGTGTAGATTCATCAGAATATTTTGCACCACTTCACTCGTTTACAACTTCAAACTAGTTAATATTGACCGCAGTAGCACACTGGTGTGATTACGCTATATTTTCTGCTTCGTGGCTAACCGCAGTTTGGTCTTTAGGGACGTAAAACTTTAGTGCATTTGTAGTTTGTCTGTGATGTTCGTCGAATGAGCTATCCTCGACGAAGTTGTAAAGTAGACAATGGAGAAAGGCAGCCCTAAAAGCTACGTAAACATTTATCTAAATAACTTTCTTCAGACTATATTTTCGGACCACAAAATTTCTTGACTTTGAATAAAACATGACTTTGAAATATAGAAAAATCCCAGTAGATTTTTTTTTTTCGGGTGGGAAAATCATCTTATGACATCCCCCGCTCTTGGGCGGGGCGGGAGATAGTGTCAGACTTTTACTGACTAACCACTCCTGTTCCCTCGTTGCCTTTCGTACCGGGGCCGAGTCTTCCTTTCAGAATCAGACCCTTGGCCCCAGTAGGCTTCGACCCTGCTGGGCCCCTACGGTTTGCTGAAATCTCCATTCTCTCATTGAATAAAACATGACTTTGAGATATAGCAAAATCCCTTATGTAGATACATTTTCTCGATCCCGGATTATCATAAAAATAGGCTTTATTAGTGAAAGGTTAGTAGCAACTTACAAAAAAAATATTAACAAAACACTTGATTGATCCCTTCGAAAATAATGTCCGAAGATAAACTATGAATAAAATATATATAACTAACATGTTTTAAAATTTTGATTGGTGATTAACATAAAGGACTATCAGCTTATACTGGGAATTATTTAGAAGATTATTCATGAAATATGATAATTCTAAGTTGTTATATATAGCTTTTTAGATTTAATTTGTAGATCAAGTTCCATTTATGCTTTTTGGCTTACGCATTTTAACTTAAGATCTTCTGTACCGAAGGCGTTAGAAGGTCAGCCACAAGGTGAACTGATGATCTAGTGAAGGCTGCGAGACTCCTTTGGATGCGAGAAACCCAGGACCGGTCGATGTAGTATGTGTTATACTTAATGGAAATCCATACTCAATTATTTAATGCATTCCACAATATACATACTTAGGTGGTAAGTAAATCTATGTATAGCAGTGGAAGTTTTTAGACTAAAATGGTGAGTTTAGACTTTGATAGGGATGAACTAAATTTTATTTTATGCAAACTGCTACAAAACCACAGATAAATTACTAAACTCGTTCACAATGTGTGTGTGTGTGTGTTTTTATATTTCTAAATATAAAAAGTAGTGGCAGTCAGTACTTATACTTAGCTTCATGATTTATTAATTAACCTAATTTAGGAATGTGGATATTAGAAACTCACTACATTAGGTAGGTATTTGCCGACAATTAAACAACCCGTAACTAGAATAATGCACAGCTCTTATACACTCCAATTAGAAAATTAAGTTTTAATCATAATTATCACTGAAATTTAACTTAAATGCACTTAGATAGTGTTTTATAGGGCTCCGTAAATCCGTACCTCGAAAGGAAATAACGAAACCCTTATAGAATCACTTTGTTTTCTATCTGTCTGTCTGTCAAGACCCTTTATCTCGGGAACGCGTGGAGGTATTAAGTTGCTTTCGAATACCGTAATAGAGACACAATAGAAAGACAATGAAAGAGCGAACGCCCGCGTTCGCTTGGGGTTTAATGAATCAAAAACATATACTCGGGTCTGCGGTCCCAGGAAGTTGTAAAAAAAATCAAAATTCTAAGTTAACGAAAAAAAAATGATACGGCCGATCATGTCGCAAAAAACGAATCAAAATGTATAGGGTACTTCCCGTTCCTTGCCGGACAGAGTTCCGACGGGATCTCATGGTGAAATGTCGAAAGCGACTGTCGCGACCCAGTGCTGGGCACGCCATAATTATGGCGGTAAGTCCCCTCTTTTAGGCGTGGCTGGAAAGACCTCACGGCGTCCTCATCTTCCGCATGACGCAGGTCATCACCGGACATGGTAAGTTCCGGAGGTTCCTGCACCGGATTCGTGCGGAAGAAACGCCCAGGACTCGGTGGAGCATACGGTGGAGGTGTGCGCCGCCTGGGCAGAGCACCGCCGTGTCCTCGTGGGGATGATCGGCGGCGGCGATCTCTCACGCCGGGTCTTGGTGCCTATCCATAGTCCGCAGCGAGGAGGAATGGCAGGCGGTCGCCTCCTTTTGTGAAGCAGCAATGCTAGCAAAGGAGGAGGCCGCACGTGCACACGCGAGGGCCATTGCCCTCGCGTCCCAGTCGCCGGGATTCCGATCTCGATTACCGGCTACCGTAGACGCGTGCTCGCGGACGGCGAGCAATGGGTAGCTCGCCATCCGACCGTCTGGACCGAGCTCAAGTGGTCAACGGCTCATAGTGTTCCACGCGCGTCTTAAGGAGATGTCAGCAACCGTAGGGGCCCAGCAGGGTCGAAGCCCACTAGGGCTAATGGTCTGATTCTGAAAGGAAAAGTCGGCCCTGGTATGAAAGGCAACGAAGGAGGAACAGGAGTGGGTTTTTAGTCAGTAAAAGTCTGACACTATCTCCCGCTCCGCGCAAGCGCGCGGGATGTCATTGGATGATTTTCCCAACAAAAAAAAAAGTTTATTTTCGTTGACTCAGAATCCTGAAATTTGGCATAAAGGAAGGTCTTGTAACAAAAATATAGGAATAAATCTGAAAACAGTAATTTGTTGTTACATCACAAAAAAAAATCTTTTACGTTTCGGAAAAATCTTCAAGACTCCATTCGGGAATTGAACTATTTACATAGATAAGTTTGTACGGAACCCTCAGTACGCGAGTCCGACTCGCACTAGCCCGGTTTTTTTTAGATTAGTTACCCTAATTATAGTTAAATAATATAAGCATCAATACACTACATTGATAGGGCATCGGTACTGGTATCTACACACGCACAAACACGCTATTGACGCAATCAAGATTTATCAAAATAGTTAATTTTTATCATTAAAAATAAGTTATCCATTATAAAAAAAATTCCTTAACTATCACACGACGCCGAATTTGAATTGAAATTTATTTATTTATATAAACTTTATTTATTTTAGTATTATAACTAACTATAGCAAACTTAATGCAACAAGGCATTCTCCACCAGTCAACCTTTGGGTTAAAAAAGATAATCAATAAAAGAGAATGATAGTGTGTTCATTCTCTTTTATTGATTCAACAACACACACTATTAAACAACGTACATCCTACTTACACAACACACAACAACGCACTACACATACAACTACTGATTTTGCTTCTTGTCCAAACATACTACTTTCATATTCTGTTACATTTTCGTGACGATTATTTTCAATGTTGTTAACACTTCTGCCTCAACACCAACAGTTACAACTTCCCCGTTAAACATCAAAAAAGCTCACCTACATAAATATGTCAAACCATTTTTAAAACACCTACGAAACGAACGTATTCGTGTAAAAATCCAAGAATTCCTAGCGGAAACGTACGAAAAACTGTCTCGAATAACAGAATATTCGAAAACGGGGTATTCATGATAGTAAGCAACAATCAAAATTCAGACCACATGACATGGTGCATTAATTATTTCACAACGGTAGTGTTGCAAATATTCTCTGGCTTCGAAAACATTGAGTATTCGGTTGATTCTCTGTAGGAAATGACTCGTGCGTTCATTACACAGCTGTATCTAATTTCAAGTATTAATCAGATGACATTTGAGTTTCTGAGGGACCGAAATTCGATCACAGTTTGAAGGTGAGACTGCATTGGAGTTGTGGTTCACATTTGAATGTACTGTTAGGAGTAGTATTACATCTCCTATATGTCAATACAACACATTGCCAGTGATTTAGAAAATTTTGCCACATCATCGCTTACCATCAGGTGAGATGGTGGACAAACGCGATGCTATCAATAATAATATTTTTTTTTAAATATTTCGTCTGTGTAAATGTTTTCTTAAAAACTTCAACGCCTCTTAAACCGTATTTTGAGGGTAGTTTTGAAAAACTAATAATGACAGACTTTGCATAAAAATAAAGCAGTTCCAAGTTTATTAAGCCAAGGAATAGGATTCTACTAAATTGTACAATAGGGGGTAGTTCTGAAAACAATTAATGACAACCTTTATTATTTACTTAGGTTACTATTTGTGCAAAATTTCAAACATTGGTAGACGGAATGAGATTTTGCATACAAACGAAATTAACATTTTTACCCCCTTAAAGGTTGAGTTTCCAAAAATCCCTTCTTAGTGCTCGCCTATATAATAAAAGAAAGCTTTGTTCAAAATTTCATGTCTCTAATCTCAGTAGTTTCAGGCGTGCGTTATGTCAGTCAGTCAGTTTGTCCTTTTATACATATAAATGGAAGAAATAGCATTTACAATGGAATTTGTTTTCTAAAAAGATGTCATCATTTCCGTACTTCCCATAGTAAAATAGTTCTGTTTCCTGAACTTTTTATTTCCTTGGAGACACTGGATATTGAGTCGTCAATATTGACTGTATCCCTTGCTTAACTTTTGTGACGCTTACTACACAACTGCCCAACAAATAAATGTGAATACAAGTAGCCGAACTTTTAATTCCTCATCTATACCAGAGGGAGTCAAGTGTGCGAGCAAGCATCGCTCCTGTATTGTGTTGGTACGTGCACTGTTTTAAGACACAGTTTAGGGTGTACAAAGATGATCTTGAATGACAATATATTGCATGGTTTTAAATAATTAAAATTAAATATTCAATGATGAAGAAGACAATAAGAAAAATAACCTTCAAAGTGGTCAAACGTCAAATCTCAATAAAGAAGCATCAGAAGAAAAATAAAATCGAATAGTGGTGGGTTGATGATAATAACTAAACTTGAGTGGCAGGGCACATTGTTCACAAATCGAATGGCCGATGGGGCAGAAAACTTTTTAAGTAGCGATTGCGTGTCAAAACACAGTGTTGGAACTTGGAAGGCCTCGCATAAGGTGACCGATGACTAAATGAATGCGTCAATCAGGGCGCGATCTTTGACATCTCGACCTGATGGATGTGTGACGAAATTTGGGGAATCCAAACGTCTTTGTTTACTGCTGGATATAGTCTAGAAGATGATATTTTTCCGCTAAAATGATGTCGACATTGAAACTACTTTGCCTTTGCTCAGGCTTTGAGAACTCCGTGACAAGCTCCACTACACTTCAACAGTTATACAACTGTGAACAATATTTTTATTACGAACAGCACGGAAATTAAACGAACAAGAATTAAGCCTCCATTTCTGTCAGCATTACGTCTTGCAACGACGTTTACAGTGCCAAGTAATCTCTTAAGATAAAAGTTAAAGCTTGACATAAATTACATAAAGCTCCGTTTACATTGGACGAGTAATTAGCTTGACGGGATAGTACTGTCGAAGCGACACTCAACGTAAATGTTGTGGTGGAAGCTAGTTTAAAGGCGATTACTTTAAATGTATTCTGCACAGTCTGGTATAGCCAGAAGAGACTGAAAATAACATCAATAGCCATTAATGTAACTAGATATGCTGCGTTAACTCTAAATAAATTGGTATAAGGGCAGGAGGATGATGGTGAGATAAGCCATTAATGTAAATTGAGTACTTTCGCCACCTGGTGGTTATATATGTAGAAAGAGATCCAGCAAGTGAATCTAAGTACACAGTTTAGTCAGAACAGAGCTCTCTGGTGCAGACGTACAAGGAGATCCAACCCCCACGAAACCGAGAAGAGGGTAGGACAAAGTAGAAGAGAGTGTCTTCACTACCGTCTTGATGCAGGGAACGGCAGAAGCAGTCAGTCAATGGCTAACCTTTTCTCAACTATGTTGGGGCCGGTGTTGGCAGCTGTGTACTAGTATTTCACATAGAGCGACTGTCTATCTGACCTCTAGAACCCGACACCCCTTGGTAGGACTGCGATCACATGTTCTGGTAAAGCAGGAAGAAGAAGCAGTCCAATTGCAATATTAAATTTTATATCATCATCATCATTTCAGCCGAAAGACATTCACTGTTGGACATCCCCCGAGCGTCACCACAACGACCGATCCTGTGCGTTTCGCATCCACCACATTCCCGCGACTCTCACCAGATCGTCGTTCCACCTTGTGGGAGGCCGTCCAACGCTGCGTTTTCCGGTGCGCGGGCGCCACTCTAGAACCTGAATTTTATATGCTAAATTAAATTTAGACAGTAATTTAAGCCCAAATTAGTGGCTTATTCTTTACATCGTCAGTTTTGTTGTGCAAGTAAGTTCCATAACGTAAGTATAAGTTGAGTTTTACAAATACTGACTGGATGGCTCTCATATGATTTGACCATTATAAATGTTTACTTTATGGACGTTTCAGTGTTTCTTCTCAAGGTAGTCAGCAAGGAAATCTACACATCTAGTTTCAATGGACGAAAAAATTTACGAATAAAAGTGGTGCTTGCAGCAATTTGCAAAATAAATATCATTTACCTAGTTGCTGCAATCGGAACACCTGAGCACACTCGACCAATGTAAACTAGGCCTAAAAGCTTGACTTAAGTTACGTGTCTTATATCACCTTAGGGTACATTACCGTTCCAGTTATGTTCGAGCAGGTTTCAATCTGTTACGTAAATGTAGTACTTGTGGTATGTATACGTTAGTAACCGACCGAAACACGATTTGTAGCCGAATCCGAAACCGTTACCGAATTTTCGGCTCCTCTTCCAGTTTCGACAGTAACCGATACTGACGTGGAAACAGAAAAACTGACCAAAAATACTATTTCGATATAGTTCTTCCTAACGATGACCTGGTGAGAGTCACGGGAATGCAGTGGATGCAAGACACACAGGACCGTTCGTTGTGACGACACTTGGGAGAGACCTATATCCAACAGTGGACATCTTTCGGCTGAAATGATGATGATGAACTGTTAAATAAATTAATAAATCGACGATTACCCAAAAATTATATACATAGAAAAATCAAACAGGCAGTTTTTAGGCCTCTGTCACAAACAACCGTCAGCGGAAAGACGTTGAGTGTGGTAGTGCTGAATATTCAGTCGCTTTCGGGCCGAAACCAGGTTTTCGGCCGAAACCAAAACCGAATATTCGGTCGGTCTCTAGTATACGTTTAATAAGTGGATTCTGTTTTCTTTTTGTTAGCCTGTTCTATCCTACTCCTGGCCAAAGTCCTTCCAGTATATTTTCCTCAATACAGTCCTTAACTAATTTTTACTTAGAGGTATTTTTTCGTTATGTCGATTTCATTATTCTCGGTTTTTATGAGTGTTGGTTTTGCCCTTAAAAATACAGAGCCAGAAAACTACCATGTTTTAATGTTAGAAACTTTTGATTGTACAAGAAATTATTAGAGTACTGTGCCGAGTTTCTCTACATTTTTTTTTTGAGGTGGGAAATCATCGAACAACATTTGTGGCTCTGGGTGGAGTGAGAGGGAAGTGTCAGACTTTTACTGACTAAAATTCACCTGTGTTCTTTCAGTTATTCTTTGCTTTTTTTTGTAAGAAATTTAAGAGTACAGAGATTTTTATAAAATAAAACCAGATATGTTTCGTTCCAATATCAAAATTCTCAAAAAACCTAGAACCAAAATAGCATTTTACGTCTAAGTATTACTTATATATAAAAACCAAATACTTACCGTATTTGGTTTTTATTCGAGATAAATACGAGAAAGTTGATTTACGACGAAAAAAGCTGAGAAACGAGATAAAGTGATGAAATAAACATGTTGGATCCGTGTTGGATGTCACTGCTCTGTGATGGAGCGCTCAGGAAATTGCGAATTTATTTATTAATAAAGATTGATTGTGTTTATTATCATTTTCGTTGCCATTACCTGAGGCCCTAGCTCAAGTTCTTGACGCGATCCATTTGACGACCTGACTGAACTGTTGGGGGATGGAGCTATATAGGGTGTATAGTATAGGTATAGCTCCATCCCTCTTTCTCACTCGCACAAAAACCATTTTACCACGCTATGGTAAGGCCCCTGTTGTCTAGACTGAACGGCCTACAATTTCAATTGTGTAAACATTGTAATTTAATTTAATTGTAATCAGTCGCGGTGATTCCTTGAAGCATGGCAAAGCAAAATCTGTATCGAAACTAAAACAGTAGTCTGAAAGACGTAATACCTAATTTGAGCTTTATCGTAGTAACAGTCGTATTTTCAAGGAGATGTCAGCAAACCGTAGGGGCCCAACCGGGTCAAAGCCTACTGGGTCCAAGGGTCTGCTTCTAAAAGAAAGACTCGGCCCTGGTATGAAAAGGCAACGAAGGAACAGGATTGGGTTTTTAGTCAGTAAAAGTTCCCCGCACTATATACCACAGACTCGTATTTGTAACTATGGATTTTCTCAACTTCAACACCACAATTTTGCCAAAAACACGTGCGAACTGTTAATAGACCATCAAAAGCTGGAGAGTATTTAGCGTGAATTAAAAGTAAAATAAATACGAGTATATATCTTAATACATTAAAGTTAACAATAAAAGAATTTCTTTGCAGACGCAGACCGAGATTATGACCAACTATACATAATATTATAGATTTTGTTTTTTTTCTGTTTGTAATCTTTTCGGTTGTCATTCATTGATTTTTGACAGTCAGACGCCAGAAAATCTGACCAGCAGTCTATCCAAGGAGTATCGTGTTGCCTAGTAATTGGGTTATGAGGTCTGATGATGTTTTACATGAAGCAACTGCCTCGCTTCATGTAAAACACGGGTATTCAGCCGCATCCGGTTAGGCTGGAAGCCGTCCTCAAGATAGTTTGGACTAAGTCTAGGAAGATGATGATTTGTAAACCTTTACCAATGCAGTCTTAGCTAAATTATGATAATGTAATTTTTTTTTTTAAGCCGCTGCCGCATTTTCTGCGATCTACCCAAATGTCCTTTCCTTGGTATTGTTCGTCAATTCGTTAAGCTCCTTAATAGTCCTGAGTGAGAGCCTGTCCTGGCTAGACAGTTCCATTTAAATCTGTGGGGTTATTTCCTGTTTGTTTCGGTGTTTCTTCTCAGGGTAAACCGACATTAGAATAGTGTTTTTTTAAACATTTGTAAAATAAATATCATTTATTATTTACTGCACTCCGCTGCTACTAAAATTTAGATTTAATGTAAATCAATAATTAAAATAGTTTGATCCCGAAAAAACTTTTTTTGGGAAACGATGCGCCACGCTACGGGGACAAAACTACGGGAAAAGCATGTATAATCTAAAAACAAAAACATATAAAAATCGCTTACCTCTTGTAACCACATTCGCATTCCTCCGTAACACACACAAACGGAAAGAATTTATTTGATTTTATTTTCACACTTCTTACACTCATTTTTTATCTTATCACCACACAAAAATACACACAAATAAACACAATAAAACACAGTTCCTGAAACTCTTAAGGAGGAAACAACTGGAAATATTTCTCAAGTTTCCTCCTTTCTTGCATCCGTATTCCGGTCTCCCGTTATTAAACTGCGAAGTAGACTGGTACTTTATATAAAATCAATAACGCTATGTAATTAGGTGGGTGGATATGTCTGTGCGTCCAGACGTCATTGCCAGTGGGCGGTTCCCTGTCGATAGATAACGGTGCAGGCTTATCAGTAAGAGCAGATCTTTATTTGCGGATTTAGATTTGTATGCAGATATCGAAGGCTTTTCTTTAGAGCGTTTGTATAGAATAGGTTCATATTTATCTTACTGAATTAAAGATCTTATGTTTTGCAATTTTATTTCAATTTGTAATTAACAGCTGCCAGTGGCTATGCTCGCATGAAAGTAGAAAATTGCCCCAAGTTACATTATATTACTCCTATTCTACTCGTGTGCCAAATTTCATCCAAATCAGTTCAGTCGTTCTAGCATGGAGAAGTAACAACCAGACACACAAACTGTCGCCTTTATAATTAGTGTATTAAATCTCGACTAATGATTTTATTATGTATTGATGGAAGTTACTGCGCACCGGAAAACCGATGATCTGGTGAGGGTCGCAGGAACCCGATGGATGTGAGACGCATGGGACCGTTCGTTGTGGCGACAACTGAAATGATCATGATGATAATGGAAGTTATTTTTTTTAATATGAAATTATCTATCTAGTTTTTCCATAATTTCAAGAGTGATTTTCAATATACGACGTAATTTTTATTTAATGTTTAAAATCGTTTATTATGCTTATAGGTTCTAAGCTAATTAAGATAATTAAGAGAATGTTAACTGCTTAACCAACTGATAAAAATCGTTTAGCATCAGCACGAAAGGAACCAGTGAGGTGACCCATATAACTAAACATATTTTTCACAGCACATTAGGCCTTTCTCACAAGAAGAAAAGTAAAACCTCGAGTATATTTTTTACCTCGAAAGTCGTTAAAGTTTAATAAACAAAATTCTTTAATGTTACTTGCAAACAACTTTGTGCTCTCATTTCCTAGGGAAGTTTTTTCAATCGCGTTGTCCGCTGCGAAATTTCATTCCGCAAAAAAGTTCGACATTGGTCCTAGTAACTTCGCACTTATGATTTTTTGCTATTGGTTGAAGATACGTATAAAAAATATTGAATGAAAGCCAGATTTTTTTAAGATCGGAAATCATCTTATGATTTCTCCCGGTCCGGGTAAAGCGTGAGGGCGTTTCAGACTTTTACTGACTAAAATCACACCTGTGTCCTTCAGTTGCCGTTTGCGTTCTAGGGCTACGGGTTTCCTATTCAGAAAATCCCCGCGGAATGCAAGTAGGTAGTGAAACTACTATGTGACGCTTAAGGGAGGCTCCCCTAAATAATAAACGCTTGGAAAGTTATGTCAAAATTAAACATCGAATGGCAACGCTCGTCATTTCTAACGATCTCAAAAAAAAAGGAAGATATTCTCACTTTGATGGTTCTTTTTACCCGATTTCAAGAAGGGTTATTTATTTTTGTTTCCTTAGAGCTCAGTCATTTATGAATCGACTTAGTTTCTTTTTTTTATGATACTTCCAGATTTGTTCAGTATTTAAAAAAGGAATAATGGTCCTATTTCTATCAAATTCTAGTTTTGAAAATCAAAATTTTTATTCATTTAAATTAAATTATTAGTATGTTATTGTAAAAAAAAACCCGACTTCGATAAAAATAATTTTAAATAAAAACAAATTCAGTCCAGTAGCGTAGAAACCAATTGAATTAAAACAAAACTGCAACAGTCGGGACCCATATTATTATGGAATGATTTTAGTATAGATTATTTTAATGGGTCCCAACATTTTTTGTATGAAGGATTTTTTTTTCAATTCAACAGTATACATTGCGTCTTTTACGTTGTCAAGCAGACGAATGTTTAAAAATATGATGCAATAGAATTCAATTTGACCGTGATAGAAAATGTTATTAAGTATGTTACATGATTAGGGTTCGAAATTATGCCTACTGATTGTCACATCACTCCGCGCTTATAGGGGGAAAATTGTTTGCATTCAGCAAATATAGTTAGGAAAATCATTTCCACCCTAATCTGGCGACTGCACATAAGATAATCGATCATGGATATTAATTAATGCCTCTAATGATAAGTCAGGAAATGAATCAAGTCTGTCTGAGCCTAATTCATCACGGCCAAATGGACGAAGTGCTGAACTATCCATTTGTCATACCCAGTAGCAATAAAACTCATCAGAAGAGGGATGATAATTCATTATGCAGAGAAGAGAAAAATGGACGGACGCCGATAACTAAAAGAAACAAAGTTATGGTTGGGAGGAAACGATGAATAAAAAGCGACGAATAGAACCTTGAAGAAGATGTATTGTTGTTTGAAAGAAGTTCAATACCGAATACTTTATATGGATTTCTTTTAAAACTAACTTTGATATCAAGAAAGGCTAAGTGCTTGGTAATGCACATAAAGTTGAGTAAACATGACATCATCCGGTTTGATGATATCATGTATTATCAAATACCTGCAGATGCTTAAGAGATCTTATCAAATACGTGGTGTGATACAACCTAGTCGCAATAAATTACGTAAAGTCATTAATTGCAAGAATTACATGTGTGGTACATGTGTGGACCAACTTGCTACAAGGCTGTAAGCTTCAAGGTCATACAAAAAAATCCTCTAGACAGAATTTCGATCACAGTAACCTATTTTAGAGATAACCCATCTACACAGGAGATATAAAAGTGTCAGGGCATATACAGGTATACTCTTTGTTCCTTGACTTTCATAGTCCAATGGGACGGCAATCGGCCACGACTGAAGAGAGTTCAGGCTCAGGACCAACGGCATCATTAGTGCACCGAGGCACGAGGGTGTCATACCACTAACTTTTAAACTCCGGGCGACTACAGAGTTTTTCTTAATAAAAAAATCCAATGGCACTTTTTGCTCAACCCAGGACCAAGATCAACAACGTGGTCGCAAGCACGACACCACGAAACCAACGAGGCAGGTTCATACTAATGAGAAGTACATTTATTAAAATCTGTTTTCAGGTTCCAAAAAGAATAAAGAAACTAGCTCTGAGATTTAGACTTTGCTGCAGACAGATCATTCTTTAGCCTTGCCATGAGCATAGCTGCAAGGCAAAATTGGTTGGACCAAATACAAGTAAAGCCTTTTATATCTTTCAAATCGTTTTATTCGAGCATATATCAATAGAATATTCGTCCATTTCAAGTCAAACACTCTTCAGTTCTCTTTTGAATTTTGAGATCGTTTAATATTTTACAAAAGTTATTATTGCCTTATTCGGAAACCATGTCTTTTAACCGTTTTTACGTTAAAATTTGCGTTTTCCTGATTTTGAAGAGCTTTTAAACGAAGTAAACCGTTTTCGTCTCAAATGAGTAATTATTTTTTATTTATACCAAGGCCTGGATGAGACATGGACCGTAGCCCAAACACCAAAGTATGGATATGTTAGCAGGAGAAGCGAGGACCATATCTTAAAAATTGCACTAAACCTGTCAGAACAAAAGAAAGGCAGAGGTCACCCACCATTGACCTGGTGGTCTAGAATCGAGAGAGATCTCAAGTTAGCCATTTGCCAGAGCTGAAAGCCCAGGATAGAATATCCTGGCGTCGATTTGTGAGGAGACCCGAATAATAAGAATGGGAGAAGACAAGAAGATTATACCTATGCCTATACTTAAAATAAAAGTTAAATATGGCGTCAAAAATTCCTGCGCATCGCTGTCGACTGGAAGTGTGCCCAAAACACATTGGCAAGGCAGCATTGCAACATTACATGGCAATACTTTCGTCGTCAGACACATCAATGGGATGACTAAATCTTTACCTACATAACGTCGTTAAAATCCTCGTAACTGATAGGCATTTATTGGTAATTATATTAACAATTTAAAGCCAAGGGCACACGACATTCTAAGGTTAGAATTAATCAATACAATCTTGACATTTGTGCCATTACATCTATCTCTATATATATACAGTCAGTCAGTTTCTCCTTGTAGGAGAAACTAAAAGGAGAAACTGAGTGACTAACATATCAACGCACAGCCAAAACTACATGGACTAGGAGCGTAAAATTTGGCACAAGGTTTCCTTTTATGACTTAAGTGTACGCTAAGAAATGATTTTCCGAAATTCTGTCCCTGAGAGGACGAAATGAGGGTCTAAAGCGTACTGTACGGCGTTGCGCCAACGGTACATGGTGGACATCCCACCCATAGACACGTACGTACGTATGCGTACAGCTAAGGAGCGGAATTCCCTGCCCAAGTTTGTGTTTCCTGACAGCTATAACTTATGGGTATTTAAGTCAAGAGTGAATAGGTTATTTCTAGTCAAGTGTGTTCTATCGTCGGCCACATCATCGCTTACCATCAGCTGAGATAGTGGTCAAACGCGAACCTATAAATAATAAAAAAGCGTAATTTAACGAAAGCGAAGCCGCTGATAGAAGCTAGTTTAACCTATAAAGCAATAGTTCAGTACATTTATTTGTACTAACATTATTTAAATACCGCAACAGTTACGTAGTAGTTTAGAAGACTTATTTAACTCAACCCAACCCCGCAAGGGTTTGTGACTTCATACAGCCGTGTACTTAAATGCTTAAACATTCATCCTCCACCCACAATAGTTTGCAACTTATAACAAACCCGTATACAAAACATTTAATTCGGAAAAGTTAATTTAACAAGAAAATCGTATACAAAGCGGCATATTAGCTAGTATTATGATTGCGTGGGCATTCCGCTTATTTTGCTTGTTTAAGAGCAAAGGAGCATGCCCAAGGGAATGCTTTTGACGAACCTTAGTCCGAGCAACGTAATGTTATTATTAAGCTTCGGGCAAATTATGGAGGCTGTCTGTACGTTGAAGACGGTCTGTCTGTTTCTGGACTTTTTATTTTTGTTAGATTGAATTTTAGTAATGTCATGGATGACTTGAGTGGTCATTCGTCAAAAGATGGACGCTTTGTCTTTCTAAAGGAAGGCGTAGAAAAATAAGAAGGAAGATTGTAATCTATAGCGTGTATTTACACAGAAAAATTACATCATTTTAGGAAAACTTTGCACAGCTGCTCCACATAAAATGATGACTACATGCTTTAAGTAATTTGACTTAGAAACAGTTCGTGAAAACTTTCAGAAGAATAAAGTTGTGGCTGAAATGTTAGACAGACATCTTGAATATTTCATCTTGTGATTTTAAGATGTTAGTTTTCGTCTCATCTCATTAATAAAGATGGCTCAATATTGTAATTTCAAGGTTAGATATTAGAATATTTAGCAGAAAAAATTTCATAAGTGGAAATATTAAAATCATTTCTGCTTATTGCTTCAAGTTTTATTATCCTGCGATAAACTAATCAATGCAATATTTACATCGCGCATAGATCAAAAACATTGCGAGATCAGAGAGGTCGGCAGTAGGTTACTTGGGCACAAAAGGCGAAGCAACCGCGATGACAGTGGAGGTCAGTCTTTAGCAAGTGGTTCTAAGGTTGCGGACCGTAGAAAGATGGCCAGTATGTTGCCACATTCTGTCACAACTTTAATGCATCATTAATAAATGGTCTGCGGCTTTTATTTTGTAAGTCATTTTAAGGATATGGCATTAAGATTTTGTAAGAAGACGGGTAGACGACAAAGTAGTATTAGAGTCGGAATTATTAATGAGTTTTCTTGTTTACTTTAAAGATTGTCTGAGCTTAAGTAGTGATTAGGCTTTCAGAGATGGTTTTTTGCGGGACTTATTAAGATTTATGACGTCAAAGAAAAGATAGCGGTAATCCGTTCGTAAAAAGAGGTGATGGTGCAAGTTTTCAAACTGGCATTTTTTTAAGAGATGGCTTTGAGTCTACACGAAGTGTACTGTTCTATGACCGTGAGTACCAAATGGATCATTATAATTGGAAAACCAATCAATCAATTTGCCTAACTCATTCCCCCAACAATTTTAAGGTAGGCTGTGATTTTATCACATTCATGCTAAAGTCGTCTAAATAAATAAATACGCAAAACTACTCGCAATATATTCCATCATATTATTTAACGCGCCAAAAAATGTTTGTATTTTTTAAACACTTTGTGTAATTAATTAATTTTATAATTTCTTTCAGTTTCGTTGAGGGTTTCTGAGGGTATTTCTTAGTTCTAGAGAATACTCTACTCAAATGTCAAAATGGCCCTTTTATTTCTTAACGAGTTTAATTTAGACAACCCCAGAGTTAAAATATACCAATTCATAAGACAGGTGGCGCGATTCCCGCACGAAACAAATATTTGTATGGCCTACAAGATCCAGTTCCGGGTCAAGGTATCTTGTGTATGTGAGTTTACATGTTTGTGACCACATCGATAGGATACAGGTGTAATAACTAGTGGGAGGGCAAGGTTTAAAAATAAAAAAACTAAAAATCTTGCAAATAATAAAGAAAGTGATTGGCACTTTCAATGGCGAATCATTCACTTGAAAAATCTGACCCATTCACTGTCCTTTACTTAGTTACAAAAACAATGTCAAAACCCGCATGTTTCACTGATTCTGACTTATTTAAATTATTCTCAAGTTGTGATTACATTTTAGGTTGGAAACTGTGCCGGTTCTCGCAAGGCCGTTCGTATGTGGGTGGCATATTTGCAAATCCCTGGTAGGCAGTGTAGGCACGGCTATTAGCTACTTCTTATTGGGAATGGAAACAAGACATTAGTTATGTAAGTATCCAGTTCTTTTGTATTGACGTTTTATGTAACATTGTGGCTTGTTTGTGTGATTAATGTACCTATGGTGCTTTTATAGGGTTCCGTAGCCGAAGGGTGCCTATTACCTGTTATTCGTCCGTCTGTGTCTGCCCGTCCGTCCCTCTATCAGCAAGTTGTAATCTCATAAACCGTAAGAGTTATAGAGTTTAAATTTTCGCAGAATGTGTTTCTATTGTCGCTACACGTTACGTACGTTTTAAGTCGAACATAAAGTCCAATTATTTGCCGTCGTTTTGCCTCTCCTAGAGAGAGGAGGCCTGAGTCCCAGCAGTGGGAACATTAAAAGGCTGCTTATGCTATTATGCTATATTTGCCTTCACATGACGACTCGTATCGAGCTCAGAATTTATGGTTTCCTAATAGGAAACATTTTGTAGAAAATTAAACAAACTAGAAGGTAAACTTAATTTTGGAATATTTGTAAGTACAACGGTTTAAAACAACAAAGACTGCATTTCGCGGAATCAATCAACAAAAAGCAATCGCACTGACCAATATAACAAGGTCGTAACGAATGACGCAATAAAGTAACCTGCCCACGTTTTGTACGAGCCTTATGACGTCATAATCGGGGGCGGACGGTCTAGGTACCACAATGTATATGCACAATGTGCTGTACAGATGCAGAAGGTAAGTATAGAAGGAAGATTTTGGAATTCATCTCAAGAAGTGTAGAATTTAATCAAAGTGCCTGATAGAAAAGAAGAAATCAAATGGTTACTACAATGTGGAAGGTATTATTATTACATAATTGCGCGTTTTACGTAAAATTACCAAAAAAATTCAAATAAACTTTTTCAGTTTTTTTCCAGGAAAAACGAAGATATAGAGACCAACATTTTCGGCCGAATAAATTTCGTAGACCCGTGTGTACAATACGGCAATTAAGCGTTTTTCAAGGTCATTAAAATTGTACAATCGGCGCCTAAGGGGTGAACAACGTGGAGTAGGGATGCAGACGATATCTAGAAGGGGTGCGGAATTTTTCGAAAGAGTTACCGCGGCCCTGGAACGCAAAGAGCAACTAAAGGAACGCAGGTGGGTTTTAGTGAGTAAAAGTCTGACACAACATCTCGCTCCACCCAAACTGGGAGAAGTTGTTTGATGATTTCCTACCGCAAAAAAAGGTTTTTTTTTTTGAAGGTGGAAAGCCAACTAATGACTTCTCCCGCTCTAAGGCAGAGCACGAGGGCGTTTCATTCTTTTACTGACTAAAACCACACCTATGTTCCTTCTTTGCTCTTTACGTTCTAGGACTAGGTTTCCCTTTCAGAAGTCAACCCATGGCCCCAGTAGGCATCGGCTCTGCTAGGCCCCTACGGTTTTGCTGACATCTCTTTGAGGCGCGTTCCACGCGTACTACGCGCCGTCGACAGGCTCAGTCCGGACGGTTACAGGATGGCCGGACGGCGAGCTACTCATTGCTCATCATCCGTAAGCTCACGCCTAGGGTGGCTGGAAATCGGGGTCGGGGTCCCGGCGGGTGAAGCTTGAGGAAGACTTAGGCGGGCGTTTCTTCAACGCCCTTTGCGTTGCAGGACCACGGTAAGTCGGTAACTCTTTCGAACATTCCCGCAGCCCTAGTTTCTTCAGTGGAAAATGTATGCAAATTACTTCAACAATACTATGAACGTAAAGTGATGACCGGATTTCTGGTTCTTTTTTGCGCTCTTGAATTGATTTCTCCCCATTTATTGAAGGTTTACTACCTAATGATGTTAAATAGACCTTTTGTATTCCACCTATTTCGTTTTCACTATAATTACAGATTTATTAGTTCAGAAGTGGGTAGTCGAATTAATTTTATTGCTTGTACACGCCCACGTTAAAGGTTTTATGGATGGTCGAGCAATATTTGTAACCAAAATCTCACGGTTCTGTAAATTATGTTATGTCTCACTCTCAATATTTATAGTAATTTATTAATCCACTTACTTTCTGTTGCGTATCGTAGGACCAATTTATTCGGTAGTTCCGATACAACAGTTCAGAATAACTAATATTCAAGCATAAAGCCACAACAGTTTCAGTTTTGTTCAGAGAGAGTTTCAAAGTTTTGTATACAGTAAGCTTCACGCAGGCGTACACCAAGCGTATAATGACGAATACGCGTGTATGAAGCTACACGTCCGTGGATAGTAGTGGGCCTTAGGGTTTTAGTCTTTTATATTAAAAGCAATACAAAGGGTATCAAACTAATATTAAAAAGGCGAAAGTTTGTACGAATATGTAACACATATTTGTTAATCGATCACGATGAGACAGTTTTTTTGTTATAAACTAGTGCTTGACTGTGACCCCACCGGTAAGTAGTGATGCAATCGTTGATGGTGAGGCGCACTAGTTTATTAAGAGTCTCAATCTAGCCTAGAAGATACCTAAATTATAATCGGACGGGAAGACCGCAGCCGGCAATTTTTTCCGGTCCCTCGATGTACGTGGTATAAATGACGGGGCGAAATGCTTGGTCCGAACCGTAAAGGTTTCAACAACGTAAGGGTGCACACACAGCTAAACGAATTTCGATGGCGACACGTGTAGATATGTCTTTAAACAGCGCATATGATATCTTTTATTCCCTTGGGACCATTTTCTACTTTCACGGGGGCTAAACGCCTGTCGGAAGCAAATTATTCATATTTTTTCGGCCAAGTTACACTTCTGAAAACTTATTTGATTCCATCGTAATCCAAGACGAAGATGAAGGGATGATTTTTTTTATTACTATTATAGGTAGGCTCGTGTTTGACCACTATCTCACCTGATGATAAGCGATGATGTGGCCGACGATGAAGCACACTTGCCTAGAAGTAACCTATTCACTCTTGACTTAAAGATTTGTAGCTATCAGGAAACACAGACTCTTAAAACACAAACTAAACACAGAAAATCTGACTCCAACCGAGAAGAATGACCCGCGATTACAGACGCAGACGTGTGGAAAAGAGTGGAAAATAAAAGGCTAATAAGATTGGATAAATCCCTTCTGGTTTACATTGCCTCTACTATCATACTGAACCACATAAGAAATACATTCATTAACATTTCCAACAACAGCTGAATTGGTGCTATTTGAAACACTTTCTTGGTCCAGCTACCGTGACGACAGATACCGTGAAGTACTCTTATAAAATATCTTCTACAGTGACATATTACGTGAATATAGTAGTACATAACACCATAGTTTCACTTTCACATAGTGGCTATGCAAATCAGTATCTACATAGTTGCAGTAGAAAGTATTCGGTTGGGTACTATTTAACGGAATATGTAGGTATGCATGCATAAATCACTTTTGTTTTTGTGCAAGTTAAACTGTTGACGGCCTTAAAAAACACGCCAACATCGTCCTTAGACCAAGAAGTGGATGAAATCTACAAAGTCTCGAGCACAGGCGCAGGGTAGCCAGCCTATCGGTATTTTACATGTTACATTTTGGAGAGTGTGCGCGGGAATTGCATGACTTGGTTCCACCATCTCCTTTCTACCATCGGATAACCCGACGAACGGCGAGTATCCACCCTTACGTTGTTGAAACTTCAACGGTCCGGACTAAGCCTTTCGCTTCGTCGTTTATACCGCGTACATCGAAGGACTGGAACAATTTGCCTGCTGCGGTCTTCCCGTCCAACTATAATTTAGGTGTCTTCAAGGCTAGAGTGAATAGGCTCTTAATAAACTATTGCGCCTGACCATCAATGATTGCATCTCCGCTTACCATCAGGTGGGATCGCAGTCAAGCACTGGTTTATACCAATTTAAAAAAAAAAATTACATGACCATGATTTAGGTGTCTTCAAAGCTAGAGTGAATAGGCTCTTAATATACTAGTGAGCTTCACCATCAACGATTGCATCGCGATTTATCCTGGAGCATCCACTTTAAGAAAAGACCATTACACCATCACTAGTAACTACTAGGTCTTTCGGCTGAAATAATGATGATGATCACGTCCACTATTGGACATAGGCCTCCCCAAAGTGTCACCACAAGGAAAGGTCCTGTGCATCTTGCAACCATCGAATTCCCGCGACTCTCTGCAGGTCATCGGTCCACCTCATTTCAGCAGTTCACTGTATTCAGCTTAACTTAAATTCTGGGATTAACAACAGATTACAGAACAGTAACCGATTAACGTTGTAACTAGCGTTAGCCATATTTGTTTGTTTTTCACAGCGGCCGATAATCTTGCGCAGTCACGTAATACTGACGGCATAGCATAGCTGGCATTTTTGTGTGCACTCGGCTTTACTAGGCATGCAATATAGCTAAATATGTGGTTCAGTGAAATTGTTGAAGAGGAATGAAGTTTAGAGAAATGTTAGTAATGTCTTCTGGTTTACGTATTTATTATGGAAATGACATGGTGGGCTTCCCATCAAAACGCTCAAACGTTTTGGGAATACATTCATTGTGCGTACAGCTAAGGAGTGTAAGTCCCTGCCGGAGTCTGTGTTTTCTGGTAGCTACAACCTGCGGGTCTTTAAGTCAAGAGTGAATAGGTAACTTCTAGGCAAGCATGCTCCATTGTCGACCACATCATCTTTAACCTCAGATAAATCAGTGGTTAAGCGAGAGCCACCCAATATTTTAAAATTATTATTTTTTTGCTGAATTAATGCCCAGCATAATAGCAGCATAATCAGCCTCTTAATGTTCTCACTGCTGGACTCACGCCTCCTCTCTAGGAGAGTTGATGGATGTTACATGTCTTCGAATTTTTTGTTCTTGGACAATTTATTTCATCTCCACTGCTGCGGCATGGTTTCAGAGAGAAGTGGTAATGAAATAAATTACACCAAGTAATACGCCTGGCTGGGTTTGAACCCACGACCTACCATACATCTCGAAAGTCGGGGCCGTTATTCAGTGATATCGCACTATCTAGTTACTTCGAAAATACCTACTTTTAGCAGCTACGTAATTGAAACTAAAACTTTTCCCAATAAATTCTTTGAGGCAAATCCATATTTACTTTTGACTACGAGAGTGGATTGAAAAGGACTCAAACTGACACAGATCCTTGACTGGATTAAAGTCAAAGTTAACTACATTACTTAGTTCAGTTCAGACTAATTAGCTGTGTGGAGTTTAGTACGTCTGCGATATGATTATACATTTTTCACGTAATAAACAAAATTTGTTGCCAAATGGAGCATGTCAATTTTTGAAATTATAAAAAAAGATGTTTTTTTTTTTTTAATGTTAAATACTTTGCAGGGATTGGGAGAAGGGAGAAGTGTTTTGAACATGACTGTGATTACCAGAGGTCGGAATTAGGTAGAGTTATTTATGTACTTAGACTAATGTCATACAGCGAAAGAATAAAGTGGATATGCCTCAAATCCCGAGATTATTTTTAAAGAGCAGATTTTTTTTTTATGACTTTCTGAAATATAGCAGAAAAAATTTCTTCCTGCATTAATGACGAGTAGGAGGAAGTTTATAAATTTGTTAACCTCACCTCAGTTGACGTAGAGATATCTTTTTAAATGGAAAATACTAAAAAAAAATGTATATTAATTAACTTTCTTTTATCTGTCTCATCTATCTCTGAGGTTTTTATTATTATTCATTTGTAATATTGTTAACCACACGGGATTTTTCATTAGAAATCCCGGGAAAATCCATATTAATGTCAACATTTTGATGCAAGTACATGAATAACTCTACCTAATTCCGACCTCTGTTGTTTACGCATAAAAATATAATTAATTTCATACGAATTTATTTTCTTGGTCAGACCTAGAGCGTAGTGCTAGCAGATATTGGCAAGTAGACCTAGAGTTTCCACTAGTCAATACCTGAAAACTGAAGGAACACAAGTGGGTTTCAGTTAGTAAAAGTCTGGCACTCCCTCTCGCTCCACCTAGAGCAGGAGGAGTCTTTTTATGATTGCCCACGTTAAAAAAGTATTATATTTATCAGAGAAATACTTGTAGGTGTACTTATTATGTACGAGTATGTACTAATGTGTTATAACATTCAAGAAAACTGAAATCAGACATTAGTATGGAAACTGAAAACAACCGAGTGTTCCTTTTACATCACATGTCATTGTAGCCGTTAATAATTCATTGTAGAGCTATTATAAATTGAAACCTAAGAACCACAATGCATGTCATAATGACGTATCTTCCCATGCAATAGTGACTCAGCTAAGGAAAATAACTTACAAATGTACCTAGCTTGTGACAAGATGTTATTATTTTTAAACTATGACCTTTAAATAGTATTACTGCAATTATTATAATATCTTGTACTGCTTTAAGTGTTTCTTTACCCACCAAGTAACTTAGTAAAAAGAGGTAATGATAGTCTGACAGATAAATTACGGAAATTATTTATTTTTTTTAGGTGAGAAAATCATCTAATGACAAATCCCGCTCTTGGGCGGAGTGGGAAATAGTGTCAGACTTTTACTGACTAAAAACCCACTCCTGTTCTTCATTGCCTTCGTCCCAGGGCTCCGGGTTTCGTTTTCACACTATCCATGGCCCCAGTAGGCTTCGACCCGGCTGGGCCCCTACGATTTGCTGACATCTCCCTGAGACGCGCGCGTGGAACAATACGCGTTGTCGATGACTTGTGCTCGGTCCGGACGGTTCCCGGACGGTCGGACGGCGGGCTACCCATTGCTCGCCGTCCGCAAGCCCGCGCCTACGGTGGCCGGAAAACGGGATCGGAATCCCGGCGGCGGTTGGAAAAATCAAATAAAAAAAAACTAGCTAAGTGCGATTCGGAATCGCACACAGAGCTCCGTACTTCTAAATTAAAATCGAGCTAAATAACGTTTCTTGTATGGGAACACACTTTAATTTTTAATTTTATTATTTGTTGTAGCGGCAATAGAAATACACACTGTGATTTCAACAACGGTTTATGAGATTCAGCATGCTGACAGACGGACGGACGGACAGCGGAGGTATAGAAATAGTCCCGATGGCACACTTCGGCTATAAAACACCAACAAGCACTTGATGCCTTAAAAAAATCACAGGTGAAGGGTGTAAAAAATTAAAGCAGCCAGTGTTTTTCGGGGTCGTGGGGCACTTTGGACCGGGTCAGCGGTCCCAACTTCCACCTATAAAAATAATCTTTTTTTTATAGTATTTAGTCTTTTAGGACCACAACGAAAAAGGGCATCAAAGTACAGTTACCACAAAAATTTTATAAATTATTTTATTTGTGGTCCCTTATAACTAAAATTTTTTTTTATAGATGACGACCCTTTTTGCGAAGTAAAATTCGTCAAAAAGAGGTAAAAGCGACATCGTAAACCGGAAAATGTCGATTTAAGTTTTGGGCGAACAGGAATAACTCAAGAATCTATTGGGTCTTGGAATACCTGTCTTCTACACTACTTTGTTTTAAACACAGCTAAGACAGAACATAGAAATCTAAATACATATATAAAAGAAGAAACTGAGTGACTGACATATCAACGCACAATCGAAACTATTGGCGAATTTAGGAATTTACGAAGATTTTTCCGAAACGCATTTTTTTTTTGTGACAACTACAAATTTACAGTTTTCAGATTTTTCCTACACCTTATGCTATGAGACCTGGTCTCATGCCAAATTTCAGGATTCTAGGTCAACAGGAAGTACCCTATGAATTTTGATTCCCTTGAGAGTGTCATACACGTTTTTTGCGACACAACACTCTATCCGGCCAGGAACGGGAAGTACCCTATAAATTTTGATTCGTTTTTTGCGACATGATCGCCCGTATAATTTTTTTTTTCGTAATCGCAGAAGTTTAGTTTTTTCACAGCTTCAAGGTACCGCAGATCTGACTATATGGTTTTAATTATATATAATAATTTAAACTCGATACTTCCACGCGTTCCCTAGATAAAGGGTCTTGATAAACAGACAGACAGACGGACAACAAAGTGATCCTATAAGGGTTCCGTGTTTTCCTTTTGAGGTACGGAATCCTAAAAATTGTGCAAATAAGACCCCATCAACGTCCTTGTCCGTCCCTAATTTCCAAGAAACCACACGTTACAAAATTCGCAATCCGACTTATAAATAATTTCGTTTTTGTATTCCTAAATAGAGCTCTCATGTAAGATACACGGTCACGTCAACGTCTCCTTTATACGCTGCTCGACGCTCGTGTAAAAGGGTCTTTTGAAAGAGCGGCGAGGACCTTCTGACGTCACCGTCGACGGAAACCTCCCGAACAATGGGAGTAATAGGCACGCGTAGGGGGGTGGGCTAAGGGAAGAGGGAGAGCGATATTTTTGTTTCCTGGTATGGTTGATTGGTTTGAAACCATATTTCGTGTTTGATAGCTAAGGCTAGCTAATGTTTTTGTATGTTTAATGTATTTATCCAAGTCAATAAAAATCGTTTGTTTAGTCCCAAAAATACTACAGAGATTCAACAAAATAAACATGATTTGATTGATCTGAAGACGTATATAATTCGATTAAGTTAGCAACGTTTTTTTTTGAAGATGCGCCTGTAAGTGTGTCACTTGGACCTCATCACTGTCTGTGGCATGAGAGGTCCCCGACGAACTGTCGAGCTTTTGAAAGGACCTACAAGACGTAGGCACCCTTTGTTTGCTCGGAAACGGTTGTTATGTACAAAGATTGTATGTGTAACGCTATCTTCTATGTAAAGTTACCTTCTCAGAACGTTTTATTGAATCATATTGTTAACATAAGACTCACCTGACGTCATCTTGCAAGTGTTTCAACTCGCTCAGTTCCAGCTCCCGCCTCAGGTTGGAGACTTCACAGAGGAGCATGTCTCGCTCTGTGGACACCTTCTCCAGCTCGGCCCGCAAGCGGACCACCTCATTGGTCAGATCCATCGTCGCCATCTTGACGACTAACGATAACCACTATCGACACTGCACATCACAATGACACGAGGCGTGTAAGCCAATCACCATCACACATTTTAAATTTGGAACATCACTCAACGCTCACGTCACAACAGAAACAAGGATTTAAATTTCGAAGCAGTTCACTTTTGCAGAAATACGTTAAACTTTTTCACCGTTCCAATGTTTTGAACTCGCTCAGTCTACATCGTTGGCATCTGAAACAATAAATCATTCCGTTAGGGCCGAGCGAAAAAGAAAATTGCTCTGTTGGTATGAGAACCCGAAATATTCAGTTCATAAAGTGAGCGCAATACAATGGCTGGAGTATGAAGTTACAACTACGCGTAGCATGAATACAGCGCGATGAATAACTGAAATTCTTCTCCCTTATTGGTTGTTTTCAGCAGATACGACTATAGTTGTTTCTTAACATAACTTTCTTTTATTGCGCCCGAGCGAATGTTAAAGGCATGTTTGTAATAATCCTAACTTGCTTGATCCCTAAACTACACATTCTTTTTGATAAAGTACCTAGATTTATCTCTTGGCATATTTGTCGACTTTAGACGTTGAATCACGTCGTGTTTTGTTTAAATCAGTTTGTAAAGCACTTCAAATGCTATAAATAGGCCGCGATCAGTGATTCATCAATACAAATGTCATATTATGAAAATATTATCTGTTTTATTTTGGTTCGTGTGAAATGCCTTAAAGTGACTCAGCATCATGCGATTATTTTTAGCCAGATCATGTTGGCATAGCTTATAGTGCCAATAGCTGAAGGATGTTCCTTAAAACCATGGTTAAGCGCATAAATAACGGTTCGGTCCTTTTTTTTGGATTGAAAATCATCAAATAACTTATGCTCCGAGTGGAGCGAATGGAAGTGTCAAACTTCTACTAAGTAAAACCCACCCTGTTCCTCCAGTTGCGTTCCAGGACCACGACGATTCTATCGGAAGATCTAGCAGGCTATGGATGAGTGCTAGCCCATTGTTTACGTCTAATGTAACTACTAAGCAATTCCCGTTCATTAACCCATTAAGGTGACTTAAAAAAAAAAATGTTTTATAACCTTAACTAATAAGAGAGGTTAAGAGGGCCCTTTCCCGAGTCGTCTATCATCAACCTGAGTATAGTGAGTATGGTTTAAAAACTTGCAGGTTCGTCCAACGCAATGTTTGATAAAAAAGCAACGCGAAAACAGAGATACCTGAAGGCTCTGTTGGCACTCGGTAATATCGAAATTCACTCGAATATTTCATAAAACTTGTCCCAGAAAATACGTGTTTTTTTTGAACTGTAAAAGTTTTTGAAAAAAAATATGTCAGTCATATCCATAAGATATCTGTGCCCCATCGACCATCCGTTCTACGAGCAATGTGCCCTGCCCACTGCCACTTTAGTTTGGCGATTATACGGGCTATGTCGGTGACCTTGGTTCTCCTGCGGATATCTTCATTCTTTATGCGATCACGCAAGCACACTCCGAGCACAGCCCTTTCCATTGCCCTTTGGGTGACTGTAAGCCTTCGTAGCATGATATTAAACTAATATTATAAAAGCAAAAGTTTATTTTGTGATTCCGCCAAGCCCGTTCCATCATCGGACCACTAGACGTACGGCATTGCGCCACCGGTACATGGTGGATATCCCACCCATACGCACAAAACGTTTTGAGAACACATTTATTGTACGTACAGCTAAGGAGTGAAATTCCCTACCGGAGTTTGTGTTTCCAGAAAACTATAACGAGGGGGGTTCTTTAAGTCAAGAGTGAAACGTGAGACAATGTACAATAAAAAAAAAACACGAGTAGTTACAACATAATTAGCCTTATAATGTTCCCATTGGCCGGACTCAGGCCTCCTCCCTAGGAGAGTGAATCGGACGTAATCCACTACACGAACCCCGTGCGGATAGGTGGACGTCTTCGGATTTTTGATTCTAGGACATGCCGGTTTCCTCACGATGCTTTCTTTAAATTCACCCTTTTGAGAGCAATGGTGATGAAATAAATTACACAAAGTAATGCGCTTGGTTGGGTTAGAACCCGCGACCTACAACTTAGTTTGTGTGTGTATATTTATTCCTCTTTCATGCTGAAACTACTGAAGAAGTTTGGATGAAATTACGGGTAGACTATGTCCTGAAATAGCACATAGAATAATTTTTATCCCGGGATTATGATTTCTTAAAATAATTTTCTACTTTGACGCGGGCGAAGTCGGTGACAGAAGCTAGAATCACCATCCTTACTTATAATTACATTTTTCATTCATCTTTATGCATAAAAGGCAAAGTTCTGACTAACTCACCAACTCATTATCGCCCAACCCAAACGCTTGGATCTAGGACTGAAATTTTGCACAGAGGTTTTTTATGATGTACAAAAAGAATATGAAAGGATTTCCCAAAATTCACCCCCTAAGGGCCGACGCTACACGCGACCCGTCACGTGACGTCGCGCGTGTGTCGTGTGCGGCAGTCCCCATAGCGGAAACCGAATTATTACCCGTGCAGTGTCGCTAGTTCAACTTTAACGGTGTGCATGTAGTCGTGTCGATGGAGACCTTTAATGAATTATTACGTAGCAAAAAGGGCGCGGTACGCAGCTGCCCGCAACGAAGCATTTTTGTATGGGACTGTGCGGGCGCGTCCGCTTAAAACGCAACGTCGGCCCTAAGGGGATGACACGGGGGTCCAAAGTTTGTATGGATGGAGAAAACTACTTTCACGCGGGCGAATCCGCTAGCAGAAGCTAGTCCATATATTTAAATAAGTGCAAGAGACAGTAATTAATTAGTCCCGCAATCTGGTCGTCAGTGTGATTTTATAATTAATTCTTTCTTAACTCGGTTAGCAACGCATCAGTTACATTGCCGGCCGGAAGAATACGTGATAAATGTAACTGTTCTGAGGTGCAAGTTATTAGTTTGAAGCGGTAAACGTGAGGCTTCAAATAATTCACGTAATCGTCTGTTATTCCAAATAAAATAACAAAAATGCAATGTTTGAAGAGTCGCCAAGGACTAGTTACAGAATACGCGTTTATGAAGAACTGCTTCTAATGGATGTGAGTTCTCAAATATTAAGGATTTGAAACATTCTTTATATTTGCGATTTTGGACAATGTTTATTTTTGATACGAATAATAAAAATAATTGAGCTAACTACCCGATTCTGATAAGAAAACTAAACACTTTTCAATACCGCCGCTTCGTAGGAATTGGGACAATTGTGGTTTCGCAAATCGTGGTCAACCACGAGATTTTAAGACGAAAACAATAAAAAAAGAGTTTAGCGTTAAATGTAATTTAACCGTAATTCCATCTTTGTCCACTTAAAATCGAACTATGTTTTAAATTCGTTTGCCGTTAAAAATATTTAACTAGTAATGTGTGGACTGTGGTGCATGAGTACGTAAATGGGCTATAATAAAGCAAAGATGTATTAATAAGAGAGAGCAGTGGTGGCCGAGTGGTAACGGCCCCGACTTACGAGTTGTAGGTCGCGGGTTCAAACCCAGCCAGGAGCATTATTTTGTGTTATTTATTTCATCACCACTGCTCTCAAAACGGTGAAGGAAAACATCGTGAGGAAACCGGCTTGTTCTAGAACCAAAAATTCGAAGACATATGACATTCACCAAACCGCACTGGGCCCGTGTGGTGGATTACGGCCCATTCCCTCTCCTAGAGAGGAGGCTTGAGACCCAACAGTGGGAACATTATAAGGCCGACCAAGTATGCTATAATCTTCGACTTGACCACAAAATGAGACAGGAATGACTCGCGGATTCACTGGCTTTAGAACAAACGCCTTTACTTACTAATAACAAAACTATTAGTAAATTTAACAAACGCTTCCGATATCAACTTGTACCACAAAATGACTTTGATTCCGGGTGTCGTTTGCCTTGGCCGGACTCAGATGAATGAGTCGACGTCTGACAGTCAGTGGGAAATTACTTAATTTTACAATTAACTTCGCTCTGGACGTAATGCGCGTGAACATTTGTCGTATCCAATTCGAAGAGTTTCACTATCAGTTACGATAAATAATGGACCGAGACTGAATGGCTTGTTAAGACTCATTTTGAAAAAAAAAAATGAAAATGATTTGGTCCAAAGAAAATAATATTGAAATGTAGATTCAAAACAATTTAATAAACTTAACTCTGCAGCGGGCGTTGACACCGTGGTCAGTTTTATTTGGTGAAAAGTTAATATAGTATTGTCTTACTTAACGTCTGTGGAATATAGTATTGTTCTGGATTTTATAAGTGGACTTGTTGTTGACTTGGCTAATAATTATTGTAATAAAAAACGAAACCGGGCCCTGGGACGAAGGCAACGAAGGAACAGGAGTGGGTTTTTAGTCAGTAAGAGTCTGACACTATCTCCCGCTCCGCCCAAGAGCGGGGATGTCATTAGGATGATTTTCCCACCCAATAAAAAAAAAAAAAAAAAAAAAAAAACCCACCACCGTTTTGCAGAGACTATTATTCAGATCATCATTATCATCGTTACCAGTGATCGGACTCAGTAGATTGATTTTTGGTACTTGTATCATAAATGCACACAGAAAGAATAACATGGATAATTCATTTTTAATTGTAATTCCGATATTTCCGGATTCAATTAAATATTATTAATGTTAGTAGTGATATTATTATTACTCAATTCAAAATTTAAAGGAAGGTATCAAAACTAAATTAGTTTATTATTTATCTGTTAAATAATAAAAACAATCTAATTCCGATCGAAGCACCAATTCCGGAGGAATGTCCATATTAATATATACGTTTCGGATCAATGACCCCAATTCAATCTACCTACTCCCATCACTAATCATTACAGTCGAAAGACGTCCACCGTTGGAATAGACCTTCTCCAAGTGTCGCGATAACGACCGGTTCATCTCGCATTCATCAGATTTCCGCGATCCTCAACAGCCTGTTTGACACCAACTATCGATAAAAATCGATTCCATTAAACACAAACCTTTCTTGCTGTACTTTTACAACCAATGGAAAGTAAAAATAAGTATAGACTATCTTCTAATGATAGGTCTACCAATAATTACAACTGATAGTTTTAAAAATTCGCTTAATACCCGTTAATTTTCCGTGAGAATCGTCTTTGGTTCATGAAATACAATTGTGAACAAGTGTGGCGTTTCACGCAGTTAATTTAGTAATTTAAGTTCAATAACCTTTGGTCAGAAACCTTGATTAACGGAAGAAACGACTGAACTGTTGTCACTGGATGAAGTCGTGATATTGAAGTTTCCAGTCCAACTGAGCTGGTGTTCGGTGATGTGCCACCGGTACATGGTGGACATCGCATCCATACACATAAAAAGATATAACACCCGTCTGGTCGAAGGATCCTCCGTTTTCAGCAGAGGTTTGTGGGACTTTACGCTCTGCTCCGCATACCTCCAAATATACCTACATAGGTTTGAAAAATTGACAAAATGAATTTTTGATGAAATTAATGACAAAATGTATGGTACAACACATATGACGACACTATTACTCCATGGAGTTTCTTTTGTTATTTTATAACATAATACCATTTTTCTATAAACAATTTAAATTTACACGAGGCAGTCACAATTGTGCTTAATTTTGCATCTACTGCCGAACTAGGCTAGGGGCCTGTATTCGGCACGCAGTGCTTCAAATCCTGGAGCTAGGTCTGCAAGTACGATCTCAAGAAAATGAAGACAATGTTTCCATTAATACAAGTACAGGAATTTTAAATGATAGAACAAATTAATAAAAAAAATAATGGTAAAAATCCTCTGGGTGAATTTAGTGAAATTGTGAATATGTGTGTTAGATGATGTGGGTATTTTCTTCCAACATAATTTAGGTTTCTTTATTAAACGACGTAGTTCCTAGGAACCGATAAAAGAATACACATCAGTAGATTACATAACAAAGTAAACATAAGAGTCGGTTACCGTCAGCAAAAACAGGAAAATAAACAGTAAACCGTTTCATTGCTCTTTTTGGGGTAAAATCAACATAGTTAGTCCAACTTCCAATTAACTAAGAGATGTAAAAAATACATTTGAATGGATCGACAGTTGAAAAAGGCACTGAAAACAGACAAAACGTGATTTAATTAAATGTTCGGAGGCGACAGTGCTTCGCTAATAAAGTCAGTTCGGATAACTATGTACCTGCAAGCCTGCGACTGAGTTTATTCAACATGTGTTACCAGAAATTGTCACAGTTTTCAGATGAAAATGTGAGTTTTTGGTGCTTAATATTATCTAACATTTAACTAGAATATAGCTGCCAGCGTTCTGGGCACTTTTCCCATTGACATCAATGTGGACGAATTTTTTGATGCCCTATGAGTTCTTTTTCTATCCGTTTGTACATATTATTATTTTCAGTTTGTTTAAATACTTATTAAGTTATAATATTTAATAGTTACGATGTATATATAACTTGATTAATTATTTACTAATTGAGAAAAAAAATGATGTGTATTTTTAAAGTTGTAAAGTATAAAAGATATTTATTTAGCCCATAGGTTTTAATATACTAGAATATTAGGAAATTAAGCACATAAAGCACTGAATTTTCTAAATCGTCAACGTCATAAAAGAAAGCTTTGTGCAAAATTTCAAGACTCTTACTTCAAAAACATAGGACTTTCATACAAACTTCCAAACCCCGTTTAACCCCTTCAGGGGTGGAGTTTCGTAAAATCCGTTCTTAGCGGATGTCTACACCTCATAAGGAACTGCCAAATTTTAAGTTTGTAGGTGTTACAGTTTCTAAGAATTCGTGATTACTCAATGAGTGGTATTTCGCTTTAATGTATATAGATTGACTACCTCAACCAAGCTTACGGTAAACAGCTCATACGATACATTTGCTAATTTGTAGAGCAAAAACATTAGAATGTTTCATCTGCATTCTTATGATAAACAAAGTGGCTCTATCAAAACAGTTTACTTTCAAAACACTGCATTATCTAAATGCACGTACCGTGCGAAGCCAAACAAGTCTCAATTAATTTTAAAATTAAGTACCTAGCAACAACAAAAACATAGATTTAGACCTCTAGTGTTGCTTAACCTTGTAGGTCGACCCATATGGCAATTATTTTAGCCATAAACTCCTGACGCACAAGACAAGTTTGTTAGTTTGTGAACGATACACTTCATGTAATTATCACTGTCATGTTTGATAGATCCTTTTTGTCTCAATAATCTGTGGTTGTACCTGTATCTCTCTATCTCTTTCTCTCTCGCGCTGTGGCTTAGCTGACGAACTCAATACATTATTATCCATGTTAATTATATAAATCCTTATTTATTTATTTATTTATGAACACACAAACACTTAAAATCGAAAAGAACAAATACAGATAAAAAAGTACAAAGGTATTGTTAAGGTTAAGTGCTTATTTCTAACGAGATTTCTGAATCCTTTTTTTATTTCTGATATTAAACCATAAAGGATTGCATGACAGCTTAACATCAGATGGGATCGCAGTCAAGCACTAGTTTAAGTATATATTTTTTTTTTATCAAAGTTATACAGATACAAACACACAATTTTTCGGTTCGATTCGGTTATAGTTTGTGGTGTTAGTTACGGTGATGTTTCGTTAGTAATTTTAAAATTGTACACTGGATCCTGGACAATAGAGGGTATTGTGATCACTCTCTATTATTTAATGGTTTGCTGGAAGAAAACTTAACTTATGCACATGATAAAGAAGTGAAAGTCTACTGATAATCCGTAGAAAAGGACCAACTCATGCTTCAGCAAAATATTTTTACCAGTTGCTACAATGTTGAATACATACAAAGTCACCGGATGATGAAACTTTGTACAAAGGGGGAAAGGGTACAGAAAACATTCTTACCCAACGCGGAAAGGTAGTTCCAAAAGGATATAAAAAATGAAATAAGGTTTCATCTCGTTACCCAATCACGTCTTGAGAGAGTAGTCGTGTTTTGTAAGCGATTCAATTAATTGTCGGGTTAGAAAGTTCATGTTTCTTGCCACTGAGGAGTCAAGGAAAGAGTATGATGGGAAACAAGGATGAAGGTAATTCGGAATTTTGGTTACAGTAGAAATATGAACTTTTTACTGTAACTGATACGAACTGGACTAACGCCAATAATGAACAAAATTTAGTCAGTTTAGCCAGACTTAGCCGGACTCTAGGATAAAAAGACAGACCATTTTTTTAAGGAAAAAACGCTTGTCTATTGACCATAAAATCTTTTAAAATAGATACTAATAAAGCAACAATAAAATTGCCTGATATAATTGCTAGTCCGCTCCGCTTGCGCTAGCGATACAAGGCAAGGCAGAACAAAATGACAAATCCAAAAAATGGTCAACTTTATAAAACCTAACCAAAGCCAGACAGGCCAGTTTCCGCCTAATTTGGCCGAACACACAACCTAAAAGCCTGACTATGTCCGGCTTTATATTAAGTTTGTGTGTATGTACTCGTATGTTTGTTACTTCTTTATACTTGAACGGCTGTATGGATTTCGCGGTTAGCTATAAAAAATACTAGCTTCTGTTAGCGGCTTCTACAGCGTCACTTCTTTTTCCGGCCCTTATCCCATACTACTTGAAGTCGGGGCAACACGTTATTTTCTTCCATTCTGTCCTGTCACCCGTCACACTATCACTAACTCCCTTTTCTTTCATATCACTCCTCACACAATCCATCCATCTACATGTTTACTCAGAACTGTTTTAGTAACATGCGTTTCATCCCTCCTCTTCACATGAACATACGAAGACAAACGATTTGACGGGCGTGATCGTAAAAAAATATTCCAAGGGAACTTACCCCCGGGATAAAAAATATCCTATGTTCTATTCTAGGACATGGTCTACCCGTGTGCCATATTTCATCCAAATGTCTTCAGGCGTATGAATGTAAATGATTATCTAACAAACAAACTTGCGCATTTATATGATTTACTCTCTGTTATCCTTTGATCGGGCGGTTACCCGCTAAGGCTTGATTACCTTCCGTCATTCTAAACCAAGACTCTCTCCTAACGATGAATCTGCCTAAGCTACAAAACCACAACCTAAATAAGACTTTATCTACATTAATACAGGGGCTAAATCAGTTAAGCAGCTTACACGCTTTGCTAATGAAATTATCTTCAAGCTGCAACTGTAATTATATTTGGGATGTAGGGGAGTGATACATAAGGGATATTAAAGGAATGGTGCATTGCAGCATTACAATTCTGTTTCAAAGTTTCTCGAAATTAATTTGATATATGTAAGACAAATGTTTTGCATTCCCCGATTCCTTGGTTGGCTTTTCCGAGTCGTAAAAGATGTGGTCGTGGTAATATATTGAATAGAAACTATGTAGAGGTTGGAGCAAGCAGAAATATCAAGAATGAAAATATGGATACCAAGATACAGTCTGCTATTTGTACGCCAATGTGCCATTGGCCTTTGAGGTAGATAATTATGCTGTAAATATCCAAGTTAATGAAAAATCACACATCGAATCACATTTGAAAACCTATTAGGTATCAAAAATTTAGATGTTTGTTCCAGTCTAACCCATCGGCGCTAAGCTTTATTTAGCACTCAATGATAGTGGAATCAGAACAGCCTACATAGATACCTTTTTACAAACACACATACAATTTTGTCTCTGACTGCCCAAAAAGGAGTTATGTTTTGTTAAATTTTATTTTCTGACCATTGATCTTTGCAACTACTAACGCCATCTATGAACGATCTACGACAACGCACCACTAGCGCGCCAATCAGCTGATTGGTACGATGAAAGTGAACGTTGCGCTAACAGATGTCGCTACTCGTACGGAACTATCAATACATAAACGTCAAACGGAGATTTATTTACTCCGTGGGTAGTGTAGTAAAACTGTTAGCTGTCCGTTTGAGTCACATGCGACAGTAAAGACATTTGTTCGAGAAAGAAATATTGATTTAGAGTATGTAAGAGATTTATATTAGCTTGTTTGTGTGTTTTTGGTAGAAGTGGAGTTGACATTAGTCTGATGTCCGGCTAGGTTACGTCATACACCATCCGGTCGTATTACTACCGGGCTTTGGACTACTTCTTACTGCTTTGTGTTTCATCATTTATTCATTTTCAGCTAAAATACGTCCAATGTTAAACATAGGCCTAAGGTTTTCTTAAGGTTGTCTGGTAGATATCGCTGTCAGCGATAAGACCGCCATAGTAACCATAGATTTAAGTTTGTCTATAAGTTGTGTTACTTTTTTAGGTGTACAATAAAGTTTATTATATTGTGTTCTATTCGATAGACCTCTCCCAAGTGTCGCCACAACAACCGGTCCTGTGCGCATCTTTCGGATTCCCTCACCAGATCATCGGTCCACCTTGAGGCCTACCGACGCTGCGTCTTCCGTTACGCGCTTTGTGTTTATCAAATAGGTTTACTGATATAAAATAAGTCCCTAATCATTACAATTACTTTTCATCTAATCTAATTACAACTGTATTACACTGAACATGAATAAATTACTGTTACTTATCTAAAATTATTGTCTCAATAAAAATAGGTAAATTATCATTATCTTAAATCCAGATGATTTATGATATAATATAATAGTTTAACAACTAAATAGTGTATTTTAAGTCAGTCAGAAAAACAACCTGACTGCGTAAAAAATACTTTAAATAAAAACTGAAAATATTCAATAAAGTTCAGTCCAGACGTGTAGAAAGCAATTTAATTATTACGAAATATTATTACAAATAAATAAAAATAAGTAATTCTAATAGTTAATATTTTCCATATTAACTGCAGGACTACTCCTACAATGGGTCCCCCTACGGACCCATTACATAATCTAGACAAAATCATTCTATCCAATATGAGTATAACCCTTCTCTACCTAGAAGGGTAAAAAGGTAAAAAGTCAGGTAAAAAGTAGTACCATATTTTGTAAAATTAAGTGTATCAGATCTCAGAGAAAAAAATATTTCAAATAAACCATTTATAGGCACTTTTGAATCGTCGGTCGGTCAAAAAAGTGAAGCTAAATTGCACGTTTTAAAGCGTAGATCTCTACAGAGAAGAACGTGCAAGAAACTCCATGGACACTCTTTTAAATCATGTTGTGAGTTACAAAAGTTACGCATTTAAGTATGATACGTATCTACCCACTGTTCGTCAAGAGCATCCTTAGCAGTCAGCTGAGCAACCCACCCACTTACTATTTAGTTAATCTTTTAACCAATCTCACTTTCACACCAATAATAAAAAGGCGAAAGTTCGTATGTATGTGGTGTGTGTGTGTGTGTGTGTGTGTGTGTGTGTGTGTGTAAATATATGTATGTCACTTCATGCTCAAACAGCTGAAAGAATTTATATAAAACTAGTTTCTGTCAGCGGCTTCTATCGCCTGAAAGTAGGTTTTTCCATAAAAACTTTGGACCCCCGTCTCATTCCTTTAATTCATTCCATCAGGTGGGATCGCAGTCAAGCACTGGTTTATATCAATTTAAAAAAAAAATAGAGGGTGAATTTTGGAAAATCCTCTCTTAGTGCTCGCATACGACATAAAAGGAAACCTTGTGCAAAATTTCACATTCCTAGTCCCAGTAGTTTCGGCTGTGCGTTGATATGTCAGTCAGTTTCTCCTTATATACATATATATAAATTTGGTAAACTGGTCGACCATGTCCTGAAATACATTGGACATTGGATACTTTTAATACCGGGAAAATGTTCCCTTGGGATAATTTTCTGTTTTCACGCGGGTAGAACCGCTAGCAGAAGCTAGTGAGTTATGCTCGACAACCATCTAGCTAAGAAGCTGAACTCGAGAATGACACCGTAAGGATAGAGAAAAGGAACACCGTGGTAAATGTGTGCACAGACAGACTAAGAAAAAGAAGATAAGTTATTTTTAGGGTTCTGTACCTCAAAAGGAAACAAACTCAAAAGGAACCCTGCACGACTGAAATAATGACGACGATAACTCAAACGGTCCCTAAAATAAAAAAATACTTTTTCCGAGTAAGAAAAATATTCGACACTCGATTCGGGAATTGAACTACCTATTTACCTAAGTTAGTTTGTACGGAAGCCTCAGTGTGCGAACCCGACTCGCACTTACCCAGTTTTTTCTTACAGCTTATGCCAACACGACTGAAGACGGAATACATATCAGTTCCCTTATACGTCACCACTGAAGTATCCCTGGCTACTTTAAACAAGTGACCCTCCGGGATTTGCTTCTCATGACCGATTGATCCCTTCGGTAGTAAGCCGGTTTTACGAGATCCCCTTTACAAACAAACAAATAAATTTTCCTTTTCTGTCCGTAGTATTTCTATTTGGATGATATGTTGTGTTTTTATCAAAGATCCTTTTGTTATCTGTTTATCTTGTTTTGAATTGTCACAATGATTTAGGTAAGTACTTTAAATAAGTCTAAAAATTTGAACCGTAGAACGAGATAGAAAATTAAAAAGCTTCGAAATTAAAAATAAACAGAGTCCAATTAATCCAGAAAAAGAAACGTATGAAACCGTCGACGTCCAACAAATCGAATTCTACCAAAAAAAATACTAGTATACCCGCAAAACTAACCGACCCAACCAAAACTAATCTAGGCTAGTCAAACAAAAAATGCTGTAGATACACGAAGGCCACAAATATCAAAATGGCTGACACGACCTTCTCGATCGAGAACCAATTAAAAAAGTTCCATCTACCAGGTACAAAAGTGAAATTGTGTGGACTCTTCCCCCCCCTCCACCCACTTCCCGGTTGGTAAAGGCCTACGCAGACCGGACGGCATGGCAAAGGATTTTGCCGCCAGTCAGCGCGCACTTGCCGCTTAGATACCGCTCGCTGCAGTCCAGCGCCTTGCCACGTCACGTCCACCAGCTTCTGCTGCCCGATACACATTTCAGACATAAGTCATAGCGTTTGATATAGTGTCGACGGGCGCCAGCATCCTTGGCATGCCGTTGACTACCGCAGCGTGTCGCGGTATCCCGCCACGAGAGCCCATGAAGCATCTTTCAATTTCGTGCGATGATATCCCTTTCGATGCCACGGAATCATTTTAATTCATCCGTCAGCTCTAAGCGAACGCCAGCGTTCGCTCTCTCATTGTCTTTCTATTGTCTCTGATTACGGTATTCGAAAGACTAAAGCATAGAAATTTATGTCGTATTTCTATTTCGATATATTTTTTTTTTATATTCCACAACTATCACATAACGCCGTCTAGTCCCAAGTTAAGCAGAGCTTATATTATGAGTACTAGACAACTGATAAACATACATAAATATTTCTAAATACATACATATTATAGATAAATTCCACCCAGGCACAGAACAAATGATCCTGCTCATCACACAAACATTTGTCCTGGGTGGGAATTGAACCCACAACCTCCGGTATAGCAGTAAGGGCCACTAACCACTAGACCAACAAGCCAGTCACATACATATATATTTCTAAATATATACATGTTAGAGATAGTTTGAATGTCGGTTGGTAAAATTATAAATCCTTTGCATGCCGTCCCGGTCTGCGTAGGCCTTAAAGTAAACATTGTTGAACTATGTGGAATTCTGGAACAAGTGTAAAGGAACACGCTTTTATGTTTCCAGTGAAAATGTGTGATGCGATACGTATCCAATATTAGTTTTTAATGGAACCAATGCTGATTTTGATTAGTCGTTATAAATTAGGGTTTTAATTACTTTTCTAAATAATATGAAATTATCAGTCTTTTAATGAAAATTTTGGACGCGTGGTGATCGGATGTTGGATGAGAAATGAATGAACTGGTTCAATTTTAAGCGGAAAGTTTTTTTTATTCACACAACTATCACACAACGCCGTCCAGTCTCAAGCTAAGCAGAGCTTGTGTTAGGAGTACTAGACAACTGTTAATACGTATATATTATAGATAAATTATACCTAGATACAGAACAAATAATTATGCTCATCACATAAATATTTGTCCGGGGTGGGAATCGAACCCACAAGCTCTGGCATGGCAGTCAAGGCCAATAACCACTAGACCAACAGGCCAGTCGAAGTCAGTTTTGTATTCTAAACTAATTATTTGCTTAATTGATAAAAGCTGTAAAATGATCACAACTTTACTTGCGTAACTTACGTACTTCACTAGCTCAAACTTTTCCTAGTGCTAGGACTTGGTCTTCTTTCTGTGGGAGGGAGGGACTATAATCTAATGCGGTCCTAGTGCGCATTGATAGATGTGTTAATTTTCTTGTGTCCAGAAAATGCTTGGTATCCTCAAGATATTTGTCCTCTACTTTTTGATAGCGGACAAACAGCAAATAACTTGAGAAGAAAGAGTGTAAGAAAGAGTGAAGAGAGTTTAAGGTGTAGGCTTGTTACAGTAAGGGCTCATTTAGACGGATTTTTAATTAATAATTTATACATTACTCTTATTACTGTGACTGTTAAGTGTTTCATGTTGGTTTGTTTATACATAAGTCGTGTCTGTTGTGTTGTTGTTGTGTACGTAATTTTAAGCTACAGTAAAAAGTGGAACAACAAATGAAAAATGTTATTGACTACGATACTGATAGTGATTAAATTCCTTATAAAGAGTACAAAACATTTAATCAAAATTGATTGATATAAAAAAAAGAACCACTGTTTTTTCTTCAAAACATTTCTTGAACCTATACTTATATGCAAAATCTTTGTTACTCAATTCAAACGAATTCCCATAATAAGAATGTCTGTAAGATCCCCGAGACGTTTCCAAAATATTCAAATGTTCCAGATTGATCAAGTCAATCATATTAATATCCATTGGAATAACACACAATAATAATAATCAAAGACATATTAGTATCGAAGGTCTAACTTTACTACCATAGATGTTCAGAAACTAATGATAAACTTATTTTTTTTTTTAAACATTTTGGTCTTAAACCTAGTAATAATCCCGAAACTATACTACACTAAGATTGCGTTTTGGAATAAGGCGGTTACTGTTTAAACCCCAACTGTGTTAATTTAGTTGGCTTTTTGTTTTCTAGGGTAAAGAGATTCTTTCAAACCATGCCACAGCCTAGGCAGGCATCGGCCCTACTGCAGTTTTGCTGAAATCTTTTTGAGACTCGAGCTTGGTTCTCACCGGACGGCGAGCAATGGGTAGCAAGTCTGTGGTGGCATTGCTCCCGGAGCATCTTTTTTTTTAATTTGATTAAAACTAGTGCTTGACTGCGATCCCACCTGATGGTAAGGCGTGGTGAAGCGCACTAGATTATTAAGAGCCTATTCACTCTAGCCTTGAAGACACCCAATTTATAATCGGATAGGAAGACAAAATGTTCCAGTCCTTCGATGTACGCGGTATAAACGACGAAGCTTAGTCCGGACCGTAGACGTTTTAAAAACGTAAGGGTGAATACTCGCTGTACGACGGGTTGTCCAATGGTAGAAATGAGATGGCGGAATCAAGTCATGCAATTCCCACGTACACTCTCCAAAAATGCAAACCAAACCTCAGGTAAAATTTGCTCGGCGGCTGGGGCGTGAGGACAATTGAAAAAAAAATCAAAAACAACTAACGAAGGATATTGTAATACATATGGCTGCTATGAGGCTACTCGATTTTTATTCTCATTCCCACGCAAAGTACTAGCTTAACATTAGATAATCTTGAATAATGACCAACAAAAAGATTGCTATCTCAACACATTTAAATAAAACAAACGTTATTTAGCAGAAATAAACGATAATGAAGCTAAAAAACTTTCAGAACACATAAACTAATGTTCAGAGAGGTATTGCAAAGAGTTGGAGAGGAAGTTAAGCAAGAGATAGGTGTGGTTTTAGTCAGTAAAAGTCTGACACGCCCTCCCGCACCACCCACAGCGCGCAAAGTCATTGGACGATTTCCCACCTTAAATTAAAAACAATAAAGCAAGAGATAGAAATATTCATTCTAGGAGCAGTTGAATCACGCTACCTTTTTTTTGTTCTCGATGGGGAACCTTCGCAAGGCGCCCGGACTTTGGGGATAAGTCCGGTGAGTGTGGGATTTTTACCGCACTAAATCCACCCCGATGATCACCATCAGCACATATAGAAGGGGCGCCGCCATTACCTCTTGAAAGACCATTCCGGAACCCCTTAGTGCAACGCCTGTTAGGCCTAATATTACAAAGGCGATAGTTTGTGTTAGAATCTTATTATGTGTTAGAGTTGCGTATTATTATATTAAAACAAAGTTTTTATATTCAACAGTTTTATAATTTAACAAGATTTTTCAATATAATAATTTAGTTGAAATCTAAGAGGGCCGAGTCTTCCTTTCAAAATCAGACCCTTGGCTCCAGTGGGCTTCGACCCTGCTGGGCCTCTACGGTTTGCTGACATCTCAAAATTGTTGCCACCGGACGAAGAGAATGTGCTTGGCAAATGTGACTTAAAACCATCGCCTAAGTCACCAAATACTCTCATCATTTACAATTCTACACTAATAATTTAAAGAGGTAAAGTTTGTTATTTTTGTTTGTAGGAATCTCTGAAAGTACTGGTCTGAATGCTAAAATTTTTTTACCGATAGAAAGCTGCTTCATTATCGTCCGTTAGCTAACAACACCGCATAAGTCATTTTTACCAACTTTACAGGAAACGAAAAAAACTGTGCGGTGTTGAGAGGCCAGCCGACTTGCACGCTGTCACTATTTTTCGAATTATGGGTTCTGATTGGCTGAAATCTATATCATGTGACCAATGGTTAGACGCGCAATGAGCAGCTCCATCTAAAGGCATTCAAATGTGAAAACCGCAAATTTTCGACTTGAGCGGTGTTGTAAGCTAAGGGACGATTTGCTATATTTTATGTACGCGGGCGAAGCTGCGGCCAAGAGCTAATCATCTATTTATACAAGATTATATTGACCCAGGATTGGGTCAGAACAGGCTAAGAAAAAAAATATAACAGGAGAAACTGACTGACAGACATCAACGCACGGTCGAAGTCGTGATATTTGCACAAGGAATTCTAAGAGAGGATTTCCCAAAATTCACCCCCTTACGAGTTGAAACGGGGGTCTAAAGTTTTTATGGAGAAACCTACTGATAAATGATATTTATTTTGTAAGTAGGTTTAAAAAAACACTTTTACACGTTAATGTTTTTTTCGTCATTTTATACTAGATGAGGCTGGTGTTTCCTAGCTAACCCTGAGAAGAAACACCGAAACAAACTCAGGGGTCTGACTCACTTTCGAAGCTTCTGGCAGAAGCCAAGTTTTTTCTAAAGCTTTTGTTTACCTATGGATAAACAAAGTATGAACTAATGTCGATGCGAGCAAAAGACCAAGTTTCTAAAAAGTTTAATTAAAATTCAATAACGAGTTTTTTAACCCTACCTTGAACAGTACACTTTTGCAGTTACTTCGTCCGACCTAATTAATAAATTAGCTGCACGCTACATGATTGGACATACAATATTCACGGGTTAATTAATAGTATTTTTTTTTAATTTCTATTAGCTACAGTAATTGAGTTACTAACTAAACTCTAGAGAAAAGTTCTCGGCAATTTCTTTTCTTTGATCACTTTTCTTGTTTTAATGGTTTGTTTTGAACTTTTGAAATTAACTGCTGTTTCTTACGAGATTTTTAAATGCGTAGATTTTTTTTTAGGTGGGAAAATCATCTAATGACATTCCCTTCGTTTCAAACTTTTACTGACTAAAAACCCACTCTAGTTCCTTTTTTGCCATAATTCCAGAGCCCTGGGGATCTCTTTTGCATCACCCATGGCCCCAGTAGGCTTCGACTCTGCTGGGCCCCTACTGTTGCTGACATCTCCTTGAGGCGCACGTGGAACACTACGAGCCGGATTGGTTTAGAGACTAGACTCACATAGTGGATTTTAAATATAAACAACATGATATTAGGGGTAAAGGGGAGTCACCCAAGTTAATCTCTCCTGTATTTGGTGCCTTTGCTGATTAGCCCAAGTACCTATTGCTGAATGAACGAGGCTCAGACAAATGTCTTGTCAAGACGCACTGGTCAGCGTGACTGACCCTCCTTCTCCCAAAGCGGGAGGAGTTAATTGATGATTTCCCACTAAAAATATGCTAAGGAATATGAATCATTAACTTCATAAAGTATCATTTACGAGAGTGGTCCTAAAAGTACCTGATTTATAAATATGGGTAATTTTAAAAAACAAATTACTTTAATCGACCGTACCATCTTTGTTAAATAGTATTTTTTAAATAGCCAACCAAAGTGAATTTGTACACATAGAAAAAACCTGTCATCGTTATGTGATATGTACAAAACTTTACTCTGAAAGGTTTCAGTTCAACTGATATCAAATCCGAATTAGATTCAACTCTAAGGGAGTCTGTTCTTTTGTTTACAACAATGAAATATTGGGTAGCTGAGTTCAACCGAAGTTGAACGAACTGCTAAGACGAACACTGCAGTGGTCGATCAAGTGAGAAAAAGAGTGTCATGAAAATCCACAAAATGATATTAGATGACCATCTATTGAAAGTAAGGACGCGAGATAGCAGACATGGTAGACATTTCAAAAAGTACTAGCTCGCCGTCCGGCCGTCCCGTAAGGACCAAGACCGGGTCGACGGCGCGTTGTGTTTTAAACGCGCCTCAAAGAGATATGAACAAACAAAAATTGTCAGGGCCAATTGGGGCCATGGCCTGTTGGGGCTGCAGATTGTTCAAAGGAGTTACCATAGCCCTCACAAAAACAAAGCAACTAAAGGAACCCGTTCCAGAAGAGAAGTTATTTGACGATTTCATCTTTTACACAGTTCATCCATCGTTTGTTTTTTTTTCTATTCTTATAGCCATTCATAGTCAAAGCTTTCCTCAAAACATTTCGCTCGCTAAGGATTGCGAAGAGGAACGCAAAAGTAATTAGTTTCTGGTCTCTTTAATCGCCTGTCAATTGCTTTGGACACCTCTCTCGGTCCGGAAAATGAAAATGAAACAAGTTAATAACATCACAGTTTTACGTAAGCTATTATTTTGTACATTTGTGTCGTAAAATAAATTGAAAGCATTCCGTTTTAATTGTAATTAATAAAAACGTAACACCTCAGTCTTGTAATTGGCTGGAAAATAAAGACTACTGCATAGCAATCTCAAATATGATGGACTAGTGACCCGCCCTGGTTTTGTACGGGTGCAAATAATAAAAGTACATAAACCTTTCTCGTTTATTAGGGGGCAAGGCAGTGCCCCCATCAAAGCGAGCAAAAAAGTGGCACAGCCGTACCATCATTTTCTCGAAACAGTTGAGGCCATTTTCGATCCCCTATAACTTTGAGGAAACCTGCATGTCTGGGAACTAAACCGTCGAAGACATATGACATTTACCAACCCGCACTGGGCCCACGTGGTGGATCACAACCCTTTCTCTCTCCTAGAAAAGCCTGAGTCCCAGCAATGGGAACATAAGGCTGATTATGCTAATGGTGAAAATGATTCACAACTCCAATAGCCATTGGCACACGTGTTCGTAGAATATTTTATAGAACGAAAGTAAGTGCATTGTAAAAATAGTATGACATAATCCTTGGTCTATTGTTTTATATGTACAGTGACACTGATCGTGGGGTTAACTGCGACTTATTCTTGATTTCTGACATCAGCTGATTAATAATAATATTAGCCAATAGCCCCTTTTAAACAGCAAAAGTATTTGTGTAAAGTCCGCTAATTTCAAAAGAGATTAGCCAAATAGGCACGCACGATATATTATAGTGTACAAGTATAGGCACAAACACAGGTACACTCTCTGTTCCCGCTTGGGCAGAGCAACGCCGTGTCCTCGTGGGGTCGATCGGCGCCGCGCCGGGCCTTGGTACAGGCCATGGTCCGGAGCGAGGAGGAGTGACTGACGGTCGCCTTCTTCTGCGAAGCAGTAATGCTCGGAAAGGAGGCGGCGTGAGGCAACGGTCCTCACGCCCCAACCGCCGCCGAGATTCCGATCCCGATTACTAGCCACCGTAGGCGCGGACTTGTGGACGGCGAACAATAGGTAGCTCACCGTCCGACCGTCCGGACCGACTCGGTCAAGTCGTCGACGGCGCGTACTGTTTCACGCGCGCCTCAAGGAAATGTCAGCAACTGTAGGGGCCCAAGAGCAGGGGATATAAAAAAAAGGTTCACTCGCTGTACCTTTACTCTCATTGCCCGATGGTACGGCAATTCGTTACGACCGGAGAAATATATATAGAGAGAATAATATAATCGTTATCTCTATTGAATATTCCCAAATATTTTAGCAGATATCTAATAACTTCTTCAGGTATCCAGCAATAAAAATACCTATCCAAAACTTAAGCCAAAATTCTTCTCAAATTATTACCCTCAAATATAGCACAGCATGTCATAATCGAATGGATGCGCTTACGTCAGTTTAACACGGATTTAATTGATATATCGGTTGCGCACGCGATGCTCAGTGTACTCGTGTACAATAATGAATTGAGCAGTTCAAGGCTACGTATCAATTACCATGCCCTTATTTAATGAAACAATAAGATTAACTGACCAGAACGAATCACACGCTTATTGTTTTCGGGGTTTGGAAATTTTTGTGCTGTCAATTGAATTAGGGGTTTCGTTTCAATCAATTACTTCATTGGTACCTATTGTTATCGATACTGTTACTAAGTTTTTTTTTTAACTGTTAATTACTTCTTCTAGAATTCTTCTTCTACCAGATCTAGAACTGTTTGGCCTTCTTTTCTATGCTTGCCTATTCTGTCCTATTTCACTGCTGACTAAAGACATCCACCCCTCCGCTTCACTATCCACTCCTTTCATCTTTCGCGAGGTCTCTGTTCAGATCATCCCACCATTTCCTTCATGAATTGTCCCAATTATTCCATGTTATTTGGGGTAAAAGTATAATGTTCTTCTGTACCGTTCTCGATTCTTAACTGTTATTTTTTTACTACACTTAAACACGGTGTCTACATCTATTTTTACAACTCTTCTGTCACAGTTGTGTTAGAAGAAATTTCTTGAGAAATAAGACCTTTGTATTTTCTATATGTCTGTTTTTTTCTCTTAGTCTTTTATGTATAAGTATATTAATTGTTCATCTACATTTTTTTTTTTTATCTACAGAAACCTCTGGCTTATCTATCTAGGTACAAAATGAGAATCTGAATGACTGGCACATCAACGCACAGCCAAAACTACTGGGATTAGGAGCGTGAAATTTTGCACAAGGTTTCCTTTTATGCTGTAGGCGAACACCAAGAAAGGATTTTTCAAAATTTACCCCCTAAGGGTATGAAGCGGGGGTCCAAAGTTTGTATGGAGATGCCTTCTTCCAAGCTGCTAGCTAAAGTTAGTACGTAGTACGTACAAATTTAAAAAAAGCCTTTTTTTCTTTGAGTTCACCAGGACAGTCTCCCAACTCTCCAGTACCATGGCGCCTCTACACCGGCGTCTGGATACTTTTACTCGCATTCCTAACACAACGGCGTCGGCCACAGTTTTCACTCGCCGCGACTGGCATACCAAGATGGCCGTGATTTACTACCGGTGGTGGCACGCTGCTGGTTATTTGTAAGGGCGGATATTAATGTTCTTTATTGCTTTTAAATTGGGCTGTTTGAATTCATTTGTGTAGTATAATTTGATTTGTAATGATAACAGTAAGATGATTAATCATCGTTTGGGTAAAGTATTTACTTCTTCTTCTGTTCGAATTTATGGTAAACTCGTCAAATGGATTTTTTTTTTTTTTTTTTAATTGATATAAACCAGTGCTTGACTGCGATCCCACCTGATGGTAAGCGGAGATGCAATCATTGATTTGAAGATTTTGGTTTGAGCTTAGTAGGTGGCTACGATAACCGCAGCATTGGTGGAACTCATCAAATCCTCCAAGTTGCACGTTGGGCACTTGGGGCACTCTAGCGTGTGACTCATGTTCTGAACTGGGGCACTGCGCCTTTAGTAAGTATTTACTAGACATACTTCAAATCTACCAGTTACCATTATTGATTTGATTTTCCTGATAGCACACTCAAACTTCAAACTTCAAACTTTGAGTCAAGAGTGAAGGTTACTTCTGTTAGGTGAAATAGTGGCCAAACGCAAGCCTACCAATAATAAACAACAAAATAAAAATTGAACATGACACGGAGGTCGACTACGAAGAATTTGAATATTTATTATTCCCGACGGATCCTCCAATCACTCCTTTCGTCAATCTACGTCTACATGTTGCTAGATTGCTCTATCGTGAACCAAACCAAAGTATCGAATCTAATCGACACTAAATTGATGATGTAATGTCCACGTAAGACACTAACAAGGGGCACAATCAATCTTAGACTAAACCACATAGTGCCTTTGTTGAAGTAGGTGTAGCAAAAACCAATCCATCCCTCTTCAACACTATAATCTTTTAATTTTTAACCAACACATATTGTTTACAGCTGTCCCCGCGGTTTTACCTGCGTCTTTGAATACTGCATTTGTACTATTCACTTATTCTATGCTCCTTTTAGTCGTACCATAGTGTTATAAAGACTTATAGCCTTCTTCTATAAATGGGCTATCCAGCACTAAAATAAATATATTTTCAGTTCGAACCAGTAGTTCCTGAAATTAATGCGTTGAAACAAACAAATAAACTCTTCAGCTTCATAATATGTATTATCATACATAGAATCATGCGAGACTCTTGTCACCACATTATTCAAATCTGTAGTCTTTTTAGGATTCCGTATCTCAAAAGTAAAAAACGGAACCCTTATAGGATAACTCTGTTGTCCGTCCAGACGGACGATACACGATAATACACGATACACGGTATTGATAGACAGACGTCTATCAAGACCTTTTATCTCGGGAACGCATGGAGGTATCGAGTTGAAATTAAAACTGTATACTCAAGTCTGCCGACCCTTGAAGCTGTGAAAAAAACAAATTTCTGAATTTATGAAAAAGAGATACGGCCGTTTATGTTGCAAAAAACTTGTATTTCGACACTCTCAAGGAAATCAAAATTCATAGAGTACTTCCCATTGACCTAGAATACTAAAATTTGGAATGAAGTAAGGTCTCATAGCACAAGTACAAGAAAAAATCTGAAAACTGTAAATTTTTAGTTGCGTCACAAAAAAATTTTTTTTTTCGATCGGAAAAATCTTCGTAACTCTATTCGGGAATTGAACTGTTTTCATAGGTAAGTTTGTACGGAACCCTCAGTGCAAGAGTTCAACTCGTACTTGCCAGGTTTTTTTATAATCGGTTGACTTACGTTTGACCACGATCTCACCCCATGGTAAGCAACGATGTGGTCGAAGACGGAGCACGCTTGTCTAGAAGTCACCTATTCACTCTTGGCTTAAAGACCCCTAGGTACTAGCTAAAGTTACTTTATTCCTTGAGCCTTTTGTTATTGAAAAACACCTTCCGGTACATAAAAAAAAAAACATGATAATAAACTGTGGTGTCCACCCATTAGCCTTAACATCCTTAACAATCATAACAGAGCGATAAATACTGGAAATATCAAAGGTGAATTGACGTTAATTGGAGCCATTAAACTAGGTAGATGAATCATACCCACGTGCACTGGATCGTAATATTCATAATCCATCAACAAAAGCCACTTTACCAACAATAGTCAATCATCGCAATATATTCAGGTGTGTCACCAGCGATTAATCACCATATAGCAAGTATGGTGGTACAGAGGATCGTATGGGCATCAACAATGAAGTTTTATCGCCATTATAATGATCGGTATGCTTCAAACGTTTAGGTACTGTGACTGGATTACTGAGCAGTATGGGGGCCATTCATTTATTACGTAAAACGATTTCTACTAGTTTTTGTTCCCCCCTCCCCTCCTAAATAAGAATAGGCCAACTCCTCCCCCTCTGCTTAATATTTATTAAGTAAGAATCTAAAGGAAAATACGCATACGATACGGCGAGTATCCACCCTTACGTTGTTGAAACTTCAACGGTCCGGACTAAGCGTTTCGCTTCGTCGTTTATACCGCGTACATCGAAGGAATGGAACAATCTGCCTGCTGCTGTCTTTCCGTCCAACTATAATATAGGTGTCTTCAAGGCTAGAGTGAATAGGCTCTTAATAACCTAGTGCGCCTGACCATCAATGATTGCATCTCCGCTTACCATCAGGTGGGATCGCAGTCAAGCACTGGTTTATATCAATTAAAAAAAAAAAATAAGAAAATGAATATACGTTTGGTTGGTTTTGATGATAATTTTTAAAGTCGTTTACGCAATCAATTAATGTCTAGTTCACAAGCGAGAAGGTGCAGTGGCGATGACGTTGGCATGAAAAAAGATTACCTACGCATCCGTGCGCACATCAAATGTTAACTTTGCGTATTTTTGTGATCTTACGTAAAAACTATCAAGAACTCCCCCTGTCAACCCTTTGCAAGAAAAAATAAGACATGGTAGTCATCTCTCCGCCTAAATGATCTTACGTAATAAATGAATTTCCCCTATTGTGTTATGTTTCACTTTCGACAAATTAAAGACGGCAGCGTAATTTTAAATGCTTCATAGCCTTTTTTTCGACTTGACCTTTTCAAGCATCGGCTTTCTAAGTGAGTTTAAAATGTTTTCTTGTCTTATCTAATTTGTGTTAGCTTGTTTCGTAATTAATTATTTTTAAAATCTTCAGGAATGCCTCTGTGGCTTTCAAAATAACGTCAACTTACAAAAGAATTCGGATAGCAAAACAAAAAAATACTTAGGCCTATCAGATCGTTTGTCACCTAACTCCTCCGAAAAGACTTGATAGATTTGGATTAATCTTTGTGTTTGAATGGCTCCCTGGACGGTCGAAAACAAATACAACTGGACTTAATAGGCGGCGCTTTTTTTTTCGGTGGGAAAATCATTTTATGACATCCCCCGCTCTTAGGCGGAGCGGGAGATAGTGTCAGACTTTTACTGACTAAAAACCCACTCCTGTTCCTTCGTTGCCTTTCGTACCGGGGCCAAGTCTTCCTGTCAGAATGAGACCTTTGGCCCCAGTAGGCTCCGATCCTGCTGGGCCCATACGGTTACGGTACGGCATAGGCGGCGCTGCAATCGTGTTTCCAATTTTTTTTCTGACAAAAAGCCAGCTTTCCGGTACGAAAACATCTATCGGGACGGCTAGTAAGTCTATAAAATTTGACACTGTCCAAAGTCTAAAAGCCATTTCCTCCACATACCGGAGACTCATCGTTACCGGCTTCCTACGATTCCTATCTTTCAGATAAAAATCTTGACTTTACAATTTAAGTGGATGTCGGCGAATCTACTGTATATGAGGACGAATCTTTGGGTGAAGACAGTGATAAACGACGGGTCTGAAGATACGACGTTATACGGCTAAGATTATGACCCTTGACACTTGCGAGGAATGGAAATTCTCGCTTCCTACCACGTCGCACATTATTCATTCAGGACATAAAGTAATATCATGCATATGAGATCTGTCGGAGCTTGCAGATGTGGGTGAAATGTGAATCTTAAGTAAGTAAACAAATCATAATCATGTCTCTCTGTATGTCTTACTGTCTACTCTTCTTCTTAGCGCATGCCAGCAACGAGATATATCGTAGGACCTATACGGTCGTAGATGGCTTTAAGGAAAGTACTAATATTGCTGGTGCCGTAAGTGCGAGATATCTCGTATATGGACAATGTTAGCTAACTTGATTAATAGAGACACTAGCTCACTTTAGAGGTGTCTAAAAGAAACACGTATTTCCTCGTATTTCGCGTTGCCTCTTTATCAATCATAGCGTTGAATTGCGTTGGATGAAACAGCAAGCTTTTAAAACCAGCTCACGTTGACGATAAACGGATCGGGAAAAGCCCTCTTAACATATGAAAACAACCTCAAAACATCTTCTCAAACGGCAAACACTAAACAGTCCATAAAGCCACAAGAATACTTGTACCAATAAACGCGACAGAACCTTGAAAGTTGCTCGACAACCTTAACAATAGATAATTCAGAAAGGTTACGTGCCGAAAGGTGCTCCACCAGGAGGTGGTTCTTAAAATTGTAACATTTAGGCTCGACGCAAACGGGCCACCGACCGTAGCCACCGGTGGCTGTCAGTGTCAGAAGCGAGCGACAGCCACCGGTGTTTGGAAGCCGCCAAATTGTATAACCCGGTCCCTGTTGACTGCAGTCGATGGACGTTACGATGTTACGATGGACTCCGACACGGAAAGTTTGCTCGCGCATGGATAGAACATCTAACGGTTAAATGCGTGGGGGGTGGAGCAGTGCGATAGTGCCGGGTGTCTGTGTTTTGTGTGGCTGTAGCTTGTGGCCGCCTCTGGCTACACGTGAGCTGCGCTTTTCTACATAACTAGCTGATTTGGCGAACTTCGTATCGTCTAATAATTAATGTGATAAATGAAGAACCGCTCGACCGATTTTGTGCAAACTTCACATAAACTATCTACTAAATAGTCCGAACAAAGCCTAAACATTTGGTTTGGATAGGTGAGCCTGTTCTTGAGTTATTAAATTGAAACGAAAAGTGGCATTGATTTTTATATATATAGATAAATGTGAAAAAGTGTATTAAGTCGCTGTCGCTAGCCACCAGTGGCTGTGGTCGGTGGCCCGTTTGCGCTGACCCTTACATTGCTTCCGTTTTCATTATATGAATTCAGCAACGGTTTTCCTGGTACCAAAAAGCCTATCAAGTTTGATATGAAAGATAAACAAAACAGGCATGCCTCATGTCTAAGCTTGTTATTTCTTGGCGAAATGTGAATTGTGATTTTAGTTATCGAATATTTAGTTTATTTTGGTCTTGGTTTTATCGTCTTGGAATTTATAAGTTAAAATCTATATTGAGCAAAATTTCCTTATCGTCGGTAAGATACGCTTCCCCAGTTATAATCTTCACATTTTTAGGGCTCCGTACCCTAATGGTATTATATCCTCATTATTTTGATCCTTTTAGTGTTTTTTTTAGTGACTTTGGTTTTTTTTTTGTAAAAAGTTTCTTATTTCACACTTTTTAGTTGCGATTCACTTATAACCAGAGTGCGTATTTCTCATGACAGTTGCAATTAACTCGAACACTGCTAGGATACATTGTTTTATTATGAAGTTCCTGTGTCTACCTTCCACCTTTACCATGACCATCATCAGATCCGTTCGATAGTACCTTATAGCCAAAGTGCATCTCATGACAGTTCTAATAAGCCGAAACACGGCTTGGATACATTTATTGATAACAGAGTTCCGGTGCCTAATTGCAGGTTTTATCATCAGATCCATTCGATAGTACCTTATAGCCAAAGTGCATCTCATGACAATCTGATCATCAGGTCACTTCGATGACACCATTTTCAACATAACTATTCAGACCTATTAATTTATTTGTATTTTCATAGTCGCTTAACTGTCTTCATTGTGATATCTATGTGAATACGAAGTATCGTTGGCCATTTCTGGTCTTCTTTATCAGTTCCACTTCATCAAAGGTTACTTTTTGACTGTAAATGCTTAAGTTCTCGACGAAAATACCAAAATCACTATATTTGAGGAGTTCCCTCGATACCTCATGGATCCCATCATCAGAAATTGATTTTGAAAAAAAAATGGTACCAATCTGGAAGCATGTTTATAAGGAAAAAAAAACAAACGAATTGATAACCTTTTTTGAAGTCGGTTAAAAATAAAATAAATATTTAAGGGGGGCTCCCATACTACAAACGTGCTTTTTTTGAGCTTGTTTATAGTGTCTAGACTGTCTAGTATTGTGTAGATAATGGTACGGATTCCTTCGTGCGCGTTTTTTTTTAGGTTCCACCTATCTCAATCATCTCAACCTTCTACCGCTCTGGGTGGAGTGATGAGTGTCAGACTTTTACTGATTACAACCTACGTCTGTTCTTTCAGTTGCCCTTTAAGTTCCAGGTACTTAAATCTTTCGATCAATTCCGCAGCCCTATATCATCATCCACGGGTAGTGTGAAAGCGAAACCCGGGGCCCCGGGAAGAAAGCAAAGAAGGAACAGGAATAGGTTTTTAGCCAGTAAAAGTCTGACACTATCTCCCGCTCCGCCCAAGAGCAGGATTTGTCATTAGATGATTTTCCCACCTAAAGAATAAAAAAATGCCCCATATCGTCATATCTCCACGCATCAACTCTCTAGCTATGTGAACTCCAAGGGGTTTCCACAGCATTTCTATAGAAAATCTTAATAGCCTCGAGTCAGTAAAGACGGGAGATAATTTGTTCTATTTTTGGATAACGACACACGGCTATATAAACCGGAGTATCAGTTATGACATCATCTCATAAACTGTATCTCCGATATCGATCACGACTGATTTGAAAAGAAACCGCCTTTACTGGTCATTGATATTTGTAACTGACAAATAACAGGAGTACCTTGGGTTTTTTTTAGGGTTCCGTACCTCAAAAGGCAAAACGGAGTCCTTATAGGATCATTTTGTTGTTCGTCCGTCTGTCTGTCTGTCAAGACCATTTATCTCGGGAACGCGTGGAGGTATCGACTTGGAATTAAAAGCATATACTCAGGTCAGCGGTCTAAGCTGTGAAACAATCAAACTTCGAAGTTACCGAAAAAAAAAAATACGGCCGTTTATGTCGCAAAAAACGTACATATCGACTTTTTCCAGGGAATCAAAAGTCATAGGGTGTTTCCCGTTGACCCAGAATCCTGAATTTGGTCATAAAGCAAGGTCTCGCACTTGCCCAGTTTTTTTTAATTAATTATAGGCTCGCGCTTGACCACCATCTCAACTTATGATAAGTGATTTTTGGTCCACGGTAGTGCTCGCTTGCCTAGAAGTAACCTATTCACTATGGACTTACGTTGTAATTATCAGGAAACGCAGACTCCGGCAGAGAAATCCACTCCTTATCTATAACTACGAGTACAATGAATGTGTTTCCAAAACGTTGTTTATTAGATCACGGTTAAAATTCTCATTTTGGCATTAATTTAACATGAGGATCCTCTATGTTTTTGAGGTGGGAGATCAAATAGCTTCTTCCGTTCTAGGGTAGCGAGTGGACATGTCAGACTTTTACTGACTTAAACCCACGTGTGTTCTTCAATTGCCCAAGATGCCCTTGCGGGCATCAGCCCTAATGAGGCTCCCACGTTATTGCAGACATGACTTTAAGGCGAGCGTGAAATACTACGCGCCGTCGATGACTCGGGTAGTTGGACTCGGTCCTTAACGGACGGCGAACTACCTACTGCTCGTCATCCGCAAGCTCGCGCCTACGACTCCTAACGTCAAGTACTTTAACCGACAAATCGTAGGAGTTACCTTTATGATAAAAATGATTATTATATCACTTTTAAAATTTTAATATTTTGTCATTATTTTTACATTGTGATCTTTTTTTAATAATAAACATCAAGTATGCTACCATACTTCAAAACGTTGAAAATTTTCATTTCCTATATTCAGTTCTCATATCGCCTTGAACTATATATGCCATATCCAAACATTTCGTCTTTCAAAGTTAATATTAAGTGTTACTTTTTGAAAGAATTTTATGTTTACGTACCTAAATATCACCAACCTGTTGTCTGGCAAATCGTTGTTTACCATGGCTTCCATCGTGGTTAAGAACTGGCCATAAAAGTAATGTGGCTTTAACAGTCTGTTGATACTTAGCGGTGATTCTGAGCAGTCAAGTGTTTACCTTAATGGTTTACGAGCATCAAGAAATCTGATTTAATTGAGTGGCCATTAAAGTGGTGTAATGCATACTTGCCTTTCGTAGAACTGTGGTTCGTTATGCTGCTCTGAACTCCGGAGTACCTGCAAATAATGAAAATGATTTGGTTAGTTTCGTATCATTGATTTGGTGTAGATTGATTCTAGACACGTTCATCATCATCCACTCCCGGACCTCGCCTTTAAGTATCGCCACAATGAACAGTCTTGTGTGTTTCGCATCCATCGGGTTCCCGCGACCTTCACTAGGTCGTCGGTCCACCTTGTGAAAGGCCTGCCAGTGCTGCGTTTTCCGGTACGTCGTCGCCACTTCAGAACCATTCGGCCCCATCGAACATCAGTTCTTCGAAAAATTTGCTCTACCCTCTGCCACTTAAGTTTGGTGATTCTTCGGGTTATAAGGATGTCTAGAAAGGCCTCACCATAGCGTCATTCATAAGCGTTTTACCGTTATGAATCCTTCTTTTACTTGGGATCGGTTTCCCTCGTCATACTTCGCTACAAGTGTTTGTTCTGAGTCGATGAGATAGGTATCTAAGTTTTTTCGGTTCTTAGATGTTTTTGTCAGATACTAAGACTACTGCAGATTATAAAGCTCCTAAGCTGTGCTTCCCTGGTCTGTGCTAACTGCATCTGGGTGATCAACATTTCTAAAAACAACTCGGCTTTGAAGTAGGTTTTCCGATACCATCAACTTCTTTGCTAATATTTTCTTAGGTGTGTATATATTTAGGATCAAAATATTTCATAGACTTTATGATTTCATTTATAATGTTGGGAAGCTTGAACATTACAAAGCTGCTTATTATGTAGATTACTTGACACAGTTTGTAACAGAGCATTAGATTGTGTGGTCCTTAGATTGTCTTGTTTGAGCTTCCACTCACTAACGTTATGAAAGGTAGCTTTACATTCACATGGGAACTGAATAATTAGTTCAGATTACATACATAACATAACATAATCAGCCTTTTTTAATGTTCCTACTGTTGGGACTCAGGCCTCCTCTCTAGGAGAGGGAATGGGCCGTAATCCACCACGCGGGCCCAGTGCGGGTTGGTGGATGTCACATGTCTTCGTATTTTAGGTTCTAGTACATGCCGGTTTCCTCACGATGTTTTCCTTCACCTTTTTGAGAGCAGTGGTGATGAAATAAATTACACAAAGTAATGCGCCTGGCTGGGTTTGAACCCGCGACCTACAACTCGTAAGTCGGGGCCGTTACCACTCGGCCACCACTGCTCCTCGGACACCACTGCTCAGTTCAGATTATTAATTCAGATTACATATCCATGTTAAGCTACTTTTTGATTGGCGATTCTGAGATTATGCTATTTTTTTGTACAATATTGACCAGTGTACACTGTTCTTGCATAATATCTACATAAGCTGTAATATGGAAATATTGTAAGAACAACTTTAAAAAAAAAAAGAGAAACCATGGAGTTTCTTGCCGGTTCTTCTCCATAGTAAACGACCAATTTGGAACCGTGCACTAGCTTCTGACGTTTTATAAGTGCCCATGTAGGCCTATAATAATAATTTAATTTTGGACAACAATGGAACCATACCATACCTATGTGAAATAAAAAGCTTTTGACTTTGAATTTTTATGTAATTTCGAGGTCGACACTTCAGTGTTCTTTTTTACGCTCTGGTTGGAGCATGGAGTGTCAGGCTTTAACTGACTAAAACCTAATAATCCTGCAGCCATGGTGGGGTTCGCCAAATTTGGTCACAGCTCTTAGAGGCGTGCGTGATACACAACGCAACGTAGACCCGAGCTTGGTTCCTATCGTACGGCCAGCTACTCATTGCTCGCTATCCGCAAGCCCGCACCTATGGTGCCCGGTATCGCCCTTGGACTTCTTTCGGTTCAGTGTAATATGCCCTTTTAATTATTTTGCTTAACAAAAATATAAATAAATATGGGCGATTTTAGATGAGTTGTTCTTTTTATTGACAAAAACATTGCTGAATACAGAATATTGATCATTACTTCATAGCGCTGAATGATTTCAAATAAATAGCCATAAATGCAAATAGGATTCTCATGTATGAAGTATTACTTACTATCTTTCTTTATTCTGAATTGATTGTTCATTGTTTTTCAACAACCAGAGCTTGTTTAAAATAACAGGATAATGATAGTACAGCTATAACAAAAATAATATTGACAATTAATGTGACCATACTGACCCAATTCATTGAATCAATTGAGATGGAACAAGGATGCATCTTGACCCCTAGTTCCTTATAGTCAACAACAGACAAAAACTAGCGTAAACAGAGAGAGAAACTGTCTTTCTGTTTACATATTTAATCAATTAAATTGGATATACTGGTGGCCCGATCAATCGTGGCTTCAGTAGTATTTTTAAGGTCTGAGAAGTGCAAGTGTACGCTCCAATAGATGAGCATACTTTGAACAGATGTCGGCGCGTCTATAATCCCCCTTCTAGCTGGATTTTCCGTTTTCCTTTTTCGTCAGTACAAAAATACGAGAAAATAGGTATCTAAATTAAAAGTAAGTTCCAATAATCTTCCTCAAGTCGGAAATTTTCCGTCCTTCTATCAAAATATTATAACGTAAGTAGGTAATAAACATTTTGCTTTAGACTTCTCCATAAATCTCATCAACACGGGGGCGGTCCAATTAGCCACTTGGCTACCTTTTTTGGACATAACCTAATTGTGTATTACACAGAAGATGTACCCCTCTGAAGGGCCGTAATAAAGCATTTTTGTGGCCAAAAAACCCTACCTACAAATCAGCCGGTTTTTTTTTGGCACATTTTTAACAGTTTTTAAAGATTAACTAGTGAAAATAATGGTTTGGAACTCATGGCAAATACTCTTAATAATGATAATTTTGTGCTAGAAGTGTATAAAATTAATACAATAATACGCGCCTTCCTGATGTCATGTATGAGGTAATAAATTCAAATATTTATTTCAGATAAACATGCATATGTGTTAGTAGTAGTACAACTTACCTTATGTAAGTTTTAAATTATAATAATAAACAACCAATGAATCACTGTACGAACAGTTCAATGGTTCATTAATTTGTTTAGTTTTGTATTGGAAGACCGGTCCTTTGTTATCCAGGAAGTCTCCAAATGAAAGCGAACCTATAAGGATCGTGCTAGGTATTTTCCAGGGTGATAGTTTGAGTTCGGTTTTGCCTATCCTTGAATCCTCTAAGCACATAGTGGAGAATTCAGGCCTAGGCTATCGGTTGAAGAGAGGTGGTCAGGTTATATCTCACCCCTTTACATGGATCACGTTGGAGCACACGGTGGAGGTGTGCCCCGCTTGGGAAGAGTAACGCCGTGTCCTCGTGGGGGCGATCGGCGGCGGCGATCTCTCGCGCCGGGCCCACGGATGGCGAGCAATGGGTAGCTCGCCGTCGGACCGTCCGGTAACCGTCCGAACCGAGCCCAAGTCGTCGACGGCGCGTACTCTTCCACGCGCGCCAAAAAGGAGATGTCAGCAACTGTAGGGGCCCAGCAGGGTTGAAGCCTACTGGGGGCCAAGGGTCTGATTCTGAAAGGTAGATTCGGCCCTGGTACTAAAGGCAACAAAGGAACAGGATTGAATTTTTGATTTTCCCACCGAAAAAAAAAACCCTTTACATGGAAGACTTGAAACTTTTTATAATTTGATGATTTCTGACCGTAAAAAATGCATGAAATGCATTAACTACGTCTTGATTCACTAGCTTGTTAGCAATTCTTGTAAATATTAATCAATTTGCATAACAATGTACAAAGGGATATTGGCATCCGATTCTATTATAATACCTAATTAGGACTTAATCATTTTTGCATGACACTTACTGTGAATATTAAGAGGGGCTGTTTCTTTGATAGATTTCCGATCACATACTAATATATCTTCGGAAATCTATCAATTTCCTATGACCCGTAATATCATATTTATGATCATGGATAGTTTAATAGTTCCTGTGATTTCACATCGATTCATCATCATCATCTTCCTGCCGTTTTTTTCTTCCATTCTATCCTGTCAACCGTCATACTATCACTAACTTCCTATTCTTTCATATCACTGTTCACACAATCCATCCATCTTTTCTTTGGCCTCCCTCTCCCTCTCCACCCATCCACATGTATACTCATAACTCTTTTAGTAAAATATGTTTCATCTCTCCTCTTTACATGACCATACTAAGACAAACGATTCTTCTTCAATTTTTCAGTCATCGATTATGAAATGCAAATTTATTTTCATTTGATAGAATATATTCTTCTTCTAAGCGTGCCGATGGCAAAATTTTAAGTTTTCAAAATTAAACTCCTTGCCTGGCCCATTATTCGAGCATGACAATACTACCTAGTATATGTGCGTTAAGACCCGTATTTAAGAAATATGGAAGTCGATATGTATGATTTCATACTACATTTGAATAAACATTAGTATCCATGGAGTTTCAGCTCCCTTCAAAATGGTAGAGCTGAGTGGGGCTTTTTTTTTTTTTTTTTTATTGGGTGGGAAAATCATCCTAATGACATCCCCGCTCTTGGGCGGAGCGGGAGATAGTGTCAGACTCTTACTGACTAAAAACCCACTCCTGTTCCTTCGTTGCCTTCGTCCCAGGGCCCCGGGTTCCGCTTTCACACTACCCGTGGCCCCAGTAGGCTTCGGCCCTGCTGGGCCCCTACAATTTGCTGACATCTCCTTGAGGCGCGCGTGGAACAATACGCGCCGTCGACGACTTGGACTCGGTCCGGACGGTTACCGGACGGTCAGACGGCGAGCCACCCATTGCTCGCCGTCTGCAAGCCCGCGCCTACGGTGGCCGGAAATCGGGATCGGAATCCCGGCGGCGGTTGGAGCGTAAGGACCGTTGCCTCACGCGATCGGCCGCCTCCTTAGCTAGCATTACTGCTTCGCAGAAGGAGGCGACCGCCTGCCACTCCTCCTCGCTCCGGAGCATGGCCTGAACCAAGGCCCGGCGCGAGAGATCACCGCCGCCGATTGCCCCCACGAGGACACGGCGTTGCTCTGCCCAGGCGGGGCACACCTCCACCGTGTGCTCCACCGTGTCCTCCGGGTGGGCCACACAGTGGCGACACCCGGGCGTCGTTTCCGCTCGAATCCGGTGCAGGAACCTCCCGAACTTACCGTGTCCGGTGAGGACCTGCGTCATGCGGAATGTGAGGACGCCGTGAGGTCTTTCCAACCACGCCTCAAAGAGGGGACTTACCGCCATTATTGTGGCGTGCCCGAGCTGAGTGGGGCTGATGCACGCGTCATGCTCGTGAACAGGTGCCGTCAGTTGATACTGGTCATCTAGTAGCTGCAAGTGGCTTAATTCAATTTCTATTTTTTTAATTAGTTTTAGTTTTTTTTCTGTGATTATTATTACTTATCTACATTGTGCTCACATAATTATTAGAAGCGACAAGAAATATGTTACCAAGATTTATGTAATTCATAATATGATTTAAAAGAGTGTCCATGGAGTTTCTTGCACCTTCTTCTCCATAGAGATCTACGCTATGGAACGTGCAATTTAGCTTCACTTCTATTTTTTTTGACTGGCCGACATTTTGACAATTCAAAAATGCCTGTGATTTCTGTTTCTTGCAGATTCTTCGAGATCTACGCTTTGAAATATGCAATTAGCAACATTTTTCTAACTGACTAGCACTGGACATTTCAAGTGCCTGTAAATGGTTTATTTGAAATAAAATTCTATGAATCTTTGAATGTTGTAGAAATCAGACCTAAAATAATAAGCAACTTTCCGAATAATGGCATTTAAGTTAACTGTTAGAACAGACTATCTGGTTGGACAGATCCAACCAGACAAATGACTCTAACAGTTTAATTAATATCTGCGTTTCCCTTAGGTACTCCAAAACCTGATGGTATAATACCTTTCCAGCTAAGACCAAAATTATATTTCCTCTTTTGCATATCACTGTCATGTTACATTATATTCCCCTTGTTCATTTTCATTTGAAATGTAAAGCTGTCATCTTTGATCTTTCTTAACATTTGGAAATACTGTCAGACACCTGCGTTTAGTTCAAATGAATATTTGAATCAAATTTTGATATGATTTCAAGTATGTAAGTTGACAAAGGGCTAGGTTAACCAACGGTTTCAAAAGACATAAGTAATTATGTCTTTAAATCCCCAACAGCAGTGACAGGAGACGCCTCGGGCGTCGCGAGTCACAGAGCGATCTCCAGCCACCAACCGATCTCCAGTCATCGAGGACGTGTATTGTTCCACGCGCGCCTCCAAGAGATTTATTTATTTATTTATTTATTAAACTTCATGCAACATAAAGTACAAAGGCGGACTTAATGCCTTAGGCATTCTCTACCAGTCAACCTAGGGTGGTGAAGAGACAATATGGTAGGTGCATAAAAAGAAAATTTTACACGAAAAACAAGAGCATAAAAAAAATATATACATATAATTACATACATATATATTAGAGATGTCAGTAAAACCGTAGGGGCCCAGCAGCGTCGATGCCCGCAAGGGACACTTCTGAAAACGTAATCTGTGGTTCTAAAACGCAAAGGGCTACTGAAGGAACATAGGTGGGTTTTAGTCAGTAAAAATGACACGCCCTCTCAGACCAACTTAGAGCGCGAGAAGTCATTAGATGATTTCCCACATCCTAAAAAACTCACAACGTACAATTTCCATATCATCTAATTCTTTACTAATTCCTCGTCTTTCTCGATCGAGAGTTTTAATAAATTGTGATTTGTGGTTATGCGTGAACCATTACTCGGTTCATCCATCATCTTTTCGGCTTTGCTCCATATTACCAGGGGTCTGTGTAAAGCGTTTCTTCATTCATGCTATCACTGACTCCCATGTCTTCCCTACCATAAGTCATACAGGGTATCTTGTCTTTGGCTGTCCTTTCCAATCTATTCATATTCTTAACACTTTTTGTCACATGTGTTTCATCCTTTCTCATTACCTAGAAGTTATTTTCTTTGATTAAAAAAAAAACCTTTGCCAGTTATGGGTTATGCTCGTCTGTGTAAGTACGTCAACTGTTCTATTTTGTTTTATTATAGTTGTGAGTGGATGGCCGTTGGGGCCGAGAGGTTCTGGAATGGCGACCACGTACCGGAAGACGTAGCGTTGGAAGGCCTCCTACAAGGTGGACCGATGACCTGGTAACGGTTGCGGGAGTCCGATGGATGCGAGACGCACAGAACCGTTTACTGTGGCGTCACTTGAAGGAGGCCTATGTCCAGCAGTGGACGTCTTTCGGCTGAAATGATGATGATGATAGTTGTGTGTACAATAAAGAATAAAAGAATCCTGTATCGTGTGTGCGTTTACAAACATGAAGACACCCAGTCCCTGAACTACTGTCTGTAGGCCATATATATTTGTTCCCCTGCGGGTATCGAACCAAGTTGTTCAAACCAAGAGACGTACAGACAAACGATTACTGTCTTCAGCCAGAAACCAAGTGAATAAATGATTATCACGGTGTTTCAGCCACTTCATAAAATCACTCGCTATCCCAGTTTGCGGTGTGAGGTTACCAGTGAATCCAAACTGCACAATTTACCTCTAGCCAGGGAATTAATTCTGATTAAGAGTTATTTACGAGTACAAACAACTTCCACAGCGATTTATTGTAGTAGCATGTTGTAATTATCCACACATTGTTTTTTTGTTTGTAGGAGGTAATCTCTGAAAGTACTGGTCCGATTGCTAAATTTTTTCACCGATAGAAAGCTGTTTTATCGCTGAGTGACATAGGCTATTATTTTATGAAAGCGGGCGAAGCTAGTGTAAAATAAATGTTCTGTGTAACATTATTTAATGTTTGTTGCAAGGCAGTCGGGTCCGTTTTATAACACTAGAAGCTTACTCTTCTGACCGGAAGGTTGTTTTTTTTTCCGGCGATCGCCGATCGCCCCCACGAGGACACGGCGTTGCTCTGCTCATGCGGGGCACACCTCCACCGTGTGCTCCGGGCGGTCCACACAGTGGCGACACCCGGGCATCGCTTCCGCACGAATCCGGTGCAGGAACTTCCCGAACTTACTGTTTACGGTGAGAACCTGCGTCATGCGGAAAGAGGGGACTAGGCCTCAGCAAAATAGTTTATTCCATCACAATTTTAAAATGTTGTTGTGAAAATATTGAAAACAGTCGAACGAGTTAACCATTTTACCAACAGTCTTTTTCTTTTAATCCTGCGACAACGTAGTCACCAAAAATATCGATACTGATGAGGCAGGAATTTCAATCCAGGGCATAAAGAGCAGTCAGCTCCGTTGCTAATCTTGCTGTCTCGTAATTTGCATTGGCATGACTTTGAAGGTCTGGCACAACTTAAGGCTCTCAGTTGGATTTTACTCAGTAAAAGTCTGACACCCCTTCTCGTTCCACCCAGACCGCGAGGAAAGATTTAATAATTTCCCACCTAAAAATAAAACGTTGTCGCATCCAAAAAAAAAACCTTACGTATTCTTGTAAGTAGACAAGTGTTTATGCGACAGAATTTGATTTTCCTGTCAAACCAGCAATTTTTACGCCTTGCATAATGTTGTTAGTCTGTATGTTTGTTTGTGACGCGAAGATATTTTCGGAATATCTGGAGTTTGCTTTTCCTTATTGTCTTGTTGTTTTCGATATAGCATACGGAATATATGACCGTGATCTCGTATACGATGCCTAAGCATTTTGAGTAGATGTAAAGACTGGAGCCAAAATTCTTAATGTAACCTCGTTTCCGATTCTTGTCAGTTGAAATATTGTATGAGGTCGCCAGTTGCCGGCCTATTATAAGTTACCCATTGTAACGGCAATCCTTATGGATACTTGGATGATTTATATAGTTGTCATAACGGAATAGCTTGTGAGTTTAGCAATGTGTTGTTAAATCAAAAGTATTTCAGAACAATTCAAATAAGTCTGTTGTTTTATTCTGTTATATATTCCGTGTACCTTACAATTAAACCAGTGGGGATTCTTACAATGATATTAAAAGAAACAAGCATGTTTATGTTAAAATCATTTATTATCTTGTTTTATTTATTGCTTGAGGACTCTACCACCGGTTCGTAAACCTACCCGCAACTGAGAAGAACCGGCAAGAAACTCAGCGGGGTCCTAACTTGGATTCAGTCAATTTAATTGAGATGAGCTAAAACACATAGTATCTAATACTGTATGTTGTTATATTTACATAATTTACATATCAGTACCACTAAAATGAATTCAGATAAAAATTTAGAAAACATTTACTAACAAAGTAAATATTACCGTCAATTTGTTGAAAAGCAAAAAGCCTACCATAGTGTAACAAAACCAAGCACCATGACAACCTTTTTGCTTTGCTAACTCGAGCATCAAATACATTTGCTTCAACAGTTAGTACAAAAAACTTAAAACATAGACACAGTAATGAGTTATCAACTGTTTTAATGACTAACAGTTAGATAAGTTGATAAAAACGAATCGAATGAACCTTGGAGATCACATAATTAATAGATAAGTTTAATGAGATTATAAAGATTTGCGATTCGGTTTTATTCATTCTAAAGGTACCATACATGTGAAGGAGCGTGGGTTGTGGCGCCAACCGACCGAGGTCAGTCAACCTTAAGGAACATCAACAAAGGGCAGGCCTTGAAACCTTTTGCATTAATAATACACCGTTATCCGCTATCATATGCATTGATTACAAAGTAACTTCTGATTAAGCTAGTAGAACAAGATTTAACACGTAAACATGATGAAAGAAAAAAATTGCTTACCATCAGGTGGGATCGCAGTCAAGCACTAGTTTATATCCATTAAAAAAACCTTCTGTTGTTGAAATATTGAATCATTGTAAGTACGTCTAATCCAGCTAATTATCAGTTATAAAACGATAAAATCAACTGGATTCGATCGTACTAGCAAGGAACACAATATAAAAAAATAAAAGAAAAAAAACGGATTTTTGTATAAGACACTATGTAGGTAGAAATTATTTCTATATCACTCGCTCTCCTCGTGTAGGTACAGTCGTTGACGAAGATTTGCAGCCACCATGCTAGTTAAATAAATTACTATAGCAAGGTGGATACCTATCTCTGCCCACCGACAGTACAAAATTATTGAAAAATTCATCTTCATAGAGCTATAAAAGGAAGTAGCTGTAAGACCAAAAATAACGTCCACATCAAGGAAAAGAATTATCATCGTCAGGTAAAGTAAATAAATTTTTGGTATTGATATCCCACACGTATTCCTGCACGATTATCCATCATAGTAAGCAAGTCAACAAAACACAGGATGATGATGTATTCGTTATAACGATGAGTTGCCATAATGAAATTATCAATAATCCCGAAATATTGTCCGAAATCCTGATCACGACTAATAAATGCATCACTATTTACTGTGGTTTATCCACTTCTACTGATTTTACATGAAGGTAACCTGATGATTGAATTAGATGGTACATAGTCTGAGTGTGAGTTGAGTTGAGAATTTACATAAAATATAAGATAAGAAAGAAAAGAGAACTGAAGAAATAAGATTCAAAGAACAAGAAAAATTACATAAATAAAGTGCATGGATAACAAGAAACAAAACAGGAGCAACGCATTCCACGGATCAAAATAACATAACTGAAAATAAATGATAAAATATATAACTGTTTAGTTCAAAAAAAGACGAAAAATATAAATTGTACAAAAAGTGAAATTTGAGCAGAAATGACATTGTTTTTGAAACGAGCAAAAGTAAAAACTATACTATGACCAAGAAGTATACAGACCACGAATTACAATACAAAAGCTAAGGAAACGAACCTCACTGAATGAACGAATATAAAAGCACCAAACCGATCATATAGTCGGTTTGAAAAGATCTCCAAAATGCCTCATACTGCAGAAAACATTACACAATAAATCAAAACAAACAGTTCTATTAGGTCAGGCAAATTGAAATAAATATACCTACGCTAGCGAAACCAAATTGGATAACTTTGTGTATAAATATTTTTACAATAAAGCGTTATTGTAACAAAAAATATACGTACAGTTTCGAAGACTAAAAGTAACTAACCTAGCTTTGGCGATGTCACAAGACAAGCGATCATCACTTTCCAAATAGTGATAGCTGATAAGACCAATACACACAGCAGCGTAGCTTTAAATCTAGTTTAACAAAGGCTACATGACAATATCGAGCGAAGACGTTGACCGCCACTCCAGGATGATTGTGCATCATGTTGAATCTACCACAATGATGTGATGACGAAACTATGGAGAACGACGCCATTATATCATGGTGGCCGATCACCATGAGCAGGGAACCACCGACGCAATGAGAAATTGTATTCCATATCGAAATTATATTATTTAAAATAAACGATGAAATAGACGAAGGAGTCCACATTTAAATACATGATCAATAGTATATCAAAACTAAATCGAGTCACTAACGGCCACGTAAATAATGTGAACACAAAAACGAAGACACATAATGGAGCTGTTAGCAAAATTCTTACTATCTACGCTAAAACTAAAGCAATTATATCTAATAGTAATATCGTACAGAAAGACCCAATGTTTTTTTCATTATTGAAACCCGTCCTAAAGATATATGCCCATGATACAATTCACATAGACGAAGATTTGGATAATGAAGACGAGGTTATGATAAGTAATGTTATAACAATGTAATTGGAATTTACATTAACCTAATTTCATTGTTATAGCAAATCTGTCATAACTAGACCAAATCGTATGTTGCAGGTGTTGCTAGAGGAACTGATTGATAAATCATTGGGGTTTGAATCAGGATTCAATCAGATTCTCAAAACCAGTTTTGTCTTTGAACCCTGATTTCTTCCGGTGTTTCTTCTCAGGGTAGTCAGCTAGGAAACACAGGCCTCATCAAGTTGAAACTGACGTGTAAAATTGTTTAAAAAAAAAACCAATTTGCAAAATAAATATCATTTAGTTAGCTCGAGAAAATCAGGAAAATATAATAGAATTAAACACACGATTCAAGTAGCTTATTGTGACATTGCCAAAGGTAAGGTAATAAAATGAAATGCATTATTTGGAAGACGTTGTCAGGAAACATGCAGAGTACAAAGGATAAGAATCAATCCTATATCGATGATGTGAACATTCAAGGAGATCGAAGATTTATCTAGAAGGTAAGTAGTCTGCGCTTTAAAAAGATATAGTAACGGGATGATCAAAAAGTAAGTATTCAGAGCACATGCATCACAACCAGACTGACAACATAGCTTGAAACTATTGTAAAAGAAAAAACCCGGTCCAAAATCTACACTCAGGATTACTTTAGTCCTAATAAGACCTACTTTTAATCCAACTTCAAAAAAAGGAGGGAGTTTGCAATAGCAATGTTTTATTTTAAATATTTTTACCTTAGAACTTTTGTAATTCTTTATTGTACACTATAACAGCTTAAATATAAGTAGATGAGTCTAGAGTTCATGTACATAGGTGAGCTTAACTCTAAAGTTGAGTTTTCTTCCAGCAAACCAGGAGGTAACATATATTTTTTTAAATTATAAGGTTATACTTCCAGATTGAGGCTCAGCGCAAACAGGCCACCGACCACAGCCACCGGTGGCTGTCGCACGCTACCGCCACAGTTGTAACAAAGTCAGACAGCTACTGGAGTTCGGAAGCCGCCACATTTTGTAACCTGCTCCCGGCTGCGCAGTTTTACGATGGGCTATATGAACGTATAAACATTCATTGAAGCGTCGTGCTCCATGGAGACGCGTAGTGCGACAGTGGCGAGTCGCTGACACTGCTGTAGCAAGTGGTCGCCACCAGCTACACATGTACGGCGCTTCTATACAAAATATATGAAAGAGTGTATTAAGTTGCTGTCGCTGGCCACCAGTGGTTGTGGTCGGTGGCCCGTTTGCGCCGAGCCTAAATCAAGTTTTGAAATCCATGAAGAATTGAGGGTTCTCTATCTCTCTCTATTATTATAGGCACCATCCGTCCCGTGCCGATTCCCATGACAACTTGTTGAAATTGAAATCGTTTTTTATTGATCGAAGTTTTAATAGTGACTTGTTGACTTGTTTTTATTGTATTAATATGGTTTTTTTGCACTATATTTTTCTATTTTAATAGTGGCTTGTTAATATTAATTTATATATTTTTTTGCAGTATTATTTTCTATTTTCCTTTACATTTACTATCAAACAAAACGAAGAGGACTCAATAGGAAAATCCGAATGAACAATAAAGCAAAATTAAGTCCAAAACATTTAATTATGGCACGCCGCACTCACGAGTCCGGCGACCCTAATGTCCGTTTGGTATGGTGCCGATTCACTAGACTGGAAAATCTATAGGAGGTGAATACCTATCGTATCGATTTTTTAATTCAAACGCCAAGTGAACCCTGCTGCCAAGATTAAAATTTTACTGAACGCCTTTTATTGACTAAGACTGTATTCGTAGTATTTCGACGAATTACTCGAATTAGCTTTCTGACAAATTGTAAAGTTAATATTTAAGTGCCATTTGGAACAATTTTGATATGCCTAAGAAGCTTTCTATGATTTGAAAACTTTAATTTTAAAATATTAACGACCTACTTGTTGGAAATCTGTTAAACGTAAAAATACCTACTAATTCAAAAAAACAGTTATCTTTACTTTGCTTTTGTGGAAAGGATTTAACAGAAGCAATTAATTTAAATGAGTAAAAATAACCTTTTGAATCTGATCCCATGAACAGCTATAAAAGGATTTTAAAAACAGGAGAAAAAAAGAATTTTAGTCTGGCCACAGGTAATCATAAAACAACAATATTTTAATTTAAAAAATAAACGTATACGCCCGTCTCACCCACGCTTCGACACCGACCCGACCTAGTCCGTTATTAATTGTACCTACTGAAAATTAAGAGATTTATTTACTCTATGATCATTCAAAGTACAGTTCAAAGCATGAAGATAAACGAAAGGCATAATAACATTTTTGTTTTTATTCCCACCGGTTTTTGTACAAATTTAATGATTTACTGTAAATAATAGCAAAATTATGTTCCATCTATAATAATATATTAAAGAGTTATATTAAAAGTTAAAATACAGTTACTATTAGTAATGATAGTTAATAATAATAGTTTTAGGGTTCCATACCCAAAGGGTAAAACCGAGACCACATTTCTATCAATCCGCTGTCCATCTGTCTGTCACTAGGATGTATCTCATTAACCATGATAGCTAGACAGTTGAGATTTCTGTTGCCGCTACATTAAAAACAAATATAATCCCATACCGCCTACTAAAAACAGAATAAAATAAATATTTAAGGGGGGCTTCCATACAACAAACATGATTTTTTTGCCGTTTTTTGCTACGGACGGTACCTTCGTCCGACGCGCACTTGGCTTTTATTTTTGTTTGTTTTAACGCACTAATCTCTGGAACTACCAGTCGGATTGGAACAAATCTGAATAGCATAGCCAGATTCACGACGAAAAGTGGGTAGAGGGTATTTTTTTAATATATGCGAAATCCGAAACACGTGTCTAGTATTTTTATGTAAAGAATCTATGCACAAAATTTCATAACTGTATCACGAAAATTTACAAAGTTATAAGCTTTTTATGTCAGCAAAAATACATAGTCACCATCGCCATCCAGGCGACTGCGGGGTTGCTTTGCACTTACACCCAGCTGTTTGCTAGCGCCTAATACCCGCTATGACCTGCCGTGACCTGTTTTTTTTTAATTTGATATAAACTAGTGCTTGACTGCGATCCCACCTCATCCCACCCATGACGGTAAAGAGTGATGCAATCGTTGATAGTGAGGCGCACTAGTTTATTAAGAGCCTATTCACTCTAGCCTTCAAGACACCCAAATTATAATCGGATGGGAAGACCTCAGCAGGCAAATTGTTCCAGTCCTTCGATGTACGCGGTATAAACGACGATATATATGTTGTACTTAGTGTCGGTGGTGTCCAACTTGTGACTTTGGGAAAAAATATAATATGGTGTAAAAACTATTGGAATCCATTCAGTTACTGATTCTGAACAAACTATATTCAGGTTTTACAAATAAAAACAATATTGTATAACATCACGCTATGATGACTCGCAGAAGTAAAGAAGAACGCAGGTGATACCGCAAGAGACAGCAAGTGTATATTAAGATCTTTCTCATGTTTTAAAAATCACGTAGTATCTCTACTATTCATCACCCTTTTAATAAATCCGCCAAACCTGATTGAATATTATTAAAGTACGAAATAACCAACTGACAAAGGATGATTATAACTGCGCAATATATTCATAATCTTATAGGATCTCAGTGCAGTATAAAATGTCCAGCACAATGGCGAACTCACACGTGCGATCTCCGCGAGCCGGCAGATGCGCAAGCGCACCTGGCGAGGCAAAGGCGGCGCATGCGACTCCAGAAATAGTATGGTTTAGCGATCGCGTTGACCGATTTTACACCAATAGAGGATAAACATTTTTTAGTTTTGTTTACTTAGAGATTGCGTTACGTTGAAAAAAAAAAAATATGTCCAAGTTGGCAATTAACCTGTTTTAAAAGATTTCGACATCAATAGGAAGTTTTGCTTATTTATATGTTATAAATTGGTAACAGGACAAGAAGATACTTCAGTTAATTTGAGTACCTACAGCTGAATATAGGCAATGATATATGCTATGATAGATAATATCTAAACATTATTTTTTTAACAATCTTTGAATACTCTACTACTTAACCAATGAAGGAAAAACTTATCCGTACTTCTATTAGCCCAAGTACCTATACATAATAATGTTCCACATAGGCCTTCCTCAAATTTTTCAGGTATTATTATTACAAATTCGTGTCGTGCTTACAGCAGGACAAAGTCCGTATCTTCATTTTTCGCGATGCAATGTGATGAAAACTACAAAAAAACGTCCTATCGACTTTACGATGAGAAATATTGTGATATAATCAATGCATATGATAAAGAATATTAACACATATTATGGATCGATAGTTACTAAATACTTCTTAATTAAAACATTGTGTCAAACAAGAAAACGATAAGTATAAACAACTTAATCAGTATTAACATTAGATTAATATTAAACACAGCAATAATTAGGGCACCCTTATCATTTTATCTCACTATGATTCACAGGTATTAACAATCTTAATAAGTAGGTGAAGTACATTTTTAAGAACTTGACATATTAAAGATTGCATAGAGTTTATATTGTAAACAAGTGAGTCATTATAATTTTTTTAGGTTGCTGGGTAAAAGCCAAATTTCTAAATAATTTTTAGAATTGAAAAAATATTGCAGTCTTGGAGACATATTCGCGAATAGATTTATAAACAACACATTAACAATCTAGATTTTTATGTCAACTGTAAGTACGGTGACCATCGTTTTGAAACCGGTCAACCACTTTACAGATTTTTTTTTACAACTAGTTATTGAACAATTTAATCCGAATATACTTAGGCCTACTGTTCACATAATAGTATAGAGCAATCTTAGAAATCGATAGTCGATACTATGTTACAAGAGTGTTAAAAAAAAATCTAAGCCAGAAACAGTGGCAAACAAAATTAAGCTACTAAGATGATAATTAAGTAAAACCTTTGCTCTTCGACCTTCACTTCAACCCTTTGAAGTAAGTTAGGTAGGTAGGTACTCGTACAATGTAGCCTGTCCTTCAGAAATTCGAGACTTTTTTAACGTACTCAATCGCGTTAAGGTGAAAAATCCAGGGTAGCCAGAGGAATTCAAATTTTCTTAATTTTAATCCTAAGTATAATCAGCCTTTTAATTTTCCCACTGCTGGGATTCAGGTCTCCTCTCTCTAGGAGAGGGAATGAGCCGTAATCCACCACGCGGGCCCAATGCGGGTTAGTGAATGTCACATTTCTTTGAATTTTTGGTTTTAGGACATGCCGGTTTCCTCACGATGTTTTCCTTCATGGTTTTGAAAGCAGTGGTGATGAAATAAATTACACAAAGTAATGCTCCTGGATGGGTTTGAACATAATCGCCAAATCGTCCCTTAGCTAACAACACCGCATAAGTCATTTTTACCAACTTTACAGGAAACGAAAAAAACTGTGCGGTGTTGAGAGGCCAGCCGACTTGCGCGCTATCACTATTTTTCGAATTATGGATTCTGATTGGCTGAAATCTATATCATGTGACCAATGGTTAGACGCGCAATGAGCAGCTCCATCTAAAGGCATTCAAATGTGAAAACTGCCAATTTTCGACTTTACAGAAAACGAAAAAAGCTGTGCGGTGTTGAGCGGCTAGCCGGCTTGCACGCTATCACTACTTTTCGAATTATGGGTTCTGATTGGCTGAAATCTATATCATGTGACGAATGGTTAGACGCGCAATGAGCAGCTCCATCTAAAGGCATTCAAATGTGAAAACCGCCAATTTTCGACTTGAGCGGTGTTGTAAGCTAAGGGACGAAATATAACAGTGGCTAATGTCAATCATTTGATGAAACTAAAATAATATTTTGCAAGGTTTGTTTGAAGAGAAAACAATACTATACCATTAGCAAAATTGTTTGCAGTGTTAAATGAAGTTTAATGACAACTAAGAGGCAAGCTGTTAAAGTCCTCGACTGTTGTTGTTGCACTTTTGTTGAATATTGAATGTAGTTTATGAGAAAAAGTTTTAATTGAATTGTAAAGACTAACTTACTAGTTATTACCTACATTTCCTTAATTTTTTATCAAAATAAAATTTTTCCCTGCAGAAGATATATTTTAAGGTTCCGTACCCAAAGGGAAAAACAGGATTACAGGACCCTATTACTAA